>JAUCMO010000504.1:0-2500000 GCA_032399605.1 Melipona beecheii | reverse complement strand
TATCTAAATACATTTAATTTTAATTAAATATCTCGCAATTTTTATATATACTTTTCGTTCAAGCATTGTGTATATAGTCTCAATGAAAAATTTTAGGATATAATACTATAACAAGGCATGTAGGACTATAATAATATAATAATTATAATATTATAGTATTAGTAGTATTAGTATTATAGTATTAGTAATAATATAGTGGTATCAGTAATATTAATATTATAGTATATATAGTATATATAATAGTATAATATAATTATAATAATTATAGTATAGTAACATAATAATGCTATGGGACGTATATACTATGACGATGTAATATTAGTATTATAGTATAGTAGTATTAGTAATGTTAATATTATAGTATAATTATAATAATTATAATATAGTAACATAATAATGGTATAGGACGTATATACTATAACGATGTAATACTGTAACAATGCACGCGAAAATGTTTCTATAATAAGTACGAATGTTTTCGTAAGCCGCTGTAAAAATAACCCAAGACGTAAAATACAGAATTTGCATTCGGGAAAGGTTGCCACTGTTCGCATCGAGTAAGTGTACCTAAGCGTATAGACCTCCGAGCTCTCGTATTATTGCGGGGCGTCAGCCTCGGAACAACGAGCTCGCCGTTCACCGACGATCAGAGTGGCGCGGCTGCTCGTCTCGCCGTGATAAACAATTACGAAACGGATTGTTAAAAAAGGAAGCAATACGGCTTGCGCATATTTATGTAACGGCCCCGTACAGACTTTAGTGGCTACGAGCGTGTAACGGCAACGCGAGTAAAATTTCCATCGTGAGCCCGTGTACACATCCGTGGCTGCCTTTCTGTGTGTGTGTGTGTGTGTGTGTGTGTGTGTGTGTGTGTGTGCGTGCGTGCATGCCGCCAATCAGACCTGCTTGTTCTTCTACGGATGGAATCAAGTCCAACACTGTCATCCGGTACATTGCACAGTTTGTTTGGACTTTGAATTATTGCAATGTAAAATATTAATTATTTAATTTTATTAATTTTATTAGTTTTATTAATTATTTAGAAACAAAACATGACATTTATTGCAATATTAGGGATGGGATCAAGTCCAACACGATACACATTTGTGTACTTGGACACTTTCGAATTATTGCAATGTAAAATATTGATTATTTAGAAATTATTTGGAACTAATGAAATAGAATAATATTTCTTGCAATAAATGATGTTATATCATTAATTGTGTGTGTGTGTGTGTGTGTGTGTGTGTGTATTGTTATAAAATACGTAAATATTAATATATACAGGGTGTTTCATCTGAAACGTGTCACACAGTTATCTCCTAAATTATTCGTTATAGAAGAGAATGTTTCAAGTAAAACTTTATTTCAAGGGAGATGTCTTTTGGTTGTCGCAGATCTTGATCTAGGTGAACTATTTTTCGAGACTTCAAGGTGGCCTTTGTTCTTTTAAACGAAGCTATATACTTTTCTTTAAATGAACATGTAGCTTTGAAATCTCGAAAACACGTCTATTTACTAAAAGCACTATAAAACGTAGTAAGTTTTATTTGAAATATTTCTCCTGCAACGAATAATTTAGGAGATAATTGCGTTTTAAATATATTTTTATAAATTTCACATCATTTTTCATACACAATGATTGAGTTTGATGGTTTCTGCTTTGGAACTTTTAACCCAAATTAGTTCCAAAAATTGGAACGCACTTGCGAAGCACTCGAGCCTATCGCTACCGCGTACACCTGTACACGAGCACGTATGCTCGCCACGCGTTTGTCCGCTTCTGCGTCACACTTAACGCCTATCTCTAGTCATCGTCCGATGGTGGTGGGATTGTAGGATTCTCCGTGTTTAAGTATACCATCAAAGAAATTTCACTCGGTACTCGCTTCGACTCCGCAATTCTTTCTCTGTTTATGTATGTGTGTGTGTGTGTTTAACAATAAGCCTAAGCAAACTCGTGTGTACTAGTAGATTTATATGTAATGTAAGTACTTATATATATGAAATGAACTTATGTATACATATGCACATGTGCGTATGTAACTATATTTAAGTATCTATATTTTGTAAGTATGTGGTACAGTTTGTTGTACATATATGTATGCATGTATGTGTATTTAAGTATTTATCATTTCAATATTTATCTATTATTATATATATAAATTTTAAGTATTTATTATAATATTTAAGTATCTGCAGTCTGTGTGTAAGTAAGCTAGTATATTTCTAGTACATATATGTGCACTGTATATAAGCAAGTATATGTGTATATAAATTTCGTTATTCGTACATATATATAAATTTACAAATTTATGCATGTAATGTACAAATGAGTATATAAGCAAGCTTGTATGTTACATTTACATATAGATAATGTTTATAGATAAATAGAATTATAGATAAATAATGTGTATACTTGTGTGTTTGTGTGTTTGCACAAATTAGTTTATATGTGTTTATACATGTGTATGTATTTAAGTATGTTTGTACCTTCCTATTACATTTACATAAATATTTGTGTGTTTGTGTGTGTATATTAAACTCGTTCTATAACATATGTTACATATTAGCTATATCTGTATGTGCAATCAAACATAAGTATTTCTATTACTAATTTAATATTATTTATACTACTAATTTATATATTAATTATTTCATCACGCTTAGGTATTTATCTAGCACATTGTTATGTGTTAACTATATGTTATATATATTTATTTGTTATATTACACACATATATATGATAGCTATTTATTCATACATGTGCGCGTAAGTATTACATTTATATTCTATACATACGTACATGTACTATGTGTGTCACATTCATGCACATATATATGTTATATATGTTACATGTGTCATATATTTTGTATGTTTTACATGTGCTTTAGGTACACGTTATATGTGTTATATATTAGCTATATGTACACGAGTAGGTTTCCATTACGTTTAGCACATGTGCATAAAAAAGTAGATACATTTTGTTGAAGAGAGATCGTGTATGTCGAATTGTCTGTGTACAGTGCACGCGCGCGCGCGCGCGCGTAGAAGCTTGTACACGTGCTGTCAGTCGTTTAATCGGAGAACGGCCAGGCAAGTCCTTGGCAAGGCCGATCGAGACATCATCCAACCACCTTTTTCCAATTAGCAGACTTCTGGTAATCGGCTACCGAGTTCCTACGAACAAATGCACGCGCGCCGTGTTTGCGGACTGCGTGATCCTTTCGAATCCGTAGGTTATACATGCGAATTTTTCTCTGGCCTTTGTACGTGCTTATACTTTTTCTTTTGAATAGACTTGCTCGAGATTCTCTCTGGATAAAATTGAAAATTGCACTTCTTTCATTTAATTTAATTATTACTAGTCGCATCTTTGCTCTGCTCTGTTTTCACGTATTTTCTAGCTATTTTTAAATTTTGCGACTCGAATATAAAATAAAATATTGTTTTTTGATAGTGTATATCATTACTATTCTACTGAACTTTTCTTTGTCTCTCTTTCTTTTCGTTTCTCATTCATTCAATTTACAATATTATACAATATATTGTATATTATATTATTTCTATATAAACAATTTTAAAATTTTCTCATAACAATAGGGAAAAAACCACTTTGAATTTTAAAATATTCTTACATTGAAATTTACTCAATTGATTTTCAATATCAAAGCTTCAAACTTTTATTGGATAGCATGGTAGTTTATAGAAGGATTAAATTTCAATTGGGAGTATTCTGACTGTTCATATCATTCTAAATTCTTTTTCTATTTTTTCAAATTAATAGGCCTAAAGTAGTTACAAACATTACAACGTTCATTATTATTATTATAAATATTTTAGAATGATTGAAATAAGACAAGTACAATCCAGAAAAAAATCTCAACTAGCACAAATACCTAGATATAAATATCTTTTATTATTATTATATAAATATTTTAGAATATTATTATTATAAATATTTTAGATTGATATAAGACACGTATAGCCCAGAAAAAAACCCCAAGTAGCACAAATGTCTAGATAATAGCATAGAATAAGAAATAGCACTTTCAGAGCATTCTTATTTTGTAAAAATTGAATGTTTCGTTCCAGGCTGACAGAACATGCGATACATTTGTTTTAGTGTTAGTGTTAGAAATTATAAATAAACACAAAGAGCGATAATCTCCGGAATACCATAGCGTGGTATAACTCCAGTAGCTAAAATCAGTAGCCTAGTACGTAATATAACCTTGAGAAACGATCATCACGCACAGGGAGCCGTAAAATTTTCGAAAACAGCAGCTGAAATTTGCGAAATTTACGACGGTGAACCACGGGATTCTTTGTTGTGCCGGTGTGCAGGCACTCGTCGAAATCGAATTGGCCAAAGTGCACAACTTTCTAGGTCCCATAAAGTGCAATGAAAGGATGCTCGGTGGCCACATCTAGGTTCACAGACCGTTTTTAGTCAATTTACTACGGTAAAATTTTTCAGGGAAGAACTGTGCCTCTTACGGTTCTCGCGAGATACCATCTTCACGATTCTGTGTTTATTTTCGAAAGTCCAGGTACCAGAAAAATTAAGTTGCTACCTCGGGTTAAGCGTAACAAGTTCGTTCGCAGCGTGTGTTTATATCTAAACATACTTGATCGATTATCCTTTTTAAATGAATCAAATGAATCAAATTTGATTTTTTATCAAAAGATTGTACGTATATAATACGTATCATATAATATTGTATAATTGTGCGTTTAATATACTTGTCTCTATGGTTTTGAATTATGAACATCCCATTGTTACTAGTACAGAAAAATGGTGAATTGAACAATCGCAAGTCCAATATTTGTAGTCACAAAAATGATTCTTTTAATATTTTGAAATTATGTATTATCAATCACATTTTCAGTTTCATATTGGACTTCAAATATTTACAGCTTTCGTTAAGTAATGTGGTTATAAACAACGTATGTTGTCCATTATAGATGATATAATGTATCATATTTTTAATATCCTAAGAAACGTAACAATCAAGTGGCAAACGAAAAATATTTCCATCGTGTGAAAAGATACGTGTAACGTGTAGCCTGATCGATCAATGATTTTCAATTTAATTGCAATAATTGAAAAATAACAACGAACATTAGTTGTAAAGTTATTTCAGGTATGCAAGTTACGTGAATCACCCTGTACAATATATCAAATTTTCGTCTGATTAATATTACTCTCTCTCTCAGACACATAGAATGAAAAATCTTTATGATTGTTCACTTTAAAACGATGATCATAATCTAATGAATGAAAATTCTTTATAACTCCTTATAATCTATTCCTCATTTTAAAACAATGAAGCGAGACTGCCAGTGTATTCTCTGGTAAATGGTAAAATCTGTCATCGAAATTTATGATTTTTTTCTCTTTTTTTTTTTATAAAACTCGTCGAAAGCAGTGTGCCATCCCTTGGTCAAGGTCTCGAGACTCATTCAGTCAGGTGAAGTCATAATGGCAAAACGAAAAATGGGTGCTCGCTGGCCACAATTGAGGTGGCCGCAAACCGTTCTCTCCTGATCTTTCGCAAAACCACCGTAAATCCTCAGTCGCGTTCTTTGACCATCGTCCCCCAACTTTCAACTTCCCGAAAATTCGGAAGTTTCAAGTCGTGTCGACACTACCAACTGTAGGATTCAAGTGTCATCGAAACCTGTTGAATTATTTATGGCCTTTCCCGTTTGAAGTTTGCCCCTGAACTTCGTCCCTTTCCTTGAATCGATCTTCAATTTGAGCTTGAGATATTTCTATCGTTCTGAGTTTTTCTACCGTTCTATACGCGATACGAATTTGAGAATGTAATTGTTGAACTGCGGATTTTTATGGAAATTTATATTCTCATTTTGTACTCTCATTTTATGGAATTTAACGTTAGAACTGTTGACGAAAGATTTTCGCTTCAGAGAAATTAAAAAAAATAAAACAGGAAAACTTTGTAATACGGATAAACTTATAACTTGTAATAATTTGTAATAACTTGTAATAACTTTATATCTAAAATGGTCAAAATTGTTATACTATAGAACTGGTCAAAACCATCAATGTATAACTTTATATCATATAATTGTTTAAAAAATGGGATGTTATTATAGGATTAAAAAAATGATTAGGATTTAAAATAGGATTTAAAAAATAATTAAATGATATAAAATGGTTATTTTTACCATTTTGATAGTTTTAGTGTTAAATAGAAATGTGTTTTATATGCTAAAAATTATAATGAGTATTCTACTTTGCATACTATATACATGTATGTGCATTTTTGCATTTTCAATCCATTAAAATTCAGTCTAACGATAATTTCGTTTTTCTTATTGTTAGATTGAAATGTCCCATGTAATATTTCTTTTTTCGTTTTTCAAGATACAGGTGCTCGTGAAAGTATTCGTATATTTTTTGAAAGATTTTATGTTATTTTATGTTATTACGTTATTTTGAAATTTAATTAACGATGTACGATTATTACGACTATCGTAAAGTAAAGTTTAAAACAAATCTAAAAATATATAAAATAAAAATATAAAGATATATAGGTACAATATCTAATAAAAATTGCAATTAGATATATTTATACTTATATATTTTTCCTATATAGAATATCTAAAGTTTGCAAAATTTTAAATCTCGTTTCACAAGCTGCAAAAATTAAATTAAAAGAATTCTATAATAATACATAATAATAAGATATAGACGTAGAATTCTAAACTTCTAAATATATTTTTCACCTTGCTACTTGACTACTACTGAATATCTTCTTTCACAGAAATTTAATATAGATAATAATTAAAATGATATTACAGATAACATTTAAAATGATATTAGATAATATAATATTAAATAATATTCAAAAGATAAGATTGAAAATCTTCCTACAAGATTTAATGATTTAAAGATTTGAAATCTTTTTTTAAATCTTCTCACAAGATGATCTAATTAAAAGAATTCTAGAATATGTAGAATTCTTAAATTCTAAATATATTTTCAGTTTTGCTACTTAACTATCTGACTGTCTTCTCTAGAAAATATTCAAAGATATAGATATTTTCTAAACAATATTCAAAGATGATTTCAGAAAATATTTAAGATGATATTTAACATTTAAAATTATTTATAATGTCTATTTTAACATCAATTTATATTTATTTTAATATCTATTGGAATTCAATATTAAACATTCATTTTACGCGTCTGTTTTTTCAGATTACTTCATAAAACGAAGTTACGAGAATTTCACTTAAGGGAATTGGATCTTACTACACTTACATCGTGTCTTTCAAAATGAGAAGAGCATTTTAGAATCTTTTTAATCTATTATTTTGAATTGTACATTCTTTTTTTTTTAAACTAACTTGATTCTACATAAAATTACACTAAATAAAAATGCATCGATGGGAATAGTTTTGTGCGCAAAGTGAGAAGTGTAATATTCCAAGGATTAACACGCTCAAGGATCCCAAGGACATCATTCCTCGTCAAAGAGAAATGAATAGAACAACGCCGAAAGACAGGGTAGATCGCGATGCCACGTGCATAGATACATATTTGGCCTTTGTTGACAACTGTTTGTCAAACTGTTCAAGGATGCCGTGTCGAATCTCGCGTGGCAAAATATCTTTCAGACGATGGAGCACACGGACGCGCGGCACGGGCGGGCCCGGCTGAGCGTAAGAAATCACGTCTCGCAATATTTAGACTTGTACTACTTAACCGTGCAGAAACGGTGCGTTGCTCGATTGTCGACCGATTATTCACGGTTCTTCTCTTCTCCTCGCTTTACGGGCAGCGTAACAGCCGGAAGATCCTTTTGAGTTCGTTACACTGACCAACGAGGAAGTCTCTCGGTACGTTTCGCAGGTAGCTGTGTTTATTTCCCTGTGTTTGAGTTTTCCAGTGGAAACGTTTCGGGTGGTCCATTGCCTCCTTCCCCAACCTATACCCGTTACTTCCACACTTTCAGTAAAAATTAGAACAGACATCTTGGATATTAGTTTGTGCGTTTGGCGCGTTTGCGTGTAGAAAGATACAATTTTGGTATCTTTTTTTTGACTGTTTAACGCGTGAGTGTAAGTGTTTTTTGATTATTGAATGTGTAAGTGTATATGTTCAATTGTTGAATTATAACATTCAACAAGTTAAATCGAACGTTATAATAATTATATTTGTAAATTATGATTGTAAATTGAATATATATTTATATTTATAAATATATTACCATGTGTTTATTCATGGGCAGTATGTAATTATATATTCGTACATAATATGAATCCAATTATAAATTAAATTATACGTTTATATTGAAAATTTTATATTACATATTTATACAAATTACGAGTTATTTAATTATTATTAAACTGAACTGAAAAAAAAATATATATATGAAAAATATAAAACTAATAAAATATTGTTTCACTTGTAGAATATATTTCATTTAAAAAAATGAAGCAAGATGATTGTTTCGTTCGCAACGAAATATAATTTTCCTATTCATTTCAATTTTTAATTTAGCAAAATTAAAAAAATAAAAATTGTTAAAAGGGCGTGAAGACTGAAGATGTGAGAAGTATAATTTGCAAATCAAGGAAACTGGCTAGTGACGAGTAAACGTTGATTCGTTCGACCTTTCGCGAGTTTTATTACCTCCACCTTGAGGTGCGTGTGAATAATTGTTGTCTAATCGCTTCGTCGACTATGCGACTCGCCTCGATTTTATTTAATCATTTCCTCACGAGAACCTTGTTGCGTTGCACGAACAATGACACGAGGACAACCTATCCTTCGTTGGTTTTTGTTCTTTATTCTTCTGTATTCTTTTTTCTTGTTCTGTATCCTTTGCACTATGGTTTATCGTCTTCTAATCAGTGCGGAAAAACGAAATGGTATAAATTTATTTTTAAGTCACATGAAAATTACTTCGAATTACTTCGAATTACTTCGAAAAATTTTTATTATTATTTATGATATAAGAGATTTTCTTATTATTTAAGTATTAAATCATAGTATGATTAGTGCAAACTATTAGAGAAAGAATTTAGTATTTCGACAATAATATAATTGCAACCGGATGTTTTTGAATATTTTCGTTTAATTTATATATTATATTACGGTTTATTACAGAAAATTTTTAAAAATATTTTTTCAATAATATTTTAGTTCATTTATGAATTATTACAGAAACAATTTTCAATATTGTTTTAATAATCTAAGTTATAATAATCTAATAATCTTTTTCCCAATATTTTCAATAACAATTATTTATAATGAAACTATTTAATTTTTTTAAAAAGCTGAGTTATTGGTTGTTATAGTGTTAAGAATCACTAACCTTTAACCTGTTGCACTCCAAATTTTGTGCAACTTTCCTTTTAATACCTTGCTACTTTAAGTCTATTTTTTGAAATATACTAAAAGAGAGTGTTAGTTGATACGAGCCAATTAAACAATGTCTCCTCCTCATTGCTCACATTAAAAATAACATTAAAACTTTAAAATTAATAAACATATAAATAAAAATCGAAAAATAAAGGAAACCTAGATAATTAAAGAAAGATTGAATACACCCAAAAAGAAAAGAAAGAAATAAATTTATTTAATTCTTTTTATCTGAACAATAGCAAGGAAATGATCTATCTTTCGTCTCTGATTCATTTTTCATCTCTTTCAGCTCGGTCTCAATGGCATTTTCTATTCTTCCACGACGAAAATGGCTTTACTATTCTGTTTCAAAATTATTTGTCGAGAACAAAATGGCTCAAAGGATTAAGATACAAACAAATGAAAACACCGACATGTTTTCAATCGAGTCCCCGAATAACTTTCGCAGAATTTGGCAGAGTGTATCTACTTCATACCTGCTAGTATTTTCTTCCTTAGGATCCTCCTGAGGATAATAAATTGCAAACGGAGTCATCCGGCGATTTAGGCACGAGGAGTTGACTGATGACACGTGGGCAAACTGGACACGAAGTACGACAAGGAACGTGGCCGTGAAACACGTGTGTCGCAGATGTTTAACGATATTTGTTCAGAATCCGGCCCGGAAATTTTTACAATGGTCACGCGTCGAAAACACAAGACCTAGCACGTGACCTTTAAATATTGACGTTTTGTAAGCATCTCGGGCTGTTTGAACCGTAAAAATCCTTCGAATATCACCCATCGCCACGTGTTACGCGATTCTCGCGCGATTCGTCGCAATCGTTTCCCTAGTACTATGCGACTTCATAGGTAATTTACGAGGGCCTTTCGACCTTGTTTGACAATGTTTGGTTCTGTTTGACGTGAAATAGGAGAGGAGTCTTTGTCTACTCACTATGTCAGGATGATGTTAGCAGTTATAGACGTACAGTGTGGTCCATGGGAATATTCGAACGTTTAGCATAAAAGGGCCTTTATTGTGCATTGTATTGCGTTTGTAGAACATTTTTGAAGTTTTAACGCCTTAACAAGATATTATATAATTATATATATATATACTACTCTTACATGTTATGATTCTATATTATTATATAAAATTGTATAGCATTACTATATATTAACATACAATACTGTTATTTAAACAAGTATATATACTAAAATATATTATAATATGTATAAATTATAGTTAATATAATTTAAACATGTATATTGAAGTATATTAATTGTAGAAGTGTAAATTTTATATTATTATATATGCATATTATTATGTATTTATAAATGTGTATCTATATATTATAAATCAATATGCATAAGTTAATATAATTTAAACAAGTATATTGAAGTATATTAATTGTAAAAGTGTAAGTTATATATTATGGTATATATATTATTATATATTTAAACGTATTGAAATATATTAATATTTATAATACAAATATATTAATTATATTAATTGTAGATCAATGATGTGAATTGTACTTCACACTATTCAAGCCTTGAACGTTTTACAACTCTGCAATAAATAAGTACGACTTTTAGAATCATGTTAGCTTTGTTTTATTTGAGATGTCTTTCTCATTAACAGAAACGTGGGCGTGTTTATGAGGTGCTTAAAATATTGACTATTCCTATTTCTGGAGAGTCCGAACGCAAGAAATTTACGATACTTCCGTCCGTAAGCTTGGAAATTATATCTCAAAGGTACAATTCCAAATTGTACCTTAATAATTGTACCAGTGCTTCTGGTATTTTCTGTCAAACGGTAAAAATCTTTCTGATTGGAAGACTTTACTGCCATCAGTAAATAAGGCCTCATGCTGCTGTTTCTTTGATTTTAACGAAGAACAACCGTCTCTGATTTTAATGAAAAATCCAATTACGCCCCTTTTTTTATTCTTACATCAGACAAGACCGATTGAGTGAAATTTTTATTCGCTGTTTATTTAATCATTTATTCAATATATAATTTATTTAACTCTTATTTGTTAATTTTTCCCTTAATGATTAATTGACACAATAGTCAAGAATTATTATTGATGCAAAGGTAAGTAATATTTAGTTAAATGCGCGAATTCTTTTACTGACAATAAATAAATGACGATTGAATTTCTATATTCAGTTGCGTGTAAAATACATAAAAATTTTGTTTTTTAAAACCGAATGCTTAATTTGTTACATACTCCTCGTTCAATGTTAAACTTTTAGATTTTTGCTGGTTTTAAGCGTTCGAAAGATTAATAAAGTGATGTATTAACATATTAATATGTTACTTTATTAATGTATTATATTTATATTATTAAAGTAATATATTATGTTAGTATAATATAGTATATTGTACTATATTATTGAAAAGGTTAATAAAGTAACATATTAATAAATTAACATATTGATATATTACTTTATGTATTAATGTATTACACTTATATTATTAAAGTAAAATAATATAAGTAACAAATATAGCACAATATATTATAGCATAATATAAATATATCATATAAAATATAATATATAATATACTAATATATACACGAATTACAGTAACAAAGAAAGTTAAAGTACGTTAATATTTCTTAAGTCAGGTAGGTCAGAATTGTATTATTTTCCGTAAAATCTAAATTCACTAAAATTCCTCCAACCATTATCGTCCAAAGAATAAAAACCTATTTCTCCGCACAAGCAACACTCCAACTCTCCATGCAAGTTCGTCTCATTATTGATACAGAATGGCCATTGAAAAACTGAAGGGTTTGAAAAAATCACGACTTGTTCATTTTCAATGGCCATTGATCTTTTCTTATTTTCTTTTCTTGTAAGTTATAGGGCATCCCTTGGAGATTAAAATGGCTATCTATAATTTCCAACAACGAATAAGACTTAATGAGTTTTTCTATCCCAGTGAAAAGAAACATGTGTTTGTAAAAGTTGTTAAAAATTTTGTTTTATATCATTCAGTCTTTTAGTGACCACCCTATATTTCCAAAAACTTCCATTTCCGGCAAAATTGAAAAATCTGATCGAAAAAATGGAACGATATTCTTCGCGGCCTATAATCCCCCACTGCCTGAATGGTTCTATCTCTGTTTCTGTATCACCGACGACTCTCACGGTTCAGACAATTTTGAAATAAATTTGGAAATAATTAGGTCGATCTGCGTTTAGCGATCCACGCTGAGAAGGAACGCGGTCGAGTGGTACCACTAGTCGCAGTAACGAAAGTGTAACCGATTCGCGCGCAACAAGTGGGGGGCCCGTTCGAATCGGTGGACGATCCTCGTTTCGTTGTTGCGTCAAGAGGGAAAAAAAAAGGAGGAACCTTCTTTCGACCGTGTGCCGGCAAGCTTCGACGTTTAATTAATCGAAAGTCATACAACGATTGTATTGCGACGCAAATGGCCACGATCCGTGGCGTGCGTGATGGTTATATTGTGATTTATTAGACAAAACGATGAAAACATTATTATATTGCCACTGAAGAACTGAAGGGTTTAGATTAGATTTAGGTTATTCGAGGGATGTTTTCATGTTGTTTTTCATATATAACACTGAAAAATTACATTTCCAAATAAAATAATAAAAATTAAAAAAAACAAGTGTTTGTAAAAGTTATTTTTGTTTTATGTCATTGAGTCTTTTTGTACGCATTGTACATCCTCGTTTTCATGTGAAACAATGAAGACATTGTTATGCATTATTATGTATTAACATCCTCATCATGGATCAACCACATTCTCATTTTTTTGCAACTTGGAATCAAATTGACACAATATTGAAAAATTACAAAATACAATAAAAGGGAAAATAGTTAAATTTGCAGATTCTTTTATTAACACTAAGTGGATCAAGTTTTGTGTAAGATTCGCATAAATTCTACTATCTGAGGTACAGGTATTCAATTTCACGTCGTGTGAAAATTTTCTAGTAGTTAAAATTATGATATGAATTATGATTTTTTCACGATCGATGAATTTGCGTACACCAAACTTTCAGTGTTCGAAAAATCGACGATGTTTGAACTGTTATAATTTCGTAACGAAAAGTCATACGGCAATGGACGTGGGCTCATTTTAAAGCGTGATACTTCTACTTTCCACGATCTTGGATTCATTTTTCACAGAGATGTTTTTATATCGTGTAAAAAGTGGGAAATTGAAGAAACCGTTTTTCCTCAAAAACTTTATGAATTCAAACTGTTCAAACTATCATTTGAAACATTCATTGGAAAATTTGTTTCGTGACTGAATTTATCATAAATTTGAGGACTGAAGTCTCTTCTTTACAATACTCATCTAGAAGTTGTCCTACGATTTGTTTTTCACCAAGTTATTGAACTTTACATATCGGGGCTTGTCGTATATTCCAAATTCAATAATTCGGCGGAAAAAAATTGTACAGCTAGTTTCAGAAAATCGTCGTAAATAGAGAGCTTCAATCTTCAAATCCATGATAAATTCAGTCATGAAAAAAATTTTTGGATGTCTCGCGGGACGTTTTTGAGGAGGAACAATGTTTTCCCCTTGTTGTTTATGATATAGAAACATTTTTGTAAAAAATGAATTATCCTCGTTGAAAGCTCCATTTTTTGAAACGTGGCCAGATTCATCGTCACGTGTGATTTCTCGTTATGAAATTACAACAGTTTAAGTGTCGTCAATTTTTCGAACGTTGGAAACGTTCTATATACTTAAAACTAAAAATTGTTCATAAATTATTAGAATGAATATAAGGTTCTTTCCTTTGCAATTCTATCGTGTATTTGATCAAAATGTAAAATGTTTCTAATGGTTTGCAGACAAACGTTCTTTTCTGATATTTCGCAGCTTTTTTAATAACATTTTGCCGTTAAATATATAAACCGAGCATTGGAATCACAGAAATGTGTTGATATCTTTTTAACTCTCGAATTTTTTTCGTATTATTATTCCAAATTGCTACTGGGCACATCAATTTTGTACATAAAATAAAAGTTGCTTTCAACAAAGATAGCTTAATTATTGATAGTTAATAGTGATTTCTTCTTGATACCATTCAGCTACATAATTTAACAAATATTCACAACGAGCTATTCTACAAATCTCACAATAAACTACTTGTGAAAATAGATTTTGTTGACGTGTCATTTGTTTTCACAATGATATTGCAGAAAGATAAACTTTTTCGACCTACTGTAGGACACTTATCTTTCTTGATAAGAAAAGTGTGTGAAACTGATACGAGAGACGAAATAGCCCCTTGGCTTAGGAAGAAATTACGTCGTTGCCGTTACGAGGACAAAGTCTCGGCTTCTTAAAATTGGGTTTAACTTCGGAGAAAGAAAAAAAAAAAAAGGAAAAAGGAAAGAAAAAGAAGAAAAAAAAACGTTGACCCAAGATGTCCTTTCAGCATTTGGGGTTTCGTCAAGGACCGTGTCGACAGATCCGTTTACAATGCAATATTTCGCAAACTAGCGGTAACCTGAATTTTTTCTCTCCCCCGAAATGGCTGAAAGTTCCGTTTTTCATCCGTCGAAAACGGACGTAACTGTTACGAATTTGTAGGGTAACTGTAAAAAGGATTTCCCGTTGAAGGGTTACTGACATTTTTTCATTCTCTTTTTTCCTGCAAAAATTCATACCTGACGTACCGCGTTTTATTGCTCCTGGCTGCGGAACTTCAATGCAACAGTCCAAAGTTACGAAAAATGGTATTTCTCTGTCGCGTCCGTGTGATTCACCACTGTTAAATTCATAGTTCGACATATATTTTAACTAAAATAATCGTTGCAGAAAATATTCTTCGATAAATTTTTATATTTAATTTTGGATTCGTTACGATTGAAAATTTCGTTTTCAATAAATGATTGGATCGAAAATTGAATTTAATCGAAATTATTTGCTACGAAACATAAATTTTACTGTCCACGGCTGAATTATTATCATTTTTCGATTTTTCAACTGTCGGAGTGTTTGGAAATATTTAGAATTTTAAAGAATGCTCTCTACGTTGCTGTATTTACATGTTAAAAATTAAAATGTATTTATATAATAAAAACTATCTAATCGTTTTAGCTATTTTACAAGTGACTTTTACAATGATTCGCAGTATCTTAGATTAAGTCGTGTAAAAAAATATAGAAAATATTGAAAAATATTTACATATACAATAATTGAATACAAAGAAATATATTGTATGCAAAGCAATATTAATTTGAATTAGTAAATAAATTTAATAACAACGTTAATAAATTCAACGAATGAATTTTTAATTGTCAATTTAATTAAATTAATTGTTAGTATTAGTTAGTTTTATTAGTACGTCACACGTTTATCTTACCAATAAACGCAAATGTGCAACAGAGTTTTGAACGGTCGCAAGAAATGGCCATGACGAGTTATGCATATGCTGAACATTCTTCTTCTTCACGTTCACGTACTACTTTCGATTTTTCAAAAACTTCACAATGCGTTATTCTCGCTGATTGCTAGGTTGTCTGGGACAATCGTCTGATAAAATTGGCTCTCATTCCTTACACGGTTACCATTTTAAAACATGTCCTTTCTACTTGAATTGTTCATTGTAATTTCACGTTGATTCACGTTCATTGAGATTATTATTTTTATCACACGAATTATTTGTAAATTAAAATGTTCAGTCTTTAAATAAACCGTTGATATGATACTAATCTTATCTAATCTAGTAATTTTTATTTAGTAATAATTATTGTGAAACTTTGAAATTTATTGTAAACCTTCACTTTCAACAATTGCCTAAAATGATTGTCTCGTCTCTGCGCATTTTATAATCATAATTTTCATGCGCTCTCTGCGTATCTTATGTGCCTAAATATTTGCTAATAATTTGATGTAATTTCCATTGTTTTTGGAAAATTTATGCAACCTTCTAAAGTGCTGAAACGAGAACAAATTATTTCCATTAATTAATGCGAATTCGACGTATTAATTAAACGTAAACTTCAATTATTAAACTACAGCCAAACTCTTAAACTTCAGTTGCTTTAATTAACTAAAATTGAGAATCTCAATTGACTCGAGGGTTAATTTTACACGTACTGTGTTTCGTTTTCATTAACGCGACACATTTTAATTATTAACCGCCAATTATTATCCACATAAACAGTCAAATGACACCGCTCGACTGTAAATACAACGCGTTCGTGGCACAACAATGCACAACTTGATTACAATTCAAGAATTACACGCTGTTACCCTTTCTTTTTTTTACCCGAGCTGCAGCCATGCATGCGTATCTTTGTTTCTGCTGTACGCGCATAACTATGGAAATTCGGATTAATTAAAAACTAATTAAAAGCGAGATAAAAAGTGTTGTGACAAACTTTGTAGAAGAGATTGCCACGAAGTTATTTATTGAACGAAATGTGTAATAATAACGAATATACGTAATAAACAGATTGCTTGTTTATTTATAAGTAATCATTTGTAATTATTTGTTAGAAATACAAGAAGGGTAGAATTTGCGTGATATGTAAATATTTCTGCGATTTTATATTATTTTTATTGATGAAATTTAGAAATGAAACGTAAATGTAGATTCGTGTTTGTTTCTATATTTTTACATTTTTATTTATTTTATTTTATCATTACATTTCTATATTTTCATTTATATTTTTATAATCGTGTTAATTTTATATTTTTATTAATGGAATTAAAGAATTGGAACGTAAATGTAGGTTTTTCGTGTTTTTCGTGCAGTGGATATTGTAAAAATTGGAAAATTTTCGTCAAATTTCGCTTTATTTCCTTCAAAATATTATATTATACACTGTAGGTACGTTATATCATACAAGCTGTTTGCGTTATTTTTCTCGAAAATGGTAAACAAGAGAAAAAAATGACAGAGGACAAAGTTGTACGGTTTACTACGACTAATACAGCAGTATATAGCAACTTTTTCGTTTACAGTATTTTTCACGAAATTAAAGTGACGTTCAATTTTTTATGTAGAATGTTATTTCTTTTTTTCTGTTTGTTTGCCACGTGAAAGCAATTGTCAGGACGAATTCAATCGTATGATAAATATGGTAAAATCCTTTAGAGTTATGAAAAGTCAGGAATGATAGAGGAATACTAATAATAATGGAATATTTACATCGAGTTGGGCACGAGCTGAAGCATACGTACGTAGATAATAAATAAACTATATGTGTAAATAATAAATATCGATAGTGATTCACTGTCCTGTGAGTTATAAATCAATAAACTTATCTAGTGACAAAAAAACTTTAAATTCGTAATTTAATAAAAAAAAAAAAAAAGAAGAAAAAAAGGAAACATTCAGATCGAAATTGAAAGAAGAATTAAAAGGACTAATTGTTTTAAGGATTCCTGAGAATAACACTTCGCGCATGCACTTTTACGCGTTTTCTTGGCCATTCGCTAGTTGCTTAGTAGTAGGCGTTCGTCGATGTGCGCGGTGAAGGTAAAAATTGCGAAATTCTCGTCTCCGCCAATTAAATTCAAAACTCGGGCACAGACGAGCCGTGATGAACACGAATTCCTCGTTCGTTAGCTCGAATTCGCTCGATGCTGGTGTCGTTGGCACGCGCCAATGTTTGTCCGTAAACCTTGTTGCTTTAGTTCACCAATTCGCATAGATCGTGCCTCATCGATCTTCCTCATTGGCTTGACAGCGAAAATTAACGAAACTTCCGCCTAAGAGCTCCGACTAAATCTATCGCTACGTTTGCGACTTTTTTTGTGATTTTTAACTCACAGTTCGGCTGTGAGAAGAGTCAACTGTACAGAAATCTGAAATTGATCGAGTAAATTTAGTGAAGTTTGAAAACTTTAATTAAAAGAAAGAAGGAAATTCATTTTTATTGGACACATTTTGATGTTTGTTTTCATTTTACAATGTTTATTTAGCGGAGAGTATTATATATATATATAGTTATTGACCTAAAAATTAAGGCTACTTATAATTTTCAACGTCTTTCTGGCGAATTTCTGGCAAAAAATTTAAAAGCTTGGATCTTGAAGTAAATAAATATTATATTTAAATGCATCACACATGATGATATTAATTTTTTAATGATTGATAATTCGTGCTTCTTCTCTTTGCTTAGGTTACAGTGTGTATTTTTTCAGAAACTGCATATACACTATTTTGTATTTTTGAATAATTTAAATTTGTTGTAAATGTGCATTCGTTCAATTATTTATTTGCAGCTGATATTCTAGCATAATTAATAATAACTCGATCTTCTACCGCTCGTTACGGATAGAAATTCTATCAGTTATGTTTATGTAATGTGTTTGTGTGTATTATGTTAATAGCATATAAATTATTAATAAGCGTATGTAAAATTATTGATTGTTAATGTATATAAATTAAACTTTGTTTAGATCTTTAAAATTTACTAAGAAAGATGTTAAAATTATGAGTGACTATAATATTTTGGCCAGACTAGTATTATACATTACTCTATTATACATTACTCATTATTAGATAAGCCAATTACAAAAATAAGAAAAAAAAATTAAGATTTATTCAGATAATTTCTGAAAAAGTAAAAATAGTAGCTTCTTTCCTTCTTTAAAAAATAAAATCTTCAAACTAGATTTACTCAGTTCCATTAAGGATTGATAGCCTTCTTCATAGCTTAATTCAAAAATTACGTTGAGTAACTCCCATAAATTGAAATATGGGAAAGGAAAAACGACAAGTGATTGAAAAATATGGAGTAAACAATTATGTTTTGCTTTTAAAAAATTCTTGTACTTTAAGAAACTATTCGTTTTTGTGGAATTTTTATAAAAATAAACATTTTCTGATAAAACAAATATTTCAGAATCTGTATAATAAAAATATAATAAGAACACGGCAAGCAATTAAAATATTTATTAAAAAATTAGGTTCCATAAGATGAACGAAGGTCAGCCAAACTCTCAGATGGTCATTATATATAATAAATTATTATTTTTGTTCAGCATTTTTGTTTTTCTCAGAAATGCTAAATAATAGAAAAAAATGGCAAAGGACAAAATTTTATAATTTACTATCACTAACTCAGCGGTGTGCAACAATTAATTTATTAAGTTTACAATATTCTTCACGAAATTAAAGAGACTTATAATTTTTCATGTCACTTTTCTTTGTTCTTGTTTTATAAATGCGGCTGTCAAGATGAATTGAAACATGTGATAAACGATGTTCTGTACAGTTGTGGAAGGTTAAGGACAAGATTTTCAATTTATCCTTTAAACCTTGTAGAGTTATGATTTATGCGTTTTCTTTTCACGGATCCTCTTTATATTCATCCTCATTTAACATTCTATTCTGAATATTCAAACAATACTGTAATATCAATCAACGATGATGATCAAAATGTAAATATTATAACATTTTATAAATATCATATTCTAATAATCTAAGACCTTGTAACTTTGAACTTTGAATTATCCACGTAAACAGTACAAATGTAGGACATATTCAAAATATAAATCTAAACTTACTGAAAATATAAATCTAAATATAAATCTAAACTTACTGAAAATATAAATCTAAATATAAATCTAAATTTACTGAAAATATAAATCTAAATATAAATCTAAATTTACTGAAAATATAAATCTAAATATAAATCTAAACTTACTGAATCGAACAACGATGTGTCGTTGTTAGTTGCATTATCCCTTTGTTTCTTAATGTGCTCCTTTCTGAATTTTGTAATTAACATTTTAATACTTTTCTTTCCAAATCCTACCACATTACATCAACTTGCTACTTCGTTATTTTCCACTTAGATATTGTACAACTTCTTTCGGTCGGAGATTAATTAAGTGGATTAACTGTTTAACAATTACTTAATATTCTCGGATCTTATTACCATTTAATTACCATTCATTGAATAGTATTCAATATTCCTTGATATCGATGAATTATATCAAAATTACTTTTACTTTTATACTGTACAAGTTCCACTAAAATCGACACTTTTATTTTCTTTAGCTTTTGTCATTGGAACTTCTAACGCGAGAACATTTTTCCCAAAAAAAGTTTCACGCGTTTACGTGTTTCAAATAGAAATTCTTAAAAAGTCCAATAACATTCCCTGAAAAATTAAAAATATAAATCTGCCACAGATGTTGAAGCCTTCCATTTGCAACTTGTCTTTCGACGGAAAGTTTCTTAACCTCTTGCGCTGGAATGACGTGCACGCACATCGAGAATATTTTGTCCCCAAATTTTCAATATTTTCTCAGTTTTAAGTATATTTAAGTATAACCCAGGCAAAATAAATAATAAATTTATTATTTCTCAGTGATATATCATATCGACGAGTTTAAAAAGAAAGCGACGAATTATTGTATAATAATATGGTTTGATCACTCGTTATAGTCCGCAATCAGTTGCCAGCGCAAGTGGTTAAATCCCATTTCTCATCGAATTAAAAGAATCTATAATTTATCGCACACACGTAGCAATTATTCGAAACGTACTTCCCCCTCCGCGTACACTTTCATCATGCCAATTTGAAAATATTTCACGAAAAGAACACTCCGTTCGAGTGTTACGGGGTTAACCGCTAAACGGATCGGAAGGACTCCGATCGTCGAGTGTATAATCGATTCAATTTCTGCCGAACTCCGCAAAGGAGGATACACAAAATGGTAAATGGTGGAGAAGTGGTGGTGGAAGAAGAGTAGCGACAGACAAGAGGAGGCAACGTTTGATCGGAAAGGTGGGGGATCCACAGTCCCCCCACCCCCCTCCCGGCTCGGTGCGCATGGTAGGCCCGTGGAAGTAGGGGCCCCTGTCGGTCGGCACCACGTTAAGACCCCTCGCAGTAAGGGCCCACAGGCCATGCAGTTCGTTTCTTCATCGCCTACTTTTAGGAATTAGTCGCATCTGGTCCGGCGCCAGGCGAGCGAGGCCTCACTCCTGTTTGTGCTACATCGCCAAAGGCCTCCCTCCTCCTTTCTCTCTTTCTCTCTTTCTCTCTCTCTTTCTCTTTCTTTCTATCTCTCTTTCTTTATTTTCTCTCTCCTCTCTCCACTCTCCTCTCTTCTCTTTCTCATTCTCTCTTACTTTCTCTCTCTTTCTATCTCGGCGAGCTAACGTCTCCGACGTTATCAAAACCGGAACGTCAGATAGTCGGGAATTGACGAGACACGAGGAGAGAGAGAGTTGGACGAGCACGTCCATGTCCTCGTGCGTGGATACCTTCCTCACCCGGGACAGAGTGACCGGTAACCGGAGTCGAAGTTTACCCGAAACGAGCGCGCGCCACTGTGACCAAGGAGTTTGACACTCCTTCGTCGCCAACGAGTGAATCGTCGCCATTGGATTTTAAAATCGATCGATCACATCCATCGATCACGTCGAGGACACGTCGGAAAAAAAGGAAGGAAGAAGGAAGAGCGAAGGTGGAGCGAGGCGCAGAGAGTTTCGGGGGACAGAGTGAACGGCCGATGAGGAACACCGGCCGGCCGATGAACGATCGACAGTGCTCGCGGTGGCAACGGAGGCGATTCTGGACAAGGTCAAGGATCCTGTCCCGCGGGATATCCTCTTCCTGATCTATGTTGAAACGCGTGTCGCCGATCATCATTGCCGAGCGAACGTGTCACACTGAAGAGAAGAAACTGCGAGAAGAAACTGTTCCTCCGAGAGGGTCCACGCGAACGAGAAGAAAAGGAAGAGCGTAGTGAAAGTTCCGTGGTCCTCGATTAGCTTCCGGTTTTCGACGAGCCAATCTCGCCGTTTGATAATCATACGCGTCCTCGACTAACGATCGATCAGTGCGCGGGCCAACGGACAAGATAAGATTGATTGATTGATTCTTTTGTGCCTCCGTTTCGTTGGAAGACGATTGGACGACGATTACGTTTTTTTTATCTTTTTTTTTTTTTTTTTTTGTTGTCTCTCTCGTCCTCTTGGCCCCGGTGCCACGCCAAGTGACAGGTGAACGTCTTGTAAATTTTGAGTGATCTTGATCGACGTTCGTCAAAGAAACGAATTTACGGCCGGATAAATATTTATGGCAACTCTGTGGATGGATTTGTGAGAGACGATCTTGGGGACATCAACAATTCCACTCTGGATACCACGCTGCTCATATGTAAGTAAACACACCGCCGAAACACACTTTGTTTTACGTTGTCTTCTTTTTTCCTTTCTCACGCTATCTGCTCTTATTTTTGCGCACTTTTGCGGTAGAAAATCCGCAGGGTTTTGAGAGAAGGAGGACTGTACAGACTGTGATTCTTGATTATTTGAGAAACTTCGACTTTCGGAGATGTTGGATTCGACTTTAAATTTAGCTGATGAATATATATATCGAAATTTATTGGTCATTTAGAACATTGGACCTTCGGAAATGCCAAATTTCAGAATGTCCGACTTAATGTTCGGATCGTAAATGTCGGAAATTCCAGATTGTTCTGAATTACTAGACTTTTAAAAGTATTATAATCGGTTTAATTTCAAATTATTCAAGAATATTAGACTTCGGAATACTATTCTTTATTTAATTATTTAATTATTAATTAAAAAAAGAAGATGCACGTCGAAACGTTTCCAAAAATATTAGACTTAAATTTGGGTTATAAATATTAAAATGGATACAGACCATAAAAATTCAAAGATATCAAAAGTAGTCGTTATTTCCAAATTATTTGTTTAATTTGAACGTGATTGTTTCTCGAATCGATCGTGCGATTAATTAAAGGAATAATAAAATGTGCAAATATTTCCAGGAGCATCGTTAAATTTAGATCGTAAATAGATCGAAACGTTTAAATTTTACATTATTCAGAAAATATGGATTATTCATGGCTCGTTAAAAACTTTAACATTTTTTCCCCAAAATCAATTACGCAATTAACGAAACGTCACTGTTTCAACACTTCTGTTTACATTTGAAATCTGAGAAATTCCAAAAAGTCTCGAAGAAGAAGCGCGCCGCATTTTTACGAATCGATTCCTGCACAGAATTTCTTGTACCACATACGTCACTCGAGTTACCACGCTTTCTAACGATAGAGCCCGTGTCTCGTATTCACGATCGAAGTTGCGAATTCCGACCGACTTTTTTTTCCTTTTTTCTCTCTCTCTCTCTCTCTCTCTCTCTCTCTCTCTCTCGTTCCCTCCGCGAAGAAATCGAACGAATCTCTCGTTTAACGACCCCGCTTCGCGTTCGACAAATCGTCGCCAGTAGGAAACGAAAATGGTCGCGAGCTGGTTATCCTTGGACTTTCGCAATCGCTGTGGACGATATCGGTGAAGGAAGGTCAGGTCTACTTGTCTGAATGAACTAGAATTCTTCCGGAACAGCGAGGAAATTCTTTAGAGAGTGCTACCGATGGCGACCCAGTAAGAAGTTGAAGACACTAGAAATTGAGAAATCGGGGGATCGCAAAAGATCCTGCGCATCGTGAAAAATTCAGATTTCATACAGTCGAATGATCCTCGCCGATTATCCCGGCCCGCGGATTTTTACGTATTCGTGAGAAATTCTAAGGTGCAGAAGAAGTATGAACGTAAAGTGATTTTTTTTGAGGAAAATTCTCTAATTTTTTTCCTAATTATATTCTGAATGTTGTTGCGTAAAAATCCGCAGGCTACGAATTACATTACAATTTCATTTGATTTAGCCCGAACATGTTCGAAAATTAAAATTTCGCGTTATGAGAGAAAATTAATCTTTTATATAATTCGAAATTGAGACGTCGATGGTTTTCTGTTAGTCACGTTTTAGTATACTCCCAATTATATTTACGGATGTTGAAAAACTGAAATTTCACATAATCAAAGTTGAGAAACTGATGAAACATAATCTAGTCTGGTTTGAGAGCATTCGAAGATTGAAATTTTGTATTGAGAGATTGAAAAGTTAATAGTTCTTTACTACTAGTTATTTAATCTAGTTTTATCGTATTTTGATGTAATCTATTCTAGTTTGGAAGTATTTGAAATTTGAAATTTTATACATAACTAGAAGTCGAGAAGTTGATGATTTCTTTTTATCCGCATTAAAATATATTTTGAAGTTTGAAAATATATAAAGTTGAAATTTTACACAACTGAAAATCATAAAATTGAGAAGCTGACAATTCTATCACAATTACATTATGATTTAATCTGGTCTCATTTGAAAATATTCGACCAATTTTTACGTTACACTTTAATAAAATTTTAAAACATTAGATGAAATTGAAATTTTACATAATAAGAAATCTAAAGATTAATATTTTCTCACGATTTAATTTAGTTAATATAATTAATAATCGAGTAATATAGTAACATAATCTAGTAAGTGCTCTAGTAATAATCTAGTAGTTAGTCTAGTCAGGTTCGAAAAGTGAAAATTTGAAAATTTTTATGTACTATATTTCTATGAACTTTTCAATTTTATTTAATCTCGTGTTAAAATATGCAAAAGTTACAATCCTAAGCAATTAAAAGACACAAAATTTGATTGAAATACAAATTGATGTTTCTTTGCAGTACGACAATCTAATTTCAAAAATTGAAATTTTCAACGATAGAAAATTCTATAATTCAAAAATATTCATTTCTGTGATAAAATAATTACTAAAATATTGAAATTTTTGTGTATTTATGTGGCAGTAAAGTTATATTTATTGCAAGTTTCTAAATTTCATATTCTCGATGAAAAAAACGTCCAAAAATCTACGATTTAATAATTAAATTGCTGTATAATTTTTAAACTTTCCTAAAGATAATTGAAAAAAATAGAACGTGACAATTTAAAACCGCCTCTCTGACAATTACATTGCCACTTAATTGTTAAAATAAATTGTTAAGAATTTTCAAATTCACATAAAAAGAATCGAAAAACTGGAAACACAATTAAAAATGTGCTTTGCACTCTATCTTGAATACATTTTGCATTAATATACAACGTGCGCATTCTTACAATTTAATAATTATAATAAATTGTTGTACCGCATAATTGACAAAATTCGTAAATTAAACACGAAGCAATAAAACACGAAACGTCAGACGATCTTAATAATCACTGGTAATAAGCGAATAATCAGGGATATCGTTATCCTTCGATCGGTTCAGAGAGGCCGCTCGCAACGTGTCAGTGGGACCTGGCACTAAAACCTAACAGTTAGTAACGGGTACTGGTAACCGTGTCATAAAGGAGGATCCTCCGCAGCATTACTGAAAGCATTTCGGTATTTCGGACCGCGTGTACCAGGTTATATCAACGACCGAACTGCTGTCACGTGAAAAAAATTTCGCAATCGAACTACAAACCGCATCCGTCTGCTCGGAAATCGACATCTCTAAATATCATTTTTTCCTTCCTTCGTCTTGCGTTCTACCATCTGCGAAATTATTGCGATAAAGGCAGACAGAATTGTTGAAATTCAAATTATCACTGAATCCAATTAAATATTATTGAATTCAAATTTCAGTTACAAAAGAATTGGAGATGAAAATTACATATATTTATTTTCACAGAGCGAAAAATGTGAAAATAGCCAAGTTATGGTATTCTTAATGTAAACTGCGTAACAATGGAAATTAATTAAAATTAAATCAATTTCTTCTTATATTATTAATTTTGTATCTTATAAAATATATTATTATTAATCTATCTATTCTCTAATATAACTCTATATACTATCAATCTCTAATATATTGTTATTATCACTATATTTATTTGCTTCGATATTTCTCGATTAAATTAACATTTTGGCTTTCGTCCAGCTATAAAATTCAACAAACGAAAATTTTTACCATCGTACGGGGAGAGGAGAATGTGAACACCGACTAGCGAGCGCGATTATGGTTTCGCTACGGTACGAAATTGCAGCATGAATGAATGAGACCATATATTTAGTTAGGAAATTCTCGGTGCACGCGAAGGGTGTCAAAGTTGTTAGCCGTTGAATAATAACGAGTGTAAACCGTTTCTGGAAGAAATTTATTTTACCGGCATCGCGGCTCGCGATCTCGGCGATCGGTGTCGCAATCATTGAGCTAGAAGTTTCGAGCTTCGCGCTCGTTCCTTTTGAGAACGATAGATCATACTGGTGTCCACGTTCGATCGAATAAATCCTGGCCTTTGCCACTGCGACTGGTGTGTATAAATTTACGGCCACGATTGCGACAAAGTGACTTCGAGGGATGGCTCTTTGATTTAACGCGTCTCGTTCTGTTCGATCTCTCTATGTCGCGTATTTCAAGTTGATCTCGACAGTTATTCTCTCTGGGGCCTGTTTGGAACAACCTTGCCCTTGACCAAGATTACGACTGTTTGGAGGAATGCCTGATTATCGTGTGTATATCCGTTGTCGCGTAATAATTAGACTACAGAATTTTACGCATTTATTAAAAATTTTGAGAATTGTATATTGAGGATTGAAGGATAGAATTTTTATCAGAGAAATTTAAGTGTTATGACACTGTAACTTATTAAAAAATCATTCAAATTTCTGGAAATATTGCAAATGTTATGAAATTTCTGGCAAAAATTACGAATTGTTGGTTTTTACCACTCTAGTTTTAACATAGTTTTAACATTGAAGTTCGTAACATGAAGAAATATATTAAATATAGAACAGTACAGTGCTTTCTACAATATTTGTAATATGCAATAATTATGTTGATGTAATACTTGCTTTACTTATTTAAATTTATTATTATTTTTTTAAAAATTATCGAAATAAAAGTATTTCATATTTCTTTTTCAATAATATTTAAACGAAAATAAAAATAAATATAAAATACTTAGTGTAATCATTACAAACAGAATATTATATATATATATATATATATATATGTGTGTGTATATAGATTATAAAAAATTTGTTTCTATAATCTATATATTCTATTATCTATAAAGATAATATTCTATATATACTTTATACAGATATTGTATAATATATTCTATAATTAAGACTTTTAATTATCCTGCGGTTAATATTCTATTACCATATTATTTTACACAATAAATAATATTATTAATTTATAAAAATACAAATTATTCATTTATATTATCGTTATCATTTATTAGTACGTATATATTGTCACTTACACGAAATACAAATTCGCGTAAAAATCCGCAATCTACGTGCAACGTACGAACAAAAGCCAGGATTCGCGATGATCTCAGGCATTTATACGCCTTGCCGGTGGTTCTTTGACATTTAGAAGCCGACACGGCTATTAGGTATTCGGGTACCAACGACGAGGAGAACGTCGGATAGGAAGACTATAGCGACGACGGAGACGGAGGCTGCTGCTGCCTCGGTTCGCGCGGTGAAATTTCTCCAGAGTGACTTCCTTAGCCACGACGTGCACGAGTGGGGGATCGACGTATTGCTGCGAGGTTGTAGACATCTCGCAAGGCGGTTCGTTGCTCCATGCCAATTCACCATTGGCTCGAGCCAGTGTCAGTGTCAGCCGATTTCTCGCGGTCGATGCTCGTTTTCCGCCAGCTGAGATCGCGATCGAGACATTTTGGCCAATTCTAACAGGCGTGGAAAATTCGTTAATACGTCGAACTTTTGGTCAGGTTTGACAAGTACGATGGGAAATTTGTTTGTAGATTTGACAAAGGCAGAGGAAACTTCGAATTGGTTAGATTCATCGAGTATTGTAGATATTGCTTTAAAAGTTGGTCAGATCTGACAAGTATCGTAGATTATGGAAGTCGTGTCAAATTTTATTGGCCAAATTTGACAGGTATTGTGATTGTAGATGTCTGAGAAATTCATCATTCAATTGACAAGTATCATGATCGTAGATACTTGGGAAATTCGTTGTACCAAATTGGTCAGGTTTGGGAAATTCGAACCCAAAATTAACCAAATAATCGTAGATACGCGGGAAATTCATTATATGAAATTGGCTAAAAATAAATAATTGATAAGTAGACTGTGGATTTTTTTTTACGTATTTATGGGAAATTTAAAGATACGAGATTATAAAAAATGAACATAATACGAAATATTTTGCTACCTAAACAATTTCCTATTAAGGTTCTGTTTTTCTAATTACGTTCCCAAAAATACGATTTTGCATAAAAATCTGCATTTTATTGACAAGTATCGCGATATCGCAGATGCTTGAAAAATTAGCCCGATTAATCGACAAGCATCACGATCGTAATAGATACCTGGGAAATTCATTACGACGTCGATCTTCCTACATATGAGGCGTAATTACGGACGGAAATATCAACCGGAAGCACGAAGAAACTTAAAAAAAGAAAAAAAAAATACCGACAGTTTCCTCTCTCGCATATAATAATTTCCTCTGTATAAAACTGCCACGTTCGCTCGCAAACATTCTCATCTAAAACTCCACCTTCGTCCGATCCTACTCCGCGTTGGAAACTTTCAATGCTCCACGTCGAATCTTCCGAGAAGAGGAATCGAGGACGAAGAAAGAGGAAGCACGTGAAAGAGCAAGCATCGCCAGGAAACACGTCACAGGGTGTTTTTACCAAGGACCGGATGCAGCGCGATTAACTTTATTCGCTATTCGATATATATATATATATATATATATATATATATATATATATATATAGAGAGAGAGAGAGAGAGAGAGAGAGAGAAAGAAGACATCGTATCTTTTTACAAGAAAGAAAAAGAGAGAGACGTGTAACGATCGAAGAGAAAAGAAAGAGAGAGAAAGAGAGAATTACAGAGATGCAGAAAGGGAATTCTGCTGGAGAGATGAGGAAGGAGAGAGGAAGAGTGGCGGAGAGAAGGACGAGAGAATAACAGTGTAGTGGGGTGCAACAGTGGTACCCGTCGTTGCTGGAGAGTAGGTCAGTGTACCACATTAACCGGTATTTGAGCAAAGTAGAGGGGGGAGAGAGGGGAGCTTCCGACTCGTCAGTTCCGCAAGCGTCTATAGATACGGACCTCGCGGCTTCGTCCACGGTCGCGTCCATGCTCGCCTCGCTTTTCTCATCGGCGAACATAACTGCTTTGTTTGCTTGGATGTTCGAGTACCGGTACTTTCCGGATCTGTTTGATTGCGGACGGATTGACGCACAATGGTAAAAGTTTTTTGATTCCAGGTGCACCTATTTGTATGTATATATGTACATAATTGTATATATACAATATTGAACTATTAACAACAATTTATTTTATGTGTGTATATAAAATTATTGTAATTATTGTATATTGTATGTAATTATTGTATACACACACATAATAAAGTATATATAACGCATATATAATTATTGTATAATATATATTATATACAGATAAAATTATTGTATATAGATGCTTATTGTATACAGATAAAATTATTGTATATATATTCTAACTTTGAATATTTAATCTATTAAGGACGAACGTTACGTGAACGCAATTATCTTCAATCAATTTGTACTATCAAACTTTGTTTTTCAACATTAAGGCGACATCTTGAGGGATTTTCTTAATATTATTTCACTATTTCATCTTCCATCTAGATCTTGTAATTTTATGAAATATTTCACGAAACCGAAGTATCTTTAATGTTGTAATAAATTAATGTTCGGTTAAAGAAAAAGGAATAACTGATAACTCCTATTTTTTTATTCTTCTTGCAGCTTCTTTTATGTTATTATTCTACAAGCACTTGCAAATTTGCATAAAATACTATTTTATCGAAATGAAACTTCTATAATTTGCACATCTGCATTGTGCAAATGTGATATTGGTTAGGAAGGTGTTAATGGTTACAAGTTTCATTGTTCAGATATCTTTTTATCATGAAAGAATTGAAGGTGAAAATTGTAAGAAGAGGCTATTTTTTTCGTTTAACGTTTAGTTTTGAAAAACTAAATCGTTTAGACATTAATATACACTTACTGTAAATTAAATTAAATGTTTAACGAAGATACAGATTAATCGCTATCACACGTTGCAGCTTCGAATGGAAATAACAGGATGTAATTATTCGATAGAGTTATTCGTTTCAGTACATGTAGTAACTATTATACTTTCTAATATAAATTAATTTCGAAACAACTGAGAATCGTTTTGTCGGAATTGGAATTAAAATATTTATCATTGTTGCGTATGTATGACGTTCATCACGTTCGAGACTCAACCCAATCTGACGAAATAAATTCTCCTTTTTTTACGTTATTAGAAATTTCAGAACTCATATCGATACATCATTACATATTCAACACCTGTTTAATGATGAAACAAAATTTTTTTACTATGTATTTAAAACAGGAATTGTAGTTTCTATTCGTCTCGAGTGTGTTCTAGGGAAACTTACAACTAGTTCTTCATCGTTCGAAGAATCACTCGATATGGGAGGGGGGAGGGGGGGATGCGTGCGTATTGGAACGATCTCGACGTGGAAAGTTGAGGGATTCGATAGAAATTGTTGAAACTTTTTACACTTGCGAAGGGAATTTTGGTAATTGTTGACATTGTCGTTTTAATTCATCTGTTTGGAGGCTACTTATTTCTTTACCTCGTCCTCGTCTTCTTTAACCTTTACCTTAATGGTTGCCGCACTTTCTCCGTTGGCAGCACGGTGCCAGATTCCCTCGTGTACGTTCGTACACGAGGTATGAGCCACGACGCATTTTGATGTCGACATTAAGACAAATACCGGAGCAACGTTGCATCGACGAATTTCTCTGTGGGTGGGTCTTCCTTCTGACCTTGAAATTTTCACTCGCCATGTCGGGTCGAAGTTCTCAATTTTAGATACTTCGAAACTGTCATAACTCCAGTACGGTGAAATTAGTAACAATTAGGTTTCTTATCAGGTTAGGGTTTCTTATCAATCGTAACGTATAGATCGTATTACTCTTCAATTGAATAATTTCAATTTATGAATTACGATTGGAATATAATTTTCAAAATTACAAGTTTCATCCTATAAATTGCTACCTTGAATGTAATTTTGACCTGTAAGTAATAATTTTAAACAAATCTGAAAGCAAACGAACTTGAAACAAAAATGAGAATGAAATTTAAAAAAATATATTAAACGAGGTAGCGAATAAAATTAAATAAATTAAAGGAACTAGGTGTTAAGCAAAATTGAAAATGAAGAACTTAAACATTGAACAAAATCAAAAATCACTTTATATTTATAACTTGAAAGTTATAACTTGATTGACTCATAAACTTCAACTTGTAAATCGCACAACTTAAAAGTCGTTTTAATCTCAAATTAATATTTACATTATCTATTCCTGTCCATAGTCGTACGTTTGAAACTAATATTTATTTAGTACCTAGTGTGTCGCATTCGTCATCCGTGTCCATTTTCACGCAGTTAAAAATCAATTGGTCGCTCACGTACAATTGCAGAATCGCATTTAACGGAATACTAATGAGTCGTTACGAGATCCGTGACTCAAAGATAAAGCATTTGCGCGAAGAATGCGAAGCACTACGTTACGGGCGTTACGCTTTTGCCGGCGTTAAAGTCTCCAGGCGACGAACGCAAGCACACATTTCCGATTCGAGGAACACCGTTCTTCGAATTCTTGGTAATGTTCGAGTGCAAACGAAAGTAATCGATTTCGAGATATACAACTATACACGATAGTTACTCGTCTTGCTGCCCACATAGTTGACAAGCTGATCGTTTGAGCGTTAACGAAGGCTCTAAATATAACCATGTTTGGATATACCGCTATGATAGATAAACTACCCTCATTCGAGTCATGCCTTTAAAATCTATTCACGCGAAAGTCAACGACAAATTGACGCTGTATCTGTTACCGTCCTGCATTCCTCGCCGATGGAACCTCGCTAATGACTTCCGCTGCTAAAAATACTTCTTATTTTTTTGGGAATTTTTCCAAAGCTTTTAAATTTTGTATATCCTTCATATTGTTAATTATTGTTATAATTAAATTATACCGTCTGTTTGCTGTAGAGCATTTGTAATCACTTTCTTATTATCCTATATTTTTTTCTAATCCTAAATTTTTAACATTTAAACGCAGTCTAACGGGAGGAAATTTCTGTATCGGTAGTGTTATCTTCCGTTAAATCTTAATCAATTTTACTATTAATTTTCCCTCTTTTTATCTATTTTGAAAATCCCATGCAAGTCGAAATCGCGAAAGAAAGAAAATTAAAACCTAGCCAACCCAGAAAGCTAAAAAGAAAGAAAATTTCCATACGGTTGTCACTTTCTCCATTTTTTTAGCCATTCTAAAAATATTTAAATTTCCTAAACAATTAAATTCATTTCAACAGTTTCGTCCACTGTTGGAAACAACGGACTCGAGTTCGTATCTTTGATCGAAGAGAAAAACAACAGGTCGCGCGATTCCTCAGTCACGCGCGATCGGATACGGAAACGTGGAAGCGAATTTCACTGGTTTGCTGGTTTCTGGTTTTACGCGTCGGGCGGGTAGCACCGGTGCCATGTGGCGAGAAGTCGCGGCACGAGTTTGCGACTCGTTTGTCCGCGTATGTGGGTCAACCGTGGGGAACCGCGTTTCGCACGCGCCATTTTTCGCAACGAAAAGGAAAGCCATGGCTCACGCGCCTAGCAAAATCCCACTGGTTTTGCGTAGGCCTCCTCACCGCCGAGTCGCAACGCGTAACGGTGCTTCGACCTACTTCCGTTCCTCACTATATACACACACGCGTTCGGATATAGTTTAGCCACCGCGCGTACACATAGAGTAGCGCGCGGCGAACAAGTGCGCCCCTGTGTCACGTGACCGTTCGCCACGCTCCACCATCGTGAAAATTCGAATCTCCCAGCGTGGAGATTCCTTTAATCTTCTATACGTTTCAACTTCCCCCACTGGACCGCGATTTGAAATTTTTCTTACGAATAGAGTTAGGTAAACGGAAATCAAATAGATGCATATTGAAATCTATTTAGCGTATACGTAATAAGTAGTAAATAGTTTTATCTAAAAGTAGGATGTACAGATAACTTTTAGTTCGGCCACTTTTCCTATATTTTGTACTTTTGTTACTTTTGTAATTACTTTTAGTAATTTAAATAATTTTCGCTTGTTTTCGTTATTATTAATTAGTTTTGGTTACTTTAGTTTTTTACAGTTACTTAATTATTTCTTAGTTATTTATTCCTTTTCTCTATTCATAAATTATCTTTAGTTTTCTTTCTCAATTGCTTTCTATCCATGTATCTTTGGTCGTTCTTACTGATTTATTAAATATATTTCTACTTCTTTTGTTCTAAGAATATCATAGTAAGCATAGTGATCTACGCACTATCCGTTCTAATAAATACTCCACGCCTTTTATTGACGTACTTTCTCCATTTATTCGCACCGAAATGCAATCAAGAACCGATTACGTAAACGAAAAATCACCATTAGAAGGAAGAATCTCTGTTGTACGAACTCCAATTATATAAACTATCTATCTCACTCTAGTTGTACAAGTGGAGTTCCACTGCGTTAGATTCAGCCGAACGGCGTCGTTCTCCATAATGGTCGTTTCATTCTTTCCGTGGAACGCGGGTCGTTGGAAACTTGACTCAAGTACAAGAGAGGCGTCGTTATGTTCGACGATCAGAGAATTGATTGATGGCCCGTGAAGAAGAGAATGGCGCGTTCTAACGCTTTTGCCGTGCGTTGCGCGACAAAAGTGGGTCGGCACGGAAACCGCGGCTCGCACGCGCCATTTTTCACAACGAAAAGGAAAGCCATCTGGACAAAATCTAGCCGATTTGTGTAGGCTTCTCGACCGTGCAGCGGGCTGTAACGGTGCTCCGGCCTACTTCGGGTCCCCACTGTGCGCCAGCGCGAACGCGAGCGCGGTATAGTTTCGGCGTATAGTCATGGGCCGCCAAGTGCTCGCGGACCAACACGATGCAGCTCTCCTTTTCGCTCACGCACCGACCGGCCCACACGTGCGTCCACGTACGGCCATTTCATTCCGATACATCGCGTACAAACGACACTTACGGCCGACACTTCGAGTTGTTATTTCTTTTTTTTAACCGTACGATCGACCTGACAGTTAGGTACATACTTTGAAAATTCTATATCATGTATTATTATCTAAATATTGTTTGAACCAAGTTTCACGTTATCTGCCATTATACACAAATTTTACGTTGTTGCAATACAAAGTTTACGTACATTTGCACGAAATTTCACATTTGTATAAATTACTATACTGCAGCATTATAGAGTAACGGACGATTATTTGTAACAACTGTTGGTTAATTAAAATTTTTAAACAGCTACGATTAATTAATAATTTTCTATGAGGGAAGAATATAATATTTTGTAGTACTTTGTAATTTACTAGTAATTTACTATAGTTCACCGATCTTATAAATATATAAATTTTTGGAAAATTAAAATCGACTAATAATTTCGTATAAGTAAAAAATAAAAGTAAGAAAAATTTTGTTAAAACTATAATAATTATTAATGTCCAATAAGTAAAATTTTATTGCATTATCGTTATACATATCATCGTTATACATATCATAATTATTCAACATTCTTTAACGAGTAAAAATTTCCTCGATCACTGATTATGAGCTACTTTTCAATCAACAATCTCTTCCTTCCGTAACTAAAGAAATTCTGCCCGAAGGATTTCAACCCATCGACCTTGAGCATCCGTATATCGGCGACTCTTCGAATCTCCCTTAACCACTTGCGCTGGATAGAAATTATTGAGAAGTTTTGTTTTGCCTGGGTTATACTGAGAAAATATTGCAATTTTGGGACAGAAAATTCTCGACGTGCGTGGTATATCATTCCAACGCAAGAGGTTAAATTAACTTCGGTCCGAAGTATCTCCGATCGGATGGTAGTTTAAAATGCTGTGATAAACCATATCCGGGATGAGCATACGCGTAGGTACACGTATAAAATTGTAAAGTCCGCGTAAATCGATAAGCCGAATTGGTCGCGTCGTAAGCGTGCGAGCGCGCGCAGATACCCGGTGATCCCATTGATAAGTGGCTCACCGAGACATTGTCGTAGGCCCGAAAAAGTGGGACTGAGCGCAGGCGCGTCGCGCAAGCTGATTTCCCCACGATCGAGAAGCCTGTTCGCCGAGTCCACGCCATTGGATAACGGTACCCGGTGAACACGTCACGGCTCGACGTGGGCCCCTGCCTCCTCTCCACCCTTCCTCCGACGGTCCCCGAAGTGGGGACTCACGAGGCTCGTCTACCATCCGCAATCGACAAGGACGGGCTCTAACCGACGACAAGGACGGACGCGGCGTGTTCAAGGAAGCATCGGTGGGGCAGAAACGATGGCAGGAGGAGGGAAAAGAAGGGCCCTCGTGGTGGACAGCCAGACTATACGTATGTGCCGACCATTTGCATGATTCCCATGACGTGCTGTTACGGCCGCGCGGATGTGTCAATCGAAATAGGGGAAGAGAGAGAGAGAGAGCGAGAGAGAAAGAGAGAGAAAGACCCGATTTTTCGTGGCAGGATATCAAACTCCTCTGATAAAATATAAATTAATCTTTTTTCGTGTAGTAGTTACCTCAAGATTTATATATATTTATATATATTATATATATTCCGTGTTATTTGATGAGGAAAGTGTTTGTTTTTGGATTTTTAAAGTCTGTCGTTTAGGAAAGTCTGATTATAATGAAATTTGAGAATTTGAAGATTCAATGTTTTCGTATTTTATTTGAGATTACATCAATATCCAAATCGATTTGAGATTGGAGATTTGATATTTGATTTTCATGAATGAATAAAATCTGAACTATAATTCAAATAGTAAATTTATTATGTTAATAGTATATAATATTAAAGTATTATTATAGTAAATTAAAATTAAATTACAGTTTAGGTAATTTATATAAAAATTGAATATTAAAGTACTAAATCATTGAGTCTTCAATCTCAAATAAATTTAAGTATTAAATATTAAATTTTACAATACGTTCGAATCTTTTTATTTTATGTGTTAACATCTGAATTAGTAAGTGATGATTTTTCAATTACTGACAGACACTTTAATAATACTAATAGTATTAGTTGAATATTAGATCTCAAGAACGTCTATAGTTTCGTATCTCTATGAATTATTTGACTCGCCAATCTTCTGTCCATTCCATTGAAATTTTCTACCAGGATCATCCGATCTTTTTCTTGAATGAACATTTCTTTTTTCTTGTTCTCGTTCTTTTATCTATTTCTTAATGGCCGACAGCGTGCAGTAGCTAGTTATTCGCAAGACGAAAATGTATTTTTAAATGCGGTAATTTGGTTGGTCGAGTGTACCCAGCCATAGCTGGCAAGCGTGCCACTAACCCAGTTAACAGGAGCAAGTCTTTCTTCTCGAGAGAGAAGTGGTATCTGCCTACTTAACTTCGCGATACATGTGTATTTATACGCATCCGTATTATATACATGTTTTGCCTGTATACATGCACACGTATGTATGTATATATATATATATATATAAAAGAAAACGTATTGTTTGTAATATACGCACGCTAGAAATAACAGACGTTGATTCGTTTATGTGTAACACGAAGTAATAGTTAGTTTGCTCGCTAACCTATCTATTTATCCACCGTATAATCACAGCCGGTATGATCCATAAGAATGTCGCGAAATGGTTTGATATGTTTCTTAAATTAAGCGCAGGGCACACGTCTTTATTAATGTGCGAATCATGACACGGCATCGATTCCAAAAAACGTTTAAATATTTGATATAATTTTGAATGTTCAATGACTGTCGAATTGATCTTTGTCAAATATATAAAATAAAATGGGAATTGCATCGAATTTCCATTTTTATAGAAACAATTTTACAGTGTAAAGCTTCGTAGCGTAAATAATTTTTAGATCCTTTGGTTTTTAAAAGAAAATCTTATTAGTACAACAAGATTTAATAAAATATTAAATCACAAAGTAAATTTTTGCTTTTGTTATCGTGTATTATTACTATTGTATTTCCTCCATTTTACAACTACATATTTACAATTACGCAAATCTTCAAAGCTTGTTTGTCTCCACGATATTGGCGAACAATAAACATCTTCCCAAAGAAACCGAAATTCGTGTTACAGGTCCCCGCGGCGCCGTTGGTGGTTGCAGCACCCCCGGCAGTAGAGTGGATCCCTGGTGGAATCCTGGTTCCCTCTTCCCCTCGACCCCTGGGCCCCCAAGGATCGACGAGGGGGCACCGGACAACAGTAGCGGTTTTCAGTTCTGTGGTCCACCGAATTGTGTCGCGAATAATCCGTCGCAACAGCAACACCATCATTCGAATCAACGTCACCATCAGCCGTCGCAACATCAGCCGAATCAGTCGACAGCCGGCAGAAACGTGTGCACTAACTACGGTATCGCCTCGACCACGTCCTCCTCGTGCTCGTCGTCGAGCCTCGGTCACGTGGATACGGTAGCGCGAGGCGCCGATGCCGTAGCCTCGCCCAACAGCGTGTACGGCATCGCCTCGACGTCGCCGAGAACGTCAACGGCCAGCAACCTGATCCTCTCGGCGCTCTTGACCACCACGTCCTCCACAGACACGCAGAATCAAACGTCGCGAGCTGGTGGCCCAGCCACCTCGTCAGCGACGTCGCACGGTCTCGCGAACGCGAGGACCAGTAACAACAACAACAACAACAACAACAACAATAACAACAACAACAACAACAACAACAACAACAACAACAACAACAGCAGCAGCAACAGCAATAGTAACAATAGTAGCAACGTGTCGCCGGCAGATTCCTTAAACGGTATCCTATCGTCTCTAAACGTCCGGATCAAGACGGAGGAGTATCCGAAAATACGCGCGGAGGAGCGAAGAACGACAAACGCGACACTTTCATCAGCGTCACCGTCGTTGTCTTCGTCCTCGACGTTCAACGCATCCCTTCTCAGCACCTTGTTGTCCACGTCGCGGATCTCTACGGGGTCCTGCCGAAGTGACAGCGACGACGACATTCTGTCGAGATCGTGCATCAAACTCGACTACCCGACAGACCCGCAGCAGCATCAGCAGGGTCAAGATCAACATCAACAGGAGGGACAATCGGCGGTGCGTGGCATTAAGGTTGAATATCCGCTTAGTCATTCGTCGCAGGACGTTCTGGACACCGGCGAAGAGGAGGAACTGACCGCCACGTCCCCCTACGACATCATCACAGCCGGGAATCCCAGGTGTTTATCGACAAAACAGGCCACCACAGGCAAGAGCCAGGCGAGTACCTTGGTGAAGGACGTGATCGTGCCACCTTGCCCGGGCGGTGTGTCGCCAACCTCGGACATTGAGATCGAAATGAAGTACGAGACGCAGTCAGGTCCACCGGCGGCGCCACCGCATCTAACCTCATCTGGCGTGGAACCACCACATAGTAGTCAAGGAACAGGCATGGTGGTTGGTGGCTCGCCCGCGGAAGTCGTCGGCGTGGATAGTTTACTGTTGTCACCATGGGGCGCGACCGGGCCGGACTTCCTGGAGCCTCCTGACGTGAAGCAAACAGCAGCTGGTCTGCAAGATGCTTGGGACACTCTGCTTCTGAGCTCGTCGGTGGGTGTAGCCTCGGCGCAATCGCTGGCAGAATTGAAACCCCTTCCACCCTTTACGGGCTATACCGGCCACTTGAGTATCAACGGTATACCCGGTCATCACTATCACGCGATAGCATCTGCCCAGAGACCTTCGTTACCGTCCTCCTCGCCCACGTCCTCCTCGAATCAGGAGTACTACGAGTCACCGGTTGTATCCTCCAGCACGCCGTGTCCGCAGGGTAGTCAGAAACAGCAGCAGCAGCAGCAGCAGCAGCAGCAGCAGCAGCAACAACAGCAGCAGCAGCAGCAGCAGCAACAGCAACAGCATCAACAACACCATCAACAACACCATCAACAGCAGCAGCAACAGCAACAGCAACAGCATCATCATCATCATCATCATCATCATCATCACCATCAACAACAGCAACAGTTGCCACAGTCGACGCAGCAGGTGGATTACGACATCGAAGACATAGCGGAGATCATCGGGTCGGCGATAGCGGACACGACGGTCCCCGGTGGTGGGAACGGGCCAGGCTCGGAGCACGATCCGGACGCGTCGCGAGACTGGATCGACATCGCCGAGTGGATCGACACCGCGTGTTCCCCGAAAGCCCAAGAGACCACGTCGCCTAGCCCGTACTCTCAGATATACGCGACGGCCACGCCTTCCACGCAGACACAGCAACACGGCTCCACGTTGCAGAGTTTGCTAACGCACGGTTACGCACCGTTGATCAACGCGAGGTTACAATCGGCGAACGCCAGTCTCCAGAATGCGTCCTGTGGCGAGACACCCTCGTCGACGAGTCCCTATCCACCTGTCAGCCCGCCCGGCCGGGTCTCGACCTCCTGCAGCCCCGATCATCTGCTGCACTCGTCCTTCGCGACGCCCTCGCATCCGAGAAAGAGGTCACGCCCAACCCCGGGCTCGCAGAACCCATCGAAGAAAAGCCCGGGCACAGGAGCGGCCGCGCTGCCTTATGGAACGGAATCTGGCCTGATAGGCGGCAAGGAGAAACCAGTTCACAGGTGTTCCATCTGTAACCGAGGATTCCTGAACAAGAGTAACATCAAGGTGCACCTGAGAACGCACACGGGCGAGAAGCCGTTCAGGTGCGACGTCTGCGGCAAGGCTTTCCGACAGAAGGCGCATCTCATCAAACATCAACAAATTCACAAGAGGATCGGCAGGGACTAGAGGAGAGGGACTCTTTTTCTCTTTTCGTGTGTTTCCGAATGTACCTAAACTACTACTGTAAGTACCTATTGACAAAATAGCGCTGGTTGGTGGCCTGACTCTGGTAATCTAACCTGGATACGAAAACACGTGTCATTCGTTCGAGGGGAAACGAACGAGAAGCGCAATTGCTGGACTATTCGTCTTCGAGACGAGGCGAGATCAAATCGTCCAGGATGGGCAGCTCTCTCGGTAGAGCATGACCGTACTAGCGTAAAAGAGAATGGGGGAACTATCTCGGGACTCGAGCAACGGTTCTTCAACGAGGGCCACTGGATGATATGCGAAACTGAATCCAGGAAAAGTGAGATGATCTCTCCGTGCTGTGTTATATCGACGACGATAAAGTGAAGGCAAACCCGCTGGTCGCAATCTATGGCGTGTACATAAAATACGTGTCGGTAACAGAGCACACGTACGTACGGGTACGTGCGCAAAATATATACGTAGAAAGAATCGAACGGTTACAAAATGTCCAGGAAAATCAAGAAACGAAAGAGTACTGAAACTATATATATATATAGGTGTAACATATGCATGATAGACGTAGAAGGAAGTGACGAACACTACGCGAGGCGCGACCATGCGTACGGCCTCGCTACGGATGTACCTAAGCCCTTCTAAATACGTTTTTAATTTTTATTCATTTTTTTTCTTCTTTTTTTTTGTTAATTAAGTAGATTCTATCGCTTATTCTCTTATTTATATCGCTTTTATATTATACAATTTCACGGTCTCGTCGTCATTTCCGCAGTCCTTCTCTGTCTCTTTATTATTTATTTTCATTCGTCCATGTCTCCGTCCTTTTCTCCCCCCCTCCCCTACTCCAGTTCAATTTACCCTTATCTTTGTAAGATAGTCGCTTTGTTTTTTTTTTCTTTTTATTTAAGTTTCTCATCCTTCCCGTATATCTTCTTTTTCTTTAGATTTCGATTCTGACGCATCGTACATAACACGTGCGACGACAATTTTAAAATTGTTTGACGACATACCCTTCGAAGATACGACGACGTTGCGTCGTTCTTTGTAGATTTTGACGATCGTATCTCTCGGGGGCTTGTTTACGGTTTCCCCAATCGTTCTTTCGATTTTTCCGGTTTTCTTTTGTTCCTCTCCCTCGGAATTTTAATTCTTGGAAAACAGCGTTTATGCGTATTTAGTTAATGGTCGTCGAAGGACAGAGCAACGAGCCTTCGATGGATCGACCGGAGGGTGATAACTTTTCTTATCTTTATCTTCGAGAAAGAAAAAAAGAAAAAAAAAGAGAAAAGACACACGATTTCGCTAATACTCACTAGTTCTTTTTTGATGATCGATATTAATTTATTCGATCGTCCTTCCCTACTCGATCCACGAATTCTCGTCAACATTGCGTCCTGCGTTGCAATGTTTCGCTGACTGCGGAAATTTTGTAATTTGTATAAAGTCAGAAAGATGTGGATTTATTTATAAAGCTCTCATGTTCGATTAAATATGATTGTTACCGTAACATGAAGTTGCCAGTTCGTTTTTCACTACTTCCCACCGATTCCTTTCTTTTATCGCTCGTGTAGGATTTTTATAGGGTGTTGTTTGAACGAAAATATTTTGAAAATAATTAGTTTTCCAAATAATTTGATTATGTTCAGTCGATTCAATGTTATCTTGAAGTAACAATTTTTGAACAAATTACTTTTCGCAAATTATTTCTCTTGAAATTATTCCATTATTTGGTTGACAAGTAAATTTTTTATTTTAGGAATAATTTTTCAAACAGTTTCTCTGATTCTCTTGCGCTTTATCTCGCGCTGTTAATGTTTTCGTGTCATGGGAATGATCATTGGATCATTAAAAATGTTTTATTTAATTTTGTTTTCATTTTATGTTCACTATGATTGAATTGAAAATTCCAATGAAATAAGATGAAATAAAAAATTTTTAAATTAAGCGGGCAGATCAGAAACTGAAGAAGATTAAATTAGAAATTCTCAAATTGTCTATCGTTTAACAACTGAAATAATCCTATTTTTACATATTTATAAAGTGTACAAAATATCTACATAAAAATACTTATTATTAGTATAAAATATAACAGGTAAAATAAATCCTCATTTAAGTTACGTTTCCGCAGTTGAATTAAACAAAAGATTAATTAAAATATAGTTTTTACCAAAAAGTAGTAAAAAAAAGGCAGTAAAAGTTAGTAACGAAATTAAGTAAACTTTAAATTAAAAAATTAAGTAACTAATAGAAACATGGAAAAGTGATTACTAAGAAAATGATAAATTAAAGTAGCTTAAGTATTTTAGTAATAAAATAATGATAAGACTAAGTAAAGTAAAATCTATAAAATAAAAGAAATGAAAAACCGAAAGATCTCTGTACAAAAATATGAAAAAAAAAAAGAAAAAATGCGCAATTTAAACGAACAAAAAGATAAATTTCACTCGATGCGTTTCTTTTTTCTTTCTTTCTTTCGGAATTATGTAGTGGCATCGATGTGTTGTGCTTCACTATACGTCATATATGTAAGCGTAGACCATCTTTAGTGATGAAGTTTACCATTTTCGTGGAAGCTTAATCGAAGCGGAACGTATCGACATTCGCAAGGTGAAAGTTGGCGAGTATTTCGTCCGAAATAATCAGGCTGTAATACTTGACGACGAAACGTACCCTTCGTGTATTTATGGGACTAGCCAATCAGGAACCACACCGGAGGAGATCTCGGTTGCGTGTCCCGCGTATCCGGATCTCCTCTCACGTGTACGTGCCCGTTTTCTTACTTTTATTTCACTTTAAGTATGGCACCGACTCCGAACAGGCCCATACGTCCGGATTCTGCGTTTATTTCGTGTATAATGGCCACCATGCGCGTTTCGATTCCTTGTCGTGTTTGTCACAGTTTGATAACTGTTTGACAAATACTCGTAATAATTTTGTGGACTTTAAATTGTTAACTCAGAGTCGTGTATCGACTCTCTTTCGTGTAGTTCAAAATTCATTTGACATTTGATTTCGTCCAAAGTTTTATTCGTTGTATTAAAGTATATTGCAAAATTGATAGAAAGTCGCATTATAACTTTATTTTCTTTAGTATTGAATTTTAAATTAATTCGAGGGTTTAAGTTTCAAATTAAGTTACAATTTCATTCCATTTAAAATTTAATCCCCTCTGTAATTTTATTTTAAAATAGCTACCTCTTCTGTGTTACGCGATTCGCCTGTATACTTAAATTTCAATAAACGTGGAAAAATGCAAAAGGAACAAGGAAAAATTTATCATTCAGTAAAATATACAATTCGCGAAAAATCATTGAAACGTTTAAAAACGTGTAAGTCTGTAAATACGATAAATAAAAATGATCTATAATATAATAAATAAAAATGAAATATAAAATAAATAATGAGAAAGATAAAATAAAATGTAGAAAGATAAATCACAGATAAATTTGTGAAATCTAAAAAAATATGGAAAGATAAATCTGTAAAATCTATAAAATTTCGTTGAAAAATTATTTTAATCCGACCACGTTGTATCGCATAGTTCGTGCGTCGTCTATTGAAAAATTCCATTTTTTCATTAAAATCGAACCGAAAGACATTAAAATTGTCGGAGACGTTCATTGTATATTTTTGCATTACATTTCTTTCCCTTCCTGTTCCCTTTCGTTACGTCTGTGTATCTGTAACGAATACACTTGCTCCATAACAATAATTTATTTCTCTTTTGCTTGAGATTAACCTGTCTTTTCCTCACGATTTATTATCGTTTTCTCTCCGTTCCGTTTCCCCAATTAAATAATAAGTAGAAAGTTTTTCTTTCGGTCGCTGTATTATTATTACGCGATCTTGTATAATTCCATTCCTTCCTGTATACGTGCAAACGTGGGTTCCGTCAGTAGGGAATTCCCCAGTTTCTCAATGAATACGAACTACGCTTATACACATTAAAGATCTCATTTTCTCAGCTCGCATCCGTTTTGTGTGCACTCGATCATTATGTACATCCAATTCATATTAGGGCATTTGTGAATACTTAAATATTTACACTGAAACTAGCAAAGTGATCAAAATGATCAATTTGTGATTTTTGGTGGAAATTTTATAGATGATAGATTTGGTTGATCTTTTGTAAAACATTGCTTACGAATAATTATATAGGAATATTTTATGAATTATATATATATATATATATATATATATATATATATAATTATATTAATTATAAAAAAAAAAATTAAAAATTAAAAAATTAAATTAATTATATATAATTATATATATAATATATAATATATATATAATATATCTCATATATATATATAATTATATATATAATATATAATATATATATATATAATATATCTCATATATATATATATAATATATATATATAATATATATATATATATATATATCTCATATATATATATAATATATATATGTATAATATATCTCATATATATATATAATATATTATATATATATATATATATATATATAGTACAAAATGTAATATTATAATATTTTATGAATTTTGAAATTTCGTTGACGATTTGATGACACTGGACTGTCATAATTACATTAATTATATAGGAATATTTGTATGTCATACGAAACATAACATATAATATTTGTGAATTTTGAAGCTTCAATAAGATGTATATCATAATTGTATTAATTAGGTTCGAAATCACAGGATATTATTACATACAGATTGCAAAATTATTTGTATGGTTAAAATATTCAATGTCCAGTGGATTCATCTTCATTGCTTATGTGCTTAGGATGATTATTGATACTAATAACATATATCAATTTTTTACTGAAGACTCGTTCGCAAGAAATATATTTTGCACCTCGTGTGTACATTTTCAAATTTTAATGTGCAAATGAAAGTATTAATGAAATTTCAGAATACATATCTCTTGTGTGTAATAAGTATAAATATTTCATACTTTGTATATATATTTTCAAATCAGTTTTAAATGTTATCAATATAATCGTGATAATGTGAATAAATATTTCACGTCAAATTTTGCTAACATAATTATAAAAAATCTCATTGTAACGTTAATAAAATTTCAAAATATTTCACATAACACAGTGTTCTATAATCATAATGTGAGAAGTAGAGCAAGGGACGATTACTTGCGAAAAAAATAAGTCGAAAATGTAGAACAAAACTTTCTCATTCGAGGCTTTATTCTAGAGAAAATTTAGTTTGAAAATTCACCAAGTATACTTGAATTTGGCTAATTTTAGACAAATTTTAAATTTAGACGCGTCAGAAAAGAATAATTAAAAAAGGAATGTTGCTCTACGTGAAAAAAAATATCTCGAAAATATATTGGGTTGTCCGGAAAATTCGTGCCGATTTAATATAAATTAAATTTAATATTTAATAAATGTATACTAAAATTTAAATCTTCTGCGTTTTAATTTTCCTTCAAAATCGGCACGAACTTTCTGGACAATCCAATAAAATAAAGTTTTTCTATTTAAGGCTTCATTTTTGAAGCAAAAATAGATTTTGAATATGTCTATATGTTGAAACTGCCTTGGTATTTGACAAATGGTCAAACTCGACTTTCTCGAAAACGAAGTCTCAAGCGAAATTTTCGACTTTTTCACGAGAGGAATCATTCCCTGCTCATACTCTGATAAAAAAAATTCTATGACAAAGTGTTCGAATATTTTCAACAGGAATATCGTTTGTCAAATTACGCGATCGGTTAAAGGTGAGTTGAGTTTGCGAAGAGACAAAAAAAAAAAAAAGAAAGGAAAAGAGAAGAAAAGGAAAAATAAATTGGAGACAGCTTCCGCGACAGGTTGTTGGAACGGTGCATCGGTTGGAATAAAGACCACGGGCCATTGTTGAATGTAATAATATAACGGGGTTACGGTCTCCCAAAGGTTACACGATCTCTCGTGACATTGTCTTCGCAGGGAGATAGGCAGACAGACGGTGGAACGAGCGCAGCCGAACGAGAGAGGAAACGAGACGAGCATGGGGCCGATCTTCTCTCATTTTGGTCTCTGTGAGACTACTGTCGGCGAGATCCGTTAAAATCACAAGCATGGATCGCGGAGGTACAAATGAACACGGTGCCTTGCAATTTGCAAAGATGGACATGTTCTCTGCCGCGAATCGGTTATACGATTCATCATCGAATTGAGGAAATCTCGAAGGAAAGTCGAAGAAGAAGAGAATGGTAGGCTAATTCCTTAGGATCTGATTTTCTTGATACGTTCCGAATATAGATGTTTGAAACAGATTGAATAGTATTATATACGTCGTTAAGTGTCATTAACCTGTTAACTGGGTCATTGGACCAAAATCTCCTGTAATTACGTTGAGCTTGATTGTAACTGTGTAATTATTATAGGATTAAGAAATAATGAAGACAGCTTAATTCCAGTTAGGTTAATTTCCTTTAAACGTAAGGTACGATGTAATTCTGTTTCCGCGAAGCGAAATGGATAGGATGCACTGAAATGCAGATCAATATAAATCAAGAGGTTAATTTAAGAGATCAGTAATTTAAATAATAAGTTGATTTGTTTCTCTTGGTTGTTAGAAGATTATTTTTAAACGTTGCTCAGTATTATTGAATATTTTTAAATATTATCAAATTATCAAACATCATCAAATGTTATCGAATAGTATTGATTATGCTTATCGATGTATGTACGTTTGCATTTTCATACCGTGTAAGTTCCATCGAAACTGAAACTTTCATTTTCAAAAACTGTTCTTGTTCGAAACTGACAATATGAGAATGTTCTTTAAACAATGAAGCTTGTCGAAGAGTTCTAAAATTTTCTCGAACGCTTGAGTATATAAATTTCATCGAAAACTGCTTTTAGTGGCGAACTACTGGAGACTAGCGAAAAGTCCTAGCTAATGGAAAACGTATTCGACGCCGGTCACGCTATTAATTCCGATTCTCCGATTTGCTGGAGCGCCAGGAATCTTCTTACGTTACCGCGCTACAGGGGCCCGAGAAACCAGTCTCCTAGGAAAAATGGTGCACGTTCGTTACAACCTGACCCAGCGATCTTGGGTAAGAAGCCCTGTTTGGGCCCAACGGGGCCCAAAAAATCTAGGTCATTGGCCTGACTGACTACATAGGCTACTGATGGGATTCGTGGTGCCACGATCCCTTTCTTCCGTCGTGGTTTAGACTCCAACTCCTTCAGTGTCTTCATTTTTTTTCATTTCTTTTTTTAAATCTCTATTCCATCGGAATAGTGTTTTTCTCTTTTATTTTTGTTCCACGAGCTCCTCGATTTCGATCGATTTAATAATATCGTCGCTTATTGGGTAATTCAATGATGGACGTTATCAAAATTGTTTGACTGCAGATTTTTGTGCGTTTATGGAACATTTTATGTCATGTATATATACAATGATAATTAATTAAAAATGATAAATAATAACATTATATATGTATATTATAATAATTTAAATAAATATGTGTATTAATATTCATATTATTACAATATATTATAATAATATATATATTAATATATAATATAATATATATAATATATATTAATTATAATATATTATTATAATATATTATATTATTATAATAATTGTTATTATTTATTGTCATTTTAATAAGTTATTATTGTATGTAACAAATGGACGTATAAAAATTTTATATGTACGTATTTTATATTTTATTAAATGCAAAATTAAATAAAGCATATAAATACAAATATATAAAATATCCAAAGTATAAAATTATATAAACATATAAATATAAATATATTTAAATCTCTTATAAAAAAATTTGCCACCGAGATTCTATTTTTTCAATTAATTCTATTTTATGTAAATTTTTACATTCCTAAAAATTTACATAAAAGTCCACAATCTAATTATAATCACTTATAGATCTAACCATAATTATTATTATTTAAAAAAAATTCTGTCAACAACTAAGCACACGTTCAAAATTAAATTCATCATACATGAACGATTTTTCTTTATTTTATATTTGTAAATATTTTAAAATATTTTTTATTCATCTCAATCTCATACTTGTAAGATTGTTTATTGTACGAAAGTGTATAGGACTGTTAGGTTGTTGCAGATGAAATTCAATTAAAAATAATGTTGATCAAACTTCAATTTCCTAGATTCGATACATTTTGTCTATTCTAATTAGTTTCATAATTTTCAGTCGACTATTGTTGACAATTTCGTGGTTCATTGTTCGTGCCTGTGTTTTCTAATTCAAGTTTCTCACATTGAATGGCAGATTGTTAATGTAGTTTTCGAGACATTTATACTAATGTTACGTGCAACTCTCAGTTTATTAGATTGAAATTTCAAATTGAATCGAAAAACGTATCCGAATTCAATATTTATCCAACGTTTTATAACAAAACTGGTGAAACACAGATCACATTTGATTAAATTTGACAGCACTCGAGTCTTAACTCGACGTCTGACAAATACTGTTTAAAAAATTTTACGCATCATTTTGTAACGCAACGATTTAATATTTTGATAATTTCGACAAGTTCCGGTTTCAACACCGACGATCCATTGCAGCTACCTTATCTCAATAACTACTCTCACCACCCTCTCCAATTCCACGCAAACATCCGCGTTCCTCGCGAACGTTTCCCTTCTCGTTTCCGTTTCGAACGTCTTCCAACCCCGTAATTTGTAAATTGCCCTTCGCAGCGGTCAATGTTAAGACGGACAATACGGACACGCGGAAGCAAAAGAGAACGCGAATATCGATAACAGGAAGGAAGAGTCAAGAAAAACGGATGCGTCGAAGATCTCGATTATTGGGCTCGTTGGGAGAGACAATGGACATCCTTCTGTAGTTGGAAGCACGATCTCTACTGAGTCAGGTACTGTAAGGCTCGATTCACAGTAATTCGTTTCGCTCACTGTCCTCTCGCGCTTCCTTCTTCGTTCGATCAAACGTTATCCCAGATTTACAACAATGATAAATTTTTGTCGAATGAATCGCTAAAAAATTGGCGACTCAGAATGAGAATGTCTCGAACCTTAAAGTATGACTAGCTTAATCAAATCTAAACGAGCCTTAATCAAATCTAAACTCATTTAATTATTGTATTAGTTTCAAGTAATATTTGACAAAGAGTCGTTCGAATGTTAAAAATAAATAGTTGTAAATTTGTGTAAATTTTCTATGAAAAACTTCAAACTGGTTCTTCTGACTATTTCAGTTTTGATAAAAATTATATACAACAGAGAAATAGAAGAATTTTCTATTAGATAATAAAACAGCCAGTTAAATTGTATGCATCCAAATGAAGATGGATAAAAATTTTATTAATGATATTTTTTCTTTTGGTTATTGAATTACCTAATTTCTTTAATAATAAAAATCCTCTAATTTGACCTATAATCTTCATTCACATACAAAATATTAATAACCATTTATGGTTACATTTATTTATGCATTTATTGAATTACATTATTTATGCTTTAGATCATAAACATTTATTTATTTTTTAGATCATTCAAGTACTTTTCTAAATTATTGAACGTTTGAACATTTCAGCGTAAGAAGATACATTCTTATCATGTTGTGTTTGCTTTTTCAACTTGAAGAAAGATTATATCCTTTTTTTTCTCCCTTTAATAAGTCTAAGTTTTTGAAATTATAAAAAATTCGTAAAACATATAAAACGTATAAAATGTTCAATAGAAAAAAACAGCATCTATTATTCTGTTTGGATAACTGTTCGAATATTAGAGATAATGAGAGGTCCTACTATATTTAGACTGTACATAGACTTCTACTGTAAGTTCTACTGTACTAAACATTCAACATTGTAAGTAACATTTCAATCTTAGATCCTGGAAAAACAATATTTTATTGGAGCAAGAGGTCGAAATTATTCGAAATTGATCTGATACTGCAAACACCAGTTAACCTACGATTTAATTTTCTAAAGAAAAGTGGTGGAATTTCAAGTAGAGTATAGATATGTATACAACTAATAAATATAGTCTCGAATTTTTATACTACTTGTATTATTATTATTATTTGACTCATTATTGGAAGTTGCTATTGTACACATTACTTTTGTATGCAGTAAACTATTTATGGAACTATTGTTAATGTATCACTTGTTTTTATAAAAATATTACAAGAAAACTAGATGTGGCAATACTTACTTGATCCATGTATATGTTGTATATGTTACTCGTTATTAACGATAATATGCACAAACAAGATAAAAAGAAAAAAAGATGAAAAAAGGATAATATACTTCAACGCAACGAGCGTCTGCAGTTCTTAATGGAGAGAAGAGATCCATTCCAAGATCTTATTACTACCATACAAAATATCGAATAATGTTAAATGTTACGGATATAAGATTCTACATAAAATATAAATATTATACAAATAAAATTAATAATATTTATTTATAAATAAATAAATATTATATTTAGTATATTTAGTATACAGATGCGAGATTTAAAAAAGAAAAGAAAACTGCCAAAGGACAGTTAACCTATATTTTACACAAAATAGACTCGCAATGAAGCCAGAGCAAAGCCAAAACGAGTCGAACCCGCCGCGATATTGCAAATGATTGTTAGACTCGAACATTCAGCGGTAACGAGAAAGCTTCAAATCGCTTCGAGTGTGTCCGTCGTTAGATCCGGGGCGCGAGGGAACCTCGAACAGATCGATAGTGTGGATCAAGCCTTAAAACGTGGCAGACAGTTGGTAGCGTGCTGGTAGTAGAGAACGGGGCAGAGGCTGCTTGAAGAAAGTCTTTCACCGTGTATACGCGACTCAACTCAGGGATGGGAGAGGGGAGGGAGAGCCTTCCGAGGAGGAAGAGGGAAGAGATGGATCAGCAGCTAGTGGTGGAACAGGGCAAAGAGGAACAACGGACGAAGCAGGAGAAGAAAGAGGAGGAGGAGAAGATGGAGGAGGAGGAGGAGGAGGATGTTATAGTACGTTGGTATACTTGGTCGCGTCGGTACCAGGCAGCGATGTTCCACTTACACGGCACACTTAGCAACCCGCCTCGGTTCAGGATCCTGAAGAGTGGGTCTATTCCACGGGCCCGATCGCGTCGTTTACTACTCAGCCGTGTATATTACGCGGCAGCGGCGTGTATTTCCGACGTGAAATTCGTGATAGAGGCATAGAGCTTCTTCCTTAGGAAAAGACGACGACGCTTGGGCCTCGATGCTAGGAAACTAGGGGAATTCGCGTGCACGCGTTCGGATCGATGCTTATCGTGTCCGGAGGATTTATAACTCCGTTGTGCCGGATTTTTCAGCTCACCCACTTACATTGTGAATTCGCTAGAAGCGAATTCGCTGCGATTCGGAAGAGCTATTACGCTAGTGGCATTTGTAGAATTCTTCTCTTAACTCGATTTTATTTCGAATTCTTTTTTTTTTTTGGTTTATATTCCACGTGGTGCGCATAGACGTTTTATTTTTGTTGCAATTTTGATATTGTTTCAAACGTTCAGTTCACCTACTTACATTGTGAATTGTTAGAGATTCTCAATGGTGGTTCGAGAATGTATCGACATTTGTACGATTTTCTTCTCAATTGAATTTTATTTTGAATTTTTTTCAGTAGATTATATCGTTCTGTGGTTTGTAGATATTTCAAGGTGTTTTGTTACAATTTTTGATATTATTTCTACTATTCAGTTCACCTACTTCTATTGTGAATTCGTTAGAAGCAATTCTCTGTGATTATAAATATGTTGTGCATTTATAGAATTTTTCTTTCAATTTTATTTTAAATTTTTTAGTGGATTGTATTTTAGTAGATATTTGGAAATGTTTTGTTTTATTTCATTTTTGTTAAAATTTTTAATAATGTTATTATTCAAATATTTAGTCCACCTACTTACATTGTTAGTTGTTAGAAGCTCTGCGGTTGAGAATATATTGGCATTTGTAGGATTTTCCTCTTAATTGGCTTTTATTTTAAATTTCGTAGTAAATTATACTTTATGTGATAGATATGGATGTTTTATTATATTTTATTTTGTTGCAATTTTGATATTACTTTAAATACTTAATTCACCTACTTATATTGTGAATTGTTAGAAGCGATTCTCTGTGACTAGGAACATAATTATTTGTAGGATTTTCTTCTCAATTGAGTTTTATTTTGAATTTTTGAATAGTTTTTGTTATAATGCAGTTTTATTTTTGCTGTAATTTTGATATTGCTTCAAGTGTTTGATTAATTTGCTTACAAACGAATTCTCTGCAGTTGGGAATGATACTATGTTATTATGAGTATTTGTAGGATTTTCTACTTAATTAGATTTCGTTTCGAATCTTTTGTTAAATTCTATTCTCTAATATGTAGATACTAAAATATATACACCTATATATTTTTTATTTTTGTAACAATTCTGACGTTGTTGAATAAATTAAATTAGAATATATTTAAATTATTGGAAATATGCAAACAACTACTTGCTTTTGATGAACGTAGCTTAATTATAAAATTAGAGATGAGAGAATTCTCTTGCGTAACAGCGATAAGTTTAGCAATTGAGGAAATTTTGGAAATAAATTTTATTTTTGGCGAAAGAATTGTAATTTAATAATTTAGAACGTAAGATTAGAGCAACAAAATGTAACAAAATTAATTTTTGTTTTTAATTTTCATTACTATTTAAAAAACTATTTACTTTAAAATTGATAACATACATACATGCGTGTGTGCAAATAGATTTCTTTTTAAATTAATAACAGTTTAAGTCAATTGTTATGAAACATCATGTTTTTTAACATTAATTTAAATTTATAGTCTATTCATTTTTTTACCATTGATTTGTATATTTTGATAAAATTCATGTATAATTATTCAAGAATTATCTATATTTATATCACATCTAACTAATATCAAAAATGTCAATTGTTTATTTAATTACTCATATTTTCAGAAAGATAACAAAATTATCCACAATTGTGATACTCTTGTTTTTCAAAAAATTCAACCAAAAACTAAACAACGCTTTTGAGCAACAGCGTGGTTTTCTAATTTTCTAATTGCACGAAAGCAACGCGAGCACGGCGCGCGATTTTATTTGAAGAGAAATTATTTCGTTACGGGCTGAACGTAATCTAACGAACTAGTTCTCACAGGTTGAAGGTTCTAGGGCAACTGAGTGTTTCGATACATGAAACGCGCAAGGTAATTAACATAACAATTGCGTGTCGCAGAGTGACGGCAACGCGTTCCTGCTCCAGTGGTTGCGTTTCTGTACCGGGATTCTTTCGAAACGGTGCGCGTACGTCGATCGAATAAATATAGAAAAATTAAACGAAACAGCAGCAAATTACAGCTTCGGTTTAATTGCCTTGAAGGAAATTTCTGTTCAGCGTTGTAACAAAGTACAATTGTGTTGCACGGTTTTCTTTGTTCGGTGTTCTGATACACTATGTTTCCACGCGTTTGTTTCACATGTTTCTTAATCGATTTAAACTTGTCAAATTATATTTTCTATTCGTTTTTAGTTAATTTATTAGAGAGCAACATTAACACATTTTATTTCATTACTCATTAAGGAGCAACGTTAACATAACATTTTATTTGTAATACTGTTCAATTAGTTTTATTATAAATTTCTGTTTCTTGATGATTAATTTTATGAAATTTTGAGGAACTCAAATGTCTATATTATTTCTAAATAATGTTATATGTAATATTATTTCTATATTATTATCGTTGTTCAGTCCTTAATGAGATAGATATAAATATCAAGAAGTAAATATAGGTATCATCCACACAATGAGTTTCTTAGTAGATACTACAATTTATATTGTGAACTGCTGGAAATATTATGAAACAGTTTTCCAAAAGTTTAATGCCAAGATAAGAGAATCACGAAAATATGATAAGATGAGAGTATCTCACGTATTACTAATATCACTGAAACCAAAGAATTACAATGACTAATGAAAGTATTTGAACTCTTTCGTGTCCATATTGTATGTGTTGTACAAAACAGTTTGAAATTTTATTAACATTATAACGGGAGAGGACTATTACGAGTCAATCACATTAGTAAGATTTAAATCTAAACATTACAAAATATTTATTATAAACACGTATTTAGTAATTAGTAGAAAATAGCTATTTTAAACATGCATTACAGCATGTGTTGAAAATGGTCATTGAATAATAACGTTATTAATAAAATGAGCAATTTACTACAAATATGAATTTAGTAACAACTATCTATTACATATTACATATTATTATTTTTATTACTTATTTATTATATTATTATACATTATATATTTATTATTAATAATTAATAGTTATTATTTCTGCATTCATTTTCCTTACAGATTGCAAAAAATTTGATTTCTTCGTATTGCAAAGTTCAATTAAATGAAAAATTCCAAAACCGCATTGCAATTATAAGCAGCAGTTATTTGGATATTTCATATATATCGTCAACGTGTCACGCTGCGTTATGTGCACCTTCAAATTTTCTAAAAATGTACACGCATAAATGAAAATCTTCGATCCACCAGTGATGGTAACTCTGACAATTTCGGCTCGAAGGCCACGAGAAAAATTGCGAATCATTCGACGCACGCAACTCGATTCGATCCGCAGCGATCGGTTTCGGCGATTGGGAATTCATAATCGACAAGGCGGAGGCGCGTTCGCGAAGATTATGCAGGAACTGGGCCAAGTCGAAATTTGACACACTTCCTCGGCTGGTGTTCGAATCCGTACGGGATAAAAATAGTGATCAGATCGATGTCGCTACCAATTTACGATGTTCAATCAATTCTAGAAACCAAAACAATCAATGGTTCGTGTCGAAATTTTCATATTGCGATTTTAAGTAAGTACACACTTGGTACTAATTTCCGGATACTGAGTTTTCTTGAATTTATACCAAATTACGAGGCTCGTCGACATCTGTTCGATACTCTGGCAAGAGGGGTGAACGTAGAACAGCTGAATTAATTTTACCACCAAAAATTCAGAAAATTGTGAAATTCTATTTGGAGATATGTGGTCTACATATGGACGTGCGTTACGTAATTCTTTTTTTCCCGTCGAAATTCATTATATTCGTACCGTCTTTGTCTTTCACGCATATTTCTACTAGAATATCTACCAAATTAATAATCTACAATTTTTGTAGAATGTCTATAAATTAATAATCTTAATTTATTAAAATATCTATTAAATTAGTAATTTTTTGACATACATAGATTCTTTTTATCAACACGTCTAAAAAGATACGATTCCATTTAAAAAAATGGAAGTTAATCTTTTCGTAAATCTTTGATCCACAAAAAAAACTAACATTAGTACGCACTCAACCATTCAATTTCAAACTCCAAACATTCTAAAGACTACACCGCGGGTTTTTATGCATTTATGCAAAATTGCACGAGAAATAAAAATATATAAGGTATCGAAATTATAGCGTTTTCTGTAACACTAACAATTTCCCTGTGAGGTCCTGTTTTTTGACAGTAGAGCTACCAAAGTGGTCAAAATAACCAATTTATAATTTTCTATGGAAATTTTATATATTTATAAATATGTGTAGTTTTAGATACTCGAGAAATAATGATTTTTAATAAAATATATTAATAGAAGCTTGTGTTTTTTACTGTGTTATTAACTCTTTCTTGTACCTTGCGCTACAATTTCGCTACAAATGTTATATTTTAGTCGTTGGTAGTTTGTTGTGTTAAGTTACCTTCTCAAAAATATAATATATAAAATATACAAAATATTTAAAATATTTATAAATATACTATATATAGTGTAACTACTATAGTATAGTATATTTACATATAGTAAACTGCAACATATAAAAATACAATATATAATATACAATGTAATATATATAATATAATTGTATATAATATATAATTATAAAAATATAATATAATATATATATATATATATTATGTAAAATATATTTTTATATAACATGTAAAAATATAAATTTGCATGGCGTATAATTGGTAATTTGTCCGATCAAGGTGATAATATCTAACGGGACACCCTGTATATATGAAAGTTTTTGTCTGAACACTTTCGTAAAAAAATTCGCGTCCACTGACGTTTCGCGGATGTGTCGTCGTGCGCGGTTCTCCAGAGGACGTCGGGTCGCGTGGTCGCGCGATGAAACAGCAAGATACTCCGAATTCCCGTTGAGAAATCGAAATTACGTCGAATCTGCTCGTTCCAAGTTCGACACGCTTTCGACCGTTTTAAAGAAAGTTCCGCCGCCGCGCAAAATCCCGCGTCTGTTCGCGAGTATTTCTCGAAACTGCACGAATGTCGCGAGGTCCACGAGGGACGATCTGGTGGAGAACGGAAGTCGTGCGAACGAGAAGGAACTAACGACAGCAATGAAAAACAAACAGTTACCGCTAGATTGTGAATTTCCACGAGTTTTTAATTTTTCTCCGATTCATTCTTTAATTTATTAATTTAATTATTACTTTTACTCATTTAGACAGAAATTTATTTTGTCTGGTGTGCTGGTGCCATAATAAACATTCTACTTTCGATATTAGATGTAATTTTCGATGAATGTGTAAATTTAGTTGTTGCTTAATTTTCTGTCATGGTGGACATATTATCTGCGTTCCAATATTATTACTCATTTTCATAACTGCGATGTTAACAAACAGTTAAAGTTATATGATTATATAATATTCATTAGACGTCGATTTAAATTGCTAACGCTCAATAATCTATCATAGTATCTTAGACACTTTCATTCTGAATGTGTAATGTAATGAATGGAAAAAGTTCAATTTTTGCAAGGGTAAGAGTTGTTCATTAGAAAGTATCTAAATCAAATAGGAAATTGGAATATATCAATAATACTGTTTTAAATATTATTATTGATAATATCGTAGATTAAATAGCAGGGGAAATAATTTTTGAATAAATTTATTACTATTAAGTTGAAATGAATAGTGGAATATAGAATTTATATTCTTCATTATAGAATATAGAATATTTTATATAGAATTCTATTCTGTATAAAATTCTGTATAAAATTTCTGTGTTGTATTATATACTGTAGAATAGAAAATTGATATTGTTTTAAATGTTATTATTGATAATATTGCACGTTAAATAGCAGGGGACATAATTTTTGAATGAATTTATCAATATTAATTTGAATAGTTGTAGAATATAGAATTTATGTTTCTCATTATAGAATATTTTATATAATTTAGAATATGTAGAATTCTATATATAGAATGTAGTTATTAGAATAATCATTAACTGAATTAAATTGAAATGAAATATGTTTTAATTCTTGACCTAATTGCTGGATCAATTCAGATTCCTGCTGGATTATTTAATTTCAAAATATTCTGTATCTTATCTAGTAAGCGTCATTGATCAAGATACTAATATTAAAATTAAGTAACATAAAATGTTGCGAAGTAAATTAAATTGACTTCAAATAGTAAAATTGTTTATCGGACTGATGATGAAAATAAACTAAAAGCAACACGAAATTATAAGAAAATATAATCCGTTGCTTCCTGCTATACTGTAAATATTTCATTTGATGCATAAACGTTTGAATAAACAGTACATTAACTATGAAAGCTATGAAGCTTTCTGGTATTCAGATACCAACGTGAACTATTTGTAAAAATATGAAATATTAGGACGGTAGTCTTTCGGTAGAATGCAAATATCTAATCGAAGAATGTCAGTGATCCGTGAAATGTAAAACGCTCGTTCCAAATAGATACGTTTGGTTTGTAAAATAACTAACGGTGTATGTATGAACATTTACACACGTGCAGAAGGATAGTCAGTGAATCGAGATTTCACTTCATTGAATAACACGCCGTTGGTCCGTACAACTTTGATTATTCGCTTGCGATTACGAAAATTGAGCCGCTCATTTGCCAAATCAATTAACTTCACGAAACAAATAGTAGAGAAATTGATAAAATGGTGTGTATTTTTTCTTTTAAAATTCCTTTTCAAGTTTAAACTTGGATAAACATCGTAAAACGTGTAAAATAATATATATTTGGAATAATCACATTGGAATTTGAAATAATTTATTATTTTACAGCCAAAACATCCTTGTCATTCAGTAACGTTAAACTTCATCAAGAAAATTTATTTCAAATAGTTAAAATGTTGGACAATATTCAAAAAATAGAGGGTTAATCACTTTGATCTATGAATAGTTAATAATTAATAACAATCCTTCGTTTTTTAGATGAAATAAATCTTTTTCGTACATTTTAAGAATTTATACTTAATAAGAGTAGATTGTAGTTATAAATTTCAAATTTAAATATAATCGGTAGACTGCGAATTTTTATGCAAAATTGCAAGAATATATAAAATACCGAAGCTAGAATACTTATTATAATATTTAATTGTCAATAATAAATTAATTACAGTTTGAATATTTTTAATTTTAAGGATTATTATTTCTTTTGAAACTCTAATTCATACTCCAAAATTTTCGGCTAGAGCGTAGAATATTATTCGACTATACGAAGAATACTTGTTGAAGAATACTAAAGAACTTGAAGATTTAGATAATTATAATTATGATTATAGCAAGTGCTTTGTTTTCGATATTTTCTATAGATTTAAATTTCCTATAAATATACAAACATACCTAATAATTGTAATAATTATAATTTATGTTTTTAATAAATAAACTGCAAATTTTTATACATTTATTTGAAAATTGGAAATTATAGAAATATGTAAAAATTTTTTAAGTAATAATTCAATTTTCATACTTTATTTCCTCAAAATGTCATTATTTTTATATGATTTGACACACTTTCCTAACTAAAATTATCAATTTAAACAATTCTGTAATGAGGTTGTTATTTTTCATTTACAATGTTTTTTTATTAACCTATGCATTAAAAAATTATCTAGGTAGAATGGAGAATATTTTTAATTTTCTCTACGTAATAAATATACGTATTTTCAATAATTTTCTAGGACTTTTTCTAAATGTTAATTCACTCAAAAAGTAGGAATATTCTAATCATTCCCAGCTATCAATAATAGTGCTCCGATATTTTTATTACACTGAATACATTTGATTCATAGGAAGTTTCTTCTTCTTTAATATGATAATTGATAACTGATGAATACAAACTTCGAAAAAATTACATCTCACATGTAGTAATTTCTTAGAGTATCTTAAATATTTTTTATATCTTTTGTATATTTCGTATTCTTTGTATCTTTCTAGTATCTTAAATATTTATTGTAATTTATTACATGCATTATGTATTTATTAATAATATTGATAATATTATATATTATATGTGATAATGTTTATCACATATTTAAAATTATATTTTATTTAAATTATATTTATATCTATTTCTTCAATTATGGCCATAAAAATTTGAGAACGCATAAAAATCCGCAGTCTATTTATATCTATTAATTTACCAATATTTATTAATATTTATTAATATTTGTCACAACCTATAGCATAGACAAAACTAATTTTTATCTATGCTATAGATGTACATTTTTCCAATCACAATGAGCATGAAAATTTGAAAACGCATAAAATTTCGCAGTCTACCAACGAGTAACTTGTTTGAAGGAAGAAGATAAATATATATCATACATATGTAGTTGCCAGCAGACCGATTGCGCATCAGGGTAAAAAAAAATTTCGCAAATGGACGAATAATTAAAGGCGATTCGGATCATGTGAGTGGTACGGTTCACACAATTACGTGTTTTGAGCTCCTTCTCAATGGACGACGGTGGGTATTGCTATGGTAGGCAAGAAAAGACGCGCACCTCATACACACGCGCACACGCTAACGCACAGACCGGCATCATACCTCTGACTTCGTATGTAATAGGATTCTCCATTCCCGTGGTAAAGTTCCCATCGTCTGGTCTATCGTTCTTCGGTTGTTTCAACGCAACATCACCCGGAGATCGTGTCAAAGATTCGCGACACATTAGGTCGCAGTCCGACAAAAAATAAGAAAACAAAACAATTCAGGGAATACACCTCGTTCCGTCTCTTTATTCGAACTGAACAGAGTTTCATTTAAAATTTCATTTCAAAGCCTACCGTGCAATTTCCTAGAGCCACGTTTGCATAAAGCGATTGGTTTGATCAAAAATGGACGAATAGGCTGCTAGATACTTTTCGTTGTAAAGTCGGTCAGAGTTTCAATTTGATCAGCAATGTGTTTAACCAATACCAACTGGTATTATTGGATTGGGTTATTTAACTAAGTTACTTAATTTTAAAGTTCTCCAATTTAATTTCTACACTGTAGTGGAAATTCTACGTTGTATACAACTAAAAATATAAACTTGCCGAATCGTGTGTTAGCTTAGATAGATTTTCCTCTGCTATTTCTAATTATTAGTGTTGTAAATTAAAGAAAACATGTCGATGCTAATTAAATTGTATATTGAAAAAATATTATAATCTATGAATTTTGCACAGACATACAGACAAAATTTGAAATAACAACAGCATAATAACAAGCTAGCTTGGAATTTACATTTGCAATGTGATGCATTTTCGAAAGTAAAAGTATTACAGCAAGAGAAAATAATCCTGAGTTATCGATATTTTCAACGAGGAATATTATTTTCCAGATGAAAATTTCATCTGCATAGCAGTCTATATGATGCATCGTTTGTACAGAAAAATTTTAATCGTCCAAATAATAGAATATAAACGTATTGTCTGGCTTATTTTGTATTTTGTAAGCAACACAATTTATAATTGTAACAGAATAATTTGAAGACAATGCATTGAGCGATAAAAATACAAATAAAATTCAATGGCCTAAAGCGATTACTATCTCTCATCGTGTATCTCATTAATGTATATACCTATGTATGTATGTATATGTATATAACATTCCTAACATTCAGAAGATAAGAAAAATATTCGAATGATGTAGACCGTAGAGTATAAAAAGAAAGCAATTCAACAAAGTTACAGATTTTAAAGGAAATGTGCAATTTTGCATTTCAGAATGATTGAAATAAATATACCTACAGCTAAGCTAACTAACTAAAAAAGTTAAGCTAACAAAGTTAAAACCTAATTAACTTAATTAAGATCATTTGATTACAAAATATTCGGTTATCAATCTACATCTGCATTAATCTGGATAACCAAGATTTTATTGTAATAAAAGAAAGCAATCCAATGGAATAAATTACAAACTTTAAAGGAAATGTGCAGTTCTATAGCTCAGAGAAAGATTGGTGGAATAAATATACGAAATATCGAACTTGATTGTTCGAGAAGTTCAATTATCTGTTCAATCTTGATCTAGATAACCAAGTATTAAAAAGAAATGAATTTACAGGACTGCAAATTTTAAAGTAAACGTGTGATTTTACAATTCAGAAATATTGAAGAGACAAATGCACAGAAAGTAAAAAGAAGATATAATTAAAACAAAAGTCATTTGATTGTTCAAAAAAATTCGACTATCTGTTCAATTTACATTTATATCTGTTAATTTAAATAAGCAAGGTCTTATTGTGATAAAATGTTATTACAAATTATGAAGAAAACGTACGATTTTTCAGTTCGAAGAGGCATTTAAACACGCAAAAGGCGGAAAGATGTAATTAGAACAAAAATTGTTCGATTTTTCGAAAAAATTCGATTATCTGCTCAATCTACATTCGCTTTAATCTAGATAACCAAAGTCTTACTATACCACGATGCTTGAATCCGGAACACTTGTTGATACGTCAAAGAAAGCAGAACACAACGAGTACATAAAGCATAGAAAGTCTTTCATCATAGAGATACTATCAGCGAAATAAGCATGTACATGAAAGACGCTAAAGAAGTTCACGAAGGTGAACGAAGAATTTCCGAGATCAGAAAGGTAATTGTTTCCTGGAGAAGAGATTTGACTTTCTGTAATTATCCATAACTCAGGTGGCAATTTGTGGCCTAACTTCTGGCCGAAATATCATACTTTTCGTTATCGTCACTTAAAAGTCTCGGCGGATGTAATTAAGATGCCATTAAGCCCACTTGAAATTAACGCGCTTTTTGGTAAGTAAACATTGCTTTATAATGTAAACTTTGCATTTACCGTTTAAAGATGAAATGGTAACGAGATTTCATTCAGATAAAGACATTTAGTCTTTGAACTAGCAGATTATCTTTATAATAATGTTTTATATAGGAACTACAGTTTTTATCCTGTATAATCAGTGAGTGTGGTTTGAAAATGTTGGTTTAAATTTATGTTTAAAAAAGTTGTTGGATGAGAGTAAGAAAAGAAAGTATCGTTTATTCAAGAAGGTTTTTTGACTTTCTCAAAATAAACAGGCTGTCACAGAAGCCTAAATTTCAAATATTCAGAACAGAAACAAAAATATTTTTGATACTTTATGAATCTTAATTAATTTATTAATTAAACTTTATAGAATTAATTTAATACAGTTTTATAGAATATAATTTAATACAGTTATGACAATTAATTTTGTGATTTCTTTGTGATTTTTTTCTCCAATTTATTAGGAAACAAATATAAGAAACATTATTTTCTCAGAATCTATGAAATGTATAAAATGTTTTCCTATAAATATTTCAGATTTGATAAATATATGTAGACTTCTCCAACTAACTATGTAATTTCCATTCCATTTTTATTATTTTTATTAAATGAATCAAAATAAATATGTAAATATGAAATTTGATATTTCTAGTGTTAAAACACAGATCGCGAGCCAGTAATTATGTATATGGATATGTTCATTGGAACACGTTTTGATAGTTTCAGATACAAAATATTCAACAAAATTACTAAGAATGATGATAAATGTACGTAAAGTGACTTATTTAGGTAAATTTGATACTATATTACTTGCTCAAAGACTATTTTAACTACTCTTTGCTTCACTTTATTGCTTTTTACTTTCTTTTACCTGCTCCATTAATAAGAATGTGGAAAAAAATGACAGACATTATTATTTTTTTAACATTTATCTTATATTACATGTTTATTATCATGAACTTGTAATATATATAAATATCATTTTTATGTTCAGTATATGATTAGTACATTTATAGTAATAAATCATTCATATTTCAAGATATATACTTGAACAATGAAACTAAAAAAATCACGAAGACTGGAATTGACTTATTATGTAAACGAAAATAGTTACGTAAAATTGCAGACAGCAATTTTTGTCCAATCGAAGCCGTGTTGATGATATAAATCGAGTGTTAAGTGTTAGAAATTGGCCATTCAGACTTGCTGGTTGGGAATGTTGAAAACGAGGGAGAAATGGTGGGGTGAGGCTCGGAGAAATACAGTTAAGAATTCGTCGCACGTGGAATCGCTATATCTAGCTGTTCTCGCCCTTATCTGATGCTCCATTTAAATAAGAATTCCTAATTACCATTATACACTCCCTTCCAGTCACGATTTACGATTTGCCGTCGATCGATGTACATACATACGGAATAACAACGATCGCTGCTTGTCATCGCTGTTGTTTAAGGGCATCTACCTGCCTTTGTCTCTGTTTCTTTTTTCTTTCTTTCGAGATTACTATTTCTTCTTTTTATTCTCTCCTATCGTTCTAACGGCACCTTAACGATATCAACATATTTTTAACGGACGTATAATGGATAATTTATAACACTGGACAATCGGCAATCGATCAACGATAAATTGAAAATCTTTATTGGCCCGAGACTAATGAGGTAAGCGATTACGGTTTAAACGTAACTCGAAACTGGGATAAGTAAAGAGATAGGTGATGATTTTTTTCATTTGTTCGTTATTGTAAATCAAAATAAATGTTAAAAAAATATTGTTTCGTTTAGTAATATTAAGCGATATATAATAAATTGTTATCAGTAATTATTAATAATACTTTATTGTTATAAATACGTAATAGAATATATAATTTTATTTAGTGATATTGGTGAAATACTAGTTAATGTTATATATGACAGTTAATATTAATATGTAATAAATCAATAATTTTATTATCAATAATGTTTATTATAGTATAATTTATTACATAAATACTAATATTCATTAATATTATTACGTGACAATATTATTATTAATAATTTATTATATATATCCTTCTATTATGTGATATATATATATATATATAATGTCAAATAAAATTTTGTTTTTCACTCATATGAAAATGTTGATAACTGAAATAGCATATTTGTAATAGTTAATATAAATAAATAGTGTATAACAACTTAAATATTTCATCGTTATTATATTTATAAATATAATTTTTAGAATGTACATTTGTCAAGAATTTCTTTATTCTATTGATGTATATTAATTATATGCTCTAAATGTTCTCGACCTTCTTTTCAAAATACTTTATATATTTCGCTTTCTCCTACATGTTCTGAAAAACAAGTTTCTTAGCAAAAATGTAAATTTCTGTATAGTCAGAGAAATCCATATGCATCTGTTAAATTTCAAATGTTTAGAAAAAAACAAGAAATTTAAACGTTTATAGATAGTAATTTATTCATTAATTAAAATTATATAAATTCTAAAAAAAAATAATGACTTTCCTTATATTTATTTCTTGGGAAAGATAATTAAATTTTATATATTTATTATGTGATAATATTATTATTAAAATTATTAGAATAAATTTCATTTTACTTAGTAAGCGTATATAAATTTTCATAAGATTATAATTTCAATTTATTTATAAGTTCTCCTAAACAAATGTAAGAAATATCATTAATATTTTAGAAAAGATCTAATTTTAACTAATAAATTAATTAAAATCTATGAAACATTCAAAATTCTTCTTTTTTTTCAAATTTTGATAGATGTAGATATATATGTAGATTTCTGTAATTGATTTAAATATTAATTTACATTTAATAAATTCTTTTTTTATTTCATTGTTGTTACTTGCTGAATTAGTAATTCATAAAAATTTATGTTTGTAATACTCAATTAATATATATAATAATAAATTATATTATATTAAATAAATTAATGAAATGTATTAGTAGTTATGTACTGTCAATGCTAAATGTTATTCTAAACTCATTGCTCGGAAGATTTAAAGTTAACATAAACGCAATATTTTATAACACACATGTTACTTTTATATACTGTTGTTTTTTGTATATACTGTACACACGTTTATTTTTATATACTGATCGAATAAAAAACAGATTGTTAAAAATATTCTTTGATTGTTATCTTATGAGCTTTCAAAATAGTTTGTTAGTATAATAGCTGTGCTATTTTATTGTGACATCTTAATGATAGATGAGATTAATTCTGATTTTGAGTGATTTATGGCGCTTATCGAAATACAATTACATATGTACATATATAGGTATATTCATTAGCAAAACTTACTTCTTCTTTACCTTTTGTTGTATTATAGACACTGGTGGCTCATGCATAGAAACTGCATTATCCCCAATTATTGTCGATATATAAATATATTTATTAATTTATTTATATTTATTCATAATATTTAATTTTATCGTCAGCAATCCTATACACTTCTCTTATTTTGTATAAAAAATAATAAAAATGGGATGTATTTAACAGTATATATGTATATTTATACAGTGTGTATGTATTATATTTGGAATATATCTGGAAAGTTGCAGCATTCTGACGATTTCAAGTCATCACTGACTATAGATAAATACTCAATATCATCCGTGCGTAATTGCATGATAATATGTAAGAAATGCAATAATTAGTAATACAATGATAAATAAAACTCACCGAACACGTTTTACGACAATAGACGTGAATTATAAACACGGCTATTGATTCTCGATGTACACATAAGAACTGAAAGAATTAAAAATGGCGACATGAAATAAATCTAATATTTTTTATTATTAACAAAATATTTTTTATTAAAAGGATGAAACTCACCGACTGTTTCACAATAATGGAAATGCCATTTGGAACTACGCGATCATTGACTTTCGATATAGATTCGATTAAAACTGAATTTTTTTTTTGGTACTACGTACGAACACTAGGTGGCATTTGTTTGCATTGTCTCGTTTTTCCCAGATTGGACACGCTTAGAATCGATATTAGATCTCATATATCCGGCAGTGATACTTGTATCGTGTTTCTGTAAATTTCTCCGTCAGTAGTATTCTATAACGACGTGCGATATGTTAATCAAGTGCGAATCCGAAAGTATATTTTTATTCTAGTTCGTGAGATAGAAAATTTGCTACTGTATTGCAACGAAATTCAACCACCAAACGTACGACAAATGTAAGTTGCTTGCTTTTATTTTCATGAATCGAAATTGCGTGCATTTTGGGAAATTTGAACGTTATCGTAAGAATAATTTAAAGCGTGAAATATCGAATAAATGTTAAATATTACGTCTACAACTGTGTCTGTCTGTTTTAACAAGTTTCATAAAATTAATGAAATAATAATAAAACAAACAAAATTTTGATTACCTGAAATACCTGAGATCCATTTGTCTATTTATTTTATTAAATGAAGAATTATAAAATAAGAGAAAAATTTATAATTTATAAATTGTACATAGCTTATCAATTTACTAGTATTATTAGATAGTCAATTATTGTGTAAGAATGCTCATTAAAAAACAATTGAACTCAACCATAACCTACATATCTGTTGATATTTATCTTTACAATATATCAATACAAAATAAATACTTTATTACAAAATATTCTAAAACTTGTTAATTATATTATTATTATTATTAAGTATGTTATAATGATCTTTTAAATTTGTTGAAAGAATTAATTTTTTACATCTAACAGTTTGAGTAAAATCAAAAGAACATAACTAGGTACTTATGTATGTTGCTGTATTTGTTGGTTATGGTTAGAATTGAAACATGAAGCTTAAAATTTTAGACATTAATGAGGTTCGAATAATGGAACAGATAAATAGTTTGTTAGATGAATAATATTACTGCTTGCATGCAGATATTTGTTTACATATAATACCTGTTTATACGAAATAATCACGGTCTTCGAGTTGTTATTAACACGAGTTTCTCAACGATATTCACACAGTGAACAATAGAACATTGCGTTCGAAAGTTCAGAATTATTTTCCTCTATTGAAATATCAGTATATCCTAATTATTTTAAAATACGTAAGTTTGTACATCTCTTTACAAGTTAATGAAATGGAAGTTAATTGATTCTCCTGATACTACTTTCGAAATATTTTTATTTTTATAAATATTATTATTATTAATAATAAATATTTTTATTTGTATTTCATGAGTACAGTAAAAATATTACGAATTTTGATGTTTTATATTAATTCAAATAAGATGTAGTAAAATTATTAATTATTTTTCATTGTAAATTATAAAATTATAAAAATATTTGTCAAAAAGTTTGTGAATAAATAATAATTTTATTAGAAAAATTTTGATTTTGAAGTTAATTACTGCTTCTGATCATTACTTTCTCATTAATTCACATGCTGTTTCACTATACTCGTTTTAAATGAAGAATATGTCTGAATATAACAGTGCATTATTTTATTAATTAAGTTTACGAGTACAATATATAGTGAATCATTTAATTTAAAAGATCCTAGAAAACTTTCTAATAATAAATTAAAGAACTAAAATATAATTTTTAAAATCGTGTTAATTTTGTAGCGAGAATACAATGTTTTATTTTTTATATATTGCTAATGTAAATCAAGCAAGATGTTCACATAATTGTGAACGACTGTATATTATTTCATATGAGAAACAGAAGGCTTTTTTATACAATAATTTATCATTTAATAATTCAGTTGCAAGCCAGTTCGTATAATTTATATTAAAAATCATTTAATCTATTAAATATTTCAACGAAGTACTATGCTTTAAATATTTTATATGTCTTTACAGCTTCAAATTTCCTATGTATAAATATGTAATCATTAGTCTCTTATTAATTTATATATTTCTGACTCATTGTTAATATAAATCAACCAAAACATTTACATATTTATGAAAAATAGTGTATCTTATACTAATATCTTACCTCGAAAAACTTTCTATACAGAAACATTTCGCAACTAGTCAAAAATTAATGGTTTTTTGAACCCAAAACCTTTTTGCTTCTGTAAAAGTATATTGCACGCTACCAAAGATTGGTATTAACTTTTATAAAAACTGTTTATATTACTATTATTACATTTTAATTGTACTTATGAACAAGCATTTTGTACAATTATTATTTCTAAAACTCTTAATACTTAAAGAATCTTTAAAAAAGACCAAGTGTCAGTTATTACCGTATTCTAATACATACATTCTACATTCATATTTGAAACCAAAAATGATATATCAAAAAAAAGTATTTTTGCTTTCTTATGTACCAGTAATTTCATACGTATTGGGATTAGTATCTGTAAGGTACTAATCTTATCTTATAGGACTATAATATAGTTATCATATAATTACTATATAATTATCATATAATTCCTATAGTACCTATAGAATTAGTATCCAATAGGATTAGTACACTACTTGCAAATTTAAACAAGCAACATTTTTCTTCCTCCTGAAAAATCTGACGTTTCCTTAGAGTGCTCTGTTTTTATTTTGTCCGTTCATTCCCGGGTTTCGTCGAGTGGCACTTCTTGTTTGGTCTTCACGGGCCGTTCTTGCACGCGGCAAAACAACCTCGAACGCGGCTAATGGGCCGAGCTCACGTCGCGGCTCGCTTAACGATCAAGTTCGATTTCTCTTGGCATCGTGGCTAACGCGTGTGCACACGCACGGTGAAAACCGTATGGGGTGCCATCGAAAATTATTGTCGTTTAGTTCGATACGTGAACGGACCACCTTCCGCGAGCTTAGTAGCTATACTAGTCGAGGGTACCGTGTGACAATGACCGATCTCGATTCCGTTTGACCTTTATGTAGCGAACCTGACTACGCGGCGGACGTGAAAGAATTAAGTGAAAATTCAAATCGGTATTATCGTCTAACGTTCTTCGAATTCGCTAGAGACACGTGAATGTAGATTTTCTTTTTTTTTAAATTATTTCTTAATATTAAATTTAATGATTGAGATTGATATGAATTTTATTACGATTCCCTTTTTTAGTGATGAAAGAGTTTCTTCTTCGTAGCAATACACAATATAGTGTGATTATTATAATATAATGTAAGAATAGTTCTTTTTCTCCTCTAATAAATTTCAAGTGAAAAATTTGGAAGTTTTTCCGTTTATGGTAGTAATATTTATATTAATAACACAAATCGCTCGTTATTTTAATATAGTTATTTTTTTAGTGATACGGAGATCTCCTTTGATAACAATTAGCTGAAAGGATCAAGAATAGTGATAATGGAAAGTCGGGAATTGTTTTAGTTTACAATAATAATATTTGTGTTAATACTGATGTTAATATCTACATAACTGTATATTTTACCTGATTTTTAATTTTTTCAAGAAAAAATATTTTTTTAAAGAAATTTCAAAGATTTGTAGTCTGATGGTAATAATTTTTGAGAATAATTTATTTAAATCGCATTAAGACATTTTATTACGTTGAAAATGTTTTAAAAGCATTCGAAAGAACAACAATGTGCATCAAGCTCGTAAATAAATAACCTGCATTAGGCGCTCCGTTTTAATTGCAGTGAAAGTGTCACACTTCGTGGCATAGTCGTTTTTAGAGATCGTGGCTTTTACCAAAATTTACTTTGTTGATTACTGGTAGCATAATTACCAGTCAAATATCTATATCATTTTAATTAAACGTTCATTCTAACATCCTTTTATATCTCTTGAAAGTGAAAAACTCCAACTATTGCAAAAGAGCATAATTATATTTCTAATATATAACTGTTCTACAAATCCTTCGGAAGTCAAATTATAAATTAACAGTACTAAACAGCACTTTCCTCGAAAAGTCAAATTATTAATTACGATGTTAATTAATTAAAATAAAATTTAATATTTGTTTGTCCATTATTATTTTACTCTCAAAATGATCGTGGTATGTCATTCCGAAATTCTCGAAATCTCAAGGATTCTTAGTCGAATGGAGTAATTCACAACCCTATACTAAGTTTTCATCTTTGCATATTTTCGTCTTTTCGGTTCTTGCATATTTATGTTTTCCAGAATCCAACCAGGCATATGTCATTTCAGCTGTCCATAATTAATCGAGTTTTGCATTCGATGACAAATTGTCTAAAATAATTTAGTAGCTTAATAAAACCATAAATCAGTTCAATAAAATTATTCCAATAGGGATAGACCTGTTTTGGTCATGTAGTTATTAACGTTAATAAATCATGACAGTTCAATTATATAATAAAAATAAAGAAGTTCATTCGTTTTGCATCCGAAAAGCAATTAATTAGTAAAAGTAAAAGGGATAACTGTTGTAAATTACAATAAAACCTCCTTTTACTCTCATTTACAAAGACTTTAACATTTAAACGGTTAATACTAATTTGTACAATAGAACGTCTGTTGCTGAAATGACAATTTTCCATTTGCTAGTAGATAATCTTGTTAACGCAACATTTGAATACTAAAAAGATTTTACTATATTTCTATTTACCTGCACGATGAATAAACTACACGTAAAAGCATCGACATTAAATTTAAAAATATTGCATAATGTTAGTGGATAGCAATAATAATTGGTAGAAACCCAGTAACGGTTTAACAGTTCTGTTAAATTCTCTTCGCGTTATACATACGTACATAATAAAATAGCGTCATGTTATTCAAACGAATTAAATCCTTTAGTCCTTGCAAAATTGTCTAAAATAATGTGAAAAGATATTCTAACATTTCTTTCTTCATTTATACATAATACAGTCACATTTCACACGTAATTATCTCTATCAATCGTTGTTGGAATGTGTAATTATAAAATAATATATATGAATATTATAGGAGATGAATGTGATGAGTCGATTTTTGTAGATTTTCCTGATTCTAATGTCTAATGGTGGAAGTATCCAATTTTGATATAATTGAAATAATAATAATAATAAATTGATATTTAAATGAAATTAATTTTAATAAATAACTTATTTAAAAAATTTGATCCATCAATTTGTTTTTTTTAAATCGAATATATTATAATTGAAAAGGGGGATGATGCGTGGGCTGTGGTAACAATTGCATATTTTTAAAGTTTTGCTTCGAATTATTTTATCATTTTCTAGAATTGCACACTTATGAAAAAAGCGACAAAAGTTTTCTATACACGTATCATATTCTTTCCTCGTAGTCTTTACATTTGAAATTATCAAATGGCGATGATTACAATAATAAAATTCCATTAAAGTAAATATAACTATTATACATGATATAATATAATATACCAGTAACAAACAAAATTCTCGTTCATAATTCGAAACTGAAATTCGAGGGAACGTTTCGAACACCCTGTCTGTTTTAAACATAGTGCCAAACTTATCGATTACATTAATCTCGACAAAGATTAAACGACTCTATCGGGGAAGAGCATTAATATTTTCAGGTTGCAGTGGTTAGTCGCGCGACACCACTGAGACGAGAAGATCTCTCGTTATTAGTACGTAATATCAACGGTTAAGATCGACGTAACCATACCATTGCACGTTCAACTTTATTACTATAATCTCTACAATAACTGTACCCTTGGTACTGTTACCACTATTACCAGTATCTTCGCCGCGTCTATCATCCGAGCCGGCTATTCAAATAATCTACAAACTCAAGTATCACTCGCCGACACCTCGTTATCATTCCATTTGCACATTAGCCACGAATCCTCCAACGATCATCCAATCCATCCCGAGGCCAGGGATATATCCCGAATAAACCTGGCTGATCGAAAACGCGGCGTAACGACGCAGCGCTAGGTACAACTCGGTTCGGTTCGTTTGTCAGTGTTTGCTGCACCAGGAAGAGAAGGCACTTGGAGCACTTTGTAGAAAGCATCGATCGCGTTGGTGGCTCGCTACAATGTGTACGTATGTACAAACACGCTGGCACGAGATCGTTCATCCGTTGCAAGAGCCGAATCGATCGAACAGCTTGATTGCGAATCGAACGAAACAACAGCCTGGAAGAGATAGCGACGTGAACATTTCACGTGTAATATATATCTGCGGCTTTGAATTTTGTACGTGTGCTGTCGGAAAGAGGGATGATTTGGAGAAGGGAAGAATGGGAGAGAAATTATGTAAAACGATTAACTTCGGTTTGTTTTCTTTTTTTAACTCTCAATCGATGCCTAACTTTTTACATTTGAAACGAAACTAAATTTGTTCTAGTGTCTGAACGACGAAACTTTAAGTTCTATTCCTTTAACACTGTCCAACGGAATGTCATATTAGAATTTTTATTTTATTAGTATAAAGTATATTTTAAATAAAATTTATATTTTATTTATTTAAAATATTTTAAATTATAACATGTTATTATATTTAAATATTTTAAATATATAATTTAAAGCGTAATTTAAATTTGAAAGAATTTTTTAAAATATAAATAGTAGAGTTTTAGAATATTTATACTAATGTACAAAGTTACTTACACTCCCAGTGAAAATTTTAGAGTAAAGTATTAGATATTGATATAAAAAAATATTTGCAAGAAATACAAAACAATGATAAATAAAGTAACTTTCATTACGTTAATTAGATTTTTCATGTTGCTACAGATTTTTATTGTTTTGTGTGTGTATATATATATATAAAACATGATAGTTGATACATTCGTATTTTTTTGCCAGATTTATGTTGACCTCATTCTTATCATATCTTTGATTAACAAATTAGGTTACAGATGTACGATGAACGTAATACAGAACTAGTTACAAAACGCGTATAATTAAATCGAAATAAATGCTTGACTTCCTGTAGGCGAGTACTCTCTTATCTAAAAGTTAATCGAGTAACTGGTAACATGGTGGTATATAGGCAATTATTATGTTTTCTTGAGCAAACAAAATGATTACTATTCCAATTATTCCAAATGGCAAAAATGATTGTAAAAAATACTTGGGTCTCGATGTGATTTCAAAATAATACATAGCGGTTACTTCTCGAGATAAATATCGTGCAAAATAATTGACAAGAGGGAGAACACACGATATATTCCTTCGTTATTTGTTATTTTTAGTTCAATCTATAAGCAAAAAAAAAGACATTTTCTTCTTATCTCTTCCAAATGAAATATAACGCTCTTGAGTTTAATGTTATAACGTATCGCAAATGGTAGGTACAAGTACCAGTTGAAATCAAGTATATTGTGTTCTAAGGTCAAAGGTGAGAGCTTTCAATGTACTCCATATATCCAGCATACACTGTACGATAGACAGATCGATTTTTCCCATGTGTAAATAATTTTGTGTTCCTCTTAAATTATAAAATCTTATCGAACAAATTTCTTGTGAAAAATAACCTAAATTTGAAACAAAGTTTTTGCAAAATCAAAGTTTTATTCTCGACAAAAATGCGTTCAATTTCGTATTTTTTTTTACTCTGGAATAATATAATTTCTGCTCGATTGTATAATACATTTGTAAATTCTCGATTTTCAATATGTGTAGGTACACAAAAATTAAAAGAATTAAAACGCGTGATAATTTCATTTTTGGGACAATGTTCTACATACCACAGTAAATAAAATTAAATGCTTCACACAAATTTCTGAAACCTAATTCGTAAACAGAAGTAGCCGAGATACGGTACGTAGCGAGATACAATCACGTAAATTCCAAGCCAAGTACACGTGCACTCGACGAGCTTTAAACTCTCCTTTCTCAAGAACAAACATCTCTGTACAAACATTTTATTTCAAACTTTCAAACGTACAAGCATTGCGTGAAAATTATTCTTGATTAATTCCAAAATTGTGGGATCTCCGCTCCTTTTTTATCTAACATTTTATCTGATACAGTTAGAACGCGGATTTTATGCATTTTAAAATTTTTACGGATATCACTAGAGAAGTGAGAACTTGAGAAAATATTTGGTTTATTTACCATATTTTGGATACTTTATATAGATATTTTTGCGACTTTCCATTGTGCATATTTTTAACATTTTCCTTAAATAGCATTGTAGTCATAATTTAACTATTTTATGTAATATTTATTTTAATTGGACATTTAATGCAATTTTATCGAGAGCTTGATATTTCTGTTACTTCGTTGCGTCGATAGTAACAATTAATGAACAATTTTCTGCATTTTCGAGTTTCATGTTCACTTTTAATCAATAGCTGATAATGCTTAATTCTTGTAGTATATTTTAAACAATAATTAATAATTATCATCACAAATGTAAAAATCTGTTTGGCCTTGGAGTAATAAATAATTTATTTCAGAGGCCAGCGCGATTATTTCAAGAATACACTATTTTATATATCGCATTTTATATCGTTAGGTAAAACGTCTGTGTTAATATATCCTACAATGTTTACTCAAGTTTAAATATTTAAAAAGAATGTACAGTATTTTATCCATTTTCATACTTTCTGTTTTCTAGAGTTAATCGATTTGGCAAATGAACGACTTATATTTCAATCATTCTAGTGCATATTGTTGATTATTAATCGATATCTATACATGAATTAGATACAACAGTCTCTTAAAATTATAACGTAAATAAAACTTTGCCCGAGGGGCCATTTTTCATTATTTTCATTCTTCTGTTTTCTCTATGTCCAATTTGTCTTGTATTAGTATTATTAATTGATTCTAATATTATTAATGAACAAACATATGTATTTAAAAGTCACTTTGCAAAGACTTCGACTGCTCAATTATTACATTTATTTTACATTTTATCAATATCCATTAACAGTACACTTGAGCCGTTTATTTTGAAAGCGGCATAATTCACTTGACAGTAGTGAAAAATGGCGATTCGTTAACGCCTGTGCAAAGTTAGTTGTATTCAGAAAGATACAAGTACGCGAGATAACAAGTACAATCTCGCATGTAGATCCTCTCGGAAATTAGCGTCAATTTCTCTAGACGCGTAAACCCTTGAAACGTAAATCCTTACAAAGTGACTTGCGCCATTTTTGCAAATAAAAAGGATTAAGATTAAATTAAATTTAGAAGTATCCAAATACTTGCGCGCGGTCGTGTTCTTGGGAGAGCGCCGCGTGCGCGCTGTGCTCTCCGGTGCTCTTCGTGCTAGTGGGACCTTGTTTCATGACCCACATAAAGCAAGGCCGTTAACACTACTCGCGACTCGCGCGCGTATGGGTGCGGGCCCCAACAAGCCTACTCGCCGCTCTATGGGACCCCACGTGCCCCCACCGTTCACTGTCAGAAGGCCCCGAGACGTGCTCTTCCGATATACGCTACCTGCATATACCTGCATGTACCTGTATTACCATACGTCACGTGCGCATACGTGCGCGTGTGAGATGAACCGGAGAAGATGGGCTCGCTGGTGTGTGCGTGCGCGAGACGAGTGAACCTGTGTGCCGAAATGCGTGTACGCGTTTGCAACGAGAGAGCTCGAGAGCCTGTGTAGTAAAGGTTGCCGTTGAAACCGTCGTGGATAATTTCCCTCTATCCTTCTCCATAGATTGTGCGCTGATGCATATGTATGTAGAAACCGGAATCCGTATTAATTGGTTGAGAAATTTTATTAGGAATTGTTTTATTGTCGTAACCACGTGTATACATGAGCTTCGTGTAGAAAGAAGAAAGGTGCGATGTTGATACTCGTAATTGATTCCTAAATATATATTTCTAAGAAAATCTCTCAAGTTGTCACCTACATCAAACTATAAATAAAGAACAGATCGATATAAGCACACTTGGTGCTATTTTTAATAGGGACAATTTTGTAGAAACGTTTAACTTCTTGCGTTGAAATGACGTGCCACGCATGTCGAGAATTTTTTGTCCCAAAATTACAATATTTTCACAGTTTTAAGTATATTTAAGTATAACCCAGGCAAAACAAATAATAAATTTATTACTTTTCAATAATTTCTATCCAGTCATATCTCTCATACCGACGAGTTCAAAAAGAAAGCGACGAATTATTGTATACGGTTTGGTCACTCGTTATAGTCCGCAATCAATTGCCAGCGCAAGTGGTTAATACTGAAACACTTGTCACCCCGAGACGTGAGGAAAATCAGTGTCGCTGTTACGTTCATCGAAAACCAAAAGCAATAAAGGACACGAAGTAAACCGAAAGTTAAGCAGGGAGGGGAAAAAGTCAAGTCCTGGGTCCTGTTCGTGCGCTACGTAGCGTTTATAACGTGCGCGCTGAATGCACATCCGTGTGCGAGTGTGTGCGCGTGGCTGGACAAGTTAGTAGGTCACACGAACGTGCCGTGCACACGAGCATCCAGCATGTTATCATCCAGTGCCCGTGGAGAACTGTGTGACTCCAAACGAGGCTTCCACAGAGGCTACCTTGATCTTGACTGGATGCAAGGTCCACTGGATTTCGCTGTCGCGCATTCAATATGGCATTGCTCTTATCTGCTCTCGCATTGTTCGCATTGCCGCCGTATGTTGAACGGACTTTATGCGTATTAGACGGTTAAATGGGAAAAGTTTTAGAAGTTATTGCATGTTTGCGAACTTTCCGTTAAACACGCTCGTATGATCTAATAGAGAAGCAAATATTATAACGACTGTTATCTCCACGAGCTTACTTTATACATTAGAGAGACAACGCAAATTTGTTGTATCTACGATTTGTTAATCTCGCTCTTTCTTTATCTCGTTGAGAAAAATTGCGTATAAGAATAATCTATATTGTGCTTGTTGTATAATATTACGTATGCAATGTTGGGTGTGCAATGAATATAACGTAAAATCTAATTGTATACAGAGTGTCTTAGCTGAACGGAATCTGTCTTATTTGTTGTTTGAAAAAACTCAGAAAATTAATTTTTTCTCAATGAATAAGGTTATTTTTCAATGAAATTTTTAAATATAATATAAACTGAAATTTTCAATAATTACATTTAAAAAATTATTTATTTGTGCTAGTTTACGTAACGAAATAATTAACTAAAATTTGCATATTTTTAAGCAGATTGACGTTTAAGATGAAAAAAAATCACTTTAAAGTAATCGAAATTAAAAATTCTATTTCCTATTAAATTAAAATTTTTAAATTATGTTAAAACAAGTCAATTTTCGAAATCGATTTTCGAATATCGAGTAGGCGATTACACACTTAGTGCCACCTGACGGGGACGTTCTGTATTAGAAGGAAATCGTGAAAGAAGTTCAGAGATTACAAATATGGTAAATTTGCATAAATCATTATGCAATAGAATGGGTGATCCTCGTACGTATGTATCTGGTTTTTGCATTCGTGCAGATACTTTCATGAAGGTCAAAATTTGAATATCCAAATGATTCCTTATTCCACAGTGTTTAAGAACTTCTATCTTTTTCATACAAATAACGTCGGTATTATAGTAAATTATAGCAAAAAAATATCTATCTATATTTAATGAAAACTTGTAAACGATATGTTTTATTAATATTATTAGAAATAAATTATTAAATAAGTTTTTAATTAAAAGTCATTCACATTAAGTTAAGATAAATAGAGGAAATATACTGCCAATGTATCCATTTTTTGTTTCTAAAAATATAAAAATATTTTTATAAAATATCATTTCTTATAAGTGATATTTTTATCTGTTCTTTGTCTGTATCAATGTTAGATCGCTTGATAGAATTTGGTTTGAGAATCTTTATTCTTGATAGAATAAAGAATATTTTGTAAATCAATACAAATACAAATAATTTTTAATATAAATTACATTTCGATATAATTTCTTCACAAAAATATTCTGCTAATTAAAATAATAATTTTCTTAAGACAAGGTTTATAAATTTTCATTAATTTCAAACAATGTGATTATTATTGTTTTACAAAAAGCTTGAAATAATTTTAAAATGATCATTATTGATTTTAATATAATGTTTGTTATTTGAATTGATTTCAATATAGTGTTTATTATTATCAAGCAATAGTAAGCAATATGTAAAAATCTCTATCTTCAATCAGGAACATTTTCCATTTTAAAATACGGTAGAATTTATTTGCAAAATTTTCGTTCAACATACTTGTTTAATTCCAAGAACACTTTATGCCACAAATATTAATCGTCTTCCAAATAAAACATTTAGTAACAGAATCATATCTTTAATTAAAAAAAAAAAAGAAAAAACCCTCGCTGGCCCTTTGTAAAAATTCGCGAGGTCGATGCCTACGGAGAAGTTCCTATCCTATTGATTGACCTGGATCTGCAAAAGATCTGCACACTGCGGAGTGCCGTGATTCGCGTTCTCCGCCGGTTTTGCACGCGATCTGTAATTATTGACTAACTCGTAGCGGTCACGATACTTGCCTGAACGTTAGTCCCTGCAAGTTTGAGCAGGTTCCCGCCGTATCTGGGTCATCAAACGAGAGAAAAGAGAGAAAAAAGAAACTGAAGGAGATCTTCAGATTTTCAAGAATTTTTTTCTTTCCTCTTTTATTGGTCTTTAAACCTTCCTTGTACAGCAATGGTGACAATATATCTTGGATTCTTTCGCGTGTATCATGGTAAACGAGCGGCTTAGGTTCTAGCTAGACACCAAAATACATGTGTAATCATCAAAGTGTTCAGTCCAGATGATTCGTTGATATATTTATATATTAAACTTCTTTTTTCTAAAAAAAAAAAAAACCTCCATACATGCGTAGGAGAAGAGAAACTGTAATGAAAATACAGAAGAAACATACCGTATCCGGGGTGTACGTATGGCACGTTCCTGTTCAAGAGATGCATTATTAATTTAGATGCGACTATAATAAAGTATAGGACCTTTTAATCTTATTTTCGGCAAGCAGAAAGCGGCGTAGATTTAAATAGATTCAAGCGTTACACCGTTCGTCGCGAGTACATCATAATATTTTATTTCAACTTCGTAAATAAAAAATTATGGAGATTTCATTTAAAAAGTTCCTTTCTCTCTACCTTAAAAAGCGCTCCGAAGTGAAATTTATCGCAAGTCTCTTAGATGTATTTATAAAATTATTATTTTCACAGTATCTATTTTGTGCGAGTTTATATTATTTTGATCAGCTTCATCGTAATATTTTCTCAAAGCTTGATTCTTGTTTTCTTTTTAAACAAGTGACGTATATTATTTAAAAAATTCCGCTCTCATACCACGCGTCAAAATACCCATCTCGCTTTCCTCTACGCTGTAAGTACACACTCAAATGAATCGATAATCGTGAATAATTGTACCATGCTTCACCAAGTGTAGTCTCGATGCAACTAATAATCTTTATCAACCTGAACCTCAGACTCACGATCAATAGGGCACCTAACTTATTTAACTCGAATCAAACTCGTTCGTTCCGATTTCTCTAAAAGTCGTTCGACTCGATAGTACATGTATGTATATCCTCGCAAGTTCTAACGTTTACATATCCTCTCGCACTTCGTTTCTGTTAAATCAATAAACGACGGATACAACTAGTTTACTAGAGGATCAAAGAGACTTTCAAGAGATTGATTGAACAAAACGAGCATCTCGTAGCTATATCTCTCGAACGATTTGAACTTTACGCCTAGCGTTTCAAAAAAAATTATCTAACAAACGCGACGTAGATGGAACGGGTCTGTCGTTAATTCCATCAACTCGTCGACTCGTCGACGATCGTAGAACCAAGACAAACCCCAGAATCAAGAATCTTCTGGCTACCGCGTCTCTCCTCGTCTCTTCTTTTTTCCATCTTTTAGGCCAGCTTTTCAAACGATAACGCCTTGTTGAGCGAGCAATTGCTTCCTCTGATGAAGACTCGGCGACTCACCCTCCATCTCCGCGACGGCTTTAACGCCGTCGAACGACTTCGAGGTCTTCAAATTATTCAGAGCTTTCAAACAGCTGTTCGTGGTCATTTCCAAAGACTTGGAGCTCTTCAGCGACGCGTTCGCCAATTTCTTGATGGTCTCCGAAATGGGACACTTGATGAAATCGGCTCTCTCCCTTTCCTTCTCTTTGATCCTCTGATTGTTCTCCACAGTCAGCAAAGAATCCTTCGCCTCCTCTTTCTGTCCGCTCTCCTCCCCCTCTTCCTCCTCCTTTTTCGCTACATCCTTCGTTCCTTTGGAATCCTCGTTTTTCACCATTTGATTCTCGTCCGCGTTCGATCCTCTGAGAACGTCCAGCGACCCGGACTGGTCCTGATGCGATTCAACGTTGTTGTTGCTCTCCTCCTCGTCCTTCCGGTCGTCTTGGCTCAACAGAGACTTTGGCGGTGCCTCTACGTAACCGCTCTCGTCGCTGTCCACTTCCTCGTCCAACGAGTCCAAGGTCAAGAAAGGGGACTCGTCGTTCTGCAGCAAGTCGTGGCTCATCCTGCCCGGATATTTCTCCATTACTCGTCTCTCCTGCGGGTCGTCCAGCCTGCGTAGTATCTCGCCCCTCGGTCTATAATCGACCACGTCGTCGAAATCCTCGGCGTCTTCGAAGTCGAACACGTGCGAGGCTGGGTCCTCTATCTCTTCGTCCTCCTCCTCCATCGACTCATCCTCCTCATTGCGCGACGGGAACCTCTCTCGGCCGGTGTGCACGACGTTCCGACGGTGAAAACGCGGACTGCCGGCGCAGGTCATGAAGTTTGGGGAACCATCGGAGTTTCTTCGTGGGCCTGCACATCGCACCACCGCCTCGTTCGCGAACATCACTCTTCTGTCCATTCTTTGCTCCGCTGTGTCACCTGTAACGTGTGAGTATTACGTTATGAAAGGCAGTGTACAAGAGTGTACAATTTTTTTTTATTTACATTTTCGCATGTAAAATAATCTACTGTTAATTACTCATTTACTGTCACGTGTGGAATGCACCTCGAGTCTACTTGATTAATCTTCAAACTCGACTTTCTGGAAAACGAAGCGATTTTCTCAAATCAAAAAATTTTGTTCTGTATTTTTTCTTATTTTTTTTTTTTTTTTTTTTTTTTAGATTAAAGCTGACTCGATATAACGCAGGTTTTTCTCGAATTTTAAAACAGCTTGTGTGTTCTAATGAATATTTTATGAACCGATATCAAAGATTTTTAGAAGAGCCTCGATCTTCGACGACACAAAATTAGATTTTCTCTTTGTATGTCTGCATACATCTTTTTTTTCGTCTCTTCGTATGTTGATATAAAAATAAGTTCTTCATTCTTATTGCTAGTCGCATGTTTCTTTATTCCTATTCACATATCTATTATGCGTCAAGATGAACTTATTTAACGTTCTTGTCTTCTAAGAATACAGGGCGATTCATTTAAGTGAGGTCATTTAAATGTCCTTTCAAATTGCGATGATGCAAAAAATATTTTTTGCCTAACGTGAATGGTTTCGAGTAACTGGTAAGAATTTTCTTTTCAAGGTCATTTTTTGGAATTTTCAAGGTCATTGATGTTTTTTCTCATACAATTATATATTTTTTTTTATTGCATCATGTAACTAATAAAAAAATACGTTCAGATATGTAAGAAACACGACCTTGAAAATTTAAGTTTTACGTATAAATTTATTTCTTTCGCGATCGCAAGGATTTTGGTATGTGCTAAATTTCCAAAATCATGTTCTTCACATATCTGAACGTATTTTTTTTTACCAGTTACACGGTGCAATAAAAAAGTATAGTTGTATGGAAAAAAGCATCAACGACCTTGAAAATTCCAAAAAAAAAGACCTTGAAAAAAATATTTTCTTATCAATTATTGACTTTTCAATACCATTGAGCATTAATCGAGATTACTGTGTTACTATATAGTATACATGGAATTTATACTATTTCCTATAAGAATCTATCAAATATTGATGCATTAAAAATTGTAAATTATAAATTACACGTGCAATTTTATTATTTATAACAAGTACTGAATATTAAAAGTCCTAAAACTTTTCAGTTTATATTGTGTATTATGTGTATTGTATATAAATTTTGCATATTATTAAAATAGAGATGATATACATTGGGTCTAAACTTAATTATTATTTGGACCATATATTAATACAATAATTTATATATACATTTACATAAAACTTATTGTTATTATACTCACACACGTATAAAATCGTAGAGGATTTGCGTCATTGATTAGTCAGATTATTCGATTTCAAAATTGCTTGAATTCAAGCACTTCACAAATTAGATAATTAAATAATGAATATTCGAGTAATGAAATGACGTGGTTAACAGTTTTAAAATAGTTTAATAATAATTCGCTGTAATTACATGTCTTTATGAGATGCGAAATTGTTTTTTTAAAATTAATCTTTCATATACAAGGTGTTCCATTTTAATCTATGAATGCAATTATCTCCGAAACTATTTAAAAAATGTCTCAAATGCATTTTTTTTTTCTTTGAGAAGGCAGTAATTTGATAGACTTAGTTCCTCTCTATATAGACGCGTGTAGAAGATAGAAGGTCACTATTATTTTTTCAAGTAGAATTATGTAATTCTTGTTGTATCAATCGATACAGCAGCAGGTCGTTCTGTATAAAAAAGTATTAACTTGTCTACGTCCAAAACCCATTAGATTAAAAGATATTTTTTTATAAAATCTATGAAAAAATACGAATACAATGTCCTGCTGCGTCGACTGACATAAAAAGAAATTACACGATTACACTTAGAAAAAAATAATAATGACCTTCGTATCTCTTACACGTGTCTATTTAGAGACAAATTATGTATATCAAATTATTTTCAAAAAAAAAAAAGAAAAAAAAATACATTTGAGACATTTTTTAAACGACGAATAATAGTTTTATAGATTAAAATGGGACACCCTGTATACATAAACATATCTTTCTTACTATTCGATTTCATTTTAAGAACGTGTAAAAACTGAAATTCCTAGTATAACAAGTTTCCCAAAATATTAACTCAAACTTATAGACATGCATATTTAAAGTAATCTTCTCTTCAAGAGTGAGAATTTCATTCTCTTGCAATTCGACCGCGTCGTGCAAGTACCTGTACCTGTAGTGTGATGATCTTCCGGGCCAGGAGCTCTTTCCTCGCTGGTCGCGGTGCTAGCTGTCTCACATCCGCTGGAGATACTTCCGTTCTCGTCGGAGGACTCGCGATTCAAAGCGTCGAGCAACCGAGCAAGCCTCCAGCTGTCTTGGTCTTGCCAACTGCGTGCCACGTTCTCCAACGTCCTCAATTCCTCCAGGATTCTCTGTTGCTCTATCTCCTCAGCGACGATATCCTCCTCGATCGCCGACAGTTTCGGCGCGCTTTTCGATCGCTCGAGCGGCGGCCGATAATTCTGACCACCGGTGCTGAGAAGTAGCTTCCGTCGTGGTAACGAAGGATTCTCGTACAGAGCGTTTGCTAGCGATAATCTGAAAACGACGAAATTCGCTGGTGAACGTTCAATTTTCTTTTCATTCTTTTTCACGACAAACTAAGGTTGGGAGAAGTATGAAATGAGAAGAATTTAATGTTTGGTCGGAATTTCAGGTTGAACGAAGAATTTCATTAGTATTATTATTGTTTTTCTTTCACTGAATTTTAAAGTTGCATTAAGTTGCAAATCTACATTGAGTTGTTAGTAGAGTGGGGAAATTAGAAGACAAAATGTACAAAATTGGGAAATTAAAAGAGAAAATATAGAAGATTTATTAGCGCAAATTATTCTATAAGTAGAATATTTTTTAAATTTCTATGCAAGTTCCATTCCTTGAAATTACGTTCATGAAAATTATAAAGCGCACAAAAGTTTGCAGTCTAGTCATCGATGATTTTTGAAAAAGATTGATGTTTTTAATCCTTCGACAAAGACTAAAACAAAGTCTTCTAAAAACAAGAGTGTCGCACAGACAATCCGAGATGTTTAAAATAATTTCTTTACATACTGAAATTTAAAAAGAATAATATTGAAACGTATCGAATAACTATATCAAGAGGGGTGTATATCATTTTTTAATTTTAGCGAGCACTCAAAGGAGGATTTAGTTTAATTTCATTTAATTTGCAAGAGAGGAAAAGGAAACGGTTCGAGCATGTTTTTTTAATTTTCTATAATATTTTGAGCTATTGAACTATTGAATTTTACAAGTTCGATCACATTCACATTTCTTTAAAAAGGCGTCAGAGATCGTTGTTTTTAAGTATGCTTTGAATATTTCTTCCTCTGTTTTAAAAATTTAAAGTCTCATAACGCTTCTTCGTTGTTCCAATATTTGCGATCGTGTATCATTGCAAGGATGATACAATTCAGTTTTTTTCTTAAATAGAAAAAACAATAAAACGTAGTGAAAATTATAGATATTTTTTAATAAAAAAAAATTTATTTTTTTTTAAACGAAAGGTTAATTTCGAGGGAATTTAGGATTCTAAAAGTACATCTATGAAACACATGTAATATTCAAAAATATATAATTATAATTAGAAAGATAAATTTATAATATGCAAAAACTTACAAAACAAATATAACATAAAAAATTAAAATAATATGATATATAAAATTAAGATTGTAAGAACAAGTTTTATGTTGATAAAATTTGGTATTACCTCCCATAGTGATTAAACATTCTCACGTTCTTACTTTTAACATCCTGGCTGTTTTCTTCTCAAACAATTGCCTACTTCGTATATATACTCTCTTCGTCTATATACTCTCGCGGCAAAAGAATAAAAGAACCCTCGAGTCACAATAAACACGGTAGAAACTTGGCTCCTTCCGTCGCAGAGAAACGTCTAGTTTTAAAAGTGTAAAGCTTTATTATCGTCTTCTATCATTTATATCTTCGTTTCGATCGCATGTAATATTCTTATTTAATCTCATCTTGCAATGTTGATTGCGAATCACATTATTGCGACACGAATTATGGAAAGAAAAACACAGATTGTAGACTGGACGAAGCTTGAATTCGAATTTTAAATTTCTTCAGAGATGATGCTTGTACTAATATCTGTTAATTAATTAGTTATTTCAACTTTATATTTCGTATATGATTATATATAAATGAAATCAATAGTGTGAAATACATATATTTATTTGGACAAATTTGTTTAAGATACGAAATTATCATTTAGTATAGTTTTATCCGAATTTGTTTTCTGGAATTAAGGATATCAAAAAGTCTTTGATAAAACAGATTATGATTGAGGATTAATCTGAAGTTGATCTCAATATTACCTGGCGAGAGATTTTCAATCAAATAGAGATATTTAAAAACATCAAAATTCTTTAGATACAAATAATATTTTTGAGCGACGTCAGTGAAAGATTTCAATATCTCTATACTATTTTATTATTTGGAATATTTGAAGGCTAGTAGTAGTCTCTCGTCTGTGAAATAAAATACATATTTCTTTCTAATACGTAAAAAATGTTATTTATCAACGATTCTTACAAGATATATTTGAGCAGCCCTGGGAAGGTATTTTCAAATAAAATTAATTCTTACAGTCTACCAGTACACTTACTACTTGACGAGATTTAGGGATTTAGATACGAATAGATACGAATTTCAATTTCTTTATTACCACAATATCTTAAGGTAAACAGATAAGCTCTTGCGCTGGAATGACGTGCCACGCACGTCGAGAATTTTTTTGTCCTCAAAATTGCAATATCTTCTCAGTTTTAAGTATAACCCAGGCAAAGCAAATAATAAATTTATTACTTTTCAATAATTTCTATCCAGTGATATCATACCGACGAGTTCAAAGAAAGCGACGAATTATTGTATACGGTTTGGTCACTCGTTATGGTCCGCAATCAGTTGCCAGCACAAGTGGTTAAAGAACATACGCTAGCTATCGTCGTCGTGACTTTTTCTTTGAAAAAACTCAGTTCAATACGCGTGATCGAACGATCGAGTCTGACCCGAATCGTGATCGTCTATGATCGTGATCTACGAACACGGCCCAAATTGTCTCCTCGGTAGAGGTCACACAGCTCTTGCCTGACACACACACACACATACACACCGCATTCGATTTCTCTGTTACTGAATTCGTGCAGGAATCCACTATCCTCGATTTTTTTTCGTAGCAAATGAACGCAAGGTAAATAGGTTCATCGAAGATTTAAACGACGTTTCTAGGATCCTCCGGTACCGGTTAACATACAGCCGAGATCGTAAATTAAACTATCGACTAGCGGTATCGACCAGGCTGTCTTTCAGCCGTAACGATACGTGCATTTTAACGTCGAGGCTACCGGTCTTTAACACGTACTACTCACAAAAATTTAATTTAAGCATTTGATTTTTCTTTTTATTAAACAAGAACGTCAGAAAAGCAAACGACAAGTTAAAGAGAGTTGTTCTTGTTTAATAAAAAAAAAAAAAACGAATGCTTCTTTTTTTTATCGCTTCATATTCATTTTGAAATATCCCCTAATTTTAGTGAGCAGTGATGTATGGTTGTAAGTCACTACCGTGCACAACTATTTGAACGCTTGTGGTTTATTGCAGTATAAAATATTCAAGTGAAATTTAATCTTAACACACATTCGACAGTTAGTGGGTGTTGATAAAACGAATAAGTAAATATAATGATTGGCTGAAGACTCGGCATTTGTCGAAATTTTACGATTGAAATATGTATCTGTTTCTAAACACATTGGAAAGGTTCATGTAGCATTAGCTATCTGTTAGAAATGAATATGAAAATTAACAACAGGAAAATTTATTTATTCCGACAATTATGATTAACAGAAGTATCAAGCTTTTAATAGAATTGTATTAAATATTCTAATTATTTATGCATGGTAGTACGTCTAATAATGGACGTGTTATAGTTTGGAGAATTGGCAAAGCTATTTTGAGGATCTATAAAAATCTTCAATTCATTGGACATACTTAAACTAATGTTTGTCCTAATCATTTGTAACTTTAAAGTTCTACATTACTGTAACTGACTACGTTTGGAAAATTTTTATTTCGTGCATTTGTTGCTTCATTATTGTTTGTTCAGTACGACTTTTTTAAAATATCAACTTTTTTTTAATAATAATTATTAGTTTAAATAGCAATTAATAATTTTTGTCAGAGAAATAGGAAAAAATTTATAATGCAATAAAGAACGTAAATTTGAAACTATTCATATATTTTACAAAAAAGTCATTGAAATACACCATGATTGTAAATCCATAAAACTTCTATAAAAAATTACAAATTGATACCAACGAAGAATTTTTATGCATTTATAAGAAATTTGAAGGTATAAAAATACGCATAATATGCAAAATATTCAAAATATCCAAAGTGAAGTGTTAAAACAAATCTGCTTCATTTAAAAATGTAAATTTGAACAAAAGCCCAAGTCTGATAATGTTCTAACTCGATTTGTCGTTCGTGTAATTTCTTGCATAAATCTCTTTGAATCTTGAAAAAGTGCTACAGAAGTTATTGGGGACATAAATTTGGAATTTAGAGAAATGTTAGAAGAGTTAGAAGAGAAATTTGCAAAATTTAAAATGAATGTAAAATAAAATAAAAATGAGGTAAAAGAAAAATCCGGAAAATTATTGGCAATAATAACCTAGGAAACGGTGAAATAATAACAAAATGATTCGTGACAAATGGGAAGGAAAACAACGTTTCAAGTGAAAGTAAGCTATTCTATTGCTGTTTGTCAATTCAAATGAGAAAAGCAATGAAGATGGAGAAATGAGTTCCGCACAAGTTAAACGATGTACAAATGTTTAAACGAACAGAAATAGCTACTGAAGTCACTTCAAAGAAAAAAAGCGGGATTCACGTTTAAAAACGTTAAACTTCATTATACGAATATATTTATAATTCAGTATATAATAATCATGTTTAATAATTAATTTAATTAATGCAGTAGCTATAGATCAAAATAAAATTATTCTTCCAATTATTCGAACATAGGTTAATTTAAATGAACAATAAAATAAATTTCGTCTAACATGAATATAAATTTAAAAAAAATAAAATGATGCACCATTTATGTAAATTGAACGAATTAATCATCCTGAATTAATATCTTTCATAACATTCATAATAGAAGTTCTATTGAAGGCTAAATCAATATTTGGATAATAACGTATTGATAAGAAATAATTTGAATTAAAAAAATTCCTAATACTGATCCAAAATTTCATATATAGTTAATGTTTATTGATAGTTAATAAATGATAATGGAATTTTAAATATAATACTTTTATGAATTATTATTTTGAATTTTTTCATTATAAAAATTAAGTAAGGGATCACAAAAAGAAAAACACACTGAATCAAAATTCGCTTTAAACAAACGGAGTCCGTATAAACAAAGTTTCTACTGTACGTCAAACTCAAGTACAATCTACCACATCTACCTACTAGAATATATATTTCGAACCCCAAACAGTTTCTAGTCGTGACATCGATCGATGCACAGAGTTACAATGCTCGACCTCTTCGAGAATACACGGCCGCGTACTTGGACACACGTAAGCACACAATCGATTTGCTTACCTAGCATTTTGTCTGGAGACCTTGTCCCGTCGGAATTCCAGGAGCGCTTGCTGTAACCTGGCGTTCAAGGTCGAGGCAAGCCTCCTCGCGGTGGACTCCTTGCTGCAGAGGGCAGCGTGGCACCTGAGCTCCGGCCTCAGCCTCCGTCCTTCGTGCCGGTACACCCAGACGAAGAGGCGCGGGTGGGAAGCTGGTGCTGTACAATAAGTCACCCTGTGCGCCCAGTACTCTGTCAGGCCGTGATCTTTCGTCGTGGCGGTCAAACCGCCGTTGGTGACGGTCAGCCTCATCGACACGTCCGGCCTGCTGCTGGTAACGTAATTGCGCCACAACGTCGACACCGGTTTCTCCACGCAGCCCTCGCCTGTCGTCACAAATCAGAGCGTTTCTCGTTAGACAACTGTGTTTGCGCGAATTTTTTTTCTTTTTTTATCGAACGTGCAAGTGTAGTAGACTGTGTAGTAGACTGCACAGTAGGAGGGCAGAGTTGGGCGAAAAGCAACGATTATAATTAACGTGGAATTATAGGAGTGTCGATCGTGATCAATGATTATCAATATCAAGTATCAATATTAATCATTAATCACAAAATTATTACATTTTCGATTATGATTGCATCGACGATACCGTGTATATTTTTTAAAAAATCCGTAATTTGTAACGTGCGGATTATTTTGAAATATCCAGAACTCGCGATTTTATCAAGATTTGTTCGAAAAACTTTCCATCAACTAAAAGTCTTGTCTATATAGTTCTTGAGTCGTTATTGGCACAATCTTCGACGGAGATGAACTTTAACGATAAACTTACCGAATGGGTATTTATTAAAAGATTTGATATTCCTGCTTCGTTTCAACGAACATTTTCCTACTGTTAATTTCTTGCATTTCTTAAGTTTCAATAAATACTTAAAAACATGCATTTTCAGTTGATAAACAGAGACATTTTAAACCCCTCTGCTTATCCTTAATTATAATATTATAACATTAGCTACTTTTTTTTTATCAATTAAATTAAAAGATCTTAGTTAAATCAATTAACTAAATTAATTAAACAGAGAGCTTTAAATTAAATGAATTAAATTAATTGAATTAAATGAATTTAATTAAATGAATGTTATCAATTAAATAAAAATTATCATTAAATTGAACAGATCCATATGAATCGTATTTTATGCCACAATAATTCGAAAGTGTTCAAACACTCGTGCACGATACTGTTCATCCTGCTAAATTATTACGTTATCGTGTTACTTGTAACAAGTAGCGAAGATAATGCCTCTGTATGTTGCAAAACGCCTGTTACGTTGTTGTAGCGTAACAATCGCCTTGCCACTACCGAGCGACGTTGTTATTCAATGTTTCTATCGCGGTATTATTAAGAGTGCCATCAGCAAGTAACAGTAATCGAGACAAAAGCTACGAGTTTCGCCGTACGCTGTTTCCGCGTACAATTACACGGTGTATAATGCCTATTACTTGTGTTACACAGCACGAAATAAAGTGGTCCCCACTGCAAGGTTAAAGCCAAGACGTGATCTATATTCGCACGATACCGAACCGATATAGAACCGTTCTTTCGCTCTCTCCTCCGATGCAGCCCAAGTTCAGCATCGTTCTTCTTGTCGTAGTGCGAAACATTGTTCCCAGTTTCCTTCTTGCAGAAGAAAAATTTATTGCAAAAATATCACGTTTGTGGTGGACGTTTTTTTTCCTTTTAATTTAATTTTTGAAGGAATTTTTATTTTCGTTTCATTAATTTTTTTTCCCATTAATTTATTTTATTCTATTATTGACAGAATATAATGGAATAATATGAAATCTGTTATTATATTATTTTATATATTTTTTTTTATCACTGAAAGTGATTTTAGCGGGGGTAACCCAGAAAATCGGGCCCCTTCAGGTGCAACGCTAATGCAACGAAAATTAGCGATTGGTTGATTTGGATCTCACGTGATTCATGAGAGGGCGTGAGGTAGATCTCGAATAGGAGGCGTTGTCTGATACTGAGCGATCGCGCCTGTAATTTGTTTTGTATCGATTCAAATATTTGCATATCAATAAAATTTTATGGCAAAAAAGTCGTCTTCATTTCCTAGTTAGAACAGTTGCTTCTGGGCCTTTCAACGAGACGAATCGTACTAGGGTACAAGTCGTGTAGTTTTTTTTCATTATCAATATTTGATCACCCATTGTATGAATTTTTTTATCACTACACAAATAATTTGCAAGATGTAAAAAAATTCTGCAACACGTAGTTGCGATATCTTTTAATTGTTAATTGTACGAAATAATTGAAACACGTTTGTAGACATTCTAAATTAGAAAACTGCAAATTTCTGCAATTAAAAGAACGCACAACTTTGAAGAAGATCACTCATGTTTCGTACCAATTTTATTATTAATCCAAATAAATCTATAATATCTAAATAAATGAAGTATAATTTTCTAAAATTCAAAAATACTTTTTTTTATCAAAAATTAATTATTTTAATAAAATTAATCACATGTCACGACTTAACAATTGAAATTGTGAACGAACAGTATGAGATTGATTTATTAAGTTTCGTTCCAAAGATAACAGCCCGTAAGACAAAGTTAAATCCGATTGATCGATGAACGTTCGAATGGTAATTTGTTAACCTCTTACGATTTAATTTGTGCTCGTGTCAGTAAACAACAAAATCCCTCACGCATTTAACAAACAATCATTCAGCTGTACACTCCATCTATTGAATCTACGATTCAACCATGATCTCGATTTAGATTTACAAACGTTGATTTGTAAATACATGAATACCACGAGCGTGATTACGTCTATTTCCAGTATTTAACTTCCAAACTTGTGAACTTTGTATGTGTGACGGAGTTGAAAGGCTTGGTTATACCAAATTCGAATGGCCTTATAAAATAAACTAGAAATTAACTAGAAATTCATCGTCTGTCAAGTCACTTATTTTTTAAAAAATTGTACGTTTTCGCTATTAAATTTTCTTACTCCACAAATGAACATTCTAACAGACTTATTTCTTCTTTTTTCTTTTTTTAGAATTGCTATTGTAAAAAAAATTACTGTTTTGAGAATTTGAGAACTTGTAGTAGTAGCAGTAACGTTTTAAAGGAGATTTTGATTAATTTGAGCAAAACAGGTTAAATTGAGAAATAAGAAAAATTACACGAAGAGATAATAATTCAATTCATTTAAAGGCTGACTTTAATTTTTAACTCTTAGAGAATATCCGTGAGACAGTTTCTAAATTTCATTTATTCCAATTTTATATTTCTATTTTTATTATATCTGTATCTTTTTTTCTCAATATGTTTCTAAGTATACCATTCTTATTTTTATTTTTATTGAGGCACTTTCTTCAATCAATACATATTTTTCATTTTTATTTTTATACTTATTCGATACATTTGTATTCCACGTTCAATTGCATTTCTGAATTCTTTATTACTAATATTTCGTATAATAGAAAGCAAGAATAATTGAATTTGATCTTCACTCGATGAAATAACCATCTGCAAGACTTTCTGCAATAGTGATGTGAATTTCGATATGTATCTTCAATGAGAAATTAAAATATTCGATACCATTTCGATACCATTCTGCAAAAAGCAAAATTATTTTCTACACCTAAAGTCTCTCTTCGGTGCTTCCAATTTCAGAATTTCTTAATTTTTTTATGCGTTATTTTCTTTGTTTACTTAGATTAAATTAAATTTCTTTGTTATAATTGAAATTAAAAATTCGTCCCTGAAGAGATTAAACCCTACCTGAAATCTGTCGTTCGTGGATACAGCGGAGTCTCCTCCCAAAGGAGAGACCGAACATGGGTATTTTCAAAGAACATAGAAATCGACTGGTGACTTCGCGACGATCGACGATTTCTTTCGAAGAAATTCCCAAGCAAGAAAATGGCTGGGAACGGCCGTTATACACCAGTGGACGCGTTGGCACGTGCACGCCACGGCTGGACATTGTAGCTTCTGGAACGCGTGTAGAATACACCGCTGGTGGAACTAAATCGAGGGACAGGCATACATCCTGACCTTCGATACAGTTCGACTCGCCGTTGCTTAGCTCGCGTTACCAATTTAGAGATACAGGAAACGCTTGGTACAGTTACTCACGGCGAGGAAAGCGATGGAAAGACGAGAAAGAGAGGTTAGGTTAGATTCGCGAGGAAACGAACAGCAGCAGATGAAATCGTTGCTACGAAATATAAGAGCAGGCCAAAAATAAATTTGTAATTAATTTGAAATTAATGAAATTGGTTTTTTCTCATGTTTTGATGTTTTATTAAAAAAAAGAAAGAAAAATAGGCGGGAAGAAACTTTTGGCCCACCGTGTAGAAGCGTAGTGTTCTTTTGATAGAATATAATAATATAAGAACAGAAGTGGTTGGGATTTCTTTTTTTTAATGATTTGTAAAAGTTGAATTTCACAGTTTTCTACTTGTATAATTTTCCGCGAGTTTTCTTTCGTGATTCCAATCATTAAAAAAAGAAGAGAGAAACATTCGTGCAATATCTTGCATAATTGAGAAGATTAGTTCAGAATTTACGCGGAAAGACGAATTCAGATTTTTTATAATTTCGCACAATTTTACAAATAAAAAGGTTAAAACAAAACTGATACTTTAAAATTTTCAAGCGAATGGAATAAAAATAAAAACTTTGAGAATATTTCTTAAACGTTACAAGTTTAATTCAATTTTGTAATTTTAAATATTTCACAAATTTTGTGAAAGAGACGTACAACTTTCTGTAAAGGAGAAATTGTTGAAGTAGTAGGTCAGTGTTTTGAATTTTAGAAAATTCTATTAAAGAATTCTCCGAAGGGAAACTCGTATATTTTCGGGTCAGTGAACTCGACTTTGACTCTCTGAATATCTACCTAAAAAAAGACACGTGAACCGAAGATTTACGATCAGAATTTCGATGGAGTCCCCACTCACGAGAAATTTATTATATCGACCGTAAAACACTTTCCAGTTTTATTTGAAACTGTTTTTAGAATAGTAGTTTCACACTAGCTTGTGCTGCGTGCAAATATAACGCAGTTTAATTGAATTAACTGTATTTACCTATGCGTGTTAATTAGGCTGCCAATTAAATTATTGGCAGCGTGGAACGATTACTTCACATTATCATAATTATAATGTATTTTCGGGTATAACTATTTATTATCAGAGTTATGCAACTGAATATGATATATTGATACAAATTTTATTTACACTGATTGTAACAATAAGTTGTTGTTTATTATTATTATCTACAATTTGTACTGTGACTATTCAAATGTAACAATACATTTCGTATATTTCATATAACGAATCAACAAATGAGATTCATCGAATATACCTTCGTAATTTAAAGTTGATCAATGTTGACAGTTACTACAACAGAAGTCATCATTTACTAATAGATTTCTCGTCAGCGACAATAAAACAATTATATAAATGACTGATTATGGATTCTCTTTAGCATACGTTGAATATTAATCGATGAAACCTCGGGTAAATAAATTTTGCATATCACGCGCAAAATTCCTGTGAGATAATTGGTTTTTTTTCTTCATTTACAATTAAACTGATTTATCGTATCAAGCATAAAAAATAGAATATTCAAGTAGTTCTTGTTATTTTTAATTACGAAAGGAATATTTAATTTTCGACGGCTATTGCTTTAATTTTTAACACTTATGCTTGTTACAGTTATTTACTGCTTATTCGAAAATGGGTCGCTCGTAATTCTGAAAATAATAAGCAATCTGTTAGTGTTAGGAAAAAATTCAAACTAATTAAGAAACTTCCGCAGCGCAAATATCGTTAACAATAATACAATGATACGCAGTTTCAAGTTAGCCAATTAACTTTGCAATTAATGCAACATCATTCTTAGATTAAAAAGAAGAAGGTATTTGCAAAGTAAAATGCGTCTGAAAAAGACACGTGTTACGTGAGTGAAGTTTAAATAATATAGTGACAGCTAAGTATAACTACAAACTGTAATTCAAGGCTATTTTTGGAAAAGAAAAAGAAAAAAAAAATCGAAACGTAAAAACGAAGAAGAAATAAAAGTGAAATTATAAACTCGTAATATACGCACTATTTATGAATGTTGGTAAAAGACTCGGTTTTTTTACACTACATTTCGTTCAACATACAACATTTCGTTCGATTACATTTTCTTACAGGTAAATAATAATTCGTATGATCGCGTTGATGTGAAATAAAAAAAAATGATTTTATCTTCGATCGACAAATATTATTATTATTATTATTATATAAAATATCACTTTCACCTTACGCAAACTTTCACATTCGCTTTCTCGTCATTTTAATAAATTCATTGCATTTCTCACAAAAAAAAAGAACGAAAAGAAAAAGAAAAATTAATTTAGAGATCAGGATCGACCGTTTTATTGGAAAATAACGGAATATAGGGAATTCAATATTTAATCTTGTATTTCAAGTTATAGTTGCATGTATCTTTTCATGTTTCAAATTCTCTACGATTAAAGGAGCACATTGATTTTCAGATAATTCAATTAACTATATTCAATTAACAAGATTTAACTTAAATTAACAGTATCTTTAATTTAAATTGTCTGTTCTAATTAAGATATGATATAATGTAATAATAATTTTAATGTTATTGGTTGAATTATTGAATTGGATGATATCAGTAATATTTATATTACAATTACAATTAATTAATTGATGCATTTTTAATCGATTGTTCTTTAAATATTACACTGAACAAATATCATTAAATATTGTACTGAACAGATATTGTTAAATATTATACTTTTATTCTTCAAATATAATAATTGAATTTTCTGCAGATTTTTAGTTTTTTGAGTACAGTTCAAATAATAGAACTTAGATAGACGATTAGATACTTTATCTTTTAAAAAATTATATTAAGTATATATTTATTTTTAATTATTTCATATTTTATTTAAAATTATATTATATTTAATATTATAATAGGTTACATTTAATATTATAACAAGTGCTATAATTTAAGTTTATTTATGTACTTAACAAATACTTTATTTTTGATATTTCATATATATATATTATAGTTTGCATCTCCTTTGCATTTTTATTTTTTTGAATTTCCCCAAAATACATAAAAAAATCCGCAATCTAATTACAATAAATAATTATTTGGCCCTTAATAAATTCACAAGTTACCCTAACTCGTGACGTTGTAAATACTGCAAATAAAAATACGACTATTAACCCTTTCAAAAAGACGAAAAAGATACAGTACCCGAGGGAAAAATACCGAGCCAAGTTGATGTGTAGTTTAACAAGGTCTCGGAAGATAAGTATACAAATGCAAAAAGTTCAGAAAGAAACACGTTAAGAGACAAAGCGAGAATAAATTAACGTATACATCCAACAACGGATACACACGTATCGTTGCAAGGATCAAAACGAAGCGCGCAAAACATAACACGCTAAATACCTATTTTCAAGACGAGATGCAGAAAGAAAAACGAAGATGAACTCATTTCGTGTCACGGACGTGTCCCAAGGTTGGTGACTTTTTCGCTCGAAACGAAACGTGTTTTTGACTGTGCACAAATGTGATCTACATTCCAAACGACTATGATTACGCCGGAGGGGGTTAATCGTAGATAAAGGAAAAAAGCAGTTAGGTGTTCCCGGTTGAGCTCGAATTGTCGACTTCCATCTTGCGAATGGTTCGCGATTACGGAGCTGCCTGGAAAAATCTGATGCATTAAAAAAAAAGAAAAAGAAGAAGAAGAAGAAGAAGAAGGAACCGAGATAACGACAGAAAATGATACGTAAGATTTGTATTTATCCAGAGGATTAATACAATTAGGATAATTTCTCGTACAAGCAGTCTCAGTTTCACAGCGAGTTTAGTCTCGACTCTCCTTCAACGATGGAGAATTGACAAATTTCTTCGTCTCTTCGAAACACACGAAATTTGATATAATATTTTCAATTTCCATCGTCGTCGGACGAAAAAGAGGTTTGCTCGGCAATCGGTGTTAAGTATCGTGACGTTTTATATGTCACGTCTCACGTATGTTATCTTCGAGATTGTTCATTTGTCACGTTTTGCGTGCTACGTCCAGTGGCAAAGATTTCTATTGACGAGATTTTCTGTGTGCAAGTGTGAAAGATCAACTGCTTCGTCGCAGTATGTAAAAACGCTTCGCGCTGATTAATAAGAACGTTTTTTTCCCTTCCTCCCCCTCTTTTCTACATTAGCAAGGTGTTCGATATCACGTGATATTGCATGATATTTGTCTCTTACTGGGGCTCACGTTTATTTTTTTCTTTTTTCTATCTCGCAATAAAAATCTTCAGCAAGAAAAACAAATGTTCATTCAGTTGTTTTTTAATATTGTGTACGTGGAATTAAAAAGAGCGATATTTTGTATGTTATTAAATATATGATATAAATGTTTGTATAGTGTACATAATACAACTACAATACAAACTATGTATATCTATAATTAATATAATATATAGATACATTATGTTATATTAATGTATTGTATTAATATATATATATAATATCATACAATATTATAAGAATATAATTAACTATGATGTTTCTCTCGTGTAGACAATAGCAAATGTTAAAATTAGTAATTAAATCCGACGCGATTTATAGTTCGTGGGTTTGCTCGAAGCACTCGTGTCTAGGGAATTTAGCCAAAGTTACTAATTTGTCACTAGAATTACCTGGACGATTAAAGCATGAGATTTTCATTAGTGACGTTAAAGTAAGAAAGATAGAAAAACTGTTCGTGATAAACATTTTACTGTTCTACATTTGTAAAATATTTAACAAAAATTATAAATTTTTGTCATTTTAATGAGTGAGACGAGGTCATTTCTCTTGGTTTCGTCATTGGCCAACCAATTTTCATTTCTTTGAATTTCTAAAGAAAATCCTCGAATTCTTTCAAAATAAGGAACGATTGCGAATCAACGGTTGATTTAATTATGACAAAATTGTCTTTTTTATTTGATTTCTGGAGCTAAGTAGATATTTTTCCATTCATTTTGTAATTTAAAGCATTTTTAATAAAATTTTTATGTGTATAAAATTTGGAAATTTGGAAGCAATTTGAAAGTCCGAGATAAATTTACGAGATATTTATTGCAAACATATATTTAGATAATAAATAATTAACATACAGCAATAGAAATTACTACATAGAACTATATCAATAGAATCTACGTTATATATAAAGGTTCTATATATACTTAATACAGAATATATAATATATATATATGCGTCTTATTACAATAATGATGATGATGTTTTAATCATCATCTCAGAATGTTTTATATAACACGCGTAAATACATTCGTGGAACGTATCCAGCGATGTTCGAATATTTTCCCGAGCGATTGCAAATTGCGGTGATCTAAAATTTCCAGAAGAATTTTTTGCTCGAGAAAATGTGCATCGATTAAATAGAAATCGCGAGGGACTACAAAGCACCGAGATCGAATACAAAGTGATAAAAGTGAACCGTGCGAACGATCGTAAAATTCCGTGCTATTAGTCGACTTGTTCTCACAATCAGATTGCCGGGCCGAGCAAGATTTATGTGTGTAAGTTTTTTTCCTAACACGTTTTCTCTTACGGTCGCTCTTTTATTTTATTTTTTTTTTTTCATTCCGTATGTTTTATTTTTACATCACCAATCTGTTTGTTTACAAATTTACCAACTAGCAAAATCGTCGTCATTTTTAGGTGGAAATTTTACGAGTGTCGCGATACAATAACAACGACAGAGTTTTGGAATCTTTCAATTTCGTTAATCGCGTGATAAATACTTTGTGTATGAAAATGATTTTTTTTTAAGTATCCGTGTTCATCGAATATATTAACGCAAATATTTATTTTTTATTATGATATTAGTATATAAAATATAATTTAATATATCATATATTATATTTATGTATTGTATGAATATATTTTATTCATTGCACAAACTACTTAAAATTCAATTGAAATTATTTTTCAATTTTCAATATGATTTTTGTCATTAATTAAATCTTGCTAATAAAATGAACTGTAATCTTATGAATTAAATATTAAATCTTGAATATTATATTTAATCTTGAGCACAGTTCATTCCACGATTTAATCATGAGTAATTTTATTTATAGCAAACGATTAGGTATTCACTGTTATCAGTAGTTCGTTGGAAATATATCAATTATTATATCGCGTACGTGTCAAAAATGAATGAATTAAAATGTCGTACATATCTCCGATTAGATTTATCGATATCTTCAGATAAACGTAAAAAATCGTGAGAAATTAATATTAATATTATATATCACGTTGAACAGAGATCTGTTATGTCATACTTATTTGCGATCAATCACAGAAGTTTCAATAATTTAAAGAAAAACAGAGATTTTATTTTTATTTCTGGACTATAATTTATTTATCAGTTAGTTATAGAAATTTTTGAAAAATTTACATTTATTTTACTGGAAAGCGAAGAAAAAAAAATAGAAATAAAATCTACTATGCAATCACCTCATTTATTCATATCTCCCTTGACAATGTTTTAGGAACAAGTTAATTAAAATTCATAAATTATCCAAAATTCTTCTGTTATGTTCAAAATTTGAGAAATTTTGCATGACTGATTGTACGTAATTGCTATAATTTGAAATAGTATCTACCTATTGCTATTAAAATTTTATGCCTCTGTTGCAAGTCATCGATTTTTTAATCCGAATCACATTCTTATTTAACAAAAAAGGAAAAAAAATAATAAAAGAAAAAACAAAAATTACACGTGTCGACAACGATTCGCTTCTTACTTTTTAAGACTCAATTTTTTAAATAACCGAAAAAAAAGGCTAATTTAATACCTTTCAAAGAATTGAAACAGAAAGGAGTAAAAACGATTCTATTTTCTCTTTCTCCATTTAATAAATTTTTATTTCTTTTTCTATTTCAATGATTGAAAAACAAACAACTGATTCAGAGACGGTGTTGTTTCAAAGGTCACGTCGTACCGTTAACTTTCGATCTTATTACAACAGCTTGAACTACTCTGTGTAACTACGTGTGAGTAGCACCTACCAGAAGAGGAAGCACGTTCTGATGACATTTTCCACTTTGTTAGAGGATAAACTACTTTGAATTTCAAAGTTGTACACATTTGTCGAGGAACATCTTGTATATACGCGCCGCGTGTTTATCAGGCAGCTCTCAGCGATGGTGTAGAGTTGAGAAAGTTCGTATCGTTTCTAAGCGGTCGATATATTCTAGTCTGCGTGGGTGGCAAAATCGAAGAAGAGAGGTTTATCCATTCCAAATTTGAAATGTCAAATTTTAGTACATGCGCTAAGCCTGCTTTTAATTTAACCTCTTGCGTGCAATAAACAAAATAGGCAAAACAAATAATAAATTTATTACTTCTCAATAATTTCCATCCAGTGATATCATACCGACGAGTTCAAAGAAAGCGACGAATTATTGTATACGGTTTGGTCACTCGTTATGGTCCGCAATCAGTTGCCAGCGCAAGTGGTTGAGTATTACGATAAATCGAGAGAAACTTAAAGACCCACTTCAGGGTTTGTTGAAAAATGAAAATTCCATCATTCATTAACATTAGATTTTAGATTATTGTTATTATACTGTTTTCATCTACTTGAATTTTTCTGAGTTTTATTTTTTAATTGTTCGTAGCAATTTTGATATTTGTAATGTGAACATGCAATTCCAGTGCACGATAAATCTCAAACATATTTAAAACTAATTTCACAGAAATTTCGAATATTTGAAGAAAAAAAAGGATCCTGTTTTTTTATCTTTATTTCTAGACTGCAATTCGATATTAGATTTTAAATATCACACCTAAAGTAAAATCTACGGGTGAAATTTACTCTCGAATGTTTCCTTCTTTTGCACAAATCAAATTCCACGAAATTAAAATTAAGATTATCTGTCAAACTAGTGACTCTAGTCAAGGACAAGGGTTCTATTTTTATTCTTATTTCTAGGTTGTAATTCAAAATTAGATTTTAAATATGAAATCTAAAGTAAAGTCCATGGGTAAAACTTATTTTCTCTTGTATAAATTAAATTATCCAAAGTTAAAATGGAAATTATTCAAATTAAATAAATCCAGAATTAAAATTATTATATAATAAAATTATTTTAATAATTATTTTTCGACACGCTTAATACTTTTAATAGATAGCTTAATGCTTTTTGACGTATAATACTGATAAAAAATACATGTGATTTTCGTATGATCTTTACACGTTCACTTACTTCGCTCGAAATTATTCAACTTTTCCCTGAAACATTTTCCCAAATAATTAAGACTCTCGACAATATTTCACCATTCAATCTTAGGCAATTCACACGATATATTTTTTTTTTTGTAAATTAGTAAAAAATTACTCATAGCAATACTGCATTAAAGTATTGATTTTCGAATACGTATTTTGTAGAAATATTCTAAATTCTAAATTCCTTCTTAAATTTCGTGGCATCAGATTATAATACGATAATATTCCACTTGTAAATTGAGTCAAAGATTACAGGTATTTTCCATGAAGTCACGGAATCTAAATTATCCTCTTGACACTTTTTTTTTTTTTAATCAAACAATTATCTACGTACACACTGCGCAAGATCTGCGCAATACCGATATGAATTAATAGTTATTTATTAAAGTACGATTTACCTGATGTATATCTTTTTTTTATCCACGATCTTTCATAATTACTTATTACTAAAGTGCGGAATGTTTTGAAATTGCGAAATTACAGAGAATGCACGTAACACGAAAAAAATATATAAAATGTCCAAACTTTCTATAACATTTGCCGTTTGAAACAATTTTCTATCGAGATTTCATTATTTATTTTTTTTTTTATTATATTCTCGCATAAAAATCCGCATTATTTATTATATTTTTATTTACTGTCTAAAAATACTATTTTATTATTATATTTTGCATCATGTTATTTTATTTATATTTTATATATTATATTATTAGCTATATTATTATATTTTATATTATGTTGTATTATTTATATTTATTTATTATATATTTATTACGTTTTGTCCATCGGACATAAGTTATTTATTATCTAAGAACACAATTTTATTATTATATTTTACATCATACTATTTTATTATATTATATTATTATCTATATTATTGTATTTTATTATTATTATATTATATTATTTATGTTTATTTATTTATTATATATTTATTATTATGTTTTGTCGTGTCCATCGAGCATTGCAATTAATCAGCACATTACTCCACGCAAACTATACCGAGAACTTTATTATTTAGATTACCTAACGTTTACAGAAGAAATAGATCATCCATTATCGTAAAATGTTTCATAAAACGAGCAACACCATCAGTTAATACGTTACTCGTATGTACAGTGTTAGTTGCCAAGAAGTATTAAATTTATTAGGTAATTTTAAACGATGTACATCATGTATCGTTTAGTAGTATCTACACGCAATGTTACTAGCGACTAAACGACGTAATTTTCAATTTGTATTTAATCTAGTTTTTATTTTTATGCAGTTTTCGTAATACGAGTAATTTTTACACGAAGATAATCGATCCCAATTCTTATTTTCCAATTGTAATTTTGCATCGCGATATAGGTATGTATGTACGTGTTATCTAATTTTCATCAGCATTAACAGTACGCGTGATATAATGATTTAACGACGTAATGACATAATTTTATCCAATTTTCCGATGCTGTGTGCGTTTCCGTGCGTTTAAGTATTTATCACTTTTTTTTCCTTTTTTTTCTATAAAAGATTAGCTAATAAGCTAATAAGAAAATGTCAAGATCGAGCAATTAAAACAATATTAATAAAATCTATCGAAGCAATTTTCATTTCGAACATACGAAGCAGGCAAAAGTGAATTTTTTAAACGATACTTGTTTCTCATATCACGGAACTATAATAAGTAATTTTTATTTATTTAACAGAAACCAAAATATGACAAAAGAATTTTATTTTATTTTCACGCTTCTAGGAATAATTTTCATAACCATTTTTTGCTGCACAGTTAATCCCAATAAAATGTTATCACAATCGAAAATTAGTTTTCAAATAGTTTACACTATTTGAAAACTAATATTAAATTAATATACATTTGAAAATATATTTTATATTATAGTTATATTTAGAATTATTTTAGATTAAATTTAAATTATTTTAATTCAATTTTAGTTTATTTTAAATATTATTATTATTATTATTATTATTATTATTATTATTATTATTATTAGTTTAAATTTAATATTAATATAATACAGTTAATAATAAACATATTATACATAAATATATAATATTTAATTTTAAATTTTAAATTTCAAATATTAATAATAAATAAATATTTCATAAATATATTAATATTGCAACTTATGTATTCCGCGATAAGTATTCTAATTAAAACAGCACTTTTTTTATTCTGAATTGAAATGATCCAGATCACATCCAGCTTCTAGCTACTTTTTTACTATTAATAATAATACACTTTTCAAATAAATTGTGAGTACGTAATCACGTAATCGTACAAAACGACTTGTACACCAGTACGATTCGTCTCACTGAAAGGCCCAGAAGCAACTGTTCTGTTCTGACTAGGAAATGAAAACGATTTTTTTGCCATAAAATTTTATTGATATGCAAACATTTGAATCGATAGAAAACAAATTACAGGCGCGATCGCTCAGTACCAAACAACGCCACTCCTACTCGAGGTCTACCCCACGCCCCCTCACGAATCAACCAATCGCTAATTTTCGTTGCATTAGCGTTGCACCTGAAGAGGCCCGATTTTCTGGGTTATTTCTGCTAAAATCACTTCCAGTGATAATAAGTAAATCTACTTAAAATATATCTTTCAATCTAAAATTTATTGAAAAACACACGTTTCAATGGAAAGTCACGCAAGAAAAACATGGAAAAGCGAGAGAGAAAACGTCGAACTTTGTGCAAAATTACAAACTTTATTTCGCCTATGATCCATCGAACCTCGAGCTCAAACATTTCAGAAAATCCTGGTTTTTCTTCCGGATCTCCCCGCCAGTTACAGAGAGTCACTCGAGCAAACAAATTGGAACGTTATGAGCCCTATTTTTTTACTCACGTTGATGTAGAAACCGATCGCTCCAGGCTCGAACGAAAATCCCAATCGTTCCAATACGGTTTTTTTTTCTCATTTTTGCGATTCGTTTCGAACGAGAAATGTCGCCAAACGCGGATTATTCAGGAACGAAGCTTGTTTGCTCGTTAAATTGCTAAATCGTGGGTAAAAAGATACAATCGGTGTGGAAAATATCCGTCATATTTCATGAAAAATTGTACTTTAAACTTTTCTACTTCGTGAAACACAAATTTTGAAGGATCGTTGCAGAGAGGAGACTTCGATCTTTAGGATTCCCTCCAAAGTGGTGGAAAAATACTCTTGAAAGAGACAAGACAGTAATGTGAAAAAGTAGAAGATTCTTGGTTTAACCTTTTGCGCTGGAATGACGTGCCATGCACATCGAGAATTTTTTGTCGTAAAATTGCAATATTTTGTCAGTTTTAAGTATATTTAAGTATAATCCAGGCAAAACAAATAATAAATTTATTACTCCTCAATAATTTCTATCCAGTGATATCATATCGACGAGTTCAAAAAGAGAGCGACGAATTGTTGTATACAATTTGGTCACTCGTTATGGTCCGCAATCAGTTACCAGCGCAAGTGGTTAAAACGAGCTTAGATTGTTGTAGATTATCGACGATTTTTAATGTCGAATATAACAACGTCAATAGTTTAAATTATTATAACTTCACAAAAGAAAACTGTAAAATTTTAAAACGTGGCTCGTTTCTTTTAAAACGCGAGATTTTCACTTTCGCGGTATTGAATTCCTTTCTTCCGAAGATATTTTGCAAATTCCTTTCCTGTGATAAACGTTCTATTACTAAGTGTTATTCGTTAATTGGTAATTAATCAAATTCACATGTACTTTGTGAGAGGATCCTCAAATTCGATTTTTTCGAAAGAAAAAAATTTTATAGCACAGTTTTGTCTTTTTATGAAGAATCGTTTTGTGCTTGTACATATACAGGGTGTTTCATTTAAGTGAGAACAGTAGAACATCATGCAAGGAATTTATGTTATCAAAAATAAATTCTTACAAAAGAATTATTATAGAATTATTTTACAGATATTTATCGAAAGTAAAACTGCTCGAAGAAATACAGACACGCGTATCTATTCAGTACGATGAATTCGAAAGTGTTTCAAGGAAAAATAGCTCTTTCGTTCGTTTTTTTCTTTTTTTTTTTTTGTTTCACGGAACGAGGATAATTTCCGACAAATTGATTTATCTTTAATGCGATTCTTTTCAATTTTTTAAATCAGCTTCGTCAAAGAGTGTTTGTAGATTCGTAATTACCTAGTCGTTTCTTCGGACCAGGACCAGGAGTCAGTTCTTCAAATTTCCAACGAAAACTCGTCTCCGACGAAATAATAAGCGAAAGTCACAATTTCGTTTCGTTTCATTTTCCACGATTTTACATATAATCCTCGTTTACTTTCTGTTCTTGACTTTTAAAAAAATCCGGCAAAACTCGGAGATATACTCCTCCGAAGTCTCCGCTTTAATACGAAATCAAATGTCTGGAAGAACTGGCAATTCACATAATTTCGATTGCGTTATGGAAAATTGTTGACAATTGTTGGAAATTGGAACTAAAAAAAAATTAGTCCTAAAGTAAAAAGAAATTACATATACGATTTCGCACGCGAAATATTGTCAATCTAAATACCAAATCAGCTCGTCATCCTCAAATAACATCCTTAATAACATCCTGATCAACTAATTAAATTCTATACTATACTATGGAAAAGTATAGTCGCGAGGCAACAAATTATCCCATCATTCCCCCATTCCGTTGCCGCGTACAAACTTTGCATTCTCTTCGTTCCTCGCATCCTGTACAATCGCATAATAGTACGTGATTATTACAACCGGTACGATTCGTACGCAGTTTTGCAACGAAGGCTCATTTAAAATTTCCTGCGTTAGTATCCACCGTACGATGCATAGTTTCACTCGTTTCTCCAAACGCGATATCGTTTCGCAAATGGAAAGTACACTTACAACAACGTACGGAGTTTAATCGAATTGTATTGTTACGAAAGCGAACGGTTGAAAAGCGAAAGTGATAAAACACGATTTTCAAATTTCGTTTCAAATGTCACGGAGTCTTCCTGTATCATGAGTGTTCTTACAGGGACTTATAAAATTATTTAAACACTCAGCACAGTACATTTTTATACGTGGATAGATATATTAATATCAATGATTAAATATAATTGAAATGTAAAATAAATTATTTGGATTTTGCAAAAGGATATTCAATTATTTGTATTCCTAATCGTGTTAATGTAATAAAAATGTTAAATTTATTTAATGGATGAAATTTTAAATTTTTTATTTTATTGTTATTTGATAAAAGTAAAATAAAAATGACATAAAACATTTAGTACTGTGAAACAACTATTGTGATTATATTGGTAAAATTTGAAAATGTGTATGTAACAATTAAATATACATAAAATGTGTGTGTGTGTTTACATTCCAACTGTTCTATTTAATTGTTTCAAATTTTTTTACATTTATTTATATATATATTTAATATATTTATATATTATTTTGATATATATATATATATATATATACACATATAAATATTAATGGCTACAGTATTGAGGCTTATTAATATAATAGAAATAATTTTGTGATGTTTGCAAAATATACAGATATAAAATATATACCTACGACAATTTCTACATCTATGTATTTTTAAATTTATTTCAGGTTTGATCAATATAATTGCAACAATCGTGTTTTATTAATAATTTTAATCTCAATAATGACATACTTGATATATTCGAATCTATGAAATGTTCCTACAAATATTCGAATATTTCCGTGACTTTTAACAATTGTTTAAATACTTTCGTGAGTAACCGTATAATGTATAATTGCAATTTTTTTATATACACATTTTTAGACTTATTCAAAACCCAACCTATATAATGATACGTAGTATGTCTCAAAATCTTTCACGTATGATACACATCGTATAATATAACAATTTATAAAAATTTCCGACAACTGTTTGAATAGTTTCGTGACTAACCGTACATCCTCGTACAACACGTGTATACTAATTTCCTCGTGTACGTGTCCGTGCACGATCCGCGACACGAGGGAAAGTAGCAACTTCGTTGACAATGATCGTCACGATCGAACAGATCAGCGACACGACACCGGTCCCTGTCGAATCGCGAGCGGGAAAACGGACGATCTGGAACGACGCGGAACAGGAAGTCGGTCGGTCTGCGAGAGAGCAAACAGTCGGTTCCAGAACTAGACGTACACACACACATACATACACTCTGTTCGGTATTATCCAATTAAAGGTAATGCCAGCGACCCAGTTAATTTTTCTTCCGTCGAGCCGATCTCTCGAGTTCGTCGCCATTTTTCCAGAAAATGAGAGCCACTTCATCAATCGGGAAACGCCTCCCTTTGTTCGCTCGCTGCAGGAAATGAAAAGTCCGCGTTTGCATTGGACTCCGTTGTTACAATCGAATGTTGTAACCAACGTGTTCGAATTCACGAGCTAACGAACTTGCACTTTTTCGGTTTTGGATCGATTGAATTGGTGACGCGGATATGAATTGGTCAAACTGCCACTCGCACAATAAAAATCATGATGTTTATCACTGTTGAGACAGGATAATTTTAATGCAATTTTAATTGCAAAAAGTCCAATAAACTAGCTGCAACAGCAACGACGGATTGTTGTTAGAATGAGTCTGTTTAGGGAAGTGTAATCCCTTGCGCTGGTAACTACTGGTTCGCGGACCATAACGAGTGACCGAACCGTATGCAATAATTCGTCGCTTTCTTTTTTTTTTTGAACTCGTCGGTATGATATCACTGGACAGAAATTATTAAGAAGTATAATAAATTTATCGTTTGTTTTACCTGGGTTACATTTAAATATACTTAAAACTGAGAAAATGTTGCAATTTGGGACAAAAAATTCTCGACGTGCGTGGCACGTCATTTCAGCGCAAGAGGTTAATAGGTCTCGAGTGCTTCAAGTTATCAGTAATAAAAGAGAATGTACGTAATAAATTAAGATGTTAATTTTAAGTCCAACATATGAATTATTTCGGCTGCTGTTAAACTGTCAAGAAAATCTGAAATGGGATTTAAATGGTTTCGAGGTGTTCCAAAGCATTTAATTTTGTAAAAAGAGGAAAAAAAATAGTCCTGCGAAGGTTATTTGATATAATTTTATTCTCATACCAGTACCCATTTTTTTTATAATGAACTGTAATATCATAACCTTGTTAATTATTTTTCTCTTTCACTTCTACAATTGGCTAACAAGTTCAAATACGACAAGTTCTGATAATTCAAACTTAATTTCCAAAGATCGAAAATGAAGTATCGTGTATGAATAAAAATTGTTTTCTTCTTTCGATTGTTTGATTGTACCACGATTTTAGGAACACTTTGTATTGTATATTATAAGTATATGACACCAGTTAGGCAACAATTTCGTGAACAATGACATTAAACGAATATCTTCGATAATCTACAATGTTCTATCTTGTATCTTTCTTGTTCTTTTAAATTTAAATTTCAAATTTCCCTTGAACAAAAGAGCATGAAATTAAAGTGAAATAAAAAAAAAGTTACCAACATTTAAATAGATCTCGACGGAGATCTGTTTCTATTGGTTAAATATAGAAATCAGTTCAGAGGGACGTCACCGCGCCAAAGTTACACTTTTACTTAACAGCGTATTTCAAACGAAATCGGCTCTCAATCGGTTCGCATAAATCGGTTGTATATTTTCGAACGACGTTAAGTATCTACAATATTGTTTAAACCTCTGGAACCACCCACGTGTCTAAATTTACAACACTCTCGCCTCTCGTTTGTGGTTCGAAAACTTAGAATTATCTGATGTATACAGAGTGTTTAGGGTGCTATTGGTTTCCAGTATTTTTTTTCCAAGTGAACAAATTAGGAGAGAACAGAAACCATCGTAGTAACGATGGTTTGTGCACAGGTTCATACAAGAACTATTATGTGTATTAATATAATTTGCGTGGTTATTTATATTTTAATAATATATTGTTGGCTTGTATATAATGTTTTATAGATTTATAGATTTAAATAAATATTTATATTAATTTACTACGTATATAATAGTACATTATATAAATTAATGGATTGTCGATGTAATTTATATAATTAAAAGTATATAATCGTATTATATAATCAGAAGTTTATAATCGTAGATGCTATTTATTGTTTGTGAATGTCCCATATAGAAATTGGAATATTTATTATTATACTATCAATATTGGAGTGTCAATTGTTCTAATATTTGAAAAATAAATAATGTTTAATATTAAAATTTCATATTTAATATCATTTGACCAAAATCACATTCATATCATTTGACCAAAGGACAGAAACTTTACACATTTGCAAAGAATGATGGAAAATAACAAAATAACAATGATCTATATATCATCGATGGTGTACTTGTATAAAAGTACAAACATTGATCGAAGGAATTTGATCACGTAATCCCCAGGAAAAAGAAGAAAAGAAGAAAAATCAGGCAACGAATTTCAAGAAATTTCAAAGTTTAATAAACTTTCAGTTTGGCGAATTTGTAAAAATAACTGTTTCATATTGCAAATTGTAAACGTTTGGTCGTTCACGATTTCCCATTTCTCATCGTTTCTCGGTATTTTTAACGGAAAATTAATGTTTCACCGGTACTTACGGGATTCGGAGGTGACTGATAAATTCTTGAAAGCTTCTCGCTGTACGATCTATAATCTCGAGAGTTAAATTGCATATCGAATGGACAAAGAAAGACTCGAATGCGGATTCGAAAGATAAACTGATGAGCAAGCTCAAATACACGGAAACAAAGTCAAATACACGGAGATCCTGTTGAACATCGTTTAAGGTTTAAAAATAACAATACCGACGATGAACGAGCAAGTTTATTATCCGTGTTCGACAACAGAAAGTATATTTCAGAATAGGAATTAAACGAAGTGTTTACAGCTCTGGCGAAAAAATCAGGACAATTTGCAATTTTTTAACATCTTTTTATATTTCTAGTAAAATTTATAGATTTCTATAGATTTATAGATTTTTATAAATTTCTAATTTAATTTATAAATTTTAGAAATTTATATTTCTAGTAAATTTGAAATTTATGTAATCGAATGTAATTTGATGTAATCATTTTTCTAATGATACTACTACATTTTCTTTATGAATCTTTGCGAATTTTCAATTTTCGTGCAATTGATGAATATGACTCGTCAACTAATCTTGTCTTTTACAGAATGAACTCTATAAAAGAATCAAAACCAAAATTTGATTGACTCGATTGACTTTTTCAATGTTACCTTAACTTCTTCATCCGCCTATGGAGAGTTTATGTTTTTATTTTGAAAAACAGTTACAGACAATTACATCACTGAACTTAGAAAAAAAAATAGTTGTGAAAATGTTTTTCTTTGCAACGTTATATTATGTTATCTCACAATATTCTCTGATAATATCTCAATATTGGCTGATCTCAGTCTGCGCAAATATTTAATTACAATTAATTGCACCATATAATACACGACAAAATTAAACGGACACAATTATGTCTCTATTTCACCAAAAGTCTTAATACTTAATTTCGTTAAAGGCATCTATAGCTAAGCACGGTTTCAGTAAAAACCGGGAAGAAGCTATCGTTTCGATGAATTCAGCAGTGTTTACTCAGAAATTTCCAACTTCCGTAATGTATCGTTACGTTGGCGTGACTCAAGATAAATCGGCACGTTCGTATTCTCAAAGAGAGAAAAACAGATTAATCGTCTTTATTAATCACTAGTTCCTGACGTCGAAAAATATTCCAACCGAAAAACAACTCAGTTAATTGGTTCGGTCGTAGCAAGTCGTAAATAACTACGTGTAACTACTATACATAAATCTATCTGTTCATCTGTAGTGTGTAAGATAAAGGAAACGTTGAATATTTTGTATAAACACGTTTTATATTTTTAAATATAAAACCATCGTTAATACTAATAGTTTCATGCACAAACCTAATCCAAACTTTATATATTTGATCTTAATATTTTTTTATATAATTATTACATCAATATTGTAGCAAATAATAGTTTTCTAAACAGACCTTTTACATATGCGATTAAAATGTATACAAATGAAAATAAACAATATGGAAAAATACTCAAATTATTCTTCGCAAATAATCAAAGAAATCTTAGAAATTTGTTTCACACTTTCAAATTTCTCGGCGAAACTTCATTTAAGATTTTCCAATCTACATGTACGTTTCTTTCAATTAATTTCGATATTAATGTCTCAATATTCAAAATTACATATTTTTTTTCGATTACGTATTTTTTTATTTTAAATCAAAATTTAAAATAAAAAAATACTTATTCAAAACCTTAATGATCTTTCAAGTGAAAGATTCGTCAATTAAATCTCAATATTGAGATTTTTAAAAGTCACATTTGCAATCTCTGATCTTCAATGATTCCTTCAAAATTTAAATCGTCTTCGATGTATTTTCAAAATCCAACTATGGATGTACAGTTCTTTTACCAACTTCAATCGAGACTTAAATTTCCTTCAACGATGTTTTATATTTTTTATATTTTTTTCTTTTTTTCTTTTTTTTTAAATCAAGCCTCGCTTATTAACCTTGATACTTACTCAATAGTCAGCGACCATCTTCGATATTCCTACAGATCACGCTTACACAGAATTCGAAACGCATCGCGTTCAACTACAAGCAGAGCTCGATCAGATAGTCGCTACGAATTATAATAGAGCTCGGGCTGATTTTCATCTTCCAAGCAGAGGCGAACGTGACTCCGCGGTTATTGAATTTTTCTATTATTTCTCAACGTTGCGTTACCTGACATTCTTCATTGTCCCTGACACATTCCAGAACACGTGCCGTTGCGAAACAGAGATTCAATCGTTTTTCCGGAACTCTGGTTACACCCACAGCCGGATAATGGAATTCCAGGTAAAAGTAGTCGCATGCCATTGAATTAACCGCGATTATGCATAAAATGAATAATGCATAAACTGAGGAAAATTATTTCGCATCTTTTAGTGATTTACAAATACCCGGCGATGGAATTTCGTTAATTCTTGCGAGTGTGTTTCAATAAAAACAGGAAATCTAATATTCTCATTTGTATAATTACATGTTATTAATTAATATAATTGATATTCGTGATATATAACATTTTAATATTTAATAATATATTTTAATATAATATTTTATAATATTCAATATATAATATTCTAATATTTAATATATTATAAATAAATATATATGTAATATATTTTACTATAATTATAACTGTATTTTATTATAATTATAAACTGTATATCACGAATATTAACATATAATTTAATATTGCATTTATAATGTAATTAATATTCGTGATATGTAACATATTTTGAGATTTGCAATAAAGAAGAATTTCGATATTAGATAAAATTAAAAACGGAGAATCCATTATTTTCCTTGAGTTCTGTTATTCTAAAAGACTGAAATATTATGTATTAAATATCATGAAATCAATGTTTATTTACAGAAATTAATTGGCAAGTCTTATTTAAGGCAAGTATTATTTAATAGATACTTAAATAATGAACTTTATAATAGAGTGTACAAGCTTTGTACATTTCGTGAAAAGTCATCAAGAATCTCTGAAAATATACTGTTTTGCATGTGTAAAATATTTAACAAAAATTATAAACTGATCGTTTTGAGAGTATTCAAGGAACAATTGACTCAAATCGTACAAGATTTACCATCTATGTTTAATATTATTTTTTCTCTCTATTTTAATATTATTTTATTTCATTTTATTTCATTATATATTATTTTTATTCTTTATTATTTTCTTGATTGTAATGTTATTTTATTTTATTTTAATTCACTATAATTTTTCCAACTTTGAATCCAAGTTTAGAATTTTTATTGCATTTGTCACCAAATTTTTAATACCATTTTTTTAATAATTGCTTAAAAAAAAATACGAGTATTTTTGTCAAAGTTAGTACCGATTTGCCTTTAAATAGAAACACAATTGTACAGATCTATTTATTTTAATTAATTACTATTTATAATGATTTATACGTCGAATATTTCGATACGTATTAGAAATCAGTTGCTCTAGGCGTTGAAGTATATAAATTCATCGCAATCACTAGATTCTATTTTTTAAATGCGATTTCAAGGACTGGCTCAACAACCTCAAACTTTCCAGCTGTAATCTTAATTTTATTCCACAATTTTTTGATGATAAATGTCCACGAAAGACAATCTCAAGGATTGGCTTAGCAATTTCTAACCTACCGCCGACTGTATTCCCAATTTTACCCTACGATTTTACGAAATCTAATCGGAGAAATACATACACAATGCCACGATAAATTATTGCTTGCTCCTTAATGGGCTGAAAATTGTCTGGAACCGAGATTACAGAAAGGTCGGACACGGTGATATTTGGTCAGATCTATTTGCATTCTTCTCGAAAGTGGCGCGAAGGTCAGCGAGAACGAGTTCGAAGCAAAACTGGAAACAGTTAACGTAAATTTCAACGAGACATCGCCGCGAACACCATGGCTACGAAACTTGGTTTCAGTTTACCGAAAGAGGAAGAAGAAAAAAATTGATCAACATTGAATTAACTTTGTCGAATGAGACAGAATGTACAAGTATCTTCTAGAATTCGCAGAATTCCAAAAAACGTTCGACGAACGTTTGTCTTCTTTTTGTACTTGATTCAGCATTGAGCTGACATTTGCTCGTGAAAATATTCCAACGATCACGCGAGATTTTTGAATTAGATATTCTTATCGTGTGTTGCATGAAACGTGTCTTACTGATCGAGTTTCGAATAAATTTATTTAATTTCCTTTAAGATCGTGGAAGATGATAATTTCGCAATTTTATTTTCGTTAATAATTTCAATTTCGGCGTTTATTTTTTTTCAACTTTATAATATTGGAATATTAATTAATTATATACAAAGTTATTATATACAGTCACAATCAAGAAAATGATATTTTTGACGATAGTTAAAGTTATATTGTATTACAATTGTAATGATTGTACAAATTAAAATTAAATGTTATTTTCTTATAACAAATTACATTTAACTTTAATTTACATTATAATTTGTACAATTATTCTAATTTTATTATTTACAAAATTCAATACAGTGCAACCTGCAAAATGAATTTAGAAAATTTAAATTTCATATTTGTATTTTAGTAATTTTCCCCCCAAAAATAATGTAAACGTATTTTTCCTGCATTGTACAAAAAAAAAAAAAAGAAAAAGAAACAAAGTTGATTGCTTTAATTTTTCAATCGTAAGACGTCAAAAATTCGAAGCATTCTTTTTATGAATATTTTTATCTGTTTCCCTCGACACAATTTACAGTTGATAATCGCTAATAGTTCTTGTCATTATGCACGCGTTGTACGTACAAATCATATATTCGATAAATTTACTTCTATCGCGTAGCAACTGCTATAAATACTTGATCTTCATTTGCTTTGCAAACTTAGTTTCTTCGCAAATGAATATCCACTCCATCTACACGCTCGATAAAAATCGAGAAACACTGGAACGAAGTTTCTTCCAAATGAAATCGTATCTTTGATCTGTTAATCAAGTAATCGAGTAATCGAGTAAACCAAAGACTTGCAATAAAAAACTGAACATGTATATGGAATTTTAATTACAAATAATATTTTATTGAATAAATTTACTTGCAAAAAAAGCAAAATATGTAGCGTTTTGTAGAATGCTTTGGTTTTCCAAGAAAAATTTTATTTTACAATCTTCTGGGAGATACAAATGATTTTCCTGAACTCAGTTTCGCAGCATAATTAATTTAACGACGAAAAATTGTCGACACTTTAAATTGTCATACGTTCGTAAAAAAAAATAATATAACAATCTACCAGGCTTATATTGTAAATATAATATGTAATATATATATATTAATTGTAATATGTGTATTAATCATATAACAATTAATATCATATTTATGTATATATTTTACACAATATTGCAAATATAATGTAACATTGTGTACATAATTACATATACAGTACACATACAACTATATATACAAAGTATAAAGATACCTAGTAATTATTATAAATAGACCCCAAGACAAAAATATAGCACAGTCTAAAAATTGTTTAATTTCTTTTTACTAAACAAATGATACAAAATCTTTCTCATGTGCATTCTCTCAACATAAATTAAACTTTTTGCAATAAATTTTGTGTTATTTAGCCTCCTTTGCAACTAACAACACCAGCCATTCTTTGAGGCAAAGATTTATATAGTTTCTTAATCCTTTGCACTCTAAACTATTTTTCAATTTTTTTTTCTTTTCTTTTTGGCAATTTATAATAACTGATGTCGAGTCGCAAAGGGTTAATGATTTTTTGGCTCACAATTAGTTCTTTCCATTCCTCCACAATACATTCTTTTAATTTACTGATATTTACAAATACATTCCATTCTGGTATCTTCAGCAAATTCCCCCAACAATTTTCTACGATACTAAAGAAAAAATTTTCTATAATATCAAGGAAACTTAAGCTGGCCATTCTAAAACACGAATTCTTTAGTTTGCAAAGTATTATTTATTTCATTTTCTTGTAATAAATTTTATTTCAATCTTAGTAACCTCGAATCGTTATACCGTCGCTTCCGATGAGTTGATGACTCAGAAGTTGTTGCTCCTTTCGTAAATCACGATAATAGTAGTGGAGGTAATCAGATCTGTCTAAATTGAACCTCTTTTCATCGGTAAATATGATAATCTCTTCGACATTTCTTATTCATATAAACTTTCACGTTTCTCTGCAAATTGCAAACGGCAGAGCTTACGCTCTTGCTTTAATCAAGGTTGCAGTTCTCGTCGTTTCAGATGTTCACAAATTCTTTAAAAGACGTCGAACATTCCTGACATTTGTCGCCTCGAAACAACGTAAGATTTATTTGAAACACTTTTCTCCATAGCAACAGTTTAAGAGAAAATCGCGTGGTTAGTTTCGTATGGAGCACCCTCTATAATCCTCCTTTTCGCTATTCGTAGTATTCGACCATTATGAAATGCAAACTACCTGATATTTGTTTCGTGCGTCGAATATTATATTTATATTATATCCTACGAATATCTTGCTTCATATATATGCATTTCGCACATTTTTCTTATACACATCATGCGCATTCTTCGCGAGTCCATGAAGTTTCCCAGGGACGCGTAAAAATCCGCAGCCTCGGTAATAAAAGACCGGCGGCATGCCGATGCAGAGTTAATTTCACGGCTGTTAATACCCGGCAGAATCTGCTTTCATGCTATTAAGACGTTAGCTCGCATTGATCTCCCCGGCCGGTGAAAGTATCGACGCGATGCTTATCCGATCGGCGTTGCGTTCGATCCCTCGAATTCATTTTTTTTTCTTCTTCAAGTTCCTGGAAAGCACGGGGGACGATTGATTTCGCGAAAAGTAAATCGCGAGTGTCGTGATGTATGGTTATTACACTATGGCATTCATTGATTAGAACCCGACTTTCTGCTTTGCAAAGAAATTATTTCAATATTCGTAAAGTTCAAAAATATCAAACAGAAACCTGTTTGTCGTTTAGTACGAGGAAAGGAATACACAAAATTCTAATTTCTATAATCTATTGTAGATAAATCTTTTTTTACTTTAATCTTAAAGATTCATTTACATTATTAATTAAATCATTTAACTTCAATTTCCATAATTTAATTAACTTTATAATTATATGTACAGAAAAATAATGTAATTATTTGAGATTAGAATGATAATAATAATATTAAAATGAATAAAGCATTCGACTAACAGGTATATAAAGAACAGTATTTTGCTGGTTCGAGCATTGATAAATTCGATTATTTTTCAACTGATCAAAGGTCAACAGTTTTCAAGTTCATTTACAACGTTTGCTGCAATTTTTGAGATGCCAGCGCATAACAGAACTTGGAGCGCAGTAGAAAAAGACGTAGAATCTAATTGAGCATTTTACTGCAGAAAAAAGAAAAGAAAAGAAAAGAAAAAGAAAAATAGTCCGATAGAAGCACCAAACTGTACAGTACCTGTACAATTACGAATCCGACTACCGGCCGGAGACAGCTTGAGAATTAATTAATCGCTGCGAAATAGGCGGTTGCGGATAAACGTACCGTAATAATGGCGTTCCCGATGATTAAGGCCGACCCAGTCCGAGGCAATGGTATGCAGAGAAAGTAGGAGCCCTCTCTGTACACGCCAATGCCCGATCGTTGCACCGTGCAATATACATTTCTTTCTTTTTTAACCTCCGACTGTATGTACGTTGCCTCGGGGAAATTTTACGTTGACATTTCGCCTGATTTCTTTCTTCCTTCTTTCTTTCTTTCTTTGCTTCATAACTGAGATTCTTTGCCTGTTTCGTTTATCTTTTATTTTCTTCTTCATTTTTCTTTTTTAATTTGAGTTTTAATTTGAGGTTATGTGCATCAAGTGCAGGGTCTTCTACGACAATTTGGTACATATTCTATTTGGTGATAGATTCTTTACCTTTCTCTTTTATCTTTTATTTTCTTTTCTCTTTAAATTTGAGTTTCAGGTTACGTTGCATCAACTGTAACGTTATCTGTGACAATTAAGCATTTACATGACTATCAGATTGGCGCGATTCTTCATTTTTTTATTTTTTATTTTCTTGTTCATTTCTTTTTTTAATTTGAGTTTGAGGTTATGTTGCATCAACTGCAGGGTTATTTGCGACAATTTGGTACATATTTACGTGACTATCAGATTGACGCATGTGAAATATTTCTCAAATACATCACAGATTCTTAATTTTCCTCTTTTATTTTCTTAATTTGAATTAAGAAAAAAATTGAGAATAAGAACGAATTGAGGTTATGTTGCATCAACTGCAAGGCTATTTGCGACAATTAAGTATTTACGCGACTAATAAATTGACTCATGTGAAACGTTTCTCAAATACGTATAGGTGATTTAATTGAAGCAATTGCTCTAATTTGATTCAACGCGATTTACTAAATTACATCAAAACTGTCAGTTCGACAGTTCGAAGATTCGCAAAAGAAAGCTGCTGCAGTGTTTTATACTGAGTTATCTGTTTTTCACATCTTAATTATCATAAAATTCAGTTCCAAGTATTTGTTGAATATCAACCGATGCGTCGACCAACAAAAGCATGAGCGCATGATTGCGCCAGTTAGAGGATAACCTTGCACGCCGGCTAACTGCGAGAGGTATTGCGCACTTCCGGCTGATCATTCATGTGTCTCGAGTTCACGATTCAGAAATACGCTTACTTGACGACGTCTTTAATTACTGTTTGTCAATGTGGATTACGTAATTATTTATCGGTTTTGCTCGGCTAGGGCTTTTTATTGCTGCAGAATTAATCTCTTACCGGTTATAATTGTCCGGATGTTTGATCAATTTGTGATAAATGGGTTAGCAACATTCGTGCGTGTTCGTCTCTTTTGCTGACTTATGACACGAACAAGCGGAACTTGAGTAGTATGTGTAATGTACATATATTTTATGTTGTATCATTTCATTCAATCATTTTTATTATTATCAAAGAAAACTTTATAAATGAATGATTGAAATTATTTAATTTTAAATGAATGATAAATTATATTTATATAAATGATAAACTTTTTCATTTTAACTTGAACTTTATATACATATTATATATGACAAAAATTACCAATGGTATTTATCGTGTAGTTTAATGTGTAATTAATCGTCCACTATATAATTAGTTAGAATTTATCGTGTAATTAAATTTATATTATTATAGTAGATTAATTAAATAGAACACAGGAAGTACGCGTTAATTAAATAAAGAATTTAGTAAATAAATAGAAATGAATGAAAGTGGTTGTTGAAGATAGCATCGAACGCCTATCTATTGAATTGTTCGTTAAAATTGTTATTATTAACAAGAGATCAATCAATAAAATAAAATCTCGAAATCCTCATCCGGTCTCGATATAAGCACGTGAACTAATCACGATAATCTTTGTAATCAATTTCTAAGAATTCTTTTTATCTACCTATTTATATATTTTTTAAACCACGTGCCTGTACGTTTCACAAGAGCTTTCGTATTTAATTTTGCAAATCTTTGCTCTTTAGATTAGTTCACAGACACAGTTCAAGAGAAATATATGTAAACGCAAATTAGTTGGGCACAAGTGATATATTATTTAGATTTTGGAAAATTAAAAAATGGGTAAACGTAATATTGTGTAAAGTTTCCAGAAAGCTGCAACCACAACGTGATCCACTTTAGCAAAGTTCGTCAAACTATGTGTATGTGATATAACTTTAGTATCAAGTACACATCATAAACTATGCATACGCCAATCTGTCCTCTTCCCAAAATTATGCGAAAGTTGTACCAAAATGTTAATGCTACCTCTTGATTTTTGATTTTTAAAAATCGAACAAGCAATGATATAGATTGTCGATGTTCGTTGTATTAATTTTACAAAATTGTTGCATCGATTTCGTGTGTTAAAAATTATCAAGGAAATTCGTGTCATTTTCGTCTTCTCAATTTCTTGCACGTTCCTTCGCAGAAACATTATTATTTACACCAGAATATAACTAAAATTTCGAAACATTCTTTACATCACAGATAGTTTATCATTAATTAACTGGGATTTTATGCATTTAAAAATTTATAATTAATTAAATTTGTATAAGAAGAAGAAATTATTTTATTCGACAGTTAGATAATTGAATAATGATTGTTCGAACAAACTGACGTAGAATTATTTCACGATAACATCGATTACCAAATGAAATGTGTTACCTAAATAATCATTTTTCAAATATTATTACACGTCTGTAATATATTCTACTTTGGATAGTTTGTGTATTTAATAAAATTTCTGTGTATTATATGCATTATGTATTTTTGCAACTCTTAGTTTTCCAAAAAAGCACAAAATCCGCGTCCTAATTCTAACAGATCACTCTGTTAAACTATAACTATGTTAAACTATTTACAGGTAATATTATAACAAACTATCGGCCAATCCTTAATGGATTAATTCGAATGTTATCTGCATGCGCGTTTCGTTCTTAATTAATGACGTTTCACCTTTTCTTTCGAAATAACCGACGTGTTTTAAACGTTTTGCAATCGATTGCAAGAGGGAAAAGCGTACGATCGGTATTCCTCGCTTGCGAAAAAAGAAGTGAAACATCGTCGAGACACTGGTATTAACGAAACGGCAACCATTGCTAAGAAAACTATACAGAGTGATTCACGTAACTGCGACAAGTTATATCTTTCTTTTGATATAATTAAAGTTAACAAAAAATAGTAGATACATTGACAAGCATATTTTCTTTGTAAATATAACAACGCACGTATTTTGCAATTACATTATTTTTTTCTTTTTTTTTTTTAAGAAAAATGTACCTTTTTTTGCGTATACATCGAATTTTTTCATAAAGGAAAATATTAGGGCATTATAGGTCGAAAAATGATTAGTTTAAAAGATATTTTAATCTTAATTCTGTGAAACTTACAATTGTGAAGGGCATAACTTTCAACTCTCGATTTTGTTTCTCCGCGTCTTTCATGCGATAAGTTTTACGAAATAAAAGTTTAAATTAATTTTCGATCCTAATGTACAGAGTGTCGCAATAAGTTTATCCACTTAATTTTTTTATCTCCATCGTTTTTGGAGATACGAAACAATTTTCAAAAACAAAATGGCTGTAATGATTTTTTTGCAAGTGGAAAGATTTCGGAGATTTCAAGGTTAAAAAAAAGTGATCGACCTGTATATGTCGAAAAATTATTAATTTAGGAGATAATTTAATTTTAATTTTATAAAATCTATGCAAGGACATACTGCTATTGTCTTTCACACAATAAAGTTAAAATATTCTCTAAACTAATAATTTTTAGACGTGTAGGTTAATACTTTCATCGTATACTTTATTGTGTATATTATACATTTTCGTAATACTTTGCTATATAGTTATATATGATATGTGTATACAAAAAAAAAAAAAAGAAGAAATAGAGCAATCGAATTATTGCATTTTCGAGGATAATATAATTGACAGTAAGTTGTCTATTTTAAAACTTCTATCCTTAATATTTGCTTCTTGCAAAAAAATGTGTCGCGTGGATTATCTTGTATCAACATATAGATTGTGCTTGTATTTTCATTATTTTCTCCAACATTTGTTTCTAATTAGAAAAGGATATCGTTTGCTGCGATTGCGTGAATCACCCTGTATAGTTTGTACACAACCGCGCATAGGTTATGTTTATATTGAAATTCCTTCGGTTTTTCACTTTCCTCGGCGCAATCTTCCACAATTAAGTTTCGCTGGCGATTATTGATAAACATCGTGCGCCCTTGCCTATCGATTGGCTCGAAACATCAATACGCCGTTTTATTACTGTAATTAATGCGTCCTTTCTCCGTACGTGCAACATAACCTAAAAGTCGCTCGTGCTATTTGCGTTGGTACGCGTATGTAATTTGGACGCATTAATGACGATTTCTTTTTTCCTGTTTCACTTATTCCTCTCGACGTTAAACGAATTCGTGTGCACGTATTAACGACGCTCGAATAACATTCAAGCAGACAGTTAAAATTTATTACGTACGAAATTATATACAGGAGTTTCGCCAACTCGATATTAATGTCTACCATCGTTCGTGTCAATGATGATAATCGGACGATTTTCTCGCAACATCGTCGTCCAAGTTGCCAATCGTGATAAGATTCGCAACAAAGACGAAATCAAGGATATTGGATAATTAAGGGGGAATCTTATACATACACAATATAAACGGATAGCAATAGCTCCCCGTTCTTTTCGAAAATTAAGATTCATTAAAATTCCACTCGACTGTTATTGCCAAAATGAATATTTGTAGATAATAGTTATTGTTTTTCGGGGAGTAGAGCATTTTTGGATAAAGTTTCACGATTTTTTTACATTTTTTAGATATAAATTCTAGCTTTATATTTCAACTTTTAGCTTTCTCTTTTTTTTAAGCATTGTTAAAATGTAGCGATTTTTTTCTGTATTTCTGTATTACAAATGTTTGCGAAGAATTGAACGTAATAGAATACGATAGATAGAATATTCTAGCTAGCCTTGGTAAACTACAATCGGTTTGAACATGTAGCATGTTACAGATCATAATAAAATATAAATCAGTCGCTCAAACGATTTAAAAATCGATTTAACGATAGCAAAAATAGGTTGCAAAAATCAATCAAGATTATCGATTCATTTCAACAACGTTCAAATGATTAATAATTATGATTACCACGATTGCTATTTACTAATTAATTACTGCCCAACTCTGCACCTTTTTGACCCTGCACACACACCATTTTTCACAAACTATTTTTCTACGAAAATTCCGAAAGTCACGGAAACGCAATTTCGATGTAACACGGAAGCTTTGGTAACTTGGAGTGAGAAACGCTATAGACGAAAGAGAATTCACTTACCCTTGGCCCATCCAGTGAGAACGTTCCCAAGATAGGCGACTTTATAGCACGGATCGTACTCGGTGATCGAGGCGTTGCCACGGTGCCTCCTCCACAATCTACCCAGCCCCCTTTTCAACGATCGGAGGGTCTTCTGGCCGAATTCCTTGCCGACGGTGGGGTTCTGCGTCGAGGAGGTAGACGTCCCGACGTCCTGCTCGTCCGCAGGATCTGCCACCACGTCGCCCATCGTTTTCATGGTGTGGCGAGCTCGCGCCTGACACGAAAATATCTCTCTCCACAGACGGTTTTCTCTCTCGGCAGGTTTTCTCTCACGCACATAACACGCGGAGCACAGCGAAGTCCGAGTTCTCCGAGACAGCTATCGATATATCGATTCGACGAGAAGTGTGACGAAATGAAATCTGCCGGCGGAAGTCGCTACATCGTGCGACTATTTCCGGTGAATCCGCGGGCTTCGACCTTTCAGGGTCCTGCGGCGTTTGCTCGAGAGAGAGAGAGAGAGAGAGAGAGAGATTAAGATATCCAACCAGGTGGATGAGCTCTATCGAGGTCACGAACGGTGCCGCTGATCGCGAGATCAGTCGTGAAACTCGAATAAATCTCTCTCGACTGCCGAGAGTTCTGGCTATTTGGATGATTGTGTGTGTTCGTAGTTACACACGTCAAGGTCGGCTTGTAGTTTACTCTCTCACTAGTTCTCACGAAAACTCGCGGATATCTTCCGGAACCACCTTCCGTCCGTTTTCTTCCCGGCACAGAGCACGGTTCTTCGGTCGTTCCTGCAACAGAACAAAGTATCGGTTTGTCAGATACGTTGGAGATCACAGTTAGTTTTATCGAGCGAGCGTTATAAAAAAAAAAGGGAGGGAGGCATATTAATTGCTGATCACGGTCATTTTTTGTCGTTCGCAACAGGTGATCGTAGCATTGCATAGAATTAGCATATGCCTTTTAGCTAACGGGAGGATTGCAACGATGATTGGCGTTTATATTTTTATGTGTTTCAGAATGATCGAAGTAAGACGAGTATCGTTAAGAAAAGAATTTTAAATAACGTAGATGATGGAATTTTTGTTTAATTTTTGTTCCTGCGAACTTTTATGGAAATTTATATTTTCCAGGATATAATTGATAGAAAATTATTATCACTGAAAGTGATTTTAGCGGGGGTAACTCAGAAAATCGAGCCTCTTCAGGTGCAACGCTAATGAAACGAAAATTAGCGATTGGTTGATTGAGTCACGTGATTCGCGAGGGGGCGTGGAGTAGACTTCCAGTAGGAGTGACGTTGTCTGGTATTGAGCGATCGCGCTTGTAATTTGTTTTGTGTCGATTCAAATGTTTGCATATCGATAAAATTTTATGGCAAAAACGTCGTCTTCGTTTCCTAGTCAGAACAGTTGCTTCTGGACCTTTCAGTGAGACGAATTGAACTGGGGTACAAGTCGTGCAGTTTTTTTATTTACTAAATATTTGAATATTTTTTTTTTTTTTGTAATTATTACTTACGCGAGTTTAAACAATAAAGCCGTCAGTAACCACCGAAAGGTACGTAATTAATTATTTCACGTTTACAAGAATAAATAATCCTTACTTAGTCGTAACGAATTAAGTAGGTTAATCTGTTTAAAAATGTCTGACACTGAGAAATGTCTGGATATTATTAGAATCGTTCTCATGTCTTTGCTATTATTTCTTTCAGATGAGAATCTAGGGCAGTTCATTATAATCTGCTACGTATTTAGTCTAGGTTATTATCCACGAGATTGACATTTAATTCATTTTTATCGTAATATCGTTTCCTTTACGTCAGAGACACGCATGTGCAAATTCTTATTTGCCTTCTTTTTATTTTTATTTTTTATTTTCACAATTTTTTATTCTCTAATTTATACAAATATATGTGTATATACATCGCGTAACAATAATATTATAGTTTATATATGTTTATTCGATTCGTTGAATATGCTCTGTTATTACTTTTTATATTGAAGTTATGAATTTCTACAATTGGTCGAATTGCATATTCATGCCTCTGGCATAAAGAGGCATCATCGTATTATTTATCTTGTATTATTTAATTATAATGATTTATTATAATTAAAATTATAAGAAATCATATTATATTTCAATTACATTACATTATATATTTTATATTATTTTAATATATATATATATATTATTTTATATATTTTTTTAATTTAATATAACAAATTAAAAATTATCTCAATGTATTTAAATTAATATTTACGTATATTAACTGAAACATCTCACAGACAAAACATATTATGCACCTAATATAAATTTTGTACGACAGTCAACGTGAACACGCAAACACGATTTTTGAATTATATCTTTTCAATTAGAAATCCTTCTTAACTTAAACATTAATTGTCTACTGCAACAAACAAAATGCAAAGAACAGATCGTACACGTCTGATCGTGAGAATAAAACAATATCATAGGATTGAAGTCAGAGGCAAAAAAAATTCTTCGATTAGTTAATAAATTTTCTTCTGCCAATATCCGATAAATGAGATCTCTGAAATTTCAACGAAAAAATTGGCCAAGTAACAGTAGTTCTTGAAGCCCAGAATTACGAAGACGTTGAATCTCTGGGATCGATTGATACTCCCGGATATTACTGAATTCAATAATTGCCAAGTTCTTGAAAGACTAAATCCATCTGACAACTCCAGAAAGAAGTTCAATATTGGCGTACCTTTCCTTTAATTAAATTTGCTTTCCACAGCAATATCGACGATCCTTTTCTTATTTCTTAAATAAAATGTTCTATTTTTATACTGAAATTGATGGATATATTTCTCACTCAAAAAAAATTTCCAACCAATTTTATTACATACTCTTTAGTAAAATTGAAAGAAATTGAATTCCGAACGAAACTTAATATTCAATGGATTAATAACTTTTATCAATTTATCGAAGATCAAAGAATAATTTATCATAATATATCAAATACTTGAATTTGTTCATATTTCATAGAACTGTCAAAAATATTCAGTTAAAGTAACGAAATTATTCATTCATTAATCTGTTAATTTATTATCAAATTGACTGTTAAATTGAAATAATGAGAATGTTAATATCAAAAATATTTGGTAGTCTCAATATTAAATAACGATGATTGATTAGCAAAAAATTGCAAATTAAATGTTGCCTTAATATTACACATTAACGTATTATTACTACATATTATATTAAATTATTATTTAATTATATATAAAATATTATTATTAAAATAAATTATAATATTATATTTATTATATAATATATAAAATATTATATTTAAAAAATTGCAAATTAAATGTTGTGTCTTAATATTACACAATTAGTGTATTGTTACTACACTGATTTTAAATATTTACCGTGCGTATATAAAGTAATAAAATTTGTTATTAAATCTCTAAAATGTACTAAAGAAAAAAGAACGTTGAAAATTTAAAGTGATCTTAATTTAAAAACCAGGGAATGGAATTGTACACGTATGAAAACTGCCAATATCTTAAAATATCGTCGCCAGAAATCAAAGCGGGAGGTCAGAAATGATTTTAAGACTATGAGAATGAGAGAGCTATTTTTAAAGTTTCCAGCCTCTCAAAATGAAACGGCTGAAAAACTACTTAAAATAAACATTTCTTTCAAAAAAGAGAGAAGCTAATAATAATTAATAATATATTAATAATTGTGCATTATGAAATACACGTGCAACCTAAAATTTTATGTTTTATGTTAGAAATACAAAGAAAACTCACAAAAACACTTACACTCATAATAAAAGAGCTTATTAACGCTTTGAGTGCCACGTTTCCCAATTCTGAGAAACGCGTAGCTTACCATTTCAAAGAGGCTATCTTATTTATTCAGATAGGAACGATTTTTTTTTTTTTTTTTTTTGTAAACATATTGAACTTAAATAATGAAGTCTTAACTCGTAGATAAATAAACGTATGTATTTCATTTATTCAACGGAATATATTTATAAGTACAAACCTGTGGTACTCAAAGTGTTATCAGTTTATATATTCATTTCAAATTATATATACATATACAATATAAATTATACACACAATTATGTATATATATATATAATTATTTTCAAATTATATACAAATATGTATATAAATTATATTTATTTAAAAATTATTTATTTACAAATTAAGACCTTTTTGCAAATTATTTCGATATACAAACAAATGCAAAAAACTGTATGACTTGTACCCCAGTACAATTCGTCTCACTGAAAAGCCCAGAAGCAACTGTTCTGACTAGAAAATGAAGACGACTTTTTTGCCATAAAATTTTATTGACATGCAAACATTTGAATCGACACAAAACAAATTACAGGCGCGATCGCTCAGTCAACGTCAGACAACGTCACTTCTACTGGAGGTCCATTCCACGCCTCCTCGCGAATCACGTGATCCAAATCAACCAATCGCTAATTTTCGTTGCATTAACGTTGCACCTGAAGAGGCTCGATTTTCTGACTTACCCCCGCTGAAATCACTTTCAGTGAAAAAATCGTCACTTAAGTAAATAAGAATCGGCAGACGTAGCACTGAAAATATTAACGTAAGATTTACAGATTGAGAAGAGAACACTCGCTGTAATCGTATCGTCATCAGCAGAGTCCTATTGCAATAAAAAAGAAATAAATAAATAAATAAACTGCATCGTAATCTAACTCTTACGTACAGTTTCGAACTCTCGATGCTCCTTTTTTTCAATCTCGAATGCTGCTTTCGCAAATTTCCCAACAAAATGCAACCCGCCAGAGTATAACCCTCTGATAACGGTAATTATGCCGGCGACGGTGTTTCGTAATTTTTGTGGAACACAGAAGCGAAGTCGTAAATGAACGTCTGCCGCGGTAAGTTAGGCGAACAGGTGCGAAACCGGTATATACACGTTCGGGAAATACGCTGACAATGTATCGGGTGACGTGAACGCGAGTCACAGTCGAACATAATTTCCTCGTCCCGTAACTTCGGAGCCGGACGTAACTTGTTATAAAAACACGTGATTGCGCATCTGTGATTCGCGATCGTACAAAATTATGTCTGAAGATCGTCACGATGGAAAATATACGCGGTGATGTTCCAACGATTAAGATCGATAGTTCTGATTGAAAAATTCGTGGAAAAAAGAAAGAAATAAAGGATTGATTTACAGTTAGGCGTGGAGAGATTGCACGCTCTGTTAATTTCTGAATTTTTACACAGGGTGAATACACCCGACGTGATCGTTAGACCGCGGATTTCTATGCGTTTCTCGGAAATTTTCTGTTGCCCATAATAACAGAAAGAATATAGGAGATAGTCAATGCACAGCGGGTTTTGGCTTATAATATAAAATAATTTTCTACCGAGATTCTACTTTTTCAATTCTCAAAACGTTACTTTGCATAATTGGTAATATTAATTTATTTCTTTTCTTTATTTATTTGATTGATGTAGGAAATATTATAAAATAGTTATGATGATAAATACAGGAAATAGTATAACAAGGACTATACTATGGCTATTTTATATATTTTTTTTTTTCGCATTACGTGCGATCTATGCAATTTTTCATCTAAAAATTTTCAACGAATGCATAATAAAAACCAGCAGTTTGGATTAAAAGATTTATTGAACTTTAAATAGTTGAATAGATTCAAAATAAAAGAATTCGTGAAAGATTCGTAGAAACAAAATGAAAATAAAAAAGAAACAGTTCACAGATTTAAGAAATTTCAAGTAAGACACTTTTGATTCTTTTAATTCGCAGGTAAAATAAAGTAATGCGTCTTATAATTCTGTCCATTTATCAGAGGGCAAGAGAGATACGTACTTACTAAAAATATGTATATAATAAGTAAAAGTATATTATCCCGAATTACAAAAGTTTTTACAGTTTTAATTGTGGTATTTGAATTATATATTATAGGGTGGCCACTGAAAAACTGAAGGGTTTGAAAAAATCATAACTTGTTCATTTGAGGAATGTTGTTTTTCACACATAATACTGAAAAAAATCCATTAATTATATTTTCATTATATATTTCCAAATAAAATAATAAAAAATTAAAAAAAAATGTGTGTTTGTAAAAGTTATTTTTGTTTTATATCATTCAGACTTTCAGTGACTATCCTGTACGATCGTAATATTCCAAACGAAAGATCACATTGTGCAAAATGGAGTTTTTGTTGAATTTCCTGCCATGCGACAACAAATTCGAAATGAACCAATTTTCGGTAAAATAAACACAAAGTTTTGCGAAATTTGTTGAACGACAGCGAATTATGTACGTGATTCGCACGTAACGCGCTGCTAGAAGAAAGACACGGTGAAAGTGTAATTTAACGCATCGCTGAAAGTGTACACAATTGAAACCAGGTTCCCATTGCCTAATAAGAGTTCACTAAAAATGAATCTGTTTTCGGTACGTCGTAAAACGTGCTGAGACAATGTACTGGATTGAATGGAAAGTACGTGCATTTATGGTAAAAAAAAAAAAATTAACGCGTTAATTAACGCGCAGAATTTATGTCGCATTTTTGCATGTGAAAGTTTAATTGTTAATTTTTACGAAATACAAAGGGAATTTAAAAAATATTCAATTTTTGTAAAGTTCTATGCTACGATAAATGTTATCGCATTTTATGATGTCATTTTGTTATTTTGTTGATTGCGTCGTTTACAATTTCTCGCCCGTGATAGTCGATTTTATTTCGATCGTTTTTCTGAGATATGGTCGACGAGTTGGAAATTGTAAAGGCAGTAAACATGTTAAAAAACGTAGATCTAAAAAAGAAGTCTAGGTATTATGTTTATTACACGGTATATAATGTTATCAGTATTTTTATTAATGACGCAAAGAAATGAATGAAAGAAACGAAAATTTTAATAAAATGTATAAAAATAATGTATATGTATATATATTGATTTATATTTACACTTATATTTATATATATATATATATTAAATATTTTTATTAAAATTTTATTAAAATATAAGATAATTATTACAGATAATAGACATAACATCCTAATAAATGTATCAGTTTTTCGAATACTTTCGTGTATCACTATAGTGCTCGCAAATGGCTCGTAAAATAATGCAACACGAGTGGAAATAACGAACGTGAATTAACAGTTAATTCAGAGAGCACAGCGCGTTAATGAGAGTTTACGAAATTTCGCTAGGAGCGAAGTGCATCTACGCGAAATAAAATGATTACAAGGATGAACGAGGATAAGCGTAAAAGTTGGTACACGGTTTGTTGAATTTCGAGCCCAAGGCTCTTCCTCTTGCACTTCGGCATGGACTGAACCGTACAAATCGTCTGTGTTTTTGCCCGCTTAACTTATCTTAACCGGAAATTACGGTTTTCGACGGAAGTCTTGCGGTCAGTCTAGTAGGGAAACGTTGCCCAAGAATCGAGTTACCGCGCTGAAACACGCTCTTTCCTTCAGAATTTCTTCCATCAAATATACAGGGTGTTTCGTTTTTATGATTCAAATAAGACCAAACATTCATGATTAAAAATAAGAGAAAGAAACGTCATACATACATACATACATATATATATATATATATATAGGATCGTAATTGCATTGTTACGAAACAGAGACGATTTCGATGATCTTGAAATAGGTCATATTTTTCCTACGTGTTTTCATACGTGTCGCTGCCGCTCGGCTTTGATTTTCGAGATATACATACGCATTCAATTAAAATATTTTTAATTCTACATTTGCTGTTTTATCGCATCTTTTTGTTGTTTAGGTTAAATTTAAATTGAATTGGAATTAATTTTGAGTTATGTTTGCTTAAATTTTACTCATATATTTTATCGCATAATATCTTATGCTGTATTATATTATATTAGAAACAAACCTAACCTAAACCGGCAATATTCATATATTGTATGAATATCATATGTTGTATCACATTATATTGGAAGCAAACCTAACCTAGACCGAGAATACTTTCGCCTTATTAAAGTAATTCACAAAAAGAACCATCGATTATTAATAATATTATTAATAATATTATTAATTAAGAGTACTATTAAAACTACTGCTATTATTATTAAGTAATAGTATCATTAGTAGTAGTAATTTATTTCACGCCTCGTGACTTTGTAAAAGTAAATTACATTATATCATACATGACCATAAATAAAATAAACAAATTAATTTAAAAAAAAGAATGGCTTCATCAGAAAATAAGGATACGCGTAGATATTTCTATAAAGACACATATATAAATAGCGTATATATATAGTGGCTACAAAAGAAAAAAAAAATTGTATCGTCTGTAAAAATACAAAAAAGTCTTCTATACTTCGCGAGCAATTGCGAAAAAGACTAATGTGCAATTAATGTAATGTTTATTCTATCGCGCATTATTCTACGAAATTGTAATCTTATGGAGCTGTTTGCAGATTGAAGCACCTGTTGTTTCCACAGAACGTGTCTCGCATGCATTGAAAGATGAGAAAGTTCACTTATCACGAAAGAGATAATCCACCAAACACGCGAATTTACGAAACTTAGTAAATTTTGTTGTTTCAAGTTTTAATCCTTACTTAGATATCCTTAAGGAGTACAGATTGCCTCTGAGATCGTTCCCAATTCCAATTCATTTCTATTATTTACTTTTATCTTATATATATTCAATTTTATATTTTATGTTTATTTCTATATATCCTTCAACATATTTATCATTGTTCAATTAGACTTGGAGTCCTCTGTTATTATTAATAAAAATTATTAACATTTGTAGTATACTTTTATTGTATTACAATATATTAACGTTTAAATCAAGAACAATTGAATTCGATGTTTATTTGATACGTAAATAATGATAAACAAAAAGTATTATTACTAATAAATAACCAATATTAGTAATAAATTGAAAAAAAGTCGAATCTAAATAAAAATTTGCTTTATTTACTATAAATTACAATTACTTTGGATATTTCGTTTGCACTTTCCAATCAATGCATAAATAACTGCATTAAAATCATTTGTGAATATTAACAGTTTGTAAGATCTTTTTTGTGTAGTGATTGTATGAGCTTTAATGTTTGCAATATTTAATTGTTATAATTATCAAACGAGATATTTAAAAATTTCAACAACAACTCATTACTTACAGTTACTCGTAATTGCGCGATAAATATCGAACAAAAAATTGTAATCTGTCTTTTCCAAGAAGAGGAAACGAAAAAATTATACAAGAAAAGAGCATTTTATTTTTATCTATAGCAACTGCGTTTCTTGGATATGTTTTTACCATGAGGTCAAATATCATTTTGAGGAGCAATAGTTATTACTAATTTATTATCTGCATTACCTTATATTGGTCAAATAACAGTAGAATGAATTTGAGGAGGATTTTCAATTAATAATTCAACATTAAATCGATTTTTCTCATTTCATTTTATTTTACCATTTATTATTTTAATAATAGTATTTATTCATTTAATAATTTTACATATTTCTGGATCATCAAATCCAATTCATTCTAAATTTAATATTTATAAAATTAATTTTCACCAATATTTTTCAATTAAAGATTTAATCACAATTATTATAATTTTATTAATTTTTATATTAATTAATCTTCAAAATCCTTATTATTTAAGAGATCCAGATAATTTTAAAATAGCAAATCCAATAATTACTCCTTCACATATTAAACCAGAATGATATTTTTTATTTGCATATTCTATTTTACGATCAATTCCAAATAAATTAGGAGGAGTAATTATATTATTTATATCAATTTTCATCTTATTTTTATTACCTTTATTAAATAATAATAAAATAAAAAATTTAAAATTTTTTAAAAGCGAACATTAACGTTCGCTGTTATTTATAAGGGAGGGAAAAAACGTCGGCGCGGTAAAGCACCGATTACACCATCGTTTTAATCGATCAACAGAGTTAACAATCATTTCCGCGAAATCCTAATTTACATAGCGTACGTACGATTCCGAGATCTCGTTGAAAATTTCGCTGGAAAGTGAATAACTTGCGCATATTTTTCCTTGCGTTAAATAACGAGAGATCTAGAAATGTTTGTATTAGAGATGCAATCCGTGGATTGCGGACATTTATGCAAATTCATATTTTTAAAAGTACCAGTAAAAAAAAAACAGGGTGGCCACTGAAAAACTGAAGGATTTAAAAAAGTCATAACTTGTTCGTTTTCAATCTTTTTTATTTTCTTTTTTCTTTTTTTGTAGGTTATAGAGTTATAGAGCATCTCCTGGAGATTAAAATGGCTACGTATAAAATAATAAAATAATAAAAAATTAAAAAAACATGTGTTTATAAAAGTTGTGAAAGTTTCTGTTTTATATCATTCAGTCTTTCAGTGACCACCCTATATATAGGAGTGTAGATGAAGATTTTTTTCTGAGTTTCAATAGTTCAAGCAATTTTACAACGGATACTATATTTTATATGTATATACGTACATAGTACATAATGTTTTGTTATATGAAATTTAAAGACATTCTGAAAATATGTACCATGAAAAAATGCAGAATGTTTATTGTAAATACGTATTTAACAAAAGATTAGTACACACAGATTCTGAAATTGTTTTTCTGTTTCATTCAAAATTTGATTGATTATTAATAACAATGATTACAAACGTTATTGCCAACAAAAATAATCCACAACGTAGCATATACTCTTTTTGATATTTCAATTTAATTAATTATCTTACAATGTAGCATATCATCTTTTTGATATCTCAATTTGTTAAATTAATAATAATTAATAATTAATAAATTAATTTGTCGAATCAACGTTGCTTTTGATAATAATTATCTACAAAGAATATTTTAATTCATTGAATTGCTATTATCCTTGGTAACAATTATTCACAATGTAGCGTACAAATATTCGTTTTCGATATTTTAACAAATAATCAAATTCGATAATTCTAAAACGAAAAAAAGCTTTTTCTCCAAACAAGAATCATATTTTTACTACTTAAAATTGTAATAAAAGAATGCGAACAACTCTGAACATCAAATGCAAGTAGCATTTATCTAGAATAAGTAAATACCCAGATAAGATAAATGTAAGTAACACTGCAATGAAATGCGAGTGAAATTAAAAATTGTAAAATGACAATACAAGAATGAACAATAGATTATTGAACACTTGATAATCTTACTTCGTGCATTTAATTAAATAAATATTAAATTATAACATTTTGTACGTGTCAAATTCCATTAGATCTGTACACTTGATCACAATTTTCATCATTGTGATTCTATTAAGATATTAAATTAAATCATTGTATTATAAAAATACAATAAAATACGATTACTATAAAAATATACAATATAATACAAATATTATAAAATTCTATTAGTATAAATACAAATACTAGATATATATTTAATAAATAAAATTAATTATATATTTACTGAATTTAATTATTCACGAAAAATTATTAAATTTTGAGATGCAAGAACCTACGTGCGATTATGCTGTTAAACGGGGTATAATCGCAGTCACTTAAGTCAATGTCGTGTAAAAAGATGACAGGTGTAACTGTTACAATGGGACGAAAATAGAACACTTGGATCGCTATACATTAGTATTCAACGATTGCGTAAGGCTGTGCCATCAAGTGTCGTTGCATGAACGTGTAATTGCCGACTAACGGATAACATGTGCATAAATAAATCCCATAAAATAACGGAGTAATCGTACAGTTGGGTCTCCAGCGTGGTGTGCAGCAAATTTCCGAACGTCCAGGCTAATGATAATTACAGTAATTTAATTAAAATAGCCAAACACGTTTAAGAAAGATGTAAAATTTTTTTTCGATGATTTTACTCATTGAACGTCACTGCAAGATGATTATGGTGTTGCCTTACTTATTACGTACGCATATGTTTCACGTATACTCTATCTTTTCCTCCCTTTTTTTTTTTTTAACTGTTTTTGTAACTGTTTTACTAAGTTTTTAATCTTTTCTGCAAATTGTAGTAGTTGATCTTTAGACTCAGTCGCAGAGTCTCGAGACACTTTTTATTTTATTCCACACTGTAGAAACGTTTGTACATAGAAGATAATACTTTTTTTTAAAATTGATCGATCGTATAAAATTCACAATTTGTTTTTTTTTTCTACGCCTATTTTAAATAAATAATGATAATTGTGAAAAATATTCAGTTTAAAAATATCTAATCAAAGCAGCACGTTCTTTTAACGCTTAAGTGCACAATTTTTCGCACGCTTTTCTAAAAATAAAATTATGATAATTGGAATTAATGAATTGATAAATAATAGAACGTCGCAAATCAATACACGGTGTGTATTTAGGAATTAATAATCAAATGAAATTGCATTATTAGAACAAAGTTGAAGTATCAACGTAGGAAATTAATTTCAAACAGAAATGAAAGGAAATGATTTAAAAATTCAGGTTCAATAACCTTAACCTATAAAAGTTAACAATTGACAGTGAATTTCTGGTGAAACTCCAGGATCAACGATATACCGAGTGTAATTAAATATACTTTGCATCGTTTGAGAGATTCTGATACACTTGCTTTCAGAAATGTTCATACGAATGTATCGTTAAATTACGTAGTGCAATTTTTATACGTTAACTTACGTACATGTAAGTAGTTCAAGGATCTACCATGATAATTAATGATTGATGAAAGAAACTGAACTTTACATCAACTTACAATTTCTAAAAACGAAGCGAAAGAATTTTGGCGCGTTTCTTTCGTTCAAGAATTAAATTCTCAATTAAATCTGAAGCTCGAAATTAAAACAAGAGAGTCAAATTTTATTTGAGATAAAAATAAAAAACAACAATTTGAAATAACGAACCATTTCCGCTAATTTATTATTATTTTTATTTTAGAAATAATAACTAATTAGGAAAAGTAACTTTATCTTGTGTCCAGATCAAATAAATCATTTATAAATAATTATCATTGTTAAATTAATAAATCATTTTATTAATTAATTACTAAATTAATTACTGTCGTTAAAAAAAGATAACTATACTGCTTGAACATTCATGCAATTTTACATTTTATATTACTGTCTGAAAATAACAAATAATCCTAGTTGAAAGTGAAGTTTGCATAACAGACACAGAAACTATTTGAAAAATTAGTACGCTGTGGATAATTATTACAGATAAAGTAGGATAAATGATTTTTTTGCAACGAAAGTCGTTTGCTCGTAATTGCAATATTAATTCCAAATAACGTCAAGTCGAATAAGACAATGCATTTGAATGATTATTCATAATTATTCATAATTCATTCGAATAATACTCGTAGATAATTATTTTACTTATGATCTACCATTTAAATAATATCATTCAAATAATGGTGCATAATGCAATATATTATTTAAATAATTATTTTATTCATAGATAACAAGCCTGTTCATCATACTTGAATTATATTTAAATACGTATACAAGAATTATATTATAATTATACTAACGTAATTATATTATATTAATTTAACGTTACAACTCTTTATAACATTAATATTAATATTAATACATACCTCTTTTATATTAGTAGCATAATTATAATATTATATTAATATTTCAAATTTCATACGCTCACCTCAACCATAGAATTACACTCCCGCTCAAAAGTCTTAGGACAGTTTTATTTTTAATACTTAATACTTATCGTGGATTATTTTATATACGATATAATCATACATTAACAAAGTCTTTATCGTAAAATATATTTTATATCTGTTGTATTTAATTGCACGTGTTGTATTTGATTTAATTTCGTTGTATGTACGTATTATGGTAATAATACAATAATAATATAATATAGTAATAATAACACATGACATTAATATGGTAATAGAGTTTTTGTACAAAGTACGCTTTATATTTATTGTGTTTAATTATACTGTATGAATTGTATATTCCATATTGTGTATAATTTATAATTTACATTCATCGCGCTATTTTTATTATACAAACTAGTATAATAATATAGTGCTTGTCCTAAGATTTCTGACCGAAAGTGTATATAAACCATTCACCCCCTCCCCTCCAAAAAAAGATAACTATACTGTATTATAAATAATAAAAAAAACCACATTCGATGCTTCGAATGCTTATTTAAAACAGTCTTTACAAGAAGCACAAACCTTGAAAAACGAGCAACCAGAAGACTCTTCTCCCCAGTCGTAGGTAAACGAAACGAATTCAACACGCCTTGCCGTCAATTGTACAAATGTCACACCACTATACGACCATGCAGCATTATAACCACTAACAATCGCCAAACAATAATTAGTTATCTTATCGTCAAGTTACCACCGTGCCCTTATCTGCGTGTATAATTCACGTGTATAATTCACGCGCGAAAAGCCGCGATCAACAAAAGGCTATTAATCACCCCGCATCGAACGATCACTCCTCGTGCGCATCGCAACGCACAGTCATGACACACGACCGAGTCAATCCGCCGGGGTCCGCGATGTTTAATGAAATCGCTCTCGTTGCGCGCGTCGTGCGCAATTTGTCAGGCAGAGCAGCCTGAAAACGATGGTCGGTGGTCGGTGCTCGTCACGAAAGAAACGTTCGAGCAACATCCTCGGTAGAGAACCGTTTAGCGCTAATTACCTCTTTATCCTCCCGTAACCGCTTCATTCGAAACGCGCACGTGAATGGGGCACGTGAACGTGGACGAGCGCGCCCCAGCGTAAAATTATCGCGGTAAACTCTTACGAAACTTGGACGTTTATTTCCATAAAATAAACACGCGTCGCTACATACGTGTTGTTACATATTCGGACGTATCGGAGTTTCATTGGCACCTGCGAGCTAGCCTGATTAATTGTGGCAGATCACTGTGGTCTTTGTTCTTCGTGGGTTTTGAAATTTTCGCAAAAACGAGTTGTGTTGAAGGAATGACGCTCGAGTAGAACGGAAATTTGTCACGAAATGTTGTGAATATTGTTTGTCACAAAATTTAAATATTATGTTATTATATCATTATTAATAATATTATATTAATATTAAATAGTTACTATAGTATATAGTATAGTTATTAAATAGTTATTATTAGTTATTATTAGTATAATTATTAAATAGTACATTATTGTTGCAATCTTATTAAATGTCGATTTTAACATTTGAACAGTGAATATTACGAATATATAAATATATAAATACTTTGGATATTTGATATTTATATATTTACGTTCTTGCATATCACATACATCGCGTTCATCTTTTTGCATCTTTACATTTTTAACAAAGAGATTTCCATTATCTCTTTTGCCATTAAATTAAACAAACTTGCTTCAACAATTGAAATATTAAATTTAGAAAAAATGCTCCCAACGCGGCTTTAATCCAATTTCGAAATTTTTTTCCAACTACATTATTATTTTTAACTTTTCGACATCGAAATTACAACAATCTTTTATTTAAAATATAAACTTATATCACACGATTAATTTAATTTACGATATTATCGAAAATTAAATGAACAACGATACTTGATCATAGACGCTCACTTTCGTGCAAGTAATCGAAAGAGATAAAATAAAAATTGAATTAACACTGTTCGAGGATCATAGAAAAAGCGCAAAATGCATTAGCAGTTACGTCCGCTACGCGAAAGTTCAATAATCTGAGATCGTCTAATTGTTTATGTATATTTTACCGCTTGCATAACGGAACATTGTTTATTATCTTTCGGCCAACGAACCGACGCTCGTCTAATTGTTTATATACATTCTGTTTTGGACTAACGATCCGAAGCAACGAAAAAATCGCAGGGGGGAGGGGAGAGGCATTTTACAAGAAAACAGGTGCAATTACCCGATCACGATTTAATTACATCTCGACGGAGCATGGTACGTGAATTAAACAGTTGAATACGATGATTCGAGGCATTATCAGCGGCAATTACATTTCGTTAATTACAAAGTCATCCCGTGAGGGCTGCGATTCTTGGTAATTAAAATAAACACAGAGTCTCGGTAACGAGCGAAATAATGTTACACGTGGAGGAGGGAGCGATTAAAAGGAGAGAATGATCGCTGATGAGCGATTAAAAAGACCGGAGATCATTTCGGCACATCGGATTTTATGGAAACACAAAATATGAATACTGCTCGAATCTTTTCTCGATTCGAGAGAATAAAATTTAAGATTTATTATCATCAATCGAATTTAAGTACAAATTTCACGAACTTAATTCTCGATTCCTGATCAATAATACTAACCTCTTGCGCTGGAATGACGTGCCACGAGCACGTCGAGAATTTTTTGTCCCAAGTTGCAACATTTTCTCAGTTTTAAATATATTTAAATGTAACCCGGGCAAAAAAAATAATAAGTTTATTATTTCTTAACAATTTTCTATCCAGTGATATCATACCGGCGAGTTCAAAAGAAAAAGGAAGCGACGAATTATTGTATACGGTTCGGTCACTCGTTACGGTCCGCAATCAGTTGCCAACGTTAAATTCTTCAATTTTACCAAAATGTACGTTACATGTGCGTTTCCGCAATTATTAACATAAAACGACAACATTATAATGCAATCGACCAAATTATTTTCTCTGTTCCTCGGTTCGAAGATCATTACAAGTATGTAACTCTCTTTTTATATTTCGGAATATAATCTCTGGTCAACGATTCGCACTTTTTCGTTTTCGATGTCAATAAATTATCACGGACTTCCTGACCGTGACTATTGCTCCACTACTCGGCAAGGTCAATGTACACGTCTCGCTCCGCGAAATGACGATTAATGGATCTGTCATCGAGACCGGAGTTGGGCAAAATGTAATCTGATTAACGATCGACGATTGTAATTAACGTGTCAGAATCGGAATATCAATCACGATTCGTGATTATCAAGTAATTAGTAATCGGTGATTAATGAACGAAGAGATGTAATCGAGATCGTCAATCATAAAATGACCACAATTCCGATTATGATTGTATCGGTGGGTTTTCTTCTATCGACGGTACCTGTATATTTTGTAGAATCTACGTTATTCGTTACTTTGTCCTACGATTTTGTCAGCAAGCGTTCGAAAAATTTTCCATCAACTGAAAGTCTCGTTTATTGTAGTTCTTGAGTCGTTATTGGTACAATCTTCCGTGTGATAAACGACGATAAACTTGTCGAGTCGATTAAAATTTTGAGACTCTTCGTTACGATACTCGCTCGTTCTTGCACCAGAAATATAAACTTTGACAAATTATTGTAAATTCAACGGTACAGATACTATCACGCAGCAAAGGATACATGTAAATATTCTTTCTAATCTTAAGTCTACTATTTAAACGGTTTAATAATAACGTTTAATTACAACCTTGCGTTTATTAACACGTTTGAACGTGAAGAAATGATACGTTGCTGATCGTAATAATTTAAAAATTACCAATAATTCACTTCAATAATTTAAAAATCACCAACCAATAAAATCACCAATTAATGATCACAAACTACAAAAATTAATCAAAATTACTTTATTTTAACTTAATTATAATTATTATTTATTTATAACTTTACTTACTTTATTTTACTTCACTTAATTATAGTTTATATTAACAATGATTAATTGATCAAAGATTGCAATTACTGTGATTACAAAAATGACTACAGAGTAATCGACCACTGTCCAACTCCGATCGAAACGAACTGAGCTAGGAACAAATTTTTCGTGATTCGCGTATTTCGCGAAACAATGCGCGTAGACGTAAAATTCAGGTGACCTCGAACGTGCGTTGGATTTGCAAATCGTGCCTGACATTGTGAGAAATGTGTCAGAGATACAAACCGGTAAAATCTCGGTGTCTGGGATTTTTCGTATGAGAAATCTTTTTTAATTCCATTTCTTTCTGCTTCCTGTGACTGTATTTGTGGGTCAATGCATACGTACGGTATGTATGCATGCATGCTCTTCCGTTTTATAAAAATTTGGAGCACGAATCTCTGAAGAAAATAAGCGGGTGAAATATTTTAAAATGTCAATGATAATTTTTCGTTTCGATATTCGGGTCCAATGATATTGAATTAAATCGAAAAATCATGATTAATATAAACATTGGAAATGCAGATTTCACATTTTAAGGATTTTAGTTTAATTTAATTTTATTGCAAATAAGGAGAGAAAGTGAGAGAGAGTATAAAATAAATAAAATTTTTATGACATAAATTACAATATATGTGCATATATTTTATAGTTTTTTAATTTATTTTAAATTGGATGTAATAATATCTAATATCCAATTCAATATTTTTACCAAATCTAATTAATTATACATTTTCCAATTCCAGTATTCAAAATTGTTTAATTTCATTTTTAGTACGACAATAAATAAACGCAGACTCGAGGCTTATTTTAACACTGGTGCACATTATTGTTTCGCGAAATGAAGGTTTGCAATAGCTCCACTTTCTATTATTACGATTATTAATTTTGATAAATCCAAACGTGCTAACAATTTACGATCACCTGAAGATAGAAGTTAATAGATCTTTGTCTGGACTAAACTAACGTTTAGATGAAGTGAAAAATTACAATCGTTTGTAACAAAGAACGTGTAAAAAGCGGGGCTTAATTATTTAAATTTTTAAAATTGGCTGGCCAACGAGATCTGACTAATTCTCGCGTTGGCGGTTTTCTTTTTTTTTTCTTTGCTCAACTTTTTACAAAGATTGGTAGAAAGTGCCTGCATTCTCAGCAGCCAACCTGGAAGAATGTGGATACTTTATGAGCTGCACATACCATAGCAGAGATCATTTAACCAACTCGTATCTCGCAAATAAGTGAAAGGATTTAGTGGAATTAATGACCTAAGTCTGTCCAGAAAAGAATCTCGTATCTGGCGTAAACTTTCACCGTATAAATTGCTTGATAGTACAGAACGATGCTCGCTGCGAGATAATTCTGTATAGTTGTGTATAATGAGAGTTCACACAACTCTTCAGTTAGAACAGATTCTTCATTTTTATATTTTAAAAGAATTCTACGTAATTCTTTTATTTTATAAGTTATTATTTTAAAGAAAAAGATTGATCCAGTTAGTATTGAAGTTAGGAAACACGAAAAAATAAATAAATAACTAATATTTATTAAATATAATAATTTATATTTATTAAATATAACTAATAATATTTATTAAATATATAATATTAATATATATTACATAATTGTTGAAACCACTGGAATATTTTAATATTAATGAAAATATTTTTTAGCAATAAATAATAAATATATTACTGAAATAAAACTATTTTTTTAATAATAAATAATAAATATTTTTTACGATAAAATTATTGAAATAGTTAAGCTTGCAATATAAAGTGATTTGATCCAAATTTTGAATATTGAATTATAGATGATTATAGATGGTAATTTATGTTAGACTAGTAACATTTAATCTTTTTCAATTATTTTAATATTAATTAATTAATTATTTATATTAATAATCATATCTATTATGTAAAATAAATATTAAAATATTCATGTTTTTGAATAAGTGTAACAAGATCATGAATGTTTTTCTAAATTGATCACACATCTTTTTTATACAAAAATCGTTGTCGAAACAAGTTAAACAAATTTAACGAATTTGTCCTTTCATTCTTTCATACGACATTTGTAACATTTTTTATTTATTTTTTCACACACAGCAAGATTTTCAAATCGATCTCTTCAATTCGTCACAATATTTGATATCGTTAAACTTTTTTAAATTAACAACCTTCGTCATTCTTTTTTGCATAAAAAAATTCGTTCGACAAAGCTCAAACTACGGAAAAAATTTACAGAAAATAGTATCTAAAACCTCTACGTTTCTCACTAGTGAGAAATAATTGCACTGAATTCAATCTTCAACTTTAAATGAAGCCACATTGCCCATGAACGACAGATAGGTATATCGATGGAATAATGGACTGTTTAAAAGCGAGAAGGCAGAAAAGAAAATTTCTTCGTTAGTGCTGGCCATCAACGTAAATTACACGCACGTTTTATTATCCTCTTTTAGAAGCCGTTCATATTTTTACGCCGGCCAATATTCATCTAAATTTATTTGCTTCACAATCGAGCATTCATCAAGTGAGTAAACAGGTAGGCAATTATGTTAATTTACAAGTTCTGAAGCACCTTCTAGAATGTTACATGCGGAAGATTATGCAGATGCGTCTTCTGTTTGATCACCGTTTCTAATGTTCTCAGAAACCTTGAAGATTAAGTCGTTCGTCTCTATCAACGCACCTCCTTATTTACACTTGCTTATTTTATTTCACCGTTCGCTTCAACATGCGTAACATGAATAATCACTGGATTCTCACGCATTTGTAGAAAATTTAAAGATACACGAAATATGTAAAATATATGTAATTTATTAAATATATACTAAATAATAATACCAAATAATAAATGTAAGATATCAAATAAATTTAATATATTAAACAATATAAATGTGAAATATTAAATAAATTAAATCTATTAAGAAATAATAAGTAACATGTAATATGTAAAATATTGAAAATGCAATATCTGTGATAGTGGATGCATAGTAATTAATGTATGCAACGAATCTTTGAGTCTAGATTCTACTTTTTGAATTATTCTGAATTATATCTTCGAAAAATTTCACAAAATTATGAATCTATAGTCTAGTGATCATTACTAGACTACGAATTTTTATGCATTTTCTCCGAAATTTAAGAATTCAACGAAGCACTGAACATGTATAATAAAGTACAGTACTGTATTGCTTATCATAGTATTAATATAATATTTTAATAAATAAGTAAATGACAATATGTTATAGTATTTAATATACTGTATTCTATGTTAAATATAATTATATATTGTATTTTATAATATAGTATTTTAACATGTTGCTTTTATAGGGAACAAATTTCTACTTAATTTTGAGTGTTTATTAAAATTATCACATAAAAGTTAAATACTAAATGAAAACCATATAACAACTATGAGTGCATTTTGATATATTTGTTCAATATATTTATATAATATATTATCCTTTTTGAACTTTTAATATATAAGAAAACTATATCTAGATGTTTAAAATAATTACAAGATTAGATTACATTTATTGCCAATTCTATTCTATTATTCTACTAATTTAATTCTTGTGTTTCTCCTTAAAAACTTCTGCTTACTATTTTTATTATCTTCTGCTATATATTTTACATTAGGAATGGGAACTGAACGAAAATATTTGAAAAATGACATATCAACATGTTATCTTGAAGTAATTAGTTGATTTGAACAAGCAGGTGATTTTTCTTCACGTTATTTAATCATTTCGTTATTTGATATTTTGTAACAGTATTTAATCTGTTTAATTATTTAATTTTATAAACTTTATACCAGTATAAATAATTCTTCAATCGTTCATATTTAAATATATCGTATCAGTTACAAATAATAATTTCTCAAAGTTTCTGACTTTGTTGTATAAACTTCACCTTCTGTCTGGATTATTTATTATTTTATGTCAATTAACTCGAATAAAAAATTACTCGCAAACGATCTATTATATTTAACTTGTATTCAACGTAAAATCTCTTTTCTCAAATAAAGATTAGCAAAAATTAGCAAAAATGATTCGTCATTCCAAATTGTTGTTTGTCCTCAAATTCTTCAATCACTCTTTTCTATTTTCCCTTTCATCTCATTTCTCTAGTGTTTCTATCAGCAACAATTAACCCCTTGCGCTGGCAACTGGTTCGCGGACCATAACGAGTGACCGAACCGTATACAATAATTCGTCGCTTTCTTTTTCTTTTTAACTCGTCGATATGATATCACTGGACAGAAATTGTTAAGAAATAATAAACTTATCATTTTTTTTTTTGCCCAGGTTATATTTAAATATATTTAAAATTGAGAAAATGTTGCAATTTGGGACAAAAAATTCTTGACGTGGGTGGCACGTCATTCCAACGCAAGAGGTTAAATTTCCCATCTTTTCCACAACGAAATTAATAATATCTCCAAGAACAGCGGACAAGTATCGTCCTTAGCGCGAACCTTGAAAAATGGCCGGCTGCGTTTCAACGTACGCCGAAGGAACTCCAACTTCTTTTTCCTCTTGTGTCGCGAGATAGTTGAAAGCACGCTTGGAAAAAAAAAGAGAGGACGACGACGTGAGGAAAAGAAAACACAATCTCGGTGTGTTCGTCGGGGTAATTATCTCGGTTGGTTGAAAACGAAAGAAAGAGAGAAACGGGACAGAGAGAGCTGGGAGAGAAAAAGGAAGATGAGACGAAGGAAAATGGAGCGTAGCCCTGCGCCGGAACCTCCCATGATTGTATGCTAAGGCGACGATTGCGAGAACACCGTCTGAAAATTCACCGTAGTTTCGTCATTTGGCGATTTATGAACGATAGGCGAGCCAACGAGGCGAGCCAACGAGGCGAGCTCGAAGCCTTTACGAAAGTGGATGAGCGAAGACGAAAGTACGGAACTCGGCTCGCGGGAAAATTGGGGAAAGTAAGAAAAACAGAGTGACGTGTGGAGCGTCGTGTAACTTGCTTAATATTATTTGTAATGATGCAACAGATACGTTCAACATGGGTCGATTTAAAATGAAGTAAAAATTTGAAATTGTAAAACGTGCTTAAAAATGGCTAAGAAATAGATACAAGATAGTTGTGTTAATTTGATTATATCATATCAATATTCGAACACCACGATGTTTAAAAAATTGTTTCTCATTTCGAAATATTAAAATACTTACTCTAGTCAACAGAAACATAATACACGAAGTAATATACTTCATTTACATTAATTTAGAATGTCTGTAAATTACTTGCGCAACAATTGCGCATGTTTATTAATTAAGTCTAAACTTTGTTAACTGTAATATCGTATGTACTTCGACAAAAATAATTTTAAAAGCAATTCAACGTTCTAACCGAACGTTGATAAAACTCGCTACACGTCCGTTCCGACCAAAACATAAGTCGCAACGATTTAATTACAACGTGTCATCGTATCTCGTTAAAAAAATACACACACATATGTACAATAGTTCTTTGACCTTCGTCAAGAGCAAAACACACACCTTTCTACCTCCCGAGGAGCTACGTTATTATTCTTCTAGCTTCTTCTTGATATAAAAGAGAAAGAAACGTTAAAAAAAAAGAAAAGAAAGACTCGAACGGCCTTCTATGTCTATAATAGACGTAATAATAAAAAAATAAGTGACAAGCAAGTATAGCGGCGTAACGAGCTCGAAGGACGTTGACACCGCGAAACTTTCGCCTGACACTTTCATACGGTGCGCAGAGGAAAAAACTCTCGTCTCGGACATAGCCGGAGAAAAAGGGAAAAAAAAAAGAAAGAAAGAAAGAAAGAAAGAAAACGCGAGAGTCGGACATTGAAATTCATCTCGATAATGTTCAACTTTCCTCGGGCAAATCGCGGGCAAATCGCGGGCTTGACGAGACTTTAATATCCGCGGGATGTTTAGCCTCGCAAGGTTCGTTAACTTTTACGTGCTGAATCCCGAATCTTCGTTCTTCTGAGATATTTATCATGCAAATTCCGATCGACGAAAGATTTTGAAGGTGAGATTTCATGCCGATGACGTGATATGTCGATCGAGTCGACTGATTTTTTGGACAGTTTTTAGAGTTGTCTCATATGCGTCACACGGTGATGTAACGAGACAAAAGTCTAAAATCATGGGCAGACTGCGAATTTTTATGTGTTTTTGTACAAAACAAGGAAGGAAGTTTGTAACAAATGTACACAGCGTTAGCTTGATTGATCATTAATAATTTATGAACTCAAATTTAATATTATTATGTAATGATATATTATAATTTTATTATATAATTTATATATATTATAATTAATTAAATTATATTTAATTAAATATATTACAAATTACAATATGTATTAAATAGTGTAATGTAATAAATTTAATTGTAATTTATAATATTTATCATATTAATTTATTAATATTATATATTCAATAATATGTATATTTATTATAATATTTAATACTTGTTATAATATTAAAAGTTCCTATTTATTATATCAAGTTCCTTTTTAGTTATATCATTTTCTATTTCAAGTCCAAGTTTTTTTAATTATATCTGTAAAAATTTTAAAATGCACAAAAATTCGCAGTCTAGTGATAACCGGTTTAAAATGACTGAATATTTCTCGTATCATACAATCTTGAAATGAAGAACATCGGGATGACGTGACAAGCAATTTTATATGAACTTCAAGAAAGAAAAAAATAACAGTCGATGAGATACTTGATAAGTTTTATCTTTATTTACTTTCGTTTTATCATTAAGCAAATCCACACAGATTACAAATTTTAAAAATGTTTCTTTCAAAACTAGTAAATTATTCATCTGTTTAATTTTAAACATTGACATATTCAGTTATATAAAAAACTGGATTTTTTTATTACCAGTCTATTTATCTACTTATGCTTCTCGAGAAGCTATTAGTATATATAAGATCTTTGTGGGAAAAACAAGAACAATACGAACACAAGAATACTATTCTTGCAATTAAAACTGGACATTGTGTATATGCTAATATATATATATATATATATATATATATATATATATATATATATAATAAATACAATAGTATGATAAATATAAAATATTTATGCTGAAAGATGCAACAGCCTTCAAAAATTCTTCATTACGGACAATTTAATCTTCGCTTAAATATGTATACGCGATTCAATATAAAAGTGGTCACTGAAGGGTAACTAAAATCATCAATCTTTTTTATTTTCTTTTTTTGTAGATTATAGAGCATCCCTTGGAAATTAAAATAAATAAATAAATTATATTTTCAAATAAAATAATAAAAAATTTAATTTAAAAAAACATGCGTTTGTATAAGTTATTTTTGTTTTATATCATTCGGTCTTTCAGTGACCTGTATTTACATATCGAGAGAGAAACGAGTGTTCCGAAAAAAAATTCCACTCGATCTCGAATGTGGGAAATACTGCTCCACTACGTTTTACTCGAACAACGACCAAGACCAAGTCAAAATCGGGCGTCGTCAAACCGACGATTCACGTTTGGAAATGAACCCTGACCCCTGACGCAATCAATGAAACATACGACCGCGAGAGAAAGGCGAACTCGAGCGCCATGCGCAGAGTCTCGAACCGGGAAGATTCCTCGAAGCGGCGGCGGGCGAATCTTCTCAAGGAAGGAAGTAAGGAAACCGCGCGGTTCGTGCCGGGACTTTCTCACGACGGAGGCATCGTAATCGCTATCGCGGATCTCTCGCTGGATCCTAATTGCAATCTCTTACGGCCGCCAACGAGCAGCCGCAGTCATTTAAATTTGTGTCATTATATCCCCTCCTGCGCGCGATGGAAGTTTACTTCTAGTTTTTTGTTGATAGGAGAGAGAGAGGAGAGAGGAGAGAGAGAGAGAGAGAGAGAGAGAGAGAGAGAGGAGAGGCGAACGATCGAGGCGAAAGTCGAGTTTTCCGATTGGTATAATATATGGTAAACCTAACCCTTTGCGCTGGCAACTGGTTCGCGGACCATAACGAGTGTCCGAACCGTACACAATAATTCGTCGCTTCCTTTTTCTTTTGAACTCGTCGGCATGATATCACTGGATAGAAATTGTTAAGAAATAACAAACTTATCATTTGTTTTGCCCGGGTTACATTTAAATATACTTAAAACTGAGAAAATGTTGCAATTTAGGACAAAAAATTCTCGACGTGCGTGGCACGTCATTCCAGCGCAAGAGGTTAAAAGGTGTTTCGAAATTTGATGGAACCTCGAACTTCGCTAGTGTTTTATGGATAAACGTAAAGTAGAATACTGCTATAGTATAATAGGATATAATGTTATAATATGGTGTAAAATGTAATAATATGTTATAATATTGTGTACTACGGAACAATATGGCATATTATATATAGTATTGTGTACTATGTTATAGCATTCTACAGTGATATAATACGGTTAATATGGTTAATATGGTATAATATTGTATAATAAGGTATAACATTGTATAGTATGCTACAGTACGTTATAGTATTTTATAATATGGTATAACATTCCATAATATGGTGTAATTGGGTATACTATTTCACAATATGTACAATGTGGTTTAATATGGTTGAGAGAAGCTGGTAAACTAGAAATTTACCAAAAATAAGATTGCAATGTCGCGTAGTGAAAAGCTCATAAATGCTTTGTTAGAAAATTATAACAAAAATAGGAGGTGTGACAAATCATCTTACGTAAGATCTTTTTATATATTCAAATTTTTTGAATTTTATTTATTGAATATTTTACTATTATATTATATTTTATTTATTTTATGTTTAAAAGAAAACATTTTCAATACAAAAATATATAGACGAAATGAATTGATTATAAGAATAAAAATTCGAATGCTGATATGAAATTTGGTCTAGTAAATTTAATAGCTTACAAAATTGATAAAGAGGGATGATACTTCAAAATGCTTCATATTTTTGTTATAATTTAATAAAAAATATAACTCGAATGAAGAATTTATGGGCTTTTTGATACATGACACTGGCAAAGTTTAAACAATAAAATTCGAAACGCCGTGTATACTTACGAAATTATTTTTTCTTTTTTTGATAAACAGAAGAATGAGTTTTGCAAATTATAATTCGTTACTAAAATATTGATTAAAAATTTGTTATCGAGTAATTTCTAAAAATTACTGGATACTTATAGAAATCCACATTTTAAAAAATATTTTTAAAATGGAACTTGCAATTCGCGAATTTTATTTTTTGATAAAATATTTACGAAATATATGATAATATTATGAAACATAAAATTTAATAATTAATAGTCGTTGGATATTAATAAAATTTAAAAAATGAGACCTAGATAGGAAATTGTTTGACATTTATTTGTTATACATGTTTTTTATTTTAAAATTTAATGGTACTTACCAATAATGGATTCCTTTGTAAAATGTCCCACGCAATTGGAATAAATTACAACTCTGAAACAATAAAAGATAAAAAAAATTGTCATTAGACAAAAGTTAAATTAGCGTACAATGACGGAAAAAAAAGAAGTTTAAAATTATTTACACGATACTGGTATATACATACATATATAACAAATGTGATAAAATTAACAACTTTTATTCAAGACATTTTCTATCAATATTCTAATAACAATCTTCTTACCTTTAAACATGAATTCATTTTACAAAATTATGGATTATCTCTGGTGTCATTTGTTAATGAAAAATACATTGAAATTAACAATGATCAACATATATATTCAGTTTGATGAATCGAAATTTATTTTTAAGAGAAAACTCGAAACGTCTGCAATCACTTATTATAGATAAATTTATTCAATTTAGAAAATCGGGGACATTATTTTCATTAAACTACTGCGAGATCAAAAATTGAAATAAACAAATCCAGAAATTTGGCAGAAATTCAATTGATTGCGCAATTTTTATACCAGTAAAATGAAACGTTTTGCTCCGGTAAAATAAACTCATACAAACGTGAAACTTATATTAATAAATTTATGCTTATTACGAATGTAAATTAAATCTATTATATATTTGAAGATATAACGTAATAGAGGCTTCTGCGTAAAGACGACAAAGCAAACTTTGCATGAGAAAATTCCGAGAAAGCCCGAATCTACAATACCACGTCTTTCTCGACAATACCACGTTCACCTGACGGGTCCCTATTAATAACAGGCTCTCTTCGTCAGTTTCGTAATTAAACGCGGACCTCAGTGTACTTCAGTGTACTTCAGTATCTACGACGTAATACAGAGGACTAGGACTCCGCGGTATTGTTCCAGATGATCGAAACTCGGTTATTACCTAAATTATGACACAACACGCGAGTAACCTCTACCACGAAAGAGAATTAATTGTCTCGAGTGTTACGCCCGAGTTACTTTCTCTATTATTGCGTAGTCAACTTTTAAATATATTCACTCCGTAAGTGTGTTTTGAGTCAAAAATGTTTGAAATTTTCTGCGTGCTCTACTTTGATCTATATATATTTAGTTGTTGAAGTCCATTTGTAAGTGACTCAAAACTCAAGAAAATCCTAGGACAAGTTCTATATTTATTTCAAAAAGAAATAAATATTATTAATTACTATTAATATCAAATTAAATAATACTAATAATATTACTTTGGTAAAACAGATGGTACTAATTATATTAGTGATGAAATAAATATCAATAATATTGCTAATAAAATAAATAATACCTGCCAACAATACTTCAGAAACAAACTTTATAAAATATCACGAAATAAACGTTAGATATTTAATATAATTAAAGATAATGTTTCATACAGCAAAGAATTTGTAAAATATTGATATATTGACAATTGTATTATAAAATATGTACTAATGATATTGTTAAGATAAATAATGCTAATAAAGAAATGATACTTTATACAACAAAGAATTTGTAAGATATGAGTGGTGAACTGGCGGCCAGTGCCCCTACTTTCTCGATCGGTAAGGCAATCCCCTCCACTGCGTCGATCTCTTTATAGCTTTAGCTGCTAAAGTTAACGCTTTCCCGGCAGGATGTTTGAAATGAGAGTAATGTATAAGAAATATTATTTAAACTAAATTAAATAAATTACTTATCATTTAAATCTTATTATTAGAAATATTATTAACTGTCATTATAGAAGTTTTATAAACAATTGTACAATTTTATTATCTTAACGTTATAATTAACGATCGAACTCATCAATACAACTGATTTTAGATTTTTAGATTTTGAATTACTTAAAATATACGTAGAGTATTCTTGTCAAAATTAATATTAATTTCTGTTTGAACGCAAACAGAATAATCTTTATTACAAATAATATTTATTTTAATTGTCGCCTAAATTATAATGATTCACACGCAGAATATTTTGATACGGTTGTATCCGTGTTACGTTCAATAATATTAAAGGCAGTTCGCGTGTTTCAAAATATAAATATCGCTCGACATATAGTTTAAATGTCTAGACTGCATTCGAATAATCGAAATTCGAGCGATCAACATTCTACTGTGTCTGCAATCTATGGAAACAGATTTTGATAATACGTCATTTGTTTCCGTAAAGATATCGTCAAAAAGAAAAAACAAAGTGCCAATATCTTCTTCATCCACTGTATAAAGGAGTCATTCGGGCCGTGGCGGTAAAAAAAAAAATCAAGACCACTTTCTACCAACGTCTGCTCCAGTTACAGTTGAATTACATGTGCCGTTTAATTCGAAAGTGGCGTAAGTAGCTTTGACAGCAATGAAAAATGGCGATTCGCGCGAAATTATTCGCACCGAAAGAAAAATATAACAGATACGGGACAAATGTTCTCGAAAGTTAGCACCGATTACAAAAATTTTAAGTCACGCCATTACGCCACTTTCGAAATAAACGGCTCACGCACGGTGCGTCTTCGTATTTTGCGGTTATAAAGCGATCAACGTGCTGCGGAAGGATCACGGATCGTTCGAAAGAGAAAAAAGAAAGAGGAAGAAAAGACCTGATAAAACCCTCTTGGCGGTTTCTTTTCGGTCTACGACATTACTCAGCCGTCTCCTGTACGCCTCAACGTGCGCGTCCAGTATAAAATGGCACTTGGGCACCGGCGATGATAACGTAAATTGCGTTTCAGTCGCGCAAGAAACTTCGTTCCCAATAATTTGCTTAACCTTCGTGCAATCTTTCTCGGTCGTTTCTGGCCAAACTGAATTTCGTTTCTGCCGTACACTTTGTTTCCGAGAGTCATTTTAAAATTACACATGCATGTCCTATAATACGCGTCCTCTTATCAGTGCGATAATGTTGCGTGATCATTTGTTTAAAACAATTTTAGAAGATTAAAAACAAAAACATAGGTCGAAAACTGGTCGTTACTTGAAATTATTTCAATGATCAATGTGTCGATATCAGGTTAATGAATTTTGCTATTATCTTATTATTTATTAATTGTTTGCAATTTTACAATAAAGGAAAGTAAGAGAGAAATGTAAATAAATTCCAACATCATTTTACTAAAGTTTAATACATAATTTATTTATTTTCAGGAAAAACAAAATTTTCACATTATTATTTCCATCATTATTCGTTATTTGTTCAATTATTTTAATTATCATTTATCGATTATCAATTAATATTCATTAATTTTTCCGTTGTTTTGTAAAAAGAAAATCCAGCAAGGTAAAGTAATTTGGACGAAAAGTGTAGAAAGATATTATACAAACGTAATCTTCTTTTTTTCTGGTAGAAATATAGTATTTTTAATTTAACCTGTTAACCGGGAAAGTCGAGTTAACTGATTAAATGCCAATCTTTTAGAAAATAATAGTTTCTTCATTTCTAAGTTGTCATAATTTCATTACACGAAGATCATTGACAAGATCACGATCAATTTGTTTCTGTTAATTATTAACCTCAGAAGTCGTTTGATTGAGAGATGATACGGTTTTAACTCGTATCAAATCGTATAAACGGCCAAGAAATAACGCACGAACGCACCTTTGAAACGAAGGCCAAGTGAGAGTTAATTTCAATTTCGAAGATCCTACGCTAAACGAGAGGGCACCGGCTTCACCTCGAACGGTGACAGTCGATGTCACTTCCTGCACGATGCCTTTTATCGCACGTTTCGTGGATCCTGACAAGGTGACCAAGGGATCCGCGATCGAGGTCGCCGATTCTGAATAAAAGACGCCTTTGTAGGCCAGTTCTCTTTATATCTATCCACGACAAGGACGGTGTGCCAATGAGGAACAGATCGAGATATTAAAATCGTCCTTGTTTAACAATTGTAAATTTGTCAATTATAAGAGAGAAATTGGCGGCATCGAATGAGAATTTCCATCCGATAAATATATAAAATACACGACAATTACGAAATCTTTGTTAATAGATATATATTATCTATACGTAGCAATTACTATATTATTACTTGATCGAAATTTTAATACATCTTCTTTTGATTCTAGGAGGCGGAGATAAAATATATATTATGTTACATTTTATTATAATTATATAATTATAATAAATACTATATTATATTACGCGATGTCGACAATTTTTCATCTTTATTACTTCATTATTGCGAACTAACAGTTACATATAAAATTAAAATATAATATATTTCTGGATGCTAATACTGGTGAAGATAAGTAAAATTACAGTTACACAAATTAATCGTGAGAATAAATTAATTTGATCATAATTTAAACAGAAACTATTCATCACAAAGATTGTCACAATAAAATTTAAAAATCCTAGAATGGAATCTGAAATTCCAGTTATGCGAATAGAAAAAATTATGAAATCGTGTCGAAAAATTATCGACAATTTAAATTATCGTTGTGACGTATGTATATATATTTTATTTGTTACATTTCTACAATTAATTATACACACACACACACACACACACACACACACACACACACACACACACACACACACACACACACACACACACACACACACACACACACACACACACACACACACACACACACACACACACATATACATATATACACATACATACACATATCCTTAAAGTTCTATTTCAATGAGAATTGAAAATGTTAATATCGAGCGATCGAACGCGGGGACAGGATCCTCTAAATGGATTCTCGATCAATGGATGAACAAAAGCTGCTGGAAACGCGAATCGAGGAAACGTCTGCACGCACAATAGGCTCTCTCGCAGATTGACAGACAATAAATGGAATGAACGTCGTAGTTTGCGTGACATACTTGACAGTTCGAATATCCCGGTCTTTTCGTTACGGAACACTGCCCCCACCCCCTCTCTCCCCATCCACCTGTTTCTGCTATCCCGCGGCGAGAGTTCAAGGCTAGGACGCTCGGAACACGGCCGAACAAATTTCCTCCTCTTTCACCGGCCATTAGAGCGAACTTACTCGGCGTCGGCTTACTGAAATTCCAGCCGCGCGAAGCCCGGCAATCTCCCAGCTTTGTCTCGATTAAAATCCAAACGCGAATAAATCCTGCCCGTTGCTGGATTGTCGCCTGTTTCCAGGAGAAATTGCTTTTGAAATCGTGCAAATGCACGGAATACAACCGCGAGGACGTAACACGGAGGATTCGAGTCCAAAGTTGGGCAGAACGTCTAATCTAATTAACGATCGACGATTCTAATTAATGTCAATCGTGATTGGTGATCAATGAATAGCAGTTACTTAATTTTCTATCTTCTGTCCGCTAGTATATACCGTGTATAACATCGAATATTATATCAATTATATTAAACACCGAGTATGTATAAATTCCTAGTTCTTCTTTATAGATTTGTACTCTTCGAAATTTTGTTTACTGCATGGCTACAAATCTTTCTCTATTTCTTATACATGTTACTTTCTCTGACACAAATTTCAAAACATTAGGCTATAAATTTCATATTTTATCGTTATTTTCTTTCCATTTGTTTATTTATAAGTCAGCGTCAGTTGCAATTGATACAGTATAATAACATCCTGTATAATAACATTAATTGCATTAATTATATTAAACATATAAAAATCCGTAATTTCTCACGCAAGTTTTATGAAATTAGGACGATACGCTCTTAGAAATTCTTCACTGCAAAATTGCAAGTTTTTTTCCTATTTTTTATACTTATACTTCACTTTCTCCGATACAAGTTTCACATTTAGTCACTAAAATCGTGATTTTTCTATCGATTTATTTACAGATCAGCGTTAGTTACAATATCACAATTAATACAATATAAAACAGTATGATAATAATATAATAATACAATATAAAATATAAACAACATTAATACAATATAACATAACAATATCGTATTACTTTCGAGTATGTTAAACAAAATGAATCAGTGAATCGATTAAGTACGACAGAATATTAATGATAGGTGAAAGAATTTCAATCGATTCAATATACATAAAAATACCGAAGGCGTGTTAATCACAGGGAAAACTGTGTTTCCAGAACGGAAGACGCGACTTTCGTCTCGTTAACATAACGCAAGCGATTTTCTAATGGCGAACGCGTGTTCAGCGTTTTCGATGCTTCTTGTAGGCTGCACGCATAATGCAACAAGGGACAAACGCATATAAATGCATTGGAAAACGCATGAGATGCAGTGCTCGTGACTAAACTCTCTTAATCTCTTTCCGGTTGGCGTACGCACCTGCGCAGGAAAATCCGCTCCTTTCTCTCGCGTGTTCAGCGTTTTCATACCTGACAGGAAGGTGTCATTAAGGGTTTTACCGCTTGAGCATCGACTAACGTACTCGGTATTCAGCCTGCATCCTTTCCAGCTGTCAGTTCGTGAAACAAGTCAATTGCAATTGTCAATGATAATTGCAATAGAACAATTGTTCTTGTCGTTGACGTATTTTGCCCATTCAGGCTGTTAATACGTACGATATTGTTATTTTATCATATTACGCAATTTTATTGTATCACTGATACGTCATATTGATACAATTGATTTTATTATCAACGTGTTATCCATTCAGCATATTATATTTGACATGTAATTATATCACATCATTAATATATCATATAATAATAATTACGCTTTTTCTCCACTTACTATTTCACTACGTTTATGCATAGTATTTTCTCTTTCAATCCATTTTCTATCCTATCTAATATTTCTATTGTCATTATCCATCTCACTTGGTTGTTTGTCTCACGTATCTCATTATATATTAGCATGATCGTTATATTTATATTATCGCTGAAAGTGATTTTAGCGGGGATAACCCAGAAAATCGGGCCTCTTCAGGTGCAACGAAAATTAGCGATTGGTTGATTTGGGTCACGTGATTCGCGAGGGGGCGTGGAATGGACCTCGAGTAGGAGTGGCGTTGTCTGGTACTGAACGATCGCGCCTGTAATTTGTTTTCTATCGATTCAAATGTTTGCATGTCAATAAAATTTTATGGCAAAAAAGTCGTCTTCATTTCCTAGTTAGAACAGTTGCTTCTGGGCCTTTCAGTGACGAATCGTACTGAAGTACAAGTCGTGCAGTTTTTTTAATATATATCTCCATCTTATTTATCTCTGTACTATAATACTGCTCTTGACTTTCACCTTGACGCTTGCTCTCGTTACTTTTTCTCCTTCCTTTTTTAAATTATACAAGAAAATCCCATTCGTTTGAAATTCGTATTAAATTAAATTAGCACAATGATACAAATTAATTTTATTACAAATATATTTAATATAACATAATAATATTACTGTATTTATATATTAATTAAATTAAATTATACTAAATATAATTGAATTACGAATCGTATATATAATAATCATTATATTATATCATATTATATTATATTATAATCAATATATCATATGATGATAATAATATATTGTATCACGTGTAATATAGTAATCGAGTAGATTTTACAATTTAAAATTTTAGTTATACAGTTGTATCAAGTATAATTTCACTTAATCTTCGACGAATTAAAATCGATTTCGTTTCAGACGTAATTCTCCACTTTCTGTAGGCGGAAACGACGTCTTTCTTTCTTTTTTTTTTTTTTTTCAAAGGTCGTTCCTCGTTCGTTCCGTTTAATTTAAATATCAGTCACGATTGTTTTCGCTGGAAAAGGTACGCCGTGTTAGAAAGTTCCTCCATCGGCGTGAATAAAAAGATTTCTTACAAAACCGTGACGATCGCGTGAATCGTTTTTACGGTATTCGAAACGAGACTCCACGGATCCCCTCGAGAAATCTCTTTCGATTCGAAGAGCTCGTTGATTGAAACGCAAGGAACTCCCAACACGGAACGCCGATGGATTTTCTTCCTCTTTGAAAGCCGTATTATCTTTAGCCGCCGGCTGGATTGCGAAATCGGAAACCCGATTAGAATGTTCGATCCTTTCGGATTTGTTGCCCGACGTAAAACGTGTCTTTGTACGAATTTAACTTTCATCGTGTATCAATTTTTTCGGTGAAAAGTTTAAAAATCCAACGATTTACAGGACTCGTAACGTGTAAAAAATATATGGAATATATGAAATGTAACTGATTGACAATGAGTGGAAATAAATCATTGTACACTGTAACGTAAATTCTTTAATTGTGTTTATAAAAACATGAATTATTTAATATCAGTTTAAGACCCTGTTGTTTCAAGTATTTGATAGAAATTTAGTTCGAAAAAGACATTTGAATAAGTCGAAAATAATATTGTAATAATCAATAATTTTAGCAAGTACAATTAATAGTCGAAGAAAAATTTAACTTTATTAACCTGTCTATCTTTCATTGTAATTATTTATCATTCAAATAAATTTATTCCAATAATTAACTAATTTCTCTAAGAACTTACCATTTCAGTTACCATTGGATTTAATCTAATTATAAAATGATTGATCCACCACTTTTATAACATTTTCAATCCTCGATATGAAAATTTTACATTCACTCATTTTATTCGTTGAATATTATAATTATAATATAATTATAATATAATTATATTATAATTATAATATAATTATAATATAATATATTTTTTTAATATTAAATTTATAATTAGTCTCAATATTATTTGTACTTATACCTCAATATTTGTAGAGTATTAATATTATTTTTATTAACGAATGCCAAATTTCCTAAACTGAATATCTCTATGACTGAAACTTTTCAAATTAAAATTAAACTTTTTTAAAAATATAATCTACCATTGTTAAGTTTAATTACAAGTCGTTGTTACAATACGTTAATAGCTTTTACAATTCATATGTAATTTCATGTATTTCCACGAAATGAAGAAAATTTTACTTCTGTCATTCGTATTTGTTACTCGTGAACAATTGTTTCACTTTTTTTGTTATTCGTATTTGCGATCATCTGCAATATAATCGATATGTACCTTAACAACTCCTCTCCTCGTTATTAATCTTCGGTCGTTCCATTCTCCCCACTTTTTCCGCCACTCTTTTTCTTTTTTTCTTTAGACCTGTTATGTTCCCAATCGGCCATTATACCTTCGTCTCTCTTCTTCCCTTCTTTTCGAGGGATCCTCTCCGTCTCACTTTGGGACGCCGTATGCAAATCGTACGAGGATCGTAAAAATTTTTACCGATCGATTCCGTTAGCGATATAAGGTCAAAGAAAAGATTCCTCGGCCAGACGAATCACAAAAAATCACGCGATATTTATCCTTCGTGAACACGTTTCTCGTATTCGTTTCGAAAAAGAATCGCTACTTTTATTTTTTTTTTATTTACTTTTTGTAAAAATAAAGGTAACAAAAATAGTAAAAATATTAAATAGCAGAAAGCAAAATTTGATAGATCAAGTTCGTTGGTAAAGATCGCAGACGAAATATTCCAAATAACGAAGATATCATTTTTATAAATTTTACGGAATAGAAGAAAAATTTCTTAAACAAACAGACGTTTCATATTTTTAATTTATATCAATTACTTACTATTAAGGTTATGAAAAAGAATTCCAAAAATTCGCCTTATAATATTTTTTTTATCGTTACGTCTGTTATCTGGATTCCATAATTTTATGAAATTTGAAGGAATTAAAATTTTTATACTGTTATCATAAATTAAATGAATTGATTAGCTGCTTCCAAGTCCTAGTCTTTATGTGTATATTAAATATTTTAATATTTAAATATATTAATAATATAAATTGACATGATATGGACATTTAGAATTTTTTACCATTTTTTAGAAAAAAGATGATGAATTTTAGGACGATAGAATTTTCAAATATACTTGTAATAGATACAGTCATCGTCCCACTTTCAAATTGTCCCATTTTGAAGTATATATCGAACTGACTACGGTTTGTTGATCATGTTATTTTCAATTTTTGTATTTCGTGACTACGTTATTGTTCTATATAAACCAAATTTTTTTATTTTATTATCGCATCATCATTATATCGTATACTATAATGTGTATACTATACGTATATATTATTAATATCAATATTATATTATATCTTATCAATTATATTATTATATGAATAAAATTAAATTATTATATCACTAAAATATTTATTATACTTATATATATAATAGAAATTAACGTTTTATTAATATATTCATATAATTTTCAAATCGTATGAATCAATAGATACAATTTTTTAATCTATTAACAATTGACTAACTAAAATCGAGAGATTTCTCAAGTATTCTTGTTAGTAAGCACACAGTAAAAACATCTGTTAAAAAAAATTTTTAATGGATTCCTTTACTTGAAAACTGTTGAATATGAATGAGACGCAAGTTTTTCTCTATTGTTGGTTTTCCTTAAACGATCTAAAGAATAAGAGAACAGCATTATACAGGGTGTGTCAGAATACGTGGGCATAATCTCACTGGTGACCATTCAAGCACACTAAAATTAGAAAAAAGCTCATACAAACCCGAAACCTGATAATTCCCGATATAGCCTTGTTTTTGAGATACAATTTATATTGTATCGATTATATTATATATATTGAATTTGCTTTTGCAGAAATTAAAAAATAATTCCTGTCATCGAAATTCTGACTCGATCAGAGTTCACTGATATTGTTCGGATTCTTCAGTATTTATAAACTATTAAATTAAACAACTCAATTTGTCAGAAGAATTGTTGGACGACAGAAATTCGATTGTATCTCAGAAACAAGATCATGTCGTTTGTATGTTTATATTTTATATTTATATTTATACTTATATTAGTGATTATAGATTATATTTTATATTTATATTAGTTTATATTTGTTTTTATTTAAAAAAAAAAATTCATCAAGCGTGCATTAAATTCGCGAGTGGAATTGCGCCCACATATTTTGACGCGTCCTGTATACCTGCGCGTAATCATACATCTTCAAATATATGCATTACAAACGACACAGAGTTCCACGTTTAATTCCGATAATCCTCGACTCATATTGCGTCAATGGATTCTTATTACGGAAAATTGGAAAAAGAAGTAAGGTACATACGTGTTATTGAAAATGAAAAGAATACGAGACCATAACAAATTCAATTCTGCATGAATATCGATTTCACATTTGTGGCTATACTTTAAGATAAAACTGACTTGAAATATTTCCAATGGAGATTGCTATACGTAAAAGACTTTTTTAAAAAGTTAAAAAAAGTCAATAAGATAAACCTGGATTTGACATAGGTGGTTTACGATGCATTCGACAAAGAGAGAAAAATACAAAAATCTTAGATTGTCCCAGAAGTTTCTTTCGTTTTATTAATCACGTATGCGTAGTATTTGATGTTCTACGTCATGCTGCTTATATTAATATTTTGAATTATGATCCATTCTGATTTATTATTTTTCTTTGCCTTATAAATTCCTAAAATTTTTAGGATTCGCTAGCTTAGAGATATTATTGGAGATGTATTTTTATTTCACTGAGCCACGGAGGGAATTTTTTAACGAAACGTCCCCCCGCGTGATTACTATTTGTTTCTTTCGTTTAAAAAATGAAATCTCTGTGGCGAAAGATTTGGTTCGATGAATGATACGAGGCAAAAATGATAAATATATAAAGCTTCTAGAGAAACGAAAAGAAAAGAAAGTGCAACTCAAAAATTAATCCTAATTGTAGATTGTATTTAGCTTTTTTCGCAAATCAATTCACAAATGAAAATCAAGTTTTCCTACAAATTTGCTAAGAATAAAATCCTCTTTAAAGTTGTTATTCCGAAGTAAACATTTCATTTGCATACAGAAAAAAAATAACATAAAATAAAATAAAATTAACATGAAATACGTATTTGACGCAAAAAGTATTTACACATACATATGTAGATTCATCTGTAATACAGCGCGATTTATTCAGCTAATTTATAAAATAAAAATAACGAGGTTTAATTTAATCATAATATTCTATAAAAGTAGAGTGTACGTGTTTCGTTTACACGTAACGTGAAAAACATTATAAATTAATAGATGCACGAGTTGCCTGCAGAGCTTGACAAACTTCATTTAGAATTTAAATGAGAACGCATCGCAGTTTGACGCGATTTCGGTGCTTTAATTGCAATTAAAGTTGAAACTGAACAAAACGCCAATTTGTTTTTGCGCCAACAACCGTTTCAAATATGCTAGGAATGTGCTAGTTCCATTTTTCAGTCGTTAAAATAACTATGTCTGTTCGCTTGGAATTTAATAACGATACGATAAGTCGAAACTCGTGCAGTTATGAAAATATTGACGATCGAATCTGAAAACGTTGATCGTTGAAATAATACTTAAGAATGCGAGAACAAAATGTCTAATAAATTGACTTCTCTTGAACTATTGTACATTATGATTGAAATTATCTCTTAAGCGAATACAATCTTTTACTAAAGAGTCTTTAAAATTATTTAATTTAATTTAATTATTTAATTTAAAAAAAAAGTGAATAAAAAATTAAACAAAGAAAAGAATAAAAAATTACAGTACCAAATTTATATTTAAAAAAATTGCAGTTATACGACAAGAAAATAATGTTTCCCGATTAGTATCATCGCAATTATTTCTTAGAAGTAAAGTTGCTCTTAAAATTGTATACTACTGGAAAATTATTTTCTTGTCGTTTTCATTAAGCAAACTTTATACAAATAAAATAAATCTTATTTAGTAAGAAAAATTATAATATCAAGTTTATATAAAAATAATTGTAGCTAATAAGAAAAAGACGTTTTCACTTGTTCCCAGATTAGTATCTCACTTGCAATTATTTATTATTATTTGATAATTTTCAAGTAGAAGAAACTGATGTTTATTTCGTTCGTGTTTTTAAAAGAACGTCTTATTCTTCTTTTTTAATGATAACGAGTAAATAAATAATAACATTTAAAAACGGGGCATACCATAGATAATATTCAATAAACATGAGAAATACATTTTCCTTTTTTACAACTAATCGGTCGAAGATAATACAAATAATGCAGTATTCACTTACATTTTTACATATGCATTAGTAGATAAAATTTCGAATTATTTCCTGGGTATCGGTGTGCCTATGGATATAACAAAACAAAAGACAAACAGTCACGTAAATTCAACGAAACTTTCAAATCCATTAATTCGCAGTTTAATTATAAAAGAGGAAACTTTCTAAAATACGAAGAAAAATGAAATGTTAGAAGCAAAAGCAAACGAGGTAATTTAAGATACGAAAAGGGGTAAGAAAATATAATTTGATTCGTTTTAAGACGTTTACAAATGGAAAATTGTTCTGCAATAGATCTGAGAAATCTAAAAAATTTTGAAAAATATTGTAAACAAGCTCAATGAAAGAGACAAATCTAATTTATCTCTTTAAGCGTGTATTTAAAAATTTATCTTTGTCTCAGTTATTTAAGTATAGAAGGAGAATCAAAAATAATTATAATTATAAAATTATAATTTAAATATTTAAAAAATGAGAATCATAAAGTAAAATGAAAATAAATGAACAATAAGTATAATAATAGTATTTGTAAACATGTTTTCCTTCAATTATTATACAATTATTAGAACAAGCTAAAATATATATGTAATTATGTAATATGCAATAGTATATTTGTATGAATAATATAATAATAACAACGTATTAATATGAAATATATATAAACCTATACATACACACATATATAGGGTACCCTCAAAAAATGCACACTTAATTTAATTTTGCCTGGAAAAGAAAAAGAAAATCAAGAGTTTTAGAAAAATATCATTCAAAGTGTATATACTTTTTTTTAGGACACTCTGTATATTAGAATAAGCTAAAATATTTAATCAGAAGGAAATACACAGGTTGCATAAGCATCGTTTCAACGAGTTTTCAAATAACAGGTTTAATGAATGAAAATTCAACTTACAGAGGTTTCGTTCGATTAGGTAATGTTTCGACTTGTAGAAAGGCAGAAAGGAAGTTTTTCCCAAAGTTTTTCGTTTAAAACTCATTTCCTCCCAAGTTATTTTCACAAAGAAGCTCGTAAAGGAAATTATTAGAAGAAGAGAATAAAAAAAATTTGAAAACTCTTCTGGACTTTCTCGCATTGAATTATCATACTGCTAGAATAATAGCTTGAAGAACTGAATTATTCAATAAAGGAAAAATTTGCTCCCAAGAATGCAGAAAAGAAAGTATACCATTGAATCAAATCCTTCATTATTAATAAACTTTTATATTAATTCTTAAATAATATAAAAATTGGATCAGAATAACTTACAATTAGGTACTTTATTTCATATTGTATTTTACATTCTCCACGACAGTAATAATTTCCAGTTAAATTCTAAATTGCTATGATTTTCCCGATGGAATAACACCAATTAGGACTCAATCAATGTATAGAATTTAATTAACTCGGAGCGTCATATTTGTAAACACGAAGAAGTATCTACACGCTTGAAACCTGTTTAAAAATCCTCACTCGAATGCATTTCCAAGAAACGATTGAAATGATTACGCGTAATTAAAAATCGCGTTGCACAGTTTTTAAACAATTTATAATTTTTTGCATTTTAAATTTCATGTACAACGAAGAACATGACTGCACCAATGCCAGTGAAAAATTTAAATAAACTAATATAATATGACATAAATCAATAATTTAATCTGATATAACTTTATTAAAAAAAGGATCATATTACGATCTACTTTGAATTTGTTCTCCTGTAAAAATGATAAAAAAATTTTCTTTAGTGATTGAATCTACTGTAATTTTGAAAATTGAAATTTCCTCCTTACAACGAGCACTTAAAATTCGCTGTAATTTTTTTTTTACCATTTTATCGAACTTGAAACATTAGGTTCGGAGATGAGGAGATATTAAGATTTCTTGAATTTCTGTAGTTTAACGATAAATAATATTCGAAATTCAATTTTAGAATTCAATTTTGAACATTGTCGTAATTGGAATCTTGGAATTTTGAAATTTGCAGAATTTTAGAATTTAATTTTGATGAGATAAATTTTACGAATTTTCAAATTTTAGAATTTTATAATTCTAAGAAATCCTAACATTTTGTCACTTAATTAATTTCAATGTTAAAACTTCGATAAAATACTGAAAAAAAATTGTACAGTAAAATTTAAGAACACGTCGTGAAAAAAGAACTTGGTTCTCGAAAATATGATGGATCCAGTCTACGAAAAAAATTTCTCAATGTTTCTAGAGATGTTCGAATTTTTCACAATTTTCAAAAAGAAAAAACGTTCTCACTTTCCTATTTCTTGCACGATATAAAATCAAATCTGCGGAAAAAGGAAAAAAGGAAAATGAAAAAACAAACTCACAACTGTCAAATTGAAAATCTCAAAATGAGACTAACGCGATCCTTTTATGAAATTAATACAGTTTAAATTTCTCATTGTTCTTAACTGATTCTCTTCATCGTACTTATATAACGATGTACTTTTATAGATTTAAATGATCTTTAAAATGTACAAATAGAAGCTTGTGTTCTTTATTATAATTATAAACATTCTCTGCTAAATTTCATATTCTGGTTGTCGATAATTCTCACGTTAAAACGTTAATGTCATCTGGAATTGTAATATATATATATGTATATATATATATATATATACACGTTTGATATGTATGTTTGATAATACATATAATATTGTAATATACGTTTTTAGAGAATGGTGCAAAAATCTGTATGAAAAATAGCCGGTCATAGGCGTTAGTTTAAAAATTGCCACGTCAGTAGTTAACCTCTTGCGGTGGAATGACTTGCCACGCACGTTGAGAATTTATTATCTCAAAATTGCAATATTTCCTCAGTTTATTGCAAGTATATTTCCCAAGTATATAACCCGGGCAAAACAAATAATAAATTTATTACTTCTCAATAATTTCTATCCAGTGATATCATACCGACAAGTTAAAAAAAAAGCGACAAATTATTGTATACGATTTGGTCACTCGTTATGGTCCGCAATCAGTTGTCAGCGTAAGTGGTTAATATCGCAAAGTAGCGAGATCTCTTTTCATAAAATGGCGGATACTTTTCGATTCGTTCCGACAACTGAGCCCTCTCCCCTCTCCACCGTGGGCTCGGTAACGGAGCGGGCTTCAATCCGTTTGAAAATTCTAATTCCACCGATTACGAAATGTCGTGATGCAGCGTGCGCTCAGATTCCAGCATCAGGCTGATTTGGATTTCATGGAGCGGCGGTGAAAGATATACAGGAAGTGGTCGTTGATGGTATTCGCACGGCCACGCGGCGGTTAACCGATGAAAATTCAGGATTTAACGTCCCCCTTGAAAGCCGTGGGAACATTTCCCGCGGGCACAGGCCGCGATAAGAAATCCCGATTTTAATTTCTCTGGATGCTTTCGATTTTCATCGCGGTGTGCAACAACGCGGTGCCTTGTGCGCAGGCGCACGTGATTATACAGGGTGATTCTCGCGACTCGGACGGGTTTCGAAAATTTCCCGTAGGCTCGCTTTTTTTCTTTTCTTTTGCAAATACAACGATGCGCCTAGGAAATATAGGTGCAACATCTTTTTGTGCATTAACTGGACGTTTTCTATAAAAAAAAAAAAAAAATATCAACTCTTAGGAGATATCTTAACCTTAATTTTGTAAATTTTATGCACAAAAGACAAGGTACTTCCATCTTCTAAACTAATCATTTTACTGTATGTGTAGAAAAGAGTTGTTTTCTCGGGTTATTTTATTCATTTAATATTTGCATGACGTTTGAAAGAAATATGTAATACTAATACATAACATACGTATAATCTATACAATATACAATAATATAATTATATTTATAACTATTATTTATATATTTATAATATATATTGTGTATTATATATTGTGTATTATATATTTCTAAAATAATATTAATTAACATATTACACAATTATTGTATACTGTACATTATATTATTACCGTATGTTAATAATAATATACGACATAACTCTTACATATTTCTTATATCATACACAATATAAAATCTAACTTCCTTCATGAGTTCATTTGAGCACTGTCTACTGCAACGTTTGAAAATCCAATTTTACTAAAATTCTGGAATCATTTTAACTGTCCTATCGCTAATAGAACTTTTAAACGGTACAATTATTTGCATTTGCGGTTGTATTTTTGTTCCTCGTATCTTTAACCTTGACAAAGATATTTAAACAATTGGAAACATATGCATTGCAAATTTGCTAATTGTATTTTATCAACGGGAACTTGCACATTTCAATACGACTACACTACAAAGGTAAACGTTTATTAAACAAACAAACAAACGAGCATACAATTGATAAACGCATGAACTATTAATAAGAATGTAAAGTACAGGAACTATTTGTCCCTCGACAAGTTCGTATCTCGTAATATCTCGCTGCACGTGACGTAGAGTTTTAATTTTTAGAGCCAACCTTTTTAGAACACCCCGTATACGTGCCAGTGTACGTGTACACACAAGTTACGCGTACGTATACGTGTGCATCTTTAAAGGCGGGACTAACTAACGTCTAATCAGCCGGCCTAACGATCCAACTAACTATACCGGATAACGCAGCGCTGCTAACAGCAACATCCTCGCATAACGATCTCCGGGCTCACTGCCTGTTAGTCATCGCTGAATCATGATCCAGTGATACACCGGCCCCAGCGTCCAAAGCAAAAAAGATGCGTGGAAGACTTACGATACACGCGGCAGATACACCCTGCAGTTTGTCCTTTCAAGCTACTTCCGTACGTGTACCGGTCACTTATCTTTCGCCGGGGCCGACAATCACGAACATTTGTAGCCTGGCCTCTTATCGGGCGGACAACACCGCCGCCGGATTATTCTCACCACTCGCGACATTTTTCTCGTTCGTTTTTCTTCGTTCCTTTGGACTCTATCTGGGACTTTTCGAGAAATTCTTCTGTCATTCGTTATTGTATTGCACGTGTAGATCAACGTTACTGGATCATTCCTAACATTTGGAATTTCTGAATCGAGTCATCTACGACTCCTTATTCAATATTCGTTGGATAATTTTAGACGCAAATGTACGAAAAAGGAGATTCGGTTTAAGAAAATTCAGCATTTTTAACGTTTCGTCGTAAACCAACGTGTCTAGTAACCTAAAATAATTTTACACGAATGCGTTGATGCTTTTTTATTTTATTTAGTAAGTAAGATTTAGTCAAGGCGACACTTGTAATTTATTAGAGCGAATTGTTTATTTATTTCGTTGTTTTTATAAGGTGGTACTTGTATTTATCAGAGCAACACGAATTATTTATTTTATTTCATTTAAGACGAGAGCTACGCGACTGTGACTGGAAAAAATACAACGTTACGAGTCATAAATATTCTTTCTGCGTGTCCTTTCTGAGTTTTCAGTTGTCAGGAACTGTTCTCGCGTTGAATTAACATAAAGTAATAAATTTCAAGATGTAAATATTATACACTATCCCCTATAAAATCGATGCCAATTTATCTTCAACTCTATTTTATATCTTTTAATGATTATATCTTTTACACTCCTGTAATTATTATTTGTGTAAGTTTCGATGTTTATAGTGACTTAAGTAACAACAACGAAACGCAAAACGTAACGTTCATGCCAAATGTATAAAATATTCTATGTAGAACTGAAACAAGACAGAAATCAATTAGGAGATAATTAAGAGTAATTAATATACGAACAATGTCTAATATTATTGCCGTAATTGGGTTTAGAAGCAGAGAGCCGTGTTCTCGATCTTCTTGATACCTTAAATGACGAACACGTACTTTCTTTATCGTTCATCAGCATGAAATTAGTTATTGAATTACAAAAATTTGGATTTCTCGACGAGAGAAATATTACATGTTAGATTGATGCAAACAATAAATTGTTAATCATTGGTTAACATTCGTGTAGTTCCCTATCTTTGTGTAATATTTAATTTTACGTAGTCAAAAATTATAAATATCATAAAAAATTAATTACGTAAGTAGCAAGGAAATAAAGCATTATTTTTTATTGAAATAATTTTGAACTGAAGAGTTTTACGATAGAAAAATAATTATGTTATCTGCCTAAAAGGATAAAAACAGAACAGATGTATCTATGTAATAATAAAATTAAAGAAAATTCTGAAAAATTTATACATCAGAATATTTTTAAATTTCACGAAACAAATGTATTAATATTAGGAGTAACTTGTAACTCTACTACTGACTCCACACATAGTGATTATACTATATTAATACATTACACTATAAAAAAGAAACAGAAGAAAAAAGATAGATTTTAGCATTAAAGAAACAAAGAGACGAGTTATATGAATTTGTAATATCAAACCTATCTCATGAATTTTAAATGTACGTGTTATTCCTAGAATTGTTTGTTTCGATCTGTTATTTCCAAGAAAATCTACCTTGCAAAAAACACAACTGAGTTTCATTAATATTCGAGTCCGATCGTATCTCATTTGAATCAATGATGAACTCAAATTCATTTGAGAAAAAAAAGAGAGAGAATTTTAGATTATAAACACATGAGCGTTTTTTTAAACGCACTTGTGATATCGCGATTTTGAAAGATAATTTTCCTTCTTGAGTCATCTATACAAACATTACTGTTCATCAAATATGCATAGACAGGTATAAGTGACTCACGATCTTTTGTTCAATTTTGTTAACCTACAAACTGTTTATGTAGCGAACATTAAAAGATGACGAGTTCAATTATGGAAAACACAAAATAAATGTATTTATTGTAAAATTAAATGATAATTGATTTTTTTGAGTAATCAATAGTTTTCGTTCAGTGCTCAAATTCGTTAATATTATTGACAAAGTTTAAGCAATCATAATTTCCTTATTTAAGAAGAAAGATTAATCAAGTAGAGAAGAAACGATAGAAATTTAACAGAAAAGAATAAAATGAAGAAAAAAAGAAGTTCGATTTGTTCCTGTCAGTAAAAATCAATGTCAAAAATAACCTTCGAACTAATTACTGAATAATTAAACAAATATTCTAAATATTCAGTTTCAACATAAAATTTAAACAATTAAAATTTTACAGATTGGAGTATCGACAATTTGAATTTTTTTCAAATAATTTTTTTCGTTTCAAAACATTAAAAATTCATTGCTCAAATACACTAAAAACATAAAATTCAAGTATATTCGTAATTTCTTTACTAAAAAACAGAATCAAAGAAAAGAATAATAAAATTAATTGACCATATAATTGTATCAACAATATCATTTATAGATAATAATTATATACGCTGCATAATTGAGTATGATTTTTTCTAAATAAACTTCTTTATTTCTTTTTATTTTATTGTCTCAAAATATTCTTCAAATCAACAAATATTTTTTAATTTCCATTAAAATTTAAATAGAAGTACATTTTCAAACGCGGCAAGTTGGTTTTTACCCTCGTTTAGTTCGACAAGATCGAGAGGACGCGTTTGCAACAAAACGACTTAATTTTTTTTTTTATTAACGATTGACATCTTTTAGCAAGATAACTTGAGTCACACGGTCCGATCGTTATATATTGCATGACTTCGGGCTATCCTGTTTTCCATTATACAGATCAATATCTTTATAGCGACTAATGAACCGTAATATTAATATCAGTTTCCTTTGCTTCATTATTTTCTTACTTTTCTTTGTTCCCGTTTAAATATAGCAAAGAATCAGATAAGAAGTGATTATCCGTCATCAATAAATCGTTATGGCGATATTAACTATAATTTCTCAAATTATTAACCGTGACTCGTTGCAATTTTAATCTCGCACAAATTTTTTTTTTTTTCATACGCCAAAGTTCGCTCTGTGGTTCTAAATTCTCGGAATTTTTTCTCTGCTGCATAAGTAAGAAAAACAAAGGAGGAAAGAAATTTGTAAATGTTTCATAAAATGGATTACAGATTATGGAGAAGACTATATAATTTTTGAGAAATGGATTTCAAGATTATCTAATTGTGTATTTTTAAACGCGTATCGCGATATCCTTTTCTCATCTTTGACGAATAACAAAAGTTTGGATGATTTAACCTGTAAAAAATTATTAATCCTTTTAAACGTAGCTAAATTTTATACATATGTACGACTTTTTATCGTTAGACGGATTTTTATGCATTTATAGGAAATTTCAAAATATGAAATTGCACATAATATAAAAAATATATAGTATCTGAATATTTGACATGTAGAATAGAAGTTTGATAAAACAAGCTTTCTATCAAACTTCTATTCTTTCCACTATATTCTCAAAAATATGAATTTTCATTGAAAAAGAAAACCAGTCTATTTACTTTATACGCAATGATAGAAGTTTTTTTTTCGGAAAATAGATTTTCATACAAATTTATAAATATTCTTACAGTTAAAATAATAAAATAAAAAAGTATGTTTCTTTTGGTACAGTTTTCTGACCAAAATTCAGTGAGCTCAAGGAGTTCAATGAAAAGATAAAATAATTTTTACACTAAAGATGTTTGAAATTCTTTAAATTCTTAATAAATTTATATTCATCTTATACTGATATATAGTTTGCTTTCAAAAATTGTAAATATCAATATTCCGTGCGCGAATGTATGCTTTTTGTACATTTATTTGGTTTTACTTATTTTTTAACCTCGTGTAAAATTTGTAAAAGTTACCCATATTTATATTTATTGCCATATTACATATTATATTTATTATAATTACATTACAGTTAACCTCATACAAGTTACATATATTTATGTTTATTATTCATATACCTACTTACTGCGCGATTCATCGAAAGAGAAAGTTAATTTTCTCTAGGAAAATAGATCGCTCCAATTTTTTGAACATCGCTGTATATCTATTATAATAAATATGAATAAATTTGGAATTACTTTAAATAAAAATTACATTGCCTCTCGTCCATATTTTTTTGCGATACTACTCATCACGGAGCTAAAATGTGTATTACAATCCCAACAACTTCAACGAGATGTACCTACCTAACCTAAAAGGAACAAACTTCCTCAACTTCAACAATTTCTACAAAATTACATCCGTCCCCTTTCCACAGGGACTGGCAATCGTGCTCTGCTTCTATCTCTCAACGTCAATTTCAAAGAGATCTGGAAAAAAATAATACCGCGCACGGTATTACCCAAGAACAAAAGCACCGCGTCGAAACGAATTAAGGTCCCCTTTGAGACAAAGCGCTGAGCGCCTGAGAGCTGCGCATGCGCGTACGAGGCAAAAGGGAGGGAGTAGAACAAAAAAAAGAAGAAAAAACCGGGAACGCTTAGCAATTTTAATTTACGCGGAGACGTTGCAAAGGAAGAGCAAATGGAAATTGTTATCACCGAGCCCTCTGATGGAATAAATTAACGCGTACGAGATCGATGGCGAAACGGCTTCATCGTGTAATCGAGGAAAAATGGGTAATACGACGTCCCGCGGTGCCCCATCGCCTGTATATGTACATCTGTTCGTGCGTCCGTGTCGTTAATGCATAATGCACCGTCGTGCATTGTGCGTACGTACCAGCTACCAGACACGATCGTTTTCCCAATCATTAATCGATCGCTCGAGCATTAGATTAAAGGATCGGTCATCGCCGCAGCTGTATAAATTGTCTCGCGACGTCCGACCGAGTCCATGTGATTTTTATCCCACGTAGTATGGCCGATTTTTGTTCTCTTTTCGTAACTTTGCTACTCTACAGAAAACTGGTAGTACATAAACTGGAGCGTGCGTGTGTATGGGTGGGAAAAGGTTCGATGGTTTGCGTGCATTAGAAGGGAAGCAGTATCGCGTTGAATTAATGGAATGATAACCTATTTTCCAGTTACATACTTGGATTCTTTTTTATTTTCGCGCTTTGGAAATTTTGACTAATTTTTGGTATTGGCTAATACTAATGCTCATATTAATTTTCTTACTACTAATTTAACCAATACTAATATTGCTAATATTAATTTGGATTATTATTATTGTTGTTGTTGTTATTGTATTATATAGACTAATATTAACTTATATAATACCAATATTAATCTGGATTTAATTTATTCAATTTGAAACGCGAATCTGCGATGTTATACTACTATTGGTAGGTATTAAAAGCTCAGAGATCTGAACCTCGTCTGTTCGATTCGAAAAAGAAGCGTACATTTACGATGTAATACTAATCTAATCAATGTTGATGTTAATATCAATCTAACTAATATTAATACTAATTAAAGTTAACACTAACCTAAACTTGAAGAACGAGCTACAGTATGTTCACGATGTTATACCAATACTGGTATTAAATGTGTTTATTTTAAGCAAACAATATTTCACCTGGGGACAATAAATATTCCCTGTTCCTAGCTACGAGAACGTGCTGAAGAACGAGCATTTACGACATTATAATTAATTCATATAATGCCAATATTAATAATATGAATTTAATCAATATTATTAATATCAATCTAATGAATACTAATACTAATACTAATAAACAGTAACTCATAGCACTCTTAAGTATCGAAATAAATTGGTAATTCTCTTTGTGTCCAATTAAAACACTTTTAATCCAATATCAGAGAAATTGTTGTTCCAAAAATTCCACTTTGTGTTTCTATTAATCCAAATCATAATCTAGATTCTGGTCTAATTTATTTTATATTTCCAGACGCGATGGAAACTGAGAAAATCGAAGAAAATATCTCAATCGAAGCGATCCTACTTCTGCCAAGTTCTTTTCCCTCTTTGATTAAGATTCGAGCTCGTGCATTAGTTAAAAATAGTAATTAAACATGCAACTCGCTCAAATAATGACACACGGCGCTAATTTCGCACCAGAGATTTGAAATCCACGATCTTTGTCGAGAATGTCGAAAATATTAATTTGAGCGCATACGTGCATACGTAGGCTGCAGCAACGTATACGTGTTCGAATTGAAATTTTTCTACCGATCCTGCAATAAAATTCCTCCCGTTGCCAGATTAGTCCTCGAAGCGAATGGCACACTGGATTATTAAGCAGCAGCTGAACACGTCCAAGAGTTCGGTGATCGACAAAGCAACGCTGTACCGGTTTAACGTTAAAATATTCATTAGGCGTAACGATAGCCTCGATATTTTCCGCGTGGCTCGACGTGTGCTTGATTCACATATATGTACGTGGCGTAACGTAACGGGCTTCAGGAGAACTGATAATGCAAGAGAACCGCTCCAAGCCGTATATTTGAGCACTTACTGAGCGCTATTTCACAATTATTTCGCCTCTGTCTCGCGATTATTTTTACAACGATTTTTGTACGATCGTTGTCTCTATAGGTCACGTTCTCCTCTGTGTGATTGGTATTGTGAAAAATTGTCGAAAATTGTTGGAAAAGACATTTACTTGAACAAGGTAAAAAAGTAAAAAAGCAATTAGGTGGCAAAATTTAATAACTATAGTAATAATCAGGACGATAGATAAAGCAGAGATAAGAAACTCTCTCGTATTAAATTATTTTATTTTATTTTGTTTTATAATTATTACGGTTGTTTTTTTTTCAAATTGTATTATTTATTAGTAAATAAGAAATTATCTGAAAATATTCAATTCATTTCAAACTTTTTCTTTACTATTCCGCGTAAAAATGAATCATTAAAAAAATCAACAATTAATTATCATTATATTACAGTCAATGTTATAAATAAACTATATATATATATATTTAATACACAAGAATGTACAAAATATAAAGCAATTTTTAATACGAGTTCAATCCTCTTCACAAAAATATAAAAACGTACAAAAATTCGTAGTCTGGTTCTAAACAATGAAAGAAAAAAACAATAAAATTGAAAGAATTATTTCAAAATAACTTTGGACCAAACAACCATCGAGACATTCTTATACTTCTCAAACATTTTATCTAACTCTGATCAACTACTTTATAATCACAAATGACAGCACGTATTATTTATTACAAGCCTAATGATTTTTACCCGAATCTACTGCAGACGCTTTAACGAAAAAATGAACTGAAGGAGCTAATCCAAAACTAAACGCCATTACGCCGGTTATATCGCGCAGAACAGGAAATCGGGAGACCGTGACGGAAAAGCTTGGCGTGAAAAGCCTCGATAAAATAGAAAGCTGTTGAACCAGCGACGTCGCCGTTCGTAATCGCGTGGAATGCAGATTCACGTGCCTATTTAAGTATGCAGCTTGCATTGTTGGACGCGAGACAGGCTATAGGAAAATCCAGACCACTTTTTTTTTTCAGTAAAACGCTTAATTAGATTCTACGCTCTTTTGCTATGTCCACGTGTGCTCTGAATTTCATTGTTGCATCTGGAAAACTGACGAGGTTGCAGAAAATTTTGTAAGTTCTGTTCTAAAGATATATTCAAATCAACTTGAACGTAATACGATTTATATATTAAAATAATATTTGTACATTAACATACATAGGCACATAATATTTTATTCTATGAATTGTAAATTATAATACTTACAAACATTACAATTATATTTTAATTAAATATATAACAAATATTACATTTTATATTATATATATAAAATATTTAATTGTTTGTTGATTAAATGTAAGTTAACCAAAAATTATATAAATTTATCATACATTATATAGTAAGCCAGAAAAATCTTCAGATGGTTTTTGATATTATATATTGTAATTTTAATGCTGCGTATATTTCAAATATTAAATGAATGATGTTCAAGAAACAATACCGTTCTTTTTTATATTGCATTTAATAAGAGCCTTAAAAGATTATAATTGAAATTTAATAAATTCATTAATTAATATATTAAATCAATTTAATACATGTTATAACGTATAATAATATTTTATATTATGTTACATTAAACATCTGTGTTAATGAAACTGTAAAGAAGAAATCAATTCAATCAGACAAATTCATTTCAGTTTTATGTAATGTAAACTCCTTAGACAAGTATTATAAGGTATCAGGCATAAACGTATTATAACGTATAACCCGTGCATATTTAATAATCTTCAACTCAAAGAGTTGATATTTCAAATTCAAACTTCAAAAAAACTAGAACTCGTTTTTTCACTCGAACTGAACGATTTGTTTCGCGAGACAAAGAGTTAACAAACGTTCCTTCCTAAAACTCGTTTTTGTCGTTAAGATTCTTCTTGCATTTAACGCTACAGCAGTAACCATGATTGCGTTATTAATCAGTCGCGGTGTGGAAAGAGAGGAACGAACCCGAGGAACAATTAATCGCTAATGGGTCTCGACGAGGTTTTTCGCGACCGAAGCCGAATTTGTTCCATTGTGTGCGACGGAGAGACCCAGCCATCGGACAGGAGAGGGAAAAAAAAAGAGACGAGAGACTGAAGGAATTAAACGGTCAATAATTGAATCTATCCTTACAAGAGGACGAGGTTTCCTCGGTGGTCGTAATGATCGGGGGGCTTAATGACTCGTGTGATCTGGCGAGAGGATCGAGTCTTCAAGTTCTTTATGCTTCGAAACGCTCGGGAACCCGGCGATAAAAATTCGAATTCTACCGTATTGTTTTCAGTTTTTATTCATCGATGTCAATCAAGCTGAACTGCGTTTTGAAAGAAATTGAACATGATAATTTTAGTATAATAATATAATAATAATTAGAAGTAATGTATCATCTGTCAAGGAACTAAAAATGAATATTATTTGCAACTCTGATGTCACGCTTTGTTACCAAAAGTGTCGAAAAATATATATTATATGTTAAAAAATGTCAAAAAAAAAAATGTTACATCTTATAAGAGAAACGTGTCAAATAAATGAAAGTCAAAGATGAACCACAGTGTCTTGACAAGAAACTTGTTTTTAATTTCTTTTTTCTCCCTACACTCCAACAAATAAGGGATCTCTTCCCCCTCAAGGAAAATGAATTACCATGTTTCATTCTGCTAAAACGATTTGCCTAATCGTTCTCGAGTCATTTAATCCCCGAATGACGTAAATCTTAATTGCACTTTTTCTCGTAAAAGTTAAATCGTCCCGTTAAATATTTTCTAATTTTTTCTTTCATCGTATTGTTCGGTGCGTTCAACTTCGGACAGTGATCACGCGACCGCGCACGTTACGCAGAACTGTTATCTCGTCCGCCGACAATGCTACCATCTTTATACATTTTATACGGTGGAATTTTAATTGCCACCACGGTGTAATTGTCTCGCGCAGGCGCGTTGCCAGCGCTCTTCGACCGGTAAATTTTAGACACAAAGTTTCTAATTGCTCTCTATTAACGACCGATGCACGCGATTCATCATGTTTCACTCGCAGTTGAACACGAACACTGGAAAAATATCGGCAAAAATATCGCGAGCGTAAAGTCTGATTCGCATTAGGCGAACGAAAATACGCATTGTGGGATATTTACTTCCGGTAATACGGTAAAAAGTATCATTGTAATGAAAGAAAAATTGCAATATGGAAATATTGCACGCGTATAAGCATGTATGTTCTATGTGTATATATATATAGACCTTCAAAAATTTTGAGATTGATGTCATCAAAACTGTGTAATCGTTTTAAAAATTAATAAATGCGAAAAAATTATATATTTTATATATATATATATATAAAAGTATCGTCAGAATTAAGGATATATGTATTAAGGAGTATCATAATATGATATTTTTATAGATTTGATGACGTCAATCTCGAAATTTTTGAAAGTTATAATTATTATAACTCTTATAGATATTAACGTATATAATAATTAATGTATATTATAATACTCTATACTTGTAACATTATAGTTATTTTGATACTTATAATAATTATTGCAATACTTGTATCGTAATATAAACTATTATACATTTTATTTGCAATTCTTTTCATTCAATTCGTATTTTATCAAATTCGATCATTAAAGAGATCATTAAAAATGATTCCAAGGGTTCATTTAATATATTTTTTTTTTCGTTTGAATTTTATAATTTTCTGTTTTGAAAAATTTGAAGTACAATACTCACAGTATCAGAATAAGTTACTATTTGGGCCCTTAATGGGTAAATAATAATGGAATTGTACCAAATTTCATTTTAGTAAATATTACTGATTTTTTTTTTTTTTTTTTTTTTGTATTATAGCTTGGTGAATATTTTTCAATTTTATTTGATTTTAAAATTTGTTGTTACTATTGAAATTCAAGAGAACTGAAATACGTAACTCCAATGCGACTGCCATCAAAATTGTTATTTCAACAAATATAAATTTCATAATTACACATAAACCAAATCAATTTGGAAACTAAGAAAATTGTCGTCAAACCAATATATAATTATTGTTATTCATATAAATAAACATAAACCTATGGAAATTCTCGAAGAGTTAATCCACTTTTTTTTAATTCTCTAGATCAAAATACGAAATTGCATAAAAAAAACCTTGCTTACAATTTAAACGTCACAATAAAAAATTCTTCTAGTTCCTCGATCGAAATTCTAACAAAAAGCTCCAACAAGGAGAATCAATGAAACTTGTCGAAGATCCGCGCGCAGTTTCACGAAACAAAGCAACTTACAGCTTCGTTCAGACTCGGAACTTGCAAAAGACGGAAGTTACGTAAAGAAAAAAAAAAGTTGCCGGAAATTCAGAGAAAACATCGTCGTCCGTGTCGATACTTCTGGTCCATCGGTCGTACTCGGCGACGAAGATAAGAAACTTTGTGTAGAAAACGGCAAAACGGCCAAAGAAAACGTCCCCTTGTGTGACGACAGAAGGGGACGTTTTCTTTAGCGTGTGCCGGACCGGGCGCGATATTTTCGCTCCATCCCGCGCTGCTCGCGGTACAACGAGAAATAGCGGGCATAACTGTTGTGCAAAGTCCTTATCTCGTTGTCAGTCTACCGTGAACTTCATTTTACGAGCATTGCAACGGCAGCGAGTCAGCAGCCCACGGCTGCGCGCGTAGCTTTTCGTAGATTTCCTCTGCATTTCGCTTCGTCTCGCCAGCGTAACGACCTCCCCCTGCCGTTGCAATAGCCGGAAGATCGAATTCCCTCCCCCCTTGACCACTGATCGACTGGCATTTTTCTTTTTTTTTTTTTATTTATAATTATATTTTAATTTTAATTTTAATTTTATTTACAATTTATATATACAGATACAAATTATGATTATTTTTTATATTTTTATCACTGAAAGTGATTTTAGCGGGAGTAACCCAGAAAATTGGGCCTCTTCAGGTGCAACGCTAATGCAACGAAAATTAGTGATTGGTTGATTTGGGTCATGTGATTCGCGAGGGGGCGTGGAGTAGACCTCGAGTAGGAGTGACGTCTGGTACTGAGCGATCGCGCCTGTAATTTGTTCTGTGTCGATTAAAATGTTTGCATGTCAATAAAATTTTATAGCAAAAAAGTCGTCTTCATTTCCTAGTCAGAACAGTTGTTTCTGGGCCTTTCAGTGAGACGAATCGTACTGGGATACAAGTCGTGCAGTTTTAATATTTATAGTATGTGAAGGTATTTTAGGATTGTTATTATTAATTAGAATAAATTATGAATTTGGTTATCAGAAAATAAGATTTTTAAAGTTATTTTTTTTTTAAATAGTTGAATTAATTTGTATAATTTATGCAATATAGTCATTTATTTATTTATTTGATTTTATTATTTTAAGAAATTTAATCTATATAATGATAATTTAAGTTTAAATTATTATTCAAATAGATTAATTATTATAATAGTTTTAGTTTTTACAATTATTATTATAAATTTAAATTTAATATATTTAGAAAATTATTGTACATTATTAAGTTTAATTTTGATATTTTTAATATATATAATTTCCTGGTGGAAAAGTATGCCAACATTTTCGTCGTAGTTGCACGAATTCCACGCCGGATTGGGATTAAACGACATTATGAAGTAAACAATAAAAGTTTCCACACGTACATTGTTCAGTTTGAAATTAAATCATCAGGTGAAATTTATCACCGTATGAAACCATTTATTTCGTCGAATAAATATTTCAGCCAATACGAGAAAACGAATGACTATTCAAATAAACAATGTAATAACAGTTAAATAGTTATTTATAAATTAATCAGTGTAACAGTGTGTGAAAGATAGTATCTCTGCTATTTATCAGAGTGAACTCGAATGTCAATATTTGTAAATGTAATGTTCGATGTTGCTTGCACATCGTAATTCAGTGTCAAATTAGAATAATTCCTCAAATCTCTGAATATTAGTAGGAACCGCGCTGTATTGTCTGAACAATAGCCGAGGAGCCTGTTCCGCGCGAATTCCAACGGTCTGATCCGCTGGCAACGCGTTACGAGCAATCTGTATACGATGAAAACGAAACACGCGAGAGATCCCTTCGGCGCTTTGTGCCCCGGTGAAAATTATCGCGGATAGCTCGACACGCCGAATTCCACGGATTCTATCGGGGATGTACGAATGTCACCGGGCACGATTCTTCGAGGCCCCGACCGTCCGAGAATGTTTCAATCCCTCGGATTCCGCGGATCGCGGATCGCGGATCGATATGGGGCCTCTATACGCTTTCACAAAGTGAGGGACAAGCGTGGACATCATCCGAATACAGAAATGATTATTATTTATTATTTGACTGGAATGTTATCTTGAAACAGAGAGAATTGGGCAGCGATCAATTATTTTCCAATCAATTGTTAAATAGTAATCATAATAATCGTAATCATTGATCAGTTTATAAATTGATTAATGTTTGTAATTTTTAATTAAGCGATCGATTTATAATTTATGACGATCTGATTCATATTTTGCTATGAACGTGTTAGTTATTATTACAACTAAATGTTATTATTAACCCTTTGAATTCGATTTGTTTCCGTCGTTGCGCATTTATTTTAAGATGAATAAAATAAATTAATGTACAACGGTAGAATTCAATGTTTTATTTATTATTATTATTATTCAATTTATTTTTTATAATTTCTTAAACTGTGATAATTTTTGAAACAATTTTTATAACAAATCTGCGTACGAGTTCAATGGTTACATCGCTTGCAGTTTGAGCAAGTCTAAAGCAGTTTGATCTACTAATAGTAGACCAAGACTAAATTATGCATGGTCTTTGCTGCATACAGATAATATCTGTACTATTGAATTTACAATAATTTGCTAAAGTTTATATTTCTGCTCGAAAGAATGAGCGCGTATCAAAATGTTGACTATTCGGCAAATTTATCATTAAAATTCATCTTCTGTCGAGAAACGTACGTTCAATTGATGGAAAATTTTAACACATTCTAATAAAATTGCAAGATTATGCAAATTGCAAAACGATGCAAATAAAATAGATAGAAGTAAAATATCGATACAATCGTGTTTTGATTAATTGATGACTTCTCTTTTTCATTCATGAACAATTACTGAGTATTTGACAATCAATAATCACGATTGATAGTTTGATTCCACATAACTATAATCGTGGATCATTAATCAGTTGACGTTTTGCTCAACACTGTTTTGAAATAATCCTGCGTTAATTTATCTGGACAACCGAATGATTCTTCCCTAAATTATTTATATTACTCGATTGTCGAATGAAATATTTCGTATTTCACATCTTCTTCAAATAACTTTCAACATTAATTCAGATTATTTGTCGTTTTATTTCAATGAACGAATTTAAACGAAAAATTATTTGCAAATGATTAATCTAATCTGGACCCTGAGTTGTTTTTCAAATGAAAACAATTAAATTAGTGGAAGTAATTCGTTCTTTTGAATTGTTATTCTTTATCTCGTATCAAATAAAATTTACCCAGCTCTGGTTATTATTTGTTATTTTATTTCGACGAATTAAATCACTTGCGAATGATTTTTGATCCGAAATAAATTACCTTTTCAAATAAAAATAATAAATTCGTGGAATGAATTCGTGTTTTTAAATTGTTATCCTTCATTTTATTTCGATTTATTGTCCTAGTATAAACCTCATCTTCTATTGGCATTATTTGTTATTTTCTCTCAACGAAAGAACATTCGCAAATGATTTTGCACCCGAAATAAGTTTTTCAATATTAACGAATTAGTGGAAATTTATTATTATTTCTCGTTCTTTTAAATCGTTATCATTTCAAACGAACCTTATGTGAAGATTCGCATTATTTATCCATTTCATCTTCGTCAGATTACCTTGCGGTGTGGTCGAAGCTTAGTAATTCATTTGCATGCGTTATTCCATCCGATAATGCATTTGTATTCGGCCAGAACAAATGCATTAAAGATGCTGCGTATATTCCATTGTTTTCAGTTATTACGATTCATTTATATTTATCATTTATCTTTAAAATTCTCCTTTGTCTCGCGTCGCGTTTGGTCTTCGTGGTATTATTTGAAAATGATTATTTGCAGATTAACTTCTTTTAATTAAGCACGACTGAAAAGTCAGCTTCAAGAATTCAAATTAGATAGATTGCGTGCAGACTAGATTCTAGAAAAATCTAGATAAGTGAACAAGTACGACACAATAATGTTCATGTGAGAAATATTAAGTATCGTTCTTTTCTTTTTGTTTTTCTTTTTTTTTTATTTTTTCGTACGAACAAATTTCTGGATTTGAAATTTTCAAGGGCGGTGTACGGATTTTTGGTTATTATTATTACAAGATTATTATTGCAGATTTTTATGCATTTATGGAAAATTTGAAGGTACAAAAATACGCACGATGCACGCTACGTGCAAAATTTTCCAAAATATTCAGAGAAGAGTAATAAAGTTCCATTTCCTAACCTCTTACCTCAAATTAAAATATCGAATCATGATCGATCGTGCTACGAATTATGATCGATAAAAAAATCGGTTTGAAAAAGGAACATTCAAATCCTCTAATTTGAAAATTCTAAAGCGTACTGTTTCAATATTTTACGTCTTACATGATATATTATAATTAATATGTCATATTAAACGAAATATAATTATAACAATTAATAATAATAATGATTATAGTAATTAATACCTATCTAAGAAGTTTGAAAAGAGAAACATGAGGCAAAGGATTAAATCATGTTCGCAGAAGTTTAGAGATGCAGAAAAATCCGCAATCGTGACGTTTCGCGAAAATTTTGTATAATGTACATATATTATTAACTAATATATCATATTAGACGTACTATAATTATAATAATTAATAATAAATTAAAATAATTAAAATTATCATGATTAATATATTATTAAATTAATAATATTATCATTATTACAATTATATTGCGCCTACCTAAAAAGTTTGGAAAGAAAATCGCGAGACAAAGTATTAAATCACGTACGCAGAAATTCAAAGATTCAGTAAAAAATCCTCAATCTAATTTCGCGTAAATTTCGACAAACACCCCTCGCGGCTCGAATCGATCGTAACCGATCGCTCGTTAATTTCCGCGACTAATTGCATCACGATGAATGACACAAGCGAGAGAATCATCCGCACGGAGCACGGTTATGGTATTCGCGGAAATTATCCCTCGCGGGATACTCTTTCTTTCCGGAATGGTCATTGCGCGTACCGATTCTATTGACCGCGCAGCGTAACAAATTATGCGACGATCTCGCTCACCGTTACAATTAGACGATGTATCACCGCGTTTAGGGCTGGTTATTAACCAACGGACGAACGTGTGCGTCGTGCAACTTATTTACGGGTACGTACCACGTACTTATGGCTGCAGGATATAACGGCACTTAACAACACCACGCACGCACGCACGCACGCACTCTCTCTCTCTCTCTCTCTCTCTCTCTCTCTCTCTCTCTCTCTCTCTTTCTGTACCACGCAGCAAATACATCGAGCATTAGAAAACACTTTGGTCGTTGTTATCTTGAAACATCATGCTCTCGATCGATGGACGTTGACAGTATCGATCAAAAGTTTGGGTACACTCGCTGTTGCTCGTATAATTAATACATTCGAGCGCTGAATGTTTGAACTTTCGAGATTCGTTTCGAAGCTCGAGACATCGTTCGTTTTATTCTAACAAAGATGTTCTTAGGTCGCGTGATGTGTTGAAAAGTGAAGATCAGGAATCAAACAGGTACTTTTCGTTTTTGAAAAAAATTCTGTGCGAGTATATATTATATTATGCAGATGTATAATATGTTTCGTATTTAAAAAAATGTCTGTTTCCTGTGGAACTACAGATACTATAACAGACATGTTCATTTCCTGTACAAAAACAATGTCTATATAAAACATTCAGGCAAATTGTTATTGATATCAGAAACATGTAACGATATTAAAGCATCTGCTTGTATATTTCAGACGCGAAAACTTATTCACGTGTTCAAACTTTTGACCGATGGTGTACCTGTTGGCAAAATTACGCGTTTACGCAGGAAGGATGAGCTATCGAGTATCATTCGATTCCACTTTAGTCGCGTCCAGCGAATCAGATGCTTAATAATTATCGCGCCCATGTCGATTCCCGCGTTCGAGTCCGTTTCCTCGCTGCATACAATTCCACGAGATCCTCGATCTCGCCCGCGGTTATCAATTACAATCCGACACAGGTGATTCTCATCGTTGATTCGAGCGTTTACGCACGCGATCTTCCTTTCCTTCTGTAATTGCGCTTTCGTTCGTTTCCCGCATGCGAAACTCGAACGAAGACGTTCGAGAAAAATTCCACCGAAATTCTGCAATAGAACCTCCTGACTCGTGTTTCTTCGAGGGATATAAATTAAATTATGACGCGAGATGAAGAGAGAAACTGTAAATATATTTGAGCTAATCCTTTGAGTGTTTAGCCCACACTATAGATAATATTTGGTTATAATTTAGTTATAATTATATTTAATTATAATTTAGTTATAATATTTAGTTTAAAGGTTCAAAGAGAATAAAAACTGCCCGACTTGTACCTAGTCGTACCTTTCGTCTCACTGAAAGGCCCAAAAGCAACTGTTTCTGACTAGGAAATGAAGACGACTTTTTTGCCATAAAATTTTATTGATATGCAAACATTTGAATCGATACAAAACAAATTACAAGCGCGATTTCTCAGTACCAGACAACGCCACTTCTACTCGTGGTCTACCCCACGAGTCACGTGATCCAAATCAACCAATCGCTAATTAGCGTTGCATCTGAAGAGGCCCGATTTTCTGGGTTACCCCCGCAAAAATCACTTTCAATGATAATAATACATGAAGAATTCAAAGGAAAAAAGAAACGTCAAGCTTTGATGTTTCAGAATTCAAAAAACAAAAGTTTATTTTTCAATATAGTAACGTCACAACTTGGTATTTTCTCACATATCAAAGTAAATTGTAAACTTCAGAAAAGTTTCATACGACATGGCCAGTGATATAAAGGAGCATGTAAGCGTGTAAGAAAATAATATTAAAAGTCAAAATTTCTTAAATTTTTAAAAAATTTTCTAAATTTCTGTGAACTCACATCATAGTACAGTGTTCGTTAGTATCTACATGTGGTATCTCTCAATTGACGATTAGCGTAATTCCAAAATTGGGAAAAATGAGTTTATCATAGAAATAGTAAGTATCTATCAGTTATACCTATTTCATTCAAATTCAAATTAGCTCCATATAAAAGTCAATTTTCATCAAGTATAATAAATAGTTATTCGCTGATTATTCGTTATCCATTATTAATTTACTACTAAAAGAAATGAAGTCTTCATTTTATGTTATATTTACCATTCTTTCACTCCGTTTCCTCACGATAAAGCATATTTTAACGTAATTTGTTACAAAGTATTGCACGAAAAAAATTTAATTTAATTTTCACAATACTGAAAGAAAACGAACTCAATTTATTTATTTATTTACTGAGAAATTTATGTATGCTTGGTGCCTCCAAAGGATCAAAACTGTTTGCAAAGAATTAAAATGGTATTTTTGTGTATTTTTAAATTTTCGTTAAAAGTATCTTTCTGGGAATATGAAACAGCTGATACACAAACGAATGATTAAATGCAATGTATACTGTTATTTCAATAAATACTTGTAATTACACTAATCACCGAATCACCATCGTGCGATATGTGAATTAAATAAATTCGTAAATTAAAAATACAATTTCGATCAGATTTTTTCAAATGTGAAATATTGTGGGCCAACTTTGCAGAAAAAAAAACGAGCGGAAACAAGGGGATGAAGTGGCGTCTGAGGAAACTGGCACGCCGGCGCGACGTAATGCTGCAAAATGGAATTAATCCGCAACAATCCACTCTGTCCCTGCCACTGGCCCTCTCTAAATTAGACTAATCGAAGACCCTACCTGCTAACGCGGATATTTCTCGTTCCGTAGAGATAAATGTTTGCGTAACGTTATTAATCAAAGGACGCTAACGACCATCATGGTCGTTGTTCGAGATTTTTCGTTGGAAAACTATGTTGCTCGCTTGACACATTATTGACAGAAGATTTTAAACAATATAAATAGACTAGACGATATTGAAAAGTTAATCGTACAAATAATAAATAACCAGACAACTAGACAAATGAAAAATTCATTCTTATCGTAGCATAATAATATTATATGAATGTATAAATGTATAAATTTTACGTGGTAAAATCAAAATGTCGTTTGTTTATTATTTTATTATTTTATGTAAATTGCTTATTTAATATAATTTGCTTTATATAAATTTATGTAATTTGTTTTATTTTTAATTAGTAAAATTATACAAATTATTCATAAATTTTATTTATTTACTACAGGTAATCTTTTCTTAAAAAAAAAAAAAAAAAAAAAGTTTATATTAATTTCCTATAAAATATTTTTAAAAATTAAATGTGCACACTATAATATAAATAGGACAGAAGGACAGCAAGATATATGAATTTAATCTTTAAAAGCTATCGTGCCTGCAATTTTATTTCAATATTATCGTTTAACATAATAATTTTTACAAATGTTATTGTATATTCGAAATTATAGTTGCAATGTTATTTATCATCACTATAAATAATAACTTTCTTTGACTTTATTGATTTTTGAAATATAGTTGTAGGTATAAAATTTCTTTCAAAGGTTGAAATAACCTTTGAAAACCAGAGTGTAATATTAAATGCCGAGAACTTTGTTCCATTTCTAACACAGATTCTAATATCCAACATTTTCGATAATAATAAAATCATAATTCCACGAATATTCACGTGCTATTATCTTGTTTTTTTTTAACACTAGAACTATCTTTCTGATGGAAACGTTAAGACTTTAAAATACAATAGAACTTTTATCATATAGTTTATATATTTTAAAGCTTTCATTTATGTATTTTACAAGATATACTTTAATTTACTTTCATTTATATATTTTACAAAGAATCATTTAAGTCTACATAATGTTTCACATCTATAAAATTTCTAATAAAATTATAAATTGGCCATTCTGATCTGTTTGGTAGTTCCAGAAAAATCATTTGGATCTCTAATAATACATAATAAAATTTCTAATAAAAACTATAAATTGGCCATTTCGATCACTTTGGTAATTCTACGAAAATCCTGTAAAAACGCACAGTTTTACATCTAAAAAATTTAAATAACAAAAATCACAAATTGGCCAAGTTGATTACTTCGGTAGTTCTGATGTGATTTACTAAGTAGACAAAACTGGACGAAAACTGTGAAAATCGTACTGCTTGCTACGCTTGCTATCCCTCCGACTCGAACGCAATATCACTCTAAGATTATCAGAGAATGGTCAGGAAGCGAGCTATATCGATTGAGGGTCAAACAACTTCTTCGCGACAAGCGATCTGTTCCTGACTGGTGTGTCATACGTGTTCTCCACTATTCTGAGCCGATAGAAAATTGGAGAAGACTTCTCGTTTCCCTTTCCACTGATTTCGAAAGTTTTTTGCTTTTAAGGTGGGAAAAAATCGTTGACATCGTTTGTCAACTTTACGTGGAACGCGTTTTGTTCAAATATTTTCGGAAACTTCAATTGAGAATGGCACGCTGTACTTAAAATTATCCTCAATTCCCCATCTGCTACACGATATAAAATTATATTTAGAAAAAACGAGCTCACGAGTGTCAAAAACATGTATTTTTACAAAGTTATGTCAGTTTAAATTATCGACGATTTTTCATAGTCATTGATATGCTTTTCGTTGTATCTCTTATTACTCAAGAAAAGAATTTTGAATTTTTGAATTTTTGAAAAAAATTAGTGAACCGCTATTATTTGAGAAAAAATGTTTTACCGAACTAAACGTATGTTGTAAAGTTTTTGCGAGCTTAATCAACGCGTATTACTTCAAATCTTTACCAAACTTATCTGATCAGGAAATCTAAGCCTTTGCTGCCCAACCGACAACACAATAATGATAATTGGTCAAACACAGACGAGAAAGAAAAATATTTGCCTAGCAGTTATACGACTTTTCTAGCAGCACATAAATTAGAAGTTAAATTGAAATAACAACAAAGTACATATCACTTTGGCTATACTTTTATTACACTTATGTTTCACACTTTTAGTTTAATATTTTGCCATGTGTTAATTGCATATTGTATATATATTATGTAATGACAAGCATGTTTCTATGTAGAAAGTATTAAAATATTCTAGGCAAAGGAAATCACTACTGATAAGAATGAGAATGTGAAAATACCTTGCGACAAATTGAACAAACAAAAACATTAGAAAATTTTTTGTCTTGGCTGAATTTGCTATGGATCTGAAGCCTCTAAAATTTGACGTTGCAGGATTGTTTTTGGCTGGTTTTATTAAATGCAAATGAGATGAAGTTCTACTATCAATGGATTTGTATTTAATTAAATAACAGAAAACACTCGCATATCAAATTTTAGAGACTTTAATCTTCGAACGTTTTTACACATTATAACAATTTATAGTACTTTCGAGGAAAAGAACATCTTCACGTTCCCATGAAAATAAAAATTTCACGCTTTGAAAATGAGCTCTGGTTGGTTGGTACCATTTTTCTTTCTTTTTTCTCTTTTTTTAACAGTTTATACATCCACAATTTTTGAAACGATACTCATTTCAAAACCCCGAACTTTTGGTTGATGTATCTCGCTCTAAAATAATACGACATATCTCGAATACTCTTGAAAATAAAATAAATTTCTAGTTTATCGGCTTTTTCCAATTTTGGCTATTTCGCTGGCTTATAATTTCTTTAATGTAACGTTTGAGGAAAAAAACAAGAACTACATAACCTCTTATTAAAGAAATACGGTAACGAAATATACCTAAAATTGAGAAAGGTCGATAAACTAGAAATTTATCCCAAAATAATCCCCTTTAGGGTAGGTTAAACATTCGTTTAAACCTACTCGATTTATTCCTTGGAAATTAAAAAACAAGATGCATGATAGAAATTTACGTAAGCTGCAGAGGCACAATGAGAGGATTGTAACGATGTTTACGCATGAACGTGTACGGCAAACGATAATACGGGCTGGGTTACAACAATTTTCTAACAGAATGTACAGAAACAAAACACCATCGTTCGAGGACATCATGAGTTTCGATATCAACCACAATGAAGAAAACAATGAGGTATTACGTCATGTTATCCCTCGTTGATTCGATAAAACAAATCCTATTATTAATAGCAATTCCGTTAAAGCTAAAACGTCACGATAAGGACGACTCGGAATTTTATACAGGTTTTGTATAAAAGTATGTTTTACATACATTCTCCTGTTATAAGATCTTTAACGAGAAAATTATTGGAAAATAAAGATAATATTGCAAATATTATATATTATATATTGTAGAAATATTATATAATTTATAGAGAAGTAAATATTAGAAAGAATAATTTCCTAGGAAATTTTATAAATGGTATATTGTTTCTGTTTTAATTTATAATTATAGTATATTGATAATACATGAAAATTTTACTATCAAAATAATCGTATAATTTACTAAATATTACACTTTTAATAAATTATTAAGTTATTTTTCTGACGTTGCACTTGATAAAAAAAAAAAAGAAATTAAAATTAACGTAAATAATCAATGCAGATATCATTGAGAAATTTAATTGATATCGTTGTTTTAAAGTGATAACGAAATGTTAAATTATCTCTTTTTCATCGAAAAATTCCATTAACGTTAAATTACCATCATTCATACAAAAATACTGATATAAATAAACGATTCGAAAGTAATAACATTCATAATGTAATAACATTCTTTCCAATTTTAGCTTGATATTATTATCAGACTGATGAACGTTGTTATCCAACATAGATATCGTTATCAATAATACATTTATATCGTTTATCTATGGAGATTAATTTATAATTTGCACATTACAAAATCACGATCGATCAAATTTAATTGCTTCTTATCGTCAGAATAATTTTTTCAGGCGATTAGACCAATTAAAAACTCGTTGCAATTCAAATTACGTATATAATTTTTGTGCAATTTTCATCTCTTGAAAAATATCATTGACGTTGCAAATGATTATAGTAATTTATGTCAGATTACTCTGCATATTCAATTTTGTTTTATATTTTCAAGTCCCTCAGATATAATAAAATAATGGAGTGATAAATAAAAGTAAATACACAAGTAAAGTAAAATAAAGTAATGGAGCAAAGTATTAAGATTAAATATGATGAAAAATTTCAAAATTGTAGCGTTGGATGCAAAAAATTCAAGAACAAATCTTTTCAAGTAAAAGGCATATTAATATACCCTAAATATTAAGTTGATGCGCGTGAAATATCGTCTCTTTGAAATTTAAATTTAGTAATTGAAAAATCAATAGAAAACAAATTTTCAGTCATTGTTATATAAAATAAAATAAAACTAATATATTTGAAAAATATATTTCTGTATATTCTTTTTCTACATGCTAGTAATCGGAATTGGCACATTTTAAAATTTAAATAAATAGTATTTTTTTCTTCCTCCTAAATAATTTGATGTTTTTTGCAAGAACTCTTTAATTTCCAATTACGAACCTCATTAAATCAGAGGAAATTTGATACAAATCATGTAGATTATTAAATGTTTAACAAAATTTATGATAAAAATATCAAAATCTTAATATTAATCATATTTAGAAAAAATACTCTGAAAATTATTGAAGATGTAAAATTAATAACAAAAAGTTAATATTAAAAGTATCGATAAATAAGATGTAAAACTTGGATCAGAGAAAATAAAATGCAAGAAATAAAGAAGAATGCAAGAGAGATTCGGTTCATATATTTTACGAAAAATCATTTAAATATCTATTGTCGTGGATCTATAAAATTTTTTACAAAATTATGAATTTTGACCATTTCAATGTATATAATGTTAAAGACACTCTCCATTCCACTCAAGCAATTTTTTAATGCAGAAATTAATTGAAATGAAAGACATTGTAACAACTTTTGTAAAAACTTTACTATATTATATTCATTTAATAAATTATTAAACTTTGTTTACTATATTATAATACTACAAGAACTTTTGAATTCTCAAATTAATAATTATATAAATTTAAAGAAATTGTTACTTGGAAAAGTAAATTGAACAATTAATTTACTCAATAATAAGAAATAGTCACCTCGATTAAATAAACTAAATTGTAAGATATTCTTAAAGAACTATACATAAATTGAATACATTACGTTTAGAAAACGATGATTTTCGTATGTACCAATTTAACAATGGGTAATTCGAATTGCGAAACTATTAAAAGTTAATAAAACTATTTATTAAGAGGAAATATGAAACACTTTAACGTTACGAACTTCGAGAAAAATTCCATATAACACTTTTGTCATCTCTCTTGCATCCAACAATGCAATACAATTCAATCAACGAACTCAACAATTCCTAGTAATAAAAAAATAATTCCCAATAATAAAGTTCATCCCTAAAGTCAAGAAATTCGCAAGGAGCCCTGCTCCAACCAACAATATACACGAATGTATAACAATGTAACTCGTACGAAGAGAACAAATGCGTCGTGTTTACTCTCCAAAAAACAAAACAAAACAAATCGATTAGAAAGAAAAGTCGCCTACCTTATGTTTCCACCACAAATACTCGCCCTTCTCGACCCACTGAAACTCGCGAAATTCAACAAACACCTAAAACTCGATGCACCTCGAGTCGATAACAAGGGAACCGGTAAGGATTCAAGAGGATTCGTGGAAAAAGAAAAAGATGGAAGAAGAAACGAAAGAATTCGCAAAACAGAGAGAGAGAAAGAGAAAAGGCAAATGACGAACGTACTACACGCGCCACGGTCGTACACGAACTGACGCGAGCGTGCTGGCCAGCGTAGCGTCTGACTACAGACGGCGCCTAACTACTCACACGCGATTGGTCGACGTCCGACCACCTTGCACGTACGCGGCACGCACACCAACGCTTACCTTGGCTAAATTGCGCGGCCGTTCGTGTGCGTTTCTCTCCGCGGCCGGGGAACAATAGAGGCGGAACTAGTACCCGGAGTCGGTATTTTTTTCTTTTTCTTCTTCTTCTTCGTCTTCTTTTTTTCGGCACGAATGAATGAGATGCGCGTTCGTTCGGAGCTGGCTGGCTGACTACCTCTCCGCGTTCCCGGGCGGTTTGTGTTCCTGCTTCTCCGGCGATAGCCGCCGGGCCTGAGGCACGAGCGCGTTCACCCGGCCAATCTAGCGCGACTACGAAACTAGGTATGTATGTATGGACTTGTCGCGTATCTTCTTCCGATTCGGTGGCGCCATTTTTCCAATTGGACAAGCACGCCGGAAACGAGTCTCGCGTTCCGTGTATTTTGGGGGAGTGTGTAACGATCACCTGTTTTCGAATTTCGAATGCACAAACAATCTCGTCAAAATGACGGGTTTTTTTTTAGATCCCTTGCTTTGAGTGCTATTGAAATGTTTTAATACGATACACCGTACTTAATTATACTTTATATTTTATTTATTTTATATATTATTTTTATATATATTTTATATATATTATATACTTATAAATATATAATGTAACATATAATACAATATAGTGTAACGTTTTAATTAAAATCTTTAATTGTTGAATAATGCATTTTCTTATTTCATAATAGCATTTATGTAGTTAGCTATGATGTTCACAATTTTTTTAGTCGACGATGTTCATTTTGTTTTACTTATTCGAAACGTTTGAAGCACTGGTGGTCACTGACCACCGTGGCTCCATCAAGGAAACAATCACAAGTGATTAATGGTAGTCAACGCGTAAACTCATTTCGCGAGCAAATTATAAAACGTGAGCAGCGATTGAGAATCTTATATTTGTTAACACATAGAAGTCAATTAGCCCTAAGTGACTACTTGTAACGTTGCTAATATCTTTTTGTTGTTGAACAGAATTATGACGGTTGAACAAAAATCGTACAAAAATGTCGGTATTTATTGATTATCCGATGCTGATGAATTTTTGGGAGAGAATTTTGAAGGTATGATTAACAACGCTTACAAAGGGAAACGATTTGATTACCGTCCACGCGACTCTGTCAGGCACATAAAAAATTAAAAAGGAACCCACGAACGCTAATCAGGCACCCAAAAATGCAACAGTTTCAGTTCAGCAGTCGCAAGCAGACTATTGATCGTATCAAGTCGTAATAAATCATGACTCAAGTTTAAGAGTTTTATATCAATGAACAGTGAGAAATTGTCCATAATATACAATGATGTAACTTCGTAAAAAAAGAAAATCGTATGACGATTCACTTGGTCTCATTTTAAAATGTGAAGCCTTTGCTTCGACAATAGGAGTTGTTTCTTTTTTTAACACTATAACTACCAAAATGATTTATAATTTTCTATGGAAATTTTATATATTTACAGCAGTATATATTTAGATACTGGAGTGATTTTTAATAAAATACATTAATAAATGTTTCTTTGTTCTTTATTGTATTATTAAGTTTCTCTTGTACCTTGCACTTTAATTTCTTTATTACGATATTATTTATATATATTATTATATGCAAATAATAATTATACATATTATTATTACTTTAGTTGGTAAAAGATGATTTCAAATCGAGTAGCAGATGAAAACATGAAAATACTTTTTTTTTTATAGAAAATTGTAAATGTTCGTTGCGCTATTTGACAAAATTTTCACATTCTGACAGAGATGTTTCATAGATTTTTTTGGACAAACAGAGGGGAGTACCGTGACGTTCTCGTCTCTTTATACTATTTCTAAATCTAGAATCGGTCAATGTATATGTCAGGATATGAAGTGACACAAAGTGATATAAATACAAAATAAACGTAAAAACAAAAACAAAAATCGTCATCCCTTCTAGCTAATGAAGTGACGATATAAATACAAAGATCTGGGCGAGAGAAAGAAATATCGCAATAACGGTACGAAGCATGCAAATGAACGGGGATTCTCCAAAAGAAAGCTCGTAGCGTTGCATCACATCTCTCACGCAATTTTGTACGACCACATAAAAAAAAACAGCGACTTTCGCCGTCCGTCATTCGTAATTTGGAGAAAGTACACCGGGGCATTTTCTTTCCATCTGTTCCTCGTTTCAACTTCGAAGGCGTCTATTGGTCGTCCACATTACCGCGTACAGCAAGATCGTTCCACTTAATTAAGCAATCCCGTGATCATAAGTATCATAGAAACTCTATCGGATCGCGGAACGAAAGTCTGCACGGTTATAATCTGTTTCTCCTTTCTTCTTCTTTTTTTTTTTCATCGATCATTCGATCAACCGTGTGTTGTTCCAAGATTTAACAATGCACGTTCTTTGTTTATTTGTTCGACGAATTTAGGAAAAACGGTTTTCAACAGGTGACAATATGTATTTGTCATCACTGCTTTTATACCCTTATTGTTAAAAATCGCGAATTATTAAACATGTATATACTATATACAAAATATTTGAATATACATGAAAGATGGATGATTCTAACATTAAAGAGTTTTCAATATTTTTAATAAGTGTAGTTATGACAGAAACGAATTGAGGACAAATATTCTATGGACAGTGATTTTTCTTAACAGACTATAGATTTTCATATTTCGTTTGTATGTTTTATTCGTAAATTCATATTTTTCTGTGCAGAATCGGAAGAATCGAATTATATAGATACCTAGTAAATGTTGTAACATGGCAATTATTATATACTTTGGATATTTTATATAGGTACTTTATTACTTGCATTCTGAACACTTTTACACCTTCAAATTTCCCATAAATGCGTAAAAATCCGCAATGTATTTTCGTAATATTGGAACTTTACGCTGTGTCAATGATTAATTGTATCATAATGGTGTTACGGAGTCAATCAGTTTTCAATATCTCTAAAGAATTTTCTTTCTCTTCTGGTTAATATAAGCATACATTTCATTAAAATGTTTAATGAAAAAAATTCAATAGGTAGGTATTACAAAACTTCTCTAAATAATTTTCACAATTTTGCATTACATGATCACTATTCTATACCAGTTCGATATTTCAATTGATTAATCGTTTCATTAGCAATATAAATCAATATTACCACCGATAAACGTGCTAATATTAGATAAGAATATTATATAACTCAGTTAAGTTCGTTAACTCTTTCTATTATTTACGACTTGTAAGTAGAGTCAATTGACAGAAGTTCAATTAAGGAAAACTTAGTGTTCCGATAAATGGAGTTTCAGCGTAGTGAAAGATAAGTGAACGTTGACAACGCGCGGATTAAAATTGATAATGAAGTTATTTCAATTTTGGAGTTGGAATACGTTCAGTGAGGTTGTGTGCAATTTTACTGCCGTAATCGTTATTATTATTGATGTTATTTATATTCGAACGAGACATTTACGAGCAGAACAAAAACACGATAAGTAAAGTAAAAGACTGATTATTCATCATGGCCAATAAGCTTTCGATATTTTCATCGCAAATCTTCTCAACATTCAGTATCTACTAGTGATTTGTAATTGAATCTTGCCGGAACGATATTTTATTTTATACAAAATAACACAAGAAAATTAAATTATATTTAACAACCCAAATTCTATTAGTCGTTTGGACTTGATCCTGATTAAATAAAATAATAAGTATTTTGTTTTGAATATTTTATCTATTGAATCTTAAATTCGATACTTCTGTAAATTATTATTATTATAAAAATAATTACAACATATATACGTATATACATATAAATATCATAATAAATAAAATTGTAATTATTTGTAATTATAATTTATTATAATTATAAGTAATTATTATGATAAACAATTATAACGTAAATTTAACTTAAATATCATCAATCTACAATTTTTCAAAAATATCAGCAAATTTATTTTTAAGAACAACTAGAAAGAATTAACGTCGTACGGCCTTGAACAAAATGTCTTTCGTGAAGTAATAATTCTGTCTTCTGTAGAAAATGCCCATGAATAACTTTTGAACATCTAACTCTAACTTTTAGTATTACATTGTCGCATATGAAACAGGCAATTTCACAAGCACGAATGTTATTAATATTAGAAAACATATAAAATAATAATACAATATTATGATATTTATAATTTGATATTATAATATTTGAATATTAATAATTTATAACTTAATATCACAATATTTATAATATTTGGTATTAATACACGTATTTATTTATTTCAGTTGATTCGAAGTATCCATTGAAACTTTCTTCACTAATTGAAATACTTTAAAACAAAAAAAGAATGGATTTACCATCACTTTTAAAATTAATGGTCCATATATTACTGAATATCAAAATTTCTATTAATAAATTTTGACACGTTTATTAAAATTTTTTAACACGTCCCAGCAAATGATACAAAAAAAGACTATGAAAACATAGTTTACTTCCGTAACCATGGAACCGAAAATAGTTAGAAATGTGAATTTCCATGAAGTAAATAATAACAATGTAGCGGCTAGCGAACGTAGAGAAAGTTCTAGCACTACAAAAGCTAGGAGACTTTACGACTCTCAGGATATACGAGCTGTCGAAAAACGAAGGCCAAGTTTTTATTCCTAAAGTGCGTAGGACAACAAAGTCCACACTCGGTAATACTATAATAGAACGGCCAGGACAGCAATCGCGAGCGTCGTAAATTCTACGATTACGAAGGGTAAGCACTCAGGCCAGCGGGCCTAACATAAACCAGATGGCGACGTGCAAGACCCAGAGAAATCCCGCTACGTCATTTAGGAATTCGGAAAAATTGCAGCCCCATTCCAGGAAGAGTAGAAGGCGCAATCACCCCTGACACCTAATTGGCCAGATCCAAAAAACGCTTGGCCAATTGGGGAAGAAAAAGCAGATCCGAAAATCTTCGAGCGACGACGCGAGCTCGAGCGCAAAGAGAACACGTAGAGCAGTCCGCGAGTGATAACCAAGAAGTAGCGCGAAGTTCGAAATAGCCCGCTCTCTCGTTAAGCTCATCGTCAACTTGTTTGTACAAGTTCATCTTTAAATAAAAGATATAAACTAAGTACACAGTCTCGTCAATAACCAAATCCTTCTCCAAAACAACAATAACAATAACATATATAATGATAATAATAATAATAATGTATAATAATGTATAATAATGTATAATAATATGATAATACTATCATATAAATTACATTATACAGAGTATGTTCAGAAAAAGATCAAACAGTTTGTTGCGAACAAAGATATATTGAAAAAACAATTTTTTTTACAATATTATAAATTTCAAAGATAATTAATCGATGATGTTTTCGGAGCGACGCATTCGGGTTTCGATGTTTTTACCTGATGTACATCTTCGGTTACGGCGGAAAAAGCATGACTGATGGCATCCTTGAGCCTCGTCAACAGTTGTAGGACACGTCTTGCAAATCTTTGATATATCGTCCGAAAAAAAAGTCGCGAGGAACATCGGGCCATATAATAAAAAGACGACTCGGAATAGTATTTGCGAATTGCGAGTTTAGAGCAATCACGTTGTTTCTAAAATGTCCGTTTATAGGCCAAAAATGTGAAGCATTTCGTGCATCACGAATCAAAAATCATTGACCCATTCTTAGATGGCGAATTTTTCGAATAAGCTCACTTTTTAGCACAACTTTGTAAAAATCGTCTTTTACAGTGGAATAAATAAAAAAAAAAACAGAACCAACCAGCTTGTTTTCGCAAAGAGCGAAAGACATGAGTCCAAACTGTGACTTCAATTGAACTAAGACAGCGTGTTTTGGTAAAAACTTTTCCGGTAATTCTGTTTGAAATAGTCGCGAATCGTTGAACCAAACAGAATCCGCCAGAAGAATTGAATTGTTGTCGACAAGCTCAACAATTTTCTTTCACAAGCAAAAGATTCTCCTGTTTTCGATGAAAGCGTCATTAAGAATTCTGTGAACAGGTTCAATATTTATATCAAATTGACTTGCTAATTTCTTTGTTGACGTTGCAGGATCAACAGTTCTTCTCACTTGTTTCCATAGTTTCCTGTGCTCTGGCTGATCTTCGTGCATTCATATTTTCCTTAAGAATATCGAAAATTAAACCAGTTTTTTCAAATTTTTTTCAAATTGGGCCTGTTGACTTTGTAATATTTTTAGACACTGTTGATCATTTTCTCAATATCTCTGCAAGACACATATTCGTCCCTCGCGTCTTTACAATGAAAACTATTTTTTAAGTTCATTCACACACGAACAATACTAAATCAATTACTTAAGATGATCGCAATCGCAGACACCAACGATGTTGATCTTTTTAAGATCTTTTAAAAGTTATTTATACATGAATAAAGTGTTGGGTTGATGGTCAAACACTCAACATAATACAATCTGTATTTATAATATAATTATGAAATATATATATATATAATACAATCATACAATATTATATTTATACAATATGTTCACAACTTTCTCTCTGTCACTGCCTAATCAAAATCTTTAAATAAGTTCTACAAATAATTTGTAGCATTTCAAACGCTATAAAAATATGTTGCTATTACTGATCGACCGTGTGGTAAAAAGTGTAAAAGATAAAAGACAAAATTTACCTTCGAATCTTTCTCAATTTTACTACTTATAATTAGAAAATTTTCTAAACGAGCCGAGATAAAGACGCGCAGAGGCAAAATAACGAGCGAAATTAAGATTTAATTTATACGAGAGAAACGGTAATTCTTGCAACACTATATGGTTAAGATCGATCATACGATCTGAAGAATTTCTACGTCAGACTCTGCAATTATTAACTCGGATTAATATGCGATTAACATAACAGTGTTTCAACAATGTGAATGGCTAATGAATCAAATGCTAAGACGGATGTGAAAAGTATAACGCGACTTATTTGATACTTATTTCTGTGATCAATAGGATGCGGATTTTATGCATTTATAAAAAATTCGAAATTGCAAAAATAGAGACGGTATACAAAAGTACCTATATAATGTATCCAAAATAGAGTATATACTGTAATGTAGCAGATAAAATGAATATTTTATTTTCCGTAGGTTAAATTTCGAAATGTATAAAATCCACATAGTGATCGATCAAAGCGTAGGTACCTATACCTATCACTCAAAAGTTATACTTGATATAATTTCAAAATAAAATTGAACAATTTAAATAATAAAATAATAATTTAAAATTTAATATCAACGTGAAACTTAATAATAATGTATATATCTAAATCATTATTATACGAATACAAATATATCAACATGTGTAGTTAATGTATTTCAGCAGCACTGAATGAGCTGTTCATTTGCCAAATGGATTAATTCCGCGAAACAGAAAATCTAGAGAAATTGGTGAAACTCGAAAGATTGAGTTTTCGAAATTTACACTGAAATGAACATTGTATCTACAAGCTGTAGCTTTTATCAACTAACTGTGAATAGCTCTTATTTAACGAAATATTATAATTTATGCAAAATGCGTTTAAAAAAATTTACACGCATCTTTGTTGCATTTTTTATGAGAAATTTGTGAGAAATTTGAAGATTTGCACAAAAATGGACAAAATGCACGTAATGTGCGAAAATATATAAAAATTAGTAAAGAAACCAATTTTCCTACAAAAGTATGAATTTGCATACGCATCTAATCTATTGCATAATTGTAATCAATAATTATAATTAATATAAAGTTATAATTGAATCCGAAGTCGATTTGTCAGTCAATAATTCTAATTAATAAACTAACTGGTTCACTTGTGTGAGAGATTAATAATAATAACAAAGTAGGCAACACAGTCTAAAAATGAATACACGTGCCTCTCATCTAGCATTAAACTTTTAGACTTTCGGCAACTCCGAGCGCCTCAAAGAGTTAAGAAATTGTCCACGTACTTTTGAGCAGCGATGCATGTGCACTCGTTGGCTAGCTGGCTAGTTGCATATCTATGCATATCTCTTGGTGCTCTCCAACTCGTATATTTTATCGTACATATATCTCTGACCGTGACAGTGTATCCGTAACAGAGTACAAAACAGTTACAATCTCGGTCTCCGGTTGATCCCGGCACGCATAACTCTCTGTCGGTGCTGGTGTCGTATTTAATGGAGAAATAGCGTAATTTATACGTTTCTTGCCCGTCCCATCGATCATCTCGTCGTCATCGACAGTCTCGCGAAATTGTTGCACGAGGGGTGAGTTTAATATTTTACTCGGAAGTTTATACTATTTTTCAGAACTAAGCGATGATAATAATTTTCATAGCTTGTGAAAATTGTTTAATAACTTGTAAACATTTAAATGTGTCAATAACTTGTAGACATTAAAGTTTTTATAAATAACTTACGAAAATTTATTTCTATTTATGATTCGCAATTTGTTTGTTCATTTTTGTTTAAGTAATAATCGTTGAAGAAAGTTTTAGTGTTACATTGAAATTATTTCAGCCGATAGAATTTACATAGGCATGAAACTCTGATAAAACTTTAATTTTGAAATTGAACAAAGTTAAGGGAAGACGTTCAATCTTTTATGATCTCACGAATATATTTATAAATGAATTATTTGATTAAAGAATTTAAAGGCTAAAATATTCTATCTCATTGTTAGAAATATGTCTACGTAGCATTATGCGAAAATTATTCGAAAAACACATGTACCTCCGTAGAACGAAAAATACATATAAAAAAAATCTGTAAAAGATATTAACACGTTAATAATCGTGCTATAAAATACACGTGCAATTTAAAAACTTTATTATCAGCGATAAATAGTGAAATATCAAATATAAATAACGTCCTGACTTTTAACCTCTTGTTGCTGAAATGACGTGCCATGCACGTCAAGAATTTTTTGTCCCAAAATTGCAACATTTTCTTAGTCTTAAGTAAATTTAAGTATAACCTAGACAAAACAAATAATAAATTTATTACTTCTCAATAATTTCTATCCAGTGATATCATACCGACGAGTTCAAAAAGAAAGCGACGAATTATTGTACACGGTTTGGTCACTCGTTATGGTCCGCAATCAATTGCCAGTACAAATGGTTAAGTAGGTGTCTACATATTTCATTCTCATATTTTTACCAGTATTACAAGTATCTATATATAGTTCAATAATCTTTGATATATTTGATAATCCGATACTGTCGATATCTCGAGCAAGCCAGACTATCGGAATCCTATAGTCCTTATAATTAAATCTTAAGTATATAACGATATAATTTGCCCATATTTTCAAAGCTACAGAGACTTACCGCAAACTGCAACAAAGAGAAACGACGCTTCTTCGGTTGTTCCTGCAACAGAATAAAACATAAGAATTAGTTATATACAAAGTTTATCTTCAACGTGAGAAATTTCGTCGATTATTAAACATAATACAAGATTTTCAATTTCTATTACTTGAAAAAATGAACATTTGCCATCCATTTTTACTGTCGATAATAAATTTATTATTTATTATCGTGACAATAATGAAGTACTTTTTCTAAGTATGAAATATGTATTTCATACTTAGAAAAACAAAATAGGCACTTTTTAATGAAGCATTTATGGGACTTTTGCTACATCACTTCACTGCAACGTTAAACTTCTGAACAATATTATAATAATTTTAACTTATTAGAATAGTATTATGATACTATAATATATATTACATAATAATACATAATGATATATCAGTCATTCATTAATTAATAATTTTAATTAATAATTAATAATAGTAGTTTTAACATCACATCACACAATATTATATTATAATATAATGTTACGTAATAACATTTTTCGATATTAATATTTTTTGTGATACTAGTGTTTTTACAGTCACTAATATTTCCTAGATTGTTTACATATATACAGCAGGTAGACATCAGATTCGACGATGCCAATCATTTTTCAACGTGTTGCTCAGATAAGAGTTAGTATGAAAATAATTATTAACAGTTGTTGCGATTACACAGCAGATTTTACATTTACCGATGCGTGCCGCCAGATGCATCATCCGATGACGACGAAGCTTTGTTCTCTCGAGACTTGTGCAACCGTTAGAATTCTTCAACGATACTTCCAAGAGTTCGCCAAGCGATTCTCCTCCGTCAATTTAAACAATAACGCAATAACTTACGCGAAACCGCAGAGTATATTTCCACGCAAAATGTTGAAATGAAATTTCAGGCTTTTCCTTGAATTTTATGAAGGATCGGAACGAAAGTTGAATTCAATGTCGTGTGATTTTCTGAATCCTTTATGTTTGCTCCTTTTTTTTTCCGTTTTTTGTTTTTCAGATATGCGGATGTTGTTTCTCGTTTTTGAATATGGATACCGTCCAGAACTGGATATTTCTTACGAAAGTACAAACAATGGAAAAACCATAAAGACGATCTTTCAAACATACTAAATAATATAGAAAATTAATTAGATAGAGTAAATAATCTAAATAAATAATTAAATACTAAGAGGGATACTAAACACTATATAATTAAATTGAGAAATCTAAATGTAAGTAAGTGATAAAAAGACTGTAATAAAAATTAAATATTAAATAATTTAAATAGATAATAAAATACTAAATAGTCTAAAAGAAGAAATTAAATACTAAATGATCGAAAAAAAAAACTTAAATAAAAGTTAAACGTTAAATAATTTAAATGAATAATAAAATACCAAAGAATGCAAATAATCTAAAAAGAAAAAAGATTAAATACTAAATAATCTAGAAATCTTTTCAGTATAGAACTATTTAGTATTATTTAAATCAGTGAATATTATAATTCAATATATTATTATTTATTGAAGGTATATACACCATATATAATACATATAACATAATATAATATTCCCTACTTTTATTTTATATAAATAAAATTAACATTTATAAAAAAAATTTCAACTGCCCTGTTAATTTCCTTCAATTGCATCGCAAGTCTTTCCCATTAATTAACTTTTTCTCATTAAAGCTATATCTTTAAAATTCTACGAGTTCTTGAACATCGAAAATAATCGATCTTTCCCCATTTGTTCAGCGTTGGCATTAATCCTTGTTTAATCATTTTATCAAATAAAAAACAAGTCTGTTAAGACTAGGTATACCACCTACATATGTCGTATGTCGTATCCTTATACTCGTGACGAAACTCTTCTGTTATTTTTATCGTTAAAATATACTGGCACCATTTTGTGGAAAAATACTGCAAGATACCTTGCGAGTAAAGAAGGTGATAATACGGAACTGAAATCTTATTTATTGATCGTCGTATCAACGTCCACATCACGTATACCGTGCAAATGACATTCAAATCTTATGATAAAGACTCGCATCGATTCGATATGATATTTCTTATACGATCCTTGGAGATCAGTTTGATCTCGCGTTCCCGTTTTTGTGATTCAAACTTTCTACACTCGTGCAAGAGAATCGGTGGATTTATGATTGTGGGAAGATGAAATCTTGCTGTGAAATTTGAACCATTAATCAGAGCAGTGTTACACAGCCAGTTACAAAAGTTTTTAAAAGTACCTACATCTTTCAATTTCAAATGTTCAAATAAAGCAAAGGATTATTACAGGGAAAGAAGACAGAAAAACAAATGTTGCGAGGAAAATGTAGAAATGTATATTTCATAAACACTGATTTATTTATCTAATTATAATTTGATATATTTATAAAAAATATATTTATATTTATAAATATACTTATTTATATATTTATGAGATATATAAATATAATTTAATATATTTATATATTTATAAAAAGTACAATTATAAATATAAGTGTTATTATGATAAGTATGTTGATTATATATAACAAGTATATAAATACATTGTACAATATATTGTATTATACAATATATAAGTGTTATTATAGTACAATTATAAATATAAGTATTGTACAGGGTGTGCAAAAGTTTAATATCAAGACTTTGCTAGTGCAAAAATAAGCAAAATTTCATAAATGCTTATTCAATACGGTGTAGAACTCGAAATAATTTCAGAAGCAGAGAAAAGTGAAGGTGAATGAAGAGGAGAAATCGTCAGACAGACGAATGATCTCGAGTAATCGAGTTGACCCCGTGGACGATTAGACAAATTGAAAGGTCACGCGGATGACTCTGAATCAGAGTTATCCTTGAACTCGTGGGATTCTTCACTAATTCGATCTTTTGCAATGACCTTTTAAAAGTTAATGTATTCTTTGTAGTGTTTTACTACACCTTGAACGTTGAGGTTAAGATGTGAAATGTGGATTTTTTGAATGTTTGTCGCTTGATGGTCAAATAGGTTTTGTAAAATAGCGAAAAAGATCGTAAATCGTAAATTGTAAAATTCGAAAACTGTGAAAATCTAAAATTTTTAAATTCTAAAATTACTGGAATTCCAAAATTTTTAAATTCAAAAACACTAAAATTATAACATCGTACAATTTTTAAATTACAAAATTCCAAAATTGTGAAATTCCAGAATTCCAAGATTGCCAAACTCCAAAATTCTAAAATTCAAGAATTATAAAATTCCGAGATTCCAAAATTCTAAAATTTCAGAAATTTACAATTTCGAAATTCTGAAACTCCAAAATTCCAAGATTTCAAGATTCCAAGATTCTAAAACTCCAAAATTGTAAAGTTCCAGAATTCCAAAATTCTAAAATTCCAAATGTCCAAAATCTCGAGATTTCAAGATTCCAAGATTGTAAAATTCTGAAATTTCAAAATTCCGGAACTCTAGAATTTTACAATTCTAAAATTTTTAATTTGTAAAATTTCAAAATTATAAAATTCCAGAACTGTAATGTTCCAGAATTCCGACATTCCAAAATTTCGAAACTTTAAAATTTCTAAATTTCTAAATTCGATAAACTCTCAAAAGTAATTTTCAAAATTCCAAGATTTTTAAATTCCAAAATTGAACCTTCAATTTTTAATTAGAATTAAATTAGAGTTAGACGAAAATTCAAAAAACCTGAACATCTCATCGTCTAATCCTCGTGCTCAAAATTCAATAAAATGAAAAGAAAAAAATCAGCAAGTTCTAAGAGGAAATCTTCAATCTTCAAGATCATATTAAATCTAGTCGTGGAAAAAATTTTCTTCATGTTTTCAGAAACATTTGAATTTTTACAAATTTATTACAGAGTAAAAATATGTCTTTGACAAAATAATCAACTGTGGAAGTAGAGATTCTACGCTTTAAATTAAGATCGTGATATAACGTGTCATTACGTGAATTTTTTAACGTTACATAATTTTCTTTCCACGAAGTTACAACAGTTAGAAAATATCGGTAATTTTTCATCGTTATCGGTTGTACTCTTATTCGAGTTGTACATATTCGAAACGATTCGAAGTGCTTCGTAGACGATCAGTGATGGAGATTTATAAAACTTCACGACTGAATAGACAGAGATGAAGAAAACGAAATAACGAGTTTTTAGATTTTAACGATCCTCGACCTGCTCCACACATATTCATCGCGGAAGGCGTGGCACTAACATCATGCCAAGGTAACAACGTCTATCCTAGTGTGTAATTTCAAAGAGAGTCCACGAGAATTTTTTAGACAAAGATTTTTAAACAGAGTAGAAGTATGTACATTGAACAATATGGCTTCACAGCCATCAAGAAACATATCGATAGATAATCTGCGATTTAAATTTATCGTGTGCTTCAAAGTAATAAAAAGCTTTTCCGTTCAGTAGATTGATGCAGCATCGATAGTTTTATTTAATATAGTTAATATTTCATGTTGTTCAATTTGTAGAAAAAAATAGACTAAACTTGGACGAAACTTGGAAAGTTATTAATCTTAATTTTAGTAGTATTAATCTTATGTTTTATTGTGATAAATAACATGCAACGATTATACAGTGAACAACCCTTTTAGCATCTAACCATTTTTCCATGTGTCGTCTAAAATTGCGAAGCATTGTCACAGAACAAATGCAAGAATAAAAACCATTTTGTAGAAATAAGACATCAGTAAGAAAAATCGAAATATTCAAATGTGTAAAAAATGTAAAAAAGTATGAAAATAAGACGAAAATCGTGGAGCCAATGTATCGACTGTTGGATTAATAAATATAAATGATATTTAATTTATTAGATGTAGTACAATTTGGAGTGACACAGAGAATAAAAAATGTTTCAATTTCAATGAAAAGACTATTTTAATGTTATTTTTCTTTGAATAATCAGTATATCAGTACTTATATGCATTCATATAATGACTCATGAAAGTATTCGAACATTTGTTCCAGAAAATCTTTATACTTCAGTCATACATTCATAAACATTTTTTTATATCTATGTTATAAATTTTATTACATATATATAATAAATTTCTTTTATATCTATATTTTCAAAAATTATATTTTAAATACACACATATATATATATTTAAAATATATGCTCTTATTTATATATTTTCATGATTCATAAATATGAAATAAAAATATTCGAACAGTCGAGTAAAATTGAAAATTTTCACAAGTATCACAGCATAAATAGGTACTTAGCATACGGTAGATGAATTCTATTCAAGAAAACAATTAACTTTAAAATATAAGAAAATTCACAATAAAATGCAAATTTTTGAATTGAGCGAATTCCGTCATATATTCTTCGTGGAAAAAAGTGATTAAGGAACAGGAAAAAAGTATGACTAACGCGAGTTTGACGTGATTTTCATCATAATGATTAATTGAACACCAACTTCAAGGCTGGAAAGGTCGAGGAGAATCGATTCTGCAAGTCTGAAGATTATCAGATACTACGCCGGTGTATTTTCACTCGTGGAATGCCCCGCATTAGCAAAAAAATGTTTACCAAGAAGTGAATCAACACGCGTCAAGATAAATAAAAAATGATTTGCAGTGCATTCCCATCTGAGATTAAATACGATTCGAGGTCGTCGAAAAAACAAAAAAACGAAAAAAAATGAAAGAGAAACAGAGATATATGTCAAATTTCGCGGTGTCTTTGCAAAAGGAAGACTTCGATCTTCAAATCCATGATTGATCCTGATTGGTCATGAAAAAAATTTTGTAACATCCGCGGACACGTATGTATAAATTTGTAAAATTTTCCAGACGCGTTCACTTTCCTGTTTGTTGCACGATGCGAGTATTTGCAAACATGACAGAAACGTGACAGAAACGTGAACCGTGGATTCTACGTGAAAGTAGAAGCTTCAGATTTTCAAAAATCAGGCAGATGAATTTTTTTCGAAGTGAGATTTTTGAACTGAAGACAACTCGAAAATTAATCCTAATCATGGTGCGTTCGTTTCTTTCACAAAAGATGTACATACTCGCGTCATTTTGAAAGAGTAAACTTCTTTGAACGAAAGACCAAACAAATTTTATTAACTGAAGTCATCCTTAATCAAAATTTGTCACACGATGTTTTCTCACGCGGAGTTAATGAATCTGAAATGTCGATAATAATTACAATACGTACGTAAAATATTTCGTAAAACGTGGCTTCGATACCATTTTTTTATCTCTCTTCAGAAAATACAACGATATTATTTTTCAAGGAAAAACGATAAGTTTATATGTTACTAAACATCGAATTCATTCACATCTCGACAAATTCATTTCGAAAGAAAAATACGTTTCTTCGATTCTTCGATTCTTCGATTTTTCCATAAAATCGCTAAAACGTATGATGCGTGTGCGAGTTGGAGATTGTTCGATTCGACAAACTTCTTAGCAAGTGTCAGTCGATTATAATGTATTATCATGGAACGATAGCGAACTGCAGAATTCTGTTATCAGATAATTTAATTCAATGATGACACTATCGTAGATGGAGAAATTCAGAGGATATAATTTATTTTGTGGGCAAAAAGAAAGAAATAATTTTTATGCATTTATAAGAAATTGCAACAGAGACGCGAATTTCTAGTTTAGTGATTTTCCACAATTTTGTTTATTGCACACAATAGAAATAAATGTGTAAAATATCTAAAATGTAGTGCCTTTTTTAATTATATTTTTAAAGATATGAATTTTCATAAAAATCCTCTGTTTAAGTGACGAAATATTGTCGTGGAAAAATAAAGAACCTACACAACACCTATGATGAACGCGAAATTTTCACATTTTGTCTACGAGACAAAATATTTAACCAACTTCCTTTCAAATATTAAATATTTAATTATTTCTAAAAGACGTTACGATAAAACACAAGGAAAGCGTGTTTTTTTCTAGTTGTCTTGCATCGTTTAAAATTCACTGTTAATAACATTTATCTCATTTCAACACATTTAGAGAAAACAGAAAAGCGACTTCATTGCAATTCTTACACGCGCGGAAATAAATTGATGTGTTGAACATAAACTTGTGTACATTCTTGCTGGAAACTGCTAGAACACTTTTTATTTTTTAATATTCAACACTTAATGACGGATAATAAAATTTAACGACAGATAATTTCTTAATTAATCGTATTTTATGATACAGCTGTTAACACAACACTTGTGGACATTCATTTACTGCACGGCAAAACACTTGTTCCCATTGCTCTGACAAGTGTGGCACCACATTTTGATTTCCATTTCAATTTCAAAACGTTCGACACGTTAGTACAAACGTAGTGTACATTCTGGAGTAGTTTCGCGAGAATCGCATTTATCTCGCGCGAATTATCTGGCTGTGACAATAGAATGACTGCAGCGTTGCCGCGAAAAGCGGTGGAAACGATCATCGTCGTTCGTCACAGCCGGTCTCCCAGTGGGTGGTCTAACACTCTAAATATCCGACTAACAAGACGCGCATTCCTTTATATATTCTACGACGATTTCTCTGCAATTACGTAACTTCCATAAACTCCCGCGACGATTTAATACTAAATCCGACGGAATAATTTAGATAAATGACATGTGTCCGCTGTCGAAACGTAATTGACGTGCATTTCAAACTCTCTGAAGCAGTAAATCTTTGAAAGTAGTTTCTATTCGAATGTCCACCTGTATCGACGTTTTAATTGCCACTATTATATGTCAATAATTCATTATTAATATAACAATATAATGTAATACAAATATATATATATAATATAAAACATAAAATAATATAATATAATTATACATACTAATATATAATAATTTTAATCAGTTTAGTTATTATTAGCTTTATTATATTAAATATTGTTATTACACTATTATACCAACTATAATATTAGTAATATTAGTTAATCATTATATATTATTAATTATAATTACATATAGTGATATATATATGTGTAATATACATAATAACAATACAATACAAATATATATACAATAATATAATATAATTACCTATAGTAATATATAACATTAGTCATATTATTAGTTTTATTATATTAAATATTACTATTACATTATTAATTATATTATTATATCAACTATAATATTAGTAATATTAGTGAATTATTATGTATTATAAAGTAATGAAATATAACATATAATACAGAAATAATAACGAACATGTTGTTGTCATTATTAAACATCTAAATAGGCAATTGACGCGTGTAAATGTAAAAACGTAAAATGTTTATTTTGTCTAATATTTCTATTTAAGCTAAATAATAATACATTTAATAATGATAATGATAAAAGTGTAAGAATAACAAAAATTGACTGATGCAAACTTGTTCTTAAATGTTATTGGAGTGTCGAAAAATAATCTAATTTACAATCTAATGATCTAACTGATCAAATTGATTAGATTCATTCGGATTAGTCTATTGGCACAAGTCGTTTTTTTATTTTTAGTTCTACACACTGATTAAATGAAAATATTTTTCTTATAGGCCGCGGTGATATATATCTATGTAAAATCTCATTGTGTAGATTAATAGCTATTAATTATGTCTCATAGAAAGAGGATCAAATATTTTTCTCCAATTATTGAGTGCTTTTATATATGTGATCGTAATTATAATCGTAACGTGACACATTTATTAATTGCCGATCAAAGAAAATTCAGGTTGTAGATTTTCCATTTAATGATTTATCTCTGATAAATATTGCAAATGTCTAAATTACCGAAGCACATTCGATATGCAATTGTATTCATAGTTTTAACATCAGCAAAATTCCTAGCGTACCATTTTAAGAAAGAAAGAGATTTTAAAACTTTGCTGGCATCTACGTCATTGTTTCTTTTACATTCATTAATAGATTATAGCAAATATACCAAATGTTCGTCATACACACGTATATCTGTCGAATTTTAAATATTTACAACATGAAAAGAAAGAAAAGTCATTTTAGACATTTTGTGGACCTTAATTAATTTATTGATCAAAATTGATCCTCTAAAAATATTGACAATGTTTTAAAAGATTTATTATTATACAAATATTAAACAAATCGAGGACATATATTATATTATATAACATTAATTACTAAATAAATTTTTTGTCAGATGTAAGTATCTTCTGTAGAATGTCGTCACATTCTATACACACAAACCTAACACCATATGTCATACTACAATAAAATATTAAGTATTAAGTAACACATTTTCTACGTTTTAATACAGGAATGATAATTGTATAGCAAATTTGACTCTTTTTATTCTGGTTTTCTCAGAATCTGTTCAATTTCAACTAACAAATAAATCAGTGCTTGTAAAATATTCCCAAGCTTTCTTCAAATATTTGAACATTTACGACAATTATTCTATTGAAATAATTAATAATAATTAATAATAAGAATAATAGTACAGATAACAGTAAATAGTAAAATATAATGATAATAGCAGCAAAATAATTGAAGTACAGATAATGACAAGTATGTAATAAAGTATATAATAAAGTATAAGCAATATAGGTACAGGTAATAACAAGCAACAAAATATAACAATAACATAATCATTAAAACAAATCGAATAAGTAACTAATAATAATAATCTCTTTCTGTTGTAAGTAACCAAAGTTCCGGTTAGGAAGGCTTGGAAGTTAATAAAAAATGAAGTTCATGATTTTTCGTTCATGTCTAATACGATGTATTTCTGAATATTATGCTACGAGGATGTAAAAAACGCCGGATGTAGAGTGTATTACGTAAGCTGTCGCGCCACTGCGATTCTCTAGATCTTTTTTTGGAACAGAAACAAACTACAGATCCACCTTAGCATAACGCAGGATATCTTTTATTTGCAACAATGGCGCGTTACCGTGCGCGTAACCTTCAAATTTTTCAACGCTGCGCGTATGGACGATAGGCCGCGAAAATTGTCGTGAGAAAGAAGAAAGAAAGTTGCTAACGAAAGAAAAGGACCAAGATTGCAAATTATATTTATAACGATTTCAGACCTTGAGCATTTAAACTGTTGGTTTTGTAAAAATGGAAAGAAAAACAAGTTTCGTAGAACGATAAATCTGGGCTGATTTTAAAGTTCGAGGCCTCTATTTTTCAAATGCATCGTTTATTTTATTCTAACATGTTTTTCTTCATCGAAAATACTTTTCTTCTCGAAAACGCTATAAATTCGTCGTAATATGCAAAATATGCTGCAACATATTTTGCATGATTGAATTTACAAAATTTGAGGATGAAAACCTCACTTTAACAATGTATGATCTTTTGAATTTTGAATACTAAGCTCAAGAGATCACGTAATCTTCGTCATTTTTTATATACATTTTCGTCTAAAACGTTTAAAGTTCAATAAAAAAGAAATCATACAGCAAGTTTTGAGAGGGATCGAAAAAGTTGAGAAAATTTTAAATAGATTTTGTTTGAAACATGAATCGTAAAACTTTTTCGAGAAATGTTCTCGCATCTCGATAAATAAACAGATAAATGAATGTTTTTCAAAATAAAAGTTCGAGCAGAGTGGAACTGGTGAGATATAAAAATAAATTTTTAATTAATTTATTAATGAATTAATTTAATTTTTAATAAATTTTTAATTTTTAATTTTAATTAACGTTCTAAAATATCTTGCATCCATGGAACTTTTATTACGCAGATTCTAAAATATTTGTTCTGTGAGAACGCTATTCAAAAGTGTTTCTAAACTTCTAACGCTTCCTTCTATTCAAAAATTTCACAAACAAACAGATATTTCTTCATACGAAATTATATAAATTTAAACAAAAAAGGATCTGTTATATAAATCTACTAAATAGAAAAACTTACGTTCATTTATTTTTCGATTTTTTTTTTATGTTTCATTCATAACACGTATCTAACATTTTCATAGTTTTGAACGCAGATAATCTGCACAAATTTATACAATTTATGTAGCATTAACATAATTGTTGTACATAATTATAAATTATATCAGGCCACTTGCCATAGAATTCTGAAAATCGAAGGACAGAGTTTCCAAATGACATTTTCTTTAAATAATTAAGTTTTAATAGTTATAAATGGAAAAAATAATCAAATAATCGTGATCCTAATATATTTAACTATTGTCAAATTAATTTTAGAAATTAATTAATCCCAATTAAATTAAATTAAGGGGCAATTTTAACATCAGCTAAGAAACGATTTATTAACCAACTAATGTTTAAAAAATTTTCAAATTTTGAGAAAAAACTTTTAAAAAGTTTTCCTCGAAAATTATAATTGGGTATATAACAGTATATGTATAACATACATTCACGAGTGTTTGGATAATGAATGTTTTACACTTAATGACGACACTGGACAAGAACTGAAACACAAACGAATGATAAAAAATCGAGTTAAACGCTGCGCGTATAAAGTGTGTGAGACAAAAGTAAACATTAAGAATGATTTAATTCACGCTATGTGTGTGAAAGACAAATAACGTAAATCACGTTCAAACAACTTTATTCTTCCGGTGCTTATCACTACACAACGTCTTTGTATGAATGAAAATTAGTTAGATATTTGATGTGTACAATTGAAACATTTGATTTCAAAAAGTTTTCTACATTTAGTTAGAAATTTAAATTATCATGTAAATTAGTATATCCATGTTATTTTGCATTTCACGTCATTAAAAAAGATTTACACGGTGACTACCATTAACATTTGAAATTAATATTTTATACACTAAATGTTGAAGCTGTTAGAATTTTGTAAAAAGAAATCGTACGTTGATGAAATCGATGAAATTTCATTTTGAAGCTCTACGTCTTATGTATTCTATATGTATGCTTATTTTATTTGATGTTTTCGCACTACCCAGCAGATGGCAAAGCAAAGACGACACTTTTCTTCTCGAGACTGCTATAGATTATCACAGTACGTGAAAAAACACTGGAAAAATTTGTTTCACAATTGAATCTATAGATGGATTTGAAAATTCAAAGCTTTTGTTCATAACAATTCCTTAAAATTTGTTGTATTACGAATTTTTTTCGCAAATTTATTGAACTTTGAATATTAGGTGATTACGAATATAACGAATCTTGAATTTTAGTCATTTAAGCCTAATACTCAACGTTCGATAAAATGGCGAAAAAAAATCAGATATCGAGCTCTCAGAGATTGTTGTAAAGGTAAGGTTTCAATCTTCAAATCGATTGTAGTTCCAGTCGTGCAGAAAATTTTTCTATGTTTCTACAGAAAATTTATAAGATTTTCGAAAAGAAAAGTGTCTTCATTTTGTTACCTGTTACACATAGTATAACCTGTTACACATAGTTACACTGCACGACTTGTACCCCAGTACGATTCGTTTCACTGAAAAGCCCAGAAGCAACTGTTCTGACGACTTTTTTGCCATAAAATTTTCGATGTGCAATCGATGTGCAAACATTTGAATCGATACGAAACTAGACAATGCCACTCCTACTTGAGGTCCCCCCCACGCCCCCTCACGAATCACGTGACCCAAATCAACCAATCGCTAAGTTTCGTTGCATTAGCGTTGCACCTGAAGAGGCCCGATTTTCTGGGTTACTTCTATTAAAATCACTTTCAGTGATAAAACATCTTAGAACGAACGATGAATTTTTGATATTGTTGAGGCTTCAAACGAGCCCGTGTTGTATAATTTCCTTTTACAAAATTATAACAATTATTTCAATGTCCGAACACTAATGTATTGTATTGCATAAAATTAAATTCAATTTTATTTAATTTTTTTACTAAGAAAAAAATAAATAATATTTCAGGTAGGTTCGAGTACATAAAATTCTTAATTTTACAATGTGAAAAAAGCATGCTTTATGATCATACGTAGATTTGAGTACATAACATTCTTAATTTTACAATTTGAAAAAAAAAAACAAGATTTGAAATCTGATCCTATCACTTTGTTGCAAACTACCCTCTCTTTTAAGCTAATAAAACGAAAGAGAGTTCGAGAAATTGTTGATTGAAAATTTCACGAAGTTCAAAACGTTTGAACGTCCGGAGGATATAAAACGAAAAACGATCGAGAAAGATAGCGTTTACGACAAGAGATTCATCGAGCAACGCGTAAACGCACGTAGGGAGACTGCTTTACAAAATAACGTCTTGGCTCGTTTCAATGCTTCAAATCTGCTGATCGATCAGCTCCGAGGATGCTGTCTGATCGTTGAAAAATAACGAACGACGTTCGTCTCTCTGTCGTTGAGAAATTTCCATTAGTTAACGTGACAACCTCGTTAATGTAAAACTTACAACCGAGACGTTCACTCGAGGGAAACTATTATAGCTCGCACCGATTCCAATTAATTTCACTTATTTATCTTCCGACTCGTTCGATTTCCGTAATGGAGTGCGAAAATATTGAAACTCGACGACGCGATATAGCCGGTACATGTCCATAGTAATCGGCGACAATTTTCTTGGAACAGCGGAAGTCAGTGCAAAACTTGTAGCCAAAGTAACTCGTACGGATTCTAATTAATTTCATTTACTCGCTTTTCGATATTCAGATTCTAGAAATACGGAATACGAAAATGTTAAAACTCGACGATGTCGCAATGGTAAATGTCCAATACAGAAGTTTTTATGTAATAGCGGAAGTTAATAAGTAGAGTGTATCCATGCGTTTACATAATATTTACTAGTGAGTAAAGGAAGTTTTATAAAAAAAAAAAAAAGAAAAAAGAAAACTCCATTATTTCATTTGCAACGATCTAATAGGCATGTACGCCGAATACGAGAGACTCTAATGTGCTGGAGAAAAAATAATGTATCTGAATGATAGTTGCTATTCTACAGGGTGTTTCCAAAATCGTGGATGTGAAAGTAAGTAGAGATAGAATCGAGTTTGAAAATTTATCAAGTTATACAAGTCAACTTAGCTGATTCTAGATGTGACAGAGAAGAATAATTAACAGAATAATTAACAGAATATAGTGAGAACTGTAGAATAATACTTTTCTACAACATACTTCGTTCTCGAAAGAATCGAGTTGAAAATTTGAAAATTTGTCAAATATCTTATGAATATGAATATATTCAGTCTGTTTTCTCAAAAATTAAACTTTGAACAAAAAATATTTATTCTACGTTTTTTTATTTATTTTTGCACGTACTTTGCATCTTCTGTTAATTACTATCTAGAATTAGCTAAATCCAAGCGCACTTAAGTTATAAATTTTCAAACTCGATTTTTTCGAGAACATACTTTTTCGTATGGATAAATTTTATTTTCTTCTTTCACTTATTTTTGCACGTAGAATCACACCTTGGCGAGTATTTCGAGAACACGCTATATACAGAATATTGGAGTAAATTGATACAGGCATAATCTGACATGCTACGATATTCGAAATATTAACAGGATATGATTATTACATTATTGTAAAATATTTATACTTGTCACTTCCTTGAAAAAATTAATGGAAAGAGCATTGATTAAATGCTCTGAAATCAACTTTCTAAGCAATCCGATATGTATTTCGATTAATCATTATTGTTCCTAATGAACGAAACGAAGCGTGATATCAACGAGATTATCAGCCGGATTTTTATCGTTTCGAAATTTTCTTACGCACACAGGAGGTTGGGTGAAAGTGGTGCACCGAGTGAAAGTCAAATCAACAGCGTCGAGTCTTTGGAAGTACGTAATATAAATGATTATACGAAACGAAAAGTGGTTTAACGTAATATTTAACTTATTAGGTATCAAGCAATAGTGACTATATACTTTAAATTTATGGATCTAGATAGAATCCAAATACGGTGGCCAAAAGAATACTAATTGAATCCTTGGAATTCTTTTTTATAGTTGTTATGTTGGAAAACAGAATTCATAACAACAACAACAACAACAACAACAACAACAATATTAGAGGAAATGCAGCGTATTTAGAACATTGAAATATCTAAAAAACATTGTAAAAGAATCCTAATTTTAACGAACGTACAAGAATTTAAAAATGTTTTTCAGCAAATATTCAATCAGGATTAAAATATGACAAAATATGTTTGAAATTAGTGAAGTGAATTATTTGATCCATTTGCATGTTAATTCCATGGTTTCGTGTCAATTTTGCGATTATTTCGAGGATACAAAATGCGACACGAAATTTCAGGCTGTAATGACAGACTAATTTGCAGTATCGAAGATGAATGTAATTTAAAATATTTTGTAGCACAGCTATGCTTTTTAAATATTTTTCCTGTTGAAGAAAAGAGAACTTCAATAATTTCAAGCTTCTCTTAGAGGAAAGAGCTTGAAATGGAAATTTCTTTAACTAATAATATTTATTTGTAAATTATTGTAACATCTACTTATTGTTAGATCATAAGAGAAAATAATTTTATTATTCAGCTTTTTAATTTTATAAAATGAAGGCAAATTATAATATCACTATTTGAAATTACTTATACTGCAACAAAATCGTCAGTTGTTTATGTTGTTTTTCAATTAGACCAAAGTTTCAAATATTTTTTATATTATTATGAATTTGAAATATATTAAAGTTCATCAGTTTCCCTATAATGTAGTCTTTTTTTCTTTTTTGTTAATTCGTGTTAAACAAACTGGTCAAACTGATGAGAGAAACTAAGGTACCAATATATACTTAATATAAGAAAAATACAATTTTACAGAAAAAAGTACAGCCACTAACAATAGGAGTAGAAGGAATATGGAAACAACACAAAATATACGTAATATCAATAATATCTACGTATTTGTAACAAGTATCCCATCTTCTCGCAAATTATGTGTTTCAATAAAAACATAAAACAAGAACTGGATCTACAGGTACATCAAGAAATGCAAAAATACTCTTGAGAAATGTGCATAGTACATGTAAATAGCAAGACATAAAACAGCTAGAACTAGATCCACAAACACACACCAAGAAATACAAGAAACATTCTTAAGACAAGACATGCAACATAGTCGAACATTTTTAAGACAAACAAAACGAAGATAGAAGGATTTGAGCATGTTCTCCCGATAAAAAAACAAGAAAAAAAATTAAAGCGCCTCTGCAAGGTGCAGATCTTTCCTAAGAGGAAAGATTGGATAATAATGATAGTAATTAAGATATTAAATAATCAATTATTGATTATTCAAGATATAAGCTGTAATATTGGTAGATAAGATATTATACAATCAAAATATAATATTGATATAATTTTGATTGATTAATAATTAATATTTATACGCGAACAATTAAGACACGAAGATTAGATTAAAAATCAGAAGATAATTTGATTTTAAGAATATTTAGTAATAATAATAATATTGATGAAAATAATAATAACCGATTGAGAAAAATGACAAATGAAATGTTGCGTTAACATTGGCCACTAATGGATTGAAGAGCAACTGTTGTCCAGAGACATTTGCAATGGCTCGAGAAAATCGATTTTTCAATTTTCTTGTGCGCAATGATTTTTGTGGATAACGTAATTCACGCTTTTTGCGCGTAGACCATTCCACGGATGAAACAGGTACACGTTACGCCATGTTTAGATATTAACGCATTAGGAACTACTGTGTAAGTACAGTGACCGCGAGAGCTCATAAAGCTGAGTTCCAAGTCGGACGTTATGATCATTAAGACCATACTTGTAATAATCACCTCAAGAACGCTCGAATATTAGACGAACAAATATTAGACAAACGCATCAGCTGCACGTATACTTGCGTATATATAGGATATTTCGCACAACTGAAGCTGTTGAACATTTTTGAAACGAGTGGAGAATGTAAGAAAATTTCAAGATGTAACGAAATTAAATCAAACGACGAACGTCAGATTGGTAAGTGCCTGAGCAATTTGGTTTTGTGCGTTACTCAAATAATATATTTCAAAAATGATGAATTGAACAATATATCATCTTGTTCGAGTGGTATGCAATTTAGTTGCAAAATCGTAAGAAGAGAAACTTAGGACGATTTTATCGTTATTTAAAGGCGTCATGGAATATTTTGAAAATTCATATCTGTCGATGTATTATGGAGTAATTTTTTAAAGAAATCATTATTCTCAGCTTTATAGATAAAATGGAAGAGATTTCTGTAAAGAGCTAATATTTAAAAGAGGCTAATACTTGGATAAATCACGTTATTTAATTTTAAAGTACCATTTATAGGACTATAAATTTTAATTGAATTTTTATTTTATAATATCATATATATATTTATGTTGTTTACTATATATATATATATTATTATACATTAATTTAACTTAATTTAATTTAATTAAATATTTATTTAAATATTGTGTATATTCGATTTCAGGATATAATTAATTACATTAAAGTATGTAAAAGAGTATAGTGACCGGTTTAAAGATTCAATTTAATATGGTCAAAATGACCAATTTATAATTTTTGTTGGAAATTTTATAGACATAAAGTTGATTTTCAGAAATTTAAATGATTTTTCGTAAAATATATAAATAAAAGTTCGTGTAATTTATTGTATTACAAATTCTTCTACTTACGTTTTTTCTTTAATGTGTACATCTCTGATGGAAATTTTATGCTTTAGTCATCAGTAGTTCTAATGTTGTCGCGGTGTCATTTTAACAGCTTTTTCAGGGATCGCATATTTTCTCGCCTTTAATATCATGCACGTATTAAAATTAATGGAACACGAAACAATGTGCAAAAACTGGTTTACATTCGGTGGTATTCCATTCGCTTATCCTTAAACGATAAAGTTATACGATACCCATAGGTACGATCCATTCTGAAACAGATCATCCTAGACTTTCACTCGCGTATCACGAATAAGAGCAACTTTTTCACACACAGTTTCCCTTATTGTAAATTAACAACCAAAGAATACAATCACTCTTATCAGTCAATATGTATTAGTCAAAAAATTTGTAACATTTTTATAATTCTGGCAAAATATTAACGAATCTGTTACGTTTCTTTCATTTAATATTTATTATTGAATTCTGTTTTTAACATTCTAATCGCGAAAAGAAACTCGAGTTGAAATGTTTATATTTATAATATATACAATATATATTGTGTATTGTATATATATATATTGTATATATTATAAATATTATATATTATAATTTCATAAGAAACTGAAGTATTTATCATGCTACTTTATTTGTTGATTATATTATATTTGTTGATTAAAATTCGATGAATTAGGTATATTAAAATAAAACGCAAATTAAGAATATTAGGCGCACTTGTAAATAAAATGTTCTACGATGGTTCGTGTCTTAAAACCTACTTTGATTATATAAATAAATTATAAATAATTATACTAAATTATAAATAAATACACAATATAATTATAATACAACTGTTTTAAAGAAATCATTATTGGAAATTAATTAAAACAATTACTAAAGAAACGATATATGTATACATTATTTAACAAAATTCGAATAATAAAGATTAACAATAAAATTCTAAAACGATTGTTCTATAAAAACACATTATCTTTTATCTCCAAATAGTATCATTGAGTTATAGATTACTATTAATTTAGGTTATTAATTCTGTACTAAGATTCAGAGTATTTAACTTTATTTCGTATCATATTTTATATTTTCCAGAGATCGGTAATAAAATTCAATCGTATTAAAAATTCTACTTTTATTAAAAAATTAAAAATTTGATTTAAATAACTAAATAATTTAACTCTAAATTGTTCACAATGGCCCAATGATACCAACATATCAACTGCTACCATCACTGACCGATGTTTCGATTTCTATGAACATTTTGGAATGATTTAAATAAAATAAATATCATTAAAAAAATGTGAATAACATAAATAAAAATTGCTCTTCCATCGCACGTTTATTATACCATAATGTTTCGTCAAAATTAATCATTTCACCTCATAAATAAAACCTATATGATTTTGCTGCATATTCTTCGAGCAACCCAAATATACTATATTTATTAAAACTAATAATTCCGTTCGAAAGAGGAAGAAAAATCGGAGCTAGCGCGATAAACGCGAAGGAAAGAAAAGAAAAGAAAAGAAAAGAAAAGCAAAACAAAGCAAAGGAAAGGCAAAAGAAACAAGAGTCGCGGGCAAAGCAAAGGTACACATACCTGAACAAGTCGCTTCGCGTCGCTGCGATCGCGATTGTCGGGGCCCCACGGCTATGTTAGGTCCCCGCATTCCACCTGTCAGAAGGTGGGTCCGCTCTCTCACGGACCGTAAAGGAAGCAAAGAGCTCACTAACGGCAGAAAACGAAACACTATTTTCTAACTGTCACGGCGACAACCTTCGTGAACTAACCCTTTTCAATATGGCTGTGTGCCGATACAGGTTCCATTTCCTCTATTCCACAATATTTACGTACCTCTTTAATGTTCATTTTCCGCTAACGATTCGCGCCGCATTCCTGGCTCGATGGTAGAAAAAATTCCTTAGTTAGAGATCCTAAAGTCGGCACAGCTGTTGGTGTTCCTCTCTCGTCGAGAATTTTCACGTCTCAGGTGTAATTTGAAATGTGTTCGCTAAGACACACCAGACAGATCCTGCGTGAATATACGCGAGAAGCACGCGTGGGTCTGGAATGTAAATGGACGTGGACAGTTATCGAAAAATCGGCGAGAACCGACAGAACGTAGTCTGACTTCACGATCACTGCACGATCACGATCGATAACGTGACACGGCCCGTATCGAAACGAACAATCCTACGGGATGTCTCGCGAAACAAAAGTCCAAACAAATTGCTGCCCGAGCAACATAACTGGACACCGGTAGGTAGGGGAACTGATCCAGAGAACGAGTGCTCGAGGCCTCGAAGGCGAGAGGAAGGACGTAGGATGCCGGTAGAGGGAGGAAGGGCAGAATCAACAGGAGGGGAAGACCTCACTGCCCTGATCGTGTAGAAGGATGCTCGGTAGGTGTTAGGGCTCACCGCAATTCTACATCTACATCTAACCTTACTGTACACACGTGAATGTAATTGAAATATCCTTGTTTCCCTTCAGTCCCTTTTCTTTTTTCTACTTACTACCGCGTGTAAGCACCTGCGATTATATTTTTGTCTTGCCACTGTCGCTTCACAGTTCTCTTTTTCACGCCTTCTTCTTGACTATAATTTGGCGGTTCTTTTTTTTTTTACATTATTATATGAAAAATTGTTAAGAGACCAAGTATACTGACATATGTTGTTAATAAGTATTATATTAATTATATTCATGTAATATAACTGGAAAAATATGATACACGTACATATATTGAAAGTGGAAAACTCAAAATTATATTAGTCAAATTCAAAAATAATTTAATGATATACGTAAATATATCATCAAATAATAATATGTGTTTATAGTACGTTACAGACCATCAATCACATACAAATATTTAAGCATTTAAAGGGGAATGATGTTCAGAATGAATTTTCACCGTAAATAGAATGATTTACAAATTTAATTGATGCTAACCGTAAGTAAGACATTGATTGATCGATTTCTTGGAAAAATAATGAGAGATAATATTTGACTTGACTTGTTAGATACATCTTTTAAAAAATAACTTTGTTTTATATTATTTATATATTAATAATTAATAATTATTTATATATCATTTATGAATAATCGTTCATAAAATTTTAAATTAAGTAACATTTGCAAATAAAATAACTACTAATTTAAATTTTAGATATTGTATGTTACATTATTGTATAGTATTTGTTGTTAGAACTATTTTCAATTATTCTTGGATAATGAATATATATTTCTGAAATAGAAATACTACATTACAAAATAAAGTATAGAAGTAAGTCTATTGTATAGGATTATATGACAGCCGATAATATCGGAAATTCGACATTTATTGATAGAATTTCAATATTAAAAAAAACTTCTCTATAAAATGTCAAAAGATTACATCTGTTATTACAATTTTATTTCTAACAAAATGACGATCCATAATATATATATATTGCTTGAATCATTAATAAACATTATACATATATAATATATTCACATGCAAAGTACTCCATTACTAAACGGCAGATTTTTATGCGTTTGTAAGAAATTTTAAAGATGTAAAAATATGCATAGAATATGTAAATACTATATGTATGAAATATAGAAAATAGAATACTTATTTGCTATAATATTTAGTAATGGAAATTTCTTTGATTTTGTTCATAAAAATTCGAAATTCATCCACTTCAGCATCTATAAAATAATTAAATAATTAAGTAATCGAAGAGAAATAATTTTAAAAAATTACAGGAATAATTCTATTGACATAAACATGAAAAAAATTATTTCATAGTATAGAATGATGTAGAATATTGTCTTAGAAGCATCGTTATAGTTAAAGATGCTCAATATAAATTAATATGACAAATTAACAATGTACATAATATGTATCTAAACACCATATTGAAATAAAATATGCGTTTCAATACTATTTATTTGCATTTTTTGATGATACTTGTAACAAACGCATTACAAATATATATGTCGTTGAATTATTTTATAATTTTATCAACAATATAATCTCTATAAACTTTATCACTGCTGATAGATAGGTATTACATTGTCTTTGATTTAATATATACTTTACATATTCCACTTATTAAAAGTTACAAATGTTCGAACATTTACTTTCATGACCCACTGTACATGTAAGTACATATACAAACCATATAAAAAGTTGAAGTAATGAGGATACGAGCCCATATGAATAACGGTATGGTGACACAGGTTTGTAAATAGTTCGATATTTTTTCTGCTGTTCGATTTAGCGATTGACTACAAAATAGAAATTAAATGAATGCTAAATGAAATATTAATTTCGGTTAATTAATTATAGTTTTCATGATAAATAAATACGTATATTTGAATTGCAGAATAAAATGCTTTATTCGTTTTGGATAGTTCCGGCAAATTCATTTTTATTGCATTCTTATAGAACTTCTTATTTGTGTATATTAAATGTATATATATTAAAATTAAAAGTGAAATGATAAAACATTTTACTAATAATAATTGTTCTCTAAATAATTTTTTAATTACGCATTATATATTATATTTTGGCACGTATGAAATTTAATATAAACATTCGTATCATTGATTGATTCAATACAAAAATATAAATCTTTTTTTTTATTATTATTTCCTTCTCAATAATGAACACAGAAACTATTTTTTATATTCTTATTAATTAAAAACTATCCTACCTTTTCCATTTCGCTAATCTTTTTTAGAATATTTTTACATTTCAGTTCATTTATGCTACAACGATAAAATTTTTAGTACTTCCATACTATAAAAAATATATGAAAATATTTAGTTTTTTAAAATTTATTAAAAAATATAATATATATTTATAGTTATTGGTCTTATTTTTGATTTATATTTGTTATATTTTACTAAAAATTAATTAATGAAACATTTCTGAAATTAATAATTATAGAATTAATATTAGAAAATATTCAATTTTTTGATAGAATTGGATTAAAAATTAACTCATTGTTTTTTATATTCAAACTTGAGAAACATTTAAAAATGCATTTAAATACATAAAACATTTGTCTTGTTACAACAAAAAGTAAACTTTCAGTCTTGAGATTAATGTAAAAAGTACCAAATGGTTCGCGTGATCGTATGCATTCATGACATGAGAAGGAATATTTGAATCGTCATCACCGAGTACACTGCAAAATTACATAATAATTCCTTTTACGATTGAGGTCAATCGCGTTGCGTAAAAGAATCTCTGCGTTTATTGCGACCTAGCTACTTCTAAGTGCGCGATTTATGCTGATTTCTGAAGATACAACAGGAAATTTAAATATACGATGTAAATAAATGATATAAATTCATATTATATGAATAAATGATATTATATAATAATGATATTCAATATAAATATCATGGAATTTAAAATACTTTAGAAATAAATTACTTTACGATTTAATTAAGCTCCGCAATGTGTAAATATAGCAAAAATTGTATGCAATATTTAAATGTATAAAACTATATACTTTTATATTAAAAATTTAATTTTATGATAAAGTAACGACACATAATAAAATAATAAAATAATAACGCATTAATTTTTATTTTATATTTTAATTAAGATACAAAGATATTTTTTTCGTTGTACAATTTGTTGTACATACTTATATTGTAAAACTGTGATATATTTTTTAAGTATACAATTATTTCTTTACTTAAAATTAATTTTTCTAATTTTTTTTTTTTACAAGTTTGAATATATTAGAATATGTATAATTTATTATATATATATTTGCTGCACATAATACTTCACAGTTACATTCCTTTATAGCTTACAGATAACCTCACTTTTGAATTTGTTGGAAACACGTGGATATTTTCATAGAAATAAAATGACAACAATAATGGAATTAATTAATTTTTTTGATCATGATTCAAAAGAGTATAAAGAATTTTTACAACACTTAATATGTTTTAATGGAGATGTGCCATTTGATATAGAAGAGGTAAAATTATATTTTTGAAAGTAACCTTATATTTGTAAAAAAGTACAATATTTTGTCAAATATTATATTATTTTTATGTTTAGGTTGATAAAGCACAAAATGCCATCATATCAACTGTAAATACTTGTTTAAATCAATCACAGTCTCGATATAATGGATTATTAATTTTGGATAAAATTTTGCCACAATGTTCGAATGATGTTTTTTCAAAATATTGCATGTTATGGATATCAAAAGCTACTCAAGTATTAGAAAATATTCATAGTAATCTGCAAGAACTATCCATCTCTTGTAAAGTTCTTGGATATTTGATCATTAAGTCAAAAGATGTTTCAGACATACAGAAACAAGTATCTATGCAAAATGTAAAACAACTTATTAACATAATTAGTAATTTGAATACAGAGAAAAAATGTGGTCCAATATATTATTTAATTGCAGTACTACTACATCAATATCCAGAAGTTTGTGAACGTTTCCAGGTATAAAATCTTTTCTGTTATTACAGAATAATTATGTATAGCTATATTTACTTATTATCAAATATTTTGATATTACAGGTTTCTATAAAGAAGATTATACTGTTGCAAATAGATTCTTCTCTAAAAAATCTAGTTAACTCAAGTGCAAAATGTTTTGCTCTTTTAGTGAAAGCAACAGAACGTTCATTTAAACCTCCTCCTTTGAAACCAAATTATACTAATACAACGTATCATCATGTACTTATCTGTAATAGTTTACATGTAATAATGGATGAATTATTTTCTGATTTAATAGAATTAGAAAATGTGAGCATATGGGATAAACTGGAATTACCTAGTATATCTCAAGAAAATATTGTTCAATTCTATTTTACACAAAAACAAAGATTTTTGAATTTGTGTACTTATTTATCATTTATGTTGCGGTAAGGAGATAGTTTAAATCAGTTTGTGTAATATATTAAAAGGAGATTATTTAAATAATTTAAATTTTACAGTGGATTTAATAAAAAAAATTCAGTATTACCGCATGACATTTTGAAAGTTTTATGTAGAGGACTAGCAATACAACCATCAAATATACAGAATCAAAATTCTGTTAGAGAACAGATTTTATATCTTATCTTACCAAAACTACATATTGCTTTATTCAATATTTTGGATGCGCTAATAAATAGGTAAGAATATCATAATTTTAAAATAATAAACTATAATTAAAATGGTGAAATTATATGAGTTCAAAATATGTAGATTTAAGGAACAATTAATACCATTTGGATCAATAATATTGCAACTGTTTCTTCAAACGTTACAATGGACAGAAAATACTTCAGAAAATCAAATAACAATTAGTGGAAACAAACCATTTAGAAATGTAAGAATATCTGCTTATAAATGTCTAAACTCTTGGTTAATGAATACTAATTCGTTATCTGGTATAGAAACAGTTGCAGATGAATATCTTTCTTCTATATTAAAAGATATAGTACCAGAGAAAGATCGTGTTTTACTGACTGTAAGTGTGTTACAAGATTTTATTTTATTTTGATGTAGTAAAAATTTTATGAATATTTCTTAATGTATAAATTATTGTTATAGCTTCAAAAAACACAAAATTTATCAAAAAGAGCGTTAAAACGTCTTCGAGATGGTCAATATGAGAAGGGTACTTATTTGAATAATGGGGTTGGTTCTAGTAAAGAACATTATCCAGATACAGATGTATGTAAAGTGGCTTTGGATATATTACAAAATACATTTTTTAATAGTGGGACTCTTTTAAAACAAACATTCTTTAAGGTAAAGTTTTAATTTTCACTTTCATTATGGGATTTGATGTTGGGTATAATAATTATATCTTTTTTTAGACTGTACAAAATACCATAATACCTTTGTTGTATGACTGTTATTTAAGTGCAACTGAACAAAGATTTTATAAAGAACATCCTGACTGTCGTTTATTATTATTCAGGGTTTTAAGAGCTTTACAAATGAATCCACACTCTTTATCACCTTTACCTATGCAATATTCTCTAGAATTATTTGAAATGGCTTTGAATGATAATGATTTACACATTATTCAAGAGGCTAAAGTGACATTGGCAGAACTTGAAAAAATCATACATCCTCATGCACCACCACTTCAACTAACTCAAGTAGAGTAAGTTTTAAAAGTTCATATATTTATTTAGAAATAATATCAATATTGAAAAATTTAGATTTTAAATGAAAATTATATTTATTTTTCAGGACTATACAAAAAGAATTTATTACTGATGAGCAAATCGTGCAAGAAAATAATACAATGGAAAGTGTAGTTTTACCCATTGTTGAAATTGTTGCAAATGAAGATGTAGAATCTTTGCCAAATAAAAAATTAAAAGTTACAAATTCTAGCGAAACGGTTGAACCCAGAACACAAAACACCGCAGAAGATAAACTTCATATTACACAAGCAAATCGAGATATAGAAAAAGAAGATAATACGATAAAAAAACAAATAACAGTCACAATACAAAATAAAAATATCGAAGTTGAAGAAGTTTGTGACAAATCAGTAAATGAAACTACTTCAATATTAGTTGTGACTGCTACAGAAATTCCGCAATCAACATCACCACTGAACATTATTAAACAAATTGACACTAATGTTTGCGTTGAAACAACAGATACAACAGAAGAAGATAATCCTAATTCAGATATCAATTCTAAAATATCTGATTTAAATGAAGAACATTTAATACAAGGAAAAGAAAAAGAGGAGGAAGAAATATTGCAATTATTTCAGGATATACCGAAAAATGATAATTAATTATAGTCGTTTGGAAGATTTTAAATTCAAAATAAATGTATTATTATTTTAGTATACTTTTCGTACATCAAATATATGTAAATACATTTTAATTTCAAAATGTAATATTTCAACATTATATTTGTAAATTATAAGTGAAACATGCTTCGAGATATAGGTGTCTTATATTTTGTGTTTTTTATTAAATCGTCAATTTTTGGGGTTTTTGTTTCGTTTTTTAAAACAGTAAAATTTGGCATAACATCGGCAATTCCATCTCCAGTTTTAACAGGATTTGTAACAATATCTTTCACCTTTTGAGTTTTATGTTCTACAATATTTATAGTATTTTTGAGAAAATTACACGTATTCGATTTCAGTCGTTCTGCAAGACCAGTCCATAATCCTATTTCACAATATCTAAAACGATATATAATAATATACAATATAATTTGTCATAATTTACTTATTTAATTATTACATAATTAAATTACCTGAATTGTTCCATTATACGAGGAGTTGATGTAATACTAATAAATGGATTGGTTTTGCTAGAAAATTTTGGAAGTAGATTTGAGAATAAACTATCACTTTGAGATGAAAACGTTATGTTAGGTGTTCCGCTTCTAGCAAATTCGGCTATCAAATTTATAAAAACATTCTCTACTCGTTCGTTTTCCTCGTTTGATTCTTCATCACATTGCACTGATTCCCCGGTAATAGTATTTTCCTTAAAAATATATCCAAGATCATCACCGTGACTTGGTATATCTACAAATACAATTAAAAACATTAGTAATTAAAAGATTAATAATTAAAAAATATTTTAAATGCATACCATCTGCATGTCTCGCTTTAACTATAGGCAATCCTGCTAAAAAATTGTTACCGCAATTTCGTTTTCTTTTATGATCGAAACTGTATAGAAAAGCCTCGCTCTTTTTAGCCCAGTAATTAACTGTAAGGAAAGCGGGGACGTTATATAAAGTATCTCCCATAGCTTCTGCTATTTTAGCGATTTGAGCAGAATTATTTCCAGTATTAAAAACATTGAAATATCTGCCAAAAGGTTCTGTTATAAAATGTGATCTATTTCCAAAATTCGAGATAGTATTTTGTAGAGTTGGTATAAGATATTTATTTAAGAAATCTGGAACGGTACGTAATTTATTTTCAATTTCGGTTCTATAATCTCCAAAAATTGCCCCTCCTACTTCGTTATTCATAACTCCCATCAATAATGGTATAGATGGAAAATCTTCGAATTGTAAGAAATTCTCTGGTGTATTGGTAATCAAATTGGGAAGAAATCTAAAAAATATTATGTTATAATTGCTGAATTGCAGATTTGTATATATTTATGCAATATTTAAAGATTTACTAATGCACCTAATGTACAAATGTATACATGGATAATATCCAAAGTACTATTCATTATAATGTTTAGCTGCCAAACAAATCTTTATTTATATTCAATTTCTTTAATTTATGAAAATGGAATTAAATTTATGATTATTCTTCTGAAATACGAATTTGTATGAAAATCCTGATATAAAAGTCTAATAATCGTAATAATTTATAATAACATTATAAAATTTCAATTGCGTAGAATACCTTTCGTCATCGTTGCCTTCGATTACAGGACCAGGGCCTAGTAAGTTCGATAAACCAGATAAAAAGCCATCAATGGTAGAACGTATATTTTCCAAACTGGAATCAATTTCTATCAATCTATTAACTGGTATTTGTTGAAGGCAACGAACCATTTCAATTGTATTATTCGTGGGGCATCCATTCGTCGAGGCGATGTATTGTACGGTGGATGAAGGATTTTTATCAATTGCAAAATGAGATAAAATAGAACCTGACATGGCAATCAATCCACTTAAAATATCTAAAAAGAATTCATTGGAGAATTTTTATTTGTATAACTCATCATCAGAATTTTTATATCGCATATAACATTATTTACTTTTGGATAATTTGGATAATGCAAGCATGAAAGCAGCACTAGCTCCTGTACCATGACCAAATGCTACAATTTTCTTCGGATTTCCACCAAAATACTCTATGTAATCTTCCACCCATTTAACCGCCAACATTATGTCAAATATACCATTATTACCCGGTAATTCCTTTGTACCGGAACTTAAAAATCCTAACGCATAAATCGATAGTGCAATATGTATAAAACTCAATTTAATTCAAAAATTAAAATAATTTTATGAATACCCAAAATAACTAATTAAACCAATTATTAAAAATTATTTTTTAATTAAATTTAAATATTTAAAATATTTTAAATTCTTTGATATTATTATATATGGGATAAAAGTGATGTTTGTAGCTTAATTACCGAGTGAACCTAATCTGTATTGTATTGATACAACTATTAATTTTTTATTAATTATGTTTCTCATTTCATATTGACAAGCTGAACCCTTCCTAAAACCACCCCCATGTATCCAAATTAATACGGGATATCCGTCGGTGGCATCTGGAAGCATAGGTGTGAATACGTTCAAAAAGAGGCAATCTTCGCTTCCTATAATTTTCTTGCCATTAATATCAGGCTGAGAGCAGGGTGGTCCCCATTTTGTAGCATTAATTTCCCCTTCTAAATGCTGAGGTATAGGTCTCTAAAACGAAATAATAACTTTTTGTTTTATTTAATAAGTATATTTTGTTTGAAAAAATGTAATTTGAACAAATCATTAAAGATAATACTATCACGTTTATTAAATTGAATCATGCAATCGTTTTTACAGGATGTTTTCACAGAATGAATTGATAAACTGATGTCCACATATATTGTACAATGATAAAGTTTTATCATTGTAATATACATTGTAATATCTATCAATTTTTAAATTAAAATAGCTGAAATCATTTAAATTTTGTAATTAATTAAGGAAATTAATTAGTTTTGTAAATTAATATAGTTACTAATAATCCTATAGAGTTGGATGCAACTATAAAAATAAATTAATAAATATATATTGTAAAATTTTCTTTTCTAAAAGAAATATTTAAATATTATTGATAAAAGAAAATTACGAAAATTGAAGAAAATTAATGAATATAACATGACTGTTTTCATTTAAGTCATTTTGGAAAAATTAAATACATAGTAAGAAATATTATGAACTTGAAAAATGAGTTACTTGTATACAGTAATATTAACTGAATAATATCAATTATTTTATTAATTTTAATAACCGAAAGAAAAATGACTTACCTGAAATCGATTTAAACCTACTGGAGGTCGTCCAAATCGAATGCCACGAAAAACGTAAAATCCTTTATTTGGATCTCGAGTACCATAAATACGTGCTTGTCGATTATTTTGTGTTACATAAACAACAGGATCATCCACAGGGGGTGGTGCAGCTGCACGACCACCAACAATCCTTTTCTGTCTTCTTAGATGATACGACGTAACCGTCGTTAATATACAAAATAAAACGATTAGTATTGTGCAAACGCGTCTAGTCATTTTGAATGCTTCTACTGTAATAGTTGTCTATCCGCTTCTTTATGTCATAACTTTGATAGCACGTGATAACAACCACAAATGAGAGATTTTATATAGAATAAAAATACAAATATACAAATGCTTAGTATTACAAAATTCATAGTTGTAGATTATTTGTAATTTGTAATCGTAACTGTATCAAGCATCTTTTTTTAGAAAACATATGTTGATTTTTTAAATTAAATATTTTGGCGGGCAAACAGTGCAACCAATTTAAATCTTAACATCGACTCTACTTCCGACTGCGTCTTCCTCTATTCAATATCGGTTCAGTCGGTATGTGACCTGTGATTATCTTTCATTAAAAATCCTCTTAAATTTGCAAAAATAAAATGCATCTGCTATAAGACGATTGTTCTTAGAGCAATGTTATTAATTTTCTACATGTTTTTATATATATTTTTGATTTTGGAAAGAAAATTAGAAAGTTAAATTTTGTTTGTATCTTTTGGAGGTTATGTTGGTATTGGGAATAACATCATTGGGATGATATCACGTTTTGTATTGAGTTTATTGTTGTAAGAGTAAAGTAATTTAATATTTTGTGTTTTAGATTTTGAATTATGGGTCGAGTAATTCGTGCTCAGCGTAAGGGAGCTGGATCTGTCTTCAGGTCCCATACGAAAAGGAGAAAGGGAGCTCCGAAACTTCGCTCCCTAGACTTCTCCGAAAGACATGGCTACATCAAAGGTGTTGTGAAGGTTTGCATCATTTCAAATTTATTTATTACTTTTATTTCAAAATATTTTACTTATCAATTTTGTAATTCTTATTTGTTATAAGTTACATGATGAATTCTAGTATATCTACTTCTGAATAAGATTTTGAAGAATAATAACTAGAGGCTCTTTCTGAGACTATCATATATTTTATAACATAGCATCTGTTATATTCTTTTGTTAAAAAAGATTATATTATGTTTATAGGATATTATTCATGATCCTGGTCGTGGAGCACCATTGGCTGTTGTTCATTTCAGGGATCCGTATAAATTCAAAACACGCAAAGAATTATTTATTGCTCCTGAAGGGATGTACACTGGACAATTTTTATACTGTGGAAAGAAAGGTAAACTTTAACTAGGATATATTTAAATATGTTAATTTGTTTATGATAAAACATTTAAAAATTACTGATGTAAATTATTAATACAGAATATATCATTTCGCAGCAAATCTCCAAATTGGAAATGTGATGCCTGTTGGTCAAATGCCTGAAGGTACCATTGTTTGTAATTTGGAAGAAAAAACTGGCGACAGAGGTCGATTGGCAAGAGCCTCAGGAAATTACGCTACAGTCATAGCTCATAATCCTGATACAAAAAAAACCAGAGTGAAACTGCCGTCTGGCGCCAAGAAGGTTATACCATCTAACAACAGAGCAATGGTCGGCATTGTTGCTGGCGGTGGACGTATTGACAAACCAATTCTAAAGGCCGGTCGCGCATATCACAAATACAAGGCAAAGAGAAATTGCTGGCCTAAGGTACACTGTTTAATAATACATACAGAGTTTTGCATTTTATTAAAAAAATAAAAATTTGTTAATGATGTTTTTAGACATTTGAAACCTGAATAATTTGGTGTAGAAAATCTTTGACTGAACAACTCTAAAATTTAGTAGTCTGCGTAATATGATAATATCACAATATATATAATATTTTTTCTTTTCGTTAAAGGTTCGTGGTGTTGCTATGAATCCAGTTGAGCATCCTCACGGTGGTGGTAACCATCAACACATCGGTAAAGCGTCCACAGTTAAGCGTGGAACTAGCGCTGGTCGTAAGATCGGTCTTATTGCTGCTCGTCGTACAGGAAGAATCCGTGGTGGAAAGACCGATACTAAGAAAGACGATTAGATTAAACATTGACTAAATTCTGCAACTTGTACAATAAAATGTTTGAAAAAAAAAGCTTGCATTGTTATAATATTATTTACATTGCCGTTTGACTCGTACGTCATTGGAAAAATTTATTTTCAGAAGCATCAAATAGTGATTTCATAGTTTTATTTTTCTAGTACATTTGATAGTTGGATTCCAGTTTGGTGTGAAATTTGGATATAGTCGATATGTTGGTCACGGGTACCAACCGATAGTAAATTAAAAAAGTAATACAATGTGATCATAGATTCTATCCCAGTATCATGTGCAGGGCATAAATTTTGTTTCAAACTTTGATACGCAAGAGTAACAGGAATGCCAAACAGTCGGAAAATTGTCCAGCGAAGTATGCCCGTTTAGTTTTCTCGATATCCGGCGGATATAAGTCGTCAGCCATCTTGCTAGCAATATTTCGGCGCTCGGCCATTTTTGTTGCGTCGACGTCAAGTGTGGCCAGAGGCCTTTCATCGTAGTCAGTCTTCGAATTTCCTTTGTATAGAAGAATCGACAGATAGAAATTGTAATTCTAACTACGTGACTTAGTCGACAAGTCTCGTTTTGTAGCTGAACAAGAAACACGAAGGAGAGAGGAGAGAAGAACGAACAATTGAAATTTTCTGCTGATTGTCCAGGCGAGAAATAGCTAAAGAGCTTCTGCGGCAGAGCCACGAAAAATACGCACCGAGGCGGAGTAATATGAGTAATGCAGCCAACCAGAATGGATCAGGTCTAGAGCAGCAGGTAAAAAAGGATTAGGAAGTTTGTTATATCTCTGACAGTCCTTATTCCTATCTACCATTCTTTCTTTACCTTCTCCATTCGAATCTCTTCTTGTTTAATGCTTGTTGCAAAAATTTTCTCTTTTTACGGTCGCGCGTGAACGTTCATAAATATTATTTTATAACCTACATTCGCGTGAATCAATTGTTCTTACATCTTCCCTGTGTTAAACGTTTTGTAAACCTGAATCATCATCATCGTCGGGTTGATTGTGACGTACAGCTTTGTAATGGCGGCAACCAATTCCGGGAACAGCAACCTCGTGCCGTGACGCATTCTTACATTGCTTTTTTGTGTATAAATTCTGCATGATGGAACAGATATAATGCACAATTACGTAAAAAATCGATTTGTTTAAGGGATAGAAAACAACTTTCTCGTTGCTAAAATTTGTCGTATGGATGTGATGTGAATTTTATTATTTGACTATTATTAAATGACCACTTATTGAGCAAAAAGTAACTTATTTAACAAACAGTAATTGATTATCTTAAAAATAAGAACAAGTGTATCATTTAATCAAGAAGATACATGCATTTTACTGTCAAATTTCTTTCTGGTAAAATGATAATTTCAATATTTTAAATAGGTATACATCTTGTTCGTTTCTAAATAAATGTCTTTTGTTTTTTTAATTTGAATGACTTCTATTTCATTCATTCATTGGATGATGTTTAACTTTGTCTTTAATTCTTTCTATGCGTTAATAATATTCTTTGAATGTATACGTAGATTGATATAATAATTGTAACAGAATATTTAATACTTTGTTCCTTGTTATTAAATAGAAAGTAATATATAAGAAACATTATTAATCTATCACTCAAAGAATAAATTTTACCAAACACAGTCTGTGTAATCTAATATATTTCATTAAATGTTATATTTATTTTCCTTTATATAGTATTTTTGTAAATATATAAATTGACTTCATTACAAAGTGCTATATTATTTTTAGACTTCTTTTTACTATATAGATTTATTTTATGAAAGTAATGTTCCTTTTATAATATTGCCATTATAGTCAATATTGTGCAATACATAATAAATAACATTTGTTAGTCACGATAAAATACATTAACTTTATATATTAATCTAAAGATTAGTTTGTCATTTATATATCACAATAATTATTTATATTTATTTTTTATATGTTAAAAGTGTTTTAATTATTATTTTTTATGTTCGACAATGTTTATATTTTGTATTATATAATACAAATATTCCTTTATTTATTACTAACAAGATTTATGTACATCTTTTTTTCTTTTGGTTTAATCATCTTTTTATATATATATTATACGTTATGATATATTGAAATAATTTCTTAATAAAATACTGCGTATGTTATGGTTTCAAAAAATTTATTGTTCACTTGTTACTATTATATATTATAAATAAGAAGTATCTTAAAATGCTTATTTTTTTTTTTATTTCAGTTAGCTGGTCTGGACTTGCAGGGCTCCCGCCAACCAAGTGGGGGTCGCTACGTACCACCGCATTTGCGAAATAAATCTGGAAGTAGGTATTAAATACATATTGTTAATAGTTATTACATTATGTTTATCTCTGTTTATTTCTGTTATTACTTTATAAATAATTTCAATTTTTAAATGTTCTTGTTGATACTTTCAATTTATACATTTATATATTTATTGTTTCTATTTATTTACTTATATGTAAATTAAACAATTATTTTAAACATGTAAATATAATATCAAATATTTAATAAATATCTAAAAATCAATATAAAGAAAATGTTACTACTGAAAAAGATTTATGAGTCAGTAGAGCTTTTTTGTACTATCAAGTATAAAAAGTAAGTTTAGGTTTACATATTTAGAGAGCAATAAAAAAAAACTAACATTAATTTGTTTACAGGTAACGCGCCTTCTGGCGGGGATCACCATTTTTCTTCCAACTCGAGACCATATTCTGACAGAGATAGAGGTAGAGACCGTGATCGTGAAAGGGAAAGAGAGAGGGATCGTGATAGGGGAAGAGGTGGTTCAGGTTATAGAGATACACGCTCTCGAGATGTCGACTTCGGGAATTTTGGAAATTTTGGTGGACGCAATAGACGTAGTGCCAATCAAGAAAATGGAAGAGATTATAGATTTTCCAATTCCGATCGTGACCGAGATCGCGATCGTCCGATTAATTCCGGAAACGATCGTTGGCAAGATCAACCTAGAAATGATCGTTGGCAAGATCAACCTAGAAACGATCACAGAATGGGTGGTGGTAGATGGAATAACGATAGAGACGGAGGTAGAACAAATTCTGAAATCGACTGGACAATTCCCACTTCCAGAGACGAGCGATTGGAGGTGGAATTATTTGGTAATGGCAATACTGGTATTAACTTTAGTAAATATGAGGATATCCCAGTTGAGGCTACTGGCGATAACATACCTCCCCACATCACATCTGTAAGTTTTAAAATTATAATGTTATTTTAAGATTCCCATAACTGAATACGTATAATTTGTAATTGTTAATTGACTATATCTTATAATCTTTTTTTTTTATAGTTTGACGAAGTTAAGCTGACGGAGATAATAAAGAATAGCATTACTTTGGCTGGTTATGATAAACCTACGCCAGTACAGAAATATGCGATACCGATTATTATCGGACGCCGTGATGTTATGGCCTGTGCCCAAACAGGGTCTGGTAAAACAGCGGCCTTTTTAGTGCCAATATTAAATCAGATTTATGAAAGCGGGCCACGTCCACCACCAGCCAATATTTCTGGAAAACGTAAACATTTCCCTCTTGGTCTAGTATTAGCACCTACAAGAGAACTTGCCACACAAATATATGACGAGGCGCGGAAATTTGCATATAGATCTCGTATGCGTCCTGCTGTTGTTTATGGCGGTTCAAACATTGTAGATCAAATGCGAGAATTAGATCGTGGTTGCCATCTTCTTGTAGCAACACCTGGTCGCCTTGTAGATATGTTAGGACGAGGTAAAATTGGACTACATAATTGCCGGTACGTACAAAACTACTGTAATTTTTAATTAAAAAAATGTGTGCAATATTCATTTTTTCTTATTAGATATTTAGTATTGGACGAAGCAGATCGTATGCTGGACATGGGTTTTGAGCCACAAATAAGACGTATAGTCCAAGAGGATACAATGCCTCCTACTGGGGAAAGACAGACCCTTATGTTTTCAGCTACGTTCCCGAAAGAAATCCAAATGTTAGCAAGAGATTTCCTGAGTAATTATATCTTCTTAGCTGTAGGCCGTGTCGGTTCTACATCTGAAAATATTACTCAGAAAATTGTATGGGTCGAGGAACACGACAAACGTTCTTATTTGCTTGATCTTCTTCAAGCTAGTAACTTTTCAGATCCTTGTACGTAATAGAAATTGCAAAACGTTGCGAAATACATTTTTGTTTGTAGATCATGCGAAAATTTAACTATTTTTTTCTTTTTAAATTTCAGCTGCTGAATCATTGACTTTAGTGTTTGTGGAAACAAAAAAAGGTGCCGATATGTTGGAAGAGTATTTACATCAAATGGGATATCCAGTGACTAGCATTCATGGTGATCGGACACAACGTGAACGCGAAGAAGCTTTACGCCGTTTCCGAGCTGGCAAAGCGCCAATACTTGTTGCCACTGCTGTTGCTGCTCGTGGGCTTGATATTCCACATGTGAAGCACGTAATAAACTTCGATTTACCAGGAGACGTTGAAGAATACGTTCATCGGATTGGTCGTACCGGCCGTATGGGAAATTTAGGTTCGTTCCTTTCTTTTTTTTTTTTTTTATTTTATGGTACATTTTACAATTACGATTACTTATTGTCCGTTGTAAATTAATTTAATTTGATTTGTGATAACAGGTTTAGCAACGTCATTCTTCAATAGCAAGAATATTAACTTGGTGCGCGACTTGGTATCTCTTCTAGTTGAAGCTAATCAAGAACTTCCACCTTGGTTAGACGATATGTTCAGCGAAGCGAGATACTCTGGCGGTGGATCTCGTCGAGCTGGAAGTACTAAAGGTCGATTTAGCGGCGGATTTGGTGCTAGAGATTATCGTCAAACACCTAGCTCCGGATCTGCCCGTAATAATGGTTCCTCCAACAGGCCTGGCAGTTATGGAGGTTCGTATACAGAGGTTTTTATTATTATGAAAATTTTATACGAGTAAATTTTTTACGTACAAATCGTTTCTCTTTATAGGAAGTTATGGAAATTATGGAGGTAACTATAGTTCATCGTATAATTCTGCTAACAATGTCAGCAGTAATGATCCCGATTGGTGGGACAAATAAAAATCATTATCATCATCTCTATTTTCACTTTTACCATTATTACTACTGTACACGTAAATTCAAATATATGTAAGAAAAACACGTACGACATACACATCGGATACAACACGCACGTATTTGCGCGCGTATACGTATACACAAGAAAAGACAGTATCACGTATAAACAAATCACATTCGCTGACTGCCTGTGCACTATAATTTTTAAACAAAAAAGGAAAAAAATAATTGTGTTTATTCAATTCCATAAATACTTTTATCCGCGTGCGACGAAACACGCTTGACAAATCCAAAATCGCAGCATTTTGAACTATCGCAAGAACTATGAATGGAAAGTCATCATTCTATACGAAAGAATAATGATCTCATTTTCCAGAGAGAGAGAGAGAGAGAGAGAGAGAGGGTGGGAGAGAGAGAGAGAGAGAGAGAGAATCGGGATTTGTCAGATATAATAAAGATCCATCCAAATTTCGTTGCCGTGCGTGTTGAAGAAAACAAATAGAATATTGATTAATAAATCAAATCGAGCAGTCGTTAATGTCTAATTAGGGCATAATGCTGTGACACGTAGTAGGTGAAGAAACTTAGTAAAATTTTTTAGAACTCCTGTCGAGACTATGGAGCACGTTGTGGCTTCATTAATTGAAATTTCTGAAGGACGTGGTAGGCGTATCTTCGAGAATTGTGGCGTCTAGAGCTTTAAATGCACAAGTGCTTCATTATTCTCGCCTGAAAAGCCAGTATCTTGTGTAATTTAATTTAATAACAGTGGCGCTGATTTCTTTTTTTTTTCTCCACATATCTATATTTAACTAGGCGCCTATGATACGCCATCGCCATAGATTCGTCACGATTCCTGTTTTAAATTTACTGTAGTCCAGCGACGAATGGTACTTTGTTGTTTTGCCGTCCCCAGACACAGACGACGTTGCGCCGGCAATATCATGGTCTAATCGACTAAAATTGCGTGAAGTGTTCAATAGTCGAAAGCTTTGAAAAGGACACAGGCTGCGTCTTAAGATACTTTTAGAAATCTCGTTTATATTTCTGTCACGTCCTGTTAATATGTAAGTCAGTTTATAAAAGTCCGATGCTGTAAACTTATTGCTTCTGTAACTCGGTGATTCGAAGAATTATTTTATTTAAAATGTTTGGTAATTGTATTTAGAGTAGGCTGAGACTGTTCAGCGAACGTCAGGTATATATATCTGTACCTGAATTTTAACGTACTATAATTGGAATTTCTAAACGTAACGAAGACGTTGTCCTGTAAAATTGGTACGGTGCGTTATAAAAATCTTAGATCGCAGTACTGAATGCGAGTGCTCTAGAACGAGAAAGCTTACATTAAAAGAGAAAAAAAAAGGAAAAAACAAAAAAAAAATACGGATAAAAAATATACGGTTGCAGTTACAGAAGGGAACTTCAAAAGGGATGAAACAAAAAAAAGCAAAATGAGCAAAAATTACATTACGCTGTTAGTTGGCTCAACCTTACGAGACGAAGGGGGAAAAATGGAGAAGAAGAAAAAGAAAAAAAATATACAAAAAAGCAAGCCCTTTGAAAATAAGGATGCATAAAGGCGCACTCATATTTTATAACTGTATTTATCAATACGATACGCTATATATATATATAAATATATATACACACTAAGTAATATTCGTAAATACATAAACATTAAAATAATTGAAAAACGACTGTGATATCGAACGATCTTGTGACATTCAATTTCCATGCGAATTGATAAATGAACAATTTAACGAAATACAAATATTAAATGTATGAATTAATCGGTATTGAATGTCAGGAATGCGTAAGCTCAGTTTATTTGAGCCGAGGAATGGGAATCTTAAGTCGTTAAAAGTGAATAGAACATCCAAGAACAACGTGGCTGTTGTCCGATCGGGGAGGGCTGAACGCTAGCCTCTTACAGTCCTAAAAACACGTTTTTGGGGCATTGTTTCTACTTAAAAGAAAAGAAAAGAAAAGAAAAAAAAACAACAGAACGCGCATTAATAATAGATAATAAACGGCGGAACGCGTCATTACTGGTTGATGATGTTGGTAGGGCTTTATAGAATGTCGATATCTTTTGTGCAAACGTGTCGGATTCTTACCTAATCTATGTGAGAAAAAGTACAAATTCAATTTGCGTGACAACTGACAGGATTTTTAGACATGTCATACTTATACCTGTTATATTAATAGATTTATAGTGCAATCGCGTGCGTGAATCGTATGCCAGTGTGACAGTGGACCAAGGGTGTGAATGCCTCTTTCACAGAGGGGACAATTATTTCAACTAGAACTTTTCAAATAGTGTTATAACGAGTAATAATTGTTGGCTTCCGACCATGGTGCGTGTGATTTCAAATTCTAATATGATTTATTATCATCGAGTCCGTTTGTCAACTCGGAGGCCCTGCCAAGAACATTACAAGAAGAATTCACAACGAAAAGTGACTCGGAATCACTTTTCTGTTTAATATATAGTGTACAATTTTACGGCACAATTGTTTAGTTAAATGTTAATCTATTTAAGAGATAGTTGATCATGCCGTACTATTACTATTATTATTATTATTAATATTATTATTTTTATTGTTAGTATCTCTACCGCTATCACTCTTGTTTACTATTATTATTATTTCACTTCTTTTCCGATAAAAATGTTCTACGTTCGTTTTCGTAGGTGGTATTATACGCGCAAACTTTGCATAATGGCTTTGCTGTACTGCATTGCGTTATTTTATTGCGATAAGAGGAAAAAAAAAGAATAGATAACTTTTGGACATCATTATCCTGAGATGTTTTTTTACATATATACATATGTTATATGTATGTATGTGTTGTATGCACATGTATATGCATATAACATAATTTGTATATATATATATATATATAATTTACATATATAAATATATATAACGTATTGTATATATATTATACAATATATATTTTTTCTTTTTCTTTTTTCGTAAAATTCATAATCAGATGGAATGTGCAGTTAGATTTAATTTGTTAAAATTTATGCACAAACAGTTATACTTAAAACAATAGAAATTCCGGATTCTACTGTCCAATCGTTTACTCAGGCAACGAATACATACGACGCGTCGGTGTAAGTTATTAGTCTTGTGCAGTTGGAAGTAATACGTTCATTTACGAATAATGTGGTGGACAGAGATTATGCAAGTAGCAACTATACACGAAAGTATTTTCATACTTGTTTCTCTCCTAGTTCTAACGCTATTTTTATACACAACAGTGATGGCCGTCGAGCAAACACACAATTAATCATTAATTCCGTGCGTACTATCTTTTCTCTTCTCTTTTTTTTCATCTTTCCTTTTTTTTTCTTTTTTTGTACATTATGAACCAACAGGTGTTCGAGTATCGCGATATCGGATTTAAGCGATGTGTAGTTATTGTTCGTATGTTTCATATTTAAAAAAAAAAAGAAAAAAAAAGAAAGAAGAAAGAAAAGGAAGAAAGAACTCGATAAATGCATTTGTACGATAGTCAGATGTCCACCGTTTCGTAACTGGTAAAAATGTATGAATTCAAATGGCGGTATTATTGATTTCAAACGTATTTAGCATCTTTAGAGGAAATAGCCAGATGATATAATAACGAGACTATTTATTAACGTGTATTAAGTATTTATTTTTTATGTTACATCACTCGGAAACGGACAGTCGCATATATTTGTACTGTGAAAATATTAAATATTATGTTTGGTCCTCTAAAATATATCGGACGAGCAGCCTTAGAAAAACCATTTATGGATCTATGTAGAGTGGAATGATTAGACAAAGATCAATTAAAGTGTAGTGCGAAATGAGAGAGGGGCTACGAATAATAATCATTACGTGTTATGTAAAAAGAGTAAAAAAAAAAAGTGGCGTTTGACTGTGACTGCAATCATTATTACGAAAAGAATGCGCAATTACAAAGCATACATACGAGCGAGAGAGGGAGAGTGTGTGAGAGAGCGAAAGAGAATGAAAGAGAGAGAGAGAGAGAGAGAAAGAAAGAGAAAGGAAGAAATATTGTAAGTTATGTAATTTGTTACTACGTGTTATAATTCGCAACAATGTCAAGAAAAAAGAAGCAAAAAAGAAGCACGTGCGCTGCTACCGAGTAAAATTGTACAATTATAATTTTATACAGTTTAGCGATTACAGTTTTCTTTCTTTCTTATTTTATTAAGCTGCGCGTGTTCGAAAATTCGGATCTTGTTTAACTTGTTTTTTGGTGAGAGGCAGAAAGAAATTCGTATGCACTTATTATATGTCGTTACCTGGAATAATTTTTTGTTTAATATATAAAAAGAAAATGTAAAACGATAAAACGCTAATACTCAAAAGATAAACAAAGAGGAAAAAGAAAAGGATTGAGTTATCGTATGCGCGTGATGTGATATGAATGTAAGAGCGAGAGAAAGAAAGAGAGAAAAAGAGAGTACGTAAACGGGAGAAAAAGAGAGAGATGAAACGAAAAGAGCACACGCGTAGGTGGAAAATATTCGTGGGCAAAACTAGGTGGGATGGCAAAAAAAAATGTCTTCTAACTTTTACGAATGTTATTTAATCGAGAAGCGTCGCTTGTCGTTGAATCGAGAACGCAGACAAGACGGTGTATAGAGAAACGATAGAGGAAAAAAAAGTAAAAAAAAAAAAGAAAAAAAAGAAAAAAAAAGAAGAAACAAAGAAAATGAACAAACTTTTAAAGAAAGCGCGACAACGTTTTGCGCTTTCGATACGAGTCTCAGTGGCTGTGTTTCATTTTTCTACGGCGAATGACGCTCGTTGTATCATTCACTTGTAACTCTAATGATACTGCTATATATCTTACTTCACTGAGATGGCGAGCAAATGGCAAAAGTGTGAAAGAGTTTAGAAAACGGAACGGTGAATGTACCATTCTGTCGGTCTCTTAATTAAATAATTGCACATTTACACGCTACATTAGGTGAACCAAGAATAAAAAAAAGAAAAAAAAAGAAGATACGAGAAGTAGGGAAAAAAAAAATTCTGCAAACAACTGTACGTCGTACGGCTATTGAATGAAGTAATAAAAAATAAAGTGTCTGAAATTTAATAAGGGATGTCAACTTAACCTTATAAAGTGTATAATATATATACGCATATAAGTAATATACATATACATATATATATATGTATATATATACACTTGACGTTCATTAGCAATAAGTTACGGTCGCATTGTGGATAGCATGTGCATTCTATTGCGCTTAGGTAAAGCAACATGTGTGTTCCGTGAAGAATGATGTAGAGTGTCAATATTGTTACAAATACCTCATAAAAAAAGACGATGGATCACATATATTATTTAAATGTCGTTCATTTAGTGATTCATTCGTTTATTTATAGTATTATGCAGTGACAGGAGAATTCTATAAAATGAATCGTATATAATAAAGAAAGAAAAGATTATGCAGTGTAGAGTCTCTTCGCATACGTTTTATGCCTTTTACCTTGCAGTTTAGTCGAAAGTTCAAACGTTTTAACGTTCTTCGAACAAGCCTTAATTATATTACGGTTTTGCTTCTGTTTTTTTTCTTTTTCTTGCAAACGCACGTCTGTAATTCTTTTTTGCATTTTAGCATTAAAAAAAGAAAAATTGCATAATCTTTTACATCGACAATTTCAACAAATTCGTACAACTTTAGTAGAATAATTACCTATGTGTTTTTATTTTCGTACCGGTTTAAAACAATTAAACACATTTATCTATAGAGATATGTTAATTTGTACAAAGTATTAAAAAACGTGCATACATGTTGATTGCACACGGATAATTCTCGGATTTATTCTCCAAAGTTTACCAGCCCAAGCGTGTTGATAATTTTAAATCTTACACAGAAATATGTATTTTTTATTATTTCGTACGTTTCGAAGGATTAGAAGGCAGAAGTGTGTTTTTAAAGAGATGAAAATAAATTTTCAATAAATTCTTATACGCGAATCTTTTGGATCTTAACGATTTTCTATTCGTTGGATATTTTTATAAATCAAATTTTTATCCGACAGGGATCAAATAAGAGCGTTGAATTATATTTATAATCTCTGGCAGAGAATATTAATTTTTCGACGATTATTCTTTATCAGCGATAAAATTTGTAAAAATTTGTAGTTTATTAAGCGGATAATCCTAATATAATGTATCTGAAACAACGAAAAGTAAGGACCAATGAGAGGTTAATTCTGTTGGAATAATTTGGACCAATCGTGTAAGACCACGATCGCAATGGCGGCGTGGCTGAATAATTTTGTGTTATTGGGTGGTTAGGTAGAGGCTTCTAAAGCCACCAGGTTTGTTTTCTTATGTATTGAAGTATTGTCGTGGCCCAATTTTTTATTCAATCATGTACCATTGTGGTTTATTACTGGTCTTATTGGATCTATCTTTAGATGGTAAATAATCCTAACCTACGTTACCTTTAATATCACTATTTTACAGTGTAATATTTAATGAGTTTACTATTCCAGTGGTTGGGAGCGTTTCCCAGTTAGAAATTGATAGACATTTGGAGTTAGGTAGAGAATTTTTAGCGAAGGGCCAATTACAGGATGCACTGTCACATTATCATGCAGCTGTTGGTAAGTTTTAAGATTCACAATCAGAGTTTATTTCAATATATTTTGTTGCAACCAATTTTTGTCTTAAATGTACAAAGAAGCACAGAAGCTGTGATCGACATTAGAATTTGTGTCATTCTTATAGAGGGAGATCCAAATAACTATTTGACATACTACAAAAGGGGCACAGTATATCTAGCACTGGGTAAAGCCAAATTTGCACTCCTTGATCTTGACAGAGTTTTGGAATTGAAGCCAGATTTTACTTCTGCGAGATTACAGCGTGGTAATGTATTGCTTAAACAAGCTCAGTTTGAAAAAGCAGAAGCTGATTTTCGACATGTTGTAAGTATATTTCGAAGCAATAACGGTTTTCAGTTTCTCGGTTCTTTCAGTTTGATGCAATTTTTGTTTTCCATTTGTTGCAGTTAGCAGTTGAGCCACAGAATTCAGATGCCTACAATGCCTTATATAAAATATCGCCTGCTCAGGATGATATATTAGTTGCAGACAGATTAGTAAGAAATGGCGACTATGCAGCAGCTGCGCAACAACTTTCCAGAGTTATCGAAGTATGTCCATGGTCAGCTGAACTTAGAGAACTTAGAGCTGAATGTTATGAGGCACTCGAAGATTATATTAGTGCTATTTCTGATGTACGTTCTACAACTAAGTTACAATCTGACAATACGCAAGGATTTTTAAAATTAGCCACCTTGCATTACCGTTTAGGACAAGTGGAGGAATCTTTAAAGTAAGTAAAACGATGTAAAATTATGTGTCTCGTACTTAAATTTACGTAATTAAAATTATGTACTTCTAGAGAAATTCGAGAATGTTTGAAACTTGATCCAGATCATTCAAAGTGTTTTTCATTTTATAAGAAAATTAAGAAAGTAGCAAAACTTTTGACAGATGCGAATGAATATGAGAATGAAAGAGATTACACTAATTGTATAGATTCTGCTCTGCCTATACTGAAACTTGAACCACAAGTAGCTAAGGTACGTTTCATTGCTCATCAGCATCTTTGTAAATGTTATACTGGTATTTCAGAACCGAGTCAAGCAATTAAAAATTGCCACGAAGCATTAAATATAAGAAAAGAAGCGTCAGTATACTGTGACAGAGCAGAAGCATATCTTGCTGCTGAAATGTTTGATGATGGTAAGTCTTATTTATATAAAATATCCCATATCAACCTTCATACGCGATTATTTTGCGAACTATTTATTATTTAGAAAAGTATTTCAGAGACTTATTTTGTTTTAAGATTCATTTTATTTCAAAAGGATATAATAGATATGAATCTTATCTATTCATAAATGGTATAGAGATTTTGAAATGACTTTAATTTTTTTCATATAAATATTTTTCTTTTAGTTCTATTTAAGATTTGTTAATTCACTTGAATATTTGTATGATATGATAAATTACTAAGACATAATCGCATGCAAGGATTGTGCATACATATTATGCAACACATAAATTTCTTGTATTGTTAATACAATGTAATAATAAAAATGTTATTTTTTTAAAAAGCTATTAGAGACTTTAAAGAAGCTTTAGAAATTGACATGAGTTTACAAAGAGCGAAGCAAGGTCTACATAAAGCGCAACAACGGCAAAAGCTTTCTGAATCACGAGATTATTACAAAATTTTGGGTGTGCCAAGAACAGCATCTAAACGTGACATCATTAAAGCGTATAGAAAAGCTGCACAAAAATGGCATCCTGATAATTTTCAAGAAGGAGAAGAAAAGAAACGAGCGGAAAAGAAATTTATTGACATTGCAGCTGCCAAAGAAGTATTGACTGATGATGAGAAAAGAGCGAAGTTCGATCAAGGAGAAGATCCATTAGATCCTGAATCAGGGAAACATCAACAAGGTTTCAATCCCTTCCAAGAATTTCATCACTTCCATGGCTCTCCCTTCCAATTTAAGTTTCATTTTAATTAGTTTTTCCTTTCATTCTCATGGTACTAGTTCAAATAAAATTCCTAATTTTTAATAGTATTGCTGAATATGCAGCATGATATGACTTTTGCTATTTTAGCTGAAACTTGATTTCGCTAATCTACCTCGTCGGTAGTCATATGTCTTGTATCTGCATTGAATCAGAAGACTGATTCGGAAAAATTATTAATCAATCAGTAAGTCAAGAAAAGGTGACCAATAATTAATTACAGTAAATCATATTAAATTGTTATTTGAACCACATACAAACTATAATGTTCTTATTATCAATTCTTAGTGTCAGTAACTTGTTATTGAAATTTAAAATATACATAATGTAAATAATGTATGCATGTAATTTAATATGTTAGTTATAATAATTTATAATATATCAATTGTAATGATTCTGAGTAATTGACTTACTGAATAACTAATAAACAATATACTTGATGCAGACTGAACGTATAATTAGTTGTCAGCGATGTGAATATTTGGTACCATCAATATTATATATAGATATAAATTTCGTACTATCGACATACGAAACGAAAGTCGTGATTGAATTCGCATTTTAATAAAACTATAGGATATATGGTGGCGAAATGTTGCTACCTAAACGTTGTGGCGGCACGCTGTGGATTATTGAGTTTAGCTTGAAATCGTGCGATGATTAGATGAAGTAAATACTATTAAAGCCATTTTCGGTAACATAACCATCGAGTACAGATGCACTTCAGGTACGAATAGCGGAATTATATTATGGGAGTGATTGTATTCGATGCTGATAAACATTTGTAGAACAGTGCCGTGTGCGTGTTGCATTCGCATGAGTGTGAGAGAACTTTATGTAAATACTGTATCTCTGATATTTGTTTAAATATATTTGAATAATTTATATATTATACTTTATAAAATACACGGCATATGTCGTATATAATGCTCTTAAATACCTATCGCATTATAGGAAATTTTTAATATTGAGGTATTTATATTTAAATTTCTTTTTAAATAGATTTTTAAAAGTTAATTGAGTCTATTACTTAGTAATTGATTTTGTTTTGTTATTAAACTCTGTTAATTATGGATATTACTATGTACAATTACAATTAATTTATGTCATAAAATTGTAGTTTACCTATATAAAAAAGTACTGAATTTAAAAGAATTTTTTTATGTTTACAAAATTAATTTCGTAATTATTGTCTTAGTTATAATTCCAAGATTCGTAAAGGAAACTGTTGAAAACATTTAACAGTTCAAAATTTACAGAAATTCTGTACTTTTTTGAGATGTTAAATATTGTTTATAATTAATATTTTATATTATATCATAAAATTTACTTCTAATTATTTAACAAGGACAATAACGTTATAAATGGAGAATTAATTAATTTAAAAATTTTTTTATGGCTATCGTTTATATCATAATATTCATATAACTGCAACGTCTTATATTTCTCGTTGATTTTTTTTTGTTATTTATTTTATATAATATTTACTAAAGTAGTGTTAAAGCAGATTATTATATAATGATTAAATTATTATCATTAATTTATAAAAAAAATCATCGAAAATATTTTAAAGAGTGAAATAAATATTAGAAATTGAAGTAAAGCTAATTGATAACGGCATTAATAAAAATATTGAATAAGTTATAATAATTTTGGCTAAATTTAATTTTATTGACTATTACGTACATTTGAACACATTTGCATTTAGAGGAAATAAGTGATTCGGATAAATTACTGTACTACTTTACTAAGCAAAATATTATGGAATCTTTTCTCATTTGTATATTAGTATTTTCAATATAATCTAATTCGATGTATTACATTTTCTTTGTACAACGTAAAATTTTAATATTAACCTAGAATCTAGATGAAACTAAAGGGTGATTTCTGTTTTTATTCTCTAAAATATTTGCCTTGCGTTTGAAATATCTTACATAAACGAGATTGTACACTTTTACAAGTCTGATATGTGACATTATTATTGAAACATTTTCCTTGGAAGTACATTCTTTAAATTATGTAATGTATTTCTTTAGTAAATGTTACACTATTAAGATGAAATATTTCTTACGTTGAGAAAAAGATCAGAACTGAAATAAATAAGTATTCTTGTTCAACTTTTAATGCAGCGCAAATATTTCAGGTGGTAAAAATGAAAGAAACACCTTGTATTTGCTGTTAACTTCAAAACTAGAATCACAGTTATTAGGAACAACCCTATAAATTGTACTTTATTATTTATAACAATATCATAGAGTAATTTTTATATTTCTTTTTTACAATATCTATGGTATGTGTACTACTTTGATAACAAACTACTTTGATTATATTTAGCATTTAGAATAACAAATTTTGTACCTGAATAAATTACGTACACTTGTATCTGTTTGCCATAAAAAGAAAGAAATATCTCAAATAGAATAGTTTTTAATATTGACTAAGCAGTACATTTTTTTTATTGTTCTGTATAGGTCACTTCATTTTTTTTCCTAGAATACTATTCTATTTTTTTTCTTTTATATAATTTTATATAGTTTTTTTGTGTTTATCTTTAACAATCTTTGGATATTCTAAATAATAACAACATATACACTATACATTAATTCATTTTAATGAATCCTATAATGGAACTTTTGTAAATTAATTATTTCCTCTAGAAAAAAAATGATGCATGTATAAATTTATGCATATCTTTGTATAACGCATTAAGCAGTCTAACATTCTCTTATTATATACGTAAAACGCAAATGCGTTTTAGATATCTAATTTTCATCACTGTTATTCCATTTAGAAATTTTGATTGAATCTATTTTTAATTTTTGATGTATATACTCCTACCACGCTCCAAAGTATCAGATTCAATTATAAATCTAAATATTCTATAGATTATACAAAATAACTTGTATATTCATGTGGCATTACACCTCTTCTGGGATAAAAGGTATGATGTGTCGAGTATTCCAGTAAATTTGTAATTGTACTCATATAAATATCAGCAAATCTAAAAAGTCTTCTCGAAAAATATGTTGGATTATGATATGTTCTGAATACAGAACCAAATTGTTCATTAAATACTCGTTTTATCTCGTTTCTTAATTTATCTCTTTCCTTGATCCATTCGTCAAGTACTGTTTGCACATCTGGCCCTTCATAATCTTGATGTTCTTCAATCAATCCTGTCAGCATTTGCAACCAATTTGCATTTTCTTTAAATTTTGGATTATTTAGTGTTGAAATCTCATGCTGTAACATGTAAAGATATTCTGTTTAGTTTATTTTTCAAAATAAACTAAATTTTAAATTATATTACAAATTTTTTAAAAACAATTAGTCTGATCATTAAGATCTTCAATAATACTTATTTTGTAATATATTATTAATGTAAAATTTGTTTTTAAATTTACTTTTAATTTCGATTTTTTTTAAAGATAATATTATAAAGTATAAAAAATATATTTTTTGATTGGCTTTCAATTCTGTATAAAGATGAAGAAAATTGCAAATTTACCGTCAATTCTTTAATTATAGCTCCAGTTCGCCAACCGTGTTCCAATGTTACGTCCGCTAAATCGCTGTAAGGATGATCTCCAAAATATAATACTTGATGTCCCCGCCACCCGGTCATATCTTGTAATTGTTTAACCGTGCCCTAATTCGAAAATTAAATATTTATGCAATTTTTATTACATAGTAATATAAAATTATTGTATTTATTAAAGAGATCTTTAAGAAATATTTAAGAAATAATTTTAAAATAAACATACCTCAAGATATATAGCTCCCTTTTCAAGTTTGGTGACTCGATCCCATAACTGTGTTTTGTTAACTTCATCGTATATTCTAAGAGGTCGAGATTCTTCGGTAAAAAACTTCGGTTTTCTTGCTTGCACTATTACTACATCGAAATAATCTTTCCAATCGTTACCAACCAAAAATTTCATTCCAATATCGCTATAACAAAAGTATTATATTTTATTTTTATAATTATATTAGACAATTAATATTAATTAAATATCATAATAATATCATATTACATTATTAATTTTGTTCAGTATATTACTTACACGAAATGGAAGGGGCTATTAGTTACTAAAAACATTTTTTTATTAGCTTTCTTAAGTCGATCAAAAAATCTTTTTAAATCCTTGTTTTGTTCCAAATATTCGGACACATTTTGTACTACCATACCATGCATTATAGGATGACAACTTTGTACAGAGTTCTGAAACGAAATATTTATATAATGTCATATTTTTGTAAAAATAACTATTATAACATATTATATCGCACATTGTATATTTTATTCGGTTTATACCTTTACATCTCTGAAAAGTATCTCGGGGTGATAGTCGATATGATTTCTAAGGAAGTATTCCGTGACATTGCACAGAAGACCCATTTCCGGCACCGAAAATAAGTCAGCCAATTGAACCATTTTCGTTCGGTGTGGTCCGTCCTGAGAAAAATTCATTTCATTTATACATAACAAATCTGCATATTCTACAAAGAACTGCGAATACTCACTTTCTATGTTTTACGTTGGAAAAACCCATCACGAAAATCACAAAAGTTGTTGCGTGCAAATAAACGAAGGATATTTAAATTGTTACAAGTTCTTACATTCTCTTTCAGACATTTGCAATTAAAGTACGCACATATATATGAATAACAATTACAAGAAAAAGTTGAAACATATATATTTATGCGTATTTTTATGTTGGTAAATGATATTGTTAGTTTGTAAATGATAACATTAGTTTTTAATATTATCATTTTGAAGTGCTTTGAAACGATCAATTAAAGTTTTATATAAATTTTACAATACATAAAACAAATATAAAATACTTTACAAATATAAATACTTTACAGCAACTTTATTTGACACATATGCATAGTGTTTCATAAAAGTATTTGAACACTTAATGTAAATAAAAGATTTTTATGAATATATTGTATGTTTTTATACATATCATTTTGAAATTTCATTAACTGTAATGGAATGCAACTATTTTGATTATAGTATATTATATTTTAAATGTAATATTAAAATTTAAAAACAATGTGGAGATATATATGAAAATTGCAAAATATTTATATATCATACGTATTTAATTACTGCAGAGTATGAATAGTTGCCTTAAACATATAAATAATGCTAAAAAAGAAATATTACTTATATAATATGAACATTTGATTGTTTAAATACTTTGTAATTTTAATACTATGTACGTTTTACAATTTGTTCAAATTTTACCAATTGTCAGTTATATTTTATAAGCATTCTAATACTTTCGTAAGACACTGTATAAGTGTGCATAATTAATATTTGCACCAGTCGTAATTGATTTTTTAAAAATATTTATAGCACACATTGGATGAAGTGTGATTTCTGAATTATTTATTTATTCATATTTTTGATTTTTCATGTTTCACTTTTAGATTCTATTTACACTACAGATCATAAATATCCGGATTGGTCAATTCGCAGTAACAGTTTGTGAATTTTACTAATATGTATAAATTAATGGCAAATTAAGGCAGTACCGTGTTTCTTATGAAATCATTATTTTTAATAATTTATAAAATAATTTAAAATACTAAAAATGGCAACAATATATTTTAATATTTACAACAAATTTATTATGTAAATATTATCCCTATTAGCATTCATAACAAAAGATTCTCTCTTAATATTAATTTAGGAATCTAAAGATAAGGAGTTTGTTAAATAACAAAATAGTATAGTATTTAGAAGATTTGACAATTACAGACGTATATAATTTTATCGTATATTAGTCTTTGAAAAACAATTTAACATTATAATATTTTGTCACAAGAGACAGTTAACAAAGAAGAACAATTCGTCCATAATTCTACAATTAAAATATCTACATCTTGTCTAAAATAAACAATTGTCCGGATACTTTTGAATTGCAGTGTATATTCAGCAATAACTCGTTAGTAGATGGCGAATTTGTATAAAAATTTATATTTTTGAGAATATAATCAAAAAGATAAGTGTCTTATCCACCGAAGTGTTGTGATTCCAGTATTTCATATATTGTTTCATATTATCAATTTTATACAGAAATTCGCAGCCTACTTAACAAGCAATTTTATTACTTTTACGAAAACAATAATCATCTTCGGAAACACGGATCCATTATAAGTCAATCATCATGTTCATTCACGGTATTCTTACATGAGAATGTTTATTAGGCGCTTCCACATAAGCGATCGGTATTATCCGGTTTTTATAGAGCCTGAGGACCTCGTCGTCGGGTACTGGATGCAAACCGCGGTAAACGGTGCCAAATTGAATTTGCAAGAAGCTGTCGAGTTTCAGCAGCAGACCCTTTTCGATGTCGTAATGGAGGCCACGAACAGCGAAATCCTTCTTGTACTCGAGGTTGCCGATTCCCTCGGGATACTGTACAGCCGATTAAACGAGTTTGCGTTAAGTTTCAATTGAAATTCTCGTTCGGCGGTAATTGTCGCTTGATTTTCGAGAAAACGCCGCTGACGAACCCAGCAGAAATGAGTTAGGAAGTTTCATTCGAATTAGTCTCGACGAGTTTGAAAGTTTGTCCAGCGCCGTTTCCCCGACTCATGTATATACACGAGCAATTTTTCTCGTGTTGGTTAAAAATACGCTTGACGTATATATACACGCTAAGTCTTATAAACGAACTGCGGATATATTCATTGATTTATATATTTTTAGATATATATATATATATCGTGTATAAATATTTTGTTTATTTTGATTCTTTTCGATTGCTTACTCAAATAATTATAAATCCAAGGAAAATTCTCAATTTTTATATAAAGCGATAAAATTCAATTAGAAGTTGAGTTAGATTGATTATTATATAATTATGAAAATTATACATGGAAGAAAGAATAATTATCAAGAACAGTGAAATTAATGGAAATTATTGTTAAAATTTCGTTTTATCAATTTTTGTATAATAAAATATGTTTTGCTATGAAATCACAATGAAAAAGAATAAATTTCAATGAATGTAATTTGTTCTTTTTGGAAAAGAAAAGAACAGAACGAACGCTTCTTAATAAGACATAATATAAAGTGCATTGTGTATTTTTATATACCTTATACTTTTGAATCAGCATATCTCGTCCAAGGTTGTACAATAAGTAATCCATGGATGGTTTGTAACAAGCTAATGTGTAGTCATAATCGAAGCCATAAACTTGGACCTCTTTCAAGTCGAGCTCATTGCAAGCGAACACTCCTTTTGGATTCACATCTTGTGGAAGTTTCTTAGCTAAAAAGGAAATTTAATTCATTAAAATTGAGTACAATAGATAGGTATAAGTATTTGTATATAGCTTATATTTAGTTAAAGCATTACAACTAAAAAAAATTAAATCAAGTTGAAGTAAAAAATTATTAATTATTCAACAATTTAGCAAAGAAAAATACTTTTAGATAAATAATCTCTGGCTCTTTGATCCATACAAGAAAGGATTAAAATACCATTTTAATTTGTAACATTGTTTTTGTCAAATACCAATAATTTATTGATGTTAATTTACTTATTGCAGCAATTAACTTCAAAGATAATTTAGAGATAATTTTACTTTTAAAGATAATTTGTACCGAATTTTGGTTTACAATTTATTTATAATTTCAATTTTTTTATATACTCATACAATACTCATATTTCAATTTTTCCTTAAATACATGCATTGCGTGAGAGATTGACCAAGAAATTTGATCAATGGCAATTTCATACTATACATTTCATAGATGACGCATTTATCTCCTGTAATCCAAAATATTGACAAAGAATTTCACGTAAATTTGAATTGCGTCAGTACAAAAATTTATAGTAAAATTTATTATAAAGATACAAATGGACATGCTTAAAACAATTTGCGAAAAAGTGAGAAAGCTAAATCGTCGATTTTGACGATTTTGTTTATATTTGAAACTAGATTTAAAAAAATAAAGTTGAACTCGGATCATTTTTAAAAAAGGTAAAGAAAAACGTTCAAAAATTTTAAGATATTTATAGTAGCGAATTGTAACTTTAATTTAATGTAAATTGTTCATTACGTGCTTTTTCACTTGAAATGTTAATCTTGACGAGAACTGTGAATTCAACAACTGTCACGTAGTATAAAGTCATTGCAAGAAATGCACGAAATAAACAAATTCTCTGTGAATGTAATTTACGCAAACTTGTTTCTTTCGATAATAATACATGATAAATGAATGTCAGCATCTTTATTTCGTACTAAAACTTTTCTCTATTTTTCCTTCATTTTGGATATTCATTTATTTGAAAGATAATTCAGGTCCAACCGTTCATTTTATTGTACGTACAAACAAAACAATAAAAAAAATCTCATCAAAACGTCAAATCTTCTTTAAAATGTTAATGTATAATAAATGATTATCTAAAGCAATTATCTCGAAAGTAGTCAAATGTGAATACATTCGTAAAAAATAATTAAATGTAAAAGGATTCGTATATTAACACATGGTTTAATCATTTTCTGTGTTGAGTACAGTGTAATCTAAAAATAGACTGACGCTACTTTTCCTGTTTAATGTTTCAAGCTGCCTCATAATCAGATAGACATATCAAGATAAATGCGAAAACAGAATACCAAAATCTATAGGTATGATATATGCACACACGCGCCTCTATATACGCGGTCTTGTACAAGGATTTTCAACTAAAAAAGCAGGATAATACACAGGATTATTTCTTCGATAAGTTCGCGCTCTCGTTTTACGAGATGCTTTTCACCGTCCTAGATTTTTCTGCTCGGCCGTTCGTCTCGTCTCTGCTGTGTTCTTTTACTAATTAGTTCCACAAAGACATAAATTCTGATACACAAAATGTCCCCCACCAATTAATTCGTCAAACATCGAAATTTATAGTTTCTACGATTTGATTCAAAGTATTGTATCAAACATTTTATAGCAGATATCTCGTTAAAATCTATAAATCATACAATTATTCATAATAACAAACACTCTTAATAGATCCGACGTGTATTGCCAGTTTTGGAAATTTGCCAGAGGCAATTATTATACAATCGTGTTGTTGTTGTTTCACGCAACGGATGGTCAAATATGCTGTTCTCGAGAGATTCGGCAGCGTTGGGTATTCAATAGAATTTTCGCTTAAATCGAATGCTTCCTGGGAAGGGAGATTCATTAACAAATCAATTATGATTTCCGCATGAATAGGCGGCTATCAAGGTCTCGCGCCAGTTCCATCGATTCGAAATATCAAAGTGTCGAGGGCGTGCGCATGCGCGGACCCGCGACACCACGCGGCAGAGCGCGCAGAAGCACGACCGAGATAGAACGTTGAGCAGCATTGGCAACCAGAGGAGGACGTCGAGATAAGATGGCTGCTGCTGTTGCTATTGCTATTCCTACTTACACTTGTACTTTTCCCGTATCTTCTGGTAGCCCTTGAACATGTCCTCGCGCGATATTTCACCACGGTTGAGGGCACGATCGCCGATGGAACGGTTGGGCGCAACATGGCTGCCAGGCACGCGAAGCAACCAGGATGACAAGATACTTTCAACGAGGAGAGGCGATGCTGCAGCGACGGCGAGGGTCCTCGTGTGCAGCATCACGAACGATTGGCGGGTGTGCGGTTACGGTCACGGTGTTCGACGATTGGCGCTCTACACGGCGGGAAATTCGAAACGGTACAGCGGCGAGCTGTTTCGAGGTTTCAACGTTACTGAAGCGACTGTCAAGCCGCGTGTTGTCTTTCCTGTTATTACTTAATCGTAATCGAGTCTAGCGACTTGCACGCACTCTAACAATAAAATCGTGGCCCTCCCTTCTATATCTGTATCTGCATTTGTATCTTCTCATGAAGTTACATATAGCATCTTGGTCGTTATTACTCTATTTATATTCCCTAAGTGACGAATCGAGAGGGCTTCGGGTATGACTTTGAAACGCGACAAGTACACGCACGCCACGTCCGAGCGACTATCGCTGCGCCTGTTTTTTGCGTTCGCCTCGCCACGAGGGGATGAAGGAACTGTGTGTGTATGTGTGTGTGTGTGTGTGTGTTTGTGTGTGTGTGTTTGTGTGTGTGTGTACGGTCGCGGTTCAATCATGCTCCTCCGAACGACGCTTCACGCAGCCTGATGACACGTAGTACGACAGCTGTCGCAAGGGGAAAGCGGCGATGCCTAAAAGACGGAAATAGATGTAACTGTTGGTAGGCGACACGTGGTACGTTGCCAAGCGTGCCAACTCTGCTGTTGATTCGTGGTCAAATAATTGACGACTAGTGGATGATGACGACTTTCTACTCGATGTGGTACGCTGTCGTTTCGTGTTATTGAACGAACAGGCGTTGATCTCAGCCTCATACAGTATTTGCGATTAACACCTGACAACAAACGCTATGGAATATTAATACGTTAATACGTTTCAATGATTTTACATTAAAACTCGCGCTTTTGAAAAATTTGTTCGAGTCAAACTGGTGCGGTGGATTAACGACGTTCTTTGAAATTTGTATTAACAGTTTGGGTCAGAGATCAATGCGCATTCCGTGGTTGTATTGTTTCGTCGTCGGGACAATCACAATCCGCAGCTCGTACGACAATCTGAATCGGTCATCTTGATAGAAACAGGTTAATTAACGCTCGAACCGATGAATGGGGTTACCTGGAACTGCCTCTTTCGAGTCGCACGCATTTCACCTACGAGCAATTGCTTGCTCAGATAAAAGTATTCTAGCCACTTGCCAGACGTGGTTTCGCGCATCAACGATACCCTTCGATCGCGATCTATCTCAATCGATTCTAAGCGACGTATGCATGCGCGCGCAACCGCGACCAGTCGTGTATATACATACATCAGTGTATTCAGTGATATTCGAGCCTTCTGTAATCGTTACCGTCCCGTCGCAACAACTGTGCCAATGTTATGATTAATGATCAGCTACACACGTCCTTCAGGTAGTCGTTCTCTCACGTTTCTGCTTCCGTATATTACATACTGGTTACTATTTCTGACACAATTTCCTCGATTAATTATAAGCAGAGCGCGCGCGCGCGAAGTGGCAATTGCCGAAGACTTTCTCGCCACCGCATATCTTAATGCAAATGCCGTTTATATCAAAATAGAAATTACATAGGTAATCTTTAAGCGCCGAGAAGCGCGTATTTGTTTCTTTTCTTCTTTTCCAACACGCTTCTTAATCTTTTAAACCTCTTTCGTACGTTTATTCGCCATTTTTAAAATTGGAGTCTTTAGAATGAGATTTGCTCGATTGAGAATATCTGGTGACTGGAACAACTGAAAATCGCGGGTTGTAAACGTTATTGTTGCCAAATAGGCAAAGTTTTTGGAAATTTTAATGATTGTTGAGTGAATAATAATACTGAACGAGGACAAGCAAAATTCGCGTTTTTTTATGCATATTGAAGATATTGTCACTGCTGGGTAGACGAAATTCTTAAAATTGAAATTTGTAATGGCTGTTAGGTTAGTAATATCGAGTACGACAGTTGAAATTCGTTTTTTCGTGTAATTTTTTAAAATTAGAATTCGTAATGGATGTTAAGTTGAACTGTATAATTATATAGCTTATCTGTTTGTAAATGTAAAAATATGCAAAATGCAATGAAATAAGGCGAAAATATATGAATATTCAAGATAATATAAAAATGTAACAAATGTAAGAAATATCTAAATATTCAAACCTTGTTAGAATGTTTAGTGATGGTAATATATGTATTTTTATTCACATCTTATATTATAGTTTTAACTGCATAAACATTGAATTTATATAAACATACATAATCTAGTTTATATGTACTATTGTTATTGCTAAACACGCGAAATTGTTATACATATATATATATGTATAATAACATATATATACAAGTAACCAATTTATATTTTTACAGTTAGATAATATCACAATTATATAATATTCTATATAATTATACAATATAATAATTATATATACATTATATATTATATAATATATTAGATAATATCAGAATATTATAATACAATATATAATTATATTAATAGTTATTTCTAGAAATTAGCATAAATCTGTACAAACATATAAAATTTAGAGTACTTGTTATCATAGTCCAGTTAGTAAAATTAATAATTATAATTAATAGTTAGAAATATTATTATGTGTAATAAGACAAAGATATAGTTTTTAATATGTTGATGTAATTTTTTATTCGTCAACTAAATTATTGTATTAACATTATTTTCTTGGATGTTTATAGTAACATATATCATTTATTGCAAAGTAGGAAATAATATTTATTTATACGAAACGAAATAAACAGTAATAATGTAGAATGAAACGAAAGTAATATAAAATGATTTAAAACAAAATAGATTCATAAATATAAAATCAATTATTTACGTTAAAATATTGCTTTCGTAATTCGTTTGAATTTTAGATATAGTTTAGATATAATTTATTTAGTGTCTAGACTGTGTTCTAATGTTCCAACTGTTTCAATAAATCGTCTCATTAATTACGTGACTGAGTTTTACGTTAATTATAGATTAACTTGTTACGAAAGTATAAATTGCAAAATCAAGAAATCATCGAAGAGTGCCAAATACAACAAACAATGAATTCAAGGTAATGTGTTTAGTGACGAAGGTTACTTAGTCAGTCAGTCAGTCAGTCAGTTAGTCAGAAATAAATAAATAAAAAAAAAAAAATGTTTAGACTAACAGTACATTCCAGTACAGGAAATATTGAAAGATTATGTATTGAAAGAATAATGTAAGTACTTTGATTTTATAATATTGTATAGATTTCTACATATATTATTGTATATCATATATTAATGTATAGATTTCTATATATTTTGATATTATAGTATCAATATCATTGTAGTGTCAAAAATCTATATAGTAATATTATATTATATTATATTATATTATATTATATTATATTATATTATATTATATTATATTATATAGATTTTTGATGTTATAATGACGTTGACTTGATATTATTAGTGATATTAGTAGTGATGTAATATAATTAAATAATAATAGTAATATCAAATTAAAGTGTTTTTACAGTTTTTTTAACAAGTAATATTTTTCAGTATTTACTTATAATAATTTTTCATTATATATTATTTAAATATATTATTTTTATTATTACATTGTAAAAATGCAAAGAATATAAATAGTATGCAAAAATAAATGAAATATTTAAAACGTAGTACTATTTATCATATTTAATACATAAAAGAGTTAAAACAGTTCATTTTCTTAAATGATATTCATAAAAATATAAATTTGCATAAATAACTGTCATATTATTGTTATAGTATATTAATATTATATTATAATGTAATATATACAAATAATTAAATATATGTATTGTATTACAGTATTATATAATATTATATTATTATGTATCATATAAATTTATAATATTATGAGCTATTTATAATTATTTAATTTAATTTAATTTAATTTAATTCAATTATTGAGGAAAAGAGATGTATAAAAATTTTCTATTGAATATACTGAATAACATTAAAATATTTAGTATAAAATATTTACATAACAATATAATAGTATCTATTTAGTGTGCGAATAGTGTAATTCAGTGTGCCATAATTTAATGGCATGCTTCAAAGTACAATTTAGGATTAATTATTGATTAATAGCAATTGGCCCTCGGTTATCGCTATCAGATCTAAAAGATGACTTTATCGATAAAGTTCGCTAACTGAAGTACGAACAGTATGCTATAAATTCACTTTCCTAATGAACTCATTGTCAGTAATTCTAAGTAATAGCACAATAAACTATAGCCAGACATTACAAATAGAGTAACTGTTACTAACAAACTGCTTCTCGTCTGTGAAATCTTTTTATCGAATGAATCAATGAAGCATAAGTGTAATCTTCCACTTTTCGTTTATTGAATGAAGTGAGTAATCAGTACTAAATCTCCAGCCTTCTCGTTCAAACAAACTACTTGATATTAAATTTCATAATTTAGGAAAAAAAATTCTAATAATATGATACCGCGTTTAATAATAATTACAAAGAATTGATCTAATCATCTTAATAAGCTTAATATAGTGGTAGCAATATGTACTTTCTACTTGATGTTTACTTAGAACTTGTTACGAGTAAGTTATCTCTTATTGTTAGTGAGAAATTTTTTTAGTTATCGAAAATAAAATTGATTTTAATCAAGCAGATTTAAATTTTACTTCTTGCGAATAGGAATACTGATTTGATCCAAATTTTACTCAAGTTATTTTAAATTTTATTTCTTGCGAATGTGAATATAATTTATTGTGTAAAATTAGAATTTTTAAAATTAGAAATTTGTATTGGAGTAAAAGTACAAATTTGTTTTTTTTTTACAGAAATGATGAAGAAGAATGATACATGTAGAAAATTTTGGGATTTAATAAATTTATAAATAAGTTATGTCTAAAATGTTAACGATCCAAGTGTTGTCTTTCTCCGTGATTAATACATTTTGGTAACGTGATCTTTCGAAGAACGTGATCCCCGTGCTTTTTTTAAATTGACGAAAATACTTTATTTATGATATGAGCTTTTTTTAAATCCACAAAATTTTTGTCACTTTTCCAGAGATTGTAATACTCGAAAAACACTTGAGTGATGTTTTTGAATTTACAAAAACACATTATTCATTATACAAGTTTCAATACAATTTTAACAAATATTTAGTTAAAATGTTAACAATTTAATTTTACAAGAGTTGATTTTTTTAAAAATCTAAGAAAGAATTATCGTAACAACATCGAAAATATATATTCATTCAATAGTATACAATATTTTAGAAATCCAATTTTTTAAAAAATTGTCTAGAATAGAAAACTTTACAAGATTTAATTTTGATTCAGTCTACGAAAAAGTATATTATTTATAGCATCGAAAAAATTCAATTAATAAGTTACTAGTATTTTAGCACTTCATTTTTCATTCTCTTTTTTTGAAGTTATAAACCTTTACAAAAATTAATTTTAATTATAAATCTATGAAAAAGCACGTTATTTCTAATAATATATTATTATTTATTTCAATAAAGACATTGAAAAAATTCCAATTAATTACCTAATTAGTATTTTAGCAACTGCATAATTTTTAAATTCACGAAGGATTATTTCTAACATTATTTCTAACAACATTGAAAAAATTTAATTATCGAGTTAATAGTATTTCAGCAACCACATTTTTGGTTTTTGATTTAGAGAGTTTTACACGAATCAAATTTTATTTAGATCTACGAACATTATTTCTATCAACATTAAAAAAAAATAAAGAAAGTTAATCAACTAAGATTGGCTATCAAAATGAATTAACTAACATTGGAAAATAAAGTGAATTAACATTATCTCGGTAAATCGATTTATCGAAGATCGCAGCACGCGGTAACGTCCATTTAATCCAGCAACTTTTCCAACGAACGACTTTTATCCTTTTAATCCGCGGAGACACGTCGTTATTAATAACAACATTGAAAAAAAATCGTGTGACCATGGTGTTGATTTCCCGTGGAATGGCTCATACGTAACGATACCAGTGCCACTGGCACGTGACCTCGTTGCCTTAATCTAGCCCAGTCGTCGATCGTCGGTCGTCGTACTCCTCGTGATTTTTCTGATCGGCCTTAGCCGAGGTACACAGCCTCGAGAAGCGCCTTCGGTGAAGAGAAAAAAAAAAAAAAAAAATGAAGAAAAGGAAAAGAAAAAGAAAAAATCAGAAATCGTTCCAGTATCTCACGGTAATTCGCTTCACGTTCGCGCATTCCAGCTGCCGAAGCAAAGTAAAAGAAAGAAAGAAAGAAAGAAAGAAGAAAGGAATAACGAAAAGGATTATGCGTCGACTTTCCATTCTTTATGGAATGCAATTTCATGATACGGACTTTCTATGCTCTTCCGCGCCTCTCACTTGGCTCCACCCATCCGGGCTGATTATTATCGTTCTCGATCGATTCTCAACTTCTCCGGCCAATTTGATTCCTCGGTTTCTAGACTCGAGTTTTTTGCAGGAGTTGATAATTTCATTTTTATTCGTCTTGCTCGACTCGTCGTTTTCAATTTCTTGTCTGAATCATTTTGTTCATTTTTGCGTTGGTTTCGTCACCTCTGGTTCTTCTAGATTCGATTCGAGTTTTACAGGAATGCCACGTATATCGATAATCTCATTTTTAATTCTTGTCCAACTCGTTTATTCGGCGTACTTTTTATCCGAGTCCTCTTGTTTGTTTTTGCGGATTAATAGTTTCACGAATCACGCAATTGAATGTAATATACTTTTTATCTTATCAATCTGCACTTGTTCACAATGATGTTCGAGACTATTTTATTCATAATAAGAGCCATGTATTTATAAAATGTAACACAGAATCAGGGAAAGCAACATAATTCCTTTTTTCCCAGCCAAATTATGAAACGATCAATGATAAGAGTGTCTCTGCAACATTTTTATAGTGATAACCTGAAAATCATGTTTTTCGAGTTGTATCACTTTCGTCGCAAAGGAGCGATGAAATCTGTGTCTCGCATTCGAAACCATGAAATTATTAGGAATAGCAAGATTTATAACAAATAACATAGTATCCCTGGTAAAAACTTAAAAAATCAAGTCGCAAATATTTAAAGACATTTAAAAACGTTGTAATCTTTTAGATATATAAATATGTTATTATATTTGTTTGAAGTACGTGGAAAAATGAAATTGATTGTTTCATCGTCCTAATTCATTGTGTTTAAATACTTAATGTAATGAAATTAGGTAATGAACACTTGTGTATACTGGACTATAATAGATTCGTTAATTGTTTTGTGAAAAAGAAAAAGAAAAACGTGTGTAATTTGATTTAACGCGAACTATATTTGCGCACGTGCCACGTATCATGTAGTTTCATAAAATCTCTCGTAAAACTCAATTAGAACATTCCGTTTCAATACGCCTCGAATCATTGACCGTAACGTGCGGACGTGTAAAATTGATTTATCTCTATAAATCTGAGCCTTCCTTTTTAACAGAGAGCCTTTCTGTTCATTTCTTCTTTGTCGTGTACAGAGAACATTAGAACTTTAATTTTAATTATAATCTTTATTGTATTCTTATACTATTACAATAATTAATATTATACCAAAGAAATGGCTCTTTGTAGGAATTTGTTTTATATTATTAATAATTACAGTGTTTTATTGCACTTTAAATGTTGTGTTGCGTGTATTTTTACAATTTAAACACAGTTTAAATACTTATCAAAAAACCAATATCAAATTAATCAATAAATAAATTACGTCACTCAATCAGGTCTTACCTACCTTTTAAATTTGAAAAAGTCGTACAAGTTATTTTGTAAAATTTAGCACTCTCGAGTAGGACGTAATTTTTCCATAAAATGAGGAATTTTCAAAAATAGGAATTAGAATTTTTTTTTAGACTTGAAGCTTTGTTTCCCCTCTTCTTATTCGTATGCTTATATTTATCATTCTGATGATTTACTCTGATCCAGTTTATCGTTATCGGCGTAGAAAAAAGAATCTGTATCTGAGCAAGGAAACAATTAAAAATAATTAATACTCTTCACTGACAGAATTTTCTTGATCGATCAATTTCCTCAAGCAAGGTCATACACTTTAATTGAAAAAAAAAAGACTTTTCTTTGCAAGTTGTATTTACCAATAAAATCACGATGTACGACGACAGAGGTTTTTAAGTAGATCAAGTTCATTTATGACTTTTTTTCTAATTTCACTTAGAAGAGAAATACACTGGTCTTGGCCCACTTGCTGGAATCAACTCGTACATTCTTAAAATTCTAGCTTTCACCTTCTAGGATATGTGATGTATTCCTTTTGATAATGTCTTGAAATGAAGTTTCCGCTAGACGTTACACTTGGATTAAAACGGAAAGCTTCGCGACATTCATTTAGCAGGATGAAACGACGATTTGAACAAATTGACGTGCAATCTCGAGCGCAGTAAAAATTCTCGATTTCACCTTCTAAAAACTATAAATTTTTTCTGAAAATAATCAGTTGATATGATAGTCAAAGTAGTGCATGCTACACTTCGATCGGAACAAAAAGTGTTTTTAGTTCACTTTAGTAAGATAAAAGGATGATAAGCAACAGTATATAAATTCTAACTTTATAATAGGAATTTTATAAATATATAATATAAGTATATAGTATATAATAAAAATTCTAATTTGTTTTTACATCACAGCACAGATATGCCTTAGAGTAGGCATATCAACTGTCCTATTGTTTTTAAAAATAATCTCTTAATTTATGATAGATTTTAATATTACACATATGCATACATTATACGTATTATGCAAACATTTGCTTCAATCGACGTTAAAATTAGTAACGTAACAGAATGAAATTATAATAAAAGGAAAATCGAATAAAATAAATATCTATCTATCTTTCGTCTCCCAAATCATACATTTTCTTTTCTCAAAAATAATCCCTTGATGTGAAATTGTTTCTTGGTAACCGAATTAAATTAAAACTAAAAATCATTGAATTAGCATTACTCCTTCAATTAATTTTCAATATTTTACATATTTTTAGTAAGATTTGAAAGATGTGAATATAACAGAATAACAAAAATTTTATTCATTAAAGTACATAAATACACGCACATTTTATAAGTGCAAATAGCTGTTATGATAAATATTCAGTATATACAATAGTATATTAATTGTTAATATGTATACTATATACGTGTAATATTTTAATAGTGAAAATGTCAAGATTCTACTTTTTAATATTGGAGATGCGAAAGAAAATTCCATTGGATTTGGTAGTTTTGTGAAATCCGAGCAAATTGAAGCACTTTTGTCTAGTGCTCAACGATATTATTAAATTTCCTTCAAATTTTTCAATCTATTGAGAACACGTAAAACGTTGAAAATTTTGAACTTGAATCTTAATTCAACGACCAGGCGCTGTATTACACCTCAGTCTAAATGAAAATCAGTAAATTTCTACTTTAGCTTTTTCCAATTTTGGCTATTTCGTTTCTTTAACGAGAGAGTCATCTTATTACTAGAACAAGAAATTCTTGTTATTTAAAAAAAAATCACAAGCCAGAAAAATAGCCAGAATTGGAGAAAAAAACTGCACGACTTGTACCCCAGTACGATTCGTCTCGCTGAAAGGCCCAGAAGCAACTGTTCTGACTAGGAAATGAAGTCGACTCTTTTGCTATAAAAAAATTATTGATAAGCAAACATTTGAATCGATACAAAACAAATTACACGCGCGATCGCTCAGTAGCAGACAACGCCACTCCTACTCGAGGTCCATCCCACGCCCTCTCACGAATCACGTGATCCAAATCAACCAATCGCTAATTTTCGTTGCATTAGCGTTGCACGAATTTGAAGAAGCCCGATTTTCTGGGTTACCCCGGCTAAAATCACTTTCAGTGATAAAATGGTAAATTAGAAATCTATTCGAAAAATTTACTTCGTAATTTCTGGCCCAACGAGACGAAGCGACGTGCGTGCAATCGAACAAAATAAAAGTCGAGTGGAACGTTGACGTGTGTTTCGTCCAGACGACGTCACCGGCTCTCCGACTCTTGTTTCTTGTCGTACACGGTCGGCGTACCTTCACCTTTACGTGATCGTGCACGTACACGCGTGCACGCTTCGTATACGCGACACGGGCAATCGTGCCAACACACAGAAATCGGGAGAAGTCGAAGAACGCAGATCGCTAGAGGCGGTGTTCCGCTGACCTACTCTACGATTATCACTCACTACATATAGCCGATCGTTGGTGCAGGTGCGTGTGCGTTAACTAGCGTTGCCAACTATACCTCCTGGAGGAAAGGAGGACGCGACGAGGGGACGTAATCAAATAAACATTTTCGGTCCTTTTGCTCTGGAAGTGTTTGCGTTCTTCTCGATTCGCAACGTTTTCCGTCAACGGAGCTCTTCGCGGCCAAATTTGCGCTTCGTCATAAAATACACGGTTCTTTGTCTAAATTAAATGACATTTGAACGTTTGCGGAAACTTGTATAGAAAATACATGGTATAATTAAAGTTTATTGGTCTCCTCGGCATCGATAATTTCTCGTTCGTGTAAGAGGAGGTTTAAAATGTCGTAAAGTCTTCTTCGTGGTTATTTTTGATCATTCCAGGGAGGCTATATACGAATATATAGTTTTCTGAATAATATTGGAACGTTTATGCGTACTTGTATAGAAAATATATAGTATAATTATAGTTGGATTAAAGTTAAGAGAAGTTTATTGATTTCAGTGATTTTTCTTTCATATGTCGTATTTTAAAGTGACGTTCATGATTATTCAGAGAAACTGATACGAATGTGTAGATTTTTTCTGAATTAAATAATAATGGCTTGTATAGAAAATAGTGTAATTAGAGATTGACTTTCAAAGCCATTTTCGATTATTAATATCAGAGAGACTGATATTAATATATAGATTTCCTCTGAATTGAAAATGATATTGACACGTTCATACGAACATAGCATAGAAAATACACAGTATAATTGGAGTTTATTGATCTTCTTCGGCATCAATGATTTTTCGTTCGTATAAGAGGAATACTAATGCTAATTTATCGATACTATCAGTTTTATTTTATATAGTAATTTCCTAATTAATGATATTCATAAATACATTATATATAGACTTCTATTGTAACTATTGTAATTGGAATGCTCTTTTCGCAGATTTTTTGTTCCATTTAAAAGTTATTAGCTAAATTAATCACATAATCTTTCAATCTAACTTGTATAATAGCAAAAGAATTTACTAAAGTTTATTTATTTTGTCTGCAAATTTTAAATATTCAGAACAATTTTGAACATTTTGAAAGTTATGTAAATATATATTTTGGAAAATTAACAACATTTCTTGTATTTATATAAATAACACATAACACACATAAATCAGCAGAAAAATCATTATTCAATTATTATTCAAAGAATATCATTCAATTATCAATTACGAATACGTTACAAAATATATTTTTATCGTTATTATAATAAAACCAAATTTTCGTAAAATTTTGTTTATTTTTTTTGAATAATAATGTCGTAAAGGAAGATCGTAAATTTTTCAGAAAATGACCTAACTTTAATTTCGAAAATTACAAATTAATTAACATGCATAAAATGTCGAAAATATTAAAAATTTTTAAGATGTACGTAGATCACTTTTAATTTAAGTTGTATATAACCTTAGATTATAAACTAGACTGCTTCCACATTTTTAACACAACTTTTCGCTGCTGTGCAACTAGCTACACGTATTCATACATCAGTACATGCTAGTTATGAGAGTTACATATATCTGTTCCATTTTATCAATGTACGTGGCCTACTCCAAAGCATGTTGAAATTTTATTTTGCGATTTGTATTTTTAAAAGCCTACCTAACCCGTCGGTTATGGAACATTAAGCAGCAACACCTATTCATAAGGCATTTGTCGAATCAAACTACTGATTAGATAGTTAAGCTTACAGTTAGACAGTCAATACGTGGTTAAATTTAAATATTGCCACTTTCCTCGTGAATTATCAAGCTTTCCTCCTTTCCAACTTTTACCACGAATTTTTCCAACTGAAATTTTAAACTTCACTGCGACGCTATACGAATCGAAATCATCGTGCATATTTTTTCTTTACGAATCGTAACTGACATCTTTTTGCTTTCTTGTTTCGGCAGGTGCAAAATTCGCGAAATTTTTCACTTCAATTCAATTCGAAAATGTCTTAGATTTCATAAATTTTTAATGAGAAAAAATTTTATTTTGACAATCAATTTGACGTTGTAAATATAATAATCTACTGTACATTGAACACGATCGAGTATTGACATACTCGCTATATTTATATTTCATTATAAATGTGTCTTTATATAGCTGTATCTGTTATATTTATATTTATTATTATTATTATTATATTATTATTATATTTATATATATTTATTTATGAATGTTTGTTTTAATTATACCTGATAAATTATACATTTTTATCGACGTTATATTTGTGCTCTTTCATTTATATAAAAAATCGTTGCATCGGTTTGCTTCTTCTTTTGCTAAAGCATGAACAAAAGTGCATCGATAGAAAGTTTTTAATTTTTTTTTCGGGTAAAATAAGAAAGTCACGATACTAAGAGTAAAATTTCAATTTCGTTCTGCTAATAGGTTTTTTTTATAATATCGGTCAACAATTTTTATGCTCGGTTTTTATTTCTCAATTTATAATGGAGGTTCCGTGATCCTTTCAAACACCTTATTACAGTTGATCAAATCCACGTGATATAACACGATCATAAAAATCTCAGCTTATATATTCACTTACTGATAATAAATGTATGTACATACACTGTATATAATTATTTATGCACTAATGTACATGTGCATAAATAATTTGACACTTAATGCAATTACATCAAAAGCTTGACATTTTTGTTACGTTCCGACTTTTACAGTTAATTTTCCGCATTCTCCAGTTTCATACTTATTTTTAGTAAATAGCCGATGCTTCATAAAATTCGTATAAACTTCTTCAGTGCGGTTAGGAACAGATATCTCAGTCGTTTCAAAACTTGTCAACATACGTAAATCACTCTGCAGAGTCTTTTAGTCATTTAATCATTATAATATTAGCTATTTTTTTTTTTTTTTATTACTGAGATTATGTTAAAGAGATTTATTTGAATTTTATTTTATATTGCAATAATTTAGAAATATAGTGCATATATGTCAATGCAAAATCAAATGTAACCGATTTAACGATGCAGAAATTAAATGTAAATTGGAAAAGTCAATTCATCGTTCAAATTATTATGAATATGTTGTGTTGACGGCCTCTTTTCGTTACTGTTTCAATGTATTGTTCGCTTATGTAAAAATTAAAACTAGTCAGTTCATCTTTATTAATACGACGACCGCTGTTTCTATTTCTATAAACATTTTAGAATAATTAACAATGAATTTTAAATAACGTAAATCATTAGATAATATTATAGAACGAAAAACTTTTGTCCTTATTATAATATGCTTAATTGTAACATTCCATAATTTTGCCCAATAAGGCAAAACCATTGGCAAATCAAAATATTAATCTTTAGAGTTTCCACCGAATTACAATTATTATAATATTAGCCATTCTTTCTATCAACTTTTATCTGTTCATTTTATATTTCAATATTATATTATATTACATATATCAAGATTAAGTTAAAGAGATTTATTGGAATCGTATGTTTATATTGCCATAATTTGAAAGTATCCAAATACTCGTACACGGTATTGTACCTACTCGCGCGCACATGCCAGCGCAGCGTGGAGCCTCCGAGTCCTCTTTCGCTGGCTCTATTACCGCATCCGTTTTCCTCCACTCGCTGCCCAGCACCGTTTTCGTTTCTCTCTCTCTCTCTCTCTTTCTCTCTTTTCTTCGTGTAATCCCGCGTACCGCTCCGTTGCACGTCGGATTAACAGTTAACGAGCAATCTCCGAGCGGAGGAATAAGTCGGCGAAGGCCGACGATTTCTGGTAAACGTCCGCGGCGAAAGTATGGCAGATCGATTTCGCGATCGAGCCCGTTTCCGATGATGCGTGACCGAAACTCGAAAGCGAGCATACGATTCCTCTGTCGTGCCTCTTCCTTTAATCTCTGGCTCTATCAGCCGGGGGTTTTTGCCCCAACGTCGTGCACCAATATGTCTCCTCCCTTCGTTTTTCTGTACGCACGCCTCCGGACACGTACGGCTTACTCCGCTTCCGAGTCCAAGTCCGAGTCGACGCCGCGCTCGAAAACTTTCTAGCGGGCAAAAAGTCGTCCCATTCGAACGCTTGCTGGAAATTCGGCAGCTTTTTACCGGAGTTGCGGTAACGAACAGAGCCGTTGCCATCGCGTCGCACCATCGGCGCATCCGCCGAGACGTAAAAGGCTCGGCTACTTTTCTTTTTCTTTTTCTTTTTTTTTTCCTTCTCCCTTTCGGGAAAATTTATTGCACCGAGGCAACGTCGTTTTTTTTTTCGACCGCGATCCAGTTCCTTGGTTAGTTCCGCTTCGGATCTACGATTGTCAGCGGCGATTATTCGTTCGATCTTTTCGAAAAAAACCGAAACCGTGTATTTGCTAGTGAGAATAAAACAGAGTGTATAAACAATTAGATCGCACTTTTGTTATAAAAATATACACGGTGCAACGCGTAATATGTAGAAATGTACAAAGCAGGGGATTACAATGCGTGTTCGTTCATTGAAAGGCTGAAAATAAAATCAAGCTAAGAATAGTATCAAATATAAATTAAATATGATACATAGTATTATAGATATCAAATGTAATAAAGAGATATTTTTATCACTGGAAGGTAACACAGAAAATCGGGCCTCTTCAGGTGCAACGCTAATGCAACGAAAATTAGCGATTGGTTGATTTGGGTCACGTGATTCGTGAGGGGACATGGGGTAAACCTCGAGTAGGAGTGGCGTTGTCTGGTACTGAGCGATCGCGCCTGTAATTTGTTTTGTATCGATTCAAATGTTTGCGTATCAATAATTTTTTTATAGCAAAAGAGTCGTCTTCATTTCCTAGTCAGAACAGTTGCTTCTGGGCGAGACGAATCGTACTGGGGTACAAGTCATGCAGTTTTTATTATTAAAACTATGCGGCAGTTGTATGTATAAGTGAAATTAAATGTATAAAACAAGCTCTGTAACACATTTGAAAATTAGTGAAACGTGTCTTTTTCTCTAGTGAAAGTAAGATTACAAAATTTTAACGTACTAGATACGTACTTGTGATGTTAAATGCATTGTAATATTATAATATTTTTGAATTAATTAAGTACGTGTTTTTTCATGTAATTCATCTGAAAAAGATCGTTTCACAAACTATTTTCAAACACGCGTATGTGGATTAAAAAATGAATGAAATATAAAAATTTAAGAATATTAAAAATATAAACGTGCTTCGTTAAAAAGCTATGATAAAAGTATCAAAGAAGTAATAGATGTACTTACGATGTAATACAAAATAAAAATAGATAAACGATATTTATGTTTTATTTTGATTCGTCGAATTAAGTAAGTTAAATTTCATTAAAGAAATACAATTACTATTAATAACTGAACATTCGCTACTTTCGTAGATATTAATTTATCGAATAAATTTTATAATATGATATTACGTTGTTGCTATATTTTTCCTTGAAGTGATCCGAGATCAATATACTATTTAATTTATACAACGAATCAAATATTGATTCAGCAGACATTAGTTTATTTTAACGTGTATATTTACTTGTCATATAAATTAAGAAAATTAAAGTGTAAAGTGTAAAAACACTATTATAAATAATTCCTAAAATATAATTTTAGATCAATTTTTAAGATATTAAAACATTCAAATATTCAAAATGTTTTTGTAATATAATTATCTGTTTTTGTTTTGTCAAAAAAAAGAAAAAAAAAAGATTTATCAAATACAATGTACAAAATTATTTATATAAATGAAGACTTTTTCAAATAAATGAAAAATTTATTCATAATATTATTATTACTGAAACTTTAATGAATTATACTTAAAAATTAAAGTTTCAGTACTATAGAAGAATAATATTGCTTACATGAGAAAGTAATACTTTTGAAATTTCAATGTGCTCCAAATTTTTAAATGGAAATAGATATATATTAATTACGATTAAATGTAAAAATTAAATTTTGTTTTGTTTACCTAAACATGATTTTATATCGCAGATGATGGTAACTTGTACAAGAAATAATTCCATTAAATAACAAACAATAACAAACATTACCTATTCAATGTTTTCATTTTTCATTTTCATATTACACAGTGCGTACGAGTGTTCTGGTTCTTTTAAATTTTCACTGTGAGACATAACAATAGGTACAACCGTAATTCAACGTAATGTAGAGACTCGTATAGTACGTAAAATTTCCCATCAAGTTTTATCAGCGTCTATTCGTTCAGATAACGTTAGACGTAATGAAGAATTTTATCTTTTGGAGGTTTAATTTTTTTTTTCTTATGTATAAACACGATTGCAAAATCGATGTTGTGATGCTCGTAACAACAAACTAAACGTAGCATGAATTACGACGTAATTAGTTCTACGTTATTTGAGCTTAGAAACAGCTATCTTGATAAATGTAATGTCTCAGTGCTTACGAACTAATCTACAGTTAAGAATTAAATTATACGGTCGTTTTGCAATTTTGAGTTGCACATTTGATTTTGAACAGCGTATAAATAATTCATGATTAAACATTGATGATCGTAAAAATATATAATTAGAATGTAATTCGAATTTTCCAAATTACAGTATCGTAATAAAACATTTTTTTTTTTCATTATTTTCGTCGAATAAATTTGTAAAATTGGTCTCAATGAGTCCTTTATGTTTGATCTTTTATAATCTGAATCTTTTATGATGTATAGATAACTCACATTGATCTATGTTTGATTTTGTTCAATATTTAATATTTTTACAATTATTATATTTTTTTCTTATTATACATGTATCAGCTTCTTAAATTATTCCAGTACAAAATATATTAGAGTTTCCATTTATTGAATATTTATAATATAACGTATAACAACTGAAAGAAAACAGACATTTACAAATATTAATATTATTTTACCAACTTAAATATATTTATTATAAATATAATTTCAAATCAGCAAATTATTATATATTAAATTTTTCTGTTATCGAATATTATTACATTTACAAATATTATTATATTCTACTAAATTTTAGTTTTTCAAATTCTTCCATAAAACACAATTGAAGAAATATACTTTATATTACTTCACTGTATTTTTATTACTCAACTTGCTATACTTTCACTGCTCAAATGATCCAGTTGAACAGCATAATTAAAAAAGAGTCTGGCTTACAAAATGTTACTCACGCTCGTCTATAAAATTATATAAAATCGGCTATTAATAAATTGGGCCACGTTGCCAACAGACCAGGCGAAATAACAGCTCGCTTTATGCAAATACTATTTGTTACGGTTCAAAATGTGGATTCCAGCCGCTGTGTAAAAGCCACGAAACGCTTGGCACGCGTTCCCTTCCGCGAATGTGAATGATAAAATATTAATAGAAACGTCCGAAGTTGCACGGACGTGGATGGGAATAGTAGCCGCTTGGTGGCGTGGTTTTCCAGGTTGAAAAGCAACCTTGACCCAGTGACGAGGCCACGTGGAGCCCCCGTGGGTCGTACTATGTGTCAGGAAATTGTATTTATACGCTATCTTCGGCGGGGGGTGGGGAGCGGGGTGGTAGGAAGGGGAATTTTATCCCGCCGTGTTTTATTTGTCCTAGATACAGTAGGGGCATCCTCGGTGCGTATCATGCCTCAGTGCAGTGACGTAATCCGTGACTTATTATAAATTCTACTCATCGCTATGCCCTTTTTTGTTTCACTTTTCGCTTTCTATCGTGTAAAGGAGAGATCGCGTGTCGTTAGGATCGTTAATCCGCCACGTGCTGCGGTGTTTTTACGTTCGATCGAAAATACGTTCGTGTGTTTTGTTTGTATAATTGTTGAGAAAATGAAAATGAACTAGGAAAGGGGGAATGGAGTTGGAACTGTGGAGTTTTGAAACAATTTCAAGTTAAAATTTATCTTCGTGTAATTCCGTATTGTTGTGAAATATTAATAGTTATAAAGAAGTGGAAGTTGTTACGTTGTAATGATTTAATGATTATACATTTATTATATAATTTAATTAAATTATAATGATAAATATAACATATAGTATACGATACGACATAGACATAGTAATTTATATTACATTTACATTATATTTATAAATTTATAATTTGATGTTAAGTTCAATAAGATCAAGTAATTATTTCACGTTTGATTTTAACAGAGTTATTTATTATAAATATCCGGATACAATTTACCAATGAAGTAATTATGTAAATAATAACTTAATAACAATAATTTTGAAAGATTTGATTGATTTTTCGTAAAATAAAATTTTACATTCCTTGTTATATTCCTTATTCCTACGTTATATTCTTTTTGCTATTTTAATTATACATTTTAATTTCTTTGGTTGTTTTATACCTTAGTCGCCGATGGTTCTAGTGTTTAATGCAAATTAGTAATTTAATTAATTGCTAATATAATACTCAATGATTGTTGACTATGTAGTGAAATAATTCAATTGAAATTGTTTGATTAATTATTGAAACAATGTAGCTAATGTTGGCATATGTAAATTAGTAAACCTAAACTGATTAACTCTAATTGTTATAGAAGCGAACAATACGTTCAGAATATTCAAAAAAATTATTGATCGATTATTGAAATAATTTAATAAGGATGAGCTGATTAATTCCAATTCTTATAAAAGTGAACAATATGTTTATGTTTAACAGTAAAATATGATATACATTAACGAAAGAGTAGAGGCTGTTAACATAATGAAATAATCACTTACTCGTAATAATTTGAAAGACGAATTAACTTTTCTAATTACTCAGTTACATTTGATTTCTGCATCATTAATCAACTTGATATATGTACACTACTCTACATATTTCTTTAATATAATCTTAATAAGAATCTTAATAACAAAAAAACTTGTACCTCAGTACGATTCGCCCCAAGGCCCAAAAGCAACTATTCTCAAATGAAGACGACTTTTTTGCTATAAAATTTTATTGATGTGCAAACATTTGAATCGATACAAAACAAATTACAGAGGTCTACCCCACGCCCCCTCACGAATCACGTGACTCAAATCAACCAATCGCTAATTTTCGTTGCATTAGCGTTGCACCTGAAGAGGCCCGATTTTCTGGGTTACCCCCGCTAAAATCACTTTCAGTGATAAAACAAAAAAAAAAAGAAATAGCTAGTATAATAAATAGGTGAGACTAAAGACTCCGCAGAGTGAGTTTACGTGTTGTTGAAACTTTTAAAACGATTGAAACGTCCGTTTCCAATGTCACTGAGTTTTATAAAGTTTTATAAAGATTTGACGAAGCATCAGTTACTTACTAGGAATAAATATTAAACTCGAGAATGCGGGAAATTGACTGTAGAGGAACACTCGTCAATCGTAATTGTCGAAACGTAACGAAAATGTCGAAATTTCTATGGAATTTCATTAAGCGTCCAACCGTTTATGGCACGGTTTATAGCGGAGACCTGTAACCACGTTCATGCAACTGCAAATCCTCGAGTAAATCACGGATAATCCCGTCGTATTAATGGAACGAGAGATTCATCGAGAGGATCATCGGTGGAATCGAACTAAAAGAGATGTGAATGCGAAATGCTACGGCGACTCTGGCGTAATCGAGGGAGAGTGAAGCATAGAAATACCAAGATCACCAATAGGTCACGTAGTTTTCCGACGACTAAGCTTGTTAGATACCTCCGAGTACGAAGGTATCTAATCATACGTGACGTTTTGAAAGTTCACACGTTCGTAGCTGCTGACGTAAATTCACGTCATTTCGAACTCGACTTCCGGTTACCGGTTGACACGAATCAAGGTCAAATTGCAGGCTTCTCTTTTGCTTGCTTTAATATTTTACATCGGCGATGCTGTTTCGAATCGGTTCATCTTTGTTCATTTTTTAATCTGGAGTTTTTTTCAGGCGTTCCTGATCGATTTATATTTTTCCAACAGTTGGTTTAGTTCGTTTCGTATCAAGAGAGAAAATATGGAAAATGTGGAAAAATTGTTATTGGTGTTATTAATTTAATCCTGAGTTTTTTCAGACATTTTTGATCGATTTATACATTTTCTAACAGGTTGGTTTAGTTTCGTGTTAAAAAAAATATCTCGAGCGTGAAAAAATTTCAATCAGTTCGATTTTATGTTCTCAAAACAATTTTGTGCTCTTTGTTGAGAGTGTTAAATGTAAAAATTTGAAGATTGTAGGAGAGTTAAGCGGATTTTGAGCATATTGAGGAAAGAGGGAGGAAATTTAAATAATTTTATAATAATTTTATCTTTATTTTATAAAGTGAAAAATGTTCAAATTTACATCTCTATCATTCTGTAAACTTCCTGTTTTCTATTATCATTTTAATATCTATTCTATTTATACTCGACATTTTTCTCTTTCTTAAATTGACCTTGCTGTTACTAATACTAATTTTTATTATATTTTACTATATGATGTTGTAATTATTTAAACATCAGAATCTTTGAAAACTAAAATATAGTGCAGAAAGAATTAGTATTTAGTATAGTTGCTCAAAATGATGAAATCTGAAAATTTCAGGATATTAATAGTGTACATTTACAAAACATTTATACTTTGAAAGGATAATATCATAGTCCGTATTTTATTTTAATAAAATTGTTAATCCTCACTTCTGTGGTATCTTGTTCAAATATCTTTTTCTTTTGAAATGCTTTATTCATAGAAAGCCTAGGATATTCGAATAATAAAACAAATAATAATAATTTTATATTTAAAACTACTTCAATAATAATTAAAATATATCAGACATTTTCTTCCTTTAGAACACTCCATTCACGGAAAGCCTGGAATATTTAAATATTAATCCTTAATGTTAATCCTCAACTATCATCGTTGGATACTTGAAGCCGCAAAAGTTTATGTCGTTGCTTATATTGCGTAGTTTTGAAATTTTTTTTATTTAATTTCATTATCAATCTCTATCAGAAAAAAAGAAAAACATAAGATGCAGAATAAATGAAATTAAATTTGTGCGATGTGGTACAAATTATTATAATTATCTGATATTACCGAGGACGAAGTATTCTAAATCATTCTTAAATTTTTCCTAAATCGCTGCTGAAAACGTGAACAAACCAAAGATTCATAGCTTCGCGTGCAGCAACGGTGAAATTGATGATATTTCGATAACTCGCCTCCATACGTGACGTCAGAGGGGCACACACCCCACGAGGTGAGAACGAAGCTTTCAAATATTTCAATGCAATTGCTTTTCTCATTTTCCCCGGCATGGTCCAGTTCCAACGCGCATAATTCTGACATTTACTCGCGGCGTAGCTTTATTCCGCTTTGAACAGCGAGTTTCTTCGACTTGAATGGCGTACATTGTCGGTTGACACTTTTAACTTACGTTTGACGAATTTTTCTATTTTTCTGAATTGTACTCTGGCGATATATTTCATGTAATTGTTGACAGAACAGAAGTAAAAAAATTAACAAAACATTCTTTCTTGAAGTTCCTTTTAAAATTTAAACTCGAATAAATATTGTGAAATGTTATATACTATTACAGTCGTAGTTTTTATCTAACGGCATCTTTAATAATTATATTTGAAAAAGATTTTTCTGATAGAAAGATCGTCGTCAAGAGGATTTATTTTAAATGCAAAAAGCATCTGTTCATGCTTCGATATTAAAATTGAAAAACGTTTAAACGACGAAGTTAATCATTTTAACTTTAGCTGTATTATTCTGAAGAAACTTATTTACAAAACAGAATATCAAATTAAAAATAAATATATTTAAACAGTATAATATAAAATACAAAATTTCGCAACAATTTAAGTATCATTTGATCAGAAATACATTCAGATAAATTCATTTTTTTAAGAACTTCTTCAATCTTCATTAATACAATTTTCAAATTGAAAAAAGTCTTTATTCTGAAGAAACTTTGAAAGCTTACAAATAATTTCTCAAAATTTCTCAGTCCAAGTACTGTTCGATCAGAAATACATTCAGCTGAGAAATTAATCTCCATCGATAGAATTTTCTCAACTGAAGAAAAGTTCAAACCGGTGGATCGGCAATAGTGCAAACTTGCAACTCGATCGATGACTTGATAGTTTCATTTGCTAAACGGATAAGTGATTGCACGCTCGATTCGTGCAGCAGCGTGGCTACCTAGATTTTTCGTTTCGAGACTTCTAAGAAACGGTGGCCCTGTTCGTAAACGGATCACCAACGACGGATCACCGGCCTCGCGGCGTTCGTTTTATTTCCCATCCCGGGAGACAGTGTACACCGCGAACCAGCGGCGAGGTGCCTCGGGAGTATGGACCTTGCGAGCGGTCAAAGTCGTGGCCTACTTCACTTCCTGCCTTCGAAACTTTCTCCTCGTGGCGTCGTCCGCGCGTTCACCAGTGCCACACGGCTGAGAAGGCTCGCCGTCTTTCCACTCGATCTCGGCTACGTGTACGAACCTTCCTTCCTTCTCTCCTCCCGTTCTTCTTCGTCATCTGTTTCTCCTCCTCAGCTTCCGGTTCTTCTCCCCACCCCCTTTTCCCTATCGGTATTATTCAAATTGCTCACAAAAATGAATATGAAGCGATAAAAGAAAAGGGAAACATTTGATTTTCTTTTTATTAAACAAGAACAACTTTCTTTGACTTGTCATTTATTTTTCTGATGTTTAATAAAAAAAAAATCGAATGCTTCTTTTTTTATCGCTTCGTATTCATTTTGAAATGTCTCCTAATTTTTGTGAGCAGTATAGTTTATTTCGGTATAGTAATAAATGTATACAACAACGTATTTAGTAATGTAATCTAATGTATTAGTATATCGGTGATACATTTCGATACAATAATTAAAGTAAGTTTTATGTATTTATTTATATTAGCTTTTCATTTAGCCAGTTTACTTGAGTGTTAAAATGATTTTTTCTTTATTTAACTATCTGCTGAAATAATTCTTTTGTTTTATATCTCGTATTTTCTATTTGTTTCTATGAGTAACTTCTCAAATAGTTTGTAATGAGGTTTGTATTTGTTTCTAGAAATAGTTTCTCAAGCTTCTGATTCTCTGGTATAGCTAGAAATACAAAATTTTTTATATAAGTTCAGTCGTATCTCAAAATAAATATGCATGTTGTACAGGATTTTGCTTGGTATTATTTATATTTAATTACTATTGTTAATAATTAGTTTATTGTTTATATAAAAATTTTTGTTTGACCGTCACACTCTACTGGCAATGAGATTATTTGTTATTTTCTTTCAACGAATTAGCTCTAGTCAATTTCATTAATTTTAACGAAGCATCCATTTATTTCAAATTATTATTCTTTATCATAATTTCATGAAATTCTTATTAACAATTCGTTATTCGGAATTCAATGAAATAGTAGAAATGAAAAAAATTATACAGTAAGTTTCAAGAGATCGTTGCAAACAGAAAATTTCAATCTTTAAAACCACTAGGTGACTCTAGTTGCGAGAAAAATTGTTTAATCTTCCCAGAGTTTAAATTGTTTAAATTTTGACAATTTTCAAGAATAAAATTATTCCTACTTTTCCACCGGCCAAATAATGTAAATGTAAAATTATGAAAAAAAAAAAAAACGAAGTCAAAATAAAATCCTTAACGCTCTAGTATGAAATCAAGTGAATTGTTGCATGATTTTCTTTCACAGCTTAAACTGTTTAAAATGAAAAGTATAAATCGTCGACGTTTAGTTAGGTCTTCGTAGCAATAACAATATTTCTTCTCGCAAGTTTGCGCTGTACTTCAAATTGTTATTTTTTATTCATGCAAGAATCTGAATTTCTCGATCGGGCCTCGCGCCGAGCGAGGTGTCGTCGCGCGTAATTGTTTCACGCGGCGTTCATCATCGTTGTTCGTGGTAATCTGGATGATTGCCTCGCGCTGGTTTGCGTGTAAGTAATAGCTGCTAATAATCCTTAATTACGGCGGACCTGTGCACCGTGCGTTTCCCTACCATCAGATTTAGTAATCGCGTTGTACGCATTATTTACGAGACGCCCCGGAATTGCACGCAGCCGCATCATGCGAACGTTTTACTGGAATTTTTCAGCCGAGTGCAATTTTTCTGGCTATGAAACGGGAATAGGTCCCGCTTTGGAGAAGCTGGGAAAGAAACATGCTAGGAGGAGACAGTTAATCTTTCTCTAATAATAAATTCGCGATAATAACAACTAAATTGCAAATTCATATTTTCGAAAAAATATAGCTTCGGTAAACAATTGTTTTTTATATTAAATGTCAGAGAAAGGAATTTTGAATATCTCATATATTTTTCTCAAATTATTGTCTTGTTGCGATTTCCTATAAATGCATAAAAATTCGCAGCCCAATGATAACTGAAATATTCGTTGTCAGAATGATCAATTTGTAATTTTTTCGAAGAAATTTTATAGATTTGCAGTATTGTAGTTTTCAAAATTTAAATGACTTTCTATAAAATATAAACATTTTATTATATCCTATTGTAAATTTCTTAATTTTTTTTAGAAATAGTAAAGTTTCCCGCATTTTCTGCATTCTAATCTTTCTGAGTACTAGTTTTATTCTCATTATATTGATATGTTGTATAATATAAATAAAGATAAAGATGAATACAGAAGTATTAAGATTCTAATATCATGTATTATAAAATTGTTTTGTTGCTGAAAATTTGAGAAGTAATTAGTATATTATCGTGTTATATATCATATTGCGATATATATATTATATATTTATATTGTGTTATATATCATGTATAAACTGTTGCAAGCATTACACACATTACTACATAAATAGTAATAACATAACAGTATTTGTACTACATATATTATTATATTTTATATATCTTACATAAATAGATTACATTATACATTATAATTATAATTATACATATTCAATGTACATACATTGTAAGTCGAAAGTATATAACATGTTAGAATTTCGGAGGAAATAATAACTTTCTTGATATAAACATTTTATTTACGATGTTACGTTAATATTTCAATTAACTAGTTTAAAAACAAATGTCAATGTTTCGTATATTTCTATATTTAGAAACGAAACTTGCAATTACAAAAAGAAATTTTCTTTTCAAGAAAAAGGATGCTTCAAACTTCCGAGCGTGTTCATTCCAATTACACGTAAGCGGGTAATTTCCTAATCTCCGATTTAAAACGCCAAAGATTATCTGAACACGAGAGATTATCTGAATTCTCGTGAACGTGTAGGATGTGCAGCTAAAAGTATTATTTGGGACGTTCCATTGGCCGAGTATCCATCGTATCCGAGTATGGGCCACGATCCATAAACCGTGTATACGAGCCGTGCACTGGACGCATTATTTGCATTTTGAAAAATTCTAAAATACTCGTTCGACAGGTAACAGTAATTGCTGCTATTTGTTTCAAGTTTTACTATCTTTTTTTTATGGGGTATTTTAAATTTACGGAGTAAGAAATTAATTTTGCGGAGTAAGAAAAATGAAATTTGAGTGATATTAAGTGTAATACGATCGACTACTATAAATATTTTTATTCTCATAAACGTTTCAGCGTGATTGAAATAAGACGAGTGTTATCGATCAAAAGATTTCAAACAACGTAAATAATTGGATAGTGTAAAATATTTAATATCTATACCAGATATTAAATAATTAGATGTGGTAAAATATATATCAGACAGTAAATAAAAGGTATTAAGTAACTATATAGTAACAAGTATAGCTAAATAATTAGATATTATATTAAATAATCAGATACTAAACAACAATACACAAAAAATTATATAACCAGATACTGTAAAATATATACTGAATAATTAAAAATGTGCTTCCATTCAATTTTAATATTTAATAATATAAAAATAATTTAACAGTTTGATAATATATAATTAATATTAACTAATCTTACACAATTAATATAATATTTAATAATGTAACAACGTAATGTAACAATATTTTACAAAAATCAAATATTCCATCCCACAGGCAAGACAATAGATAAATAATTAGAATTATAAAACATACATTAAATAGCAGCATATAATATCTACTACGAAATCGAAACATAAAATCAAATCCCACAGCCAGAAGAAGTATATATACACGTGATAACGTTATAGAAAGTAAAACAAAGAAAATGTTAAATAGGGCAATCGAGAGTTGAATACTTACGATATATATAGGATACACGAGCGGACTGCAATTTTTTCACAAAGTCTACTTTCGTTTGTTGCTCCATTTATATATTTCTGTTCGACTTTCTCCACTCGTTAAATGTTTCGGCACGGTATCGTTTCCAAATTATTCTTCATGGTGTCCCGAAACGCGATTCTCTTTCCTCTTTCTTCCAACGTGTCTTCCTATGGTCTTTCGTTCCCAGCTATGTATCGAAATTCATTTTCGTATCTCGTCCAGCAAGAGCGGCCGGCCGATCGCCATGTTCTGATTACTTGAGGAATCAGAGCGTCTTCCTCGCAGTAGATTAAATTTTAGCAAGTCACTGCCATCGCTACCGATTCATCGCGACGTTCTTGCAATTAGCCATCGGTGAATGAATCCACGGTATTCTTGAGAATTATTGAGAACGGCGGTCTGGAAACGAAATAGGAGGTTGGCAACGTCTTTTAAAAATGGTCTTACAATTAGCTCGAGAATCGACTCGGAGATCCCATCTTTGCGCAGAAATCGTGACTTTGTTTCAATGTTCGTAAAACTAATTCTTGGACTATTTATATGTGTAACATTTATCTAACGAAAGAGGAAAATGCAACAAGTAGTTTACAATTTAAGGAACGCTTGTATTTACGATAAAATTAATTACAATGGAATGCATACGTTCTGATGTATTGATTTACTGTTCTCGAAGAAGAAAAAGATGTGATCAACTACAATACCAGGTCGGAACAGAATGAACATGTTCTGCTGATTTATTGTTCTCGGATAAGAACGAGAGTGAGAATTGTGCTTAATTAATAATTAATAATTAATAAGATACAGAAAGATACTTTATACCTCGTACACTGGGTATTGAAACAAACTTTCTTCCAAACATTTTGGTGAAGAAAGAAAAAAGGCGTTCAATCCTTGCTACGGATTTACCAACTAAGAAAACAAATAATTCAATAAATTCCATGTCTAACAGAATTCGAGAATTAGATAATAAAGTATGGAATATTAAAATATAAAAACATTTTATGTAAAGAATATTAAAATATGAAAAGACATTTTTACGTGATAATTTGATAAAACTTGGTCTCACCTGCTATATTATTCTCACATGTTATTATATGTTCTTGTTGTATAATTATATAATTATTATACATGTTGTTCTGATATGCAATTGCACGTTAATGCAATACATACGCTACACGATATATCGTGATGGTCGAAGCACAGTCTAGTAACTCATTAATGATAGATTTTCTCTTATTAATCAATTCACATTAGTGAATGGTTAGGTGTTATTTTCAAATCGCGTGTTAAGTTATCTTTAGCTCGTTAGCACACTTCAGTTTCGAATCGAAATGATTAATTTTTTTGCGATGCTCCAACCTTTATATGTCAATCTTGCTCTCATTTTAGTAAACATTAATCACAAGGATTCCCTTTATTCGGGAAATTTCAAGAAAACTAAGTACAAAATTGAGAGTACTTGATATCCAAATATAAATATTAAAAAGATTGTTTAATTATTAATTATTATACAATTTATATTTGCATTATTATAAATTCATGGATGGATGAATTAATCATGAAATGATCTTTTAAACCTTAATTTATTGGGAGTATTTGATCTAAATATTAAAAAAGTTATTCTACAACTTATATTTATATTATTGTAAATTCATAAATAAATTAATCACGATGATAATGATATAAAAAATATAAATATCATATTAATAATGATAATTTATTTAAATAAAATATTCTCTTCAACGATAATTTTATCATATCACTAAGTGGTTGAAATGATCTTTCAAATGTCAATTCATCTGCATTTCATATCTATTTTGTTCAAATGGAACAGTTTAAAACAATTGAAGAGAATATTACTAACTCACAAAACGACCGAGAGAACGTTCAGCAAGGTTAATTTATTAAAGTTAGTAAGATCAAAGTCCCACGGATTCTCTTTTCCCATTTTCCCGAGGAACACATTCACCAGCCAGGGAATTGATAATTGATCCTCTCCGTCGTAATCGCTGTCAAACGCTTCTATGCCGATAAGAAATTAATTGCCAGCCACCGGGGGGAAGACGCCGCTCGCGCCGGCCTCTAATCGTGCATAAATTTCCGCGTAAAATTACATCTTCTGGCGTACGGTCGAGGTACGACGCGACGTTGTAATCGCGTTAGTCTACAAACCTGAGTCTAATGACCGGTGAGTTTACGCCGCGTGAGTCAGTGATTGTATCCTGTTTACGTGTTGCGTCCACTATACACGCCTCTCGATCGATTCCGGATGCGGCCCCGCGAAAGTCAGCCGAGAAGTCGATACTGTTCTCCTCGATATGCGACGTAACTCGAATTCCACCCGGAGAAAAGCTTCGCCTTCCTTTGTCTATTGTTGGCCGATGCAGCCAACGTGGCTTATGTTAGTCGGCCGCTGGTGAAATCACCGATCGCTGTCTTTCACTGTGCAGGATGCGATTGATGTCAAAATTGTTTAACAACCGATAGTATCTATAACGATCTTCGCGCGGAGATAAAGTTCTGACAAAGTTGCGCGTCGTGCGAAAGAGAGCACGACCGACAATAACTATTCTTTTCGCAGGGGTGGGAAATTTTTTTGAATTTTTTTTTTTTTTTTTTGAGTCAATCGAAATTACGAGATATTTGATACGTGTCTCGTATAAAAGCTGGTCTCTTTTTATGTAATGTCACAATGATACTATTCGTAATACTATCGGTATTACTTATTGTATTATATTGTATTAATTTATTGTTGTGTTGTATTATTTATAATATAGTATAATTGGTAATATCCATTTATAACATTATTACTATTATTTTATTTTGTTATATTAATTTATTTATTTTATTACATTATTTTGTTTTTGCTATATTACAGTTATCCTACATTGTTATTGTATTGTTAAATATATATTATATTTCACTATTTTTATATTAATGTTATACTAATTTATTGTTGTGTTGTATTATGTATAGTATAATATAATTGGTAATACCATTTATAATATTATTACAAGTATTTTGTTATTGCTATATTACAGTATATAATATATTGTATTGTTAAATATGTATTATATTATTATTTTTGTCTTAGTATTATATTAATTTATTGTTATGTTGTATTATTCATACCATAGTACAATTGGTAATACCATTTATAATATTATTACAAATATTTTGTTATTGCTGTATTACAGTATATGATATATTATATTGTTATTGTTACGTTATATATTACATTATCATTTTTATATTAGTATCTTATTAATCTATTGTATTATTCATAATATTATTGTTATTATTTATAGTTATGGTAATATTATCATATAATAATTTTATTTTTAGATATTCACTTGAATATATCGATTAATTAAAGTACTTAATATAACATAGTTGATTATTAAAATTGTAAATTAGTAGACATACGGAATAATAATTTTTTATCATAATATAGTAATATTATACATATTATAGGTGATAATATTATTTTTCGTGTTGAATATTTTGAACTGATGGCTGATTGTGTAAATCATTAAAATGGTAAATTAATAATATGTTAATGTTATTTTTGCTGTTGGATAGTCAGCTCGAATGACTATTTATAATACAAAGTCATTGGACAGTTTGACGACTCTGGTGTTTTACGATCAGGATTGAGTATTAAATAGAAATCTTTACGAGTTTTTGAAACAGAGTGATAAATCTTCTCGAATCTTCGTTTCGTTCTACTTTCGTATCAGACTGTTACTCTTTTTTTGATCGTTAAAAATATCTGGTGAAACTTTACGATAATATTCTTTTATATTTTCAAATGGATTCTTCGAAATCAGTATTGGACGTGGAACGACGAAATGAAAATTTTAAATTTCTCGTAATGAGAAGTGCAATTATGCTTGTTTTACATTTATTTCTCTCAATTTATATTTCACACGAAGGTTCAAAGATTAAAACTTAAGAGGTTTATCACGGTAATCTCCCACGATTTAAGGATTACCGTAGTACTTTTAGAAATTATTATTCTTCTATCTCTCGCGTAAGTTTTAGAGGAATATATTCTAACAAATTCAGAAATTAAAAGAGAATGTACAATTTAAAATTTAAAATTTGTTAGATAGAAATTGAACTGATAATATTAGTCAATAAATATTTAAAAAACTTTTGCATTCTTTAATTTTTATTGTCAAAAGACTCGAATATAAATTTTTCCATGCACACTTTATAAATTATATTATTCATCATAATTATAAATATAATAGATATAATTAAAAGTATATGAACGTAATAAATGTAATGAAAAAATATATAAATGTAAAACAATATAAATATGATAAATATAACTAAAAGGACTTCGATCAAAGATTGTTTTAGATACCAAAAATATATTATTGAAAAGCACTATATTTTGAGTATTCCATAAATGCATAAAACTCCGTAGCGTTAATATATTTATATTACATATTTGTTACAATCGCAATATATGCAACAATTTAAAGATAAAGTCTGACGATCATAAAATATCATGGTCATACTGTGTCAATTATTTCTCTCCTTCTCTGGGAATGATATACGACTAATAACACCTTAATATCTCTGTCCGCGCGCGTGTATAGCGATGCGAGATCTTTATTATTCTAATGTTGCGAGAGATGACCTGTGTTGCTTGGAAGTCGATCCAATTCTAAATTTACAGGACGAAGAAAGCACGGAAAAAAACTCTCTCGGTTCCCTTTCCTTCGGCTTCGGGAAATTATGGGCCCAAGGTGGGACATAAAGGGCGGATGCCCGTGATCTTGCGGGCCCGTGTTTCGCACATGTTCGGGAATTGCTTGATTCCATGCTTCAGTCTACGGTCGAAGGCCTTGTCTGCTGTAGAACAAAGCTCAGCCAGAGGGCCAAGTTTTTGTGGTGATACAGGCCTGCTGGAGACTCAGGTCACTTAAACCCAGATAAACTTTCCCCAACCGTGAGTACTGTAGGATGGAAATTCTCCCGAACAATCTCCATTAAAAAGATTCCGAGTAGAAATTGGTCATTGAAAGTCGAATTGAGAATTATGTTCTACCCGTTGAAATTTGAATTCACGATGAAACATAAATACAATTTATTACCTTTTACTTTGTATCCATCAATTTTTGATGAAAATAATAGTTATATGTCGATATTTAGAAAAGGTAAGGCGAGAAAGTAATAGCATAGTGGAGCAATGTTAATTATAGCTTCGCTAACGTGTTTGTAGTATACTGTACGTGCATTTTACTTGTTACTAAGTATACTAAGCGGTAGTAGACGGAAAAGAGAAAGCATACGTGATCCGCTGATAATAAAGTTAAATGGCTTTATCCGGTTCTACTTATGTTTCGATGTTAGTACGTTATTTAATTATAAGGTTGATATCAATTATGCATATTTTAATTTTTTTCTCCTTTATTACTTCCCTCTTATACATTTAAATAAGAGAAAATTTGTAAACAATCAATACAAGTGAGCTAGAGGTATGTTACTATTGATGAAATATTAAGTAATTGCAATAGTTGATATATTTATACAAATAGCAGTATTTGATTTGAACATTATTATTATTATTAAATGAAAATTATTATTATTGTTAATGATTAATATTTGGTTTCTAAAATATTATACATGATATTAAATATATTAGTATAGTATATTTTTAAATAAAAATCTGATTTGAAAATTTTACAAAAAATTGCAAAAAGCATTGTATGATGTAATAATATATTTTATTTCTAAAATATTATCTTTCTGTCTTATACAAAATGTATTTGTATCAACTATAAACAATATAAAAATTAAGTTTCGTTAACTGAATATGATATTATAGAATAAATAATAGTATCTTGTATAAAGATGAACAATTTTGTCAAATTTTAATATACTGTCTATTTGATTTCATTTGGAGTTTTATCTCGTTAAAAACTTATAAATGGTATAATTTGTTATTGAAATGACAATAAATAATTTTTAAGTTAATAAAAGATAACAAAACACTAATATAAAACGCAGAGTAAGCATTCATTGATACTTTATTCTGTGACGGTTTTAATTTTCTTTTCTTGTTGTATTTTTTGCTCTCGTATGTTTTTTTCTTTTTTATTAACAAAGAAGGAGTTAGAAGTTAAGAGTCAGACAATTTTTCTAAATAATTTACGATACCCAAAAATTCGAAATAATTTACAGATTTAGTAAGGGAGATTGTTTTACTTCATTTTAACCTCTTATCCTATATTGAATCGCAGTACAACTTACGATTTCGATTTGCAAGATGGAAGTAAATTGTAATTCGATGGAATTTCAATTGAAATTCCAAAATCCAAGTTCTTCAAATTGAATATCAATAACAAATAATGATAAAAAAAAGAACGTTAAATAAATTGTAACGTCTCAGTACTTTATAATTTAAATTTAAATCTAAAACAAAGTCACAATTTCCCTCAAAAATTGAAAGAAAATTCAAAATAAAAGCAATTTTACACTCGGTTTAGTAAGCAAAGATTTGTAATATTGCAACATAAAATGTAATCGAGAAATTGCATATTAGTAAGAATATTTTCGTTATAAGAAATTTTGTTTCAACTGGAAATATTTTTATATAATATAAGCGAAAATAACCGAAGGAACGCAGTGTAATATAATAAATTATTACGAGAATATAAATAAGATAAGTTAATATAATTTCTAGACTGTAAATATTTATTTATATTTAACTTGGAACTTTTTTAAAATTAGATGATTGTTTTACCTACTACGACAAATTATTTTGTTTATCGCAACAAACACTGCAATTGTGATACTTCATGTACTTAAGTTTAAAAATAATGTACAGAACAAATATACAAAATATCTAAAATATCACAGAAATATATATAAAATGACGAATGATACACAAAATGTGACAAAAGTATATTGTTGCTTAAGCTCAATTTTTTTGACTGTGTTCGTAAAAATATGAATTTACAACGAAATAAAACAGCAGCGAACGAATAGAAAATGCGCGAAAACATTTAAGAAAGTGTTCAACCACCAGAGAAACACTTCGGACGGGCGTGAATAATTACGAACAGTGTCCGGTCTACCTCCTTAGAAGCGTCCAGTGAATAAATAATTAAACGTTAATGCAAAACTCGCGCGACCGTGGCATTCTTATATCCGTTATTTAGAAGCGGATGTCGAGTAACAACTCGGATAACGCCTCACCGTTATTGAGATATCTATGATTGTAACGAAAAATTTGGAAAAACTGCGTTACAGTTTTGAAAAATTTGAATTTATTAATTAATTCAATTGTAGGATATAGAATGTATTGTATTTACATGTAGGTATCACAAATGAATTTTATAAGTTTATAAGAAAGAGAAATTAGGAATTACTTAATTGAAGTATAATATTTAATTCGGACATATTAGGTAAAATAATAGTAAAATATTTAATGTATCATTTTTTTTCTTTTAAAAGTTGGCATCAACTGCTATGATTATTAGCGACTGTCTCGTGTCTATTAGACTCATTTAGTTATTTATTAGTAGAGTTACTTAGATATTAGATGTTAAAAAGACTAGGTATTTTCCTGATTCTTGAATTTTTATACTTCTTGTATTATCATTACGTAAATAACTCTTTATTGAAAATTTTGAATTATTCGTCAATTTGCTTTCACAAAGATATTATAAAAAAGAATTAGGTGTTTCAATGTTCTTTGACTTTCGAATTTTTATATTTCTTGTATTATTGTTACATAAATAATTCATTATTGGAAATTACTACTGTGCATATGACTTATGGGAATAGATTTTGTCAATATTTTCATAAAGATATGGCTAAAGAAATTAAATTTGTCGATACTTTCTTGATTCATTGTTGGCTCGTTATTTTATTTACGCGCAGAATCTCCGTGATCCTGATGTACAGGATGCAACCGGTGAAAGTGAGTTCAGAGGCGGAGTCGACAGATTAAAACTGAGCTTAGACGATGGCAAAATTACCATCCAGCGATTAGTTTTCTCCGCGATATCCTGTTGACAAGTCTTTTTATTGATACTATTTTTGTTTTAATATCTTAGACAATGTTCAATTTTTATTCATAAAATATGTGAAACACGTCATACATGTACAATTGTTATTTTAAAAATGTCTAACAATCAAGTTAACCTACAATTTACACAGACCGAGAATTTGGACGCACATTGTCTATGTGAAACACGTAGATCTTCAAATTGTGCAAATTATTTTATTTGAAATAAAGGTGAGAAATGATGAGTCATTTCCACTAATTTATTATTTTTATTTAAAAAATATCTCAAGTCCAAATCGGATAAACCATTTGCAAATGATCTTTTATTTGAGTTAATTCGTCAAGATAAAACAACAAATAGTCTCAGCAAAAGTTTGTGCTATAATTGTCTTTGGATATTATCATAATAAAGAAATTACCACTGAATATCAGTGAAACTGAAAGCGGTCGAAAACATTTATATTCAACGATGAAAGAAAACTGAAATAGACGATGATTCAAAGGAGAAATGGCGTAGGAAGAGTGAGAGTGACTTGTCCCATTGAATCGATATTAATCTCCTTCCGCATTAGGCGTACCGGAACTAACGGGCATTGGTATGCGAGTGTGGCCAACAAAAGTGAAAAACGAGAGTAAGCGAATCTCGGTTGCTGCTGTATTGTCGGGGACAATTTTAAAATTGCATCAGCCCGAGAAAGCAAGTGGCCGGAGGTCCGCCAGTGACTCATTGTCACGTGATTCGTTGACTTCCGCCGGTAGGAGAGGCTGGTTGAAACAGAAAATTTACGCGTAGGTGGTGAAAGTGAGTGGGTCGGCGAGATGATGGGATCATTTTTTGCTTTAGACGTGAAGAAGGAGAATGATATGGAAAATAGAAGTGATGTTTGGAGGACAGTTGATCATGTATTTGTGGTTTCAATTTTCATCTGTCGTTCGTTCCTTCAACTTTAATTTGTCCCTTGTCAGATTGATACATTATCCCAGACATCAAAAAGATATTTTTCAAATTATTGTTCTATGTCTGTTCAATATTAAAACTTTTGCGAATTTCTTACGGATAAAATATTGTATCCCCTCACTCAGTTAACATTAAAATTAAACTAAATTAAATTTCTATTAAATACTCGGTGGATAAAGTAAATTTCTGCTTACTATTAGATTCCACTTGTTTAATTATAAAAGTGCAAATTATGCGTATAATAATAATGTACGTTACACTAAATGTTTTGAAATTTCATTAGTACTATATTATGAAACTATTATGATCAATTATTATATCATTATGCTAAAATATCAATTTAATTAAGTATTGATAAACTTTAATATTCAGTTCAACTATCTTTAATAATTATTATAGCTATCTTTCTTGATAACTGTCTTTGTTGCACATCAATTTTTTGTACGTTAAATATACAAATTAGATTGAAAGAACTGGATTAGATTTAAAGATCGATATGATTATGATTAGATTGCAGATTTTTATGCTTTTATGCACAAAAATTTACAAAAATGAATCATCTATTAAACTATACGTACATATATTACTATTAACTATTATATTATAATACTATAATAGTATTATATAATACTATTACTGTAGTACATACAATAGTAATATAATATTATACTATTGTATAATAGTAATTATACAATAGTGTTATACTATAATAGCATAATAGTATAGTATCTATAGTTAAATATATATTCAATATAATCAATATATAGTTAATAGTTAATAGTTAATAGTTAATACTATTATATATTTCGTACATTCAATATATCATTAAATATAATAACTATATATTGAATTAAATGAGCTATAATATGTATAATATATATATATATATATATAATTATTTATTGTATTATATTATTGCATTATATATATATACCACATAGTATAATGCAATAAATAATTTTGATATGATGTAATATATTATAATTAAGACACAACAAGTACAATATAGTATAAGAAAAGATACTTTCAATAGCCAGTGTGCTTACTTTGATGCTCGTCACTACTTATTAGTGTCTCATAAATCTACACTAATTCGTGCGTTAATTGCCACGTATAATTGAAAGTTGTTACACTTTCGACCATGAAACTATATTCGCCGTAGTTACAGCACGCATCAAAGCCAAGGAAATAATGATTGAAGCGTTTCATTTTACGTGTCACAGTACATAATATGTACTATATAACTCTCCTGCTCGTAAAAGCGCCAAGAATCGACCTTTCCCAAAAACGCGAGCATCTGAAAAGGAGACGAAGAATAGGAAATCAAAGGGAAGGAGGCGAATGATAGATCGAAAGATTTCACCGTGCGAGAGCGCGATCGTTTATCATCGTCATTGTGCGACGAGGAAGGGGGAAAAAAAGAAGCAACAAGCCTTCGCCGCGCCGTTTAGCTGATCGCCAGTCCGTCGAAGAAGAAGAATGCACTTTCTATGAGAATACCAACGCCTTCTTTCACGAATTCAATGCATCGTCCACTGAAATTCGTTCTGATAAGATTTCCACGCAGTGAAGTAGCAAATATAGTAAGAATAATAATATCTCGGCCCTAAATGAGCTTGACATTACGATTTCTAAATGGATATTCGTCACATATATATTCCTTTTTTTTAATTTTAAACTGAATCATTCTTTCACATCTGCTATATTGATACTTCTAATACTTCTAGTTTTGCACATTTTGTCACTGAAAGTGATTTTAGCGGGGGTAAGCAACGCTAATGCAACGAAAATTAGCGATTGGTTGATTTGGGTCACGTGATTCGTCAGGGGGTGTAGGGTAGACCTCGGGTAGGAGTGGCGTTGTCTGGTATAGAGCGATCGCGCCTGCAATTTGTTTTGTATCGATTCAAATGTTTGCGTATCAATAATTTTTTTATGGCAAAAGAGTCGTCTTCATTTCCTAGTCAGAACAGTTGCTTCTGGGCCTTTCAGTGAGACGAATCGTACTGGGGTACAAGTCGTGCAGTTTTTTTTCTTTTTCTGTAGATTGTGAATACAATTAACCCTTTCTTACATCTTTAGGTATTTTCATACAGAGTTGGACAGTGATCAATTACTTTGTAATCAATTATTAATCGTAGTAATGCTAATCATCGATCAATGAATCATTGTTAAAATAAATCACTAATCTTGATTGATTTTTGTAACTTGTAATCAATAATCGGTAATTTTTAAGTCGTTGAGTGATTTATTTAGTTTATTGCTATCTGTAACGTATTATTCTTTCATTTTCAAACGTGTTAATCACGCAGGGTTATCCTATTCAATATAACTAAATGTTATTACTAAACCTTTTTATAGAGAATATATAATTCTGTTGGTTGTCGAAAAAAAGTCTCGAAAAGATCGATCTTTGTAAAATTGTGGAATCTAAATAAAGATAATGACAGGAAAATATTATTATTAATATTATCAATATAAATATAAGCAAATTATAATTGGCATTTGCTTTTGTAATCAGGATTTAATATGGATGTAAATGTTGCGTTGATACAAAGTCGATTCTTGATGGGTCAATAAGATTTTTGGAAAATAGAACAATCATTTTTCTAATATTAAGCTGTATGTACTTAAATGGAGATTAAGGAAATTGTCAGTTTATTTGGGTATTTAAGAATGCTATATTCTTTGTTTTTCGTAACTTCATATTGAACTTGATCTCATTGTTACTCATGACAAGTAACATGAGTTTCATATCGAGACTGAAAACAATCGAAGTGACAGACAATGGAAGAAAGCGTTTTAGTAAACGCGATACAAATTTATTAAGTATTTGCGATTATGCGTGTGACTTGTTTAGCAATTAAGATTCAGACTTGGTAGATATATGTGGGTTACGCATAAATCATAAATATTTTTAGAAAAAGATAGCTGATTTCATGTTCACTTGTTTATATGGCTGTCCTAGTTTTCATGGTACAACCGACAAAGATTATAATTTTATTCCCACGACGCCTCGTTTTCGAGAAAATCGACTTTAAATATTTTTTAACTGCACTTGAACTATGGTAATCTCAGACCTGACAGAATCGAATAATAAACAAAATAGTAAAATGTAGAATAAAATTTTCATAAGACGCTTCGTTTTCAAGAAAATTAAATTTTAAAATTTATCGAGTACACGTGCACTAAGATAACGAGAAAATGTTATTCTTTGCTTTTTGTATATTTTTCCAGGTATGAAAATTAGGACACCCTGTAGAACGAACGAAACGTGTAATCCATCGCTTGCGACACTTCAGTTGGATTCTCACATCACTTTAGCGGCACGCAATTCACGTATGTTTGACCAAATGGTAAATGTGGCATTAACCTCATTATCTTAACTTTCCATGGTACGTTTGAAAAATGTTACCATTTTACTGTAATCTCTATTTAATGCTTTGATAAAAATAGGGAATGATATATATGTATATTTTTCAGTATATAAACTTCTTGTGTGAGTGTACGACAAGATCAACTGTGTTTGAATTACATTTATCACAAAGTTGATATTTATTTATTATTTTATAATACGTCTTGTTCATTATTTTATATTAAATGAATAATTTGATTGTAGATTATGGTCCTTGGTCAATGTCCTTGATTAAAAACTAATTCATTTTAAATGTTTGCTAATTGCTTTTTTAAATTTATATATTATAAATAGTATTTTCAATTGTACACATTTTTTAAAAATTCTAAAAATTAAAAGATTTTTTAATCGCCCGCGCGCGCATATGTACAATATATGTAGAATGTATCTAGGTTAAAATTAAATTTTCTCTAATTAATTATAATTCAATATTTTTGTTTCACAATCAAATACCTTTTACATCATCAAATATTTTTACGTTATTTTTATTTTATAAGCTATTATCCTTTTCATAATTGGAAACAATAACGATAATGTAAATTTACGATTTTAACAAGTAATCACTCGAATATTTTATACTTGTTTTAATATAGAATGCCAGACGTTTGTAACTCTGTTACTTTCTCGATCGTTCCCAAATTGCACAACGTCGCGTCTGTGTAGAAATAGAAAATGGTTGCGAACGCAGAAAACTACTTTCTACGTTCGTCACGAGTACCGTTAAACGCCAATGCTAATACGTATAACAAAAATTGGAAAATGGGGGGCGGAGGCTATTTCGGAAGTTCTTTCGAAAAATATTTCTTTCGTTAGAAAGTGTTACATTATTTGTTACAAGAGTGTAAATTGCGAAAGTTTCATTAAAGAAATATTGATAAGTTTAATCTTGTTTTTAATATTAGTAATAATATTTATGCTGTTTAGTATTATTTAATATTATCGTTTAATATTATCAATATAGTAATTATAATAACATAAAAATATTGATAATTCTTTTGATAATGACAATGTTAATATTAATAAGTTATAATTTTTATAATAATAAGTTGTAATTTATTATTTTTAGTTATAACAATGTGATATATAACAATACGTATAATTTTTGATAATAATAACTTGATAATTTTGCTAACTTTATGATAATAAATTATATGATTATTTTAAATTTATTGTTTACTATTTCTAAATAACTGAGTTCATATTATAAAATTAAAGGACTGAGAAAAATTAACGAAGGAGGTATATAAAATATATGAGAAAGTCATATATCTTTTGTAAATTGTAATCCTAAGAAGAGTTACATAACAATATTGACTTTTTTAAACTATTTATTAATTGTTATCTTTGAAAATAATGTTAGAAAATATACAATATAATAGATAGAATGCTTTTTGATCGAAGACTTAATTATAGATTATGTTGTAAGATCCTTTGATTTATACATTTCTAAAAGGTCATATAAAATCTAATAATTTCTAAAATATGCAACATAATTACATAACTTATAAGAAAGAAGCTCCAATCTTTGAATCCAGTTCGCATGTATGAATTGAATTGGAAAAAAATATTTTTTGCGTGATTAAATTTTAATTTAGCGTTCTCGTTCTATAATTAAGTTCGTTCAATATTGCTTTCCTATTTGACATATTATCGGAACCAGTTTTTCACCTTCAATTCTTTTCGAAACTTTTTCTTACCTATGATTATCGTAAAATGTAGCACGAAGTGAAAATGTATCATTAAGCAGTCAATTAACAGCTTAAGTGTACACTTACTTATCCACAGATTGAAACTAATCTTTCATTTCCTCTTATTTCACATAATAATTTCATAGATGTATGCATGACTGTAGAAATGAAATACTACCGAAATAAAATTGATACTGCAACAAAAATGCAGTTCCATTTTCGGAAAATTGTACTATTGCAACAAGAATGCAGTTCCATTTTCGGATAATTTTAATAAATCAACAAAAATGTAATTAAAAACCATGTACTGCTTCAAACGTACTGCGCTTTTACGTGGAGCCAACATATCATTTTTTTTTTCTCAATACAAGTGGAGCTTTTCTCCTTTTTAACGCATAGCTTTCAATTAACAATGAAATAATTTTTACATGTGTTAATTGTAAATTAACATAGGCACGAATAGTTACTAATATATACTATAATAATGGATACTAATTCAATTAATGAAAGGGGAAACGATGAGTATCTATTTTTTTATAACTTTCCATCTTACGACATTTTGTTTGTGACAAATTATAGATCAAAATTTCTTCATAAGATGATATTAAGGATTTAAAGATTTATTAAAGATGTGTACTGGTTACAAATAAAGAATGTCTTCATTTATATCTAGACTGTGGATTGTTGGGATTCACATTTGAATATATATTGAATATAAATTTGAATATAAATACAAGTTTAACTTAATTTCGTATAAATTTAAAAAAATATTAGGTATAGAAATTAATTATCTTTTTTCCTTTTAAATAATCCTGTAATTTATTTATTGATTTTACTCTTGAAATGATTTCGATAGAAAATTGTTTTTCAAGTCAGTCTGTGCTTTAGAACAAATTCTTCCTGCAGTTCAGTGCATTTAATAATTGTTCAAGTTCGTCGAATTTTCAGAAACGTTCTTGGTCAGATACATCTTAATTATTATTGAAAAATCGAAAAGAATACGAGTATTGTTCCTTTAAATAATCTAGGCTGCGTTTTATAAATTTGAACTTTGAAATTCACTAAGCCGAGACTAATTTCTACCCAGAATGTATAAAAATCTAAAACGCAGTTTAGTTATATCACTGTTAAACTTAACAATTTACTACATTTTATCGATCATTCTCTTTTGGAGTGATTGATTGAAATATAATCTTCATTTTTTAGACGATTCTGACGAACTGAAATAATTTTAAAACTTAATCTTCTCAATGATAAAAAGCTTAAAAAGCCATTTCTTTCTCTCGTTTCACATTCCGTGTTTCTTCTCTTTGCTCGTCATTTATCTTTCTCGTCCCATGAATAACCGAGTAAAAGTTTTTTACAATAAAACTTTGGAACTCAAAAGTACGTACCTTGCGTACAAGTTTGCATTGATACTTCCGCAACAAGCCACATTAATTCTAAATTTATTTTTTAATTACACGAATCTTTTTTCCTCGTCGGTGTAAGAAACGTCCACCGCAATTTTCGTCGTTGTCGCATGGTTAATCAAAGAGAGAGAGAGAAAGTTTCAGTATCGATATATCTTCGTCAGGAGACTGAAACCAGTTGAGTGATAAAGACGAAGAGGCGTGTTGGTAGTATACTTGTACTATTCTGTTCCGTCAAGGAATTACAAATTAGCGTTCATCATTTGTCACTGGACATTTTTTCTTTCTTTTTATGCACGAGTCGCTCTGGTTTCGTCTCGTACTTTATCGACGAAATGTTACTATAATTAACTACGTAAAGTGTGTTATTAACAACTATCAATAACACCAGCGAAAAAGAGAAGAAATTTCGCCATTTGGTCGTTGGTCGTCGAAAGAATTTTCTTCTTTTACAGGTATTTCTAATCGTGACCATTAATTTTCTTGGTATTTGTTTCATCAATCTTAAAATTTTATTTTTCAATCTTCAAAAAACCGCTTCTGTCATTTCAGTATTTGTGTATTCATCTTTTACAAATATTTACTCTTTCGTAATTATACTTCGCTCAAAAGTTTCAGGACGGTTTGCATGTTGATCTCAAAATTGAAGATTAAAATAGAAAATTGATATTTATTTAATTAAGAAAATATGTAGGTTACACTATGTATATATATATATATAATAATGAATTGCAGATGTAATTTGCAATTCAAAATATACATTAAATTTTATTAAAAATGAAGATTATAGAAAAAGAATATAGTAAGTTTTTTATTCTTTTACAGAGAAACATTTGAAAACTCAATATGTTGTCAGTAAATCGAATATTATTGAAATTGTCTTTTCATTTAATGTTTCTTAATACTAGTTGCTGTAATATTAAAATACTAGTTGCTATAATATTAAAATATTAGGATAAGTATTATTTCTTTTAATAATCACAATTTTCTCTTTCACAGAACTTTATTAATTTCCAACTATTTTTAAATCTTTGCATCTAACAAAACATTTTATTTTCAATTATATCGTGTACTGAAATCTTTTTGCTTGATCATAAAGTTACATTAAAATCGACGAAAGTGTGATTACTCGAATACTTTTTTTCTACGATCTTCAAATACGAACTGTCCGAAAATTTTTAACTACGATTCTTATCCGAACTATGTTTTATAGACAATATAAAAATAAAATCGAAGATAAAAAGTAATTTTCAAGTTTAATAAACTCTGAATAAACTTTGAACTATCGCGTTCAAAAATGTTATCGTATTACAGTGTAATAATCATAATGTGCTTGTTAATTATTAACTTTTATTCACGATTCCATAAATAAATCACAAGAAGCAAATGACGGAATATTTTCGAACAATAGTTAAACGACACGATCCTTCTTCTCTGAATGAATATGAAGTAGAACAACCATAAATTGTTCGACCAAAAAAAAAGGATCCTTCGTCTAAAATATTCACAAGCCACAAGTTCACTGTCCATATATCAGTGCTTTGTGCTTCGATAATTTATGCATACATTTGCAACATTTCCTCGTAATTTGTACGTCAGTTTGCGGACGAGTTGTCCGTTTATTGGCACGCTAAACGTGTTAAAAGCGCAGCTTCTTTAGGCATTCCTCGAGGAATACGGCGCCGCCGGCTCTGATACGTCGAGGTTAAAACCGTTCTTCCAGCGATTAGCATATAGGCACACTGACACACTAAGATCGCGTATCTACGTGTTTTTCTTTTTTTTCCTTCTTTCTTTTCTTTCTTTCATTCCTTTTTCTTCTTTGACGATTTTGGTCAACCGCACGAGGTCTCAAAAGAAGAATTTTGGAGCGTGTGATGCGAATAGTTTGACAGAGTGGAATTACAAGTAAATGCGTTTTCTTTTTAAATTTTCTATGCAGCAATATCTAAGAACGATCAGTTATAAGAGATTGTAACTTTGTAACTTAATTTTATATTGGTAGTCCTCCTACTGTTTATACATGATCTTGTTATTTATACAAGTAGTAAATTTGATGAAATGAAAGATAATTTTTTAAGTAAGCAGTTGCGTGTAAAAAGCAATATATGTATAAGAAATTTAGTAATAAGTTAATAACAATAATAATAATAGCAATAATTAGTGTTATTACTGTAAAAGTATTGATCTTTATTTCAAAAACTTTGTACCAAATTGCTGTTTGTATATGTTCCAGTCCTAATTATTTTATGTAATCGTTGTTTCTTTGTATTTCTTACAGCATGTCTGAATTGTTTCATGTGTTTATTCAAAGTGTGTTCATCCCTGTTGCAAACAGTATTTGTAATGTTATATGTAGGTATAATTTTTTTTGTTAATAATGTATTATTATATATAATTATGTATTGTTATTATTATTATTGTAAATAACATTTGCAATATAATTACTTTTCTCTGCTCTTAAATTTATGTGATTGATCAATGTGATTGCTTAATAAATAAATAAATAATATTTATAATATATTAAAATATAAGTGTAAAGTACATGTATTATATTGAAATATAAAACGTAAAATGTATAATAAATATGTCTAATGTATACATAATATTATATCAAATATATATCAAAGAATTTATTTATTATTATAATTTATATCAATAAATAATAACAACGATCTTAACACTTGGTATTTTGAATAATGTTAATTTCTATCGCAATTACAGACGGCCATTTCAGCGGAATTCGGCCACCGATGGTGCTATGCCATAAGAAGCTAGAGAAATTTGTGGCCGAAAGAAAAATCCACAGACGAATATTACAGTGATGATTTAAACGCGTACGAGAGCATGATGCGCCACGATGGAACTTCGAGAAAGGTTCGTCAATTGCGACAAACGAGTACGACTTTCACTCCATTTGAACGAGCAGTGTGGGCCACCGTATGTTTGTTCTCGCCAATTTTTTTAAATTTTTTTCTCTCTTCCTCCTCCTTTTCGATACTTAACTCCGAGGTGAAGTAGCCTCTGTACTTAATGATCTGTTCTCGTATACAAATGATCTCGTAATGTTCTTGGTATTTTAACGCGAGAGAAACTTTATTTGCAAAAGCAGTTTGTAATTGAGAATACAGATTAATTTCTGTGTTAATTACAGGCGAGGATGCCTGTAAGGTGTGCGTGAAATATGCTCCGAGAATACGAACAACAAATTGTAATTATCGCGCTATTCGTTATTTCGTAATCTAAATTATGTGAATAAATTTAGTTGTAATATTTAATAAATGAAATCTTTGCCATTTATCTGTAGAAAACGCATTGCCAATCATAAGTATTGAGTGATTTATTTGCTGCGAATTATTGGAGAATTTTAGTAATTTTCATTTTGTTTAGTATTTCACATTAGAAGATAAATATTGTGTAAATCAAATAATAAATGTATGACAGAGTAGCTGGAAAATAAAAACAATTGAAAGTATTTAATTTGTATTAAATATCTTAAATGCTGGAGGTATTGATATTGTTCTAGTACGATTATTATAATTCTTATTATTAACACGATATATTTTAATAGAACGTAGAATGAAAAATTGGATCGTTATATCGGAGAATATCTTCACTAATATGTGTTTTATGAACTTTTATTTTTAATTTGTATTTATTACACTGAGATTTATTATTCATTAAATTATTGCAGAATTATTAGTAAACTGTGGATATATGCAAATATAGTATTATGTTTATTATGTTTATATTTGTTGCTTATTATATTATTTCAGAATTATGATATTCATGCAAATTCATATTTTTGTTAAAAGACGAAAGCTAAATACAGATTTGTTTCAGTAATACGTTACATTGTACAAATTTGTATTATAAACAGTCTAATTATTAGAATTATTAGAAAATTTGGTAATAAAGTAGAAATATCTTAGACAAGTGGCATAAATGGTTTGATCACAATGCATAGTTTGGCAACATAATTTCTATAAATTTTAATTTGTAGAATTATTACTTACATTAATTAGTATATTGTAATCTTCATTTCTATTAATCCATTTATTGTAAATTTACTTTATTTTTAGTCATTGTTAAAATATCGTTTATTTCTAGTTATTGTTAAAAATTGTCAACATTCTCAAAAATTGAGATTGGAATTTCAAGCAATAATTTCTTATAAATAGACTGCGGATCTTTATGCTATTTAATATCTTATTTTTATAAACACAATTAAAGAGATGGAATTTTTCACCACTTGGTACTCTATTTTCCATATTTTATACGTATTGCGTGTATTTGCTACCCTTAAATTTAAATTCAACCATTAATTATTATTATTATTATTTAATTAAATTTAATTATTAATTATTAAACTATTGTAACAAGTTCTCTATTTTCCACATTATATATATATTGCGTGTACTTGCTACCTTTAAATTTCCCACAAATTCCGTCTAAAAATACGCAGTCTAGTCGCACCACTGTTTCACACGCAACGACTTAATAACACATTGCAGAGAAGAGGAAAAGCCCGAAACCCGGATAATGAAATTCAGACAGCGAAAGATGGAAGGGCCATTGTCACCGACTCGATAAATCTACCTCACGTCTCGTGAAGCCGCGTGTCCATCGTATCAACGTGGAGCAACGAGTCTTTGAAAGGATTCGATCGTCGTTCGCCGACGAAAGATTTATCTCTCGCTCGCGGTAATTACGATCGCGCGATCGAGGGGAGACAACGAACGTGTCAGGCGGCGTGCGTACGCGCGTGTACCTACGTCCGTACACACCTGACGAGGTCGTCAAGGTGAACGAGAGGAAAGAAAGTCGGCGACGATTCGGTTGACCCAAAAATTGGCCAACGCATCGGGCACGAACGCGGTAGTTTCGCCGCGGCGCACGCCCACGGAACGATTGTCTTCGAGGGAACGCGGCGCCCGATCGTGAACAATCGAAAGAACCGATCGAGAGGTAATCGAGTACATCCAGGTGTGTGCCCTCGTTGCCCGCTGCGTCGTCTTAAAGAGGCATTCTCATTTGGAGGTAGCCTTTGGAGATATTTCAGATGGTTTGTTGGATAAGAATTTTAGCTTGTGTAGATGTATTATGTGTTATGGATATATATACCCCTGTTCAGAAATTTTAATTTTTGTATAATTTTAATAAAAATAGTACTATAATAAGTGTAAATTATAAATTATGTACAATAAATACAATATAACTTACGTAATACAAAAGTATAAATTATATGCACAGTATATAATATAAATTGTTGTATTGTACGTAATATAAATACAATATATAACAATACTACAAATATAAATTGTAGTATTTACAATAAATGCAGTACATAAAATATAATTAAATACAATAAGTATGAAACATGCATTGAAGACTCTATTAATATATATCATTATTATTGTACTATAATACATACATAAAATAAAATAAAATTAAACACAATACATATAAAACATATTTTATACAGTAAAAACTTTGTTAATATATTAGTATATTGTATAAAATATGTATGCACAATAAGTACTGAATATTAAAAATAAAAGTATCCTAAAGCACTATAACAGATATTATAGATATATATTTTTGTGTTTTAAAGGCCTTTATTTTCACTAACTAAAAATATTTGCAGGAGTAACAATAATAACAATAAAAGTAACAACGATGATCACAATGATACCGTGATCTTTTCTAAATAAAAGAAGTGTACTAAAGTAATTACAACTCTTTAACTCGAGTTACGCAGGAAACGCGGCAAACTGTACACTCACCCGACGTGGACTATTGAACACACTAGACCTTCAAGGAACTGAGAGCTTAACGAGTCAAAGTCAGTTCTTTTATACTGTGGGTCTAGGTATGTCCTTTTCCCTCAAAAAGTTGGAAAGCGGATATTGTCTACGGTCAGGCCGTAGTGTGAGGCTTTTTGACAATTACCACATGGCCCTGCCGATACTGTGAACTTGGGTCCACGTCGTGGGGTGCTTCCTGCAGTCTGGACTGTGTCCCCTACATATATATAATTATTATAGATGTTATAAATCATAGATTACATTATTACATTACTATTATTATTACTATTCTTTATATCTTTATTATTGTAAATTTAGAATAAATCAATAAATAAGTAAACAAATTAATATTAATTGGAGGGTTCAGAAGCCACCTCTAATCTCTTATTAGAAATAATTCATGTCACGCAAATATTTTCTCATTGTTAAATTTGTCAGTCAACGGAATAGTTTAGTCATTATAATATAAATGCCACTGTAATATAATTATTATGATATTATAGTTAAATAGTTCTATGGACTGAAAGTTTTAATAAAAGAAAAATATTAAGAAAAATATTCTTGTACAGCACAAGTCACTTTCAATGGAAAATAACTTCAAATTCTAGACATCGAGTATTATTTGCCTTGAACTTGTGAGACATTATAAGAATTGAATAAAGTACCATATAGATTATGAGTAAATTCTTTCGTAAGAAATTTGTAGATTTTCATTGAAACTACTATATATAAATTTTAACGTGAAGATAGCGTTTCATATTCACACAATCAATATTCATTCATGGAAGATATTCATTCCCTGGACAAATCACGCTAATTGAAATTATAGTAAAAGTCCACTAAATCTCTTCTCCACTAGTGATTTTTCGTTCAGAATTTCAAATAAATAAATTCAATCAGCAAAGGTTCATTTAATTGGCCATCTAAAATCTGTTTCGAGCAAATATAAAGAGTTCATATAAATGGAATTCTACTATCGTTTATAGTCTCATACTATCATACTATCGTTTATCGTATATAGTATATATGGTATGTGTATATATACATAATAATATACATATAGTATACTATTATTAGTTTAGAATACTATTATTAGTATACTATTGTTAGACATACTATGTATCGTCATAATTGTCTAAATCTGTTCTTCTTACGTGTGCGTTCTGAGGATGACGGGATTATAGTTGTGATCAAGGGTACGCTTAATTAGCCAGTTAATAAAGCACGCGTGCATTTTTCGCTTTGCAAGCGTGCATCGTAATTAGCAGACCAGTTGTTGGGACACCACACACGTTGGGAGAAAGTTGGCTCAAGGTGAACCGTGAGAATGAAATAACGTCATGGGTACTACATATGTAGTTTCTGGTTAGGCGTGCTGACCCCTCTACTCGATGCATGGTCTTTTTTTCTTTTCTTGGATAGTTATTATTCTGAGTTTCTTTTTCTGGGTGGAATGATTCATTAATCACAATGATAATATTGATGAATTAGCAGATCAGATTACAGATCTTCTTATTATAATTTCATAATTTCATCTCAAACAGGAATGATTTGAAATTTGTAAAATTTCCTCTGTTTTATTGTCGGCATATCACACAAATTACGATAATATTGGTTCATTTTTGCAATTTTCGAGCAGCCTTTAAATATATTGTATTTTAATTTGTTCGTATTGTCGTTTACAAAGATATTCGAACATTTATAGAAATATTTTATAATTATATTATACGTGTGATATAAAACATTCTGACATTTCATTAACGCTAGAGTGACAGGTGATTATTACGATTATATTAATCAAGTTTGAAATAATTTTAAATGTGTATATATGAGAAGATCGTAAAACTATTTAAACGCAGTTTGTTCATTATATTTACATATTTACATATTTACATTTTTATTATATCAACTTTAACAATGAAAGGGTTCATCCTTGATATTTATTATATAGCTGTATTTGGATTGGTTCAAAATTTTACTAATATAATCATTATGATTGTTTCTCATCACAACGTTAGTGAAAAATGTATATTATAATATATTAAATAAATTAGGTATAATGTGTTCGAATACTTTCATGAGTCATTATAAATATTAAAAATTTTTCCTTTTTTAATGCCTAATTTTTATTCATTTTCGGGAAATTTAAAAGTTAAAAAGTAAACAGAATAATGTGTAAAGTAACGTATCTGACTACTTGGTAAGTGAAACTTAATGAGATTTCTAGTTACGTTTATAAAAATATTAATATATCTTGTAATCAATTCTATATTACCACTACTATATATTACCACTACAATTTTTCTATACTTTCAGTTAATTTAATATTATTGCACATGGTCAAAGACTTACTACTAATAATGGTAGCAGATTCTCTGTTAGAAAAAATATAATCACACTATGGTACATAAATGAAATATTATAAATATTAATTTATTACAATTACAAATTACAATCTAAAACAAGTCTCTTTATTTACACATCAATTAATTGCATTAGACACTTATAAAGTTTTATAATTATAATATTATAATATATCTTGTCTAAATAATTAATTCTATGTTATTAAACACTTTACTTATTAAATTTAATAACGTCAAATTTTTATTTAATAAATATAATATAATATTATTATTTATTAAATATAAATACTTTATAATTAGAATATTACAGACACATCTTGTACAAATATATACAAGCATAATAATATTTTACTATAAAATCATATTTTACAGTACGTGATCTAAACATGTCTCTTCATTTATACAGCAATTAATTATAAACGTTTTGCAATGGACTCCTTATGTTGTGAAACGTTCGTAACAATGCTACTGGACAATATTTATTGAAATTGCCGTTTTCTAATTCCATTACAATATGCCATCTTTCAACACAATTTTCTTGACGTTTATGTTATTGATTACAATGTTGGCGTACTACTTTTCTCAAACGTTTCTTTAAAGTGATACACGACTCTTTATGTAGGCTAATCCGTTTCTGCATGATATTATCCTTGATGTTGTCCTTTTAAATCCTCGTCAAGTCTCGTTGATTTCAAAATTTTCGAATTTATTCACGGGAACAATTCACGGAGAGTGTAATCTTCGAAGCAAGCTCAGTGAAAGCTTCAAGTTTATTAATTAGCGTTGATGTTGGATACTTATTTGGCTGAGATGAATAGCAGTGTGTGATAATAACGTGATGTAATTATTATAATGGATGATTATAGCATATATCGTGTAAAGTTTCATAGAAGATTGCTGTGTCGTAAACGCTATATCAAAGTTTGATGTTGTATGATATAATCGTAATTAGACTGTCTGTTTCTTTTTCGATGTAATTTTATATCCTCACGAACATAATTAAACAAATCAGTTCTATATAAAAATTTATTGTAATGTTATTCCATTCTAGTTTTTTGGTATATTTTACTATGCAAAGTGGATTCAGCAATATCTTTTTGCTTTGATTGAAGTTGGACAAAAAAAATTGAAGAAGAAAGAGTGAATTATATAAATTCATATCAACGATCATATTTTTTGCATAAATACCGTATCATTGTTTTATGCGAAACACGATTACCAAAGTTAAGTAACAAATACGTTCATTTTAAATAAAATTGCAGATAACACAATTTATTTCTCAAACAAAGTTATAAATTATGTAATAATTTATTTCTCAAATAAATAATTGGAATGCACTTGATGCAATTCGATCAAAAGCTTCATAGTTTCGTTATGACAGTTATAAATGATGACGTCGTGTATTAAAGTAAAAATATTTTATTTGGCGAAATTTTACCTTCTATTTACAATAAATTGTACAGCATCTAACCATTTTATTAAATAGTTAAGAAGTACAAAAAGATATTTAATTTCTAGTATTTAAATCTTTTACTTTACTTTAATTTTTGAATTCTACTAAATATGAAATCTATTAAATTTTTAATCATAATTTCAATATTGAATTTTCCCCCTTAAACTTTTTTGATCGATTGATGGATCTAGCAACAACAAGTTTTATCTTCTCGTGGACTACTGTTCATGCCAAATTTTATGAAAATCGGTAATTCCGACTTCGGTATGTTTCCTTGTTAGTCATACAAGATAAGATTCGAATAATTATTCGGATGAAAATTAGTACGTCGTTAGTGTTTCGGTCTCCCAGAATCGTAACATGACCTCTAGAGAGGCAATCGGCAGGTTGCACACGGCCGATTTGTAATATTAATCTCGTGGGTGCGGCGAGGACCCCGAGTTCCTCTCTCTATGCGGTTTCGGCAATGAAAAGTATGCCAGAACTAAATCTTCGCGTTCGAAATGAGCAATCGGCATCTCGAATTCTTGCAATTCGGTGGTTCGTAGCGAGAAATCCGGTCAACGCGCGCGGTTTCGATCCGATTGGATTCTTCCACGTACGGTGCAGCACCGTTGCCGCCTTGGAAATTTCAAGTCGTCCCGACACGCGTCGTTATACGTCGCTTCTCTAAATGCTCCGCTCATCTGCAGGATATGCGCAATTAGCCGCCGTGCAATTTTCTCTTCTTCGGTATGGACGGCCTTCTGTTCTCTCGGCCGTGACCGCTCCGTTCCGGTGAAATTTTCCACCCGCGGAAAACTTCGCGAGGAAAGTGTGCGCAAAGTGTCCGTAACGAGATAATTCAGAAACAGGGTGCTTTCTACTAAAGTAGGAGGTAGTATGTTTTTCCTAAGGAGGTCCGAGCAAGTTAGTTGTGTCTCGAACGATGAGTAATCCAACGCAATTACGTTGTACATTATATATCAATTAAAAACTACAACACGTATATAATATATATTATTAAATAATAAAATTATAATTAATATTAATTAAATATATTATGTAATGGAAATGTATATTTTATTATTGTATTATCAATATATTTGTTATAATGTTTATATTATGTTGTTAATTATTATTATAATATGCATTATATTGTTATATTGTATTAATATACCTAATATATATTATATTATGTTAATAATGCGATAATACAATTTTTTTAATATATCAATTATTAATACATCAATCATATTAATAACGTTATATAAAAGTGCATATATTAAGTATAAAATAAATAAATTTGTTTTATTTGTGCGATATCTAGAAAGTTTTATGTATTATACTTGTTATAGTATTTACATATAACAACATTATGAATTATGAATTAAAAAAAGGGAATTTCGATAGAAAATTGTTTTACGTACTAAGAATCATACACACAAATGTAAATTTATATGCATATTCATATTTTTTCAGAATATATAGATTTAAAAAGTAAGAATTCAGTAGAAAATTGTTTCATGTACTGACTATCATAGAAAATACTATATAATACTTCAGATGTCTTGTACATTTTTTTTATATTATGTTGAGCAATTCTGCAGATTTAAATTTTCTACAAACGCATAAAAATTAGCAGTCTACTCATTTATTATTAGTATTCGAATCGTTGAATTAACTGTTTTTTAAATATTAAATGAGCATATAAATAAAATTAAAAAGGAACGTTTACTGGAAGTAGTACAAATATAAATGGCAGCAGGTTTACTCTTTTGAAGGAATGAATAAGTACAACAATTCCAAAAATTTTTCTTTGTGGTGTAGAATGATTCTGTACCAACAATTGTTTCTTTTTTGTATTTCTTACTGATTTTCATTATTTGTTAGGATTTTATTTTTGAATATCGATAGATTTGTAGTTATATCAACTGTCTTGATTATTAGCAATTATTTTTATGTTCTTGTGTTTTTTGTTCAATAAATTAGCTTCTTTGAGAGATAAGATTAGGCCATTAACTTCTTTTTTTTCTTAAAACGCAAAAATATATTTGTTTTCTTTTTGAATAACAATTTTCTATGTTTTGTATCTATACGAAATTAATAAGTGTACTTGCTCAAAACTCTAAAAGTGACATATTCAATTTTCTATAGATTAACGGGATTGTTTTTTCAAATTCAAATTTCACGAGATTCGAAACAACGTTCCACAAGCGTCAATCTGATTCGTAGTCAATTTGAAAGTCCACGTAGGCCCGTTTACAGAAATCTTTTTATCTAGTCTAGGTGGTTTCCCAGGTTCACAGCAGTGCTATTTCAAAACGGAGGAGGGAAAAAGAAAGAAACAAAATAAACGAATTACATGCTGTCTGTCAACAGCTGTCGAAACTCGTTTCGCACGAAGCGCCGAACCATTGAGATCGTGTTTTAAACGCCGCAAGTTTCGACTTTTTCTTTTTCCTCGACACAGCGTTGAAAGCGTTTGGAAAAAAAAAAAGAAAATATCCGCATCAATTTATCCCTGGTACATTGTCAAAGTCTGCCGCTGATCTGTGAAAAGAGTCTAGCAAAAGCGGATTGTTTAAAACAATCGTGAGGTATTGTTTTCGGTTTGATTGCTCCTTTTCTTTCTCTGCGCGATGTTGTCGGTGTCTTTTTTGCCGAGGTTACATCCTTGTTCAAATGTCTTGGAACAATTACTACGAAATATGTGTAATAAGTATGATACAATAAATAATAAATAATAAAATATAATAAAATATGATAAATATTTACAAAATATTAATATGTTAACAGTTATATTATAAAATACATGTATAAATTAAAAATTGATTATCTGTGGTGAAATTTCTCAATTTATTTGAAAACAGTGTTCTAGTATTTTCAAGCAGGAACAGGTAACATATTATCTACACGATTCAAACAGAAGATTTTTATAAATATATTATGTATATTATAAGAAACTTTGAGATTTCATTAGTACTCGATTATCGCGATTGGTAAAATGTGAAGTATTGTGTAATATTAATACAAATAATATTATAATATTATTATAACAGGATATAATATTATTATTACATTACTATTAACATTAATTCTCTATCACAATGAAATGTTAGATACTTGTTAGTATTATCAAGAGATAATTCCAAAAAAATAAAAAATATAAGTACATAATAATTTATTTCGAAAGTTATCTATTTTGTTTCGAGAAGTTGTTTCCAACCACTCCAACGAGGGATTTCAATCAATTAAAACAAACAAATATTCCAACGAAATTTCCAAGTCCACATTGAAATACGTGTAAATAAACTCTCGAGAGTTTCATCATCTCGTTCATTGCGCTATGCGTCCTGGTTAAAAAAAAAAAGAGAAACTGCACGACTTGTACCCCAGTACGATTCGTCTCACTGAAAGGTCCAAAAGTAACTGTTCTGACTAGGAAATAGAGACGACTTTTTGCCATAAAATTTTATTGATATGTAAACATTTCAATCGATACAAAACAAATTACAGGCGCGATCGCTCAGTATCGCACCAGACAACGCCACTCCTACTCAAGGTCTACTCCACGCCCCTTCACGAATCACGTGACCCAAATCAACCAATCGCTAATTTTCGTTGCATTAGCGTTGCACTTGAAAAGGCCCAATTTTCTGGGTTACCTCCGCTAAAATCACTTTCAGTGATAAAAAAAAAAAGGAAACAAACTTTTTCTACCGCCAACACCAAAAGTCAACAACGACAATAATCGAGGGCAAAATAATCGGAGGGCAAACGATAAATTTCGCAATATTATCCCGGTAGGTAAGTAGGCGCGGATCTTCTCCGGGGAAATTACAACGATTTGTGAATCGCGAGGCAAATTAGATCCTAATTAACGCGCATTCCGAGCCACGAACCCGGCTAATTTCCCCGGACTCCTTGCAGCACCGCGGCTTCTTCTTTTCCTTCCGCTCTCCACCTCCCCCCCCTCTCAATTCCTCCTCCTCTTCCCTGCTGCGGTTCCGATTCCGAAAGAAAGCCGAGGCGAACGAATTTCGTGCCGGCTGGAACGGTGAAATTGCGCAATTTTTCCACGAGCGTTGACGTCAGCAGCCATTCACGAGAATCCCGCGTTCGGCTTTCACGCGGATCTTGCTTTGTCGTTCCGGCGCGCTACGCGCTCGAAAGTACGCGAAAGGTTGCTTATTTTTAGCGGAATGCAATCCACGTTACGGCTACGAAATTACAGATAAGGGAATTTATGGGGGGGAGGGGGGGCGATTATTGTGGAACACAACAGCGAAGAGCACAACTGGACCGAAAAGTTCGTGATAATTTGAACCGTTACAATTTTGTCGGGAAAGAGAATCGTGTAACAACGACACTTGACCCCTTTTTAGAGCATGGAATCATTACTTGGACTGTTCTGAGAGGATTTTTCTTAAGGATAGTTTCACATCACAAAATGAGAATATTTTTCTTTCGAAAATTGCAAAAGTTCGAGCGTTTTTAAAAATGTTGAAGAATTATTTTTTATTAAATCCACCGTTATTTTGAAGAATGAAGCCTTCTCTTTAAAATAAACTCGTAGAATTTGTCACACGATTTTTCCAACATTTCGTTTTTGAATTTTGAATATTAGATTAAACGATAGAAATTTCAGAAATTTTAGCATTTAATTCAAAGTTCAATAAAGTGAACAAAAATTATACAGAGATCGTCGTTGTAAAGAAGAGATTTCAGTTTTCAAGTAATGAAAAGAATTTTTATTTTTTTATGTACTTTCTCACTCGGTATATGATGTAAAATCTTAAGCTTTAAAATGGAACTAGGTAGATTGTTGATTTTCTTTTTTTAGACCGAGTTTAAATTGAAAATTTTTCATCCCTATTAGTTCAGTTATGCTCTTTGCTTTAAAATTGAATTTCAAAAATGTAGACTGAAGACTTTTTCCATTTGCGAGAGATTTAAATAAATGAAAATCTGTAGAATATAATTTTTGAAAAAATTTGTTAGTACATTCTGCAAGTAAAATTAAAAAAAAGTTACAAAATAAATTCTTAAATATTTTGTTAAAAAGTTATGATAAAAATGCGTAATGACTGTTTTCTTGTTCGACATCACATAAGAATAAATTGTTTGTTCACGTTATAATTCCATTTCAAAATGTTGTCTCTTACTGTTGGATATTTATATACAAAAATACTTATCCAATGGCCAAAATGCAGTTTATATTATTAATATAACACAGTAAAAAAAATTTCTTTAGTGATCTATTTCTTTGGTGATTATAAGAATTTTTGAAATATTTAAAATCCACATATGCAAATTCATATTTTTGAAAATATAATAAAAAGAAAATAAAAGATGGATAAAAAATTGTTTCATGTGCTAAATATTGTAAAGAACGTTGTAGTTTGAAGTATCACGGATGTGTATGGAAAGTTATACTTTTATAAGGATAATTAAAAAAGTAGAATCTAGATAGAAAATTATTTGGCCCGTTAAATATTAAAACGAGCATCATACTTTGAATATTTTATATACACTTTTGCATCTATAGATTTTCCATAAATATATAAGAATCTATGCAAAACATCTAGTTATGATTTCATCACATTTGGTTATAATAATGCATTTCAGAGTTTATATTTATTATTATTATAATTACATAAGCATTTTTTTTTTATTTTTATTTATAGAAATTGCAGTAAAAATTGGGACCACGTGTATATAATACGTAAAAATTTAAAAAGAAAAAGTCTGATTTAATATAATTTATATAAAATTTATCTTATAATAGATAATATTTAATGGATGATACAAATTTTTATTTCAAGATATGAATATAGAAAATTATTCATGCATTCAATGTTTTAAATTACAAAAATAACTTCTTGGAAAAAAAATTTGTTGTTTCAGCAATCTCGTTTTAAAATGTGAATCTTTTCTCTAGTACAACCTAAAAAAATCATTGAGAAATTTTTTCGTGACTAGATTCACCACCGTCACTCTTTTTAATAATTCGAATAAATTATAGATGAACATTAAACAAATACAAAGTATTCTAATATTAATTAAATTAAGATGAGATTAAATATTTATTACAGATACATGTGATAAATATTATACATCACTAGAGCTTACGATAAATTAAAGGCGACAAGTATAAAAAATTAAATTAAACAACTTCACGTTCCAATCAATAGAATACTAAATACAAAGAAAACTAAACACACTAATCTTTATTTTATAATAATAAGGCCGTGCAGACGTTCAACCCAAATAAATGTAATATTATATTATTTGCTTTACAATAATTGTTATAAATTAATGTCATAATATTGTTATAATATTAATGTTAATTGTTACAAGACATTTCCCATGTTCCGGGAAATAATCCCACGGAAATAATTCTCGAAGCATCGTATCTAGGTCAATAATCCGGATTTTGATTTAGAGCAGACTTGCATGCATAAAATATGTTAGAGTATTAAATGTCGATTTAGGATCGATTTAGATGATGTCTATTACTACATAAATGGATCGTACGAGCACTTATTCGTAGGTCCACTTTTGTTGCGCGCGTGTATTAAGCACTTTCCGCTCCAGTGACGTGCGCTTACATATCCTTTGACGATCTTTCAATGTATATTGTCTGTCTCCATTGATACATCGTTCTTTGTTGAATATACTCCTGATTACAAAATTATGTATCAGTGTCACAGAGAAGCAAACAATAGACAGATGTACAAAATTTATAATATCTGCATGAATTAATTAATTAATTAATTTTTTTTATATAATATTATATAATATTATATAATATTATTTTATATAATATCTATTATATAAATTATATTTATTATATAAATATTTGTATCTCCATAAATGTTTGAAAAACGTGAAATTTTGTCTTCATGTAAAACTTTAACATTTAGTTTATATTATCATAATATACATATTTTTTTTGAGATTGATATATATTATGGTAACAGAAAATGAACTGTAAAAAATTTAGCGCCTCATGTCATAACTTAAAAACTTATTTGTACAAATAAAATGTATATTGCATGATAAATAATTTTATACGTCTACAATTTTTAGTTTTCTCTTGTCAAAATGAAATTAAAATTTTATTTTCTCGTTTTATTTAGTTATCAATTATTTTTGTTAAAAGATATATCTTTTTAAAAGTAAATTTTACAATATGAACTATAGTATTATAAAATGAATTTTTATATAATTTTGATAATATTCATCTTCACATAAAATTATGAGAACGTAAAGATCACCTCTTAAGTAAATAAATTTTACAATCTAAACTACAGTAATATTAAACTTGCAATATTATACAAATTTTTGCAAGTGTGTAAAAATGAAAAAATATTCTCTGAAAAGTAAATCAATTTTATACCACAAATTGTAGTATTACAAAATAAGTTTTTCTATAATTTTGCAAATACGCGTTTATAAACACGTTTTTATGTAAACGTGCAAAAATTAAGAGATAAATTTTGCAATTATATAAATTGCAGTATTATACTTTTTACATATATTACTTAAATTTACGAAAATTTATAAAAGTCTACAGTAAATGGAAGCTAGGTGTTACTTATTACTATGCAGACAGCTTTCCTTTAGATAATGTAAAATATCTGATTTCTCGTAATTAGAGATATCTAGCCATTTACACATTTACTCAGTTTCACATTTAAACTTCAATTAGCGAGTAAAAGTTGATACGTATCTCTGAATTTCTTGCATGGCCTACGAGAGCTTTGCAGCTCTCTTGTCTAAAAACTTACGGTGACCGTGAACGTTGCTAGGTGAGAACTTTCGCTGCCGTCTTGACCGTGCTCTACTTCCGGTATTCAGCAGAGAGAGAAAGAGGAAAAGACATAGAATAGCATTCAAGAATCTTAAAGAATATTGTCAAGGTTTTTCAAATTCAAAAGGTGCTTTCTATAATTGACAACAAAAGTATACTTTAAATTAAATATAAAAATTAAATATGAAATTCGTAGATTACTATAATTTTGCAGGCATTTCGACAGATATATTAGTTTCTTTTCATTGTATAATTATTAAACAAGTATTATTTTGACGAAGTATTTGTATAAATTGTGTAACTACCGTATTTCATTTTGTATATAACTAATTAAAATAGACAGTTGTCTTTGATAAATTTGTAGTAATATTATTTCTTGTTATTCTTTCGTGTTAATATTGTTATTTTAGAACAATGAAATTCAAAATATTTAAATCATTTTCATCCAAGATTTCTAGAAGTAAAAGTAAAAGATCAATGAATATTTTACAGAATTTTAGATTTTTATCTATGTTTCATAAATTGTAATTAAGAAATTCTCTTTAATTCCATAATTAATTACACTGAAATAATTTGTTGTTTCCATATTACTGAAGAATAATAAAAGAATTTTTCCTTTTCTTATATTTCATGATTCGTTCATTGTTTAATTATATGTTACAAAAATGAAATTCAATTAGGAATTTTTTAATATCAAGTATAACCTGGATGTAAATTGTAACTTTACTAGATCCAAATTCAACGGATTAATAACAGAAAACACCAAAATTAAAAATACACAGTTTCTTCTAATTTTCACTTCCGGCGAGTTCTCAGTAGACAGGTTCGTCATATTGTTGGACAATTAAGTCAAACATCGCACAAAATTCAAAGAACAAATTCTCTGCAACAAAATACGTCAGAAGTGAAAAATACGCAAGAAATTACAAATACACGGCTCCTTCGAATTTCCCGTGTCCGAGAATTCGCGAAGAACTTTCGCTGATGTCCGGTCACCGGCGGACTTCCGGTATCTGCGGCAAGCAGGCCGAGACCACGCGTCATTCTCCGATGAACGTCGTGACTCAACCTCGCTCCGTTTACGTCTCACTGATGATTAAGAAAAAAAAGAAAGTCGAGCCCGCTTCCCACACACGCGCAGACGAACTATTGTCCACCGGTACGGACAAAAAGAATCTATCCCTGAACCATCGTCAACGATTCTCCGTCGTTGATCTTCCAACTTCAAAATTTTCTGTTGCACCTCGTCGTCCTCAACATTTTGCGAGAATCTCAACTCGAGAAGAATTTTTCCCGCAGATGACACGGGCCCAGCAGTGACGGCGAGGGTTTTTGGTGAAAGCCAACCGACCCCGAGAGGGGAGAGTATATAGACTGCGTTTCGTTTCTAGTGAGCTCACAACGAACTCACTCGGCTCACTCGTCGGTGTGTGTCTTGCCCGTTGCGTTTATTAATCGAGTATCAAGCCGGATTCCCTTTCGTTTCATTCGATCCTTGGATCCTCGCGAGGAGATTTTTTTTCTTTTCCCCCCTTTCTTCTCGCTAAGAAGAAAAACCGAGCTACGACGGGGAGAAACGCAAGTGCCAAGTGTGTGTGCCAATAGGATTATAACTAACCGCCCAGGTGGAACAGCCAACGAGGAGAAAAAGGTTTGTGAACGAACGAATTGTGTGACAAGTGCTGCCTGTACACACACACACGCACGCGCGCGCGCGCGCGCACACACACACACACACACACACAAACACACACAGTGGTGCAATGCATTTACGAGTCTGTAATCGAACATCCGTCGATCGGTGATGTCTCGAACGATCTTCTGTTGGCACACGTGTGAACGATCATTGCTGGAAATCGTTTGTGTTTTTCTGTAATCATTTGGTGACTCGTGTCTTTTGCAGCTCACTCGTCTCGATCCTCGTTCGCCACGAGGTCAATAGATCTCGATTCCGCACCGTCATTCTCTTTGAAAGATGTTCTGTTTTCTTTTTCCTGAATAAGTATGTTAATCACAGACATTTGGTGTTGATTGGTCGTTCGAGGATATTGTTGTGAATTTTTTTTCATTATGATGTAGTTTGTGTCTAGAATCACAGTTCGTGACCTTGTTGAATTAGGATCACTCTCAATTTTCAATGTCTTTTTCAATTTCAATTACGTTTTTAGTAAGATTGTGAATGCAATTTAATAGTAAATTTTGTTAATTACTGAATGCACATTTCATAAGTGCAAAATATGCATAACTCTCATAATAAATATTCATAATTAAATAGATGTAACAATACACTAATTATTGATATTAAAATCAATATTCAAGTTCTGTTTTTTAATATTGGGGCTAAAGAAAATCTCCCAGGAGATTTGTTTAATATGTTTGTCAGTCTGAAAAATTGTTCTTTAATCCTTGATAGGTTGATAAAGTTCGTAGTTAAATTTCATTCGAATTCTCCAATTTTATGAACGATAGCCAGGATTTAGAACTGAAGGTTAACATATTTTCGAAATTGTTAATTACAGAGGGAGAAATAGTTTAATATATGATAATAATAATCAACATTCTACTGTAGTTATTTTTTAGATATACGTAAGGATTAATTTTATTTATAATTTAGTAAATATTTTAATTTTAATTTTGTAAAACTTATTAGGACTACTACTACTACTACTACTACTACTACTACTACTACTAAACAGAATTGCTTTGCTTGTTTTTGATTTAGATAGATTTTACAAAATTAAGATATCTATTAAACTAGTGGTTTTTTTGACGCACACAATCTAATATCTACTTTTTTTTATAGATAATGTTAAAATGAATCGAATTATGCATTATTACATGATTCCATTTAAAGATACGTGTGTTATCTTTCAATGCAAAAGCGGTGTAAATCAATTTTTTCATCTATTTAACTCGACATAATAATTCGCATAAATGAGATGTTCTTTTGGATCGTTTATAGAACTTTTACCTCATTTCTTACTACGTGTGCTTTTGCATTAAACGATTTGCAGAAACGTCAATTAGGCACATTGGATAATACTTTAGAAACCATTTAATTCTAGTCTGAAGTATTTTTCAATATAATAATTAACAATTTTGATAATACATCAGTTTTCAGTTTTAAGAGTAATATAATATAGACTACAAAAAGTATATTTGCATCTGTCATAGCATTTACGTGTTTCCTTTAACTTCTATTTTTCAAATGCATATATTAACATCCAACGTTATATTACAAAGACAGAATACCTGGCCACAATCAGAAGATAATTTGCTACTAGACATTTCATTCTAACGTCACAATATTTCACTATTGAGTGTTAGATGATATAACATTTGAATTAACATTGTAATAATTAGGAGTTAAATTTCAATGCATTTAATTTAAATTTCATACAACGCTCTCGATGTAACTAGAAAAATGAAATGTAAACTCAATTTTAACTGAAAATTGAGAATATCCGTAATAACCACTGAAAGCTTTCGTGTCGTTCAGTCTTCTACGAAAACACACAGCCTTTTTGATTTGAAAGATTCGTTTGGAAGACGATGCTGGGATTCGTTTCTTACTGTTTCGTCCCCACTCACGGTTTCTTTCGGACACACGTCGCGGAGGCAAAAGGGTATGTGGGGTAGCGAGTCAGTGTGTCAGCGTTCTCACGTCTCTCTTCGCGTGGCGTCCTTCCTTCTCCGGGTCTATGTCGAGAATAAGGCCGCGTGTAGGCAGAGAAAGATCTCCTCGTACCGAAGATGACGAAGAGAGAAAGAGACGAAGGCACGAGGCTCGACAACCGATGAAAGAGGACGGATTCATTCTGAATCTCACGAAACGTCGTTCAAAGATTCGTACTCGATCCAGCTGCATGCGAGATGAGCTTCGCTCACGACAAATGCCTACGATTTAGAGAATCGTAATTGAGTCCAGTGGTCGACTTTTCAACGAAGATGAAAACGTTGAGCTACGGCGGAGAAACGTTCGTTTCTATTTGAACAGATTTCACGCGGAAATCGATTAATTGGAATGGAATTTTGTTTCGTCGTGATGAGATGGTGTAATTAGGCTCGTGCGTGTCGGATGTAGTTTTGTATAATGAAGCGGGTAGAAACGTAAATTTACATTTGACAAATTGCATCGAATAAATAAAATTTATGCTCGTATCGATTGGAATAATTTTTCTGGTGTATTTAGAAAAAAAAAAAGGTTGATTTAATGAGAATACTATAGGCAAACATCCTGGTGTATCTAAATATTAATTGGAGTCACTGTAGTAATTTATCGCGATCGAGTATATTTCAAAATATAGATTTACAATGTAATATTGTTCAATATACTTTTTCAATTATACTTCTGAATTATCGGCTTAAAGTCCAAAAAGTTTTGGCATGAATTTCTTCGTTAATAAATTTCTAGTAATGAAATCATGTTCTATGATAATATTAGCTATTTACACGTCTCTATCTTGAACTACACATTCATAATAAATTTGCATAATTTATAAGTGCAAGACAGATTTAAAATACTCAATTTTATATAAGAAAGACACAATTATTATTATTTCATGTTAATCATTATTAAATATGAAGATGAATTATTAAATTAGTAGATTAATTATTACTGATTCGCCAAGGTCTCTTTATTAATGTTACTATACGAATTCTTAAATCCATTGAAAAATTCCGTTGTCCTTTTCATTCATCTGACTTATGTTACTTATCAGATTTTACAAAATATTTTTTTTTCTCACCGAAATAATTTCCAATTTTTAATTTAATGTGAAACATTAAAGAATACGAATACTCTAAATATCCGAACATTCTTTTATTTGATCATTCTTACAAAATCTTTTAAATACATTTCCTCATCCCAAACTGTTTTGCATATATTGTTACATGTTTGACATGTTCTTCATAATTGCAAGAAGATACAAGATTTTACTAAAACAGACAATACCGATGAAACATGTAACATATTCATTTGTGAGTTACGAAGATGTCTTACGTTAGATAATTTTTCCACGAATAATAAGGATGTATCTTGAAGGTACTTAGAAAGAGATTTCAATAATTTAATTTGACTATGAATACGCAATTACTTATGCTAAAAGATGTTTGATAATTCAACAGACTAAAAAATATGGCTTAATATACTTAATTTCGGAAATTTCAATTTAATTGAAATCACGAAACAGATGAAATACAAAACAAAATTAAATACAATGAAATATAACTTAAATGAAATAAACATAATCCAAATTTAATAATTAAACGATTAAATTTTTGTGACATGATATAAAATTATTCTAATTATCCATGTAACTTATTGTCAGTAATATTGATTACTATTTGAAAACTTAATATCTCAGTGCACTGACAATTTTTCCATTTAATATCAAAAAAGATAAGACACTATTGTTTTCCCTATTAGTTTAGATATGGGAGGTTTTGCTATAGAAATCTATGTAAACTTGACAGTCTAGTTCTTTATTTTATTTTTAACCTTTAAAAAAAACATTTAATTTTAATCTAATAATTGAAGTTTATGTTCAACTTGTACCAAATCGGATATATATAAAATTGATAAATAAAAATTTTCCTTTAATTGTCATTAGAAACATATACGAGAAGAATCGCTGAAGAATCACATAAATCATCGAATAACGATATCAATATACAATTATAGTTTAAAACTAAATGAACAACGACCTCACTTTTACGTCACATTTCTTAAATTTCTTAAAGTGCGTTCATATTATCGATGACAATCCATCCACGAGTCGAGCAAAAATAAATGCATCGTCGAAAAACACTTTAATACTGTTTTCTCATTATTTCCAATTGACAATTGACAATTATTTCCAATCGACAATTAATAATTCTATACATTATTTCTAATTCGATAATCGAGAGAATGCATTCCGCTCGACTGCACCATCATTTGAAAAAGCGAACTCCGCAACCATGCCAACTCGCGCTTGATTTATTGGCAACGAATTTTCAAAGAGCTCGTTTAGTTCTCGCCTGGCGTTCACGCTGTTGGAAAGTGGAAATTCAACAGAAAAAATTTGTATCGCGATTCAGTTGGTCGTATAGTAAAGAACTCTCCTTGCGTTTTAGGATTGGAGCAAATAGAATCGACGCTTCGTCTTTCTCGTCTATTTTTTGTACGATTCTCTTCCTCCAATGAAATGATTATCGTAAATTCTAAATCTTCGGTTGAAGAATACGTCGACATGTTAAACGCTTTTGTCATAATGATCAAAATTGTATGTACCAGCGAACAAAGAAATAATAAAGAAACTATCAATACTATATTATATATTATATTAATTTGGTGTTAATTTGAAATATTTTTTTATATCTTTATACTGCAACAACTTCAACTACGCATATTTAAAATTGAAATAATAATGCACAAGTTTAATACTTAATTAATTTAATTAATTTAATCACTACTTTAATACTTAAATATCCGAGTAATCGATACTTCGTACAACAGTACTATGTATGTATAACCCATATTATTTATTAAGTAAATAATTCTTCATTACAAGTCTTGAACAATAAATTATGCACCGAATGATGGAAAAAGTTTGCACCTGTCTGCTTTCGTGAAATATAACGCGATCACTCAATGAATCTCGCAGTTAGAAATAATACATTTTCCGATATAAAAGGCAAAATTTCAAAACAGAATTAATAATTTCTCTCTGAGTGAGTAACTCGAGAGGACTCGAGATGTTACGAAAGACTTTCTCGCGATTAAAATTGCGAACAAAGCAATAATAAGACATTATCGATACGCGCAAAACACTGTCGACGGAGTCTTTGTTCTGTTAGGCTCGTGCCAGGGTTGAAAGTGCCATTAACAATTTTTTCGCATATATCAGTTGGAGGGTAGTTGCTGATGCAAGGTAACGTGCTTCGATCTGTCATCGAAGTTTCGGTGCTGTGTAGTCATTCCGCGGCAGTTCGAACGTCGCCGGGTAATTTCGTGGGATCAGCAGAAATACCATCGAAAGCATTTTGTCGGGGATCGACGTTTCGTCCCTTTAACAAGCGAGACGAATATTCGTGAAAGTTCCTGAGCAACCGTTCGTGTCCACGTGAGATCAATTTTCCGCGGCGCGGCGCGACGTTGCCTTAATTTCCCGCTTTCTGCCTCGTCGTGGCAGGAAAGACACGTTCCAACGAGAGAAGAAAAAAAGGAAAGAGTAACAGAGACGTCTAAAATCGTGTTTTTTAAAAATCTTTTCTCGCTCTTTCTTTGCTTCGACCTGCTAATCAGTATAATGAGTTGACTTCGTGCCCTCTTTTTTCCTCTTCTGATTTCTATGCCAATGGTCAATTCAAGAATTCTTATAAATTAAGGAAGTTACGAATTTCACGAATAATATTTTGCGTGACATAGTTTGGTTTGAAGTAATATATTTTCCGGCATAATGTACTTTCTAATAGTTTGATATAAACTAAATGAAGAGGATTTATAAATTATAAGTTAAGAGCTTGATTATGAAGACGAAATTTTTTTAATTTTATAGACAAAAATTGTTGCACATGGGCTTAATTAATAATCAATCGTTCGTGAATTAAAATTTTTATGAAATCAAGAAAATTGAATAGTTTTTATACAATATAGTTTTTTGCATCATGATAAACTGATGAAAAGATATTCACGCATAGTTCTGATAACTATTCAATTTGAAGATATTTAAGAAATTGAGAGAATTAAGAATTTTGAGGGTAATTTTTGATATAATATACTTTTTATCTGTTATCTTTTTATATACAGTTTTAATTACTTGTTCTTATATTTATCAAAGATTCATTATAATTTATTTCTATACGTCTAATTATTTTTCCGTTATAAAATCATCAATTATCATCAATCGTAAAGAAAATGTTAGACTATTATAGATTATTATAGATCAAATGATATTGTACACGTAAAATGTTATGTATTTACAAATAAGAATGCAATTAGTATTTCGTAGGTTTATTCTTCCTTTTAATAGTTAGCTTGGAGCGTGAAATGTATTTTAACCAATTTAAAACAGACATACATACGTATGTTTCAAAACTGAATTTGCATTCTTCGGTGACTGATCATAACCCAGATTCACGATTTGTTATTTTCGAATTCTACAAAGAAGTTTAATGATTTTATTCTTTTCTAATAAAAGATACTCTCACACAAAAATCAATATTTAGATTAAACAACGCTATTATTTTTATTAAAAACATTTTTCTCTTAGAAATACTTTCAACTTTTGCTTCAACCACTTTGAATAAGTTTTTATGAAAATATTTGTTCCTGAAGAGACTAAATATATTTATCCTTCGATTTATTTGATTTTCTAATTGTTTCTGTTATTTCTAACTACGAAGATAAATTTTTTAATGGAACCATTATTTGAATTGGAATCTTTTCTACCAGAGATTATAATTTTAATTTTCATGAAAATATAAAATGTTCCTGAAACATTTTAAATATATGTATATTTACATGTGTATTGAACTATTGATTTATTAAATTTTTATAATCTATCGTGCAGTCAACTTCGAAGTAAACGATTCTTTTAAAATGTTTGAACATTCATCTCATAGCGACTAATTTTACAAATTTATGCGAATGAAATGACAATGAAAATGACAAAAATTCACAAGAGTGATTAAAATTTTACAATTTTTCATAACAAATTTTAAAGCAATCTGAATGCTATATTCATCGATAAACTTGATTACATCAAAATATTGGCGCAATGTACTATTAAATAATTTTCTAGTTAATTTTATTAATGAAGTATCTCGTATAAATATATTGTATAATTAATAAAATATGCTACAAAACTAAATTATAGTAAAAACGTAATATACATTTCTGTCACTGGCCATAGATAAAAATATGCAAAAGAAGTAACGACAATTAACCTGGCAAACGTATTTAACCAAATGTAATGTAATGCAAATTACAAAATACAATATTATATTTTTCTAATAGAAATATAATATAATATACAAGCTATTAAATACAAATGTAAATATACAAAAAAAGAAAACGTAAAACCTAAAAACAAAGTCCTTGGAAATGCTCCTTCAATTTGACCAATTAGAACATTTGTGCGTCGGTTTGAGTAGTTACGCTAGACGTAAGGCTGGCTTCAGTCCACTTTCCGGTTTCCCTCGAAAAATACCACGCGCTCGTACGATTAACTTTCCATCGATAAGTGGAACAGCGTGACCATTAGCATGCTCGGACCATCCTTTTTTTTCCTTCTTCTTTTTACCTTCACATCCTTTCCTCCATGTCACTTTCACAACGTGGTGGACAGAATTTCGCGCAACACCCGTTTCCCGTGGTGTGTGCGTGCGTGTTCCGCGTCGTACGCACGGCATTCTTATGGGGTTTCGCTCGATGCAGCCTCGTGCATCGGCGGAGAGCTATAACGGTGCCTTGTTACGTCACGCGCTCGCACCTGTCACGCCTCGGCTGGACAAAGGGTTGCACCACCGGTCACTCGCCCGCTGGATAATAATAATACCCACGCGGGAGAAAAACACGGAGGCCGGAGGAAGAAGCCGCCGTTGCCATCCGATATCTGATTTCCGTAGCTGAGGAAACTAGGGCTCACGCCGTCTCGTTTCCTTTGCGGCAGCGACGTATTCGGAGCGCTGCGACGCCCAGGGCGACCTGTCTACGGACCTCGATCACTTTAGACTTTAGATGAATCGATCGCCTTTGACGGATCGCCGTGTCGAATTTTAGGCAAAATGTGCGTAGCTTTTGTGTTTGTATGCGTTTTGGGTTTGTATCAATTAAAATAATTTCATTAATCTACTATTAAATCCTCTTTCAAATTAATATTTAAATTAATTGTCTAAAAATAAAATTTTTATAATTCATTTATTCTTAAATTAATATTACATTTTCATTTAAAATATTGTTTTATAAAATTTTTATCTATGATTAATTTTTTTATTTATAAATTTCAATAACAATACAATAATAAATATAATTTAAGTACATCTTATCGTGGATTATCAAATTAAATAACAAATTTCCCTAAAGAGATCAAAAGGCTGCCATATTACTTTATTGATTCAACATTTAGTTATAAAAATTTTATTTTTAAATTAATATAATAGGGTATCTAATCTAGTTTATTATTCAATTTTAATATATTTTAATATAAAAATTTATATCATTAATATTAATTTAAATTTCACCTGAAATTAATAAATTTAATGTAACAATTATTTTTACTATAATAAAATTTATAAATTATTAACTTGTAATATAAGTTTAACCGCTGTAGCTGGCACTTTAATTCATCATTATTAGTTTTAATTCTCTTATTTAATTTTCATTACATTATATAGAATTTTTTATTAATTTTATTTTATTCTATATATATACATATATTTAATATTAATAAAGCGACTCGATTTGAATTGATTTTTAATTAACATCAGTATCAATCGAGCAAACTATTAGTATAAAATCCCATTTACTTGAACAAAATTTTAGTCAGTACTTTCACCGATTGAATTCTATACTCGTTTGAACCTAAATTCCCTTTTATAATCGCTAGTAGAATTCAATTATCATACAAACGATGTTTTATTGTATAAATAATTAGTAATTATTAACCACGTGTTGATGCAATTTTTATCAATTATTTAAAAATTGTTGTATTGTCCTATATTATTGCCTCTCATCATATTTCTTTTTTTGATAGACGAGTTTCTAATCAAAATGATGATTCTGTTATTGCAAAAGTTTAGTTTTATATGATGAAAGTTAACCCTTAGGGAAAGTTATCCCTGCAGGATGTTATATAATAGAATTTGTTCTATTATGTAGACTGTAGATTGGTAGAATTAATTTTATATTTTCTTCTGCAAGAAATGTATTAATAATTTTGTATTAAATTTTTAATAAACTTCTCCAATTAATTTTTCTAGCTTTTATTTTGTTCATTCTTAATTTAATTCTTATTCAAAATCTTATTACAGATTTAATTTACGTAGTATTTCTGTTTTGCATTTTAATGAATAACTTTACTTTTATGGTACAACTTTTATCATATAAACTTCACTCTTATTTCGATTGATAAGAAATCATAAAAAATGATGTTTTTATGTTAAATTCTGTTTACAGAAAATAATTATAAAACCGTTGTAGAAAGTCGTACTAATAAAAAGAAGAATATAGATCAATATCAAACTTCTGTAACTTTCCTTTAAAATTTTTTGACGATAAAACTTGTCTTCGTAATTCTAATTTTTTGAACGAATGATTTTTTATGCATAATTGAATCTTCACCTGCTTCATTGTTATTGGCCAATTTGTTTTGGCGAATCTTTTTCGATCGTTCTCACAGATATTTATCAAAATATATTCCTATATGTACGTAACGGCAATAATAATATAACAACAACAATATCATAAACTTTAGGTTACACGCACAACTGAAAAAAATCGTTAATACATCCGTTACATATTTAGAACTTTTCAATTTCGAAATTAATTAACAATTAACAATTATCTCAAGAATCGTGAATGCGCTCACACGTGCAAATTTTTTCGATAGGACGTCATTGCGAAACACAAAAGGAACGATTCTTCTCGTCGTTTCGATTGTTAATGTGGATCAATTTTCAGTGGCCGTCGATGGAAAGAAAAAAAAAAAAGAAGGAAACTGTATAAGTTAGGATTTAACGATCAATGATGATAAATTCATGAAGATATCTCTCGTTGATCTCGTTGGTCTCGCAGGATGCGAGGCGAGTCGCTCAACTGACGAAAACGAGGGTAGAGGAAGCGCATGACGGAACGTAGCTTCCTGAAATGTAATTGTGTAACGCGGTTTCTCTCGCTAACGATTACTCGCATACCTCCGATCGTACAGCTCGTGTTTTATTATGCTGTCTGTCAGTCTGAAACGATCTGAAGTATGGTAACTGCTTATTCGGATCGTTGGCGATGGTTCGCGGGCTTGATCCCATTGGGCGTCGTTTTCCTCGGTCTCTATGCATCGTATTTAGGACGTGAGACGTAAATGACATACGTACATACTACACACGCATACATTCTTTCTTCTCTCCGTCTACTTTGTAAATTTGAATGGCTGAACTCTGTAGTGAATATTTTTTTCCTTCTTTTATATAAGATCAAGTGGAACTAGAATAACGGATTGTGAAGTTTACGTAGAATTTTGTAATTATTTGCAAGTTATGTTTTTATGTCGGATTTTGTTTTTAGAAGAAATTATATTATTTTATATATTATTTTTTAATTATATTATCCTATATTATTTATTTTGGTGTTAAAAGAAATCTTGAATAATAAATCAACAAGGATCGGTTTATATTATAATAAGAATCTAACATTTAGCTGTGGAGATACGTCAAGTTTATTTCATTTTATTGCAAATTTATAATTTAAATATGGTAATTGGAAAAATAGAACGCTGTTCTGAGTACTCTATTTGGATACTTGCATTTTTGCATCTTTAAATTCCTTATAAATGCATGAAAATGCATGAAAATAATAATAATTAGCTTAAGTCAAGGTTAGCGATCTAATTAATAATCTAATCATCATTTATCTAGATCTAAGATCTAGATCTAATCATCCAATATTTTCTCTTGTATTTTCGAAATTATTTTTCTATTCTTAAATCACTTGATCGAAAATTAACCAAAATTTTGTATTACATTTCCGTAATTGTTTCGTATTAAATGATCGAGGAACGAAACTTACTCATATCTTAAAAAATAAAAATCTTTAATATTTCATTTAAAATATTTATTAGTATTAATTATTTATTAGTAACTTATGATTTTAAGAATTATATATATCATATGTAACATGCGTGTTACATGAAATATTTTTACATAAATACTTAAATAAGATATGATTATTATGATTATATATACATAGATAATTTGAAATTTTTTTTGAGAATTTTGTTGTCTTAACATTATAGATACAAGTAGGTATATTGGCAAATTGAACATATATTATATTGATCAAAAGGAACTTTGATTAAATAATCACTTGATCGAAAAATAATCAATTTGGTCATGCAATAATTCAATCAAAAATATCTACTTCATTTTAATCAAGTAATTGCTTGATCAATTTTGATTATGTAATTACTTGACCAAAAAAATAAGTAATTAATTTTGCTCAATCAATCACTCGATCGAAAAGTAATTAAAGTTTTGTCTTCATTGTTTCGCGAATGAAACCTACGTACTTACATACGCAATATCGTACTTTGAATTAAAATTTAATATTAAAACATCTCTCTAAGCATCGTATTTAGAACGTGAGACATAAATGACACATTCTCTCGACTCGCATGCATTCTCTTTCCTCCTTTCTCCGGACAAAAGCTATGCGAATCACACTGACGCACGATAGTCGGAGAAAAGTCGCTTGGAAAAAAATTTATTCTCGTTGCGGAAGAGAAGTCGATTCATTGTACTCGAAAGGACGATTTCCTCGACTTTTTGCTAACAAACTCTCGAGTAGTTCGCATGCTTGTCCGAACAAAGTAGCCAACCTCCTCAGTCGGATCTTGCAAAAATTGCAGGAAGTTCGTGAAATTCTTATCACGTTTATTAGACTCTTTGTCGTAGAAATGGTCGGAAAAGTAATTAGGAAGTTTTGCTCTAATTTCGTTTGTTGCTTTAATTTGTTCATTCACCGTACACGTGAGAATGATCGTTTGCTTTTTGCTTCGGAAAGTAGTTGAAGAAGTAAATACGAAGAGAGCTGGTACGAAGAAAAGTAACCTAGTATGAAGTAACCTAGTATGAAGTAACCTAGTATGAAGTAACCTAATACCAATAAAGGTATCATTTCTGTTGGTTTGACTGCAATTTTTGACTTACTTTTTTCCAGATAATAATGAAGATTGTCAAATTGCAATATTAATACTTTTGATCATCGTTTCTCAATGTATCGAAAATAATTTCTAATTGTAGGAATTGTTGGAAATAATTAGAGAGGTTTGGTACTTTCGTCGATTTCAATTTCGTTCATTCTTAAGGATGCAGTTTTATGTTTGTGAAGATAATTTCAGATTGTGGATTTTTATGCACTTGCAGAACATTTTAAAGTACAAAATTATACAAAATATTTACAATGTAAAAAAATATATGAAATATCCAAAGTAATATATTTATAAATAAAAGTAAGATAATTTAGTTATTTATTCTGTCTATAAAGCGATATAAAGATAATTCAAGTATGTTAAATAAATATTTTACTTTCTATAATATTTAATATATAAACCAATTTTCAATGAAGATTCCACTTTTAAAATATGAATTTATGTATATTTACTTGTGTATTTAATTCTGACAAAAATTTTCCTTTAATTCGTGGAAATAATAAAAAAATGAAGTGTTATTATTAATATACGCTATTTCTCATTTCGATTTTGATTTTTTTTTTAAACATTTAAAAATGTTAAATATTTTTTTGTTTGTTGAAACAAGAGTGTAATTTAGGATTAACAGACTTTTTTTTACATAGTTTCTAAATATTACAATCAATGGTAAATTATATAATTTAAATAATATAACAATGTATTAGCGATACAAATTTAGTATTTATAATTTAATTCGTTCTCACTCTTGTCGAAATGAGCAAAAGATTAGGATTAAGATAAAGATAAAAGACAATCTCCTAGCAAATTTTACAATTACAAAGTTCTACTTTAAGTGTTTCAACTGTTTTAAGTCAAATCTTAACTAGTTTAATTACTTAATTAAATCTTATCTAGTTTAACTTATAATATCTTAATTTAGAATCAAGTTTTTGTAGTTTCTTGGGTGTTTGAGTAGTTGACTATGTTCAAATTTTAATTGAAAGAAGTTGAAAGGAGATCTCCGAATTTAGGCTTACATATAACAGTACTAGCTTTCATAAATTTAAACACATTCGTTAAAATAGTACGATTTATGATTAGACTGCGGATGTTTGTGGAGACAATTAAAAAAAAAATTATTCATGCCTGTCAAAATTAATTTGCTTATTAAATATTAAATTTTTAATATTTATATTAATTTTATATAAATTTATATAAATCTTTAATATTATATGCAAATTTGTGTATTAAAGAAAAATTATATTTTGAACATTTCATAAGGTTTCTTATATTATTTGCATTGCGTGCGTTTCTCCATCTTCAAATTTTTCTTTTTGAAAATCTCTCTAAACTTGTTGACACTGTAATGAAATATGACTATATAATAATTGAAATCAATCTCAACATGTACATATAAGATATTTATTCTGAACGTAATTATATTTATTAAAAAATTACTAATATTATGAATGGCTATTTCAAGCATACTGTTCCACTGACTTAGTATTATTAATTAATCGTCTAAATGTCGTAAAATATATTAACAAAACGAAAATAATTTTGTAAAATGGAATTATATCTAAGGAGAACAATAGATAATTAATATTAATATTAATAAAAAAAAATGTCCAGCGCACTTCATATATATACGTGTGTATACAAATATTATATACACAATTTTAAATGCTTTTCTAATTAATTTCTAAATTTACTTCTAAACTTAGTCAAAATAAAATCAACAACAGTCATTCGTCACAACGGTGTTGGTGAAATTTCAATAAAATGTTCATCATACATAATATATTCATAAACGTATGTAACACATATATTCATAAAAAAAACGCAACACACACGATACATAAAATTCATAAAAAGTTTTCGCAAATATTCAAATACATTTGCGAGCAACGTATGACCAGGCAAAAATGCTAATGCAAAATGTGTTAAGATTTCGGTACGTGTCTACGTATGTAAATTTAAAGTACACACAGAAGCAGTCCTGCGGCAAACAGGTGGCCCTGTCTCCATGACTAACCGGATAAAGATTTGGGTACCCGGAACGAAATTCTAGGATACCCGGCTGCCTAGGATTCGCGAGTTTTGATGAGCCACGCTGAGAAGATCAATTTTTCGGCCCGCTTTCTCTTAATAGCCCACCGGCTTCAAATTCTGATTTCTGTCCTGCTGTTCTATTTCGAGCGTTTTCGTGTGACTTTCATGCTTGTATCGATATACATGTATATATTGTTTAGTCCAAATTCTGGAATTTCCTATTTTTCTAATAAGGGAATAATGAAATTTGTAAAGAAATGAGAGAGTGGATTCTTGCTCTTGTTCATTTTTTTCTTATAATTGCTTCATTTTGAAACTCGAAATAGGTTGAATTAGCAAGTTCTAATAAGTTCTGAACTAATAATAAGTTTCGATCTGGCGATCAAAAGTTAGACATGTTTAAGGGATTGTAATTTCATTTTCATAAAACTGAGTTGCAAGTAGACTCTTGTTCGTTACAGTATTTTGTATCATTATATATACAATATATAAAATAATGTAAAATAAGAACACACAAATATTATATTTTTAATTCATTATATTTAAATATTATTATATTAAAATTGCAGACACGTGTGAATTTATATTACATATTTGATACAAAGTTTTATTTATTTGTACATAAAATATCAACTTTAAACTTTCTTTTATTCGTCATTATATTAATGTACTGCAACGTGGATTATAATAAATAAATAACAAATTATTGTCACAATCAAAATTACAACTTTGAACAATTTTGTAAACAAATTTCACGTAGTTTTATAAAAGGTTTCTTTAGTTTCAAAACTTGCAAGGGAATAAACGTTATTTTGAACATTATGTTATTCGAGGGAAATATTTTATAAATCGTTTTCATTTTCTTCTTTCTGACACTAACAATGTAGAGAATGAAGTTTACGTTTGTGTCAAATATTGTAGAAATTTAGTAAACATAGGATTTTTTTAAATTTTATGATACTAGATATCTTGCTTTAATTACTTAGTGTAACTTTATGTGTAACACAATGCATCTAATCGCTTTATTCATTAAGATCACATAAAATTTCTTACATCTTGAAATTTCAAAAAATTATCCCAAACTTTCTTTTGAATGTTTAATTTAATTATACTTAGTAAGATTGTAAGAAAGAAATATTAACATTAATATAGTAGATTATATTATTTACAGTATTAGACATTAAATGAATTCAGTTCTTTCATAGTTATTTTATATTCAAATAATGTTTCCAATTTACAATAATTTTGGAAAAATATTATTTATGTTTTTTTTATTATTTTATATAAAATCGAATAATGAACATAAATCAAGGAATTAAATATATATTTTTCATTTAAAGCAAAATTGTTGAGGTTTTCCAAGCTATAAAATAATATTTAACTTTGACTGGAAGTCTTGCTACATTCAGAGTATTTTCTAAATTTGATTTCAACTCTTAAATAGCATACATGCATATGCTATTGACTTGACTACAGATTAGATGACTGTAAATATTTATGTTAGATTATCAAAATTCAAGATCTAATTTTGCATTTAAAAATTGTAAAATTAAGTAATTTAGCACATTCAACCATTGTTTTCACATTTGGTAATGCAATTTCTATTATTAAACTTTAAAATATTATTATATTTATATTAATTTAAATTTAACTTATTAAAATAAATTTAATTAAATTGTATTGAATATAATAATATTTATATTATTTATAGTAAATTTATATCTCTCAGACTGTGAGATTGAATGCGTTAATTTTAAATTGTTATGGTCCTCGATGGTCTAGTGATATCATTTGACAGTTAAATGAATTTCATTTATTCCATAAAATCATTTTAACGATCTGCATTTCAAAACAATGAAACAAAAGAGGAAAAAAAGATTTGTGGCTGTCATATCCTTTTCCAGCAAAATCTGATTTCTCTTGGAGAAATGGATCGAATTTGCAAGAAACATTTATAAGATAATGGAATCTCGCTTACATTACATGACGAAGAAATAAATCTTAAAATATCAGATACAAAATTTAAATACCTTTAACATTCAATCTGCAACTATACTATCCTATTACTATACATAAGTAAATATATACATGTATACTCGTAATCTAATATGTATAATAAATATACGAGATTATTGTACTGGCAGAAAAATCGAGAGCTATTAATTGGCAGTATGTTCCGATCGTGCAATAATTACACAAAGAGTTCGCACCGTTTCAATGTTTGATTGCATATCTGTACAAATTTCTCTTTCGTCCCGCAGTTTTTTTGATTGGACTTTTCAATCAGAAAAATCCAAGTAAAAAAAAGTATAATTGATTGATTAAATTTGGCCTGAATCAAAGCGCGCTGGAATTGTTGCCGGTTCGATCGATTCGCGCGTCTATCTTTGACGGACAATATTTGCCCGAGGTTCCGGTGCGAAACGAAATGGCCAGCCAGGTGACGAGATCGAATCCTTGAAAAAGCAAGGCCATCGTTCACGATGCCTGAGTGAAATAGCTATTTGTAAGTCTCTTTGAATTTTTTCTAGCAATTTTGGCGATTAGAAAGAACCTTTGTTGCTCTTTTACCAGAGAAAGAAACGTGAGTGAAAATACAGGAAGAATATTGGATCTGTTGTGGGTGAAAGACGTGCTAGATAGAAAGATCATTCTTGGTAGAAAAGATTTTATTTTGCTATGTTTTTAAAAGTTGTTTCGAAGGAAGTTGAGATAAAATTTTTGTTGATGAAAGATGAATATTATTTCAGATGAATTTGAGTAGATAATTAAATAGACGATTTCAAGAATAATGTAAAATAAATTAAATAAATTAATTATTTGAAATGACATTTACTTTATCAATTACACTTAGTTTTTATTTTTATTCCTTTCTGCAGATATTTTCAGAAATTGGGTCAAATTGTGTTACGAGAGGAGACGATTATTTTAAACAAATTTATAAATTTATAAATCTTTATTCATACACTTCATACGTGTTGCACATCTATTTGAGTGCTTTTGAAACTAATATGTTAGTAGTGAAGTAAAATAATAAACTATTGATTAATAATAAATTAATAAAGTAATAAAAATTATTATTTTATAATAATAATTAGAAAAATACATACAGTATTAAATTAAATAAAGAACTTGTTGTGTAATAAAAATATGGTTATATAAATTTTATATAAAATGAAATAAAAATTAAGTAAAATACTAATTTTTAAAACAATTTTATTACACATGTCATAAACACATTTTAAATTTTCACGATAATGTTATTAAATATATTTTATATTTTGAAGGGAAATTAGTTATGATGAAACATCCTGCGAATCTTTTCACAAAGGAAACGACGAAACGGATTTACAATGCTTGATAAAACTGATATACTTTCTATTCAATTTCGGGATAACGATATTACTATCGTGATTGGCTTTTTGATCAATTTTTATGTTCCATTTGAATGCAAATACGCGGAATCGATCTCTCGCAGCGCAATTCGATGTCCGATTTTTATAACACCGTTATTGAATGTATATGCATCGCATTTTACATTCAACGCGATTACTTTGAAACGGTTTTTACTGGACATTTATTCCCGACGAGGGGAAATTTTTCTTTTCAGTCTTATGGGAAATTCTTTCATCGTAATAGAAAACACACCACTTTTAAAAATCTAAATTCCCGTCGAAATGTTTTTCACGAATAAATTTCCTCTCTTGACAATAACGTTTAGTTTTAAACTTTCGAGTAAAGGCAATTTATTTTACAATGAGAATTTAATGTTCTCCGCATTATAAAATTTTATACAAATAAAATTATATAATGTTACGAAATATTGCATGAGTAAAATTGTAATGTACTGCAAAATATTATACAATGTTATTATTTATACAATGTTATTTACGAAATATCATAATTTGCCAACGTAGCAATTTATAACAATAATTTATATTCAATGATAAATTATCTCAATTGTCAGCCCACGAGCATTTCAACGTGCTTATTAAAAAACACATGATTTATGAAAATTATTACCTAGATATATGAGGCTGCAATTGCAAAAACTGTTAATAATGGAGAAAGCATTGAAATTGTTAAAAATTTTATTTTTGGTTTTCGATTTACTTTCACGCATAAAATCAGTAGTTCATCATGACAGAGTTACACGTGTGTCATACGAAGTATTTTAAAATTTCATGAATACTGCAATGGTGCTATCATGAATATATGGTAAAATTTCAAATCTAGAAATTACATTGTGTTTTAATTTTATTATGTTTTACATAGACGTGCGCAGTTTTTTAATAATCAGTAGATGTATAACATATAATTTATATTATATAAATATTACGTATTATATAAATATTACAAAAAAACAACAAAGATAAAGCTTGTCTATATATAACATTTATCGTAACAGAATTTTGATATGAATGAAGTAAATAATTAGACATGTTATAATAATATATATTTATGTACACATATAAATATCCCGCAATAATAATTTATTTCGATAAGAAAAGAGAAAAGAGAGACAAAAAATAGCAATTTTACATATTACACTAAAAGTATTCGAATACTTAGTGCAGTGAAATTTTTTATATATTCACACAGTTACTTAACTTGGTACATTTTTATACTTTTTATACGTTTATATATAATGGCTTTCATTGTAAATTTCACGATTTCGCTTCCAATTTTTCACAAGTCCGCTCGATGTCGTTGGTTATCCGAATGTGACGGCCGCCAATTGCATTCACTCTCACTTTCGCACACTATCTACAGTTCAGCGTTATCCCTACGCTGAATGACTACCCATAAGCCACTTCCGGATGGTTCGGATTAGCGGCATACGGGCGAGAAATCTGGGTCAGGCCGCCGCGGTTGCTTTTCTAGTCCCGTTCTTATCGATTGCGGCTGTTACGCAAATTCTCGTTTGCGACGCGATTTCGAGAAGCGAAAATGAAAGTGCGCCGAGGTTAACCAAGAGCGACGTTTCGTTATATTTTTTATCGAAACGTATCGAGCGTATTGCTCAGCGGTTTTAAATTGAAATTTGGTAGTTTGGAATTAGTAAGAACGACTTTTTTAAAAAAGTTTTCGAAAAAGAAAAATGACACTTAGGGACGTTTAAATATTTGTTAAAAATTTCAACAGTCGTAGTTTAAGGTGGTGGAAATATCGTAGGATAGAAAATAAAAGAATTTTAATCATCATCCGACTGATATTTTGTACGATACAGTTACGAAAGATAATTTTTATTCGTTTAATTAATATATTAATTACAAACGTTATATAATAAAATTTAAATTATACATTATTATATTATTTGAATAATGTTATTTAATATTTATTTAATATATTAGTTGAACAATGTATTTATATCGAATTGTACATTATGACTAATGAGTTAAGTAAGAGATAATTTTATCTATTTATTGTTCAATTAGTAGATTGAAAAATGTTTTCACATATTCAACTCTTGAACTATTTGACCATTTATATACCTACATATCTATATTTTGTTTTATTGATTAATAATTTCATTAATACATCAATATGAAAATACTAAGTGAACACGTTGCAGTGTTAATTATTAATTTCCAGATTTTCAATTGAAATGAAAGAAAGTAAAATTAAAGTAATTTATAGTAAAATAAGTATCTGAACTTATTGAAAGTAATCTATAGTAAAAGAAATACTTGAAGTGAAATAAATAGTTGAATATATATAAATATATATAATATATAATTGCAATTATAAATATAACATACAGAAATGTATAATTTTAACGTTAGGGGGGTTGATTGTCATCTTAAAAGATAGTTCCAGGATTGAAATTTCATTTTCTGAAAACCTAATTTTCGACTTTGTTTCGAATTCTTCAGTCCAACCGGATTCAATTGATTCGTCTGGCGTTCCATCGCGCGCTAATGCGTAACGTACTACGTTACGAACGCCAGCCAGTTTATCGACTTGGCGGGTACCCTCGTGTCTGCGAAAGTGGAGCATTTTATAATATGCATTGCTCGGTGTTACCGTCCCCCGACACGTTGTAATTAATAGATACACGATAATTATGCAAATTGCCCATTTCTTCCTGAACGATATTCGCTGTAGCATATGAAACATGCTGGAAATTTTGATACTGGTTTTAGAAGTTTATTTGCACCTTCGTGTTTCGCGTATCTGGAGCGGTGTCTGCTGCTTAAGAACGATGCTTTCAACATTCTTATGGAAAAAAATATCTGGAAATTCCTCGTTTGAATTCCTCTTTTTTCTTTTTAATGAACTTTAATGAATGTCAAATTTTAATGATGAACATGTTTTGCATTTTCGAAAATATTTTTGGAAAACTTTTGAAATTCGTTTGTCGTCATTAAGAATTTTTTAAATTAATCTTAATTAATTGATGTTAGAGATTATCTAAAATTGGCAAACATATATATATTTTAAAATTATATGTTATAAAAATTCTGTTATATCGTGTAATAACGTCCTGTCTTTCAAAAAAGAAAAGACGTTGGAAACTTTTTTAAAAATATATTTAATTGCATTGACTATTCTGTTTGTTAGCGATTAACAACTATCGACTATTTTTAGTCAATAAATTAATTTTTTGACATTTGTTTTTACATCTACACTTAATCAGTAAAATAGAATTGCAGAACGTTCGAAGAACAATATTAATTTTACTAATCAGTACTAAATCAGTTGTGATCAAAATTGTAAAAATTATTCGCAACAAGAAAATTGAATATCTTGCGATATTCCTTTTTCGTTGAAATTTACGAAAGTATTATGCTTACACACTTGTGTGTATTCGTTCGAGAAAGAAAAGTTATAGAATATTCGGAGAGTTTGTCTTCGGGAGAAAGGAAATATAGTGATTGTTTCGAATCTCTTTTCTCTTCTCGATTTATTGAAATTAAACCTGGTTGAACGTTCTTGTTTGTATGATTGAGACATTTCTGTTGTAATTTATTCGTTCCTCCGGAGTTGCACAGAAGCGACATTTCCGTGCTATTATTCCAGTCACGATCGGCATCCGTTTCACCTATGTGACAGACAACCGAAATATTTTTCAGAGATTTTTCTGTCTCGTTTTTTTTTCTTTCTTTTTTTGTTTGCTTTTTGCCCAGTGGCTGGCCGTCACTGCGATATTGTCACGGATACAGGGTGTGCAACGTCCGTGCCGTTTATTGTTTTATTACGTGTCCTTTCGTAAATGAGTTTCCTCGTGAAATGGCGTTTTACAAACGACGCTGAATTTCGAGATGCTATGTAAGCGAATTTTAAGTGAGAACGTACCTTTAAAAAATGAAGCGTGTATTACACACGTAAATAAGTATCAATTTTTTCATAATTTAAGATGGAATTATAAAGTGTAATTTTCGGGAAGTATTATTGTAAAATGGAATAAAATTTGTATTTAAATTAATCATTATTTATTAGGATTCGTTTTTTTTTTTCAATCGTTCATTAAGTGTTGGTATTATTAGATACTATTTGTGCTAAAATTTTACATTAAATTAGTTAATTATGGATCTTGTTACTTTGAAACAAAAGAATTTATTAACAGAATAGAAGATAGTAATACGATAATAATTTAATTCATAATTTAAATTATACTTTAGATTATTTGTGATAAAAGGTGAAAGCAAAAAAGAAATAATTTGATTTGACACGTACGAAAGTAAGTCATTTGAAGAACTTTTACAAAAATAATAGTGGCGTATTACTTCAATAAGTACAACTTGTGGCAATGTCAGAGATTCAAAATGAATCAATAAACTAAATTCTACTATTTATTAATAGAAGTCACATTTATGTTCTTTTTTTCTGGTATAGAATAATTAGACTATGTAACACTGGCTGTAAAATGTTTTTTTCTTACGGTTCTATGATTTTTAAAAGAAATAGGAAACATAGTAGAAAACTAATGAAAAATTATAAAAATGATGAAGGTTAATTTTTATTTATTATCATATTAAAAGCTTGTATTATCAATTGGATCGTTTAATGGATGTTATTGAACAACATACTTTCAAATTCAGTCAGTTCAATGTATTTTATTAGAAATAAAGATAGGATTCAATTGGAGATTAATGATACATTATCTATGTTATAATAATTATTATATGTAATATATTAATAGAAATATTATATAATGTATTAATAATATACATGTATATGATAAGTCACTATTGTCAATATCATAGTGATGCATAATAATATATGATATTATCTGGCATTCACAAAGACGACTATAGCGTCACAAATAAAACAATATCAATGAAATTTCCTTCGAGCTTTGTATCATACTAATTAATATTTTTCGTAAACGGATATTCACAAATTGATCACATTTCCTTGAAATCAAACTCTGCAAAAAGAAAAAGAGCAAAAAAAAAAAGAATTCGTTCTCTCAATTTCACCCTTTCGAGCATTGCGCGTTCACTTACGGTGAATCCACCACCAGGCCTCATCAAAGATCTCATCAAAAGTCTCGAAACGTTGCCTCCGTTGCCACGAAGAACAACGACCACCAAAATAAACGCGGCTCACTGTTCCCCGTTCTTCGTTTAACGACTCGCGCCTTGCACCGGGAATCTTTCACCTGTGCTCGAGCACAACATTCGAGCCGAAGCATCGAAGTGACGCACGAAGGGACAAAAAGAGAGGTGGCGAGCCAAAGAAATGAAGAAGGAAAGATAATAGAGAGAAAGAGAGAGGTTATGCTTATACGAGCAGTGGAAGGGAAGAGAGAGAGAGAGAGAGAGAGAAAAGAAAGAAAGAAAAGGAATGGAAACGGTGGCAGAGAGCGGCGATTCCGTAGATGTGTAGAGGGGAGTTCCGCGAGCACGGTGGGCCCTGTTTGGGACCTCGCTTAACGCAGAAGGCGGAAGGAGCCTGAGGAGAGGGGGTGAACGTACAGCACGAACGATCGAGATCGTGAGTAGGTCACTGGGACGTGGCTCGTGGCCGAGACGAGCGTGGCTTACACCTTCAGTCAGTCCCCGTCGGCCAAGGTAGCCATCTCTGGGCCCCGTCGAGTCGCGTCACACTCAAGGCACCCAGGTTCCCTTTTCCTTCCGCACGGGAAAAAGGAGGCAACGTTCGCGGCGAAATCTCGCGGCCCGATGACGAACAATTGACGAGCGCGAGTTGCATCCGTTGTCCGGGGTTGTTATCTCGTGTGACCGTGAAGAAACGCGTCCTCGAACCGGCCGACCCCAGGGGGGTTGAAAAGAACGGAACACGACGCGAGACTATCGAGAGAACGTTGGAGGACCTCGAAGGATAGATCGACTGTAGAGGCCTGTTCGGTGTTTTTGTGGGAACAGACGAAGGATTCGAGAAAGGTGCTCGATCGATTCTCTTTACGATTATTTCTTTACTTGCTCTCGATCTCGGTTGGCACACAGTGAAGAGCGTGATTGAATTATTTAGATAACTTGGGGGGTTAAGAATCGATTGTAAATCAGTTTGCTGGTATTTTATAAAACTGTGTGATTAGAACCTAGGTGATTAGAAGATACGATGATTAAAAATATTCAGTGAATCCTTGGAACTTTCTTTCATAGTTTCGATGTTAAAAAAATAAAATTTAACGATGCGCGTTGATTGATGGAAAGAACTGGAACAATTTGTAATAATTAATAATGTCACACCAAAAATACTACTTGAAGGTTAAAAATCCCTATACAAATTTTATGTATACTTTTCGCTACTATATATTTTTGATTGCATCTAATTAATTGTTTAAAATATCTTTGTTTAATTAAGAAAATCATTAATATCTTTATCACTCGTGCGTTCGATACGATACAACTCGTGCTAAATAAATAAACGAAACAAAACTGAAACGAATATTTCTTGTTACAAGTAAATAAAAAGATATTCGCTACTTTGAAAAATTGTTTAGATTGATGGTAATTATGCAAAATGTTTCGGCAATGTGTATTTTCTGTCTTGATGCCAACGATAACGAGTAAGAGTGTGGATCTATTTTTTCTACTAAATATTATAATATATAATTTGTTTTGGATATTTTTACGTATTATGTGTATTGTATGTTTCCAAATTTTTCTTAAATGCATAAAAATACGCAGACGAGTAATGAAGTAATTTACACGAAATATGCATTATTATTCAGTTTCAGTTATGCTCTTCACTCTCTGATCAAACTCGTCATTTCTGTGATCATTTACAATACAACTCACTGTGTTTCTTCGAAAGTTTTTCGTTTATATTGCTTCCAAGTTTCTTTTAAAATTAAAATTTCCACGAAAATACCACGAAAGATCTCTTTCATAAAAGGGAAGATTGCTCCGTTTCGTTGAAGTCGATTATTTTCGATTTCATTTTCAAACGAGATAACAGAAAGACTGGCCCACTCGACTGGTCGTTCACCAGAGAAATCGTTCCGCTTTTTATTCGAGAGACGGAGAAGCACCCGTAGAAAGATATTTGTCCACTATTTTTCTCATCTTTACCACCGCGCGTTCCGCCGTTGCCCATTCACTGGTATTCTTCGAAAGTTCTTCTTGAACGCGCTCTTGGACTCGGTGCTCTCTCCCTTTGATCTCTGTTCCCCATTCAAAGTACAAGTTTCCTTGTGTTTCGTCTTTGAACTCTTTCTTTTGTCTCCGCGTTACCCGCGGAATTTAATTTTTCTCCTATTTTCCGTCTCCCTTCCTCCGGTGCCTCTTCAAACTTCATTTCCTCGCCAATTCCTCAACGGAAAGATAGAAAGAGAGAGAGAGAGAGAGAGAGAGAGGAGGACTTTGAATCTCGCGGAATTGAATTCCCCCGGCGGCGGCGGCACAACTTTTTCTTTGACCGCGTCAACCCGAACGAAGCTTTTAATTAACAAGCTGGACTTTCTAGAGTGCGGTTTAGATGCTCATTGCGTAACGTCCTTTGTAAAACCTGCGGACGGTAAACGCGCTACTTGCGCAGCCGACTGACAATAAACGCCGCGAATCTCTTTTATCCGGTATGTTTCCGATCCTTTCGGTACTCGCATCCCACTTACGGGATGGCAACGATGTCGTTTCGAGAAAAAGGTTTGATTCGCCGCGAGCTTTCGTAGAGTGAATCGATACGCGCCACGAGTACGCGCGAATTTGAAATATGTTACGCGACCTACATATGTACGTGTGTAAGATCGTGGTGTTGGACCGATCAAAGATTGACACGTTGATTGCCGAGCGAAATTATGCTTTCGAAGTGAAATTTGGAATTCAATATCCAATACGTTTCGTACTGTTTAATATTGAAAATCTATTTCGTACTATTTAATATTTGACACTTGAAATTTAGTATTTAATTTACAGCACGATGTTTCATTATAATTAATTAATTGTAGTAATCGTAATTACAATTTTATTAATTAAATTCTAATGAAACTTTATTAATTAAATTCTTGTAGTGTAAATAGAGGCATTTTTATTACTTATAGTAAGAATGCAACGTAGTTTTATTTAATTATTCATGTTATTTTGAAATTTCGTGTTTCGTTACTTTTAATAAAATGAAGTGAAAATTATATTTCATTTTATCAATTTTTGTCAACGAAATCAATTAAAAGTTTCTTATTTAATTAATAAAACAAAAGTTAGATATTTTAAATTGTTACAAAAAAAGTACAGTAGAAACGCCTTTTTATTTAATACTTGTTTATATAGTTATCGTAGTTATTTATACTATTTGAAATTTTATTTTAATTTCATTGCTTCACTTGTTATTTAAAATTGTATGAAATTGATTTTTGTCAACACGATGATATTTATTTCATTTTGAAGATTCTAAAGTATAAGAACGCGGGTGTTTCAACGGTGTTTTATCTATTTATTGCAGAGAGGACACTCGCATGATGGAGAGGACGTGGCGGAGTATACGGAAATCGACTTTAATCTTGTTGCTGCCTCTGCTTTTAGCTGTGAGTACAATTTACAATTATCCGCACGATTAGATACAGGCTTATCATGATGTCGTTTGTCATTTTTTAAGAACTCGCTGAAAGAAACAACCGCCACGTAACACTTCTTTTTTTCGCGTGCTTTAATACGATTGGGCATTAAAACGCAGCCTAGCGCATTAAACCTGATTTACGCGTCATAAATTAAGTTGGAAATAATTTTAAAAGTTGCGCAATTCAACGGCGAAGGAAAAATAGAAGCACTTTTGTTGTAAAAACGAAGATCGAGCTTCAGTTTGACTCTACTTCTTTCGATCATTTTATTATTAAAGAGAATTTATATTCAATGAAAATAATAAAAAGAATGATATTTTAAAGATGTATAATAAATAGATATAGTAATTTAACTATATTATTTGAATAATTGAATAATACACTCATTGAAAATAATAAAGAGAAATTTAGTATGAAAATTTGCTTCGTGATGTGTAAAAAAAGAAATAGTTCTTTACTATCTAAAGACTATCGAAACAAATCTGACTAGAATAAAAAGTTAAAATATCAACTAAAGCTAAATAATTAAAAATATTATCTAAAAATAGTATAGTATAATATAATATTTTACAGTTAACATTCATAACAATACATTACTACGCTAATATAAAATATCCAATGAATGAATCTAACTTAAATATTGACTTCCTAATGACGCAGAAAAAGAAATATTATTAGGTCATATCATATCATACTTTATATACTAAAATAAAAAGTTAAATAACTTAAATATCATCTAAAATTAATATTAGTATTGATATGTTACCGAATATATTACTTGGTAAAAGTAATATATATTTAGAAGCTAAAGTATTAAGAAGTTAAAAATAAATTAAATTAAATATTATTTAAAGCTAGTAGCTAACGACAAAGTAATAGCAATTAAAGCTATTGCTATAGCAAACTAATAGCAGTTTACAGCAATATAATCCTGGCCATAGAATTAGGATGAGTTATAATTTTTAACATCAAAATTTGAAAGTTGTTAATGTAACTCAATCCAAATTTTGTTAAAAGTCCAAACTAAATTAAAATTATTAATATATGCACAGTAAGAATGTATGCAATGTACACAATAAATGTACACAATAAATATTTAGAATCAGTAGTAACAAGTAATAAAATATCAAATGATACCAAAAAATAAATAAACGATAGTGATATATTAATTATATGTACTGTAGTAATCAATCTATTGGTCTTTTAAAATTTTATTTTTTTTTAATCAGTTTATATTACCAGTTCATATTAATTCCATTTTTCTTTTGTTATTGGTACTATAAGAAAAAAATTCCAATTTCTTTAATATTTTTGATGCTTTTATGAAGTCTAAACAAATTGAAGTATTTATAATTTTATGATAAACTATTTAATTCTCGATGGGTTAATGAAACTTTTATTAAAAATTTTTAGTGATTCTATTTCAATGACCAATGTATTATCTCACTAAAATATATTATTATACTGTAAAATTTAACGAAAGATAAATTTAACGCAAAAACTGACTTTCTGATACGTAGAGAATAAAGTAAATAAATGTTGCTTGATTGTGAGTCAAATTCGAACCGATCACTACGGTGCATGTGCAAATATAAAATTATTCATTGTCCAGGGGTTAATAACAACTTCGATGACACTATGATGACGATGATTTTTTTCTCAACGTGCTCTGTTCGAAAATGCAATTTGACGGAAGAACGCAAGCAGGTGCATAAATAGATTCACTTGTTTTACGCAGCTCGGGATAACGGTCGCGGTACGAACCGTCTGTCACTTTAAACGAGGAGATCAGTCGCTAACCGTGAGTAGTAATCTCGTTCGGTAGATTGAAGGTTAGAAAGTAGTAATATCGATCCCGGTAATGCACTCTCTTTACGGCATGGAATTAATTTCCCTGGATGATGCCTGATTAAGACGCGAAACCAATGATAATAATATTCTCGGCGGCCGTTGTCTGCAGTTTTAACAGATTTAATTAGAGGGGCATTCATTGAAGAGCGAAAGTTGGATTCGTGGAAAACATTGAGATTCCTGTGAGAAGTGTGTTTATTAAATTTCGGATTTTTTTATTGAATTTCGTTAACTGACTTGTCAACAATAATCTTTGTAATTTTTCAAATAAAGTATTTGTTTTTGCGTGTCAAATTTTATAATATGCCAATAATATTTCGTTGTAATGATTGTAAGCGAAATTTTGCCAAATTTTTGCAAGTGAAAAATCGATATCTAATTTCTAATGAGAAGGATATTCAATTTTTCGTGCACTTACGAAAATCACTTTGTATTTATTCTATTTTTGTAAAATTAGATTTAATAATGTTTACTTCGAGGGAAATTCACTAAATCAATTTCATAAGAAAATGTAATATTTTTTAGAAATAATTTAACAGCATAATAAAGTGTGATCTACGACTCTATTTGTAGAGACACTGTATGTATATATATGTAAAAAATAATAATAATTCTTTATACAAAGTACTTTTAAAATACTCAAGTTCGAGATGTTTAAAAATAATCCATTCACTCCTAACTCTTTCTTTCATTTTCGAAGTTTTATATTTCAATCGTGTTCTCATTTTAATAACAGAAAGAATGATTTAATGAAACAGCAAATCTCTCATATCTAAGTAAGAATACTGCTCAAACTAGAAATATTTTTTGAAATTAAAATAAATACTTTTACTTTATTGAACATTTCTCCAAAAAAAAAAAAAGAAATGCATAAACACTCGCAATTTAATAACAATTCTACAACATTCAAATATTACTTCATTATATTTCTATCAACACACATTCATTTCGTAACTGTTTAATTTTATTTATCTCTGATGCGAGTGACAGTGTCGTCGTTGTCGAGAGGGTGACAAGAATTGATACTCCGCGAGTATCAAGGAAGGATAGATAACAATTCCCGTTAACAATTTTCATAACCGTTAAAAAATGCGCGCTGTCTTTTGGAACGAAAAAAAAAGAACGATCGTGTTTCATTGATGCCTAAACGTTGCGTTAGCCGGTTGGACCGCTATTCGCGGGACGCACGTGCTGGCCGAGAAACAACGCGACGTTGATGCTTAAGGGGAATCACCGTTGTCGCGGGCTCTCCGTTGTGCTATATATTCTCGTCTGTTGATGGTGCTGATCGTTTCGAAGTAAAAGCCTGAATGGAAACGGTCACCATCTTGGCCAGTCTGGAACGAGAGTGCTAGCACGCACGCAATTCAACCTGTTAACGCTGGAGTTACCGATCTCTAATACGTTTTTATTAACGATAAAACCAGCGGAGAGATTAAAACGATCAATTGCTGTTGCTTCCTAGATTCTTGACGATGAATTTGTTGAGACTCGAGTCGAAGTGTCAATAATTTTTTGCGTAAAAGATTCTAAATGAAGATCTTTGGGGGACATTTTTACATTGAACATCTCATGAGTAACTTTAACAATTGTACGTAAACTAATTATTTATAGATGTTGGTATATTTGTAGATTCATAAAACAGAAAATTTATTTACTTGATGAGAGAAGAGAGGAATGTCAATTTCAACGAATTTTGGGTTGAATATTTTTTCGTATGCCTCCACGTGTACTGTTTATCATTGGTAAATTAGAATTTTACGTTTTTTTTTTTGATATACGAGAAAATATGAAGTTGTGACATTATATGTCTATACACTGAAAAATAAATTTTCGTTTATCCTTTCATTTTATAATCCGAGATATTACGAAATGTTGTAAAACACTGTGCACATAAAAAATAATCAAAAATTGAGGAACTGATATAATTAATAAGAAGGAACAAATTAATTCAGTTGACAAAAAATAAGAAATTAATACGAAATTTCTCTCTAAAATAAATAGAAAATAATTATTAATTAGCAAACGTACAATCAGATAAGAAATTAACATCAAACTTCCTTTTAAAACGAATTCAAAGTCCCTTCTTTGAATAATAAATGAACGAATAATCGTGTAGAAAATTAACATAGAATATCAAATAAAAAAATAAGGAAACTAAATTATATCCACAATATCTTATGATCAAATAGTATCTCATCTGTTGCAATCTTTCAGTGTCACATACATACATACATACATACATACATACATACATACATACATACATATACAACCAAACACCAAGATCGCTGATCCTTTTTCTTTCTTTTTTCTTTTTTTTTTTTTTCTAAGTAACCGAAACCGAAAATCAACAAATTCGTTTCAAGTGCTTTCTGTCCTTGAGTCAGACGACCATTAAAGTTCGAAAGTCAATCTAGTTGCAGGCTGCGCCAGAGAGACTCGGAGACAAGTTTCGTCGGTTTTATTGTTTAATCCGACGTGCCAATCGATATTCTACAGGCATGTGTATCTTTTTACATACCGCCGCTTGAAAAACCGTGAAAGGCGGAATAAAAGGGAGCACACGGTCTACACGGTCGTGTTTGCGTTGTATAAATGGATTACAACGTTATCGGGCACGTTGAACAAAAATTACGCGTCGATCGACGCGTAATTTTTCCACGTTCCCGTAATTATGGACTAGAAGTGAATGCAATTAATTTGTCCAAGTGCACGTAATGCTATTCCGGATAAACATTTGAACACGTTGATCGGACGTAATGTGTTTGACGCGAGTTGGAGGTTGCGATGTTGGAGTTCATCGGTGCAGACGTTTCCAACGAGAAGATAAGCAATCAGCGAGATTCATCATCGTTCGATGGACGTTTTGTTGTTCGCTTGTTGAAAGTGTAACAGTGGGATGAGTAATGGAATTAAGACGGAGAATAAACATTACTTAAGAATTCGTCACGTTGCGATGTTGGTTGATCAATTTGGTTTTTGTAACAGTTGCAAATGTGTACCATTTTGCAATATTTTTGAAGAAATTCTAGATTTTGTTATTCAATCGTTAACAGTGGGTTTAAAACGAAGTTTTTTTTTTAGGAATAAATTGCTTTAAAATTAATTTCTTATATTATGCATATTACGTTCCCAACAAAATTAAAACATATTATCTTGCAACGTTCTGAATAAAATTATAAATTTCTGTCGTTCCGCTTCGTTTTGTTGTTCACTCGTTAAAAATGTAATTAGTGAGAGTGATGGAATTAATAACAAGGAATGAATTTTTTTAGGAACGTAATTAATAAATTTAGTTTCCTAACAGGCGTGTTTGTACTGTTTTTGTGACGTTTTCAACAAAATTATAAATCGTCTTGTCTTAAAAATGAAACAGTAGGATTAAAATAGAGAATAATTAGCAATAATCAGTAATTATAATTGTAATTCCTTTGCAGCAGTTGCAAATGAATTTGCATTATCTTCAAAATTGTAAATCTGCGTAAAAATTATTGCACATTTTACTGTACTTCAACATGAAGCTTCGTTGAAGCGACTATTCTTATCGATCGTTTCTGCGTGCCATTAACGATGTATCTTCGGAAGACAATCGAACGAATAACAAACGACTATCGTTCACGAAGTTACATAAATAATTCGCGAAAACGAAAGATTCGGAAACACGATTCGATATATCACGTTCAAACTGATAAGCGGTTTGAAAGCATGAAATTCAATGCGACAGTCTCATTTATTATCAAGAACAATATATAATTGATGGTTTGGAATCATATAAATTTCTAGTACGAATCATAAATGTATGAGAAAAACATATATAAAAGTATATATTTTTATATTGCTATATATATCTTTTATTGTAGCAAACAATACAGATATGTTCATGTTGTGCACAGATCGAAATCAATGATTAATAAATTGCTCTATCAAAACAATCAGTAATTTAGGTTAAGATTATCTTGAATGTATATTCTATTGTGTGTGATTTGGAGTAATTAATAAAAAAAATATATATTAATAAAAAATATATACATATATATTAGCTTATAAAAATATATATATATATATATTTTTTTTTTTAGGGACTAAATATTTTACTGTCGTCATTTGCAACTGATGCAAGATTTATGCAAATTCATATTCTCATGTAAATAATTCAGTAAATCGGTAAACAAAAATTTATTTTATTATAACAATTATTTTATTTTTGATATTTCATATATTTCTGTATATTATATATAATATATTGCGTAGATTTTTATTTAACACTAAAACTATAGATTTCAGATTAAAAGGTATCTGCTTACGCAGAAGGTAATTGCGTAAGTCTATTTATTTTAAGTCCCATTTAAATTACAATGATTTACATGTATATTTTAGATATATCATTTACATGTATATTCTTAGATATATATTTATTTTAGATATTAGATAGAATATTTCAGTATCTTACAAATTTTCCATGCATCGTCCAAAACTACGTTCTAGAAACAGAACGTGTGAAAAATCTCGGACATACGTATTGTCTTTTAGTAGAAATATTTTATAAAAATAAGATGTCAGTAAGAAAAGCCGAAGTATTCAAATATTCAAAATAAGACAGAAATCATGGCTTTTACTGGATACTAAACAACCGATTGTTCAATGTGGAGGATTTCAGATTTTCTCGTTTTACAATTGCTCGATGTTAAATGTATTTTTGTCAAAATTTTGTCAAAATTTATACATCTGAGTTACTATCATTTAAATTATAATTGTTTATACGTAGAATGTCTCGATGTGCTGGTTCTACTGTGCTGCACCAATACGCGAAACGAAGAAATGAATGAAAACGGCCAAGTGCAGCTTTCTGCAGGTACATACACGACGTACCTGTGAACACCACCACTACCACCACGAAATACGTAGTAGTGTTAACTATACGGTCGAGGAGCCGAAGCGAAGATAGTAGGTCATCGCGCCGGACGCGATGCCCTCTTTCGACTATACTCTCTAGACGATGCTTCTTCCTCTTTACTCGTTCTCCGCTCGTGTTCTGTCTTTCTCTTTCTCTCTGTCTCATCTCTCCTCTTTCTCTCTTTCTCTATCAAGAGGAACGAGGCACGATATATAGCGGGTCAGACTCTAGTCGAGTTCCAGCCGAGAAGGATTGATTTCTTTTCCATTGGCAGCTTTCTTTCCTGAGAAACGTCTCGGTTCTGTCCTCGTGCCGTCTCGTCTCGTCTTGTTTTGTCCTGTCTCGCTTTGGCTATGTCGTCGTGTACCCTTTAACGCGAAACGATCGCACACGTCTTGTTCGAGTGTCTCGCAACGGTAGCTTCTTTCTTAGTCGTCGAGGACGTTTCAACGAGGGCGTTGTCGATTATTCTGTCCGAGTGCTTATCGTCATTTAGAAGATTCGTCGATTTACCGAGAACCGCTTTTACATTAACAGATGCAACAGATCATTTGCAATTTTTCCTTTTTCACTTACTTTACGTTGTGAAATTTTTTCTCTTTTTAATATAACGATGAAGAGAAATTGCAAATACCTGCTAAAAGCCAATTTTAGATTAATAGTTAACAGTCAACGGTACATATCTTTTCTCATTTAATTTTGCGATGAAAAGAATTTCCAAATACATGATCACTTGAAATTTTGGATTGACACAGCAGTTCATTTGCAATTTAAGTTACATTGTGGAACTTTCTTTCTGACGTTGTAACTGCGAAAAGAAATTCCATTAAACTTTTATTTCTGTTACTGTTTCATCTATATTTCACAATTTTTTGAAATTTGAAGAAATTGTTGATTTATGTCAAGTTCTGCTTGATGCTTAACGATCTATGAAGTTTAGATGATCTGATAGTTCTTTTGGAGTATCTACGATTATAATGAAATTAAATAATAGTTACTATGAGTCTTTTAGAAGTCACATTCCATTTTTCGTAAAACTGTTTTCTAAAATTTTCGTAAAATCTTTTATTATCTGTGACAAATTAAATGAAGGTTAGGTGATTTATTCTGATTAATAAACATTCTGAATATTTACCAAATTTCTTAACAAACAGTTCGTTTCAAATTAACAGGTATAAATTAATATTTGAAACAATGTCTATACAACATATTACAATAAATATAGGTGATTCATCAGTTAGTGCAATAGATGAAATATTACAAATTAATAAAATCATATGTAAATATTTATAATTAATTATACTTAAATTATACAAATTAATTATGTTCAACAAGATGAAAAACATTAAAAGGTATTTCGAAATATTTTTAAAAACAGGAATTAAGCATATTAGCGAATAATTTACTTGCAATACTTTATGAAGAAAATTTGAAAGAAAATTTGTATAATTTATATATTTATGTAATACAATTATACTTAATTATTAATGATAATTGTATGTACAAGTCGACAAGACACATGTACATATACATACGTATAAACAATAAAATACACACAGATACCTGTATATGTTTTTATCATTCTTTCATTTTCTCTTCAACAAAACATACGTACGTGTGTTTTTATGGTTTTTTTGTTTTGTTCAACAAAATCATCTGAAGCAATTACTCGAAAAATGAATATGTTAGTCGAACATGCGCAAAGACGACATGAAAATGAAAATATTATAGATTCTTCTCATTAGCTAAATGAACGGACGTACAATTTGGTTTAATAACTCAATAGCGGTGCAAATATTTCATTTCACGTGCAGAACGTCGAGCACGTTCCCGGCAGACGTATATTTCTGGTTATATGTGCAGAAGTTGTGGAGATGACATTTCACCGTACATTTACGTCGAAAGTTTGTTGCACTAAACACAAGGCACGTTGCTCGTTCTTCGAAACTTGTTTCGAGTCTCTTTATTAAAATATTTCAAAAACACTAGTACTAGCCCCTCGCCTTATGAAGAACGTACAACGTTTCAACGGGATTTCAAATTTCCTCTGTGCGATCTTTTCATTACGAAGCTGAAACAAGAGAATTAGTTATTTTACCGAAGGGTTAATATTTGCTAGCTTTAACTTTGACAGTAGTTTCAAAAACAAGAAATAAATAAATAAAACATTTTAAAAAGGAGCAGTATACTAAATAATTTCTAATTACTCATAACTTTCTTCTAATTGAACGCATTATAATTATCTGAAATATTAGATCTCACGACAGATTTTGCTTACTAATATTTTACTTACTAACATTAGAGATTTTAAAAATTGAACTTGATATTCTAATATTGTTCACTATGCATCATGATCTTTAACTGTTTGAAAATATTTTTGAAAAGAAATGAGCAAACAGATTACTTTTTCTGGAAAGTATAGTTCTTTGCAACAAACTTCTGACAGACTTGAAAGAAAAAAAGAAAAGCAAACAAGTCTTTCTGATGGTACCATCGTTTAATTCCACGGAATCTTCTTCAAAGCAATTGGTTTTTAAATATTTCAATATTGTTAATTAGAGCTACATAGCATATTAAATTTATTGCAAAATTTTTCATTATAATCATCAGATTTACAATCAACTCGTCAAGTTGAAAAATCAAGACACAGTAATTGCATTTGGAAGAAACTTTCCAAACTTGTTTAAATTGTTTTACAAAGACTGTGTATTTAGTAGCTCAAAAAAAATCAAATGAAATACAGACAAAACTTACATTAATACACGGCGTGTAACACGACGTAATACTTTCACGCCCAAGGTGAAAAAATTCACGTGTTTACATATCTGCTCGATAATTCATTGCATCCATCACGTTTATATATTTTGAAGCCGGCATTATATCCGCTCGTAAAATATCGTTCAACGGTACGTCGCGTCCTTTAAACCTGCGATGAGGTTTGCACGATGAAATACGCTTAAAATCTGACTCGCAGCCCCGGAGTTGCACGAGATGTGTAGCCGGCGAAATTACATTAGACTGAAATATGTCCCCGGAATTAATGTAAACAGGAAAACAGTCGGCGTGCAGTGCAAAAGATGCGCGCGATGTGCATTTTCATTTATACAGCCTCTGGTCGTTGAATTAGGATCGCTCGGAATTTTTCAACGTTTTAGTAAAATCGAGAGTTTCGAACAGGGCGTGGGACATTGTTTGAACAAAATGATTATTTAAATTAACACGATGTTATCTCACGTTGGTTTATTCGAACAAATGATTCTCCTCTAATTAATCCTCGAATTGAACAATTTAGATTATTCAAATAAAATGATCGTTTTCATTTCCTTTTGTATTTTTGTATCTGCAGTAATTTCTCAAATTATATATTCTTTAGATAGTCATTTTTGTGTGACAATTTTTATATCGAGATTGTTTTCTCTTTATACATGTTAGATACGTTGTATAGACATTATATAGATTTATTGTTAGATTTCTTCTCATTTTCTCAAACCTACACTAATGAATATCTCACAATAAATACGAAGAACCAAGTCAAAAGTAAGCTTCGTGTAAAGTACAGACTTTGGAATACAGCATGTCGTGTAACTGGCACTATAATTGGAGAGTAACTTTACGGTCGAAAAAGTGAAAAATGCACACTCGACTGAATTTTTTAAATTCGATTCTTTCGAAGATGTCTTCAACGAGAAAACGTTATTCTTTCTTTTCGACTTTCGTTCTGCATAACGAATCACTTTCTACTCGATTGTACGTGTACGTAACACCGTCAATAAAATAAGAAAAAATTTAAATTTAAATAAATTTTATAAATAATTTCGAATTTAAGTTTCGACCATGTAGAAAGATAATTACGGACTCAGTTTCTATCATTGAGAAGTTAACTAGAGATACATGTAACTATCGCGATGCATTAATTAGAAGGAAAATTCTCGAAGGAAAATTTTGCAGTGAATGGATAAGTCACAAAGATGTTCGAATCTCAGACGTCATTTCTGAAATTTTTCGATGGTTCAGAAACCACCTAAAAACTGTATGTCCAATTCTCATAATCAGTCAAAATTTCACAGTTCTCAACTCCATAGTAAGACAGTAAATTAGACAAAGATAAAACCAAATGCAGAAATATCGGTCAGCATGATTAGAAATTTGCTCGATGTCAGTCTCTTTTCGAGAGGAAGGACTGCACAGGTGATGACCTGGCCAGTTGAAACGTGAAACTAACCCATCTCGCTAATAATTCATCGTAGAAATGGCGAGATCCTGGTTTCTGGAAATTAGCGGCCGCGGTTCACCAAACTGGTATTCATCTTACCTTCTAACGCATTTAATTGCATTCCTTTACGGCTGCCGTAAGCGTGGAGATGAAATCTGGCACTTGTGTTCATAACTTCAGTTTTTACACTCCTTTAAGATCCAATAGAAATCACACAGCGCTTGCGATTAACATTTTCCTGGTGGGATGTTTTTGGCGAGAATTTCACTATTCATAATGAATGAGCATGTTTCATAACTTTTGAAACAATAGTGACTACTGTGCGTAGGAAACATTATTAAATTATCGTCGTATAAATTTTACAGTATAATAATACGATATTATTATTTGTTTTCAATGTATTATTATTTATTATTTATTTTAATCTATCATTAATACATATTTTTATTTATTTATTGAAGTGCAACGTTCACTGTGAAAATGTTAATTCTTTGATGATTATGATCTTGTACATACTTGTACGTTATTATATAAATTATACGGTATAATAATGTTTTACTTTTTTATTATTATTTATTTTTACTGTACTATTATTTACTTTAATCTGTCAATAATATATTTTTTTATTTATTTATGCAAATGTGACGCCTATCGTGGAAATGTTAATACTCCAATGATTATAATCTTATGCAGACTTGACGAGTGACAAATATATAAATAGGGAAAAATAAATATATTTGTGTAAATATGTGTGCAATACAGAAATACATGCTCTATGTGTTTCTGAAATTATAATTGTATTTGTGTTTACAGGAATTGATTGAAATGAAGTTCAGATGCACATAGAGTGGCAAACAGAAAGAAATATGTATTAATTAATATGTAATTGATAGTTTAAACTAGATATTTTTTTTTATTAACATTCCATTTTATGATGTATATTTGCCTTTTAAACTTTCTGTCTAATGTCGTATTTTTTCTAAACTTTTAAACAAAATATTACAATAATTTAATGTGTGACGGAATTAAGCGAAGAAAAAATATCTAGGAATACGTAGGAGTAACACTATCACGAGTATACACAGTCATCATTTTCAGTTCGAATTTAAAAATGTACTGTAATTCATTACGGAAATTAAGAACTAATTTTACAAATCTATTTTCTATCATTTGATAGAATAAAATGATAATAAAGAAGAAATTGAAGTAACAGTGGAACAAAATAATATAATAATAATATGAATATATAAAAGAATAAACAAATAAGTAAAATCTATGGCGAGATAGCTGTTTAAATTTCTAGTAATAGTACTGCAGAATTAATAATTTAGATCAATTTATTGGTTTGAGTTTCATTCATTAATACCTTTATTAAATTATTTCATATTAAATAATTATTAATAATATTATTGTATGTATAAGAATATTATATTATATATTATAATATAATTACAATTACTTACAATTATTTTACATCAAATAATTTAATTATGCAAATGGTCAAACGAGAAACTTGCGCATATGTATGGTAGAAGTTTAAAAAGTTGCACTTGTAATTCACGAGTATACAAACATATAAAATGAAGAAAGATAAATATGAAAGTATTTCATGGTGATGTAATTTAAGAACAGTGAAATTGTCTAGCATAGTTCTCGCAGGCATTAGCAAACCGCTATTGATGAAGGTTGATGAATAGGAAAAAGAACATTCTCCTTCTTTGTGGTCGTTCGAAACGTGTAATCTTGTGGGTGACCGCGAGCTTTTCACTGTACTCTTGTTTCACTAACCGCTTCCCTAGTAAATCTAGTAATTCAAGCTCGTTTACGTGATTTCTGCAGTTTATCATCTTGAATGACTTAATGTCAGCGTTCGCATTAATTTGAGATAATGTCATAAATTTTGTCAACTTTATTCTCGTCTGGTAAAATGCATTATACTTTATTAGTGAATGTTGCTTGAATTTCTTTAAAAATAGTCCACGAATGTGTCGAATTCTAAGTATTTTTAAAATTTTATTTTTTCGTTCTGGGAACAATATCGGTAAAGGATAAAGATAAAAATAAAAGTAACAAAATGAAAATTTTGATTAATTTTGCTAATTCTCAAATTTATGAATTAAAACTTATGAATTATAATGTGTTATTCAGGCTTTACGAATTACGTAATGTACAATGAGATTCATGAATTATAATGTGTTGCAATGAATTATAATGTATACTCAGGATTTATAATGTATTATTACATCAAAATTCTTATTATCATTAAGGGTTTTAAATTTATGAATTAGGTTCTATAAGTTATGATGTATTGCAATGAATATATTCAGGATTTATAAATTTATGATTTATAACGTGTTGAAATGAATATATTTATACGTTTGTAATTATTAATTATTAAGCCTAAATAATTACGTTTCTGTCTTAGTAAGTTTTTAGTACATTTTTAAAGACTATATGTATTTATTTCTAATGATAGAAAAGTATGAAATTTGTTATTTTAATGAATTTGATCATTCTAGTGTCAATGATGAGTATATCATAACAGTATGATATTGCTTAAAGCGCAGATAATTGACAGACGATATATGACTCTCTTTATCATACGTTTCGAACAATAAAATTATTTCTCTGTTGCAGAAAATGCTTTGAATATTTCAAAATACATTACAAATACGAGCTAATACTATCGCACAATATTTGTAACCTAGTTTTTAACTTTCATTTCACATTATGAAACAGTAGTGACAACGGTTATTTCTTAATATCGAATAAACAGGATATTAGGCCAAAAAGTAATGCAAAGTTTCACTTAGTTTCACTCATGAGCTCATGAACTGTTTAAAAATATTTGTTTGAAAATTTCCTCGAAGTCAGAGTACGAGGAGATTATTATTAAAATCAAAATTTTCAAATCTAATCTTACGAAATTAAAGAGTATTTAAACAGATCTTTTTTTATTTAATTTTTAACTTTGATTTATTAAAGACCAACGTTGTGTTAATGTAATTTAACTTATATTATTCAATTCTGTTTTTACTGTTACAGAAAAGAAATTCTTCACTTGAATTCTTTCTTGTCAGTATACCTTTCATTCGAGTTCTACAATTTTATGAAATTTGAAAAGAAATTCGCGTAATTTATTCAATTCGATCTTTGCGAGAAGGAATTCCTCAGTTAATATTTTATTACTGAAAGTGGAGGTAACCCAGAAAATCGGGCCTCTTCAGGTGCAACGCTAATGCAACGAAAATTAGATTGGTTGATTTGGGTCACGTGATTCGTGAGGAGGCGTGGGGTAGACCTCGACTAGGAGTGACGTTGTCTGGTACCGAGCGATCGCGCCTGTAATTTGTTTTATATCGATTCAAATGTTTGCACATCAATACAATTTTATGATAAAAAAAGTCGTCTTCATTTCCTAGTAAGAACAGTTGCTTCTTTCAGTGAGACGAATCGTACTGGGATACAAATTGTGCAGTTTTTCTGGTTACTGTATCCTTCATCTCAATTATTACAATCTCGCGTAGTTGAAATATTTATGGCGAAAATGCAAAACGGAGATCAAGATTTAGAAATTTCAACGAGGCCCGAATATTTTCGAACTTGAAATTTAATATTGGAACAGCGTCTGAACGTTTCAATCGTGGCAAAACACGCTTAGAAACGTACGTATGTACGTTCAGTCAATGCCAAGTTCGTCACGTTCGTGAAACAATTCGTAGGAACGGACGAACAAACGAACGAACGGTGCAGCCAGTGGAGGACGGAACAGGCGTTTATGCACTTAATGCACCGACGTTTCGCATAGCAGTACCGGCGCGCAGTGTTCTTCTTTAATTAAAATCCCACCCTGTGAGTTGCTTTCAACAAAAGAGCGTACACTCGCCACGGTTCTCAACCCGATTCTCACGGTTAGGGCTACGCGCCTCCGTTTTAATCGTCTCGTTGTAATTGGATCGCCTCGTCTTTCTCGCCGGTCTTTATTTTTGACTGAAAGAAGGAGAAAAAAAAAAATAGGTCAACTTTAAATCACCGACGATCATTCGTCAACTTGAGTGTATTACGATTAAGTGTTCAATGAAACAAGACTTGACAAGAATGTGTTCTTGTTTATTATTTATTTATATTTATATGTGATTGTACAAAATATAATTTATTTCCACATGTTATATAAAATATCCTAATATATAATATATACTCGAATTATAAGACATTCATTGTTTAAACATACAATTTAGTATAAAGCATGAACAACCATTTTAAGCATATAACAAATATCAAGTTTGGTAAATTCTTAATTGTTTGTTTAAATACTTTTATGATATCTCTGAAATGGCAGAATTATGAAATAACAGGAGATAATTCATAATTCTATAACAATGAATAAATGATTGTTATTAATGTATTAATTCTCATACATAAATAATTTTAAATCTCGTACTTGTATTTCTATGTACAATATGTTTAGATTTGTTTCAAATTTCATCAATATGACAATAACAGTCATGTCTCACTGAAGACATTCAGTTAATGAAACGTCGAAATGTTTTATATAGCACATTTACGTGTTACTATTTATAAAATGTTTCCATTCTAATTGTTTGAATATTAAGCAATTATGAATATGAAACAATGGGAATAAACTGTACAAGTGTCTTATATAACGCACACAATATATTTATAAAAACTTTTTATAATTGTCGGAGTACTTTGGCGAACAAGTGTAAATTGTATGAAATAAGTAAATCTAGATGAATGTGGTTCCTTTCAACAGAGATTAGTTAAATGGTTCCTTTCAACAGAGATTAGTTAAATGGTTCCTTTCAAGATAGTGTCACCGAAAGCACGTTAAATTACATTTATTTGTAAAATAAATAAATTTAGCGCCAATGAAAGTATCAATCAAAATAAATGTAATAATGCATATAATACGCGTAATATATTCGTAAAAAATTCTCAAGTTCAAATATTTTCGTGACCAACTATTTACGAAACAAGTAGTTTTACTTGTTTGTTTATTTATTTTTCTCATTCTTCGACAAGCTTTCACAACACTGTTGTAAAACGTTGACACACACATAATTTCATCAAGGTGACGCAACCACTCTTGTCGGCGAATTCTCTCGCCAACACTCTAATTTCTCGAAGACGAGCTTGCGATAATCGTGTTATCGAAACGCACGCGACATGTTGGTACCGAGCTGTCTGACCCGGCCTACATTTTCGCCACCATATACAGAGGAAGAGACGGTCGATATTACGATGTCGCGGTTTCTCTTCGTAAAATCGGCTATCTTATTTTCGACGGTGCATGTCGGAAGTATATAACGTAGTACGTGGACCCGCAGAATCGTGGCTGAAAACGTGTTGCTTTCTAAACGAAACTCGGCCAGTTGGATACGATTACACGGTTGTATTTCGTTTTTTTTCGACAGATCTCGACATTTCGGTTCTCTCCGCTGGCGATCGATCTTTCCTTGATTTGTTCCGTTTCTGTAAATAACTTTGACGTAAAAATTGTTGGATGTAATCATTATACAGCGTGTTTTTCTACTAAAGCGATCCAGCGTGTCTTACGAATGAAAACAGGAATGATAATTCACACAAACGTACAATCAGTCATCTGTCATATTTTAAATACTTTAAGGAAATCATTGCTAATTTATTTGTTAGTAATTGAAATTATATACCTAAGTTTTGAAGAAGTATAAAAGAGGTTGTATAAAATTGAAGCATTTCGCAGGGAAACATAATATATGATTCTTTTCGAGCTTTAATTGAATATCTAGCACACAAGATACGATGAATTCTTCGTACAATTTCATACATATATATTTAACTCTTTTTTATGTATATTTAATATATTATACATATTTAATTCTTAAACGATTCACTCAATCAAAAAAAAAAAAACATTTTTTTCCCATTTTTTCCATTAGTCTATTTTCTTATTATCGAACTGCAGAGTTTTATGCATTTTTAAATTTTTAGGGGAATAACTAAAGAAACGGAAATTTACAAATAGAAATTAAATTACAAATCAAATTTGTTTTATTCGTTATATATTACTATAAATACTCTACTTTTAGATATTTTATATATTTCTTATATGTATCGTGTTCATTTCTGCAACTTTCAATTTTCCATAAAAATCCGTACTTATTACACTAGCTTTTTCCTCGTTGTATCGTAAATCCTTTATTTTTTTATTCTGTAAATTCATAATTAAAGTGAATGGTTGTAAGAAATACTATTTTTCGAAAAAGAATTTTTATTATGCATGTAACGTAATAAAGATAATAAGCCAGCTTAGTTTTTTTGTTTACCATGACAATAATAATGGCCGGATCATTTTATGTTCTCATCAGAATGAGCAGCATGCTTTTACTCAGTTTTATGGTCTAATGAGATACAAGAAGTTGAAATCCATAGAAAACTTTCAATAACAGTGTGAGAAGAGTGTCCTTTCTTTTTCTCAGTTTATTGAGAAATTTAAAACAAATCATAAAAATTTAAAGAAAACGGTGTTTATACAGCTCTTGCTTTTCAGTAAAAAATATATTTTTATATTTAAAAAAGCTTGCACAAAGATGAATCAGGTGCATTGAGAAATTTCGATGAATAAATAAAATTATACATTTATTTATCTTGATATGTTTGCAAACAAGTGCGAAGATCATTCTTATTTGAATAAATAAAATCGTCTCCCTCAAATGGGAGACGCGGCAGTCAAAGTATTAATAAATAATAGTTTCTGTAGCTTTAAATAATGGCAGTAAATGCTCATATATTGATTTCGTTTATATATAATTGTAAAATTGATTGTTATTGAAACAATTTCTAACAAAGATTGCACAGACGTCGCCTTTGAAGGGGTTAGATCATCCTGAATGAAATCGTTTTGTTGCCATTCCTAAACGGATAATAATAATATAAATCAATAATAATAATAATGTAATGTAAATCAATATAAATATAATAAAAAATAAAATAATATATAATATAAAATATCAAAGATATAACGGATAATAATAATAACAATAAAAGTCAATTTCACCAAGTTTATTTTTTTTTCGTTCCATCTTGTTTCGAGGCACCTGTATCGTTGCGGTGTGATTTCGGAGGACATCGTAAAGTGGACTTTCTAATTAAAGACAGAATCGATCGTACGACCAATTAACTACCGTTAGTTTTGTCCTCGGTGTTCAGTGAAAGTGTGCGCTGCTCGATACGAACGATGGGTTACCCGTTAGATGACAATGGAAAAGTGAAATCAGTTTCAACCTTTCTATGGCCACCACAGCTTCCTTCGGGCACGAAGGGGATTTAGGTTAGGCGCCTCTCGGCTTCTTCCATTAGCGAAGCATTATCGAATCTGCGCGGGAGTAACGAAAGTGACTCGTCGTGCAAACACAGTCAGTAAAGAAATTTCTTGTTGAACTTTACATATATGTATAATTCTTTATATACAGGCTGGTTCATTTGAAATGCACAACACGCAATTATCTCCTTGTAACATTATTCGTTATAGGGAAAAATAGTTCAAACCAAATAAAACTTAAAACTTATTTTGAGCTTTTCAAGGTGACCTTTATTTTCTTAAACGAAACTATGTATTTTTTTTTAGGATGGAATATAGCTCGTTCTATATTCAAGGTTATTCAAAGTTATTTACTGTCCTTCGAAAGTTGAACGTACCAAGAAGTTATTAATAATTTAATAATTAATAATAATTTCTTAAAATGTCTTTAAATCTCTTCTTCTTCTACGAATTTTGTAAATAACCCAACACCTTTACACCCTATTGGATGTTTAAAAAATTACTTACGAAATGTTCCTGCACAATATTTTATTTGTAAAATTTCATAGATTTGTTATTTATTCATTAAAAATCCATATCTTCGAATTTAACAAGTAATAATTAAAAGTTAAAAATTTTTAAGTCGGCAAGAATTAATTTGTCTCATGTTTCTCCTACTTGTACACTGCTGAAATGAAGTCTTAATGAGATCACAATGAAATGCACTTCTGTATATATTGAAGAGAATGTTGAACTGTTTGTCTCTCAGCAGGAAGGACTCGTGTTACAAATTAATGCCACCGAAGATATACACATATATACGGATAGAATAGAAGTGGTGCCAGAAGGAGAACAATAAATAATGGCTTGAAAGTGGTTGATAGGATATCTAATTTATTCGAAATTATTCCTTTCTTTTTATAACTATAATCATTCTTTTATCTCTTGTAGTTACAAATATATTTTAAGCGGTTCATTTTGTTAAAAATCTATCAAAAATGACTATTGCTAAGATGTACACCAGTTCGAAGAAAAAGCAAAGTTACGGAAAAAGTAAAAAGTATTTGTGAGGTAAAGAAAAAAAAATACACGAAGAAGATACTGTAAATTTTCGTAAAATTTCCCAAATTTCGATTTGGAGATTGTTTCGATTGTTTTGAAAAGTGTATCACGCTTCCGGACAACCAAAACCAATAGATTTGCACTGAGTTTCTCGAAGTTCAGCGTTTCTCGAACAATGCAGTGGAATTTATCTAGAATGAAAACGCACGAACTTACTGTTCGACCCGTTCGCAACGCAGAAATTACAAAGAAAGTCACGATAGTTTCTTTCTACCACGATAAACGGCGCTAGTTGGGATTAAATTTGCGTAAAAAATCAGTGCACAGAAACGAGATGGTCGCAGACAATTTTCTCGGCCGTTTTCGAAATTTCCAGAAGAGTAGAACGCGAGTGGTTCAGTCACGGCTCGGTCTTGTCCACAATGAACGCCGCATTGCCAGGCGATTTCGTTTCACGCATCGACCAGTTCCGCGATACTTTTCTATTCAGAAAGTCCTTAGACCAGATCGGGTGCAGGTGCAAGTAGAACAAGAAAGCGGGCAGGTATGCGTACGGTCGACCTGCCTATCGGTCAGCCGCGAATTGTGCGTTTCCTGTTGATCGTGAATCGATCCTCCATCTTTTTTTTTTTAATCGTTTGTATATGATTAAAAAAATATTCATTCATATATGAATATATTGCACGTGCAATATATGCACGCCCAGAATTTTTTGCCCCAAAATTGCAATATTTTCTCAGTTTTAAGTATATTTCAGCATAACCCAAGCAAAACAAATAATAAATTTATGATTTCTCAATAATTTCTATGCAGTGATATCATACTGACGAGTTTAAAAAAAAGCGACAAATTATTGTATACGGTTTGGTCACTCGTTATGGTCCGCAATCAGTTGCAAGTGGTTAATCATATTGAAATGATTATATATATAATGAATAAAATATATATTATGATCTTATAATAAGTTCATAATTGAAAAATAATTATAAAATCTAAAATAAACTAAAATAATTTATATAATAATAATTCCTTATATAGTAACAATTTTTATATAAAATAATAATTTTCTTTTAATCAGTACGATTAAAAATTTTAATAGGAATTCATTGACATATATATATATATAATTGGTTAATTGTTTTATTATTTTACAATGAGTTTATATACTTTATTACTGTAAGGTAATTATAAAATTTAAAATGAAATAAAATAATTCCAAATTAATAAAATAAATTGTAAAATAATTTTATAATAAGTTTCACAAAATTATAAAATCTAAAATAATTTCACTGTAGATTTTTATTTTACGAAATATTTTACAAGTAATTTGAAATTATGTAATAAGCAAAAAATATCAGGTTAGGTTATGAAACCGATTTCACATTCGTAAAATTATTTAGAATTTATCGAGTAAAGATAATATTTGTTAGCTGTTAATTTGATGCTTAAAACTAATCAAACCTAACATAATGGGCGTTTTGTCGATCATCTTATAATAGGAAGCGATTTATAGATCTGAATAAATGACAATCGAACAATAACTCGAGTAAATGCACAGAGAAGTATCTCCATGCACTCTATAGTGTCTCAATTTAATTTTTTCGTTATTGAATCATTCTTGAATCATCAATCTTGCATACTTCGACTGAATCATTCTTTTGATAGAATACGATTCCACGTCTGTGCGTGATACGTTGAGCATTTTTAATTTTACAATACTTGGTACAACAATTGGTAAAACACTCGAAGAACTAAAAACTATCGAGTTACTCATTGTTAGTAGGAAATCATAGTGGTATTCCAGAGAAAATGCAAAAACTTTCCGTTCAATCTAATGCAGCCATGAGTAGGCTTCAGGAAAGAATTTAATCAATTGAATTCCTTCTAAAGACAATTTCATTATAGAGGTTTCCTCAAATTAATTCAAGTATTACACAAATTGTTGATTAAATTATGTTCTGCGAACAAAGAGAAATTTCATAAGTAAATTTTATAAACGTAAATTTTATAAACGTAATTTTATTTATAGAAATTAGTGAGAACTAAAATCAACAACTCTTTTTGCGATATCCTCACATTTTTAAAAATACAATTTTAACAAGTTTATTGCTCGATTTTCAAGTTATGATATTAAAAATCTGATAGAAATAAATTTAAATATCTCTTTTCAGTGAACCAAAATTTAGAAAAGAATAATAAATTTGTAATTTATTTACAATTTAAATTTTAGTTTCTCCTTCTGAATACCATGCTCGTATCTTATATAATATATTCTTCAGTCTTAATTTCATTCTTGCAATGTACAGAAAATTACCGAACAAATAACTGAAATACTTTTAATAAGAGACCCTTTAATGAAAAACTATAATTGCATCATATTTTTTCAAAAAATTGTCTATTCATTTACAATTTCTATTATCTGTTTATTTTACTCAAATATTATTTGTTAATCTATTTATTTATAATTTATCGTAGTTTTCCTCAATATCTCTCACAAAAAATCATTCTTTGTATCTTATATTCTCCATATTTTATATAGGTATTTCTGTAGAATCTCATTCTTAGGATGCTCAGAATATTGAAAGATAGCGAATAGATTTATTGATCAAAATATTAAAAAATAATTACATAATTATAATTTATAATTCATTTATAACCCAAATTTCTCTTTCTCAATATCCATTGTAGGTTTTCTTCAATAACTTCAAACAAAAAAAAAAAAAAAAAATCATCGCTTACATTTTCCATATTCTCCAATCTTCACTTGCGGTCTCATTCACAGAATACGCACGTAATAAAATTGAAACGTGACGCAAGACTTAACATTTTCTTTCCGACACTCGTAAACGATTACCAACAATTTATCGCAGTTACTCCATTTCTTTCTCCTTTCCATTTAAGCAGAATAATTAGATTCGTTTAATTAGTCTAATTCGATTCGCTTGGTACGAGGAAATGAATCTCTTGTTTGATGGTGATCGTGAATCGTTTGTCGCGTTACCGCGTAATTTATGGTTTTACCGTGTATAACAGAGCGCCACGATGAGACGACGAGTACAAAGCAGTTAGAGAAAGACGCTTCAATTTCGTAATTCTTTTGTAACAGGAATAATCTCGTGTAATTTGAAGAACCTGACTACGTTTGTACAGTTACTTTCCACAGTATCTGTTTACGCGTGTTGTTTTTTTGTGATTTTTCTTTTTTCCTTTTTTTTTTTTCAACAACGTTTACGAGAGTGACATTTCAGAGAATGGTTTCATGAAATGATTTTATCGTTGACAGATTAAATATACGTATTGTTTAATTACGACGAATTATTTTGATTTTTGATATTGGAAAGTGGAAAATGCTCGACGCTGGCAATTGATAAAAAGCAAAGTAATATATTAATGAAAACGGTAGACACGTCGTGTTTTTAATTTGAAAAGGGGCAACAAACATCGATGATGTAAATGTTCAACTGAAAAATAATACAACATGATTGCAGAAATTGAACACCGACTTTTCCGTGTTGTATCTTTATTTATTATTTTTTTCTTTTATAAATGAAGGATGTAAGTTGAAAACCTGATAAATTATTTATTTCTTTTATATCTTTTTATAGAAGTGTAATTTTGACGATTTTCTCTTTATTATTTTTAAGTATTAGTTTAATTATTAACTTATTATTAATAACTAGTTAATTATATTATAATTTGTATTTAATGGAATATATTGATATTGTATTAACGTATTATTTCGTGTATATGTACAATTTGTATTTATTGATCTCCAATTTAAAGAATTGAAATTGAAAATTCGAATTCAAATTCATTGGATTAAAATTTACTTCTTTTTTTAAATTGTTACAATGAAACAAAGAGTTAAAATACAATATATTCTACTTTTACATCGAAATTATTTTTTTATTTGATTTCAAGATTGAATATTGTATTTCTTGAATATTTAAAAATTTTATAACATTTAATATTATCAGTAGGTAACTATATTATGTTGATACAAACTCGTGTTAATTAAATTAAATCTGTTTGCATATTTTGTTTTAGCGATCTTACAAGTCAGTGGGATTTTTGAAATTTTTAATAACATATTTCTAGCAGACAGTTATATAATACTTTCAATATAATTCTATTTATTTGATACTAGCTCTTATATCAGAGAAGTGGAAGTATAACACGTACAAAGAGCGTAAACTTTTATATATAGTATTATCGTTTATATATAATAGATCGTTCAAATATATCGATAAAAATATATAAAATAAGTATTGTACAATTCTGTTATGATCTCTATTTGTTAATATTTATGATCAGACTGTAGATATTTATACGTTTCACAAAATGGAACATTCACTATAATATAATATTCAGATGCGAAAAATTTCAATTGTTTATATAACTATTCCGCATTACAAACTTAGCACTTTTACGAAAAGTAAAAAGAAGAAACAGAATTGAGATAAACGTCTGTTTTAGCTGCTGAAAATTATGCCAAGTACTCTACTTTCCATAATTTATGTACGTTTACAATATCATACGCGTTCAGCGAATTTTTGCGTTTTTAAACTTGGCACGAATGCACGAAAATCCGACAATTTAAATCGAAACGTGAATGTCAAAATTATTCGAAGCAAGCCTCTATACAAAGAACATAATTCGGTCGCATGCGTATGTCAATTGAGTTAACCTGGAATGCAAAATCTGTGGGCGTTGGTCAGAACTCTCGACATCCTCGATATGCGTACGCGATCGATTTGAACCCAAGAATGTCTGTTGTATAACAGTACCCTTGTTTTCGATTGCTTTTACGTTTCGACCGAGCTCACTTAGTCGTATTTAATACAAATTCTGACCCGTGTAATAGATGCCAGCATGTGCCGGGTTTGATTCGTGTCTCGCATTCGTTAAAAGCCATAATGGTTTCTTAAAATGCAACGAAAGACGTGAAATTCGAAACTTTTGGGCCCTCTTGCGTAGTAATTTGTCAATTAATAACATGAACATTCGAACACAATAAATATTTTGAATTTATATAAAAATTTTGATGTATTTTTCACTTATATTAATGTATTTGTCGAAAGAATATTACAGATATTTAAGAATTGAAGTAAAAATAATCATACCATTTGAAAATTCATTTATAATATTCTATTCCATAGTAATATAATGTATTTTAATATTCTGTCTATCGTATTTTATTAGTATACTTGTTTCATCATGTGTTCGATCAATTACAATTTAAATTTTCAAATTAAAAATTTAATATAATATTCAATTATATATTTAAACAATATTTCGATTGTATCGTTTATTTCAAACTATTTTATAAATATTAATAATAAACAGATGTGAACAGATGACAATATCTGTTATGGATGATTGGCCCCAAAATTAAATTATTAAATTATTCTGGAAATCAATATCAAACAAAAGTTTTTAAATAAAATACATCTCAATCTCCATCTTAATTTCTATTGTTATTTTTCAATGTCGGTTACAAAAGATCATTCTCAAACTGATTACTTTCCCATTTTTGGGTAATTTGAATTCCGAAAATCTACAAAATACAGAAATGAAATATTCAAAGCAGAGTATTTGTTCTGATATTTAATAAATAAAACGAGTTTTTACATAGATAATTCTGTTTAATTAATTATTTCTCAATTACATTTATAAGAATATGACATAGCAATCTATGCGGGTTCAAACATCCGCAATCTATTCGTTAATTGAATAATTAGAATCAAACGATTATTAGTGTTCTGCATTTCAAAACTCGACTATAATACATAACTGAAACAATAACGACGAGAAATTGTTAATGATTTATAACTTTGTGAAGAAAAATCGTACAACAATCTACTTGGTCTCATTTTAAAGCGTAAAGCCTTTACTTTGATAATCTTTAGTTTGTTTCTTTCAAACATATTTTTACATCGCATAACAGATAAGAAAGTAGGGATACTTTACTCATTTGTTATTAGAAATTTGTAGAAATCCAAACGTCTCTAGAAACATTGAAAAATGTTTTTCTCGTGATTATAAATCCATCATAGTTTCTTACGATTTTTTAACGTTTGCTATACAATTTTTTCTCAGAGTTAGATGACGAAACGTTAGAATTTCTTGAATTTTAGTCGTTTAATCTCAATATTCAAACTTCAATGAAAAAACGAACAAAAATTTGTATCTTCTTGTATTGACGCTTCTTCTGTCACTCAACAACCAGTCTGCTATTTTTTCATACCTTTCTAAGCCCAACTATCCTAACACGAGAGGAATTGAAGCACCCTGTCGTTGTCGATACCGATCGCGGACCTTCGATATCGATCGCGGACCATCAAGCACCCCGGCTTAATGATCTTCAAGGTCGGATCGGTCTGACAATTCACAGCACAATTCCATGGAATCTCGAGCACCGTAACCCGCATTCGATTGGCATTCCGTGAAAGGTTGCAACGGCGAATAACGTTCGTGGAATTCCTAATGCAACTCGCTTCTTCTTCATGCCTGGTGAAACGAGCCGGAGGTGCTCGAATCCAGCTCATTGTCATTCATTGTAATTCTAGAAGGACTGGCTCTTCCACGCCGTTTGTAGATGTCGTAAAATGAAAAGAAAAAAAAAAGACTGAAAAGGCAGAAAGAAAGAAAGAGAGAGAAAGAAAAATAAACTTCAAAAAAATTCTTGTGACAAATATTAATTAAAAATGAAATATTAATAATACTGTACAACACGTGTTTTGCGTTTCAAGAGTAGGTGAGTAGGTGATTGTAAGAACATCGTTACATGTGCATGATGCAAATGATTGACTAGGAAATAAAGACGGAAGGAAAGAACAAAATTTAAAATACACATTCAATCGAATCTCAATTTGATTTATGCATGTTATTTCTAATTTAACATTTTAATAATTAGAATGATTAAAATGAAAGAAGTTCTTTTATTAAATTTTCCACATTAATAATTATTAATAATAATAATTCTGTTTTTCTAATTAAATTCCTAATGTTGTTTTGAAATTTGTTGTATGTAAATATCGGGCACTTCTTCATTTTGAATAAAGTGACTTTTACAATATTAATAAATATGATTTTCTTGTTGAATTTTGTTTTTAAATATTTAATGAAATATATAAATTTTTTAAATATTAAAAATTTGATCAATGACATCGTGTTTGTAACCACTTGTTCCAACTCAAAAAGAAGATTAAATGTCACAAGTATAAGTATAGAAATTGAAAAATTAAACATTAAATGCCTTAAGCACAAGTTAAAAGAAATTCATATTTTTACAAATTAGTTTTACTTACATATGGTAATTTTATATGGTGTCCAACAATAATATTTAACTTGAAAACAAGAAATTAATTAATTAGTTTCAGGCCCTTAGAGGGCTATATCCGCTACTGAATAAGTGGCTGCAATGTTCTTTGTTTTCTGGTACTGTTTTATAAGCCCACATTTTTGGTTGGCTCTCCGTTATGACTTACGGTTTAGTTTCGAAACGCAGCTGGTTAAATTGCTTTTCCGCATACGTGCAGGGCCTTGAAAAGGGCACACGTCCGTCATGAAACGCGTCATTCATTTCCGTTAAGAGTTATTCAACCGGTGTCCAAGGAATTCCTCTTATTTTTCTTCAATTTCGTCATAGTTTCCGTACGTGCTTACGAGTCTCGATTACGAAGATTCGTCGTCGTTATACGTTGAGTAATATTTGCTATTAATGTTGTGCAGTAGAACTACATTTATATAAGCTTGTAGAACAAGTAGTTTATATAATAGGATTCTGTCCTCTACTGGATGACGTTTCGTTCGTGTAATAGGAATTCAGGTTCAAATAAGTACAGGATGGCCACTGAAAAACTGAAGGGTTTGAAAAAGTCATAACTTGTTCATTTTCAATCTTTTTTATTTTATTTTTCTGTAGGTTATAGAAAACAAATACTGAAAACAATCCATTAATTATATTTCCAAATAAAATAATAAAAAATTTAAAAAACATGTGTTTGTAAAAGTTATTTTTGTATCATTCAGTCTTTGAGTGACCACCCTATAAATTTAAGTAGCAAGAATTTCTTTCATTAGACGGAAATAAAATTCAAATAAATAAAATCTATTGTAATTACACATGTATTTAGTGAATATCTATATTTACAGTAATAAGGATGAATAAGTTTGAAATATAATATACACACGAACTGGCATTTGAATGAATAATTTGAATGAATAATTAACTATGTTATTCTAGATATGTTAAATTATTGATTGATTTACAGACAAACAATTTCAATGTCAGACTTTAAATGGATATTTCTGCTTAAAAAGTGTTGATACATGACTTTTTTACTTTTATATTGTGTGCATATATTTTTGTAAAGTATGTTAATGATATCACAATGTCAAAATATTTTTTGTACAAATGAAATATATATTAATAATATCAAATAATAATATTCGATTTTCATAAAAAACAATTATGGTTGGCATTGTTTTATTATAAAAGTATGTATATGGTATCTTGGTAATTTGCTTTTTACTTTAATTAACAATACAATTTCAGAGATAAATAATTTGATGACTTCATTTTAATTATAATCATATTTATTTATTTCATTTATTTCAATTTGTTTAGTCATATTTATTTATTAAATATTATTTTGATATTACCAAATATAAAATTTAAGAGAAGTAGTAATCGCATTAATTCTCACAAATTAATTAATAGTCTTTGCTGTTTTATAGGAATAAAACAATTATTGATTCTGTATCATTTACAATGTAATAAAATAATTTTATTTTCGTGTTAAATATAAAATTTTTAATTGAATATTTAAATTATTTTTTATTATTTTATATAAAATGTTAAATATTATCTAATTTGTCAATCAGTAAATAATTATAATGAACGGATGATTTTTCAGTATTAAAAGTTATCTCACATCCTATATTATTTACTTTCAATTATTGCTATTATTTACTATTTAAATATTTAGTATTGTAATTGCAAATATAAATATTAGTGCTTGAGTGTGCTATAGCGAATGGAATGTTTATCTAATTATCGTATACTGTCTTTAAAATTATGCTCATTTGCTCGACACCGCAAAAGTGACCATTGCTATTTTGAGATCGACCACCGATGAAACCGCGGTTGATTCATTCACCATAATGACATGCACGTTATTGATGTTAAATTCAATTGTTGAATTCGCAAAGAGTAATTAAGTGATGTTAATTCAAATAGCAAATGTTAGTTATCGAATATAAAGTACTTGTTTTAACTATTGTAAAATAGTATTTTATATATAATTATGTATAATTAAGAAGTTTTGTATAAAACAAAGAGATATTGTTCAAGTATTACTATATTGTAGAAGAATAATTTTTAACATTATTATTAAATATGTATAATTAATTGTACAACATTAATTTTGAAGAACAATAGAAAAAAATACAGTAAACTACATTTTTTATTTTTACAATAGAAATATTTTAATTGAAATATGATATATTGTCAATTAATTCTATGCTGATAAAATTGTTTTTTTGTTTAATATTAAACCTAAATAGGTATTTTTTTATTCTCTTTCTAACATTGAACATGGTTCTCATAATATTAAAACATTGAATATATTAAAATATTGTTTTTCAACAGTTAAATCCTTGATTTTTTATAAAAATTCGTTAATCTACCAGCTATTTTTACAAAGTTTGCAGTTTAGAACTCTTTTCGTTTTGAATTATATTATGTTAAAGTACTTCTTCTTAGTCATTTAGTGACATTAAAATCAAAAATTCAACAAAAATGCACTACAGTTTTTCTTTTGCAATCTTCATATTAAGTTAAAGTTAATATTTATAAACTCAAACACGGATTTACTTTATTCATTAAATAAATTATACGAGTATAACGAGTGTCATATTTTTGATATTTTATATTTTATATTTTATTTTTTATTTTTATATTTTTTTATTTTTTATATTTTTTGATATTTTTTATTTTTTTTATATAAAAAAAGAAAATCCTAGTGGAAAATTGTTTTACGTTTTACGTTTTACATTTTTCATATTATATTATATCGTTTGTTAAATTGCAAAGAAATCCGCAGTCTAGTAATAATATTTCAAATTTTGATGTTAAACACACAATAATTACAAAACAGTCGTGAAAACTTCAAGGATGTTTTCCATTTCAATTAATAAATCTTACTTCGACCAACAACTGTAATAATATTCTGTTGTTAAACATCAGTCTGAAGAACTAACAAAATTTTCACTCCTATTTTTCAGAGGGTAAATTGCGAGGCTCCATTGGTCGACAGCAGCGCGCTGCCTCTGGAACACAGATCGGTTTACGGGCCACCGGCACAGTATGGCCCTCCAGCGACTCACGGCGCCGAGGAGAATTGGCCTCTCGCTTCCCCGGATACGCCTCAAATAAAACACCTGCAGGTGCAATGCGAGAAAACGCATATGCGAGTGAACATCGAGTTCGATAGGCCGTTTTACGGGATGATCTTCAGCAAGGGTTTCTACTCGGACCCGCATTGTGTCCACTTGAAACCGGGCACCGGCCATCTCAGCGCAACGTTCGAGATCTTCTTGAACTCCTGCGGAATGAGCTCGTCCGCGAATCACAATGTGGCAGCTTACGGGGCACCAACGCCTTCCGGTAGTTACGTGGAGAACACCATAATCGTCCAGTACGACCCGTACGTGCAGGAGGTCTGGGATCAAGCTAGGAAGCTACGTTGTACCTGGTACGACTTCTACGAGAAGGCAGTTACTTTCAGACCGTTCCAAGTGGACATGTTGCACGCTGTCACCGCCAATTTCCTTGGCGACAATTTGCAATGCTGGATGCAGATCCAAGTTGGCAAAGGGCCATGGGCCAGCGAGGTGTCCGGTATAGTGAAGATAGGGCAAACGATGACGATGGTCTTGGCTATTAAGGATGACGAGAATAAGTTTGACATGTTGGTGAGGAACTGCGTCGCTCACGATGGCAAGAGGGCACCCATTCAGCTGGTGGATCAATATGGATGCGTCGTTAGGCCGAAGATCATGTCCAGGTGAGTGACAATGTCTTCTTTTTTTATTTGTATTTCAGTCATGCATATGTTTGAAGAAACGTGAATGCTATATATGTATTACATACTTCTTTTGTTTGTATATTTAAAGGCGACTTATGGTGTTATTTTGTTATATATATAATATTATTTAATAAATATAAATATAATAACAATAAGTATAAAGTGTTAATTAATATTTCTTTATTCTTCCTACTTGTTATGTTATATTTTGTTACTTAAAATTTGATAGTAACAAACTGGCTTAAAGTTCATTAATTGCTAAAGTATCTTTATGGACAAATATAATACGTTTGTAATTTTTGATTTAAGAAATGCAAATATTACTCGAACGAGATAACGATATTTAACCCTTTGCGCTGGCAACTGGTTTGCGCAGACCATAACGAGTGACCGAACCGTATACAATAATTCGTCGCTTTCTTTTTCTTTTGAACTCGTCGGTATGACATCACTGGATAGAAATTATTGAAAAGTAATAAATTTATTATTTGTTTTGCATATACTTAAATATACTTAAATATACTTAAAACTGAGAAAATATTGAAATTTGGGGACAAAAAGTTTTCGACGTGCGTGGCACGTCATTTCAGCGCAAGAGGTTAATAATTATTACAAGTATATATACGTATATAGCAGGTTTAACAATTAACCTTAATTGACAGATTAATATTTAAAAAGAAATTGCGATGATGTAATCTACTATATAGACATCAAGTACAATGTACAATTGTTTGTGTCTCTTGTAGGTTCCAAAAAATAAAGAACTTCGGCCCAAGCGCCTCCGTTGTCAGCTTCGCTTATTTCCAAGCCTTCAAATTCCCCGACAGTATGAACGTCCACTTCCAGTGCGTGATACAAGTGTGTCGTTACAACTGCCCGGAGCCGAAATGTGGACATCCTGGATTGGAATATGGTGCCCCTGCTGCGGGTCTCGCTCAGGAATACGGTGCACCGGTTCATCAGAGTCTCGGTGCCGAATACGGAGCGCCACCAGTACCTGAATACGGTGTACCACCGGCATTTGCTGATCCTCGGCATCCTAGCGGGCCCGCTGGAGCTTACAGGTAAAGAATTTAATCTGATATAAGTTCGCAATAATAATTTTCGATGATTAATCCTTCGAATGTTGATGCAACGGTTCAATGATTAGGACTTATAGTTTGATTCATACATATCTCTGATCAATCTAATATTTTCTTCTGTGAAACGTATTCACAATTTGACGTTTATGTTACAACTTTTGCATTTTGATGAAGATAATTCATTTCCTCTATTTAAACATTAATAAGTGTCCTACTTTGGGTATTATATATATTGGGTATTTTCCTGTATTATATATGTCAGAAATTTCGTAAACACTCGCGATCCATTTGTAATGTTATAAATCGCAGTTTTGAAACTCTTGGTTTTATTAATAGAATCCTTAAACGTTTCAAATACGTCATTCCCATTTGATTTCCAAAGCGAAAATATTTTTATTCTGTTACTGAATGAAAAAGTTTCAATATAAATTCATTTGTATACTGTGGATCTTTGTACAATTTTTATGAGCACAATTAAGAATGTTAATAAATCCGTAAATATTATAACACGTATTCTGCTTTTCAGTATTTTATATATTTTTGCATTTTTTAATTTTCCATAAATGTATAAAAATCCAGTCTATTGGTATTAAAAGCATCTAAATGTTTGGGGTATGCTCAAATCTATACTATCATAATTAATTTATACACGACTAGATATTCAGATGTTTGAAAATCATCATTTTATCGCTGATATGTAATATGTAAATTTATAGATTATCCTAATTTATTTAGTTTCTTCAATATTTGTAATCCTTTAGACATCTTATTATTTAAAATCTATGTACAAATTTATATTTTTTTCAAAGATATTATTGTATTGTATTTTACTCGCTTCTGTGTTTTTATAATAAAAGATTAATCACAAATAAATTTTACTATTTTTGTGATATTTTAATATTTCTATATTTTTAATTTGTAAGATTATTTTACTTTGTATTTGAACTCTAAAATTGATTTTAAATACAGTCCAGCGACTATTTGGTAGTTTATACTTCACTATTAAAAAATTACAATCCACTATTACTGCAAATCATAATACGTAATATGTATTATACATTACATATTAGAATACAAAAATTATTTACAATACAAATAATTTGTAATTTATGTTGTTCAAACGAATATTATTCTCAAAACAGTGAACAGAACGCGGATGTAGTACCAGCACCGCAAGCTCAAACCTCATCCTCCTCGCCAAGTTCGACACCGGGAGATGCGACGGCCAGTAGCTCGCCACAAAGTCCGCAAGATAACATTCACCTTCCTCCACCTCCTCTTCCTGGTCATCCAGCAGGAGCCTACCATACGGTGAAGAGAAAGGGAACCGCCGGTTCCGAGGAGCTCGAGGGTAACCTGGCCACCCTCGGAGGTCGGCCGAGGTCGGTTGAAGGTTTTCCAGCCGAGCTTAGAGGTGCCAGAAGACGAAGATCCGGCGACGAAATTCTGGAAGACGAGGACTCCGTAAGTTGTTTCACATTTTCTCTATTTATACATTGATAATAAATCAAAACTTGCGTTTAGTTCTTTTTCTACAGTTATTTAATACTTTATTATTGTTCAAGATGTGTTGTTAATAGTGACTGTCTCTGATTTATCATGTTAGCGATTGATGGTCGTAATATGTTGTGCATGTAAAAATATGAAAATAATATCGAGACTTTACATGAAATTAGATTAAATCTCTAGAAAGGAATAAAAGTTTGATTATTAATTTTTGTTAAAAATTCCGTCTACAACTTAATAGAAGAAACACTGTATTAAATTATTAACGTTGTTGGAATCTACAGACATAAAAATATTTTACTTATAATCAATAATATTATTCTTCGATAAAACATTATGTTTACGACATTCGTTATTTGATGTTAATTTATAAACAAGCCAATTTTGATTACTTCATTTCCAAAACAAAATATTTGCTAAATTCGAAACAATATTCAATTTATTTATTCACAGCGTAGAATATAAATGAATCAATAACGATGAAAAATTATTCGAAATTGAATAAAATGGTGAAAAAAAATCAAGCACGCTCAATCAAGGGTCGTTGTAAAGATTGTCAAGATTATGAATTTAATCACAGAAAAAATTTTCTCAATGTTTCTGGAGACGTTTAAATTTTTACAATTTTCAAGAATAAAAATACTTTTGTTTTCTCTCTTATTTAAAAACATCTTTGAAAGAAACGAATTCAGGACTTTAAAATGACATCAAGTATATCGTTATACGATTTCTCTGTATGAAATTATAATTATTCAAAGTATCGTCAATTTTTCATCACTTCCTACAGTATTTTTTTTATTATTTTGTACGTCAATTAATAACATACGATATTATAATCTATAACGCAACGTGTCATGTTATGTACATTCTTATTGTTTCATTTGCATTATTATTGACAACAATCCTACGTTACTTACTCTGCAGAGTATCTACCGAACGGTCACCTTGGTCTCGAGCCACGTGTACAAGCGAGCTGCCCAAGAGATGACCGACGTGAACACCTCGAGGATAATTCAAGTGGTGGCACCGGGCGACGTGAACTTCGCCCTGGGCACGACAAATTCCAGCAACGACACCACCGTCGTCATACAAAACGCCAGCGCGTCCTCCGATCCCGAAACGATCTGCATGAGCCTGCCAGGTTTCGTCGGCGGCCTCGTGATGCTGCTCCTCGTGGTGGTCGTCGCGTCCCTCGTCGCTGCGTTCCTGTTCGTTAGGGTGCGCGCTGTCGACCGGAAGAACATCGTGGCCGGAAGCGGTTTCGTTCATCCGGCGTACGCGGCGGAGAACTGCAGCGTGCCGAACCCGGAATTCGTGAAGGTGGCCAACTGAGACGTCGCGACGATGACGAACGAGAGAGAACGATCTTTCTTCTCGGTGGATGGCCGACCTCGGGGACGGGCACCGTGCTGGAATATATATCGTTTAATTTCAACGGCCGAGTTGCCTCGGACATTCTCTCCGTTCTTTCGGTTTCCTCCCTCTGCCCCCCCCTCCACCCTCTGGAATTCAGCTTCTCTTCCCTCGGGCCTTTTCTTTTCCTTAGTTGAATCTTATCGTTGATCGATCGAACGCGCGGTTCCTTCGATCGAGCTCGCTTGGACGAAAGAACAGACGGAATGCTCGGGCGTATCGTGTAAATAAGCGCGCTAGAAACGCGACTCCGCAGTCGAGAGGTGAAAAGTGAGAAGGAGGATGAATCAAAGAATCTTGTAGAGTGACGCGTGTAGAAGGACGTTTCACCTGTCACGATCGTCCTCGATCGCTGCCATCAATTTCTATTTCCATCCCTTCTTCCGTCTACAGCGTGGAAACTAGTTTCGAGAGTTATTTGCAAAAGATGGAGCCACCTTTGATTTTCGTAATTTTTTTTTTTTTTAATCACTTGTCAGGTTATTTATTTTAATCTGAATGAGAATTTCAGTCGGGAATTGTCGTTTATTGGAAATTTATTCGAAAGTAAATAATTTTCGTGACACTGAAATGTATTCGTCATTTTTTTACAGAAGTTTTCTAGATTTACAACGACGTATCTTTGGAGATTCGGACAGCTTCTCGTCAAACATTTGGCTGTAGAAATTTTTTAATTGTTTAATCACAGATTTCTACCAAGAAAAATTGCCGAATCTAAACCGATCTTCAAATTTGGTTCAATCGTATTTAATTTAATCTAATTTATTTCAATTTGACAAAAAACAAGCTTGAATTAGGAGTCGACGGTGTATTAAAAAATTATCGAAACTAAGAAAATGGCTTTGTTTCTGTGAACATTTATTTACGCTTTCTTTCTCAATAAACTACACCCAATTAGAACGTTATACAATGTAACAAATTTAACGAGATATCAGAAAGTTGGCTCCATTTTTGTAAATGTTTGCTTATATGCCTACGTAAAAATTCCTACTGTAAATCGTGCGAAAAGAATTATTATATCAAAGTGGCTGACAAAGTGAAACGTTCTTCAACGTGAACTATTTTTAGGCCGGACTTCGTGGCACGTCATGATCGCGGTAGAATTAAAGAGAAAGAACAAAACAGAAGAAGAAGAAGAAGAAAAGAAAGAAGCTTAATCGCGTGTTGAAGCGGTGAGAGATAAGTCGCGGCGTGCTATGAGAGTTAAGATTCGTCGACGATCGCCAGAACAGTCTCGGAGGGCATTGTAAATAAGTCGGAAGTAGTCAGACGGCCCTGCGCGACGCGCGGATTTCATTCGAATTCCGCTTCCTCGGTCACAAACTATGTGTACACTCGGTTATTTATATGTTTGTATACTTCGAGAGAATATCTTCCCTTTTTCCAATCTTCGTCGTACGTATCGGGAGCTGAGAAGATGGCAGTCGGCTGTGATTGGCTTTAATTTGTTTGATCAACAGACGCGTTTAGACTAAACAAACGAAAGTTCGTTCGCCTTTTATCTCGACAAATTCGTGCTTACTTAATATACTGACACTCGATCAGTGAACACAATTATACAAGTACGAGCACAAATTTGACGAGGAGAAAGTAGGAGACGGACTAGCATTCGTATTAATTGAGTTAAACGATCACAAGTATTCACACTTTTGTTACTACAAGACCCAGATGAGCGGTTTGTAATGAATATGCAATCGTATTTCCGCGTCTAATTTTTTTTTCTTTCTTTTTTTAACGAGCAGACTTCGTTAACTTTCTTGATATCTTCTAATTTCTTCGTGTACCATGTAGAATTACAAATTGGTTTTCTAATACCAAATTATAACTAAGGTGTACTTGCCTTTCTAGGAGAAAATGTTTCAACGACTTTTCAATAGAAATTACTTAATTAATTAATTAAAACTATAAAAACTTGTTTAATTAATTTTCAATTAACTTGTCATAAGCAAAATATCTTTTTGTTATTCTATCATATTATCCCATAATTTCTACCTTGAAATTGATACGTCAGTTTTTAAGTATTAGAAGAATTAATTTGTCAGCGCATTTTTTTTTCTTCGTATCCAAAAAGTATTGCGTCCAAATTGCTGCAAATTGTAAATGAAATAATTGTGTTGCTTCGTTATACTCTAAACAGTGCAGTAAAATTCCATTAATATGAAATTTTGTCGAATTCACTCGTTTGAATTACTAGCAATGATTAGAACAAATGAACTTCTTTTTCAGTTATTACATTTAAATTATTTGTTCCCTGACAAATAAATGGAATTTTATTGTACGTGGATTCGTTTCGGTTGACTTACGGAATACTATCGCCAATGTTTCAAATTGTCGTGAATTACTTATCGTATTATAGAGAACTGAAATTGTGAAACTCTATATCCCTACTGGCGACTTCTCAGCTGCCTATTATACCTCATATCTCGTGAGCCACGAGTTTGCTTTTTCGCGTGGTCGAAAGTCGACGGTGTCTCTGTCGGAACTCGTGGCGATCCCCTTCGTACGTCTTTATTATTTATTTATTATTTTTCTCCTTTTTACGTTATCTCTAACTTATCACGGTCTTCCCCTTTTTTCGATCGATCTAACCCTAATTTATTTGCGAAAATCGTCTGCGAATTACACTTGTCATGTATACCTTCCTCTCCTCATCTACCGTTCCTTTCTTCATCTTTGGTCTTCCCACTCTTGTTCGCTTAGTACTTAAGAATTTCGAGAGAAAGAATATTCCCTGGATACGCGGGGAATATGTATCAAGTATGTGTCTTAAGCACACGCCCGCACGCACCGAAATAAAATAACAGTATGTATAGGTATGTAACTTACGTTATGGAGAAAGAATTGGACATGTGACACGCTTACATCGAAAGTGAATACGAATGGTATGTGCGTGAGTTGCATTGTATACGTACAATGGCGCGAGGAATGTATACACTAAGATTGATTATTTCATAATTATTTTAATTACATAATCATTTTTATTTATATAATCCTGCGTTCCTCTTCTTCATCCTGCCAACACCGATTACGTTGTTTAGTAATCTATTGACGCTTCAACTGGAGATAGACGAGTTAATTCGTTATTGGAAGATTGAAATTCTAGCCATTATTCAATGACGAGATCACTTGTCATCCTTGGTTGAAGAGTTGGGAACCAAGCGTGATATGTCAATGTTAGATAAATGCAACAGTATTTAAAGAAGCAAGAATATTAGAACAGTCTAAAGAACCAAGCCTCTAAAGAAGAATATTAAAACAAAATAGGAGAATAAAATAAAAAATGAAATAAATAAAAAAGAGAAAGAGAAACAAAAATGTAGACTAATAAAAAAAAAAAAAAAAAAGTAAAATAAAAAAGTAAAGACTAAAAAAAGTAAAATGAAAGAAAAATAGAGAAACAAAATAAAAATTTCTCTTCAAAAACCATGCAAATCAAGAACGTAAATTGTTACAATTTAAATTTACTGCAGTGGTATAAATATTTCAATTTCTTTACTAATGATCAAAGCATCAAATTTATCCAATATATACTATAAAATTCATATGTGTAATATAATTGTACTTAGTATTAGTACTTTTAGATAAAAATTATATCGTTATATAGTTTTTTTCTATTACAAATATTTTATTCTTAAAATGTTTCAAATTTGATGTGTATTTAACAAATTTTAAAGTTATGTTTAACAAGTGACGTCGAATTAAAAATTTTATAATAGTTTGATCATGGGAAAAATATATGATTTGATATAATAAAATTGACAAAAATAAACACGAATCAAAGAATTATTATTTTCTATAAATATTTATTAAAAGAATGAGGAAAAGAATTTATTATAAAAAATAAATATTTATTAAAAGAAAAAAATTAAAACTATTGTAATCATTTTAAATGTAATAGAAGCCAAAATATAAAGAAATTAAAGTTATTTTAATTATTTAATTATATTAAGTGATAACTTATTTTAATTATTCAAAATAAAATATTTCTCATAAAATTTTCACGTTAACCACCATTTAAATTTATACAAAATTCCAGTGAAAATCGCATAATTGGAACTTCAAAGGAATAAGGATGGTAGCAGCTACGAAATTCACATTCCATTTATTAAATATTTCAGTTATTAAATTATTAGAAAGAATTGCTATTAATTGCTTTCACAGAAGTGGGCAACCTTACATATTTCGTTGTAATAAAGAAAAAATTAATTTTAAATTATCGTGGACGACATCTAGTTCCTGACATTTTCCAAGCACGTAAAAATGGCCTATATTTAGCCATCATAAATTCACGTTGTCTGGCTGATTTTTTGACTCTCTGCAATTTTTCGGCAATGTCATGCATGCTGCTATCCAAGCTCAAACGTGTTGGTAACAGATTCTCGAATTTGCACCTACGAAAGAAACATTGCCTTTTGTTAAATCGTATCCTTCACCCATTCAGATTGAAATTTCTCTTGCAATTAGACAAAATTTCCTTTTATTAAGTGTAATGCAAATTAAAATGAAAATACAATTTTTTGAAATTTATATTCATTTATTTATTTATTTGAGAATATGTTTCGAAACTAAGTTTTACTATATTACATATATTTTTAAATTTAGACCAAAGATGTGCATTATAATGTGCATTATTTGAAACAGTTCAATAAATTATGAAATGATCACTTACTTTAGCATTTCGTATTTCAAACTCGTGTCCACGAAATAAGATCCCACTTTTTCATTTAAGTTTAAAATTGTACCCAATTCTATTCTGTAATTAGTACATTCTATTATATAATAAACTTTTATTATATCGAGTCTTTTTGTACAACGATTGAATATAATAATAATAATTCACAAGTTATATCGTTAAATTTTTTTCAAATTTTTATATTAAATAGAATAATTAAATATCTCGTAATCTAGGAAAATATTTTTTTTGTTTATTTTTATTTTCCTTCTAATTTATGCAACGTGTGGTTTGTAAAGTGTTGTTAATAATATCAATAGAATCCAAAGGATCCCTGATATCAATTAAGATATTTAATTTTATTCTATTTTCGTATTATTTATTTTTTATATTTATAAAATTATAAAATAGCCATTCCAAAAATATGGAATATAAAATTACAATGCTAAAATTAAACAAGATCGATGATTAATTCTGTTTATTTTTATATTACCTGATGATTTTCCTATTGCCGAAAAACTGGAGAGTAATATTTTTTCGATTGATAATTTTTAAGCTAATGTAGGCGTTTATCATTAAGTGGATCGGTTTCAAATAATAAGTATCATCGAGATAATTTCTGAAATGCAGAATATTTTTAAAAAGTTTAATTGATAAGATATATTAAAAAATATATTTCTAACATATAAAATATATTATTTTTGTACATTATATTATTTTAGATTATCATTATATGTTATGTATCATTTCATATTATTACACATTATTTTAATGAAATTTCAATAAGAGCTTAAACTACAGTTCTTTTTAGAAATTTTCATATTTATAATGACAACTAAAACTATGTTAAAAGTATATTTCTGATATATGTGTATATAAATCATATTTCTTAATATATAAAGATATATATCTAATGTACAAAACCATTTAGAAATTTCGACCAGCATTCAAAATTGACAAAATTTCCAAAGCTCTTTTTAAAAATTTTCGTACAATGTTAATATTGCTTTTCATACTTGCGACGATACGATGAATTGAATTGAAACAAAACATATTAAAAGATATGTGTATTTATAAAAATATATTCTCTATATACACAGAATGATACTTGTTTAATATATAAATCATATTATTTCTAATATACAGAAATATCTAAAAATACAACGTATCAACGAAATTTCGGTAATTTTATTCAAAATTATCAAACGATAATATTTTCCAATGCTTCCTTTTGGAAACTTTCGCACAACGTTAACATTGCTCTTTGTACTTGCAATGACGAAGACAGCTTAATTGAATTAAATTAAAATCAAACGTTGCTGCACGCGTTAATGTTCATTAACCTAATTACTATTTGCTGGATCGAGTTTGAAACGTCTGCCGACGTCAAAGACAATTTTAATTGAAAAACACAGTTACGAACGTTTCACGTACTCGAGATGGACCCGGTTGTAATTAACAAAACTCCTGACTGAAGCACGATTATTCTACTTTTTTCCTCAACGTACCCGGACTCTACCTCTTCTTCGTCGTCGTCGTCGTCGTCGTCATCGTCGTCGTCGTAGTCGTACTCTTGGACAACAGGTTCCAGTTTCTCGACCTTCTTCTCCTTATTTCGCGGACTCACGGGCGACGTCGACGCTTTGACACTACCAGAACTGAACGTGTTGGACACGTATATTTCGTAATGTTAACAAAATTGAACGCAGTACGATCTTTAAAACATTTAAAAAGTCTTACTTTTTTAATATCGATGGACTTATTGGTTGATTTAAAAGCCTCTCTAAATGCACTGTTCGCTTTTCCTGGAAATCACGATTCGTGTTAAATTTTCTCTTTGAACTTTTCTTTGTAATTGCAAGTTTTTTGCCGGCTTCGAACGATTGTTTTACGAGCTTTATTAGCGACGATATTTATAGCGACGAATTCCTATTAGCGACGATATTTTCATTGACAAAAATGAAAAAGAAAATTTGGCAATTGGAAGCTTTGCAAGAAGAAGATTACAAGAAGACAAAGTTCCACTCTCTTGTGTGTATACTTCATTTTGTTTAAAAAAATGTGATCTCCTGCTTGATGTAAAAAAGAATTAACTTCGAGTGAAAGTTTGTCAACGGGAATATTATTTGATCGTTTCATTTATAAATTTGTAACATGTTTGAAATTACATTTCTGTTGGTTTACTAAATTAGCCAAGAGTGGAGCTTCATCGATAGCAGGATTTTTCGAATACTTGCTATGTATTTATTTATACTTTATATGCTTATATCCTTATACATTTGTGTTAATAAAATAAATTAATAAAATAGAAAATTAATCATATACTTTGATTAAATTATTATAAATTCAAATATTCTTGTCACAAATCGACCAGTATCTTATACACGTAATATTAACACAAAGTGAGTGTAAAAGTCATTCGTACAGCGACGAATTTGAACAAAAATATCGCAGAACTTCGTTTGTTTAAAGGAATTAAGTGAAAATAATAATAATAATAATGCATTTCAACGGAAATAAGTGAAAAGTATATACTTCTATATATCGGGAATTTACTCTTTCAAAATTAATTAAATAAACATCGACAAATTGACAAACGCACCGTGTACGCAATCTTGATTATCGATTCTTGGCCTTGGCAGATGTCCCACTTCCACGTGAGCGGCACACCCGTCGGATTATCCCTGTAAATTCCTCCGATCTGATTGTACGACAGCCTGCAGAAACAATTGGAAACTTGAACGGAAGGTGTCGAACGAGCCCGACAGTAATTAAAAATTCCTGCGAGATTCTTTTCGAATACGGACCTCGTTGCTCCGTCCTCGTCGAGGACAGCGCCGTTGCCTATCGTGTCGAACACCGCGACAATTTGCGAGCCCCTCTCCATTCCGACGCAATCTTTACCCCCTGGGCTGAATACAGTATACATATGATCTTGAAATCGATCGTTTCGATCATTTTTACCATTTTTTTTCTTTCTTCGCATCGACTATTGTCGATATAATGTTACTTTTATTAAATAGAGTCGTTAGGGTTGCTGAAAAATTACATTACAACTGCAAAATATCTTGCAAAACGTTCTTTTCTGTTTTACAACGAAATTGTAAAATTTTATAATATATACCTGTGTTATAATATAGTTTATAGTGTTATAATATAAATTATAATTATGGATAGTCATGTAAATGAAATTGAGTGTAAGAAGTTTTTGAATGTAGGATCTTACATGCGATAGTGTGTAAAATGTGTAAAACACAGTGTTCGTTGTGATATCTAGTAGATGAAACAAGTTCCTCTCCTTTGATCGTGTTCAGAGAAATGCAGATTTGCATAGATACCAGCAGTGTAATTACAAGTAGCAGTAATGATACATCGAGATCTTTAAAAATGAAAATAATTTTGGATGCATTTTAATTTTATTTCGTTACACTTATAATATATGTTATTTTTGTAAAATTATGTACTTTGATCTTGCATAAAAATTTTCATGGATTTGTAACAATACACATTTTAAAATATGCAAATAGAAGCTTGTGTTTCTGATTGGATTCTAAACTCGAATTTCTTTGGCTGAAAGCCTTATATTTTAGTAGTCAGTAGTTTCTTCAATGTCGAAGCAAGGAAATTTGACGAAAAGTGAAATATTTAAGATGTAACAAAGGAAGAATCCCAAGAAACTAACAAACATAAGTATAGTTTATACTTTTACTGTCCATATTTTTACGATATTCAGCATTTTTAAAATTTATAATATAAATTAATAAATATTGTTAATTATATCATTACACATTAATATTCAATTAATATAATATAATTTTTTAATATTCATGTAAAAATTTGAAAAGATGTTTAAAGACTTTTCGAATTGGAGGCAGAGCTATGCCACTACGTGAAAATTAAGTTAAATAAATGAAAATTTGTATAAAAGTATTTGTATGAACTCATAAAGGATATATTAAAACTTATTTTTAAAAACAAGTGTTGAAGAAAGTCGTGTGAATTCAGATCATATGAAATTAAAATTGGAATAAAGTGCGTAGAAGGTAATATCATGCTAACTGAATAAAATTAGTGGAATTATTACGTTTTACTTTGTTCACAATTGCAGCGGAACAGAAACATGAGTTTCCAAATTACGTCGAGATAAAGTTAATTTGACACAATCTCAAAATAATATTTGTGCATTATTCATCTCGCATTATATTAAACAACTTCCAATTTTATTCCATCGATCAATAATGTAACAAATGACGATGGAAATTAATAACCATTTTTTTCATAGTATCTTTCATTTTGCATTTAGTTTTCTATAATAATGCCAACTTTAATACTCTAAGAACAAACAAATAAATCTCATTTCTCAGCAATCCTCGTGCAATCGATTATCTTGAGTTGAAGGTATATTTTTTGAAATATTCGAAACATTTGACTGACTGACAATTCAAAATTGGCAAAACTGAAATTGGCCATTCCACCATTAATGATTCAAAATTGGCAGAACGACGAATTTCCAAAATATCACGGGGACGATAATCGTGTTGTGTTGGTAAAATTTGCAGAAAATCTATTAATAAGTAGATTATGCCAATATTCATTCACTCACGGATTAATGTTAATTATGTGTGCGAACAAATCAATGCGCAAACAAATTTGATTTAAATCGCAGGTACTCGCAGGTAATCTCCCTCGTGGTATTCGTAGATTTCGTAATTACATTTAACACGTTCTATCGACATGGATTTAACTCCACAACCATTCAATTATGAACATTCCGTTATCGAAATTTCCAATTTCGCGTTTCGTTGTGCCTATTATATTAAATGTTCTAAACGTTAATTGACCGCTTTGATAGAATTTAGAATTAAACACGCTTGTTTAAGAATTTTATTTTTATAAGTGGCACTGTGTGGATTTGAGTGTCACGAATAAATTTTATCACTTTATGTTACAAATAATGTCATCTTGTGCCATCTTGCCTCGATGTTATTTTGATATAATCTTGTGTTAGTTCACGTTGAACTAGCAAATGATTATTTCATTATTTTTGACAACGACGTAAATTAATTTTTAATCTGTTTTCTACTTTGTATTTGTCTCATAGTTCTAACAGTTTCTAATAATTTCAATTTTCAAATAAATAGTTTCTCCTTTCATTGCGTAAACGTTGTCAGAGAAACAGGATTTATTTTTTCATATACCTTTTCACTCCTTTTATACTTACAATTAATTAAAATATCACTGGATTCGAAATACTCTATCCAAATTTATTTATTAAATTTATCTTTAAACTATTTTCAATCCAAACTTCTTTCAAGCGTGTCCTAAATTTTAAATCTACTATATATGTAGCTTCAAAAGTATTTTTGAAATTAATATCACGAATATTTTGAAAATTAATTTAATATTTCGAAATTGAATACTTGAAATCAATGTTCAAAATCGGTGAAATTCAAGTCAGTGCGCTAGATTCTACGTAATTGTCAATAAATTTTATATAGATATATCTAGCTTTTTCAAAGTTTAACCTTCAAGAAGATTATCGATCGCGATTGAAACATATCTGTGTCTTTAGCTCAATAATTACATTTTCGATTTTGCGGTCTCTGAAGTTTAATGGCCACCACTCCATTTGGATAAAATACTTCTGCTGATCTATCAGTGTGAAAATTGACAAAGATGCGAGATCCATCATCGTAATACATTCTTCCACTGAATTTATGCTTTTTGAACCTGATAAACGAAAGAAGATATAAAGGTATGAGAATGAATGTTTAATAGAAGATATAAATATAATATATTTATAACTTTAATATAACTTAATTTAATAAAATAATTTAATGCATGTTATATTGTAATAGTAATTACATAAATTAATACTATATTATAATAACATGTAACAACATAGGAATATTGGTTATATTTAGTAATTAATAATAATTATAAAAGTAATGATATTTAATATAACACTTAAGAACAAAATATTTATAAAATTAAAATTAAAATTATAAAAAACGTAATAAAGTGTGTGATTTAATATATTGTGTACATGGGACAAATATATTTATATTTCTAATATTCCTATGTATTGAAGAAGCATGATTTTCTTTATTATTTCGCATACATTGTTAAATTTTATATATTTAAAATGTGAAATTGTATACATAATGTATTTAAAGTACTTTTATTTTGTGCTTTTTATAACATCTACTATGTAAAACAATTTTCTTAAATTTCATTCCCAGAAATATGAATTTGCGTAAAAATTCGCCAAGTCCTTTGATAATCACACAATGTAAAACAGAAACATTTACTTCTGTTTATTACAGAAATAATGCATAAAATAATATTTCAAAATAAAAATGTTGAATATATTCAAATACAGAGTACTTTTTCCTTAAAACGATCAAAACGATCAAAAGATTACTTGCCAGAAAAATAAAAACGCGTCGTTTTACTTTCGCTTTGCTAACTTTTGAATCATAGGGATTACATTGGCAAGCTTAAACCGAAGATTGTGCTTTTTGAATCCAACGAATGGGGGAACGATGTAAAGAGATTAATGATTAATTATAATAAATTACGGAAGTTTGGTTTGTAGCAACAAGTTAGTACACGCGGCACGCCGTGTCTTCAATGCCCGTCTTGTTAGCTTTGCGCTTCAAACTAATAGTTAACTCGTTAGCAACTAATTCTGAAGTTTGTCCAGAGTTGATGCGAATGCCACGTGAATTAACGAATTTTTAGTTTATTTGCTCTCGCGTTTGTTTGTTTGCCCGTTTTCTCTTTATTCGCTCGCGGAAATTTAGTAATACTGAAATTCAGAAGTAACCTAAAAATTATCTAAATTGTCCAATAGGAAATTTATAATTGTGTTTGTAAGTAATTTAAAAATTACAGACGAATTCCATTTATTTGAACTAAATTTTAATTAATATTCGATTACAAATTCTTTGATTTAATCCACTTGTTTGAAATTCTTCCACGTGAACGAAAAATAATCACTGATAGAAGGAAAAATTATGTGAATTCCAATTGTAATAAATAGAATAAGTTCGTATAAATGAAGTTCTATTGTATGGTAAAAAGAGTATAATTATATTTGTACGTGTCAAAATATATTATTCAAAGAGAGATTGATTATATTTCAATTATATATTATATATATGTACATCTTGATTTTATTATACTATATGTAAAATTTGATAAATGATAGAAGAAAACATTTGAATGGTTCGATTACATTTTATTAATGAAATAACACGTTTAAAAATTTAGAATGGAAACACAATCATTCTTACATAGATAATGTAGACAAAAATTGGAGTTTTACCGTAAAAAGATATTTTACCGTACGAAAAACAAAACAAAAAAAAAACATAAATGACACTTTCTTTTTTACAGAATAAATTTCACAAAATTGAAGTTCACAAAATATCATTTTTTAAATTTCAATATAGTTAAGATATTATTTTAAAATTATTATAATTATTACATTAAATTATATAAATTTTCCTTCGAACAGTTTCTAAAATAAAAGAAGTTGCCACAATGTACGGAGAGTGGAATCGTAATAAGAAAATTGACGGCAACATCGACAATAAAATATTACATAAGTAAAATATAAAGGAGGGGAAGTCTTGACGTGTTCAGAGACGGTGAGTTTGATTAGCCAAACTTCTCATCCGTAGAATTCGATCACGCGAGGTAGCTCGTTAAATTTTATGCATCGATGGATCGACGAGCTGATGCTAACTCGAGGGTTACCCTGCCAGTCATATGAACGCTCGACGACGATTTCTCAACCCATTACCGAGCAATATTTCGCGAGGGCGCCGTATATCGTTGAAGAAAGAAAGAGAAGAATCGAAGAAGCCACTCGTCCTACGATGATGATGTTTCTATCGAATAAAAGAAAATTTGCTTACAAGATTTCTTTCAATTCGGATTCCGAGAGTGACGACGAATTGAACAAGTACAAGGAATAGTTGACGAAATTGAAGAATATATTGAAGAATATAGATATAATTCGAAGAATACACACTACAAATCACTCAAGTTTTAAAATCTTCGAAACTTCTTCGTCTACAGAAAAAACTATTACTACATATCATTACTCTTTCTGTACTAAACGATTTTTGTTCACATAGTTTTTGATATCTTCGAAAACAATAAAAAAATATTCAAGATTCATGTTCGAGGTGATTGGTTCGAGTAAATTGTACATCGTCAGTCATCAAATTTGACATATTTGAAGGAAACGAGAGATTTCAAACATCTTAGAGGACGATTTATTTGTTCCTTTAATTTGCTCATTGGAAAATATAAATAAATAAATCAGTGAGAACAAAAAACCACGAACATGTAAGAAGCATTATTAGTAATTTTAATTAATAATCAATAGCGATCCACGAAATCTCTATAATTCTTCATTTTCTGTTGTAAAATTTGTCTGACGAAAATGTTCAAATAAAATTTATAGAAACTTTTTATTAACATCGTTATGGAAAATTGGATTTTGACATTTTATTAATAATAAGAACCGATTGTGACAGTATCTATTGAGTTTAAAACCATAATTGACATATATTATTATACTTGAAAGAGTTATTTATGCTATATACTAATTTTTTATTAAATACGTGTAAAATATTTTGTAATATACATATATAGTTACATTAGGCGTAGAAATTAATTCTAACTAGTAAAATACTAAAAGAAACAATATATAAAAATTTTCAACAGTAATTTCGACATAAAAGCTTGAAAATTGAAAGTTCGAGGAACTTGAACGGTTAAAAATAAAAATTCCCCTCAAGTCCAGAACAATTTTCTATCAGAATAATTCCAAAGCAAGTCCCATAGATGAATTGTCTAAAATATGTCTAAAAAAATAAAAAAAAAAAAAAAAAAACGCGATATGGAATTAATGTCTACAGTACTATTATATAACAGTAAAAGTCAGTTCACTAAAGAAAGTTTTATACGTATGTAGTCTGGTGTGTTGTCAAATCTAAAATTCTGCTCACGATCACGTCGCTATCCGTGTTTACTGGGTTGACGTACCAGTCGAGATGAGGCTTTGCAGGCTTTGCTTGATACTGGATAATTTTCCTCATGATTTTGGCAACCGGGAGCACGGTCCAGCCGAGCCTCACGAAGTGCTCGTTCGATAATTGGTACTCGATCGGGCTTCGATCGTCTGTAACGTAGAAATTTCACGAGAATGCCAAACTCGCCACTCTCGGTACACACGTAAACCACATTATTTGGATGCGATACGATAATGATGACCGAACGTTCCCAGGCCCTAAATGTTCCCGATTAACGATGATTTCGGATCAGACTCCACCAGTCGATCTCCAATTGAGATAGGAATCTCGATAACGCGTATCGAACTCAGATTCTCGTAGTTGAAATATTGACGATTGAAGTTTAGTTTTCTTCGACTTGTTCATTTTACTGACAGTTTTTATTACTCGTCGTAATAGTGAAATAGTAGAGATTAACAAAAATGTGATTCCTTGAATAGATTTAGACTTGCAATTAGTCAAGATCATTTTAATCGTCAATCGATTTTTATTTCTTATTGAAAGAAGTCGAGAGTTAGTACCATGGTTTTTCAGAAAAACTGGTCTTTTAACAAATTCGGTCCTCACGATGGAAGCGAAAGAAAACAATTCGATCGTCGAATTTTAGTTTTTCGTCAAGATCAATTTCTTTTGTATGAAATTTAAACCTATTAAACCGAGGATTTAGAATTAATTTCTTCTCTTTAGAAAATTAACTTTTTAACTTTTTCTCTTTAAAAAAGCTGTGTTCAATATTCCAATATCTATGCTGATGTGTGCAATTTGCAATAATTATATAAGAAAATTTCACTTATACTGTACTCGCCATGGTGATCCTCTTTAATGAAACGATTTTATAATGAAATTTTTCAATTTTGGTAGTTAAAACATTTTCTACGAGAACTCTATAATTTGTCGTACCGATTTGGGTGTCGTTGAATTTCCCAGGTGCCATCTTTCTTTTGCTATAACGAGAGCCATTTGTCTTGCTATGATCGTCGCCCGTTCCATTGGAATCAAGTCGTCTCTCCTTCTTGCTTTCTGAATCCAGCGTAGATTTATCCTCGGCGCTGCTTATGCCACGCATAACTTTGCATGGAAAAAGTTTAATTACGCTTGTTGTTAGTGTAACACAGCATAGGTAAGCGGTGGAGGCGAGCTCTCTTTCAGAATTTCTTGGTATTCCGTGTTTCGTATAAAACTTTCTCTCCCCGAAGGATAAAAAAATAAATAAATATACGTAGAATAAATATATATTTATATTATATTAGAATTTTAATAATAGCAGCAAATAAAAATTTAATATCATTTTGAATAATTTCGTAGATTTAATAGTCATTTTGAATAATTTTATAACTATAGCGTGAAACGTGATTAGAATTCTTGGGAAAAAATAATAAGCAAATGAAAAAATAAAATAAATATTAATATTAATAAATTTTGATATTGCAGTCAATAAATAGTAAATAAATAAGTACAAATATAAATATAAGTGCAAATATAAATATAAATACAAGTTTCTCTTTTTCATAAAACCATGGACTATGACATCTCTGAAGATGCTAAATTCCTATACACCAGGTATATACCCACCGTTTCTATGTTTCTTCGTTAAGTCAGACTCAGTTTCGTCTCGTTCCTTGCTCGAGCGACTTTTCCTCTTTCCATCACGCTTAAGAACTTTTCCTTCTTCATCAAACCTATAAGACACCTTTCTCTCACTATCAAACGCATCTGCCTTCTTCTTCCTCTTTTGTCTACCAGCTACTTTACTCTCGTTTATATCCGCCATTTCGTCCATCTCCTCGTCTTCTTCCTCTCGTAGCTTCTTCTTACGTCTTCGACCGCTTATTTTCTCTTCGATATCCGTATCGATTGTTGTTTCAACGTGTTTCTCCGGTTCATTTTCTTCCAATCTATTTCTGTATAATTTTCTCTCTTTCCTTTCGATAATTGTCTAAAAGAGGAGATCTCAGTTTCAATGGCCCTGACCTTGGGATGTGTGAAAATGATAATTTGTAGTATTGTAGTCTGACATTCGATGAAAAATTGTCGACATTTGAAACTGTTACAATTCCTTAACAAAAAAATTACACTTGTAATGAGTATCAATCTGACACTCATTCTACAGGAGCTTATATTTTTACAATATTTGACTTCGTTTCTTTCAAAAATGTTTTTATGTTAGTTTTGAAGAAATTAAACATATTTATCTCCTTTCTCTGGAAAATTTCGCAGACTTAAACATTTTCATGTACGCTAAAAAAAATTATTATCACCATTAAATCTACCACGGCTTTTAATGATTAAAGTCTTTTTCTCTAAAATTTGTTACACTTTGAAAAGAATTGAACAAAAATATCCATCTTTTATTTTTGAAAAATTTAAACATTTTTATATAGATTAGAAAAGTTATTTTCGCAATTAAATCCACCGTGGCGTTTGCACTCGAATGACGTGGCACGCACGTCGAGAATTTTTTGTTCCAAATTACAACATTTTCTCAGTTTTATGTACATTTAAATGTAACCCAGGCAAAACAAATGATAAGTTTATTACTTTTTAATAATTTCTATCCAGTGATATCATCCGACGAGTTCAAAAGGAAGAGAAAGTGACGAATTATTGTATACGGTTCGGTCATTCGTTATGGTCCGCGCAAACCAGTTGCCAGCGCAAGGAATTAAAGATCAAAGTCTCTTCCGTAAAATTTGGAATTTAGAATATTACATTATAAACTTTTTGACCACTTTTTGCACTATATGTACACAAATTGCAGTTGCTTTTTTCTCATAATTTTCAAAACACTTCCTCGATCGTTCCTCGAAGAAAGTGCACACGAAGAGTTCAAAATTCTCACCTCTTACATTCAAAATTTAACCTAAACCTAACCAAATAATTACCATCTCCCCTTTCGGCGATCTTTTCGTCATCACTGACGGAGTATTAATTTCCTTTCGTTCTTTCGTTCGATTCCTAGCAACTTCTTCGGACTCAATTTTCGAGAATTCCGTGTGTTCCATCGGGCTCGAATATTTCACGTCCCTTTTAATTTTCCTCATTTTCCCGGCGGCCGCTCGTTCATCGTTCGCGTCACGTAAACCGCGCGATCCACGGATCTTGTCGAGCTTACTTTTATACGGGACATCGTCACGTTCCTCCCGTCCATCTGGCGTGATAGGATACTCGCCGGTTCTGTCGATATCGCGGCTCCTCTTTATTTTTCCTCTCGTCCCTCCATCCGCCGGCGCACGAGCTACCGCCGCCGCCGTCTTTGTTAAATCCCTGCCCACGACTCTGTCAAATTTATCCGTTTCCCGGGCCGACTCGTCGTATCTTTCTACCTCTGTTTTCCTCGGGAACACTCCAGCCTCTGCGCGACGTGTCTCGCTTATCTCGCGGGCAGATCGATGCACCGTCGTTCGATCGGCACTTGCCAGCGTTCCCCTCGCGCCCTTACGTTCGTCGAATCTCGCGTCTCTGTCCTCGTAATCTGTCACACCTACAGCGTGAGACACTTCCGCGGGAACGTGCGTTCTTAAATCGTCGTCGAATCGCTCGCCTCTTGTTGGTGATTTTGATTTTGCCCTCCAATCGATCGCCTCGTCTCTAGTGGCATTCTATTTACAGAACTTTGCTATTCTTGTTGCATTGTTCAAGAGGAATTTACACCTTTTTTTATTTATTTGGTTGATCGTTCGATGACGAATAATGTGAAAGATGGAAATTGGAATATTTACTAAATTACGTTATAAAATATTACTAATGGCTTTGGAGTGACACAATACATAAATTACAAAAAAACATAAATTTATTATGTATATTTTGTATGTAATGTATATTAAATTAATTATGTATATTTTGCAAATATATATAAATTGCAAAAAAAAATTGTAAAAAGAAAAAAATTGTAGTTGACGGTTTGAGATATATTGTATTCTCTCTGAGATTAGATTAGATCAGAAAACCAAATCGTATTGAAAATTTCAAAATCGAGCAACGTAGAACCTAAACTTTTATGGCTCTCAATGTTCAATGACTGGGAGTTAACAAAATTACAATAATTAAACTACGAATATGTATATATTCATCGAAAACATAAATACCTAAGAAAGAGCGACAAGCAATTTGAATATATTAAATTTATTTTAATTTTATTTTTACTTAAATTCACTTTCATTTTATTTTTAACTTAATTTTAATTATAACTTTGAAAAATTTGCAAATTACACGACGAAAAATTTTTATTAAATATTTGGATAATTATATCGTTTAAAAAAGCTATAAAAAATAAGTTTCGTCTTTTGTGTACGAAATAGTTTAAATAAGTTCCACGATTAAACTCTATTAATTTTGAATAAAACAATCAATATTACTGATATTAACCGTTTGAATGTTTAGTTCGCATTGAATCATGGTACAAATAATCTAAGACGAAAAATGTCTAATTTATTCATTGAACGATAATGCCTTGCAATTTATTGATAAATATATCAAAAGATATATCTGTGTTGAATGCAACTTTAAGATTCTTGATAATTTTAAGAAGCACTCGAAGAATGTTAAAATTAATAACTGATAAATGAGAACTTTTAAGGAAATTCATTTAAATTTAGATTTAGATATTAATTAATCAATTTTCGAATCTTGTTCGTTATAATATCATTTTCATCAAAAATAGAACATGAACGAAACTCGGATGAAAACAAAATTTTTCGATGAATCGTTCGGAATGACCATTCAAAAAAAAAACTGTGCGTAAATTCCGCTGAAGATTTTGACGAAGTATTGTTTTTATGTAACTAACTGATATCGATTGACGTAGAACCCACTCCATTCGGATGTCGTGAAATTGTTGAGCTTCGTTGCAGCAAAATGTCCCCTGATAAAATAAAAATGTATTTCACGTTACTTTTAGTTCTTTCAATTTTCAATTTCTAAAATACATTTCCAAATTTTAAAACAATTAGATCGATAGCGTAAAAAAAGATTGTGTAACAATTGTTTGTGATATTTATAAAATTTCATTTATAAAATATTATAGAAAGTATTCTACATTCGATATTTTATATGTTCTTGATTATTATATGCATTCTGTAGACTTTCGCATCTTTAAATTTTCCAAAAAAATATTCGCAGCTTATTTTACGTGTTCGTTCCACTATAAATTGAACACAACGCCAATAAATTTGCAACAAATATAAAATTCCAAATTTTTAAACAGTATTTTTAAGTAAAATTAAATGGAAAAATTTGTTTTATATTAAACTTAAATATAAAATAGTAATTTATTCAATTTCACAATTTAGTTATAACATCATATTATTATATTATATATAATTGTAAGTTGTATCAGATAAACGATTAAAGATTGATATATATATAAAATTACTGAATTAATTGTTATCATTTATTATTTCATTAAATATACGAAATCTATTTATTATTTTTATATATAGATTACTGCACTATGTTAAATTTTGTAATAATGTTAGAGATTAAAAGTAAATTTTTTTCTAGTCAATAATAAAAGCTCATTAGATATGTACTATTATAAATATTGTTAATATTGTATAATAAATTTTGAAAGTTTGTATGTAATAAGTACTGTGTGTTTAAATAAGTTTTGCATAAGAATAAGCTTTTATATAATTAAATTAATTAATAATGAATGGAAATGTTCAAAATCTTATTTTAGGCTTTCATTCTCGTAATAGGAATAAATGAAGAAATTAAAATAATAAATCAGAGTGTATTCAGTAAAATAAATGATTTTATAGAAGAAATTGAAATAAATCATAGATTCATAATATGAACACTAAAAGTTTAAGGTGTTTCAAACTTAACAAGGTTCAAAGAAATTTATGGAAGTTTTGTTAAAATCGTTTATTAATTTTTTTAATGATTCTTGTTTATGTGTACAGTATCATTAAATTTAAATAAGCACATATTTAGTTTTCTTTTCTTTCATATTCGTTTTCATCGTTTTTAAATGTAATTTAAAGTAATGAATTATTATTATTATCATCTTAGAAATAATATAGAAAAAATATGAGATTTAGAATAAATCATTCTCAAATAATTCCTTGCCTGAGTAAATCCAATTTTTGATAACAAGTAATCTAACATAAAATTATCTGAAATCCTACATTTATGTTGACACGCATGATTAAGAAAACATTTGAACAGAGATTTACTCAGAAATAAAAGAGAAATATAAAATAAAATAGCCAAATAGTGAAATAATTTATTAGAAAATTATTATCCAAATGAACAAATTATTCAATTCGTCATTTTTGAAATACAGGTACCACTTGAATAATGCTCAAGCCTAATTCAGACAGATAGGAAGCCTTCTTTACTGTGTGTCTGAAATTATCACGTACCCACTGTCGACTGGTCTCACTGACAACACGATCGCAAAACCGGCATATCTTCAGACAAGGTCGTGTCCCAGGCCTCTTTTCACTCCAATCATGAATAAAGTTATTCGCAAGATTTAGCGTCAGTTTGGCCTGCGTATTGGCGAACGGTTCTGCAACGACCGCCGTATAAAATCTCGTAAAACCCGGGAGAACTCGCATAATTAATACCAGCTTCATTAGTAAATCTCGTAATCCCGTTAACTGTTCGAAAAATCTTCTCGATCCCGCAGTTACGGTTTTTTCTCTTTTTTTCCTTCACGTTTACGAGAACTTATAACTTGGGCTTAACGTGTCGTTAGCAGTGGATTGGTCAAAATATCGACGGATTCTCAATAGTCGGCTACTGAAATTGAAAATATTACCTTCCAGATGTTGGCAGGAGCAAATCAGCTTCTTCATTATTTCCTTCAAGAGGAGAGACAACGTTCGAAGTTTCTCCGACAGGCCGCAAGGCGCTAATCTCTCCAAACTGCATAAGACACTCTTTATGTGACATGTTATGTCCTCGATGGCGCAGCATCTTTGCAAACACGTCAGAATTACGTCCACCTGTTTGCAACAGGGAAGTTGTAATTATTATATTGTAATTGTATTCTGTAATTATATTACTACATTATTATTATACAGGGTAGTCACTGAAATGATATAAACTGAATGACACATAACTTTTTTTAATTTTTTGTTATTTTAGATGAAAATATAATTAACAGATTTTTCTCAGTATTACGTGTGAACCTACAAAAGAGGAAAATAAAAAAGATTGAAAATGAACAAGTTATGATTTTTTCAAACCCTTCAGTTTTTCAATGGTCACCCTGTATAATTATATTATTATTCCTTTTTTTTTATTAAACTTAATTATTTTAGATTAATAGAATTAATAGTGATTCTAAAATAAAAAGAATATGTTATTTTGGTTTCTCCAAGAAATTCGAAAAATCGTATGTTTTTTTATGATTAACATTTGACAACCTATTGTATAAATTTATTTGAATATTGGATCGTTTTAATCGATATCAAAATATCTCTCTGTTTACTAATTCTGAATGATAATTGCGGTAAAAAGAGGTATATAATTATTTTTATTATTTTAATAATAATAATTGCGGTAAAAAGAGGTACTTAATTATTTTTTAAACAACACATTACGTGATATCAAAAATCGAAAGTCCGCAAACTTTTCAATTAATGATTATAGCGAAAAAATTATTATATTAAATTATTACTCTCGACGAAAATTGCACATGCTGGCAGTCGTACGAATTTTTTTGACGAACGATTGCAGAACGAAATATTGAATTATAATTGTTGCGAGCAATAATGTGAGAAATCGATACTCATGCGCTTTTCAATTCATGAATAAAAAATAATGCAATAAAAGCAATATTTAATTGTTATTTTACGAGTAATGTACTAAATAAAATGAAATAAAGTGAAATGGAAAGACGCTTTTTAATTGACAATTGCAACAAATAAATAAATTTAATTGTTACGTACCAAATAATTTCTTTTGATAAAATTTCTGTAATTTCTAGAACTGTAACTGCGTGAATAATAATATATAAAAATTGATAATCAATTCTAGTTTTCAATTAATGATTGTGTAAATGAAGTATTTCATTATTTGGCGAACAATTTCTTCTGGAAAAGTTTCTGTGTAATAACAATCAGACATTTTTTACTTACTGATTATGATGAAAGAAATATTTAATTGCAACTTTACAAATAATGTATATTAAACGAAAAACAAAATTGATACTCGTATATTTTACAACTAATGATGATTAATGATTAAAAAATTATATAATACATTTGCCACTGTGCGGACAATATATTAAACGAATATAAAAAGTTGATTATTGTGTACATTTTGTTAATGAATAGAAAAAGTACTTACTCGTTTATGAAAAATATATTAATAATTATATAAGAAATAATATATATAATAATGTACTAATAATAATATACTAGTGTACTACTTAATAATATAATAATATACTAAAGTATGAAGTATAAAGTATGAAAAATTGATATTTATGTACATTTCAACTAATAATTGCAACAAAATAATGCTTAATTGTTGCTTTGCGACTAATGTATACTGAATGAAAAGAAAAATTGGTACTCGTGCATTTTACAGTTAATGATTAACAATGAAAGAAATATTTAATTGTAACTATGCGAACAATATACTAAATATTATAAGAAATTAATATTCATATACATTCCAGGTAATTGCAATAAGAAGAATACTTAGCTGTTACTTTGGTATACAACAATATGTATACCAAATCATATAAAAAAAATTGATATTGACGTATATTTCAATTAATCAATGTAAAAAATTGAGTTTTTGATATACATAGATTTCAATTAATAATAAATGAAACATTAATCGTTACTTTGCGAACGATGTACCGAATGACATTCAATTAACAATCACACTAAACGAAGCATCCTTACTTGATAAAATATCAGAAGTATCAAAAGTATAGATTTGCGTAATAATAAAAGTAATAATAATAATTAACTCAAGAATTATTTAATCGTTACTTTTCGGATAATTTCTTCCGGGAGCACCGCCGTATCTTGACAGCGAACGCAACGGAACGCATCACGAAACATTCCAGGCCGTTGTGGTCCCTTTTTTAGCACGTTTCCGCAGATTATTGATGTCATTGCCGTGGCCACAATGTCCAGTGCACCGTGCAAAGGGACCGCGTCGTAATTTATGCCGCAGTATTTGCCTGCGTGGAACCTGATTTTTCAGATACAGTTACGCCGTAACTTATTTTCTGTATGCGCACGGGCCGTGCCCGACATTGTACGAAATTATCGGAAATTAAGTGAGTGTCGGACGAACTTGTAGAAGTCCATGAAACTTTTTAGCAAACGATGAGCCTTTATGAAGATCTCCAACACTGGCGTTGACCATTCCGATTGGTCCTCAGCCGATCGTCGTTCTCGATAACAGCAGAATTTTTTGCAGGACATGATGAATTTTTCGAGAGGTTCGCACCTGGACTGTAGAAATCGATCTTTAGTATCATTAAATCGACTGATTTCGATTTAAGTTTTATGCTCGTGCAATGAACTTGTGACGTGATATTGAATACGTAATATTTTTCGTGGATTTTGTAATAACGATTGTATTTTTCTCGATATGTTTTGTGAACATGGAACGATTGATGATCAAAATGATATTATAATTTTATAGGATCAAGTTTGGCATAAATTTGAGACATTTAGAAGGCAAATTTAGAATCAGTCAATAATAAGTATTTTGATCTCTGAATAACAATTTTACAACCACTGGCCATTAAATTAAAATCATTCTTATTAAATTTTATTTTCATTTTACGCGATTTTGGCAAAACTGAGAAAGTCTGAAGGTAATTTGATGATAAACTTTATAAATTATTAATTATAAACATATATTGTTTTACGAATTTGTATTTATTTTGTATTATATATTCGTCTGTTTCGACACAGTATTGTACAATTAACAATTTTGCGATATTACAATATTGCAAATATTAGTAACTTCTTCTTTGCGGTATATTTCTTATAATATATTTTTAAAGATCCAAATGAAGAATTTTATCAATCGTTTTTTTATATATGTTTTTATATATATCAATCATTATTCTATTTATACATATTAATATCAATAATCTGAAAAAAATATGTCAAATATTTCACTTGTCCAAAGGTTATATACACAACATGTAAAAGATATTAGAATTCTAGAATTATCTCATTTCACAATTTCAATTACTTAGGTATTCCAGAATTTTTATAAGCTCGAAATAAAATATTGAAATATCGAAAATCATACGCAGCAAATAAATTTAATAAATCAATAAACAATAGTATTCGCGAAAGAAACGTTGTTCTAAATTATTTAAATTATAAAAGTCATAAAAAATTGCAATTTATCTCCTTACCTCGTGCTTTCAATGAAAAAGAAATTTAAACTGCAGATATAATTGCTGCGATAAATCAAACGAATCTTGAACGAGTGATCACTTTCGACGTACGAAACCGGCTCCGTTTGGTAATTTCGATAATTCTGTAGCGTGCAGCAAATCGCTTTCAAGAATCAATTCATTTGTTTCAGCTGAACCCGACATCAATCGCCGCGGTAAATCATCAGCCCCCTTGACGCTTTTCATCGCATGAAACGGCTGACATGTAACAACTGACATTCGTCATGTCGCGCAAACATACGTGTAGTAGGCGGATACATCGATATTTTACACTGTTCCGTATCAATGCTCGCAACACGTTTTCACGTCGAGAGTATTTTCTTCCATCTTTGAAACGCACGAGTTGCTGATAACACGAATGTTCGTTTATGTTCGTTCCGAGCGGAATAACAAATTTCGTCGACGATAAAGAGGAAGTTGCATGGAGAAGATGATGGTTTTGTAAATTTGGTAGCATTGTAACGTTATTATATACACGGTGTGTCAAGTTTAAGGTGCCGAAATTAAGAAAGAAAATATACAAATGTAGATTGTTGTCAATGTTTAATGAAAAAATTCGAAGAGAAGAATTGATCGATGTTTTCCTTATTTACTACTTACAGTCGGTAAAATCACACTAATTATCACTAGTAATCGCTTAATACCTATTTAAAGAATTACAGTTTGCAACAACGATGCCACGAGTACGGTTTTCTCCATCGTCAAACTCTTCTTCGTGAGTTGTAATGTAAAAAAACGTAGTAGTGCAATTCGTCTTTGTCATCTTCTTCCTTGGATAACCGCGTCAAGGATCTTTTCGGGATCGCGAACGTTCTGACAGTTTTATTCCGTCTTACTTTCTTTCCTTCTCCGACATTATTTCCACTAAAGTGAATTCTACTATCGCGAATACGTAAAATTAATGGATAATGGATTTTTATTCAGATTTATATCTAAGGAAGACACAATTGGAAAATCCATTGAAATAAAAATAAAATATATAGATGAAAATTATGAGAACGTTCACAATAAAGAAGGAAATGATATATTAGTTAATTATATTCATAGAAAATTTAAGCACTGTTGTCACATTTAGGGGGCACTTCTAAATTCACTAATAAATTCTTAAATTCTGCTAATTGTGTTATAACTAATGAAGAAAGTGGTTTCGTGCTTGCAAATTCAATTGTACGTCACTCGCTCAAAGAACTGTTTAAAGTGCATTTCCACACGTATGACACGTCGCGTGGAACGTGTAACGGTACGCTCTTCTTGTTTTAGGCTAAAATTCTACAAATAAAGAGTAAGGGAATACACTTGGGATCTGAAAGGGTCTGCTCGTAGTCACAACGAAGATGAGTCTAAACGTACAAGCAAATGTATTTTGTTAATTGCATAATTAAATTCCATCATTTGTTAATCGAGCAAAAATTTTATGCGTGAAACTTTTATTTTTAAAGTACAGCAGATGCGTGTAATATTTTATTTGTATCTTTGATTTTTTTAAATTCAATACGTATGTTACAATAGTATATGAAAATATTGCAATAAAATGTGTTATATGTAATTAAGAGTTAAATAAACTTCGTTTTAATGTATTAACGTATTAAATACTTACGAAATATTGTCTACTTATAGTATCAGAAATCGTATAGAATGAAATTTAATAATATTCATCACTTGTTCAAAATGTTATTTTAGTAAATAATATTTATACATTAAATAGAAAAACACATTCTATCAATTTTTCGTTTTCACTAATAAAGTTCGGAAATACACATACCGTATAAAGAGTCTTGTTTTTCATTACATTATTCAGTCCACTTTTAATTCTATTTAAATTAATATTAATAGTAAAGTGATATTTGTGAAAAAAAATACATTTCCATATTTCATATTTTGCTCACAGTAGTCGAAAATATTTTGCACAATAGATACAATGCATTTCCTACGATGAACAAGTATTCAAACATTTTCATGTAGTTTTTACCACATTATTCCATCCACTTTGAATTAGTCTTGCTCGTTCACACCATTTTAATATTTATACGTTCTAGACGAAAGCTTATATCTCCCGATTCTACCAATTTTTCATTTCGTATTTTCACATTTCCATAGTTCTTGCGTCATTATACATTCACGCCAACGGCATGAAAAAGAAAAAAAAACAAAAAGAGAATCGCGGTAGCTAGATAAATTAAAAAAATACCAAGTTGTCGCGATCTTCTTGCCACGCCGTTGTCTACTCCACAACTTTCGAGACGAATAACAAATCGCGCGGCTAAGTGGGAAACTTCCGATATTATTTTCTCGCTTCTTCTACTTCTTTTTTCGTCGCTCACACTGATTACGAGAAAAAAAAGAAAAAAACACGGGACAGTCGACCGCACTTGTATTTCTAAAAGTTTTTACACTGCTGGATACAATTTATCTGTCGCCAAACAGAGCGCCGCACTTTCATGTAGCAGCACAGTTCCAACCTAACTGCGATACTCCATTTGAACGCAGGGAAAGCTGGAATGTGGCAAGTGAAAGGGAGAGTCCGATGAAATCGCTGTTTCGGCTAAATTTCCGCGAATGAAAAAAACTGTAATTGAACTGAAGTGGGGCGTGTATCGCGGAAAATTTGACCGATTGTGCTTGAATTTTCTGACTTTGAATATTATGATGCGGGATTGAGAGCGTCTATAGAAGTAGTTTAACTGTTCATTTAACAATGTAATTTATACTTTATTAATTATAATTTATAATTATTTATGTATATTTGTAAATATAATTTATAAGTATATACTATATTTATAATTATAAATATTACAAGTATATATTATTTAATAATTAAATTAATTTACCTTGGTCCTTTTAAATTCCAATCGAGCATAAACTAAAAACAATTTCTTTTATTATAAGTTATTATTTGGATTTCTGTATATACTTATAAATTATATTTAGAAATTATATACAGAAATCCACGATAACTTGTAAAAGAAATTGTTTCCAATTTATGCTTGCTTGGAATTTAAAAGCATCGAGGTAAATTAATTTAATTAGTAAATAATCTTGCTTGTTTGTAATAAAATTTGGACTTTAAGGATTCACTAATACTCTTTCTTGTTATACTACAGCTTTTCTCCTATAAATTTGTATAAAATACTATTGTATAAAACTATTTGTATAAAACACGTAATGTTAATACACTGATAAATGTAATAACACATATAATAGAACCACGCGTTAATCTCGTTATTCGAGTAGCAAACATCTCGTCAAAAAATTCAAAATTATATATATTTCACTGATTGTGAATGTTTGCAACTCAACGCAAATGTTCATGCACATCTGGAGAAAATCAATAAATTCGCACAATCTATAATGCATAAGGAAAAAGCGAAAGAAAGAAAATTCCCATATGGACCCTGCTTAGAAACATAGGCTTGCATAAAATATTCGCCACTTCTCATTTGTATTCTATTCTCTCCAACCATTTATTCCACTATGCCACTCTCTCTCCCGCGTTTACTCATTGCTTCATATTTTCTGCAGTTATCTCCTCTGCATCGAACCGAGCGCCCCCTTGCTCGCGAGATCTTAGGAGAAACTAGGATTGGTCATAAGACGGCGCGGCGGAGTAGGTTGGCCACGATTTACGATAGTCCTCCAGAACACGGCGCTGCGAACTTGCGTAGCATCGTTCTATATCTGCAGGAGCGAGTATTAATATAACATCGCGACACGAAATATTAATATCGCCGTCGCGTGGAAGTGCAGCAGCTCGGTATGCGTCATATGAGGTGCTTTCCCGCCCCCTCCGTGCAATAATCGTGAGAGGTAACGAAGCGGGTCTACGCGGCAGCATGCGAGGGATGGAACAATTTCCGGCCGTAGGAATTTAAATATTCCACACTCGGCCGGTTTTTTAAGTCGAACGACACTGCCGGCAAGTGGAGGGAATATTATCACCGGGAACATTCCCGCCGCCGTTTGCCGCGAATATTTGTTATCAAGTTCCGAAGTCGTTCCTTTCTCGAGATTTTCAAAGCAGTTGAACCTTCCACGTTCGACGGAGAATTATTTGTTGTATAAAAATGGCAGATAAGAAACGAATGAGCCACACTTTGGTGTAAGTAGGAAAACGCCAACAGATTGTACGAACATTAGCAAAACAAAAATTGGTTATATATTATAATACTATAACATAGTATTATATACTGTATAGTAGAATAATATAATATAATATAATATAAATTGTACTCCAAAATTTGCTACAAAAGCACAAAGCGATGCTCAATCGATGCATGGTAGCTGCAATACCTTTCACGAATATCACTGGAATTATAATTATAGTTTTCTGAACGATGACGAGAGCAGACAGCTACGGAAAAGCCTAACGTAATTCCTCGAGGCGTTCGTCGGAAACTCTCAATCGCCACATTCTCGCAGTGGTGAGGGCTTCCCTCGGTGAAAGAAGATCGTAATTAGCGAAATTTTCTCGCGGGCAACACCGGCTTAAAGCGGTGTTGCCTTGATCAAAGAAACACGGGGACCCGTAATTACAGATAAATTCATATTTAAAAAAACGCGTTTAGGGAGGGCATAGATTGTCGGCTATTGCCCTTGGTAGAGGAGGGCCCTTTGAGAATGATTCGCCCCGGATCTTTCGCCAATTAACGCGGCGGACCCGAGAAATTGCCGCGCCACGAGCGCACGTATAAAGGAAAACCGGTCGTCGCTCGGCCCGAGGCCGAGGGTGTTCATCCAGTCGTCCCGAAAGCGCAGAAATTCCGTGCCGAACCCCTTTGAGCTTCGCTTCCCACCCTGATTGCAGGTATCTGTGTCTCTAGGTGTGTTTAATCGACGCGCGAAATAGTAATGCAAACGGATATCGCCTCCGAGTGAACGTAAACGCTGGCGACTTTTCGCGTGTAAACAACTGAGGGAAAAATGGTAAAATGACACGTTAGAAGAATAGTAATAGTATAATCATTTTTGTGAAATTTCGTGCAGTATCTTACGTACGTACGATTCGTAATTATATTATATTTGCATTATATCCTTTCGGTTTTTTTTTCAATTTTGCAAGCTTACTTTTATTTTAGGGAAGAGTTTATAACGGTTTAAGAGGACATTTAATAACTGTAATAACTATTTAATAATTATAAAATTTAATTGAGAAATTACAAATACATACTGACTTCTTCAAAGATTTCTTCAGGTTTTCTTCAAACTTGAGATATTTTGAAAACATTAGCAAAATATAGACAAGTCGCAACTAGCAGGATGAAATATTTTAAGGATGAATTTATTGAGGAAAAAGATGATTTTTAAATGGTTATAGTGGTCATTTCTAGAAATTTGAATGATTTTTTATAAAGCATATAAACGTATATTTTACATATAATTTATAAAATATAAATGTTCCTATTCCTTTCACATTTTAGTCATCGATAGTTTCAGTCATTTTTTAATACAGTTATATACAGTTATTGTAAAATTAATATTCTGATATTAATATATTTTTTATAATTTAGTATTTGATAACAATAATAACCTATATTGTATAGATAATAATTAATAAAATATTTCACATAATTAAGTTTTTATATTGCAATACTATATTATATGTGAAGATCTATTATATAAATGACTTGAACATATAGATATATATTTATTTGCATTCACATGTACAATTATCTAATTAAACACTTCAAGACTGAAGGTAGCTATTGTAAAATTAATATTGTATATAAAGATTTATCTATATTAGTATAATCTTTTTGGACAATTTTATATTGGTACAATTACATAGACTATGTTGACGCATGTAAAAGTTTAAGAAGTAGTTTAAGAAGAAATTTGAAGTAAGTCGAGATAACTTTTAGAAGCAATTAAACTTCTTAGATTCAATGTTTTCAATAATTAATTGAATAGTCCTTACAAACTTCAACACGACACTTCAACTTTTGATGAGAATAAAAATTGCCATGGCAAAATCCTCCGATAAACTCTCTTTTGATTAATCAATACTTCCGGTCGGCAAGGAACACTAGTTTTCTTCACCTTTTTTGGTAGAAACCAACTTCGAAGTGAAATCTACTGTGTTTGTATACATTGTACTATATTGATTCTACTAAAAGTTGGGAAAGGAATTTGTAACAATTTAAGGAACGCAAGTTTTCGTTTATAAATCGTGCAAATTTATAGAATTTTTACAAGAAATTACGAATTGATTATTTTGACTACTTTGGTAGTTCAGTTGTTAAACAAGAAAAACCAAGAAAAATGAAACTGTCGTGTTTTCTTCGTCTAGGTTTCACATATAAATACAATTTTCAACAATTAATCAAAGAAACTAAAGTGCAGGAAATAGAGAAAGATTTATAACAGTAAAGAAATTTATTTTCAAAATGAATACTCGCAACTATTCTAAATAGTTCGAAATTCTAAAATTATACAAGGTGGTCAATATTAAGTACAATTTTACTTTGTAATTTTAAGAGATTAATAAATTTAGCTATAAAATTAATGTCACTTGTAATTATTCCAAATCGCTAAATCATAAAATTATATTTTATTACATAATAATTTTAAGAGGCTAATTTGTTTAATAAACTTATCCATAAATACCTCCGATAGTTTAAGAAGAACCTAAAATAAGTTTCTAGTCGTATGTTTTACGAAAAATTATTTAAATTTAAATTTTCCAAAAGTGCATCAAATTATAAATATATAAAATTCCCACGAAAAATTACGCACCAGTCATTTTTGATGACTCTAGTTGTTCTAACATCAAGTTAGTCTATTATAATTCTACAAAATTGCAATTTTTATAAAATTTCTATGAAAAATTACAAAAGTGGGTCATTTTTGATCACTCTGATTGTTAATTAATTTAGTTAAATTATTCTTATACTTGTAATACAACAAAGAACCCAGAACTATCACACAGAAATGCACGGTTCTACGATTCTATAAAATCTTTTGTAAAAAATTACAAATTAGCCATTTTACGTACACTGATAGTTCCAGCAGTAAGATTCTATCGTACATATAAACGCGAAAATATAATTTTCTTCGATCGACGAGACGTTAGAACAATGCAAACACGGAGTGTTTCGAAACGATCGTATGAAACGATCGAAGAAGATTGACTATCGGAACGAGTCAATGACTCGGACACGATTTGACGTGTTTGAACAATTCGAAAATTACTCTGCAGTTCAAACGATTCCACAGACGATTCGCTCACAATCGTCGCACACAGCTGTCGAGAGAAGAAATGTCTTTAAAAACTTGGCGAATGTTTGGAGAAGATATATACGTGTCCGAATTGAAAAGACGGAGGACGATTTTCTGTGGTCTTTGCGAAGACCCGGATGCGAGGAGGTGCATCGCTGGGAATTGAACTCGAGTCGGTCGCGCTTGGCAGGTTTCTACCACCTTATCTTCGGGATGAAACGCTAGCGGGAAAATCCTGTTTTTCCTTCTCTTGCATCTTCAGCGTGCCTCCTTCGATAAATTGGAAATCTCAATTTCTTTTTATACCGTCTTGCATTACATACAAATCATTGTATTATATAAGCATTTCGTTAAGCTTTCGTGCAACTAGTTCGAGCTTCCTCTCTCTGTTGGAAGATTGAAACAGTTGTTGGAAAGTTTATTGATATTTCACGAGTAATTTCTAAAATTTTTAACGAATAAATCTCAGATGTTTCTTCGATCATGAAATTGGTTTTTTTAGACGGTATGCTGTTTAATTCCAAAGAAATATGATCTCCTTTGAGATTCGAAATTTTCAATTTATTTATTGATGCCTGGTTAATGTTTAAAATTCGTAACTGGCTTTAAAAATTTTTTTTAGCTCCAGATATTTATTCTAAAAAATACTGTAACAAAAGTTACAGTACGTGTATTTTTAAATTTGTTTCAAACTTGATCAACGTACTCGTTTACAAAATGTAATACTGTACTATACACATTGAGTAATTGCACAATACGTATAATGTAATGTAATATTAATATATATAACGTAATACATTCGTGAGTCACTGTAGTGTAGATTTCTGTAGCTGACTGTGTGTGAATAATGGATTTCCATGCATTTTTAAAGTTTTACAATCACAACCTAAAGAAATAAAAATTTAAAGAAATTTATTTTATTTATTAACTGTTATAACGAACATTTTGTGTTTTTGTAATTGCAAATTTCCCATAAATGCATAAAAATCCACAATCTAATAATAAATATCTAAATTACTTAAAGTACTTATTAATCGAGTAGGGTATTTGACAATATGAAAAAATGTACAACTATTCAAGTCGTAGGGAAAGTTGTTAAAATGAATGAAGCAATTGAAGAAATCGAGAAGAAAGATACAGAGACAAAAAGAAATGTTCAAACAAAACAATATAGATCCAATTGGATATTTCTGATGAATCTAATATAATACAACACAATCATAGAGATAAGCACGCGTGTTGACTAAAAATATCTACAAGATTATATTACCAGTGCAGCATGGAAGTAAACGACAGATGGTTATGTTCTTTTTGTCCCCATACCGTTTCGACACGCTTCTTCTCATCTCTGTATCATACACAAGCAATCGTGCGACAATGGGAATTCTGTGTGAACACTGTTCTATTCTCAATTTTTATCTAGCATTCCATCTGAAACTTAAAAATATTTCTACGTATAAATAAAATTGCAATAAAATAAAATAATAACAAAATGAAATAACGATAAAATCAAATAATAAAACTGAATTTTACGAAGAATATATAACGTAGATTTCTAGACGTAAAATTTTGTGCTACAAAAGATCGTCGTGTAACGTAACATTATATATATTATATATATATGTACGAGCAATTACACCAGCTGTACACACGTATGCACGTTCGTCGAATTTTACGTCCATAACGGCGTAATGGTGGACGACAAATGTTACGATGTCCTTTAATATATCGTACGGACGCATGATCCCTCATATTATGTTCACGCACAGTTGCCAAGTGCACGTTCGTTTTTGACAAATCTAAATCCATTTATTTCGGAAAAATGGCAACAATTATTCGTCAACAAATTTCACATTAACTTTTCGATATTCGATCAAACGACTTAATCTTGAAGTATTTGTTTCATTTCACGCGGACGTGAAAATTGTGGAACTTTGGAAGAATATCGGTTTTTCATATTTCGAATTTATATTTTTATGAATGTAAATAAAAAAATTTCATTAATGTCATTAAATATTGTCGTAGTTAAATACAGCTATACTCATATAATTAAGTATTAAGCATCATAATTAATTTTAGATATTTGATATATTGACAATCTATTGATCTTTTGGTTTCAAAATTTGTCATAAATGCGTAAAAATCCGCAACTTTCTTTCCCTCTCACAATATTACTAGAATTACTCCAATTGCTAGAATTACATCGCATCGATGAAAAGGATCTAACAAAAGAGAAAATGTAGAAAATGTATAAATACACAATATGTATCGTAATATAATAGTAGCATACAGTTTATTATAATATATTAATTATGTTATACTACATTTTCTATTTCTTTAAATACTTTTTAATTTATAACAACATTATTATATTGCTAGAATATTATATTATCTCATTACATTATTCTATCGTACAATATTAGAATATAATAATTATAATAAATATTATAATATAATTTATAATTATACAACAATTGTACAGTACAATAGTAGGACAAAAACAATGGAAAACAATTCGCTGCATTGCCGTTAATGTCGTCAAAATTCGTTGCATCGTAGAAACTGCGTACGCGGGAATTATCTCGAGAAGAACTCTCGAAAAACGCAACGCGTTAAATAACAACGTCTTCGTTATCGTAAAACAGGCGAGCCGTAAATTCGACACCGAGGAGCAGTAGCGGACGAGCGAGCGCGGAAAGCTTGAAACTCGCACGAGCTTTATTAAAGCTTGTTCCCCGGATGGTGAAACAGAGAATCAGAGGTTGCACGTGTAATTGCGACGCGATAAACTTTCTCCCGTTTCTCTCGGCGACTCGTTTGTTTTTGCATAAACATCGTTACCGGAAGAACCTCGGACAAATCGAGAGCAAAGGGCGAGAAGCTCGAGGCCTTCGAGGATCGGGCGCGTGCGTTCGACTCTAATTTGATTTGAAAAGCGGAATAAAAGCGACAAAAGAGGACAGGCCCAGCTCGCTATTATTCCGCTGGCGTATTTTCGACGCGTCAGGATCTCTGCAATTTTCTTCCGAAGCTTTTCAGCCGCAAGCTCATCTCGCGTAAGTGCTCTCGAGGTTTCGGTGCTCGAGAGCCCGTGGTGGCGCTCGTTCGCCGCAGAATGCCCCGGTGAAAAGGGCGCGAACGGAAAGGATCGACCGGCAGTTAGATTTTACGTTTATCTTTATTGGAGGGCTGCGTCGAAATGCGCGAAATTGCGGCCCTCCACCGGTTAATCGAAGACGCAAATCGAATCTCCGACGACGGATATTCCTTCCCGAAGTAATTACGGTAATCCGTTGATGATGAGAGAATCGGTTCTCTTCGGTCAATTGAAACGACTGACCGCGGAGAGCGGTTCTATCCCTTCTTTCGTTCGTTTATTTTTCGCATATGAAATATGTAAAAATTTACATTGTGTAACGTGTAAAAATGTAATTTAATCTATACGTAAGAACAATATATATTTTTAATAAATGTTAATAGGGAGTTTTGTGAAACATAATAAATATATAACTTTTTATATACAAGAATAATATTTATTTTTTTAATACTCACGAGAGTACTTTTATTACTAATTCCTGATTTATTAATTTCTCAAGTAAATCAGTTTTATTAAATTTTACTGGATGATGATTTATTAGATTTTGTCAGATTATTGTTGTAATAGATTCGATCCAATGTTCTCTCAGTTGACCTATTTGTGCATTTTACCATTATACATAATGTAATGTAATACCATATGCCCCCACAGTAGATTCGGTTATTACACGCCAGACATTAATCCTTAATCCGTAATAGAGTATTACATAAATAATCTTATAATCAATAATAGAGTAATTGTGAAACTGTTTAATAAAAAACAGTTAATACATATTGCGATACATGGAATAAATATATCGAAAAGTATATGTTTAAAAATTAATGTATTTCCTTTATTCTTCTATGTCTCTCATTTAGTATTAAACTTTCAGAATTTTAGTAATTTTAAGCATTTAAAGGATTAAGTAGTTTTACTTATTTTATTATTAATTCGTTTTTTTAATATAATAAAGTTTTGAACAAAACTTTCAACACACTTCTTCAATATTTGTACTTGTAGGAAATTTTAAAATGTGAAGCTGCACATACGAAAAAATGCACTAAATATCATACAACGAGTACAGTATTTTTTATTATTATACTTTCTATCAATCTTTATATTATATTCTTTTACTATATTATATCACATTCTCAAATGGACGAATTTGCATAAGTCATGATCCACAGTCCACTGATCGCTTCATAAATCCACGCCGTAAATACGAAGTCACACAGTTACAAATTCCACATCAATAATTCATAAACGGAAAAAAGAAAACATGCGTGCGCAAATAACCGGATAAACGTTCCATATTCCATATAAAGAAGCTTATACTCGACATTTCCATCATTCTAGCGTAGCCCATAAAGCTTACTCGAAACAGCCATTGTAAACGCGAAAATAACTTGCCGAATAACGTTTCCAATATCCTCAACAATTCCATTATGATCGACTCGATTTAAAATCGTCGAACGGTCCTCTCGACGCGTTGCTGCGTCGTTCGACACAGGGCATCGAATCTAAAAGGGAGAAATTTCTAACCAATTGGCAGGGTAACGAGTCGAGCGTGCTACATCTTTTATCGATGATGAGGAAAGAAGGGGCGCGCGGTTTTTCACTTCAAGCGAATAAATTTTCCGTGATTGTACTGTTGGTCGCAGGAACGATCTTATTGTTGGTGACGAAAGTTACTTTCGGGAGGATGTCTCTGAATTTATAAAAGTTTATTATGAATGATTTTCACGTGCAATTTGCAGATATTTGTACGTTTTTGAAAGTTTCGAAAGTTGAAAAATCGAGAGAGTAAAAAAAATGTCAAAAATATTCAAAGTATCATATTGTAATATTTAATTGATAAGAAACGTCTCTGAATTTTTAAAACTGAGATATTTCTTACATTCCTATTTGTATTTGTTTGCGCATTTATGAAATATTCAGAAGCTGAAAAATGTACGTAATATGCAAAAATATTAAAAATATTCAAAGTAGGATGTTAAATATAATGTATAACAAATGAAATAAATTTCTGCTTAGGATATTGACGATTTCTTACGTATAACCTGTGTGAGCGTCTATTTTTTATTTATTCTCTCCATTCTCGTGACGATCTACAGGTTTAACTTGATATTTACAATTTGTATTTTGAGATGCAATATAAATTTAACGAGAAATTTGTTTTCCTAATTAACTAAATTTGTTTTTACAATCAACTAAGCCTTCATGAAAAATTACGATCATTTGATCATTTTGACCACAATGATGATTCTAGTGTTGAAGAAAGTTCCTGAAGACAAAAATTCCACAGATAACAGATAAGTGAAATCGTTCCTTAAATGAAATACACAAGTTTATTTCCATCTCCGATAGATAATTATAAAATTCAATACTACTGGAATAATCTATAAAAGAGAAAAGTCATATGATTTCGGGTCTATCGTGAGTTAAATCGGCTCCAAAAGTTAAAATGCAACGATACTAAAACGCGCGCGTATAGAGGAACGTTGGATTTAATGAAGCGTTTTACTGGAAAAAACGAGCCCGTCCCTGCACCCAGCAGTACAATTTTCTCGCGAAAACGAGAAAGGTGGGTCGAGAACCACCCTCCCGGTAATATCCTGTCGGAGGTGGTTGACGATGGAGAAGGTGAAACGCGGCCCCGTCGCCGCCGCATCAAGGATCGGTGAATGCAACCACGGATAGGTTTGCCAGCGCCCTCGGAGACCGACGAGCTAATATTCTGTTCCTGATGAGTTGGCCCAGACAGTTTTGAATATTAGATTAAACGCCGGTCGATCCCCTGTCATTAGCAGGATGCTCTAATCAAAGTCGATCCAAAGTTCGAAACCGTTCAGCGGGTGGTACGTCTTATTAAAGCGGAGACAACCCCTACCCGAGCACCGTTTCCTTTCGGCTGCGTCCCCGCTATCAGCTACACTTTCTACCCGTTATCCACGTTATTCGCATCGTCGGCTGCCTGTGCCACGTTTCACCCGGAATTAAGGGATCATCGTCATCGTGCGTGCTAAGTAGTTCGTACAACGATCCTTTAACCTCTTGCGCTGGGATGACGTGCCGCGCACGTCGAGAATTTTTTGTTCCAAAAAATTGCAATATTATTTTATTTTCTCAGTTTTAAGTATATTTAAGTGTAACTTAGACAGAACAAATAATAAATTTATTTATACTTTTCAATAATTTCTATCCAGTGATATCATACCGACGAGTTCAAAAAGAAAGCGACGAATTATTAATTATATACGGTTTGGTCACTCGTTAGTTGGTCCGCAATCAGTTGCCAGCGTAAGTGGTCAAGTGAATCATCCGGCCTCGTTCCTATTGACATTGAGGAATTCAGCTACCGAAGCGAGGAAATTTTATTGGGACGTTTTCTCCCGTTGAGTATTGGATATTTTATAGTGCGCGACGCGATTTCTTGAGGATTTCTATTTGTTCATTGGAAAATACAGAGTGTTTCAGTGTTCAGGATACAACGCAAGGGGGGAGTGAGTCTGTGAAAAGATGAAAAAGTATGAATCGTGAAAATTAAAATTGAAATTTTTTTCATTTTGTCAGGTACGCTTAAATTTGGTTTATTCTGTATTGGACTTCATTCCCTAGTACCGATTTAATTTTCGCACTTATTTTTTTAATATTAAGATACCCTTTCAGAGAGAGTATAAAAGGAGGAAGCAATTTCAATGTATATGTATCGAACTTATGTTTTACGTCTTTTGAAAACTTGCAGTGAAAGCTCATTTATTGTGACACATACTTTGAAGAATAAAACTTTTACTTGAAGATTAATTTAGACAGTTACATGATTTCGAGAAAAGTAATAATGTTAAATAATAAAATAGTAACTACGTGATAAAGCAATTGTAAATAATAAAACGGTAATTCTAAAAAATTATGTACGTCAAATTTTCTTTGTTTCTAATATCTTTCAACGCAAACGCAAGGAGTAATTCAGACGTTTTTTTATTTTTAATAAGATTACTATAGCTGTTATATATGACGAAGCATTTAAAATAATTTTTTCAGCTATTACTTTTAAAGTTGTTTTAGTAAAATTGGTAATGTTGATAATTAACTAATATAATGTTAATAACTGTATTATTAACGTTAATAATTAATGATAATACTAAATTGCCTCTTGTGCACTGAATGTTGTTTAATATATAATGTATAATTATAATATAAATTATATAACACATAATTTCATATATAAACATTATAGAAATTTAATATCTAAAAATTAAAAGAAGATTATTCAAAGTATTTCGAAATGCAATTTATGGCATAAAAATAACGTCAGATATTAAAAAGTGATATTTAATCTAAATCACCCACTTTTTATAGCTTTTTGAAATCACGTAATTAATTTTTAAGTTAATGGAAGTTTTATCGTCAAAACTTCATCATCATTAATCTCTCCAGTTTGATAATATCGTGTGGCTATACGATACTTGTTAAAAGTAATTTTTGCATTTGTCAACTATTATATTAATGAAAGATTGCAGCATAATATCGAATTGTTTGATGTTTTTATATTATCATTTCTGATAATGAAAGTATATTTGAACATATTAGAAAAGAATTGCTTACTACGAATTCCCTGTCAAACAAAATACCGAATTCCTACAGGAACTTTCTTCCTATTGGATGTTAATAGTAGTAATAAAAGAGAAGGGTCGAGAAGTTTTCAATAGAAGAAGCATCGTTTTTCAACCGTCTGAATTTATTGAACATACCTTCTGTCCGACTATCATTTATTCTGCTCTTTGCAAAACTTTCTTCAACGGCAAGAAATGGAAGCCTGGAAGAATTCCTTGCTGAAAACGACGATCGATCAGAACTTATTCGTGGAAAAACGATGGTGGCAGCCATTGGAAAATTGTGTGTCAGAAATGTTATTTTATTTATTATATATAAAAACTACTAAGACTACCGCTGTACAATTCTTATAAAACGATAATCAAGCATGAGTATTATTTAAATGAAATATTTGAAAAATAATTACTTAAATAAGATATCATTTTATTTGACTCGATGTTATCCTGAAATAATGCTACGAGCAATCCGTGTAAATTATTTAATTATTCGGTTGTCGAGTAATTTTATTTCATTTTGTACTTTATTACAAATAATGTCTCAAATAAAATTCCTGTTTCGATCACTCGTTAATCAGTGAAAGAGGATTTGTTTGATTTTGATCTATAAGAATAAAGTCACGTATAAATCTCACGTTTCAAATAAAAATAATAAATCAAAATGGAAATATATACACAACATTTTCATCCTCTTGCGTAACAAAAGAGATGTCAAAGTTAACAATTAAATCAAACGTTGGCGTTTGACACAATCAATTTTATTGATATGCAAACATTTGAATCGATACAAAACAAGTTACAGATGCGATCGCTCAGTACCAGACAACGCCACTTCTACTCGAGGTCTATCTCACGCCCTTTCGCGAATCACGTGACCCAAATCAACCAATCGCTAATTTTCGTTGCATTAGCGTTGCACCTGAAGAGGCCCGATTTTCTGGGTTACCCCCGCTAAAATCACTTTCAGTGATAAAAAAAGAAAAACTCACTTGTATCTGAAAACAGACGTTGGATGTATCTCAAAAGAGTTGACTTTTCTCGACAATAGTCGCCGGGGTCAATTTGCCGGAAATTACGAGTTATATACGTGTCATAAGCTGTCACTGTGTATATCCAAGGCATTCCATTCACGCACCATTTCTCGCGCAATTCGCCCGTACTCATTCACGGCCCGTTACTCTTCAACTGCAGCTACGTAACGCCGCACGAAAGCCTCGTTCATGCTAATTTTATCGTTCGCGGTGTACGACGCCGAATTACCGGCGAGTCATTATCGTGGATTTTGATAATATCGTTGCGCGCGTCGATTATCCATGGGCGTTTTGTTCACGGGCGGTCACGGTAAACGAGCATGCGATATTTACACCGGGTTTAATGGCCGATTGTTTCGGCCCTTGTGCCGATTTACCGCTCGCTTGTAAATCAATGAAAATTTAATCGCCTGATAATTCAATCGATGCGCTAATTACAGCCCTAATTTTATTGATAACAACCCGGGCAAGTGCGACGCGCGTTAAATGCAAATCTCCTACTTACAACTCGTATCGGTAACTTTACAATTTCCATGTTTTGTCGTTTAACCATGCGGAGATTATGATTTTCTGTCTCTGTCCGCATTACACCGGCCTCGCTGTAATTTTCGGGCGTATTATCATTCGCTATTCGATTGGATTCCCGTGATTGATCTGTGATTCAGGCGTGTGCAGCGTACAGCATTAATCAACAACGATGAAAAATTATCGATAATTCGAGGTGTTACACGAGTTTCTTTGGTGAAAGAAAATCATGCGACAGTCCACTTTGTCTCATTTTAAACCTCCTTAAGGCTTCTATTTTCACGGGTTTGGATTTCTTTTTTTCTTCTTTTTTTTTTTAAACATGATTTTACATCACGGAACGAATGAGAAAGTAGAGATACCTTTTTCTCGAAAATTGTAAAAATTCGAGCATCTCTGAAAATATTTAAATTTAAATTTTTTAAATATTATTTGAACATTTAAAAATTCCCTAGATTCACCGTCATTTTTTGAAGAATGAAGTCTTCATTTTACGACGAGCTGTTAGGACTTGGAAAATTCCAACATTTCGTCGTTAAATCCTAAAACTCGATAAAATGATGAAAAAAAGTCATGCAGCAAATTTTAAGAAGTCATTGTAAAAAGGAGGCTTCAATCCAGAATCTCCAAATTCATTGACAAGATTCAGTTACAAAAAAAATTTTCTGAGAAAAAAAAATTTTCCTATTTGTTATATGATATAAAAATACTTTGGAATGAAATGAGTTATGTATTTTCAAAGTGGAGGCTTCGAAATTTAAAATGAGCCCAAAGTTTGTCACTGTACGATTTATTTTTGCAAAATTACAACGGTTTCATTATTTAGTCACTGCGTGCCAAGAATTTTATTTTTAAATAAATTTAAAATATTTTGCTTTAAATAAATTTTATTATTCAGTTGCGCCTAGTTATCATTTATACTACCAAGTTATTTCAGTAATAATTTGAATGAAGAAACCTCCTCTTATTAGAGAACAATTTATTCTTAACTTTGCTTCGTCGTTCAGTTCGAATTTGCTACGCTTTTCGCTGTAGGTTTCAAACGGGACTCTTGGAATTGCGTGTTTGACAATACAACTACGAAATTATATTCCCTTTGGACGTCATATTTCATGAACATTCGCAGAGATACGCTCGCTGGCTTGCAGCTTGCATTTTCTCGTTTACTTCTTGTCACCAGGAAAGAAGAAATGGTCCAGTTTGTTCCATGAAAAGAAAAAAAAAAGAAGATGAAATGAAGAGAGAGAGAGAGAGAGAGAGAGAGAGAATTTCGAGTACATCTCTTCTGTTCCGTTTGCGAAGCTCCTTGGGATATAGAAACGATTCGAGGAGCAAGAAATAAAGGGAGGAGGTTGGAAAAAGGTTGGTGATAAATGTTTCAGAGGCCGACGCAATGACAAAACGTTTTGGGGTCGTGAAGTCACGATTCGAAGTAAGGACGCGACCATGTCTCTTCCGACGACACGTAAAAATATATGATACGTGATCCATCGTTCATGATCCTTTCGATTTCAGCCGTACGACGTATATTTATTTCTTTAATTACTGTCTTCTTTTTTCTCCTTCTTTCCAACTTGAACGATATCGATATCGATCAGACTTTTAGACAGACAGACGTTCGTAAATTGGAAAGTATAAATTGAAAAATCTTTGAGATAAGTTAATTAATAATTTTGTAATCTCAATAGTAAATTAACAAATCTAATTTATTCGGTAATAACACAATTGTATAAATAATATATAATATAATATTTTGTAGTTATGATATCTACATTACACAATGTAATACACAATTACGTATGATATACAAATAGTAATATATTCATCTAAAAAAAAGTTAGATTAGGATATTTTGGGACACATTGTTCCATCAGTCTTTTATATTAAAATTCTATATCCCAATAAGTTTCAGTGGTGATAACAAAATTAAATGCGTATATACATTTAATTTATAAGGAAAAAATTTGTTTATTGCTATGATAGAAAAAAACGGATTAAGATAAGAACATTCTGATAAAATAATGCGTTAATAATACGTAGAACAAATAAGTGAAAGAAGGCGTGCATAGTAAAATAAGAATGTGTAGTAAGAATGAAAAAGTAATTGATTCTAGATTGTATAATTTTAGTAATTGATAAAAACATATTAGGAAACATAATCGATTAATTGAAAATGTGGATGAACACTGTTTAGGGATCTGTAAAGAATTTTAAGACCCAGGATGCTGCTTGGAAGGACTGAAGGAGTGTGTGAAAGGAAGTGAGAAGAAAGGCGATTGCGTTTCGTCTCGGAGTCACTGCCTAGACTCATCAGTGGGGCTGATGGCAGCGACTCCTTACCCCAGACGCTTGTTGTTATAACTACTCGCTAGGCTGGGCCCGGATCTCATCTTCCTAGCGGGGTTCCGCATGCTGCTTGCTTAACATCGGAGATCGGTAGGACCTCGACGCTAGGCGCGCAGCCACTTGCGGCTTGTGCTAGTCGAGTGTTCGAAATTCGTAGTCGAGGAATCGTAGGACCGCTAACATCATCCCCTTCCCAGTGTAAACGATACTGAGAAGATGAGGAGACTTATAGTAGCGTTGCGGCCGATCGAGGAGTGAGTGATGATGGATGGCTGCTCTCCGTTTTTCGCTCGGTCCTGGTACCTTTTCGATTTGATCACTCAGGGCCCGGCATCGTGTGTTGGAGGCTTAGTATGACTGTCATTAGAGGCGACGTTCCGTGTGTCCAAGCTATGCTGCGTCCTTCTGCACTCGGTTAGCGACGGCGGAGGCGTTGTGCGCATATGTGTGGGCCTTCGACGCTCGTCTGCGTTTGGTGGAGGCGCTGCGGCGGATATGTATAGGGTCGTTCTCTGGAATCGCGTCTGTGTGCCATGTGTGAAGAATTGTCCTCGATGTTGCATCCTCGTTCAGCGTCTGGATTTAGTCCTTCCAGATGTTGCTGCAATCCTTTGTTTGAGTGTCGTCCCTTCTTTTGTAGTCGATGTGGAAAACTTCCGTTTTTTCTATGCTGACTCCAGAAAGTTGCGTGTTCAATCGTCGGGTGGTCACCACTTTAGGGATCTGTAAAGAATTTTAAGACCCAGGATGCTGCTTGGAAGGACTGAAGGAGTGTGTGAAAGGAAGTGAGAAGAAAGGCGATTGCGTTTCGTCTCGGAGTCACTGCCTAGACTCATCAGTGGGGCTGATGGCAGCGACTCCTTACCCCAGACGCTTGTTGTTATAACTACCCCGCTAGGCTGGGCCCAGATGATCATCTTCCTAGCGGGGTTCCGCATGCTGCTTGCTTGACATCGGAGATCGGTAGGACCTCGACGCTAGACGCGCAGCCACTTGCGGCTTGTGCAAGTCGAGTGTTCGAAACTCGTAGTCGAGGAATCGTAGGGCCGCTACAACTGATTACATGAAAAACCTGAATTAAGTATGAATAAATATAAACAACTAATTTCTCAATCGTATGGAAAATTACGATTGCAGTAATCAATTAAAACATTTTGTTACTATTTGTTAATATTTTTTTCTTTTAAAAATTTCGTAAATTCAAACGTCTTGACCAAAAGAATTCTTTTCACCGAAGACTGAGCTCTCTGTAAATATTCCTCAAAACTTGTTGCACGATTTTTTCTCTCTGACGGATTTAAAATATCGGATTTAAAATCCCTCGTCCTCGTGTGAATGATTTCTCCAACATTCTGGAGGTTATATGCGTATTTTCCATTGGGACCCTCGCGTCAAGAAATTGTTAACGAGGCGTGGCGACGTTGCTCGTTCGCGTCGGACACGGATTCCTTAACGATTCGTGAAATCTCGACAAAAGTGACGATATATTTCCTCAACTAGAAGAAAATCATATAGAACGTGAGGTAGTAACGGCGAAAAAAGAAAAAGAGAGAAAAGAAAAGAATAGACGCGAAAGGGTGATTCAACTCTTTTATTACTCGCTGTCTCTTGATTTGCCCCTTACTTCTGGCAAGAGGAAAAAGAGAGAGAGAGAGAGAGAGAGAGTGAGTGAGTGAGTGAGTGAGTGAGTGAACGACGTGGAGGATAGTCGGGGTGGCATCCAGACAAATTTCAACCGAGCCAAGAGCTCGTAAAAGCTCAGCCTTCTATACGAACGTCCCCTGCCACCTAAGCCCATCGGGGGTGAATGTGATCTGGCCGGAGCGTATTTCAACAACACTGGGAAGGGGGTGTCCGACGACGTGTTTTGGCCAATCCTGTACCTCCTTTGGAAGAACACGGGGCCTCAAACCCTCGTGAACGTCGTAAAGAGCTGCAAATTGCAGTCCACGAATGAGCAGACCGGAATATATAAAATTTGGCCGACCGCCATTTTCACTCTATCCACCTTTCCATTGGAAGAAACGAAATCTCCTGCGAATGGTCGCAAGAGTTACATCGATATCTTTCTTTTTTATTTTTCGTACAGTCACGATGTTTTCACGTGCAAATCGCTTCCGAATGTCGTGGTGGATTGAACTTTTTCCTTCAACAAGGAAAGAAGGATATTATTTATTCAGAATAAAATGAACATCCGTTTTATTAAACGATTATTCATTGTAACATTTTATAGTTGAAACTTAATATTATACATTTAGTTTCTAGATAGTATTAATAAAATAATATTCCTTTTCGATCAGATCGGTGGATCTGTGTAACAAAGTTTTATTCTCCTATAACAATTTCATTTCTAACGTCAAACGTAAAGTATATAAGTATTCGTTATATAAAGGATGAGAGCAGTATCTATTTCTTCAATGAAGTACATAGAAATTAAAATCAAAACTTGAACACCCGCAGTCTGCTATAATTTTTCACTTCAAACTCTTTGTTTCTTGCCCGTCGATTTTACTATCATTCCGGTAAATCAACGACATATATACGTATGAAAATTAAACTAGAACGTTCCTACGTCTTGCGAGCACAGCAAAAAAATTTTCAACTGTCCAGCCTGCACTCGTCACTGTCCGAAATATTCTCCAGTACGACAATGCCGTGACTTCCTGCCCGTTTCCCAAACTCCACGCATCCCGTTGCTTTCCTTTTCTTCTTTTCGCTCCTTGTCCCTCCTCCCTTCACCCTACCTTTCTCCACTCTTCCTTTTTATCATCCCTGTATATGTTCGGAAGTTTCAATGGACTTTGCCCAATAGCCTGTGCTTCCTAGTTGGCTCGAAACTAATAAACTATAAATTCACCGCCTTTCTTCCGATGTTTCTTTAACCCGTAGTCAACCCTCGTCAGAACTTCCTCCGCGGCAAGAAGTCGTACGCTCGCCGCGTCGACAAATACTCAGACAGATAAACGTATTTCACGCTATCGTGGCTAAGAGGACGGAAATTTACACGTATCTTTCTAATTTCTTTGTATAAACTATGTATTGTTCGACCGAGTTTTATAGCGGTTGGTAAATTTTTGCGAATATTACCCACGTGTCTTTATTGATGTGATATTATCCTACTCGTAGATGTACAATATATTATAAGATAAAGTGACGTTGACACTTTCGACAATGAGAGATTAACGTTTAAAGTTTGAAATTAGAATACAAGAAATAATTACAAGATACGTAAATATGATATTATAATTTTGTTACTAAATGATTGTTTAAATATAAATTATTTTACCTTGAAAAACATTCTTCATTTATGAGCTGAGCAGATAGTTGAAAGAAAAGAAACAGAGATACTGTAAAATTCGCTTATGATGCGTGTACAACTTTTTCGGATTTGTAATGTTGCAATTTTATTTTAGTTCCATGAAAAAAACTATTACTTGATAAAATAATAATAATTAATAATAATATTTATATAATTAACATTTAATAATATCGTTTTATTATTATTTTACTAAAATCATTTTTCTTGTTTGATATAGCTGATGATATACGTGTGTATAAAACTAATTTCCGAGAAATCACATAAAACACGTAATAATATCACAAACATTCCACGAAAATTATTATCAAATTATTTTATCTATTTAGAAATTAATTAAAAGTTAATTATCATTAAACAAGGAAAATAAATATTGTTCATCATAACATTACAACACTAAAAATACGACGAGAGAAAATTTGGGCGCGTGCTTATCAATTTCTTTTGCGTCGAGCAGCGTCAAAGTGTTGCGAACATCGATACGAGAAACTGCTACATGGTAAAAAAGATGAACAACGAATTGTTTCAAACAGATTTTAATACGATTGTTTGCTCGGTATGATCGGCAAGAGAAGAAAATAAGCTGACGGTCTTAACGGGAGTCACGTAGGGAGACTTAACTCGCAAACAGCTCCCCCGTCTGTCGGATCTATTAATTTAATACCGTGAAATCACTTTGTTTTCCCTCTAAATAACTTTATGGTGCAGCACGAGAGCAGACGTTCATCATTGCTTATCGAGACGATGAATATCAGGACAGCTTACGAATTGTACGCTAAAGTATTCGACCTGCGTCTCAATTTAATTCTTCACGTATGCGCCCAAGAAGATCGAGAACGGTTTCGGAAACCATTTTTCTTCTCGGATTAAACGGGATTTTTATGCATTGCGCTTGAACGTGTGTCTCCTTTTGAAATTTATTCTTCAAGTGTGAATATTTGTACGCTGTACATATATATTCAGACGTTTTGCTTCTATCTAGTTCTGGGTCTTTGTTGGGTCTGGGTTTCTCGAAATAATAATTTTGTGAAGATAGAGTTTGCAAGTAGATTGAGGATTTTCATGCATTTATGGGAAATTTTCAACGAAATATCCAAAAATATAGTATTTCTAATAACATTTCGCACGTAAAATAAATTTCTACCGTGGTTAATTTTTTTAATTACATTTCCAAAAAAAAAAAAAAACAAATTGGCACAAAAATTTGCATTTACGAGACTTTATTAAACATCATTTTAATTTCATACATGCGTCATAGCGATGCAATTTTCAGTTTCATTTGAATAAATAATTATTTTAAAAATGACTGTTTAATTAATGTACGTAGTATCTCATTTGCCTCGTAATTATGTATTTAATTAAATAAACAAATTATTTAACTACATTATGCTGTAAATAATTTCCTGTTTTATTGTTGATTCGAATAAATTTTTCCAGGAATAATATTCTATTTATATATATTTCTCTTTTTACTTTTGAAAGAAACAATAGTAAATAATACTAAATATATTACATAAATGTTTTTAGTTTGTAAAATAACACGAATATAAAATTTATGATTTAAACATACAAAGAATGTAATGTTCGCTCGTTAAATTGGACGTTATTTTTGTTTATTAATTTCATGTTGTTCGCATTGAAAGTTATTTTCTGAGTAATAATAAGTAATAAGCTTGAAATTTGATTCACCATTTCAGTTCACCTGTTATTTTCTGGTTTGATTTTAAACGAAATTTAACCTTTGCTACGATTCCGACGCAGAGCGATGATGCGCAGAAACCATTTAAAAGAAATATAAAATACAAGAGAAATGAAAATAATGGAATGACAAAATCACTCGACCACAAAAAAAACTCGCTATTAAAAAAATACACGATGAATGAACTAAAAAGTATGAAAATATGTTCAGAGACACAAACTGGTCCGTGACATGTAACTACAAAACAAAAAAGGAATAAAAGAACATTAAAAGATCAATCGCCGAAATGCAAAATCAAAATAGAAATGAAAGGAAGAAAGATTTAATTATTGTACACGATTTTGATAATTTTTTGAATGAATGACTGAGTAATTGTTATTGGCTATTACTTGTTTCTCTCTCTTTACATTGATTACGTTGCATCATTGATTTCGAATATTTTATAAAGTCTTTATGGTATTTTTCTATATCTTAGAAACTTTATTCCAGAGTTTTAGAATATTTTCTGTTATTTATCACCAAACGTTTATTAATATTAAAATAATATTTCTACAATATTATTCTGCTATCCTTAAATATATTCTACTTTTAACTTTAAACATATTATACTTTTAGTAAGCATTGTTCTCGAAAACACAATCTTATATTTGTTGATTAGAGAACATAGATAAATTGAAGTTTACTAAATTTTTAAAATAATTATAACGAACATATATTTCATATTCTTTATTGTAAATTGTATATAGATTTCTACAAAATCGTGTCTTCGATTTACTTACATATATATTGTTTCAAACAAGTGTAAGGAACATTGTCAATATTATAAAATATGTTTAATTTTAACTAGTCAATAAAGATTCATAAAATGTCCAAAAAAATATTTCCTTGCAAGGAATATTATTAATTTTACATTGAGAAATATTTGGTGCCAAATTTGGTACACACCGAACTTGGGAACTCATTTTCACGCCAAGCGATATTTACATCATGATCAGATTGCAGGAAAGTAATTATTGGTGTCATTATTACATCCAAAATTTTCAGCCTCTAAAAAATATATAGTTAATTTTCAGATATTTTGAAAATTCTTTCTTACTAATATGATTCCTATATGACATATATATATATATATAATCCTTAAAAATAAAATTTTAAATAAATAAATTATTATTAAATAAATATAAAATTTATTAAATACAAATTTTATTATATATATAACAAGTCCCATATCTTCCTAATTTTAATATAACTGAATCTAAAATTATTGAACTAAAAAGAAAGGAGCTTCAACATGAGCTTTTAATAATCATCAGTGGATTATATATATTGGAATTTTTACCAAAAAACACATAATTATATAAATAAATTAAAAATTATTAACACATATATGTAATATTTAATATTTTTAAACTATACAAATTTAATCTATTTGCTATATACGCGGCGTTTTTAGGATAGTTTATTCAAAACGTAGCTTAGCATTGAACTTGTTGATATCCTCTCACGTTCAACGACGAATAAAAATAATTGAGAACGCTGTAACGAAGGCAACAAGAGTATCAAATCCTTTTCCTCATGCGCGTACAAATCCGTTTCATTTCAGAGTGACCTGTTCGGTCTGTAGGTTTCGAGACTGGCGAAGCAATTATTCGCGCTCATCGCCTTCAAATTTGCCCGTCTGTGCCACCGGGCAATTCGTAGCCGTTCTCAAAGAAGGCATCCGGCGAACGTAATCTAGGCGACGCAATACCTCTCGCTCCCCGTGCAATTATCAGACACCGTACACGGAAACAAAGTGCGGAATCGTATTTTGCCGTTTAGTCAATGTGGTACTATGTGATAAGACGACCGCCCTTCAATCTGCCTTTCACTTCACGCTTACCAGGCTCTAAGGGGTGATTTACAAGACTGCTCAAGCCCAATAGCACGATTATACGTGTTTCAATATAGTGTTGTCCAAGATAAAATATTTTCTTTTTGCATAACTTTTTGTGTAATATCGTTTTTAGTATAATTGACTGTACATAATTATACTGAATATACCAAGTAATTACATTAAATATCAATCAATACCAAGTACATGTAATACTAATTGTTTATTGTATAAATGTATAAATACCAATCAGCAACAATAATAATAATACTAATTACTAATCACTAATTACTGATTACTAATTTTACCAATTATTAACTAGATATTAATATTAGTTACTAATTGTGTAATATATACTAATATATACAAATATTTACCAATTAACAATTATACGTTACAAATGTATTAATACTAATTACTAATCATATCAAATTCTAGTTTCATACGCTAATTTTAGTTATTAATTATATCAAATATACTCGTATCAATTATGATTATGTTACATATATTGTATTTATTGTATACGTGTAATTATATTACACATACGTGATTACATTACATATATTAATTCTAGTATATCAAATATATTGATAGTAATATTACTTAAATCGATATTACTGATATCAATTGTTACTTACACCAACACTGATTATTAATTACTAAATATACTAATATCAATTACTATATTTAATTCAATGATTAAATTACACAACTTTCTGACTATTTACGTTATTCATTTTTATAATGTTAACAATAAGAAGAAAAGTACGAGTAATAATTGCTATGTATGATCTATTAATCCATTGATTAATATTAATCAAATAATATACAAACTCTATGCACATTCGTATCGTACATTAAAAGATATGATAATTTAGTAATAATAAAGGCCACTAGATAATGAAATATTTTATCTACACGATATAATATGCATATTATGCATATATTATGAATGAAGAAAGAGCAAAGAATAAATTAATTAAATTTTCCTGAAAAGGAAGAACGCAATGTAACTTAAATCTTTTCGCTTTAACATGAAATTTTTATATTTTACATAGAGTATAAGTACAAGTAACTTTTGAATATTGTGGAAAAGTGTTGTACATGTTTAAGAATCAATTCTCAAACATTCCTTTCTAATATTACAAATTTTTTTTATGTAAAATACACATTCGTCAAACTCTGAACATGAAATTTCATATTTCAAATTACACGTGTATTGCATTTCGGAAAATTTTATTTGACTTTTACATTATTTTTGCACAAATCGCTTATCCTCCTCTGTGAAATATGAGTAATGAAATATGAGTAATTAGTTACAATGAAGAGATTACCAGAGATTAAAAAATATTTGCAAGAGCTTGGGAAGAATATCAGTGTATCATAAATTAAAACGCATAATAGAGTTTCATAAATCCTTTGTTACAATTCTTTTTTAACTATATTAACATTTTCAAAAAAATTGCCTCTTTACTTTAATTTATACACGAATAAGTTTCTGCACTCTGCTAAAATACAAATAGGACTTTAGAATGTTTCGTAAAATGTTCTCCCCGTGTTTTTAAATTCTCAAATAGAAATTATAGATTTAAATTAATATTTCCACTTCAACAAAAGTTTATCAAATTATTAGACTAAATGGAAATAATATTTATTCAATGACTTTTAAATAAACATAAAACGATATTTAAACGAAATATAATAATTATATTAAATTACTATATTCGCCAGAGTGAATCTACAAATATACTTGGTTTGTAATATTTACTTTTACGATATGTAATATTTATTTATTTCTTTTATTTATATATTTGATTTATAATATTTATTTTTACGGATCTCCCATTACGTTTTTTTTTTATAAAGGTCAAGAAAGATCTTTCTCGTCCAAAGTGTTTTGTTTTGTGTGATAACAATTATATTCAATTTTAATATTAAAATATTATTGAAGGTTTATTGAAGTAAATAATATATTACATTTAATATAATACTTATATTAAAATACTTCTTAAATTTAAATATAAATAAACCTTACATTAAAATTTTCAATCATCTAATTAATGAAAATATCTTTTCTCATACGAGCATGATCTATATTGATGTGTATAACAAAATTATGTATATTGTAATTAAATTGCAAATTTTTATACAATATTAGAAAATATAAAATTATAAAAATGCAATAATATAGTAATACAGGAAAGAAATATATAGAACATAATGCAATAAATAATATAATACATAATATAATGTAAAATATAACATAAAACATCTGAAATATGGCATTTAAATGTCTAATATCTGTAATTATCTTTAAAAAAATTCAGGTTTGCATAAACATTCACATAGAATCTTCATAATAACCAAATATTTCAACACGAAAATGATTCTAATTGATTGATGACATTATTAATTTTGGAATATAATATACGACGTTCTAATATATCATATATTGCATCGTGTTAGTCTCTTCGAGAGGTGATTGACGGTACTTCTCTGTAGTGTATCCGATTGCATGATTTATGTACATTATCTCTGCGAATTAACGTAAATTACACGTTAATATAACGTACTTGAAGTAAAATTCGGTTAAATAATCCATTGTGTTGGAGTTGTTTTGTTTACTTTATGCATTTCACATTTTATCACAATAGAAATATTTCCTACAATTATTTATATTCGTATTAATTGTTATATCAATTTATATATTATTATTATTATTGTAATATAGTATAATAATTGTTATTATATAATATTAATTTATACAGTAATTATATATGTACATTAATCATTATAAATTGTGTGTTAATTGTTAAGTATATTAAATATGTACTATACATATGAAACTATAAGTCAGCAATGAATTACGATCAACTTGTAGTAGTAAGTGTAGTAGCAAGAAAAGGAGCTTAAAAAATCTGCCTTAGATTTTTGAAAATTAATCATGTTAGTTGATTAATAATGTGTATATTGTATAAAACAGATTGGAGTTATTAATAATATCGTAATATCATAAAGTACACGTGTAATTAACTTTTTCAAACGTACAATCGTGGTATTTTAAAATTTATTAAGTATATAAATTTATAAGAAATCAATCTTTTTGTTCTAATCCCCATTTTTAATTCTTTCATAATAAAAAGAATATAATTTTAGGTAGGTATATGTTAACAACAAAATAATGATTGATGAATCGAATATTTGAATGGTTGAATGGTTAAGAAATGATCACCCGGTATATGACAATGTGGTGTCTAGCATATTGTAGGATCCTTTCTGCTGAGGGGTAGCTACCCTTATCTTTAACAGACAGCATTCCAATCGAAGCGTGCGCCCTTCTTTGGTCCTTATAACCGAGCAAACAACTTCCACACGTCTGAATAGGGTAACTGAGCAAGTTTCTTTTATTTTATTACGAGGGACATATAATTGAATTAATCCAATGAAGATTAATCGATTAAGCTCAAATCCTTTTTTCATCCTACTTCAGATTAATCGAACAAGCAATCTTGATTTTTTCATTTCCTTTATTTCTCTTTATTTCTAGCATGTTAGATGGAATTCTTAATATTCAATGATAATAAAATACAATGATAAGATAATTAATTTACGTGTGTCATGAATATTTTATTGTGAAAGTAGGATCTTGTTCTGTGATATCAATTATTGTACAAATATTGTAGAAATTGTATGGATTGTGACAATTATATGATATAATACTGTACAAATCACGTTCTGTCATTTTTCTTATTTCTTCTATTGAAAGATTCTGAACATGTTAAGTATAGAATTTCTAACATTGTCTTCTAATACTATAGTATGTTTATTAATTTTCAACTTTCACGTCATTTATTTTAATAAATATTTTAATAATGATAATAAGATTAAATAAATATTTTGATTCTTAATTTTTAATTTATAATTAAAAGTAAATTGTAATGGGAAGAAAGTTAGAGTTAATACGTATCTTGATAATTATTCATGTAATTCAGTAAAATCTATGAGTTTATCCTAGAAAAAAGAGAAGAATAGATGAACAATACTAATAGCAATTCTCAATTACTATAAATTGACCATTATCCCACAAAAAGTAATATTGTGGCTTACAAAGGTCTATGTGTAATGCTTATGACACATAGCTTGGAAAACGCTTTCTTATGGCCCATATATCTTCTTAATGGAGTCAATGCACCAGTATCTTCTATTTTTAGGGATAGGATATTTATGAATTGACTCGAATAAAATGAAGATGAATGATAGGGGATATAATATTAATAATAATAATTAATGTTACTGACACTCATATTTCTATTATAGTTGAAATTGAAAATTTGAGTCTCTTGTTTTTAATAAATGGTATTGAATTGTTGAATTGGTAAATAATGTGACTTCTTGTTCTTTAACAAGTAACGATGTTTAATAATCCGTTTTCCTAATTATTATTCTTAAACTCGTTAAAATATTTATTAAGAATGAATTAAAAATAAATAAACAATATAATATTAGATTTATTATTTGAGTTTTTGTAGAATTTAGACATGGTTTTTAATTATTTTAATCAATCGATAATCTTTTTCCAATGAATTTTATTTTAATAAACATTTCAATGACAAAATTTTTTACACCAGTTTTACATCGTTTTTATTATTTATAAAAGTTTTGAAACAATTTTGAAAATAATTCACAAACAAAGATGAATGCAGTTGCAATCAAGCAAGATGAACTTATCTAGCAAAATGAATTTATAATTACAACATTTGTTCTTCTGTACTTTTCTCCCTCTTGAAAAAAAATTGAATAAGTAATGAAATATTAAATCGTTTCATTGTTTCCTTATTGTTACATTTAGTTATTAAGTAATAACTTGATGCGTCGCTTGTATTGTGGTCCTCCGAGTTTATTTAATTATATTAATGGCAGATCTGATCACTCGCAATATTGTGAAAGGAATTGTTATTAGAGAAATTGAACTACTCTCTCGTCAAAGAATTAAGACAGAAGAGCTTGAGAGAGAATTCGACAAAAATTTAATACTTCGTAGTGTTGCTAAATTGTTCGAAGTGAATATTCTCGCTGAATGGGAGGAAAATCTTGCAATCTTAGAGGAACTCAGACACGTTCCCGCGAACTTTTGTCGCTGTCTCCAAACTTTAAAGTGTATTAACAATTGCGTCAAGGGAATGAGAGAATCGTTTTACTCGTGGAGGTTTTTCGAAGGTTTAATAATTCATATTCTCTTGAAACTTCATTTCGAACCATGTTGTTTCATGAAAAAATTAGATTAGATTCCTGTTCGTGTATCTTAATATCTGAGAAAGAAGCTAGGCGAGATTCAAACATAAAAATATAAAAGAATACACATATACGTGTATTATTAGAGTATGTTAAAAATAATATATAAAAAATATGTTAAAAATGTGTTAAAAAATATGAAATTCTCGATATTTAAATATGAATACATTAGAAATATATTCTTCGTTCTTTCAAAAAAGTCATTAATTCAAATTTTATTCTATATTGCCTTCACAATTTATTTATTCTATTATGTTTAAAAAAATTGCGTCGTAAAAGATGAAAATTCATCGATAAAAGAATATGGCCAAATTTTATATTTCTATTTTCGAACGTTATCTTTGGTACGCTAATTTTCAATGTCAATCAAAACTTGCATAATAGACACAATATTGAATAATAAACAAACCTTATAAAACTCAACTTCTGATTCAGACAGAATGCTGCCGCTCCTAAGTCTCTGTTATAGTGATTTATATGATCGTAAGTAATCAGTTTAATAAACTACTTGCAAGTATCTATTTCCAGCAATAATTACAAATTAAATTAATCATGTTAGTAGCAGACTGATATTGCTGGCAGCTTCACTCGTTTATTTTTTATATTTATATAATGAATATCATAATATTATTTATAACATTGTATATTATAATATTTAATTTAGAATATTTATGATATTACAATATTTATATAATGAAAAGTTTTCATTAAAGTTTTCAAACTAGGGCAATATTCGAAGATATTCGGATACACACGTGCACGTATGTATGTACTTACGTGGTGCACGTGCGTCTTGTTCAAGGACTATAGTGAAGTTGCTCGAGTTAAGGGTCAACAAGTAGGAGGGTGTTAATTCTCTCGTTATATTCTCCTTTGCATCCCCTTTCTATCAGCCTCTTTCTCTCTGTTCTCGACTTCCCTTGTGTTCTCTCTCTGTGAAGCGACCGATAATGGACTTTTAATGCGTTCGATTTGCACTGTTACGGCCCCCTACGCGTTCTTCGTAGTAAAGATTTCCATATTTTCGATTCTCCCTCTACTACTCGAATAGTATCACGCAAAAACGTTCTGTTTGCTTCTTCCCCGTCAGTTTTTATAGTTAACTTTCAATCGTTTCGAAAGAAAGAATTTCCACGTGATTATCGTTATGATTATAGAACGATGAATTTATGTAATTTTATAACGTTAATGTTATATTAATTTGACAAAATTTAGTATTTATAGAGGGTTCTATTTTTAATATTCGATAATTATTTGAAATTTTTAACATAACTGTTAACACGTTAATACACTTTATAGAAGATCTTCGTTGTATAAAATATTCGAACTTAGAGCTCGTCCTAAAATTGTCGAGCGAGCGTGCGTACGATCCATCGAAGCGAAAGTTATTTAAAAGTTAATACCTCGTTTCATCCGGGAGACCAGTCGCGCGAATTTTTGGCATTTTTATTTATGAAAAATCGTCGCCGCTCGCAGGACAATTCCGTGAAGTTGACTCATTACTAAGGGGAGAATCGACGTGGCCCTGCAGGGCTTGACGCGTTCATTCGATATTCTATCGAGTTATGTCTCGGCAAATATCGATCGAACCGATACACGTTCAGGGTACAGGTCTCCCCCTATGAAACGGTAACATCATCGTATCCTCGTTGAAACGTAGCCGCTTTTACGCCGGTAGTTACTGGCTTGGCACACCGGCCTCGCCAAAAAACCTGTGAAACTCTTTGAAAGCTCATTCTCTCGCACCGACGCTCAACCAGCTCGACCGGAATTTCCCCGGATTTGCTTGGCCACCGACGACATCCGCCAGAACGGAAAATCGACTCGAGGCCTTCAAATGGCAAAGGTCACTGCCGATCCTATGGAAAACATCGTTAAAAGTATCCCTACCGAAAAACCACTTTGCCTTCTAATCTGTTCGTAAGTTAAGAGGGAGTTTCAGTTGCCTCGGATCGTTTCGAGCTACGCTGGCCCCCGAGAATATGCAGCGAATTCAGAGAATTCTTTTTTCCTGATTCATCCCTTTATTTACGTATTTAAAGGATCACGAGATGTATTTAAAGAAAAACAAACCATCACTTGTAACTTCATTGAAATCTTAAACAATATACGTTGGTATTTTATAATTAACTTTTTCAATCCTAGTGAATTGAAAAATTTTTTACGTAATTTAATTTTAAATTTGTGGCAGTTTTTACACTTTTTTACACAGATCATGGATCTTCGTAGAGACTATACGTATAGTGAAGAAAACATAGGCACAAATACAAATGAATCAATTTTCATGAAAGTATTCAAACACTTATCACGGGAAACCTTTATACATGTATAAAATATTCTGATATTTTCTATTATAAAACATTTTATTTTATTGAAAATTTCAAATGATCAGTACTGATATGATTGAATTTCAAATTATTGATAAAATTTCAAAACTATTTTTCACATTCGTACATCATACGCGTACGTTTAAAAAAATAAAATATTCATACACAATGTGGACAGCCATTTGAAATACGTAACAAGAGTAGACCACGGATGTTTATGCAAATTAATATTTCTGTGAACATATTAAAAACATAGAATATTGAAATATAACAACAAATATCGTTTGAATATTTTATATATTTTTGTGTATTGTATGGATTCTGTGCATTTTCGGAATTTTAGATTTCTCCTAAGTGCATAAAAATTCGCAATCTGACGATAAGTGTTAAAAATGATTCTACTGAAATTGTGTGATTCTCATTTGTCTTTCTCTATTGTCATTGCTATTGGTGTAATAAGTAAATGCTTTCTGCGAAATACGTACACTGTATTTGTATTAAATATTTCGTAATTCCTATATATTTATATTTCTAATATAAACATTCGAATATTTACATCTCTGTAAGTATTTGAATGTTTTCGCGAATAATTGTACATTCATCATAAAATATTTTAAACCGCTCGACAAACGCGTTTTTTTACTATTTTTAATTATTTTCAACGACAGCATGCGAAAATGTTCTCAAACAGAATTTCCTGTCTGCGAGTCAGATCCGTTTCCGGGGGAAAAAAACGACTGAAAGTAGTTTGAATGATTTAAATGGATTGCTCGCGTGTTTCAGCAACGACTGTCGGACTCTCTTCTTCCTGTTCGCTTCGCATGTTCATACCGATTGCTTGTTTATTTATTTATTTACTTAAGAGCAATTACTATTCACAATTTGTTGAATGCCTTACAAATGCTTCTACTCTGGCAAACTAAAATTCAAAATGCATATATATAATACATTCATGTGCAAACAAGCGCGTGTTCCATTTGAGGAATCGTTTGAGACCTACATTCGGTTGAGATATACATAAGTTGATCTCGTTTCGCACAATCGAATTGTATACAATCATATTTTAAGAAGGAATGGAAAATAAAATATTTACGATATCGTGATGAATTATCTTTGATTCTCGATAGATTAAATTTGTAATGAAGATCGTTTAATTTTTAAAGGTTTTAAAATACGTTTGACAAGTATTGTTATATATATAATTTTATATATAGTTATCTTCATTATCTTCCAATGTGAATATTTTTACGTATATGCGAAGTTTGCTATTTTTAAATTTCTTTGGAGAGCCTTTCTTTAAAGATCAATACTCATTTGTATCCAAATACGTTGTATGAAGACAAAAAGTGGGAAGAAAGGAGGAAAATCGTCCCCTAGTTTTGGAGATTAATGCTTCTTCAAATGAGAAAAAACGGTGGTGATCTGTACGTAAAGTGTCGAATAAATGTAACTAATGGGAAAATTATTTCGCCATACTTTAAGTATACTTTTCGAATAATGTATCTGCTAAAAAATCTCTGCTGTAAAAATGAGCTATTAATGTACAATAAATTAGATATGAAACATATTTAATTAAATATATAAATTCAATACATGGTTAAAATATATTTAATTACAGTGAATATAAATAAAATGCAAAGTAACAAAATGTTGACATTAATTGTTTAAAATATCGTTAGGTTTTTATTAAGAGTTCGATGCGTTATCGTCCTCTTCGCTTTTCATCTTCAATGTATTTTACTGGGAAGCTCTTATATTCTTTTCTACAAGGGATGACGATGATGGATTGATCATAACAAAATGTCAACTCGTTTACTGACTGAAATCTTATAGGTCTCACGTACGCTGAATTTTATTAATAATGGTGTATTAAAGGAATTTGTTTAAGTTTAAATTGAAAAAGAGCATAATTTCCGGACATGATAATTCAGAAAATTACAAAATTCAATCTTAATATAAAATTCTTTATCTTTTCAAACAGACTAACATTTTTGTGATTTATATTAACAAAAAAATGTTTGGTACGATTCGTGCCGTTTTAATTGTGGTGACAATCTTAAAAACTTTTGGTTTTGGCGAAATTATTAATTATTTATAAAATACATATCTTAATACATATACGTATCTTGAAATCGATTTTGAAGATGTATCTAGCGTGCAAATATTTAACTTCGATGTTGATAAGCTGAAATCGATAAACCGATAGATACTGATAGTTTATGTTGATAACAAACTAACAGGATGCTAGATGGTAAACTACTACGTTAACTGCGTTTATGAACATCAAGAGCCATCAAGTTATTGGGAGTTAAGTGCATGCGTACTTACTTACTTGGTACATATTTACCATCGATATTCTCGAAAATAAAAGGAAATACGTATCGCTTTGCATTTTCGTAAAATAAGTTCTAGATAATTAAGATATTCTTTAAACTCATTAATTTTCAAGCACGTTAGTTTAGTACTTTTTTCTAAAAAAAAAAGGAAAAAAAAACGAAACGAATATATGAAAAGTGCAAATGCCTCATTTTTAATTGTAACATTTTTGAATATTAGATTTTATTAGTTGAATTAAATACTGTTATAATCTATACATTCTTTCCAGTTCATTTCAAGTTTCTAAATTCATTATTTTATAATGTCAATTAAATTAATTGAAATATTTCATTAATATTCCATTTTTATAAAATTGGTGCGTTGGTGTCAATAAATTTTTAACGTTCTTCAATATTTATTGAAGGCATTTTTAATAACTTCTTGATTCGTAAGCCTTTTCTCGCTTAAATGTTTGAAAATATAATAAATAAAAATAAAATGAAAGTAGATAAAATAATATATTGATAAAACAACGTATGTATAAATAAAATAAAATAAAAGCATCAAATAAGGACTGAATCTAATAAAAGAAAATCTATTTTTGAAGTTATACTTAAAATATCGATGCAACAGAATCAGACATTTTGTATGTTACAACATAATATTTCTTATTAATGAAACTTATTCCAATTACATGGCCCACCCTGCACGTGTGACAGATAAATTAGTCTGGCTCTTATACGTGATTGACTATAAATCTAGCTTGTTCATTATTGATAAAAGTATCAAAATTATTAATTACGGAAAGAGTTTGCAGAGTTAATCGCTGACACCAAGGAAAAATAAAAAAAAGAGAAAATAAAAAACACGAGATCGCTTTTAAAACATCAGAACGTATTACGAGTAACAAAACACACGTCGAGCAAATCTGAAGCATCGTTAGCAGTGACTCTTAAACGCTTTCCGCGGAAGTGTTAAAAGGTAACGTACGTACATCTGCTTGAACGGGCGAGAAGGAAATTCCCGAGGGATGCGAGAACAAGCGGCAGAAAGGTCGGTAGTTTTAGCAAAATATTAGCATCGAGTGTAATTAATTAACCAACGTATCAGCAGGCGGAGGTGGGTGAAGTTGCGCGCTGCTGTGAATTTTTAATATCGGTGGAGAACGTCGAACCGGAAGTGAGGAAGTGAGAGTGGCGCGCATTAGAATGCCCGGGAGACGAGGCAACGTTGTCTCAGGATCCTGCGGGACGCGGTAACGATCCGACACGTTGGTAATGAAAAGCCCGAATACAATTAGCGGTGAATTTATTTAATTAACGATCACCAAGATAGTCGGATGAAACTGGCGCGGCCAGACAGGACGAATGAACAAATATCTATATCGAAGAGGCAGCTCGACACGAGACTAACGAGGTCCTCGAGACAGTTCCCTCCAATCAGCCAGATCATTAACTCTGATAATTAATAATGATTGGAAATCGATCGTTCAAGCTCGTTGTCGATTGTTTCGGCACCATCGGCCGAACGGTTGTACTTTTAGAAGTTTCATCGTCGACCAAAGCGAGATTGGTGTCGGAGTGCTGATTGCGTGGGAAAAAAGCGACATTTAAAACGAAGCCTTTAACGTGGAGTTGCTTTGTTAATTGTTATAACATAGTATTTGCTAACGAATAAGTACCACTGTGGATCACTGTTAACACGTTGGAAATGAATATTTAAATGCTTCTGATTAATGGATTTTACAACTAGAAGTAAATGTGGTATTTTAAGTAAAAGATTTGTTAGATTTCTTTTATATGAGCGAGTCAAATCAATCTTTGATTCTCTTCATTAGATATATTTTTTTATCATTGTGTCAGTTTGACAGCAAAAATTATATTAAAAAAATCTTTTTCTCGTATAAGAAAAATGCAAACAGCAAATTAATAATTAATAATTGTAATTTCGAAAATGATAATAATAATGTTACATTAAAATATTTATCTCGGTTTATTTACAATCCAATACTACGCATGTAACGAAGCAAATTAAAGTTGTGTTCAAAAGAAAATTCTACAAGTTTTTGAACTAATAGGCATTTTTTGGAAACTATTTGGAAAAAAAATTGTAGATTACCTCGTTGCGTTGTAATTTTATCACTGCCTTTTAGTGTTCTCTATTCTTAAAACTTGAAAATCTGACATTTCAGTCGAATATAATTACAAGTACATATTTTTTAAAGTTTGTTTTATGATAAAACAAAATTCTAAGCTTCTTTATTTCTCTTGATGAATTACTCAAAAAAAATTACTCTCTTGTATAAATTATATTTACGTAATTATAATAATATATTATAGTATAGTAGTGTGATTAGTCATACATAGTATAATATATATTTTACATTGGGCAAATTAGTACATATTATATATTATATTACGTTATATGTTATACTATAAATAATTATAATTAGTATACTGTATAGTATTATATATGTAATACATTATTGTAATGTTATAATTATATCATCGAAATTTCGCAATACTTTAACATACACAGTTAATAATAATATTTCAGTATTTAAATAAATAGATAAATAAATATTTAATATTTAGTTAATAATAATATTTTAAAAGTATTTGGACCAGTCCTTATCTACAAAGAAATATGCTTTCAATCCTCCCGTACGAGATATAGTACTAGAGATTCGAAATTTATTCCTTTAAACTATCTCAATGGTACAGTCTTCTTTCTCTCTCCGCGATGAGTCCATCTTTAAAACGAAATACTCTGTACAAACGCGGATTCAAGATTAAAACTAAAGCTACTGTCTGCTGCATGATTTAGATAGGACCAGCCCAGCAAGCGTGTGCTCGGCAAAAGATATTTGCCATCATAATACGTCAAAAGAGAGCGTAGCAGAGGAAGCGATAGCTCAAGTCGGTGTCCTAAAAGCTGCAGCACAGTATCACGTTGAAATAAGAGGAACGACGACGAAGAAATGTAAATGTAAATATTAATACAGGGAGTCGGATACTGTATGGTGGCTAAGAGCCGAAGGGAGACTTCCTCCGGGAATCTTTCTTCCCTCGCCTGTTTCGTCCGTTCAAATATTTAATGGATTCGGCTACATCTACTCCCTCCATTATATATATATATAGATAACAGAGTAACTATGCTGTGCGCGGACAATGACTTCGCAGCTCAATTTATACGTATTCATGTATTCGTGGGGACGTACAGGCTTTTACAGGTTCGTTTGAACAATCGTTTTATCATCAAAGGTTACCAATGAAACCGTTCGCTCGATTCGCCATGTCCATCGGCGTACAGCGAGCCACAGAAATGTCGAACGTAGTTAGATTTTACGTAGATTTTAAATTGTTGCTAGTTTTCCTTTTTTGTAACTTGTGTATTCTTATTAATAGACTAAAAGTTTAAGTACACTTATTCTATTCAGATATTTTGTAGTTACATAGATGTAGTTGCTATCCCTGAATTTTCATATTTCAGTTTTACACTCAGTTCAGAAAACGAGAAGAGTTTATGATATTTTAAAAAGACATTCGACATGAAACTTGATCGAAGAATCATCTATAGTGACGAGAAGAATTTATTTATATTTCGTTTGGACACGACACAATTTTCAATTTAGAGAAATATTGGTTGAAAATGATAGAAAGAATGCACCAGCGTTAATATTTCGATACGTGTGTTAGTTCTTGTACATTTTATGGTTATGCTATCTATAATGATAGGCATATTCATTTTTTATAGATAATGTATTAAGATACTAAAAGTTGGTTAAAATTTCTAGAATGTAACATTTAATTCTTAGTAATTTTAATTTTTTTAATATTACTGTAATATTCTGCAAGAAAATCATTATTCCATATTAAGAAATGTTCTTCTTAATTTATAATACTTCGATATATTTTATATTGAAGTTCCAAAATTTTGACCAGTAGAATACCTGTAGAATATCAACAATAAGTGCATATCGTATTGACTAAAGTATTTTATTAATAAATATTTTGTATTAAAATATAATTCAGTAAAACAATAAACAAAATTTGTCATAGTCATCCGTAATATTATTTAATATAATTAAGTAAACTGTTTCAGTTTTATTTCGTATTCTATCTACGATTTTCATTGCTTGTACATAAAATACGAAAGAAAATTAAATATCCTAACTAAAAACTTTAAATGTAATGCATCTGTAATCCAGAGATACTATTTGAAAATAATAAATAAATGATCGTAGGACTGATTTGATAAAAATATTTATAATAGTACATTTCAAATGTAATAAATAGTTTAAGGACTAATATTTTATCGAATTGAATTTTATTGAACTGAATTTAGATATTTAAATCACTAAGTATCTTAAAATTTATATTACTGAAAATATTGTAGGAATGAATATTTTGTGATTCTAATTACTTAACATCGCCATAATGTGTACTTGATATCAAATTTTCATTATCATATTAAATTAGTTTAAATATAAACAATCACTTTTGATTTCGGAGGTAGTAAAGCACGTTTCAGGCAAAATATTTAAATATTCAAATTTTAATCATCGATCGTGTGTAACATGGAAAATAATGTTGCGTTGCATATAAAATATGTAAATACATACAACCATTGAGCAAAATTTGATAGAATAAAATACATGTAACTTTGAAAAAGGAAACTTTTTATTAAAAATTATAAAAACATTTCTTGAAAATATATAATCAACATATTAAATTCTGATTAAGAATTAATTTCTAATTAATTGTTATAATTAAAAATAAGTGAATAAACAATAGTGAACAATGGATGAATTATATGAAAATTTTGTTACTATAAACTGGGGAATATTCTACAACTTGAGTTGAAAATAAAATATTCCCTAACAATTTTTCTTCCACATGTAGCATTACATGAATTCTTAAATTTTTGTTCATTAAGATATTTGTACCAAAGAATAAAAGCTTTCCAACGTTAAGCTGCACATTGAATGCAATAACACACGGACTATTGGATTCTACGTCTCGATATAAAGCACCTTTTTCTAAATTGAACTAGAAGAAAAGAAAAGCGGTCGTTACTGTCTACAATAAATACTTAGCAGTCTGAAATACGGAAATTACGGAATGTCTACGACGAACAAAGTGCCTGAGTTCTAAAGAAAAGCATTCCTTCTGCTGTGGCAAAGAGAGAAAGAACTATTTCTTTAATTTAAGAACGAAATAATGAATGTTTAGTTACCGCAGTTATCTTAAATATTGTACTTCATGCTTCATCAAAATATATCAAATGTACATAAATATTCGTAGAAAATTTTAAATTTGCATATGATTATCAATTTGCAAATGGTTTCGAAAAAATTACTCGTTAAAATAATACTCTGAATGATGTTTGTTAAATTTTCTAGACAATTTTAGGAATTTTCTTTTATACATTTAAATTCCTTAATTAATTTAAAAGTTATTCAACTCCTGTTTCCTGTTTGCGTATCTAATGTTAACAATAAAAATTTTATTAATAAGTTAGGTGCTTGTAATCAATGTCTAAATCACGCAAATATTTTAATTACATTTAAAATAATTTTTCAAAATAATTATCAGAAGAATAACACTATTTTGTATAATTTTATATCTCTCTTACATTATGAATTGAAGAATTAGTAACTACAAAGGAAATTAAATAAAAGATTATGTACCATTCTTGCACATTTGAAATTATTTTAGAAATCTATTTAACTAAAAACTACTTAAGTGAATTGTTTCAATAATTAAAAATTCGTATCTAACCAAGAGGATATTTTTGAAAATAGAATATGAAAGAAATTTTATGAGCAGCTTATATATTTGTATAGCTTTTACTACACTACGAATTTTTAAGCTTTCTTATAGAATTTGTAGAAATAAAAATCTAAATAAGAACTTATTTCATCTATTAAATATATTATAATATTATTTTTCTATAATATCAGTAGTATTATGCAACAATATTCAATATTGTGCAACAGAATGTATGCAAAGTGTAATATAAATATAAAAATTGTCAAACGCAGAACGTTCGTTCGATACGAAAATATCTTCTAAAAACTATGTAAACCATACATTATGTATACAACGTACGAACTTTCTGCATTTTACAGCCCAATCCTTATCCTCGGATGAGCTGACTCGAAAATGCAAATGGAACATACATATAGAAATTCAAATATTCAGCATTTGATACAAATCTGCGTTTTGATTGTAGATAAACTATAAAAGGATATGTATATTTTTTTATTTCTATTATATATATAATATAATATTTTATTTAATATTATTTTATTTAATATTTTATTTAATAAAGTTAATAAAATGTGAACAAAAATCACGTCTACTAAAAATCATTTTGAATAAAATTCTTATGAATAGATTACGAATATTTGTATAAATTTGTAGTTTTGTAAATAAACAATAGCTCGAAAGTATCTTTTTATGGATATATTACATGTGTTATGTAAAAAATTTTGACATTTCATTAATATTAATATTTATTGTAATATAATTAGTATCGATGAAATTCAACCAACACTACTATATTATTAGTAATGTTTGAAGCAAATCTAAAAATATATAGAAGTAACTAAGATATTTAATATCAGTGAAAAGTATACAAAAAATATTAAAAAAAGTAATTAATTGAGAAACTATCTGACTGTACTCGTTACTTTTTAACGCTTCATCTTGACAACAATAGATGCGACAGAGTTTGTGCGAATTAAAACTGGACGAGCATTGGAACCCGATAGAGAAAAAACAGATTGGCCATTAATTAGTTGCCGATCGGTACTGATCAACCTTCGAATATGTTCCGCGAGATTTCACGGAGTTAATTAATTTCGTCCGTATAATTAAACTTCCGTCTCGCACACGCACTTACTTCAGTTCGAATAAATATAATAAAAGAGACACTTGAGTCAAAAAGCAATTTAATATTCGCCATCGTCCATATGAACAAACGCTTTGCAAAACGAGCATTAATTATCGTGTGCGAATTAGAATGACAAAATATTTTACATGTCAAATATTATTCGTGAAATAATAAACTGTATATCTACAAAGCATTTATTCTTTCGTAAAAAACTTTTTTATGTGGTCAATGTTTCTTTAAATAATTCTTAATGTTATTTTAAAAATTGTTTTTGTCATTGTATGAATTAGGTTAGGTTAGGTTTATCCAGTAATAATTAAAAATTTTAACTCACGACTTGACGTGAAGAAAAGTTTATGTTTTTATTGACATAATGAAATTATCATAACGAATAGTATATTTTGGATACTTTATTTTTTACTATTGCGCGTATTATTATAAAGTTTCAAACATATACATATTTATAGTTTATTTTTATAATATAAGAAAAATAATATTTAAATATTAATCCCAAGATCATTAAAATTCGTAAGGAATAAATAATTAAAATTACAAGATAAAAATAAAATTGGAAGAATTAAGAAGGAATAATGATAAATAGTAACGAGATTAAAAAATTTTTGAAATGCCAAATAATTTCCTTTTCTTGCTAATTATACTCTTTTAGCGATATCAGACGCTGATAATGTCAATTTACTAATAATTTACTTATATTCATTTTTGTGCTAGACGCATTTCTTTCAGTATAAAAATGATCAAAAATATAGCACACCAGAAGTGTAAAAATTTATATAAATTCATGTATATTCTTTTTATACAAGTTTAACTTTATGAACTTAATAAACAAAATATACGTGAATTTACATTTCATATTTATATTTATAAGTTTATGTAAAATTATCTTAATGTACAATAATTAGCCTTTATCTTAATATATGGATCAAACACGGGCGAGCGCAGAAATTTCCATCACTCGTTCTCTGTCACTGTCCGAAGAATAACGAGGAAGAAGTTTATCCACATATCCCTGCAGAGATAGATGAAAAATCACGATATTTTCTGCGGGTATATCGTGCCAGAGGATAAATTTCAGGTTCGAAGCTCGGTAGAATGAACAGAAAACGGGGGAAAAAGCAAAGAGTATACTGAGACGCGCTTCGCAGGATTTGACGGAATTAATTAACCCCGTGGTATAATTAAAGTCCCGTTTCGTCGGCGAGCAACGTTGCTACACCATGAAAGTTAAACTGACGAAGATCAAATCGTGAATCCTAGTTACAAACTGTGCATGGTATCCGTGATGCATTTGTACAGTGAGAGAAACAAACGGAAGGGAGAAAGATAGGGTAGGTGAGAGAAAGTGAGAGAAGGAACGAGGGAGACAGACAGATAAAGAGAACGGACGGAAAAGAGGAAGACAGAAAATGGAAACACTGGAGTAGAGAGGAGAGGTTAAGGGAGAAGGGGATTTAATAGCTAGAGAGAGAAAAGATCTTTAATTAAATTCTACCATTCTACCGTTTTCAAACTGCTATGCGTTTTCCATCGAAACGTCGATTGAAAATCGAAGATTCGATGAAAGCGTTGCACTGTAAGAAAAAAGCCATTTATGTTACGGCTGTAAATAATTCATAACAAAATGCATCTTGTGATTAATCTTTTGGGGATTAAGGCATTTTTGCAAACACAACAGCGGGCAATAGCCTTTTTATAAAATTGCAATCTTTCATTTATTCAAATTATTGTTATTTGTGAGAACAATTAATATATGTATAGAAACAAATATATAGAAATTAACATATATATACACACACCGTTTCTATACATACATTTCTATTTATATTTAAATATAGTGAATTATGTACTATATATTTTGATTCGATATTGACATTATATGTAATGTTTGGTTATCCATGTATATTTGGTTACTCGTGTACATATAATTATCTATGCATCGTAAAATTTTTTAATATTGTCGAGCAACGAATTTTATTATATACAGTTAAACTTCATTTTGCACATTTCACATGCTAATTAATTTACATGAAAGTAATAATTTTTATTTAGAATTTTTCAGTTTCTTATATATTTAAGTATATTAAATGTACAGATATGAACAAATCTAACTTGTTTTTCATCTACGTAGAAACAATGAAAAATCGATCTTAAACTTCGTATTTATTGCTTAAGCTTGAAATTTATGACTTTGTTAATAACTCTGTAAATTACATAATATTGTCGCGATAAGTCATGTCATTTATGTTGAATGTAAATGTAAAAAAATTGCTGTTTCAGTTATATCCGTGGCTATTAGAGACTCCAGTAAATTTATCATGTCAGAAAGTTCCTACATAGATTACACATGAACATCGAATATCGCTGTTTTAAACCACATAAACAATCTAGTATTGGAAACATCATGTAACTTCGATGAAAGTTTAATAAATATCTGTGTATTTATTGACATTGCCTGTATGTTTCGTTGTTCGATACTCGGTAAAGTCTCGTTAAAACAAGGCACTGTGGTTTTTCCTCCTCCCATGTTGATTTCAACTGTTCGCCATAAAATAGATTTTATGAATCTGACAACGTAGATTCTATATGATATATGATTTTAATCATTTTATATAAGTAATTAATCAGTTCTGTATTTAAATAAGTGTTACAGAAATAAGGATGTTATTATTGCATTGCAAATATTTATAAAAATATAAATTTTCATAAATTTATATTTTTATAAATACGAATGAAAGAACAGAACCTTGTCTAAAATTTATTTTATTCGTTAAACATTATAAGAGGTACTAAAATTTGGTAATCAAAATAATAATTATAATCAATAAATCAAAATATAAAATATTTTATATTCTTGTGTATATTATAAACACGCATTCTATAAACATTTTTAAATTTCTTACACGTACTTAAAAATCCACACTCTAATCATTTTTAATTTATTAATGTGTATTTATATTTTATTTGAAAAGATATAATAGAAAGCAACAATTGTATTGATTAGAAAATAATAATTATTGAAAAACACAAAATTATATCTATTTTTTTTATTATAAAAGAACTAAGCTTTCATAGTTTAATTAGAAGACTAAAAAAATGAATTTCAAACAATAGATATTGATATTAATGATTATTTGTAACAAAATCGAATAATATAGTGTTTTCTAATAATATTGTCAATTTTCGAATTAAATGAAAGATTTAATTCTATAATAATAAAATAAAAAATTTTAGATTTCCATTTAATTTCAACACTTTATATAATAAAGCTTTATAATTAAAAATTTTGCAATACATAAAATGGAATTATTTAATTTTAATTTCAATTTTCGAAATTTTACTTTGTAATATATTATTTGCAATGCATACACAACACCAATAAAGTATGTATTGGTATCATAACAAAAGTAATAATAATACATAACTCTATGTACTTCCATTATAGTATATAAATATTTGGAAAATTCGAAATTACTGCAAATATATAAAATACAATTCAAATGAATCCTTTTAATTTAATACTAACAAACGCAGTCAATAGAATAGCTAATATACATAATATCAATTAGTTTGTATATAATACATAAAGAAAGCATTAGCTGAAGATAGTTGAACATTAATTTTAGTACCTTAATTAAATGAATTTAAGTAAATCGATATTAAGATACGTAAATATTAAAATATATGTTCTTAAATTTAAAGTTTACATTTTATGAAGTGTCAGCTATTTATTAAAAATGAATATGAAATGATATAGATATATTTTTTGCTCTAGATAGCTAAATATTTAATCTCAGTTATCTGAAAGACGTAGAAAACAAAAAAAAAAAAAAATATCGATCATAGCTATGGAAATGAAGCAAAAATATAACCTCCAAAATATAATGGCACTTGTAGATTAGTTTATACATGATGGTATATATATTCTATGCTAGCAATAATACGAATCATATGTATCCTCTTCAATCATTTCAAAAATAGCAGTAGAATTAATTGTACTAGATGTCCAATTATTTGTGCATGATCATTTATGTATTCTGCGATAGTAAATATGTATCATACGTACCCTCTTCAATCGTTTCAAAAGTCGCAATAGATCTTGTTTCATCCAAGCACCCTTTCCTCCGGGTCAACCCTCCGTCATATATCAAAAACATTAAAAATCAGACAATTGTACGTTCCCTTATTCTGATATTTTGACAATTCCGATAGTGGATCACGGCTGGTTGGCTATCCGAAGGTGTGATTTACACTTACCGCGATTTGCGTAGAGAGTACGCTCGTCGCGTCGCATTTTACCCAACGATTCGTCGCCCGTTTGCGTATTCGGCGTCGCACCCCGAAGTGGGCGCAGGCGCGAATCTCGCGGCGCCTTCAATTTACCGAGCGACGTCTGTCAGTTGCGCTCCGACGCCGACAACGTTGAGACTGTTTCTCTTTCGTTTCGTACCCTTCTCGTACCTCGTCGATCACGTAGCCATGTGACCGTCGCTCTCTTTGACATTCATTCGACCATGGATGATCCATAAGAATCGATCATAACCTCTTTCCAACAGCTTATATCGAACTAACGAAAAATGCAACTTTGAGGTTAACCCCATTCGTTCGTAGAAACGTTCGTAGAAACTTTTAGAGTTAAGATTTGTCACGTGAAGAATGTAACGTCGAACGATGATTTCGCGTGTAGAGAATGCAAGAGTGATGTTCGCTGTTACGGGGAAGATTGACAGGACGAGGTTGCTGTCACGTGTGTAGGGTGGAGAAACGGCGTAAAAGTGGTAGAATTTTGCGCGCGTGATTACGTCGATGCGTGATGTTATTATGTGAGACAATGCGGTGGGGTGATGGATCGTGTGATTTGTTGCGATGCAAGTTTTTTGTACTTTTGGTGCTCGTCGGCTGCAGCGATGGATACTTGAACATCTTTATCAGCCAGTCCCAGGTTATGAAACTGTTGGGTAAGTGGTTAGCTTATTTTTAAATTACGCGGTTCGGTTTGGAAAGTCGGTTACTTTCAAGGTTCAGCGTTTGCTATTGGATTTTACTTATAATATTAGATTTAGGTTTAGGTGCTTTTTAAATGTTTTTTTTTTTTTTTCTATAAACATTTTTATTTGTCATTATATATTTGATATATGATTTGGTATATGATTTTAGGATTGAGAATTTCCTTTTTCATGTATGATTTCATGTTTGTAGTATATTTATAGTATATTTATAGTTCCGCTCAAAAATTTGGAACATGTTAAAATCTGAAAAGAAATAATGATTTCTTCAAATAAATAAATATTCTGTTCACAATATTATTTTTTCGTAATTAGAACTTTAATTAACTATATTTAAAAATTAGAATTATTTCTCGGGAATAAGATATTTAATGAAGTATTATATAAATTATGAAAACTCAGATATTTTACGTGTTATAATCTAATTTCCATAAATGTTTTTACTGTTATCACAGAGTCGCGCTTTTGAAAAAACGTGACAATATTTATATAGCATTTTCAAATCTTTTAAATTGAAATTAGAATAAAATTATTGCACGTATATTTATAAATGCTTGTTTGGGAAAACCTTATACTTTTCAAATACAAACATAAGAGATTCTGATTTCCGAGCGAATATTTTTGGAACTCTCAATCGATTTATATTACTAAATTCTATGAAATTTCAAAGATTTTTTATTACTTTGTCTTTCACTTGGATTTTAGATTTTATAATTTTATGTTATTTAAAGAAATTGATATTATTGATAATATTTGTAATATTACATAAATTGTTGTTGTGTTGTCTTGAATGAATTAATATATTCGAAATGTGAGGAAAAAGACTGCGGATTTCTATGCAAATTCGTATTTTTAAAAATGTAATTAAAATAAATAAAATCTTGTTGGAATATTGTTCTACGCAAGTCTTACAAAAAGCACTGCTTTAGATATTTTATATATATTTTCAATTTATGTGCATTCTTTGCATATTAAAATTTGTTATAAAAATTCGTAGTTTAATTATAATTGTGTGAATTGACAAAGCAGTAAAACAATTTATTTTTTAAAAATTAAATACCATTTTGTAAACAATAAAGTCAAATACATTGAAATTTATTTCTTTTTTGTTATACTAAAGTATTAAAAATAAATGAGTTTAATTGAGTTATTCTGTAATATATTTCTCGATTCTATTCATTTAATAACAAAAAAGAAATTTATGTGCGGAGGAAATATAAGTGATATAAAATACAGGCTATAAGTATGTATAAAAGTACTAAAAATATAGAAGTGAAATATTCAACGAAATTACTGTTAAAATGCAGGAAAAAATAATAGAATTGTATTATTGTCTAGTATGTCCTTTAAAGGTTAATGGCAAGTGATATAAACAGTTGAAAATAGTTGTAAAAAGAAGCTCTTAACGTTCAACGACTTTTCTGCACTTTTTACACAGAATACAATTGACATTTGTCGCCGATTCAATTTGATCTTTCAGCCTCTGAAATGAACTCTTTAAAAATCACACATTCTAGTAATTAAATAAAATATTTATATTAAAAATGATGTTTCAATAAAATTTATGTTTAAATAAAAATAATACTAATTATGGCTAATAAATATTGGTCAACAATCAATAGCTATTAAATATGGTTATTAATTGTAAAATTGAATAAAAATTTTTTAACAAATTTTAATTGCCTTCAAACAAATTTGTAATGATACTTTCAAAGTTTGAGACAGTAATTGTACTTATTCCTAGACTTAAAGATGGCAATAAAATGGAAAACAAAAATAATATACGAAAAATATGTTAAATATCTGAAATACAATATCTGTTGTCACATTTAATACATGAAACAACCCTTTGCGTAGATTCTATTTTTTAAATCAAATACATGAATTTGTACAAAAATTTACACTATGGTTGTCATATTAATTTGGTTAGATATATAAATAATTTTTAATTATTTCACTGTTGCGTCAACTTGAAAAACATGGAAACGAAATATATTGGAATTTCTCACCCCATGAGCAGAAGATAAAAGGTCCCCTTAAAAAGTTATTTCCGCCAACTGTCCGCTCCTTTAATTAGAACTTTCAATTAAGACGAAAGTATAACAGTATCTCTCCTTGTTCTGGACGAATTTAAAAATACAAGGAAACTCGATGGTAGTTTGAAAGAAACCCGTTGGTTCGCGATGGTCGTTAACAGATCTCATTACAATAGTAATGGGTCAAATGTTTTGTCATTATTGAGGACGAAAGAAAAAGTCTGAAAGAGATACGTGACAAATTGTAATTGCTCACGGAAGTATCCACTTTTAAGGACTTTCTTAAGAACACTTTTAAGAAAATATTATGTACGCAGACATCTCAGGATTATTTAAATAGTTATTATGTCAAACTTATTATGTCAAAGATCTCAATATTCAGTGGGACTGTTTTCAACTGTTTATTAATGTATATTAATTATTTTTCTGGATATAAAAGAAATACAGTTACGATATTAATTATACAATACAAACTGTATTATTCATTATACTATATATTGTATATGCTGTATAATTATATTGTATTTACTGATTATAATTAATAATGTAATTTATAATTTTATACTAATATAGTACTTATCCTAAGATTTCTGAGCGGATTTCTGCATTTACATTTTCAGAGTGGTTTCAAATTTTATCGATATAATCGTATCTCATTAATAATTAAAGTGTCAATAAAATTCCAACATGCTTTATATAACATGATAGTGTACATAAAAGTTTTCCTATAAGAAGTGTTCGAACTATAATACTTTCGTGAACAACCATGAATGCGAGCATTTAGTCGACGTAGTAGCTACTGTATGTCAGAACCGCGAACTATCAATTAACGACTGCCATCGATGCTGCTTCATCGAAACCTACAGAGACAAAATGTCGGGAAACTATATTCTCAACGAGTGTATCGTGAACTTTTAATTAGAAACATTGCACGACCGACTAGCAACGAGCCACGACCGTGTGTAATTATCGAATTAACAATAACCTTGATGAACGATGTTGAATTTAACGGTGCGCAGTTGCGTTAATCACATCGAATCCCGCTGGTTCGGCGTTCTTAATGGAATATCAAACAGCGTCGGGGAAAAAAAAATGTTAGGGGCTCGTTTATCAGAAGGGGTGTGATTTAAATTACGTTGCAATTAAGAGCGAAATAATTCTACGCGAAAGAATAAATTGAAATCACGGGATTGGTTTTACTTTACGAAGTTTCGTTGGATGGGCGTGTAATTATTTCTGAGAATTAGTTTAGTGGAAATTGTCATACACTACGGTGAAACACGACGCAGTGTGTAATAGTATTTTTTATTCGTCTACTCTGCTAATCTTAAATCGTGAATATTAATTTCTGACGCGACAGTACGAATCTAGACAGGTTTTTATTCGCTTAAAAAGAATAATTTTTGAAAATTGATGTAGTGTAAAATAATTACGATATCAAGAATTCGACTTTTAATATTAGAATTATCTCGATCGAAATGATGAGTTTGCAATTTTTCGTAGAAATTTTATAAATTTACAATTTAATGCACTTTTAGAGATGAGTAATTTTTCGCGAAATACGAATTTCTTTATTGCATCATAAACATTTTTCTTCTCATATCTTAGTTACTGCTAGTATTAAAATATTACAATGCGATACGCTTGCAATGAAAATGCTAAATGATTGAAGATAGACAGCATAAATATTAGTGTCAGTTTGTAGATGTTAGTATGATTAATAATATTAAATATTAAAGTACTACATATACTAATTAAATGTTTATAACAGAGTTATGTATTTATCGATATTAATCTTTATAGACATTCTTTGTTATCATATAAGAAGCCACAGAATTATCTTAGTTATCTAATACAAAGTAACATAAGCTTATAATAATTTTCGAATTATTAACTAAATAAGAGCAAATTTCGTTTAAACAGATTGAAGCACAATTTGCCATACTTTTATATTTTAGTTTATATTTGTATTTTAGATTTTTATTTTTAACACTATTGAACGCTATATGAACACTCGAAAATTTCATAAATTAGAAGTTACAAATTAATTTTTATTATTTAACATACAACCATAGTCATAGAAATAATCGTACCATCAATACGTACGTTTCCCTTTAATTATTGATTAATTCCCAAGTTTTTATATTAATAATTTTTTTTATAAATTTACGAGAAATAAGTTATAAATTTTGTATTAGGTACATTTCTATTGTAGGTACATTTTATACAATTATAATTAACATTACTAATATTATAAATACATTTTTCAAGTACTTATAGACTTTGAACTCAATGAAATTACATAACTGCGGAAGAGAATCAAGAGAATTCTGATCTCAAGAGAATTCAGATACTTTTTATCTGGATTAAATTATATGTATTTTTATACGTATGTACAACATAATTCTACTAGCTATAAATTACAACTTGTTTCTCTTCGTGAATTTATAACCAATTAATGGATAACAAACAATTTGTCCATTTATAATCGTAATAACGTGACATTTCCTTAAAACAACTTTTTTACAAACAACTTCTCACGAATCTCACTTTTATTCATAACGAGTTACCATCACGTACGTAACTTCTCTCATCGTGACGTACCTTCAAATTTCGCTCATCAAATCGCATTTAAATTAGCGAATTTATCATTTCCTCATTTTCCTGCCCACAAGTTTGATTTACAGCAGCGGTCGTAGAACGTACGTTACGGTCGTTCTACTTCAATTTAAGGCCGCGCCAAACCGTGTTTCCCACGCGTTCTTCGAAATGCAGCTAAATCACACGACGATTCGGCGAGCTACGTGAAACACACAGTAGATTTTGTGGGTTCGGTAGGTGCTGTTCGTTTTTGATGGTCAACAGATACGGCACGCACACCGACCTCTGTGTACCGCGTCCGCCTACGTACTTAGTCTCTATTCCATTCGATATCACTTTACGGTTGCATGATTCATACAACCCCTATCTGACTGAAACGTAGAGCGAGCCTATGTATATACACACAGCTTGGACGCGTCAGTTTTCTGCTAGCGGAAAAGAGGAAAAGTGGAATGGCTGTATTTACGAGCGAGCCGGCCGCTCGTGACTCTTCGAAAATCGAGCCAATCCCGGTGGGTAGCCGTCGCTCAGAATGGCCCCATCGCTCATTTCTGGTGTCAATGGTCTTACCCGCTCGGATATCTATGTGCTTTTCCACGGTTTTGCGTTAATAGCGATATGTCGTTATACGATGGTTAGCGGAGGGAGGAATGCAAGTTGGAACGAGTGGTATAAATTTGCAAGTGTTCTTGACTCGTGTGTGTTATTGAGTCGCACGCGATCGTAACAGGGTGACGAGATTCAATGTGTTCAATGTATTGTACATCATATGTGCTGTATTTGTATTTGTCACATTTCTTTTATGTTATGTCTCCATATTTCACGAAGAACATTAACAAAGATATTTCTAACGCTTGACAACTTCAGAGTTCCTCCTGATAACATAATAATTTAACACAAAGACCATGTTACGTTGAAAATCACCGAAGTAAAAGAAGCTGTTATTTCATCCTTCCTGTAGTTATAAAATTTGTCGATGCTCCCCTTTGAAAAGTCTGTTTTCCCTCGAAACAATTTCTCTTGGAACGCAAGAAAGAGAGAGAGAGAGAGAGAGAGAGAGAGAGAAGAAAAAAAAATCTCTTGAATCTACGACGTTCAACGTCTCAAGTTCTTCGGCGCTACGTGGCGCCTCGACTAAGGTATTCCGGTGTCGCAAATACTTACCTCAAACTTATCAGTCGTCGCCTCGACAAAAGTACGCCCCACACCGTCGGCTGTCACCTTGAAAAATGTCTGATACCGGGACGATGCAACTTTAAACCGTTAGTCTTCGTCGGCTGGGCACTCGCCGTGGTGCAAGGATTTCGAAATATCGTCGAACGTAAACGACGTGTAACGTCGTGGCGCGCGTGGCTATGTACGTACGTACGACGACGAAAAGAACGGCGGCTTTGGAGTCGATTTCTCAGCCAGCTAAGCACCCGTGCAACCCAACGGACGACGTAATCCTCGTTATATCTTGGATCCTTCCGATCTTCGTCCCCCTTCTCTCTGTCGCGTTCCACGTGAACGTGGCAACGAGCAACGACCGAGAAGAAAGAGAAAGGGTTGATGGTGTCGTGCGAGTAGCGTCGACCTACCGGAGGCGAGTTTAGTCGTTCGGGGCTCTCGAAAGTCACTTAACTTAGATTGCGCGGGCGAAATGACTTTAGTTCCCTCGGAAAACTTCGTTTCGCTAGCGGAGCATTGCTTGAAAGCACTGAAAAAAGGTGGAGGATAGGGTGGGAGGGGGGGGGGATTGGAGACGAGCAAGAATGCACGGTGACAGAGAGAGCGAAGGGTAACTAGCGGGAGGTTCAAGTAAAATAGGGTAGAACAAAGTGAAGAAGAAAGAGAGACGGAAGATAGCTACGGGCTGTAGCCTGAAGCAGACAGTGAGCATTGGAGCAGGAGGATACAAGCATTGGCTGACGCGTCTCATCGCGCGTACTCGCGAGTGCAGGTACTTACTCCCGCGAAAGTTTCGAACATTTATATAGAATACGCTTCCTGTTCGATGGAGGACTTCTGGCGTGTTGCGGTTATACATGTACAGACGGGGCGCGCGCGCAAGGACTGTTGCGAAGCTACTCTGCATTTCGGCAGCAGAAGCTGGTTGGAGAATTGAAAAACGAAGTTTTCAAGCGAAAATAGACGGGAGTATGGCGCGCCGACGTCGTAAATTGAAAGTTATACGGTGGATGTTTCGTGTTAATCCTTAAATGGATAACCCACGACCTGGAAGAACTGTTCTAACAAGCAAGTGAATGTGCAGCGATCGAAATTCTTTTTCTAAAAGAATGGAAAATATTGTTTTTGAGAAATAAAGGAAACTGCATCTAAGTTTTTAAAGTCTGAAAAAAGTTCTAAAGCTATAATGCACATAATTCGTAATGTTACTGTAATTCTACTATAATTATAACTATAACTAAGCTTTAAGTCAACCGTGAACAAGACATACGTATCTGCATTAAAAGTTGCTACATTTCTAAAAGTGTAATATACTTTTTGAAAATAACATGCATGGATTTTGAAAGTTGTATTATTTACGATATTATCATTTACTACATGTTAGAAACAAAACGTGTCCTGAGACTTTCCGTCTATTTGGAGTTTGTGACAATTTTTAATTTATTTGCACAATAACATTACCTCGGACAAGAAGCTAGCTCGACGATGTTATTACAAAAAGAATTCACTGCAGTTTCCACGATTGGAAAATTGTTCAAACTTTTCTCATTTAAACTACATTGTAATGAACGAAGTTGAAATCTATCAGTGCCAAAGTCAGAGAGCACGGTGGACGAGAAATATGTTCCCCTGCAATTCCAATATCTTTTTTACGTCGCTATCGCTGCATGTGGTATTACATTTGTCGTAGATACGTACGATACTTTACCGATTCATTGTCACTCAATGTCATTTTATGTCTTTACTTTTTTTTCTGAAAAGCGAAATTTGCGTAACAAATCAGTTACATTTTTTTATAATAAAATTGTCAGTTTATAATTTTAAGAATTTATAAATTACATTATAGCTTTAGAACTTTATGCATTCATTTCTTTTTCCTCATACCGTTTAATTCGAATTTGTAATGAAAAAAATTATTATAAAGAAACAAGTAAAAAAGAGTAAAACAATGAAACAAAAATCTAGAGTAACAAACTAGAATAAAGCTATAATGTTCGATAGTATTGTGCATTATAACTTAATAATATTCTAAATAGCTTAATATAAACAATGACTTAAATGTATATTTATCTATAATAAAATAAAGTACTTTGTTACAAATATGTTACAGAATTATTTATGATTTTTAAAAAAATGATGTCTGGAATTCGATCAATAATACTGTTTTCATATCGTTGTGTGATAACTACATTTTATTTTTGATGAATAAAAATAAAATGTACTGATTGAACTTTCATATAGCGTATGTTATTTTACAACTTGAAATGTAAGTATGAAAAGTAAGCAACAAAAAAAAAAAAATAAACACACGACGCAAGACGTTTCTAAAACTTAAGAAATGAAACTAGCAACTACATAATAAGTAGTCAACAATCTAGTATTTCGAAAAAAATTATAATACGTCAGCTTTTCAACGCATAATATTTATATAATGTCTCAAACAATTAAAAATCTATGAGAAATTATTCGTTAACGTGAAAATTGATAAATTAATACAACATTATTATAAATATCCATCTGAGAGCAGTTAAAATTTTTCCAGTATCAATTAAAATACCTAATACACCTAATTTGTTATGTATTAATTATGTGTAAAAGAAAACAAATGTTTCCAAATATAATAATTCGTGTGTTACCACTTCTGTATTATTATCATTATAAGCAATATTTAAATAAAAAAAATATACACTTTAAAAAATTTTGATGTATGCACATGTATATAAATAACTTATTGTTTAACAATTAATATAATTGTCATTTACACACGAAACGTTATTTCGAGCAAATATCACATGCATTCGTCATCCCATTGAAATATAAAGTATCATCGTTCGGTCAAATATTTAACAACATCCGCGTGCTCTCGGGATATCTTACATTTTGCCCGTCATTTCTATTTATTTAAATACTTTTAACGCGTTTCATCGGTTACCGGCTAAATAAATATTTTTTGCCGATTAATCGAAGTCCTGTAAAGATCCTGTGGCGCACGCAGTCAAACGATCACCGCGAAGATAAACGAACCGCGAACAAAAAAAAGAAAAAAATATGTACATACATATATATATATTCCCGCGTAGAAGCGGCGCGATAACGAAATTTTATTTTACCGTCGAGTTTGAAATTCGTGGCCAAACAATTTTTTAATTAAATCACCGCGGCGTGGATTAAGCCGCCGCGAAGATATTATACCGGCGCGCCGCGCAGGAAATATTTTCGCAGATTGTGCACAGTCCGGTTGACGCTTGGCGGGCGCGAGCGCGGGGCATTCAAACTTTCGGCCAAATTACTCCGCCAGGCTGAAACTCCGCTATATAAACGCGTCCGGAGAAACAGCCGGTCAAACACTTTCGAATTACCGGGGTCCTGGAATTGATTTTTAATTTGCTCGCAGACACGGCGGCGGTGCGTGCAGCGGCGCAATCGGTTTGCCCCGTGTGTTTGCTTCGTCTGGACCGCGAAAACGGACCGACCGACAAACAGTCGACAACTGTGTTCGTTCTCGTTGGGCTGTTGGGGGACCGACTCGTAAAACAATTCCCGTTGATAGTTTGCCGCGACCTCTGTCACTGGAAACGACAAGAGGAAATCACTTATTCCGGAAGAACGCGTATGACGGGAAAATCGCGTATCGCCCGATGGTTCTTACTCCGTGCGAGAATGTTGCGGGATATTCATATGCGAAGATATCTCTGTTTCTGCAGGTTAATTTTTAATTTTGATTTTTACCTTTCTTTTTTCTTTAAGTGGAGACTCAATAAAGATTTTTAAGAGAAGGGGGTTTCTAATTTGGTTTTGTTTTCATTTATTTTGACAATTACGTGCGGGAATTTGATAATAGTATAATATAATATAATCGAGATATATAATATTCTTGTACAAAAATGTCATTTTTTAATTTTAAACTTGGAAATTTGGAGAATTTTATTCTGTTTGATAAGGATTTTATTATTTAATTCTAACATTATAAAGAGACTCGGTACTAATTATTTTATTTATTTTCTCTTTGGTAACTGAATATCATGTTACAGTTCTTACTCTCTGTGAATGTTCCGGAAATTCATGCGAAAATGTTTTCATTCTTGTACGTTAATTTTTAATTTAATTTTCTAGGAAAATTCGTAGAGTTATTGTATTTAACAAAGATTTTTAATATCAAAAAGGAGAATTTATATTTGATTATTTTAATTATCATCTTGATAATTATATGTAATGACAGATAATTATGTAATACGACAGTTCTTTTTATCTATTTTTCCAAGTCAATTTTTAATTCTGGATTTGATTTTTATAATTTGGCGAATAAATTTTATCATTTTATTTGGCAAGGATTTTATCATTTAATTTTAATATTAGAAGTACAATCTGCGTTTAACTATTTCAATCGTTATTTTTTAGTAGTGTTTAGTACGTAAGGCAGTATTTTAGAAATATTAGCAATTAAATAACCGATTAAAGTTATTATACTAATGATAATGAATTTTATGCGCGTATTTAATTACTGGTTATTGAAAATAAAGGAAAAAGAAATGCGTATATCTCTCTCGTCACACTTACAACAAAAATAGACATTGGAAAATCATTTAGTTTTTTTTCTCTGATTATTGTCAAATATTGTTATCAATTCCACAATGAACTGATCAACTTTCATAAAGTAATTTACATAGTTTCGGTGCTATTTCAAACTCCGCAAGTTTAACCCCTTGGAACGGTAAGCGCGTAATGGAAAGCCACCTGTGATGTTGGTTACTATGCAAGTGGCTTGGGCTTCTACAGCAGTGGACAAGAAGTACTGATTCTAAGCTCTAAATAAGTTGACACCATTATACAAGTAGTTTCTTTCTTTTTGATGTCCACTTCAATATCTTTGTTATTTTCCCTAATTGAGTTTGTTATTATTTAGTCAAGTATGCGAGGATAGTTAAGAATGACAAATATTCTAACTTGTTTATTTATCTGAAGTTCATTCTTTTCAAACTTTTAAAATCATAATGAAATCCAAACATATTCGAAATTGTGATAATTATTAAACAATTTATAGATACAGTTATCGTTCCTCTTAATTATAATTTATGATATTAATATTATTAATCAAAGAATGTCAATAATATTTATTATTAGCACTAGAAGAACTGGCCTTTAATATGTATCAAAGTAACAGTTCTCTACGTAAATTGTTACAATTCAAACGATAATAATTAAAATAAATTAATTCGAACAGTTATATTTTTGACTAAACGAAAATCAATATTAATTTTGATAAAAATACCTGTATTTTTTAAACAATTATAAAAGAAGAAAATCCGAGATCTGTCATGTTGATGGGTTTGATGGAAAAAAAATATTTTTGGAACTGTGACTAATTGTTAATGAAATGAAAAAACTGAACAGAAATATTATCTATAGTTTCTTTTGTTTCTACAATCGAAACAGAACTAAATAAAAAATTATATAACGCAAATGTTGACACGGAAACAATATAAAAAACAATTTCATACATCCGTATTTTTTTTTATTAACGCGACACGTGTATTTTTCATATTTTTTTCCATCCATTTTTTTTTCTTTTTTCTTTTTTTTTTATTAACATGTGAAAAAGGTCCGCTTGAATATTGGCGTCGAGGGATTAAAAAATCAGTTGCAGAATAGAATGCCAATTAGTACAGCTTTTATAATCGTTTCACCTTTTGGTATTTCATTTGATTGTGTCAAATCAATTTGATCGTATTTCACCGTAGTGCACTATTGAAGAGATAATAAAATATCTCGTATTGTCAGAAATAAAAAAAAATATTTCTTTGCGACAGAACTTGATTAAATCATTCAGACAGACATTAAATTGCAAATTTCTGAAATGGGCATGACAAAAATAAATTTAAAAAAATTCTTTATGACAAAGCTTGATCATATTGTTCGAATTACTTTAAGTTCGAGTAACTTTAAATTTTTGAAGTCAATCAGAAATGATGGAAAATTTTTTATAAAAGAGTTTGATCAAATTATTTAGATTTAAGTGTGTTTAGATTCGTGATTCTGAAATAAACACCGAGTTTATTCCATATAAATTGATCATCTGTCACTGCATTTTGCAATATTTTACTGCAAAATTTTCGTGTATCAACTTTGTGCTGCATTTAGAGTATGAATATTAATTTTTGCTTTTTAAAAATAAAGGAAGAATTGAACTCTACATAAATATCGCATAATTTGTTTTAACTAATTCTTTAACGATTAATTCGAATGCAATAAATATTCATGTATTTTAATATCTGTAGTTTTCACATTTCGTGTTCGAAAATAACACGAAATGTGAAAGCGTTCCGAAAGATATTAAATTAAATGTCAATTTGAAAAAACAAACAAACAAATTATTGTGTAAGACCACGGTGGAACTTAAAAAATACAATAGCCGATGAATTTTATCAGTAAATACACTGTCAATTGTTATGAAAGGAAAAACAAATGCAAGACATAGCCATGCAGTGTTTTTAAACATGCTGAAGTGAATTAATGAACTTTTAGAAAGTATTTATTCAATAGAAAAAATACATTTAAACAAGAGGTACTAGTCATCTCTAGATATTTGTATTATTTAATTTTAAAGAATTTTTTAAAATAGAAGCTGAGTGGTATAAATCGCATGAAAACAAACGTCTCTTAAAAACACGCAATTGTTAATTGCGAAGAGAATAGAATTATGATATTTGCTACACTAAAATTTGTCACATTATAAATTATCACGATTTTCTTCTTGATCTCTCAACGAAAGAAAATGAGTATAATTAATTTGTCTCTTAAATATTAAATTCTTAAATATATATAATTTTTGTATTTGTTTTAATGCGTTAATAAATTAATAACTTCAATATGAAATAATAATGATTAAATAGCAATCAATTATATAATGACCATTTTGAAATACAATTAAACAAAAAAAAGAATGATTGAGAAAATTGTCATTATTGGGAATGGGATTGTAAAAATCATTCCACGTTCAACTTGTTAATCTACATTTGTAAAAATGAGCTTGGCTTAAATAACATACAATATTAGAGTGTTTTCAAATAATCTTGCATTCATTATTACGTGTTTTTATTTAAAAATTATTTAAACTGTTCATTGCGAAACCATACCCATTTAAACTTTTCATTGTTCGAGACCATAGTAAGCTAACGTATTTCCATTTTACCACTCAGCGATTAAACAAAAATGAAGTAATAACACTTCTACATCACATTCGTATCTAATTTCATCGTATAGCTTCCACATAGAATTGGCCAACGATAGACTGTGCTCGATTCCAGAAGCAATTACCTTTTTGTGCTCCGTCCGCGGTGTCTTCGCATTCATTTCATTCCCTGTGATCGAGATAAATGTCGATCGATGAGATTCTGCAGGGAAGGAGTGAACGTCAGGAACGAGAGAGATACAGAAATTCGATTCTCAATTGACAACGTAGGCATCTCCGAAGAATGATCATTCTATTTAATATTGACGAAAAAAAAAAATTCTAAACGTAGTTTGCTAATATTTGGTAAAAATTCAGTTTTAAGCGATAGTTGCGAAATTGAAAGAAAAACACGTTGAAGACCTAAAAGCGAATAAATTTGATGATACATTTTTCGTATATACAGCCAACAATATAAATATCGTTGTTCGATGCTAAAAGAGTTAATTCTTTACTAGAAAATTGGAGAAAGATAAAAATGTTCGTTCTTTTTAATAAAAATAAAAAAATTAATTCAATAAAACTCATTGGTAAACATATCTATATATAAGAAAAAGTAAAATTATTTTGCACGCAGACTGGACATTGTACACCTGTTAGAATACGGTAAAACTCTGTTTGCATAAATTCTATTTATTTAAACTGAATTAAGTTTTAGTCGAATGAACTTTTGCTGATCTATTTATTTGTATACCTGAATTCTTATTATGCGAATGAGCAATTAAACTAACTTAGTGGAGTAGAGAATTCAAAATAAATTCCTATTACGATAGAAATGTGTATTTATACGAATTAATAAATGTTGAGTTGAGTTTTACGTATACGAACTCATAATTGATCAATTCCATTATTGTCTATGTATTATCTTTTATCCAAACAAATAAGAATAAAACGTGACAAGAAGTTCATGTGTTTAATTCAAATTTTTTAGTTTTCCGAATGATCTTGCCCTCTGACATGAGGTTCACATACATACAGTGATTAACATAACTGTACCATAAATGACAATGAAAAATTGTTGATATTTTAAACCAGATAATAAAACAATCCATTTAGTTTAGTCGTTTTAAAGGATTAAACTTTTGACAGTCGTTCGTTTCATTTCGTTTCGAAGATAACTTTACAACTTAAAGCGAAAGGAAAATGAGGATACTTTTCTTTCGAAAATTGTCAAAATTCGAACATCTTTGGAAATATTGAGAAATTTGTTTCTTGACCAGATCCATCATCGATAAAAGTGTCAAACTTTTATCATGACAGTCGTAAGTCCAGTTTTGTTTCAAAGATGATTTTGCAAAAGTTTTTCGTAGCTTCGCGGTTCAAAATGAGACCAAAATTGGAAATTTTTACAAAGTTACGCCAATTTAAATTTTTCATCGTCATGGGTACAGTTAAACTTAAATTCGTTTTATTGTCAAATAATTGTCCAGACACTGGACCAACTAGAACAATGTCATTGTCCGAATACAGAGTCGCAAAATATTGATCGAGATTCGTTATTAAAATTATTCGGCAGAAAAAAAGAAGCGTTTTTCGAGCCGGTGCGTGAAGGTGGATAGAGGTGCGTCGTTTCGGCCCTATCAATTTCCACGAGTATACAAGGCAGCAAGGAACGTTAGCCAAATTGCAGCAGTTTGCCGACGGGTAGATCCGGCCAGACGATAACGTAAACCACCATGGTTTATGGCTGAGCGATCTGCCGTGTCTCGTGTTTGTGCACGCGCACGGTTGGATGCGTGCGAATACACGTTTGTGTACCTGTAGATTCACATATTCCACCGATATATGCATAAATACAGAACGTACGTAGACACAAGTGCAAATACATTACGTATTGATACAGCGTGGCTCCAGCGTGGCTCCAGCGTGGCTCCAGTGTGGCTCCAGTGGACCCGTGGCGATTGATGCGCGCGTACGTCGGATATGTTGTCGTCTTAAATAAGCTACGAGGAACACGGAGGCGTAGATTCGTCTTCGAATTCTGACTGATATTTCCAAAATTTCGTTTCGAATCAAATTCTATGATTATTGTTAACCACTTGCGCTGGCAACTGATTGCGGACCATAACGAGTGACCAAACCGTAATGCAACAATTGGTCACTTTCTTTTTGAACTCGTCGGTATGATATCACTGGATAGAAATTATTAAGAAGTAATAAATTTATTATTTGTTTGCCTGGGTTATAACTTACTACCATGAGCGCGATTCGATATTGTAAGACATTGATAAGCATTATTTGTGAAGATTGATGGAGTATTTCTATTATTATACCAAATCCTAGTTAAATTATAATTATATTCAATTGCAATCAATTTTTCAATTCGATTTAATTATCCAATATGGTAGTTGGTTTTTTAAAAATCTAATAATCAATAACTTTATTGCTCAAATTTATTGATATTGCGGAATTTTAAAGATAAGAAAAATCGAATACACGAGGAGGAATGATGAGTTATAAGAAATTTGTTTTTTTTCCAATAAAATTTTCAAAACTGTAATTATAGAAATATTTAAAATTTTTCACACTGTAGTATTAGTTACTTACTGCGTGCAGTTATTTTTTTTTTCAAATAAATTGTTTCTCTTTTTCTTTTCGATTTCGTTCTTTTGCCTTCAAATATTGTATAATGGTAATATGTATAAATATTTTCATCAAAGTCTTAATTTAAATTTATATACAAGCTTACGGAAATATTGTATGAACATATTATAAATTTCAAAATATTTTGAAAGTCTAGTAACACTGTTATTAGACACGAATATCATTCTATAAAGCTTAAATAAAATTTGAAAATATATAAAAAGTATATATAAGTATATCTCTATACAAATTTCACTAATTTTGTTAATGAAATTTTTAAAAAATTGGTAGAACACGCATAATGTGTTTTTACTGACAAATATTCAAATAAAGTGTACTTTATTAAAGTACACTTGAAATGACAAATTTTATTAATTTAGATTATATAGTAGACAGTATCTTAAAATTTCAGATAAATTTTACTAAGAAATTTTATTATTCACTTTAAAGAGTGACAGTACTTTTCTTTAATTTCGTATCGAAAAAAATTATTCATATATTTCTATATATGTATTTATTAACATTAAAATGTTAATATTAATGTTAGTGCTGACTAACATTAATTTTCTTTTCTTTTAATTGAACGAAAATAAATTTTCTGCCGGTTTAATGATTCATTTCAATTATTAAACGATTGTTTATGATAAATAATTTAATTCTGAGCTCAATCATATCAAGGTAGTTGTTTATTATCGTAATTCAATTACAATTGTATTGAATTTAATCTACAATATTGTCACGTTCATTGCATGCAGAATAATTCATGTCATAACAGATTTCTAATTAATTATCTGTTGTAAAATGTCATCTCATTAAACGTAGTACAATTGAGCACGAACAGTTCCCAATACCATTCCCAATTTTTATTGCAGAAAATAAAATTTCAGGGAAAGCTTCCAAAATTCATGAAAATGTACATTTTTTATTTCTATAATTTATATTTTGTAATAAATTAGTTATGTTGAAAATAATTAAATATTACTCACCAACGTAGTCGTATTTTAATTTTCACGTTACATTATATTGCAATACTGCGAATTTAATATGAATTTATTGATTAACATCGTACGCGTTCTAAATATAGTAGCTCGTGATAATATTACTATGTCAAGAACTTGCTTTATTTATGTAAAATTATGTATAGAATTTTGACCTGAATACCTTAAATCCTTAAACATAATGCGTACATATTTTATTCTATTAATAACTCTTCTTCCATTTAATTATACATGCTACGTCACATTTTCTTTTCTTTATTATTTTCTTTTTTTTTAATTTAGAACTTGTAATGATTATATATTTATATGTATATCCACAATGATTTAAATGCTTGTGCGATTTCTTTCCTTTATCGAAAAACAGAAGCTATAATTATACGTAATAATAGTAAATACAAAATATAAAAATGTTGTTTCGTTACTTTGTTAAGTATAATTTTTTTTCCTTCATTGGAAAAACACACGATCTATCATTATATATAATAAATAAAAAATAAATGTAAAATGTAAAAGTGTTACTTTGTTATTGTTAAATTATGAAATTATAGCTTATGTTTTTCGGTAAATGGAAGAAATAGCATGGACATTTAAACCATTATGGACATGTGACAGAAAATTCATAGCGTTCAGAATGAATGACATAAAATAACTGATTTCCGGCAATTCGTTGTGAATGACAGGTGAATATAGGAGAATAAATTACGACTGTCGAGAGAGTTTATTTATTCTTGCAGTGAAATAATTTATCGATAATACATTTTATTGACAATATTTCATAGAATTTGTCGAAATTTGTCAGATTCTAATGTCAGACAATTGTTATTGTTAAAGTATAATGATAGTATAATGCAAGAAAGGAGAAAATGAAAAGAAGGTGATACATTTAACTTTTGTTTATTGAAATTATTTGATGTAAGAAGCAATTTCGGAATTAAATAAAATTTATATTATAATTTTAATTTGTATAAAACGTTACCTCAGATATCTTACAATTAAAAAATATGTTATTTTTTAAGAATGAAAATGGCGAAATTGTTAAACCAAATTTTCTAACTGAATATTATTATCTACTATACTATTGTATACACCACCTAATTTCGATTAATTCGTTTTGATTAATTTCGTGAAAATTAAGAATATGTATTATAAAAGAAAAAGTATCAAAAATTAATTTCTTTTTTTATCTTTGTTTGAATCGAGCAACTATTTTGATTCATATGAATTTCTTGATAATCTTGCCATAAAGAAAGAGAAACGAAAACTTACAGAAATAGAAACAGATTGTTTAAACTGTGCCTGTATTTTATTGTTTAAAAACATAATAGTTAATTTATCTTATTGTTTATTTTAGGTACAGTGATGTTATAATATATTTTTACATAGCATATTATATTTAATACTATATTGTATTACGTCAGTATTGTTGCATTGTATTCAATATATAATATTATTACAATATATTTTCATTTTCACGTAAGTAATTTTTGTCAAAGTATTGTTACGTTGTGAAACTATTCAGCTATAAAGGCCACCTGATACTTTAGAAATTATATTATTATCGACCTCTTCGTAGACTGAAAGTATTGAGCAGCTGGTCACCAGCTGCGACAAATAGAAACTATCGACAACCAAGGTACCGGTATCTAAAATCTAGAACATACTCGTCGAAGTGTTTGAGTTTCCGCAAATCAGATATAATATAGAGGCAAGGATGTGACTAATTATCCTTTCCCTTTAACACGTTCATTTCATTTAGAAATTACCTAACCAGCAAAACGTAATAATTAATTTCCATTTACTAAATGTTGTATCCAACAGAATTAGTTTGCATGTTTCATTACGTAACACAGTCAATTTCCGACCAGCTACTCTATGTGTAATCGTGTTCGAACATTTATAGAAACATCGCGCGAATATATTACGCGTGTTGTATAAAATATTTCGACAGTTGATTAATACCTCAGGTGACGAATATTCTTCTTTGTATTTTCCACCAATTCGTGGATTATTACAAGAGACATCTGGGTGAGGGGTCACTCAATTTCATAAAACATTCTTTCTGAATTTGAAATTTACCAATTCAAATTTTTTCGAAAATTAGAACTTGCAGCCTTCAAATTGTGTTTTGATAATAATAATAACGTATTTCGAAATGAAATTTTTCACCGTACTCACTCGAAATAGCATAAAAATGATTTATTAACTATTAAATTGCTCCAAATGTTACGAGTAGAGTACTGACATTTATGCAAATTCATATTTTTATAAATAGAATTTAAAGGATGGAATCTAGATTATCTAACAAATATCGTGACAAATACTACACTTTCGACGTTTTATATGTTTTTGCATTTTTTCTTTTTTTCAAATTTCCCACGACTGTATAAAAATCTGTAGCCCACGTATAAAACACAGACACAAACGTTATTATATCGTAGAGATTAAATATGAACAATATTTATTTAATAACAATGTTGGCGATTAAACAAGGTAACAGATTGACGACTGATATACGCGGTCACAACTCAACTTTTTTAACAACTCAATCAACTCTTTCTCACAACTCAAATCGATTCTTCTGATTTAATAACGACCTGCGATACTACGTTATTTCTTTGTAACTTTTATTTCTGACCAAGTTCTCATTTCTTAGTGAAATTTAGCGCAGAATGAAACTATAAAAATATGATACGTAAAGATTAAAGAAGTTGCGAGTGTACAAATAGCTTGTACGGTGTGCAAAGTGCTCTTTCCAATTCGAACGATCGATTCTCTCGGACTTTAAATCGTCAACCTCGATTCCTAACTTTGGCTCGCGTAAATTCAGTCTCCGCGAGATTTACACGAATACTATTGACATGCATTGTTACGATTTTCTGATCGGAAGACGAGCCGAGAACATAAATAATTCGTATAAAGGAACAAAAATATTTTGCAACGGTGTGGTTGATGGTCGATCTCGCTGTTATTTCACTATTGTTGTTTGTGCAGTGAAAAGAGAGAGAGAGAGAGAGAGAAAGAAAGGGAAAAAATGATAGATCCGGAGAGATCTTTGTAGAGAACGTTGTCAAAATAAAAAAACTTTGAAAAATGTTCTACGTATCAATAGAGATACTTTAATATACAGGATTAAAGCCTCAATTTAAATGTCACAACTTCGGGAACGTGTAAAGAACCGATAAACTAAGGAAAAAAGTTTTTTAAAGATTTAAAGGTTTCGTTTTCGCCTCATTTTGGAGAAAATCGCTAGACTGATAAATAAATGATAAATAAATAAAAAGATTTTTTTCTACTTTTTTATTTACACTCATCCATGTTATCATTTTATAATAAAGATTGGTCTGTAGGAATATCTTAGTACACAATTTAAATAAAATTCAACCAAAAAATTAGAAAAAAAAAAAAAAAAATAGGAAAAGACTTGAAATGCAAGCATTATATCGAATATTGACCATTCCGATTATAATTGGATATTGTTCTGATGATGTTTGCAGCTACGATTTAGTCCTTCAGTTATTCTCTCAAATTGATCGACATCGAATAAACTTACTCAATAAGCGAGAAAATTAAAACATTCCTATTTCTCTTTGTTTTTTTTTTGCAATTTTCTCGAAAATGGAAAAACGGAAAAACGAGTAAATCTCTAAAAAAACTTTCTTCATTAGCTTGACGATCCTCCATACGCTTCCGTAGTAGACATTTAAATTCGAGTCATTCCGTACAATATAAGTAAAATTTAAGTAGAAATATAATAACAGAAAAAGAAGAGAAGAATAGATACTTTTGAAGAAATTGAAGAATTCTTGTAGAGAATGCTAAAATTGAAAAACTTTGTTTTTTTTTTTGAAAAAGTAACAAGAATATTGTAGTACGCGATTTGAATAAAATTCAAGTGAGAGTGAGAAAAGAAGAAAGAAATAAAGCTCAAAATTGAAGTGTAGCTTGCAGAGAATGCTGCTAGAATTGGAGTTTCGCTCTTTTTGTTGAAAAGTATTTTAAAATACGTCTGTAGGAATATCGTAGTACGCGATTCAAATAAAATTCAACGAAACGCAAAAAAGAAAACAGAAAATATTTAAAATTAATAAATAAATAGATGAAGGAGAAGAAATAAAACTCGAAATTGAAGAAAGAATAAACCTTGATTAATTAATTCTTCTTGAAGATTTTTCAATTATGCAGCAAGGAGACGTTTTCGAAAACTGTAAAAGTTCATTGTAAAAATTATCTCTGAAAAACTTGTTTCATCTGACTAAATCTGACAAAGATTGAGATCTTCTCTTTAAAACAATCTCTTAGAATTTACTTAAAACTTGGTTTCCTCTCGCCATTTTATTGAACTTCGAACATTAGGACCACGTGGAAAAAGATTAGGATTTCTTGAATTTTTGTCGTTTAACTGTAATGTTCGAGATTCGATAAAATCGCATAAGGAGTTTCAAGGGATTGACGTAAAATAAGAAAAGAAACTTCGATCTTCCGGTAATTATGAAAGTGGTCTAAGTCAAGAATTTCAAAAAAATAAGCTTATCAGTTATTTCGCGTCACATTCTTACAAAATAAAATAATCTGGTGTAATTTCGTAGAAGATATTAAGGATTTATTATTCTACATCTCACGAATTTATCAGAAACGTTTTAAATCACTCAAAACTCAAAATTCCATTTCCGAAGGAGTGATAAAAATTAATCACTTAGAAACATAATCATAAAATGTGAATCAATAAATTTGATTTAAATTTTTTTTATAATAAAATTCGTTGTGTTTTTGTTGTTGTAAGTCAGTTTTAAGACACTCAGTTAATTTTGAAAATGGTCCAAAACACTTCAAGCTTCAAAAATCATATTTCTTTATAAGCCATACATAAAATTTCACAGTCGTGATAAATTCTTATGTTACAAGATCAAATGTTTCCTGAAACATTTTGCTTCATAGTATAAAAATATTTTTTAATTTATTCAAATGCAAACCTTTGAATATCTCGAAATGAGAAATATACGACTCAGGCCACTTTCATAATCATCGATACATATGGCAGATCCAGTTAAATGAAATAAAATTCTTCAAAATTTAAATTTTCACTGCATGACGTTCTTTTTCAAACATTTTTCTCGCGAAAAGAAAAATCGAAGATTGGTGTGATAAAGGTTTGGCACTTTGAAATGAAAGCAACTGAAGATTGACGCGCGATCGTGTTTCGCGGAGTTCAAACAGTTTAAAACGTCAGCACTTTTTCGTCGACTGTGCGAATACTTTTGTTCACTTTTTCAAAGAATTAAAATCTAGGGGGAAAATCACAAAAATTTTGTTAAGAAATGAAAAGCCATTGTATTTTAAAGGACAAATAAATAATTGTACTACAACGCATAGCGTATAACAATTATAGAGGGTGTTTTCGTGGCACAACCAGCCAGAGTGTGACTCTACATGTAAAAATAAGTCGAAAGAAAAGGACGCTTTGTTTTCGAGAAAATCGAGTTTGAAAATTATATCAAATATACTTGAATTTAGCTAATTCTAGACGTGAACGGGAAAGAATTATTAACAGGCTATTATACGAAAATAAATAAAAAATGTGGAACAAAATTTTTTTGCAAGATACTTCGTTTTCGAGAACATTTCGAGAACACAAAGCAACTTTCGACGAAACACGTTCGGTATATTTTCTGAAAAATGAAGCTACAAATGAAAAAATTTCATTCCACATTTTTCACTTGTTCTTGAACACAGGACACTCTTTTGTTAATTTTTCTTTCGTGTCGTATTTAAAATTAGCCAAATTCAAGCATATCTGACGAAATCTTCCCGAAAGAACGGAGGAAAAATTTTATTCTTTTTCTCATTTTTACACGCGGAATCACATCCTAGCTGATCACATTATATATTGCCTGATTTAGAGTGATGTAACGTTGATCGGCACCGAAATGGTCTTCGATCGTGCGAATCGAAGAACGGTGGAATTACCAAGAATGTGTGCTTGGCAAGGAGGCTGGATTTTATGAAATCGGTGGGTGATCGATGGCCGAACGAACGTGACGAGGCCTTCCTCCACCCGGTGGGGGTGGTGGCGTCCACTCGACGCTGAATGCAGCAGCGCGCGCGCGTAAGAGGATGCGTTGGCGATTAATACGTCGACCGGCAAGTATGCAAGTGATTTGCAATCCAATCGACGAACGTCGGCCATCGGCCCGCCATCGGGCCCGGTCTACATGGGAAATTTATATACGGACAAACACGAGCGCGATACACACCGGCCTCCGTATATCCGTGATTCCGTACATATTTACACGTGTCTCGCATCGACGAGCGCGCGTGATTTACGCAAACACACTCGCGAGGACGGGAAGACGCGTCAAAATTTATTCTCCCCTCGTCGGATCATCGATCCGGGGGCTCCGAAATGAAAACGAGTTAAGCCTCGCGATCGCCTATTTGCACGGCGAATTAATATATGTTCATCAGCCGTTTCTCTGTTTGCCGGGACAATTTTGTTGCCCCGCGCAGGGAAGGTTATGTTTGTACATTGTCGTCGTGTCATGCACGTAGCTTCGGACGTGTCGCGCGCGAGATACACGAGTAATAATTTGAATTTATGCGAAATATACATGCACGTATGTATACATCGGTGTCGACGCGCGAGTAAACGCGAGAATTGTCCGAGTTGTTTTAATCCTCGGACTACGCAAATCCTCGGTTGCCTCCGCTGCTAGCGGAATGATGGGTTCGTTTGGCTCCGTGGCAGAGATTTAATTTTTCATGGCGATTGAAGGAAGAATTGTTCGTGTAATATTTAGTGAAGCAATATAACGAAAGTATAATATTTAGTAATGGTGTAATATTAATTATTCATACGATAGGTATAACATGTGACATTTGGTAAATATATCTAGTAAGTCGAACGTATAATATTTAGCGATATAGTATAATATTTGTTATTCGTGTGTATACGATAGGTATACAATATCTTGTATGGTATTGGACCTATCATATACTCCTAAATATATATACTGCTCGCAAAAATATTTCAAATAGAATATGAAGCGATAAAGAACAGAAGCATTTGATTTTCTTTTTATTAAACAAGAAAACAAGAAGAAAGTTTGTCATTTGTTTTTCTGATGTTCTTATTTAATATAAACTGCACGACTTGCATCTCAGTACGATTCGTCTCACTAAAAGGCCCAGAAGCAACTGTTCTGACTAGGAAATGAAGACGACTTTTTTGCCATAAAATTTTATTGATACGCAAACGTTTGAATCGATACAAAACAAATTACAGGCGCGATCGTTCAGTACCAGACAACGCCACTCCTACTCGAGGTCTACCTCACGCCCCCTCACGAATCACGTGACCCAAATCAACCAGTCGCTAATTTTCGTTGCATTAGCGTTGCACTTGAAGAGGCCCGATTTTTTGGGTTACCCCGCTAAAATCACTGTCAGTGATAACAAAAAATCAGATGCTTCTTTTTTTATCGCTTCATTTTGAAATATTCCCTAATTTTTTGTGAGCACTGTATATATACATACATACGCTTCCAGTCGAAAGTTTAGAAGTTGTTAAGATTTCAAAAAGGAAAAGATTATAACAGAAGTACGATGATCTTCAATTAATCTCTTTTTTCAAATAATTATGATTTTTTTCATACCAAACCATTTGACAGACGTCATTCATGTCTGAAATTCATTTCTTTTTTTGGTTACAATAATGTCACGAAATTATTAATTAAAGATTTTGTTGGTAAAGTCACAGTTATATCGCTAAAAACAACGAAAATATCGTGACAAAGGAAACAATTTGTGAAAAGGAAATAAGTATGAGATAGAAAAATACAAAATAGAAATAACTAAAACTGAGCTGCTAAATTGGAGATGGCAGCTGCAGAGAATTAACGGAGTGACGAAGATTATATTCGAATGGATTCTGCATTCGTTGACCACGCGAGGATTAATCGTTGAAAGTTTTATTCCCCCGCGAAGCGTGCAGATATGTACAATGGATCAAAAAAATACTAACTTGCTCTTTTATTTTTGAGATATTTTTATGTGCAAAAGCAATGTATTCCAAGTGTCTTTTAACTCTTAATTGGTATCGTTAGATTATTGAGAACCACGACAATTTAAAGTTAAATTACTAGCCTTTGGAATATTTGGAATTTTTAGCTTGCTTAGAATTACTTGGCGTTAAATTGCTTAGAATTTTTCATTTAATATTGAATTTTATTCACTCTATCGCTAAAAAAAGTATAAAATACAAAATAAAATCAAGTATCCTAATTATAATCATCTGTGATGCAACGATACTAACTTAGGATTAATATATAGATATTCTGTTTTCTTGAGACACTCAATGATTAATATAAAGAAATTATGAAAGAATTTTTGAAAACAATAATAAAAAAAAATTTTACAGTTAGTATCGACATATTTGTAACTTGATCATTTCATTTATCACATAAAAGAGAAGTATATACATTAATCATTATTTTTAATTGATTCAACGTTGATTTCATAATTTGATCATTCTTCTGATAATTTAATATTTATTTTAGTAACTATTCTGTTCTAATAATTTCAAATTGTTTCTTTTGATTATTTTTCTTTTGTATCTAACAAATATTACAAATGTTCAATTTGATGATATGGTAGCTATCCTTTTGTTTAGTTAATTTCAGAATCGTTATCGCGTTGAAAACGAAATTTTGCTTGTACATAATTTAATCATACTTTGAAACGAACTCAATACAAAGATAATACAAGAAGATAAAACTTGTCACATGTGATTATTTTAAAATATCAAATAAGATGATATGTTATTTAAATAATAATTTTCCAAACATTTTATTCAAACAATTCCTATGCCTGATAAAAAAAGTATTTTTTCTATTTCTCGACTTTCTTTTTATAAAGTAATAAATGATAATTTAATAAAACTGATGTTTGTTTTATTCTGGTATATAAAACTCTAAATATTCATTTATTATACCATATAGAAGTATTCATTTCTGTATTGATAAATGTACAACCTCCTACTCCAGTGTACTATAGATAACCTCAAACTATACTGCCGCCATATTTCATCGAAGATTCTCAGTTTCCAATTCGGTGTTAATCCCTTGCAGGGAACTTCGCTTATGTCGAAGTTCATACAATGTAATAATAGAAGTTGGCTGATTCTTTCCTGCACTAGTGATTCAACTAACATAAATTCGTTTAATCGACTATTGAATAAAATTTGATTCAAATAAATGGTTATAAACGGAGTTCTATAAGATAACCAAAGGAAAAAAAAGAAACATGAAAAATCCATTTCTTTTGAATTCTAACGTGTTCTAATTCTAGTTCGAAGCATGATCGATGCACTTTCCAGAAATCATTCGTTGAATTTTAATACCTACAGTGCATATCATACAGGTAAAAATAATAAGAACGATATAATACTTCCCTCCTCCCACTTATGGTTTAGGCTACGTACGTAAATAACACAGTAAATACACTCATCAGCAATCTAAATTCTTTCCTAAATTGTTTCAATTTTTTTTTTTTTTTGCATCAGAGTAAAAAGTACAAAATTCACTGTCACCAAAGAATAACAGATACAATTCATAATTAAAATATTCCACGTACGAAATTGTTTCGAAAGAAGCGGGGCATGCCAACCTCGCGAGCCGCTGTACAAACTCCCCGAGCGAGTGTAAAATATATCGGTGTCGACGCGAGCAAACACGAAAATTATCCGAGTTATTTTAATCGTTCAAAATTTTATTCTACCGTGAAACTGGCGGACGTGTGTGTGTGTGTGTGTGTGTGTGTGTTGGTGGGAGAGAATACTGAGTCCAGCCGACGCGACGCGCGGCGGCGTTTGCGCGGAAAAATACGCTCTATCTGATTCGCAGAGGCATTTCAATCCGGCTAACTGTTCCGCGTTACTCTCGAGCAGTTGCATCCCGTTCTCGTTCGAATACATTAGGAACTCGGAGGATCGATAAACCCTCTAATGGCGAGGAAAATGGTATTAGGGATTTTCCTTTAATCCGCCAGGCCTGACCTCGTTACTGTTGAAATGTCTGGCTAACAGAGCATATATGTATAGTTCTCTTTCTCCCTGCTGGTAATCGAAAATACTTTGCTTAATCGTTTTAGCTGATATGTTTCCTCGATGCGGCAATGGCAGCGGAATTTAATGAGGCGGAGATATAACATAACGAATGTAGAAGCAAAGAGTTTGTAGGAACGCAATGTAAAGTAAAGTTGAATAAACTTGATGGAAATATAATTCCGTTTCGAACGTGAAAAACTATAATTTCTGCGGTAAAAATATTTATCTTCTCTATGTTTGAAAGAAATCTAGCCATTGTAAAACGTAGATTTCTTGAATAAAAAGAAGAGGAGAAAAAATTCTGTAACTGTAGTGTTCAACTACATGTTTTCTTGTCAAATTATACTATTTTGTTATTTAATTCTTAAGATGGTTTGAACTTGAAATATTTGCTGTTAAAATGTCTCTTGGTAATCGCAAATATAATACTGTACTTAATTCTTTGACATTTTCATTCAAAACCAAGTTTAATAATTCACGTAAATAACAAACGAACGAAAAATAAAAAGTTTAGAAGAATAAAATGACTTTGATAGAAATATAATTTCATTTCTAACATGGAAAATTATAATTTCTGCAGTAAAAGTATTTATTCTTATTCTAAAAGAGATATGCGCAATTGAAAAGTTTTATCATCTACAATAAATATCGAAGCGCAGGGAAAGAGAAAACTATAATAATTTCTTTACCCTCCTAAGCTTCCAAAAAATGTAAGAAAATTTTGGATCATTTAACGAAACCCTTGCTATATCATACAGTTTTTAAATTAAACTTTTAAAAAGTTCCTCAGGAAGAATAAGAATTTGCTTTAAAAAGATTCGCTGAAGGGTGTTGACGACTCAGTTTGGAGGATTAAGGAATAAAATGTGTTCCGAGATTTTTGGCAGTGTGCATACATAATGATCATGGCAAGTCTAATTCTATTTGACTTTTGTGATAAATTTTTTTATAAAAACTTTTTCTATACTTATTCGATTAAATTTCGTGATTTGAAATTTTCAAGATTAATATCGTACTACAATATGTATACACATATATTATTCGCGAATTGAATAGCACAGAGCTTACTCGACATTTTTAGGACCATCGATCGAGTCGAGGTGCCATCGGTTTTCATTCATGTGACATATGGTACGTGCCAAATGCATGGTGCACGCATGACGTCCAAAGTGGTTTAGCACATTTGCACATAAACATGTTTGAGTATATTAGTAATATAGCAGCCGAAAAATAAAGGGGGGGAGAGCGAAATGATTCACATACGTGTTAAGCTCATAATGAAAAATAGGATTATGATAGGATTTTAAAAGTAAATGTCATAGTAGATTGCAAACGATGCTGCGATATTCAATATAAATGTTTATATGAAATTCAGACACTTAACTCAGCAAATTTATTAAACTTAATTGATAAGAAATAAGTAATAAAAAATATTGGATGAATGCGAAAGTTCTGTTGATCGTTTAATTAATTAAACAAGAGTAAAACGAGTGTCTTTAATATTTTTATTTGTTTCCTACGAGATTTACACGTGATTCATTTTATTTTACAACTCCTTTCGGATTAATTAATCTTATTAATTGTTGAATTGATTGATTATTGCAGCTGATGTTCATCAATTATTGCTATTGATTAATTATTTCTTTTGTAAAGAGGATTGTGAGTTTCTTCCTTTCTCAAACGAAATCATGGGCACGTTCTTTTCTCGTTATAACACAATTATATAACATGTAAGACGTAAAATTAGTTCCACAAAATTCATTTTAACAAACAAACAGGCAGAACTTTTGAATTTTTATTTCATTAATTTACATTCCGATTGAAATTTATATTACTGCTGAGATTCTATTTATTTCTGTAATATCAAAAGGTGTACATTATCGACCAATTTTATATACGAATAACGATAATGACGTTGCGTGACACAGTGTTATCAATATTGATAATACGTCGGCACAATCTGTTCCAATATCTATACATGTGTGGATGCCATGCATGTATTGCTAAATATACATGTTGCAATTATGATTGGATATCCTTTGTGTATCTAATAGACATTGGTTACAGTATAGCATAGATTCTATGTTTGTGTACACGCATATGTGTATGGAACGCTCTGAATGGGGGTTTGTAGTTAAGATCAAAATCTATTTTCACGGCGTTAATAGAACTTCCCATATTTGTATACACTGTGTATATGAACATAACATAGCGTACGTTTGTATTAAGGATAATAATTTTCACGAGAAAGATAATAATTCCAAGAGAAAATATTATTAGTTACATTGATTTTTTACGTGAGCATTACAAATATTGAAAATTATTGTATTATATCGAGATCATAAATCGTGAATTATTATAATATTTATTGTTACGTTCAAATACAATCACAGGAAACTTTATAATGAATCTACAATGAAGGTGACTAAATACGGTATGTATAAAATGTAATGTTATCATTACGTAGATCACTTTGTGTGTTGCTGCATTCAGTTAATAAAATTAAAAGAAACCTCGTAATTTTACTGTAAAAAATATTTATAATGGAGACAACGTGTGTTTCCACCATTGTGTATTTTTGTATTCAGTTAAAAATGAGAGAAATTTTATGATGAAATTTTACGTATAACGAATACGTGATGTTACAATGAAGAATTTCTCGAAAAAATGACTCTTGAAAGATAAAATCTGCCAGTGATAGACAGTGTTAAAATTCTTCGATTTAAATCTCATTGTGAAAATTTTGGATGTGCTCGATAAAAATTTTTAAAAAATCCGAATCTGATTTATGGAATTAATTACGAAATTGCGTAAAAATTTGTTCAAATAATACTGGACTAAGAAGTGAATGGCATAGATGGGAAAGAAATTGAATTATATCATTTAAAATTGAATTACAATTGATTTGTGACATGAAAATTTTTAAAACTTGAAATATGTAGTTTTAAACGAAATCCAATAGTCGATTTACTTTAATATTTACTTGTTACTTTAACATTTAATGTGTCTTTAAAATATCAATTTATGTGATAAAATGAATAAATGTGATACATTTATGCCGTGATATAATTGAATAATTTACGTGTAATATAATTATACATAATTTGCGTAATATGTTATATATCATATATATATATAATATGTATAGTAGTAACTAAATATAGTACAATTATATATAATTAATATAATACCATAGCGAACTTTTAAATCATCACAGAACACTCTATAGTTCATTTTATTGCCACGAGCAAACATAAAATCCCCAAAGCTCAAAATCGCTGTTTCGCAAAAAGTGATTCTATTTCACATCACAAAAATAATATCATCTCACTCGTGTGACGAAAAAATCGAAAAACACATCGACAACGATTTCCCTGGTATGAAAAACAAACCAATTACACGTTTCTTTTTTTCCTTTTCTTTTTTTATTAATCCCATCAGAAAATCCTCCAAACTGTTCGATCGAAAAAGAGCAACAAAATATTTCTCCGTCATTCATCGATCCCCGGCACCAATAGCAACGGCGAATTCTGTACACCTAAATGCTTGTCGTGTCATTCGTAAGCGGCAGTCGTAAGTAGAAAAATGCCGCTTAAAAAAAGAAAAGAAAACAGATACGTTGCCCCGAGTAAATAACGTACTTTCTCATTCATGACGTTTTCGAAGCGCGCAATCTTTCGTAGAGAAACATTTTTTTCACGCAACGTTGCTCGCTCGCGCATACGCCAAGTATTTCAACGTTACACCATGCAAACTAGCGCGCCCGTATAAATGGACGGACGAAGTGCTCTCGCTGGTAAAATATTAGACTTGCCGCACTCGCAAAGTGGTCGAGCTATAATGCTCGTACAAACAGCGGCGAAAGAGGGGCCAGGATGGTGGGATTCGACGATGACAGGGAAATGTCGCGTGTCGAAAAAGCGCTACTTTCGTTTCAAGTTTAGAGGAACGTTGAACGACGTCCGTCGGTGATACACGATGCGTTGCATTTGTATTTGTCGCATCGTTTTATACTGCAGAACGAGTTTAGGTGTCTGCTGTCTGTGTCTGTTTCGTATCTGGATTTTAGAACGATTGAGACTGCAAAGCTTTTACAAATTTTTAAAGCTCAAAGTTTTCTATGAATTTCATAAAGTTCCAAGTATTCCAAGTATTGTAAGTAAATGTAGAAGATGTTTATTTGACGGATTACTTGAATCACTGCAAATAAGTGAACATTTTTCTATTATCAAAGTTCAATTTGTAACAAGAATATTAATGTTTGTTGAATTGCACCAACTGTCCAAATAGCGTACGTGAATCATAGCAGATCACACGAACGTATCGTCAATCGTTCTTTGTCTTCAGTACGTTATATTATGTTAGATTTAAACGACAAAGTTTCAAGAAATTCCGACATTATCTGTAACTTTAATGTTCCGAGTTCAATGAAATGATGAAAAAGTCATGTAACAAGTTGTTATAAAAAATAGATTTCAATCGTCAAGTCCATGACGAAAAAAGTTTTTAAATATTTTCAAACAGAGACGTTTGTTTATTTTTACAACTACCAAGAAACAAGCGTAAAGGCGTAAAATTATTTTTGAAAAAAAGTTGAACTCAGAATAGTTCAAAGTGTATATTTTGAAATGAAACCAAGTGGATTGTTGCATATTTTTTTTCACCAAGTTGTAACAATTTGAATTATCGGTAATTTCTTATCGTTTCAGTTATGTTTCTCACTGCATCTCGTAAATAAAAGCATGTCGTGTCACGCTTCTTCTTGCAATTGCAAACTAACGCAAAAAAAGGAAAATTTGTGTAATGTCCGCTCAAAATGTCTCGGGATATTTTCATTTTTAATATTCAGTACTTACATATTTTACAATATGATATATAATAATATAATGTATAATACAATATATTAAACTATACATTATAATGTATAATACTATATATACATACATACATGTATATATTAAATATATACAATATAATACATAGTACAAATAATTTGATATATTAAATACTAATATATTAAACAGAGTCTTTGTTATACAAAGTATGTTTTATATTTATTGCATGTATTTTTTGTAAATACAATAATAAATTATTGTGCCAATGAAAGGCGAACTTTTCATGAGAAAAAGAGGGTTTATTAGACAACATATCTATTTTATTCGATTACTCTTTGCATTTACATCTTTCAGGCAACTTCGTGATTCCGCGTTCAAAGTTGCCGCGTGAGGATATCCGCGTGAGGATATCGGATTCCGCGTGAATCCGATATCCTCATCAGCAGTGAAACTTGGCAAACCAATTCTGACACTGTTTGTAGTTCGAAGGCTTCTTCACCATACATGTCAAATAATTTTTTATGAACCTGCACAGCTATTTTCGGAGATAGTACAGCAAAATATGACAGATTTACTGTTTTGAAATCGACGCAAAACAATCAATTGTCACGAAGATCGTGCGTTTTCTTTCTCCAAAACAAACTTGAATGAATTTTCAGTTTAGAATAAAGTTAGTTACATGCCTCCATCTACCAGAAAAAAACGCAATTGCTTTTTGGCCAATCCAATATATTGTACATATATGGCGTATAATTTCTACCTTCACACCGCGTGATTTATATCGTAAATATCGTATGTAATTTGTATTTATTGTACGAATATAGTACTTGCTCCAAGATTTCCGGGCGGCGGAAGGGGGAAGGGGGAAGGGGGTGCACGTCGGCACGCGCGTGGCCCCAGATTTCCTCTCCAGCTGAAACGTAGAAATCAGAATGCGTAGAAAATCGGCGGATGACGGTGCTGCGTGCGCCTGCACATATTGCAGAACGGCCGTACCTGTCGAACTCTATCATCGCATAAAATCGGCCTGCAGGCGTAATACCCGTTTCGCCGCGTTCAATGGAAATTGCTCGTGATCCTCCAACATTTTTTATGTTTCTACTCCTCTGCACTTGCTCGTTCGTTCTACCTCTCTCTCTCTCTCTCTCTCTCTTTTGTTTCTTCCCCTCCCTTCCCCTTCGTGTCTCTCGTTGTCGTTTTTCCTTTCGCGTCGTTTCGCGAGATCGTTCGTCCGTCTAATACAGGTGTGCTTTATCGTTTTCGACTGAGCCACGACCGATGTAGCCGGTTCGGTAAAAAATTCATTAGACGGATAACGCGCTCGTTCGTCTCTTTATTTCACTCGTAACGCAGGTGATTTTCGTGGGGCAAAATGAATTTTTGAATGGTCTTTGAAACTGCATCGTTTAATGGTTGTCCGAGGTGTTGGAAAGTAATCCCGATGCATTTTACAAGCGGCGTCGTATCATTGCTTTGGAAGGATGAATTGTTATCAATTATTTAATCTTTTGATCGCCCGATGAAACGAAGGGGAATTTCAGGGTGAAGAATTTAGAAGGTAATCATCTCTTCGTTCTTAGGTACATTATTTATCGAGAATTATTTTTGAAATTGTATCGTTTATTTTAGAAAATAATTATCTCTCTCTTCTCGAGCTACGTTGTTATAATCAATTTACTATACGTTCGTTAATCATAAATGCAATACACAATTGTTAATTGTGTTTGAAATAAACGACTTCAACGATTCTGTGCAGCATTGAAGATTCTCTCTCTATTAACATAATTGTTGAAAATGATTCTGGACTTTTATAAGTATCGTGTATCATTATTTTTGAAACTATTTCGAAAGCTAAATTTCAGTTTGGTTGCTCAATTTCTGGGAGCTCACTTACTTATTCTATATTATCGTTAAAGTATCATTGAAGAAATAAACATTGCGTATTAAAATCACCAGTAATTATAGTAAATTAAAATTGAATATATTATACTAGAGTTAACAATATATTAAAATGTAGTATTATCAATACTTGATATATTTCTGTTTTATCAATACTTAGTTATATTAATAATGTTATTTGTATTAATACTTAACTTATTATATTTTAAATACTATTAATTTTTGTTATTATTATTATTTTACGTTGTCATTTACTCTATTACTCATTACTTTTATTACTCTTTTATACTACAAATTACATTAACATACAAATGAAAATGTAATATAAAGCATGTATTATACTTTCATGATATGTAACAATACTATAGTATTATATGTACAAACAAAATCATTGTGCATCACTCGTACTTCTGATATTATTTGAAAAAATAACACGTAATACAGTGATATTGTTTGAAAAAGAAAACAAATTCGACGAAAACAACAGTAAGGCAGAGCCAGCGCGAAACATCTTTCACGAGAAAACGAGTTCATATAAATAAATATCATATAAATAAATATGACGCGACGTTACATAAATTTTCACGTGCCATACTTTGCTAACCTGTTAATAACACTTTTGCGTGGTTTTTGAGGCCGAAAAGTTATTACAATGGCCTCTCTGGCTCTTAATAAATACCGTCATTAGTTATGTGAAACGGCGACGCGATGGAAATATGCGCTCGATATAGTACGCCACGTCGAACGCAATTTAAAACGGGCGCGGACGTTAATTATAATTTTCCGGCAACTCGATGACTTTCGATAAATCGCCCCGGCTGCGGGGCTGCGTGCTTTCGAAAATGCATCGACGAAAAATTCGACACGCCTGGGAAAATAAATAATTGCGCACTCCGGATGAATATTCAGCGGAGACGATTCGCGTTTACCGTTTCTCGTTGACACGCGGGGATCGTTCGCGAGACCGATTCTTCGTGTTGGTTAAGATAATCGATAGTCAGGTAGATACCTACGAGTTTTTGGATATTCTTGAAATGAAACGTCAATACTAAAGTTGAACTTTACGGTGGTTATATTTCTGGACCGATGTTTTTATCTTGTACGTATATTTTTAATATGTTATGGACTTTAATATGTTAGGGACCACGCGGTATTTTCATTTGCAATTCTTCTCATACACAGTTTGTACCATATTTTTAATATTATGAGAGGAAGATTTAAGAGTTCGTTTGATATTCTTTCATCATTATGTCGTTTACATGGATTTTATAATTTTAATATTTAGTGAAATTTAATGTATTTGTCATAATATCATAAATAACTGTTCGGTCCTTGACGAGTTAAAATAAAATTTACGTGTGTTTATTTACGTATCATAAAGCGGAGAAGTGCATTTTATTTTTGTTATACTGAGCATATTAAATTCATTTATCTCTCGGCCCAACATTTTGAATTAATACGTATAATTTATATTTGTATATTTATAATTCTTATGTGTATGTACGTATATATATATAACCTCTATTGTATAAATTTTATAAAATTATGAATTTGAGTTTTTACAGTTTTTAATGCAATAAAATTTCGCACTCAGTACTATTGGTTTGAAGTTCTGGTCGCTTGAATCCTATATGTAAATTATTGAATGTTTGAGTGAAAAGTTAGGTAGGTAATAGACTTCTCACATGGGACAGTAGAAATTATTACAGTTTGGATTTACATTTGAAATGCCATATTTGATAATGCCATTTAGTATATTATTAATATTGGAATATGGAATATGAATATTGATTAAGAAATTACAGAATATTAATGATTTCAATATTTGGGAATTTCTGTCACGAGTAGCTGTTAAATAATTTATATAATTTAAAAATACACGTATGATAAACGAAACACGAGTGTAAAATACAAAAGTATTTTATGAAATGTGTTATTATTTTGTGAAATGTAAAAATGCGAAATAAGCTGTTTAATCCATTTTTAGATGATAACAAAACAAAATAATCATTACATTACTGATCGAACAGATCTTACATGAAAGTAACAATCTTTGAAGACGTGTAAACATCCTAATGATCTAATAATATTTTTTAAAAATTAAATATTAATTAAACATTTTTTTGCAAAACAGTTATTTCAAATCTATAAAGTATTAAAACGAATATTATAAAGTATTAAAATTTTACATTAGCCAACGAATAACCGGATGAAACTGACAGAGGTGCATCAATTATGTTTATGTTTGTACACAAATTAATTACTTGAGTGAAAATAAATATGAGTACTTAATAACTTTCATCGTAAAATATATTGTATTTTATCGCAACCGAAAATGAAGAGGAAAATAATTAATCTTGAAACAATAATTTATGGGTAATGTGTTCTTTAAAATTAATCATTGAATTTTATGATTCCTATTTCTAGAAATGTACGTGGAAATATCAAATTAATATTTTAACTCATATACATCGATATCTTGTATTTAGCTTAGAAATTTAAAAATTTTATTACTCCGATATTTTAATTGCTCTTTGATTGACGTCTTGTTTTGTTTTTAACTTGGAAATCATTATTTCGAATTCAAATGGAATTCTACGATACTACGAACGATTATAACATATAATATTATATAGTTGTATTATTATCTAATACCTTATTTTATTTTCAATTTAGAAGTTTTCAGAAATTTTATTGCTCCGATTTTCAATGTTTGAACAAATTTTCAATGTCAGAACTCGTGTTAATTATTGGCAGATTGTAAACTACGAATACGTAAAATACAAATGTTTGACGTATAATATCAAAGCTATAACGTAATTACAAATCAGTAGCTACTGTATGAATAATAGTGACAGTTGGCATTTGTGTTGTATTATTCATCACTAATTTATATATTTTTGTATTTAATTATCGATTATTAAATGTAATTAAACATAATTTGCATGGGTGTCGTGTCAGAGAGACTACGAGCTCATGCGAATGCGGAGATGCAATGATTGATCAAAGTGTATTTGAGCAAATTTACGTTGTAATAATTTATAATAATATATTTCAATTATGGTAAAATGTTTTCCTGTTTCTATTCTAATGCCAGTGACATTAACATCAAATAACAATTCGAAATATTAAGTTGTGATACTTGTAAAATGAAATTGCTTTAGTCAACAATTACATCTAATGACAGGAGTTATATACAGAGGTATTTTTTTTTTATTATTTTACTAAAATTTTTATGGTATTCTTAGAAAGTTTTAGATTATTTTTGTTCAATTTTTTATTTCTTATTATAAGTAATATTATTTTATTTCTGGCTAAAAATTTTGCGTTTAATAATAATGAAATATTAAACTTGAACTATTATTTATAAAGTACTTATAATTCATAATTAAAATTCATAAAATAAAAGTGTTTTTTCCATTGCTTCATGCATTATGTTATACTTCGATAAATCTAACGAGAATAATATTATATATACCCATAATATGTAAAGTGCTATGTATTATATTATATCTCTGGTATTATCTGCTCGAATCTCCAAATTTTTCCAATATCTAATCAAAAATAACAAGGGATGTAATAAAAAGAAAAGTTTTCGCACTGGGAAATTTTTGTATTTAATGTCAAAGAATTATTTAATACCAGAGAATTAAATGAAGTGCTAAAAATTCAAATTGTAAAAAGATTTTGTAATTCATAACTGAAAATCAATGCAATAAAACATTTATCTTCAGCAATTATATTATGCAATAAATCTAATGAAAGTATTCCATACTTGTACATAAAAATTAAATTACATTTCTCGCGTTATCTATTCAAATGCCGAAATCCTTCCCAATAGTGTATTTAATATTTTTTTTTTGCTTTGTACTTGATGAAATTGAAATTGCACTTGAAAATTTTGCATTTAATACTAAACTCCACTGTGACAAAAAGTTTTCGTAATTAAAGTTCGATATAACAAATTTATCTATTATTCAATAAATTCGATGAAAGTTGCATAACTGAAAAAAATTAATACATTTCTCGTATTATCTATTCAAATCTTCAAATTCCTCAATTACCTCAATGTCTACCCAAATCAAAACTAACAATAACGAAAGATAATGTATCGTATTCTCATTTGAAAATTTTGCATCTAAGAAAACGTACTAAAATCCATTATAAACGAAATTGAATGATATAAAACAGAAATAACTTTTACGAACACATGTTTCTTAAATTTTTTATTATTATATTTGGAAATATAATCAATGGGCTTTTTTCAGTATTATTATTTATATGTGAAAAACAACATCCTTAAAATGACCACCATTGTGAAAAAGTTGTGACTTCATTTGATTTTTTTTTTAAATCAAATCACTCCTAAACTTCAGAAATTCCTCGTACTATCCGTTCAAATCCCCGAATATCCAATGTCTATCCAAATCGAAAGAAACAGAGGACATGATAAGAACAACAATAACAAAAAAAAAAAAAAAAAAAAAGAAAACAGCATACTATGCCACGGTTATTGTATTTGCCACGACATTCGCGAAAGAAAGTTGGCGGGCAGATGTATCAATAAGTGTAGCAGAGTGTTCTCGCGCGATAAATCCGCGGCGTCAAGAGTCGGAGATACGGAATAGAAGGGAATCGCCGAGAGAATTGTAGGATCCTAGATAGGGTAGGTGTATCGCTGCTGGCTGCAGTTGGCAGGATAACGGCATACGAATACGAGGGAAGAAAGGAAGCGAGAAGTTCTTGACGTCTGCGCGAGGATCCTTTCGGCGCAAATCCAATTCGACAAGTCTCGCGCGTAACCTGCAACGCGGTCGTCGAGGAAATAAATCGGGTGACGAGTGTCTGAGGCAGGATCCCCGGTTAGGGCGAACTTGCAAGGAGGAGACTTATGAGAAAGCATCCATTGTCATTAATACAGCGAGCACAAAGGCTCAGATGGAGAACGTTCGATTCGCCGTGCATTCGTGAAATTCGCTCGAAAGTTTATTCTCCGCTTGGCTGTGTCTAAGACTCGTTGCCATTGTTGGAGTTTTCTGCTCCAGGATGTGCCACGTACGAGTCGCAAGTTTCGTCGAGGGTGAATCAAACTGAACAATCTATACGGTCGTTAATTTGTTCGAGGAACTGTAACGAAACGTTTACTAAAACGTATTAACTCTAGCGTTGGAACGACGTGTCACGCACGTCGAGAATTTTTTGTCCCAACATTTTCTCAGTTTTAAGTATATTTAAATGTAATCCTCAGGCAAAACAAATGATAAATTTATTACTTCCTAATAATTTCTATCTAGTGATATCATACCGACGAGTTCAAAAGGAAAAGAAGGCGACGCATTATTGTATACGGTTCGGTCACTCGTTATGGTCCGCGAATCAGTTGCCAGCGCAAGAGGTTAAAGTTAAGAATAAATGCAACGATTCTTTCTTTTTCAATCAATTTCTTTTTTTTTTATATATATATTATATTTATGAAAGTTGATTCCAAGTATTCGTTGAATTTTTTTTTTTATTACTATTTCTTCTTTATGAAATTTCAAAAAATTAAAGTATTTATAAATTATTGCTAAGTCTTTGATCCTTGCTTTAAAATGTCGAATCAAGCTCGTGGTACGAATTATGATTTCGGTTTGGAAAAGGAAAAATTACCACGCGATTCACTTAAATTCTTCAATTTGAAAATTAGAGCGTATAAATCACATACTTTACATCTAATATGATGTTACAATTATCATAATTAATGCTTATCTAAGAAATTTGATGAGGAAATCAAGGGTTAATATGAAATACAATTTGACAATTTTCTTGTCTATCTTTAAATTTTTCTTTTCTATCTTTGAAGTTTCTTAATGTAATACTTGTCAGTATCAGAGCTGGATAAAAAATTTGAAGAAAAAATATTTCAAACGATTTTATTATTATTATTTGTTATTTATTTGAAATATTGAATGTTGCACGATTTAAATAAAATAGTAAATTTAAATAGGAAAGTAAAATATTTTCGTTTGAATATCATAAAGCATAAAATAAAATATTTTTATCTTGTGTTTTAAATATGTATTTTCTAGTTATAAAAGTAAATTGAAAGAAGATTTATAAGATTTATCGAATATAAATATTACAATTTGTCAACATATTTGTCAACGTGTTTTAGAAGATTGTTTTAATTTAAATATAACAAGTAGATTCGACATTGTATTCTACACAATACGTTAGTTTATTCATAATCACAATCTTAACTTATTAACAATGTTGAATACATATCATTATATATTTCCAGTAATATATAAAGTAATTAAAATAAATAAAACATCTCAAGATATAAATATTTTCAGCATCCTTCAAACAAAATATTATTTTGAAAACTTATTGCGATTAATGAAATATTTTATTTTTACGTAATTTTTGTGTAATTTAGATAAAATCGATTATTTATTGTATATTATTCAAAGGAATATTTTTCTACATCTTCAAGTCACGTTGAAATCTTAAATATAAAAATAACGATCATATACTCTCCTCTACAATTTTGGCACTCTTTGTTCTCACTATAATCAATTAACAGATATATCTGTACATTTCGTAACGATTTATTTTTGTAAAAAAAAAAAAGGTCGCCTTCAGCAACAAGTGGGTCAAACAGAATTTTTAAACAAGAAAAATTCGTCTCGAATTTCCAAACTCTATTTACTTCATAGGATGGAACGGTAGATGCTCTGTGAAGTACGGGATAACTTTTTTACTAGTGTATAACTTGGAAAGATTGCGTGTACCCAACAAACATAAAATACTTGAGTTTTCTTATATACGCTAATGTAATATTAAATCAGCACACGGTATCGTTTCTGTGAAACTTTACTCGATAAATGCGTTAACTTTCCGTAATACCATTACAAAGTAGTTGGTACATGATAACTTACAAGAAGGTGAGCTCCGCGTTCGGAGGATTTCATTCAAACTTGCAAGACACGGAGCGAAATTCTTTCTCTTTGCAAATTACGTTTACAAATTATTCGTTTACGGAGTTTCTCGGGCAATAGAAATAAAAACTGTTGAAGCGTGTATTCATAGATTTTGCAAACTACATATTACCTCGTCTTTTCATTTGTTTTTTTACCTGTTAGCAGCAGGTATATACACAATGTCAATTTGATTTTCATTTTAAAAAATCAGTATTCGTACGAAAAATCTATTTTTATGCAATATATTATATACGTGCAAGGAAATTAATTTTTTTAGATTTTTAAGTTTTTTCAATCAAACCAATTCTATGACACAAACTTTCCTGAATAAATCAGCTTTATTCACAATTCGAAATTTATAAAACAATTTTTGTAGGAAAACCTTGAGTATTTACGTATATCTGCAAATTTCGAATACTTAAAACAAAGATTTTAAACATTTTCCTTGCATTTTGTTTGCAATGTTTGTTCTTACAACTGTGCGTATAAAGCTTATATACTTCGTGCTTTTTTTTTTAAATTTCATAATTTGATTTTCAATTTAAATCAATTTAATGAAATTTCATTTCAATTTAACGTAATTTTTTTTTTAATAAATACAGACGTGCAGTTAAAATGAATATTCTGCAAAAGCGTGTTATAAAATATTGGATTTTGAATAATACAAAATTTTACGATAAATTTACGACAGAATATCACTTCAAAGTGCACAAATTTTTGCGATAAATTTATCATAAAATGTTCGCACACGTGTCGCAAGAATAACGACTGCAATTTTGAAGTGGCACTTCGTTCCGCGAATTGTGCAGTGATATCCGACGCAACATTTAATTATACTATGCTATCACGCACTGTACTTATTTTTACCGTTTCGGCAATTATATAAAATTAACGTATTTATACTAAAATTAATATTGCTTCGTACTTTTAGTTTAATTTTCACTCAAGTGTATAATCAATTTATCGTTTTCACGTAATTTTCCATTGAAACATGTACTCGTCTATCTATTTAAGGTCTCTAAGTTGAGACCTCAAATTTCTAATATAAATTGGCTATTGTGTAAATTTTGAAAAATTTTGATATAAATTTATTCGGATAAGTACGAAATTATTAAACTCATTTATGAACCATGTATGAACAGTTGTTAAATTTTATAAAGAATTAACGAATATATCGAAATATATTGTTTGGTTTGAGTGAAACATTGTTTACACGTCCATTTTATTGATCACTGTTTATACTGTTTTTACATATTTTTTTATTACTGTTGAAATTATATTGTATATGTTGTTAATTTGTTACGAATTATTGCTATTGTTTTATTACTGTTCATTTAACTAATTATTGTCTGTATTATTTGTATGGAAAATTTATTTGGATTTATTTCATCAACAATGGAGGGTGTTTTCAAAATCGAACAGGGTGTGACTTTACATTCAAAGTAAATCGAAAAGAAAGAACAGTGTCTGTTTATTTTTGAGTCTTCGTTTTCGAGGAAATTGAATTTGAAAATTTGCCCTTCCTCAATCTTTTATACTATCATTTTAAAGATAATACTATATATCTTCTTTTAATAAAAGCGAAGGAATTTAATGAAAACAAAAACTTTTCCATATTTCAGAATTCTTTATAAATTTCTTTCAATTCTTTTCAAGTTCTCTAAAATTCCGATCTTACGAAACAATAATAATTTCTATCGTTTTAAACATAACTCTGTAAAGAACTTGCACTACTCGACGAGCCAATAAATTTTAAAAATATCAATTTCTGTGCTTTAAAAATGTTATTTGTGTTATCGTAATGTTACTGCGTTATTGATTCAATGGAACCCAAAAACCCATGTGACGATACATCCCCTTTTCTCCGTTTAAACTTCCATGCAACAGAGAGAAAAGCAATATTTCAATTCGCCGAGTTCTCAGAGAGAACGGAAAAATGCCGTGCAATCCCGCCTTCCGTCGGCGATTTAACTTTCTCGACGGAGTAACTAAGTTTTGATTTCGTTGTTCCCGGCATCCCTTCGATCCAGAGCGAAAAGAAATTGTTCCGGCAGTATTCGGCCAATTAAAAATTCCGGCTGGCTGACGAGCTCCCCTAATTATCGCCGTTGCGCCGCGAACGGTGTGGCAGGCTCCTCAATCAGCGACGGTTAATTAAGAAGTCCTGGTAATCATCGACGAATTTCCAGAACGAAACCTAACCTAAACCACGCGTCTGAAAAAAAGGCCGGGGCTTTTGTCGCTGCCTCATTGTTTTTTCTGTCCATCGACGATGAACTTTCTTTTGCGCCATTTTTCCGCGTTTCTCTCTCTCTCTCTTTCTCTTTCTCTCTCTTTTTCTTTTTACTTCGGATAAATCGGCAAAAGTCGAAGAAGCGAAGTGCGCCTTCGTCGAAGCTGGCCTTTGCTTATGGACGGCCATTTTGTGCAAGTGCATTCATAACTGCTCTCGCTTTCTTCCTCGTATTTCCTCTTTTTCTCTTCGATGAAAAGAATGAAATTATTCGATTTAAGGCTTCGCTTTCGAGAGAATCGAGTTTCAAGATATTCGTCAAGTGTACAGTCACGGAAAGAAAGATATTAATTGCATATTTGTGCGATGAATTTGGGAAATTAGTAAAATGTGATTTTTGAGAAACTCAGATATAAATATTAAATATTCCTGTGTTCGAAAATTTTATTAATTGAACATTTCTGTCTCCCTTTCTGTCGGTTCGAATATATTGCATTTGTAACATGGCTAATGAATGTAATTATGATGTTTATTAATGTCGTTTCTGAATGCACAAAGTGGGAAACAAAGGAAAAAAATAAATATAATAAGTGAAATAGTTGCAAACAGTTTACGGAACTTTGATCATGCTTGTTTGTCAATGCAAATACATACATGTTAATAAATTAATTGAGACTTGCAGCAAAGAGTTCGTCTCAGAGAAAACGTTCTTCGAAATCCAGGAGAAAACTCCGGAGGAAAGTTCTCCCTCGTCTAAAGTTCGATACAAAGAGTTCTCTCTTTAAGCTCCAATAAAATATTCCTTCAAAGGATCGAGGAAAAATTTCTCACATTTTCCTAATTATTTCGTTCTTATTGCACGGTTTGTTAATCCATTTCCAAGCGCGTTCTTGCTGAAATTTAAATAAGCCAGGGAAAGTTCTGTCCAGTCTAAAGAAGTTTATGAATTTTTCCAGCAGCGTGTGGCCAGTCGCTTGTATATCAAACCGTGGATTCTAACTATTAACGAAAAAATATATAGTAATCAGTCAGGAAAACTTGGAAACAACAATTTAAATTTTCACTGAACAGTTTCAATTTAAAGTTCAATTACGATTGTAGTGCTAATAAAATATTCAAAGTATTAATATTCGCGGCAATTGACGAAGCAATTAATTTTCGATCTATTAATCGAATCGTTCGTTTGAATCGGATTCAGGCATAGCTCGTTATTTACAGTACAAGAGCAAATATTTGACAATTCTTGATGCGCTCAGGATATTTATACCTTATTAAATATTGATACGCTAAAAATATTGATTTATAAAATAATATTTGTGTAACATTGGTATTTATTTATTTTATTTATTATTATTTATTATATATCGAATAACGCAAGAATTAATTTTATTTTCGTTTTATTATACGTATAATTGTACGACGTAATAAAAATCGCTAATGTAAATAAACAGGTAATAATCTTTAAACGTTATTTTCAGCATTTCAGGATTTATTTAGTTTTACGAGCGCTTGAATGTATTTGTATTTCGTGTTTCATATTTACGAGGAGCGTCGTGCCGGGGATATGCATTTGAATGGAAAGGTAGTTAAGGGCTCTTTAGGAAAAAGAGTGTTTCGAGTGACACGTAAGAGGCAGTCATATAAATTATAAAACCAGAATTTTCCGCCATATTTTACAGCTGGATAGTTTTACAATTTCTATAAAACTTGGTTATTGAACGTCTAAATATTACGATTTACTAAGATTTATTGAAATTTTTCAATTTAAGATTTATTGATATTGTAAATTTGTATAATGCGTTTTAATATTAAAATTTATCATATACGGTTTGTTAAGATTTATGGGAATTTTTCAGTTGAGAATCTTTCATTCGTGCTTTTTCATTTATTTGCGAGTTATTTAAGAATGACTATAAACGTTCAAGGTCTACTTTGCAGAATCTTATTTGCAATTAAAAACTTACGAAACTATAAAATTTGTTATAAACATTTAGATCGTTTATAATAAACAATAACATATATTAATAATAATGTTACCTATGTAATTCTTTACGATCGTAATGAATTGTTTTATTTGTAATTATTATGTATTTATAGAGAATTCGCGAATTTTTTATAATATAAAAAAATACAATATTTCTTATAATATCTGGCACGTTAAATGATTCTCTATCGAAGATCTATCTCTTTAATCACGTTCTAAATAATATAAATTTGGTTAAAAAAATTCACACAGTTCGGTCGTCAATTTGAAAAACGCAAGGAAAGTGCTTACATTCTTACGACAGACTAAAAGACTATAGAAAAAAGAAAGTAAACGAATTAAGGTGATTGCGAAAGTGGACAATATACGAGATGACATCCCAAATTCAATTATAGACCGTAAGTGGACACTTGACTGCCACTCTAAACGATTAACGTTCGTTGATAAGATCAGACGATGACAAGCGAGAGAAATCGATTAACCTTGCAGCGTCGCTGACCCGTATGAGCATGTATTATACATAAATTGACAAAACTTAATTTTTCCTATTCAATTCAATATTGAATTTGAAAGTTAAGCTTCGAAACTTCCGGATTTGTTAAATTATTATAAAATTACATAAAAATATATTAAATTACATAATTTATTTATTTAATACGTTTCACTATGTGAAACTTACACGTTTTCGGGACGAAATATTTAATTTCTTTGAGATATTATATTACGATTATTATATAACGAAAGTATATTTTTTGCTTTTAATTATATTATAAAATAATCTGTTTAAAATTATTGAAAATTTACTACACTCGATGCTTGTGGTTGTAAATGCAGAAGTATTGAACAGTATTTATGAACTTCAATGATTTAGAAGATCTTCCGACAATGATTAAAAATTAAAAATAAGTTTTAAAAAGGATAAAAAACTAATTTTTGACGAAGGTTTTGCCAAAAAAAAGGTTGAACGATTTTATAGGACTTGTCAAATATGTTTGACGCTGTGATGACTGAACAGAAATTGAGTTATCGCACGAAATTTGTAGAATTTTGGTGAAGAAAATAATAAACTTTATTATTTAATTCAAGTAAATAATAATAAAATCTCATTACTACTTTAATAAATTTTTCAGTAAACTTTGAAATATTAAATTTTGACGACGAATGACGACGTTTACAATGCGTTTAGATAAATAAATGCTTCTTCAATTCCCATTTCGATGAAATCAATGTTCGTTTGGTGATCGAATTGTAATTCGAGTGAGATTGACCCATTAAGGAATGTTACATATAAATAATTCACTTTTTTTAAATCTCGTGAAATTGTAGAATCGAAGATAAAAAAAAGAATAACGACAAATTCGTGGAATCGTGTTTTATAGCCACGATTAATAATAATAATAATAATAATAATTTTATAGTCATGATTATGAAAATAAAACTCAACGTCAAATAACGCGTTAATGGTCAATGTTAAGCGTTTATATCGAGTATACTTGTCATGAAAAGATGGAATTTTTTTGTTTAACGTCGAGTATACTTATGTAGAAAAAATTCGCTTTTGGCATTTATTGCAGAATTTAGGTAAAAAATTACATACATTTGTAATTTTAGCACATTTTAGAATATCTCATGGCAATAAATAAAGCAAACGAAGAAAACGTTGAGAGAATTGTTCGAAAAAATTTATCTCTGGTCATTTTAATTTTGCAAATATTTGATTTTTTTACTTCTTTTTATGAATTGATGAAAATTCAAGTTCTTTTCTCCACGTTTAGAATTTTTAATAGTTTTTTTTTTTATAGAATGGAATTTTTAAAAAGTAAAAAGTTAAGTTCTGCAAAGACCATAAATACCAGTGCACATTCTCAAAACAGAACAAAACACTTGGATAGGCTAAGAGCGGATCGCAATTGCTTCAAACTTTAGAATATTCTTGCCGATTTTGAACAATGATCTTACAATTGGATCGTCTTCGTGATATCGTGACCATCTTCCACGCGATGTTGCGGCGCTATCGAACTACAGCAACGACAGCATGTATCGTATTGCCAGCTTTGATGGATATTGGAACATCAAAGAGAATCGGCCGTTCGCTGACATTCAGTTTAGCGGAGTATTGCACAATCTCTCTCTCTCTCTCTCTTTCTCTCTACTTTGCCTAGCATGGGAAAATTGCAAACCAAACTTTCACGCTCTTTTACGCCCGATATCATACGATTTTCCAACGCTCTAGCATGGCGTGGCACGGCTTGAAAAATTCCTCGTTGTTTCGCATAGAACGTTAAAATCAAAAGGAGCATGAAACTGTATTACAAAGGGAGGGAATTACGGGGAGAGGACAGAAACCGAGGAGGAGATTAGCACGATCTCTTTTTCCCGTTTCATTCTTTGCAAAAGCTCATCCTTAGAATATTAAATGTTATTGTTCAAGGACTTTAGCATACATGTATTATGTACTAAAGCGCACAATTATAACTAGTATATATTTAGTGTATATATATTATAATACATTTTACAATTACAATAATATAGTATAAATATACAAATAATGTATCAATGTATTACGTACATATATAATGTGCAGAATTAAAGCATTAAAATATATATATATATAATATTTTAATGCTTTATGTCTAACATGATATTACAATTTTAACTAAATTTACAATAATTGTTAAATTGTTATAATTGTCATAATATTTATAAACCATTATATCATTACTGTTTACCAAAGATTGAAAAGAAAATCGTAAGGCATGGATTTGATATTAATTCTGTATTAATCCAGTAAATTCACGACGTTATTAATTCACGACGAATAAAACTCTGTCGGTGATCGATGATACATATATCGTCAGAGTCGCACGAACTACGGTCCACGATAATTGTCGCTAATTACGCTTCGCGTGTCACTTTCAAGCCAGTCAGGAGTGCCACAATCCTGTTTTTCCCCCTTCAACGAATAATGCGGCTCGTTATCGCGGCTCTCCTCTAACCATCGAAGCCTTCTGTCTATCCGGTTTCTCTGCTCCGGATCGATTCTAGCGCTCGGTGTCGCCGCGTTGATTGTACCACGCGACTTGCACTTACCGAAAACCACTCGTATCTGGTCCGGTGGTGCTCGTCCGAAGAGCAATCGGGACCGGTCGTCGAACGACGCTTGTAAAGCGAACGTTTAAACGAATTTCACTGTTTTCTTCGTTTCTCGTCGACGATTGGACCGGCGGTTATTTGAACGAGACACCAGACCGGTTTAATGAATGTTTTCGCTGATGCTTGGGCAAGTGTGTAGCCGACTCTTGAAATCCAACTACGCTCCACGCGAATAAACTGGCGACGATCGCGGAGGATTTTGATTGCAGCTTCTTCTTTTTTCTCTCTCTCTCTCTCTCTTATAGCTTCGCTGCGTCTCGATTTTATGGATCTTGTCGGTCCATCGTTCGCGGAACACTGAAATGGAGAATCTCTCGTAGGATTTTTACTTGCAATTGTGAAACTCTATTTTCTACGTTTCGTTCGTCATTTAAACGAATGATTTTTTTTTTCTTTTTTTACTTTTCTTGTATAGATTTTTCAATCGACTGAAACTTTGAAGCATACCATTTTTCACGCAAATTTTGTCATTTTGTTTCAATGTTATCAGACGCGTTTGTATCAACTGTTTGTAGTTACCACGAACAATATTGTCCAGTATGAAATAATAACAAAATACTACATTCTGATGGATGAAATTTTACCTGTGTCGATATAAACGTGAATGTCTTTGATAATAGGATTTTTAAACGTTGAACACACGTTATGAGTCGAAATGAAAAAGAATTTAACATGCACGTGAATTTAAATAATTCTCACAACGCAGAGAAATTGCAATTACGATCGTTTGTTTGATCATGATGAAATTGCAATTATGATTATGATTGATTATGATTTATGTTTCGCAATTGTAATTTGACTGCAATTGCTTTGTTATTTTAGCCGAATTGTCAACACGTTTCTTTAATGTTCATTTCTTATTACTTTTAATATTATTTGCACAACTATCAGTAGAGAAGTTACTTCAATCAATGTTTCTTAAATTATTTCGCTGCGTTAACTGATAGCATGAAATATTTGCGCTATAATTCTCCTTTATGTAATTTTCAACTTTATCCACCCTATTTACGGGGTGCAGTATAATCCCGCTCATCATTTATTATATTTCCTTTGTGAAGCATTACCAGCGACTACTAAAAATTGAAAGATATTCCAAAGATTTGCAAGCACTGTGTAAAAGTAGTTCATTGGTTGAAAGTACGAAATAAATCATAAAATTCGAGAAACTGATAATTAACAGAAAAAAAAACTTGTAAAAGAAACAATATACGTTCTGAATACTAGAATTATTAAAATGGTAAAAATGACCAATTTACGATTTTTATTAGAAATTTTATAGATGTAAAGCAGACATGTAAGACATAGTTTTAGAGATTGCAGCGAGTGTAGTTTATTATATTGTAAATCTTTTCCATTTTTTCACTTTAATATCTCTGGTGGAAATTGTTTGTGGGTTAGTCGTCAGTTAAGTTTCGCTAGAATTTAATTTCCAGCGTACGCTTTACGTACAAACGACGAGAGAACGAACTTATATTACAAAATTACTTTAATAAGCGTTTAATAAACAAAAATGATTATTTAATTAATACAGTATTTTATTTGACTCGATGTTGTCTTGAAATAATCTTGAACGAGCAAATTTCTCTCGAAATTATTTCATTATTTAACTATCAAATAAACAACTTTTGTATTTTGTTTTTAATTTCTCAAACAATTCTATTCTGTTCCGATTATTTGTTATTTTATTCCGGTGGATTAAAAAATAAACAAAAGATTACGTTTGGAAATTATATACTTGATTTAATTACAAGATCAAGTTATTTTTCAAATAAAAATATTAAATTAGTAGAAATGGTTCATTATTCCAAATTGTTATATTCTTTTTATCTCTGTTTATAAATAAAATTTATCCATATGAGAATGTTTTACGCTTTATACAGAGTAGATTAATTTATCTATTAGTCACTACTGTTTATTATGTTCGAATCGAATATTACTCATTACACGTAAATTCAGATCGTAGTTAAACACCGTATTATCCCTATTATATTGAAATTGCTGTGACTATCATTTTCTCATATTCAAACTACAATTACAGTATTATTACCAGTAAATCACGTATATCAAGACATATATCCAATTAATAGGTAAGCATGGAGAGCAAATATCTCCTAACATCGTATTATGTGGAGAAACAATTATTGCAATTTGCTGTTTAAAATCCTAACAAAAAATATCAATTACATGCACACCTATTAAATTTATTTTCAAAACAAATGTTTGAATAAATAAAACTTTATTTACAGCATCACTCACTTGAAGAAAGATTTCCAAAATTATTAAGCTCTATAATATGATTAACATGTTCTGTTATTTATTTTTATATATTTATTCTATATTTATTTTTATACAATGCATCCTATAATCTTGCTTAAAAATTATTGTAACTTGTATTTGTAGGAAGTAGGCTTATGATTATGATTTTCTAATCACAGAAGATTGAGGTTAACAAGTTAATATCAAATACGTAAAATAAGAACATACAAGTATATTACAAATCTAATATTATTTTTAGATTATTAAATTTAATCTATAGTGAAGTCTATATTCAATTTAGTTATGTTAAATGTATAATATATTACATATTTAAATATATAATTTAAATATTTATTATATTTAAATTTTATACATTTGCAATTTTACACACGTATGTAAATTTTATTTATAAATATTTATAGGTATTTATTCGTGATATTCGTTGTAGGCGTTCTAGTTTAATTAGAAAAATTGTTCGTGATAGTATTTGTTCATTCGAAGGTCGTTTTTCATAAAAATATAATAGAAATTATATGAAGTCAACACAAAATTTTTTTGAAATTTTGTATTCACAACGCTGAAACTATCGTTTGGAAAACTCAGAAACCAATTATGACGACACGCTTCTGTTGTCATAACATTCAGTCAATGGAACAGTTTAATTGTAGCATTATAATGATTACATTATAATGATTAAACTGTTCCATCAATTAAAGATTTTGATAAAAGGAGAGTAGTTGAAAATTAATAGTAAAAAAAAACATTCGTCAATCGTAATTGTTGAAACGTAATAAAACTATCAATTTCAAGTAATACCAATTATTTGCACAAAGTGTTCTCTCTTGCCAAACATTAGACATCATTATCTATTCTGTGCTTCTATCAAAATTATGTATATGTGTAACTAGTCTAATTTGACTAGGATACTACAAAATTGTAGGAATGATTTCATCCAATAAATTATTGACAAAGGAAACATTTTTATCAAAACCAATTTTTCTTGAATAATATGACGCACCTCATTATCCGAAAACAGTCTCGTTACATTGCAGATATTGCTCGCCGCGCATATGTACTTCATTAAAAATCCAATAATGCCAGAAATACGTGATCCTTTTCAATTAAAAAGTCATTTGTAGATACGATGACATATTCTGTATAACGAAGTTCAGACGAGATTATTATACGGGTCTACATATCGAACGAAATCTCCAATACAAACAATAATTCTTTGACGTAGTTGAAGTTTAATATACTGAAAGATGAAACGTACTTTTACGATAGGAACGAATTACGAAATATTTAAATACTATAGTTTTGCAAATATTTTTCTTCGCGATTTAACTGCTCGAGGAGATATAATTTCTCTCTTTTTTTTTGTACAACATTGTGGTGAGATATTTCAGGTATTTCTACGGTAGCGAATTAATAAATATTCAGATAACTAAAATCGATAACTAAAATCGATATAAAAATTTAAATGATATAAATAAAAAGATTCAAAGACAGCGAATTGAAAAAAATGGCCCTGGATAATTGTAAAAAAACACTGCGAGAGTTATTTATTTTTCTTATTAAAAATAAAGATTTATTCGGTAGAAAATGCAAATAAACAAACACGTATAATTTTTTGGAATTTATATATCATTTTATTACCTTTTCGTTTCGGCGTTTCTTAGACGTCGGGCACGCGAATAAATCTCTTTCTTTGCGTGCTCGCTGAAAGCGGCGAAATCCACTTTTCTCTATCAGCTTTTCATAATATGTTTCCCATCCTTCTGAAAAGTAATAGTGTGTTTGTAACACTATCGATAATCGTATTATGAAACATGCATTTCACATTGCATTTACTCGATTTATTCCATATTGCATACACGCGTGTTCTGATAAGAAATGACGAACTATACTGCGAAGGAAATAAATTATAAACTATTTTTGAATAATCTGGAACAAATATATCCAAAGACAAATCGTACGAAAGCAATGATTCTGAACGTCAGTACAATATTGAACTATTTTATTCGTTGTTTACAAATTTTTCTATATCTCGAAAAACAAAAATACGTCTCCTTCAATGATGCATGCCCGATTGGTGCTTATTTCGTGGTATGATCGTGGTTAACAAACGATAGTTTTTAGGTAATTGGCAAGTTTATAGTTTTAGTGATTTAATATAAAATTATTAGAATTAATATGGACTCGTTACTGATTATCAAATAATCTGATTAATGAATACGGGAAGTAGTAAAAATCTCTCATCAATCATAAAATGATTACACTTTCGTTGATAATTCTATCGATAGTTTACTTCTGTCGACAATACCGCGTATATTTTGTAGAAACTACGTATTTGCATTGTTTTCCAATGAACACAGGATGTGTTCGAAAAATTTTTCCATCAAAAAAAGTGAAAGTTCTATTATTGGTACAATATTCTGTATAAAGAGAATTATAAATTTTAACTAAATTCAATAATAGGATAGCATTATGCAGCAATTATCTATATTGTACTATATTATCTATATGTTATCTATATTATACTATATGATGTATACTTCTATTGTTTCTATCTATACTATTTATCTGTATATATTATCATTATTTCTACTGACAATACAGACTATATTACTATTATCTCTAATTTTGAATAGATCTACCACCTGAAACTGCAAACGGTTTAATAATAACATTTAATCAAATTAATATATTGAATATTTGTTTAATAATGCGATTAACATGTTTGAACGTATTGTAGCAAATAACATGTCAAAGATCGTAACAAGATATAAATTAATCACTCGACGATAAAAAATCACTGATTGATGATAAGTTACAAAAATTAACCAAGGTTACCGATTAATTTTAACAACGATCAATCGATCAATGGTTGCGATTGCTACGATTACTAATGATTAATAACTGATTACAGAAATGATCCCAATCATCAATAAAAGTTTACTTTCTGCACAATTTTCCCGACTCTCGCTTACAATCTGCAAGAGTGAACAAACGGCAGCCACGTTAGCTGTTGTTTGCATTCGCTCTATACGAGTCGTTCATAACTCGATTCTGATCGTAAAAAACAGCAGAACGAGTCGCGACGAGGGAACAGAGAAAAAGCTCTCGACAGCGGTGCGGAAACATCATGTCGGGTTCTCGCTAGAGTAGAAAATCTCCGCGTAGCGACACGTGGAAAACACTTGGCGATGCCGTATTGTTCGTCTTTCATTCAGCTCTCTATTCAGCAGCGCGTGTAGCGGACGAAAATTGTCATGAGAGAGACCGGGAAATTTTCCCTTACGTTAACGCCGCTAAATAACAGTGACGCACGACAGAAAGCAATCCTGTTATAAAGGAGACTTCGTATTGTGGGAACATTTCCCTCAAGTTTCTCAATTAGTCACGTTCATCGCCTGCAGGCGGCTTCAACGTCCCGCAACGTCCCGCTCCGCTCTACCCGTGTTCTCCGCGTTGGAGGACCATTCTCATCGCGCGTAGGTGTATGGACAAAACCTGTCGGTTCGTTGTTGTTCCTGGCAATCGGTTACTGTTGATTTTTTGCGCTGAAATGACGTGCCACGCTCGTCGAGAATTTTTTGTCCCAAATTGCAACATTTTCTCAGTTTCAAGTATATTAAGTATAACCCAGGCAAAACAAATAATAAATTTATTACTTTTTAATAATTTCTCAATTTATCACTTCTCCATAATTTATATCATACCGACGAGTTCAAAAAGAAAGCGACGAATTATTGTATACAGTTTGGTCACTCGTTATGGTCCGCAATCAGTTGCCAGCGTAAGTGGTTAAACAGTCGCGTCTTTCTTCATTATTATCTTCATTATTCATAAGTGAAACGATTCATTTATATTAATTATTGGATATTTAATTAATTTTATATACATTTTATTATATGTTACTTTACACGTAGTATTTCATATTAATTACAAAAAGAATTTAAGTAAATACGAAGCATTAGATTTAAAAGACAAAATATTGATAGAATGTAATTCAAAGTTTCATTCCTTGATAAATCAAGTATCCGTTATTAATAAATATTGTTCTTAGATGACATTTAAATTAAAAAAAAAAAATAAAATTATATAAATGTTAAAAATAAATGTAAAATATTTACACGAATTGAAATTGATCTAGTTATCCAAGAATTAAGAGTTTGAGTCGTTAAATTATTGAAATCAGTGTAAGACGATGTCTCTTTTCACTTGCATATAATTATTTTCTATAAAAAGAATTGGAATATGAGATAGGAGTGGGCATAAGAATCACGTCAAACTGTCCAGCTTGACCAATCTCTGGCTTGTTTATTTTCTCGAAGGTTTTCCCAGCTCGATCTTTTTCCTCCTTTAGCAGGGGTTCAGTAAAATCTGATCTTTCTCTTCTCAGGTTTCTGAAGATGCTACCCTTCGTTAGGTACTTCTTCTCACCCTTTTCAGGAAACGCTCCACAAATCCAAAGTAGGCATGAAAAATAGACAACAGAGCGGATTTCCTCGACTTAAGTCACCAACTCTACGTGAAGTGACCTTCTACACGGGAATGCTCTTTCCTGGACGTTTAACAATCGTAACAATCGTATGTTTTATGACACGCTATTGTTACACTATTGACACACGTTATTTGCTACTGAGTTTGGCATGGAGTTAAAAGAACTAGAGTTTTTGCATACGTAACTCTTTCGTTTTCACAAACTTTCGCTTCTTTTTTGTTTTTGAACGCCGTTATGAAATTATAATACACTTAGCACTCGCGAACAGGAAAATACATTTGTTTGAAATAAGAATTAATTAATTAAAATTTAATTAAATTTCTGTTTTACCCGTGATAACACACACTAATAGATCATTTCCAGACTATTTTGGTTTCACTGAATATTATTTTAAAGACAAATCTTCAATTATCAAATAAATATTATTTTCTCAAATAATCAGTTTTTCAATTCATTTTCCCAATGTTCGAATTGCATTCGAATTCACTTCACTAAATAAGCTATATACCATTAATTGAAGTCTGTTATTTGCCAAATACTAAAGAACATTATTCGCAAATTATTATTCGAGATAAATTTTGCCCAAGTCTGGTGTTCCGTGGTGAGTGAGAGCTATTAGTGACGTTGGAGATGTATCATGTGATAACAGATTATAGGGTCTGTTACCTTAACCTAAGTGCTTTCTGGAGATCTTGTAGTATTGGTTTGTTCATGCTTTCCTTAAGTAGCTCTCGATGTTAACCATACATTCCAGCCATGTTTACCTGATAGCTATATCATAATGTATGATGATACGTACATGCTCGCGTCTGATATATCTCAATATACAGCGCGGCATTTGGTACAACCAAATAGACGGGGAGTTTCAAAATTTGAGTTTGAAAATTGTCAAGTGCACTCGAACTTATAAATTTACGTAACTGGATCTGTATGATTGTAATTAAAAAAAAATTTATTTACTGAATACTAATAACCAAGTATTTGACACATGTAAGTGCTGTAAAATTGTAGCTAGTACCAATTTGTTTCCATATTTTCAACTCGAGCTTCAAATTCTCCACAAATGGGAATAAAAATCCCTAGCCTGATAACGAGTAACGATTTATAATACGTCGAATCAGCAGAACTTGCCGTACAAAGTTTAGACGAAAGGCAAAGGGAGATTCGTCGCGCAAAAGTGAATACAACAGTTCTCGTTCCCGCGGGATCGGCCTTCGCGATCGAAAACGGCTAAACACGAAAAGACGGCAACTAATTAAAAGCGGCACGGAATAATTGAATATTAAGAATTCCGCTTGACAAGCCGATAAGTGGCTGAGTGAGACAGAGGGGTTTGAAACGACGGCGAACGATGGAGAAAGGGATGGAGGGATTGTCAGTGCACGTGAAACGGGTTGTGACTGATTTTAATTAAAGACAAACATCCCTCTAACTCGGCGACGCTCTTTTGCGGCCCACTCGGGGAAACAATGGTTCTCCCTTCGGCAGAGCCGCTTGTTCTTTTCCTCTCGTTCCCTCCGATTTTCCCCCTTTGTTTCTCCTCCTCTCGTCTCGTCTCCGCCGTGCTTGCCCGATTTCTCACGCGACTTCTTTCTCTCCCGTTTCCTTTCCTCCGCAAACGAGATCCGACACACAGATGCCTTCTAAACGTGCGGTGAAAAATATTTCTCATTGAAATGTAAAATATTTTGCCCTTGTAATTTCATCTCGCATGATGTGCAGTGAAGAGCAGGATTGAGTAACTGATTATAGATACTTTTTTAGATGCAAATCATTTTTTGTTAATATCTAATATTAAATATATCAGAAATATCAGAAATATAGATAATAAATAATAAAAGATATTAATTTAAAGTGATATTAATTATTTAAAATGTTGTACGTCTTAATATTAGAAGAGTATTACGTATTATATCTATCATTGTATATCTTAATTATTATATAAGACATAAAATGACTACAGTGAAAAGCATAATTAAATCTTCCATCTATGATATTTATAATTTATTACATATATACGTTGCATATCTTATATTATCCATTACATGTCGTGCATCTCAGTATTAATAAATAATGTGAGAAAATTTATACAATCTGTATAAGTTGGTGATTTAATTATACTCTGCATTTCAGTTAAGACATACATACGTATGTATTTAATCTTGTTAATATAGATTTTATTTAAAGTCACACAAACTTTTTGATTATCATTAGCGACTAAACAATGAAAATTGTGGGATCGAAGAGTACAAATAATGTACGAGGACTGTGTAACAATTTAGTGGAAAGAGTCACAATCGAACGAAGTTTATACGAATGGCCTTGAGGATCTTGTGCAAACCTGACGTAAGTCAAGATTTCTTTAATTTTCTCGACAACGTCATTTGAAATTTGTGTTGAACTCGTGAACTCGTGAACAAGTTCAATTCTAAAGCAGAGCGTCTTAGCGCGCCAAAGTCAAAGATTTATAAAAATGAGCGGCAATTCATATTCGAACATTTTTCTCCCTCGGATCGAAAGATTCGTTCAATGTACAAAATACCCAAGCTTCCATATCGAATTTTATTTATTTAAATTTCCCAAGATCTTCAACCGCCAGTGATGGAAAAAAAAAGAAATAATGCAACGTAGCGTGTAAACTGCACGTGACCTCTTCGAAACGTCGAAACGGGAGAGAAACGTTCCACGAATGGATGAGAGAGTAGAATGGAGGAAAAGAGACAGGAGTCGCTGTTAGATGAGCGTAGATAATTTTCAGACCAAGTGCTCCAGGCTCTCATTGGCGAGATAATTTGCGAAGAGTAACGCCAGCTTGCTGAAATGATCTTGCGTCCTCGTCACTCCGTTCTCTTCCGGATTCTCTCTGGCTAGGTTCGACGTCAAGGGTAGATACAAGCCTCTAAATGGGCCACTTTCAAGGTACACTCGACGTCAAAATAGACCGGCCAAGCCTGTAAAAGTTCGAGGGGGATTATGAAAATATCATGTCGCGATTACGAAGGGCTAAAGGAGTTTTGCAAAAGGGTAACGCCGGGGGAGAATACTGATTGTGAGTGCCAGCGACCCTTCAGGATTCAAGCGCCGTAGGATTCAAGATTTTCTCGACCTTAACTCGAACCTAAATGCTTTCACGCAACCTTATTAAAATTATTTGAAAATAAAAAGTCAGCTAATTTTGTCATAGCTTCGTAATCGAATATACAAAATACGTCAATTAACGACGATCAATTTTTCCGACGATTTTCAATCATGCGATTAATGATTACAGATTCTCTTTACTTTTAGTCGTTAATCGTAAATAATTCGACTACATTCTTACTTTAGCCGTTGGTCAATAAAAACATAAACTGATTAAATGATCAACCTTTTGCGCTGGCAACTGGTTCGCGGACCATAACGAGTGACTGAACCATATACAATAATTTGTCGCTTTCTTTTTCTTTTGAACTCGTCATCGGTATGATATCACTGGATAGAAATTATTAAGAAGTAATAAACTTATCATTCGTTTTGCCTGAGGGTTACATTTAAATATACTTAGAAACTGAGAAAATGTTGCAATTTAGAACAAAAAATTCTTGACGTGCGTGGCACGTCATTCTAACGCAAGAGGTTAACGAGTACGATTAATGTGCAATCAGATAATCAATATTAATCGTGATCATTTATACTGTATTGGAAGTTCACTTCTATCAATATATATCGTACATATTTTGTAGAAACTATATATTGTTTTGCAATGTGCACAACTCTGCAATTTTATCAGGATGCGTTCTAGAAACTTTCCATCAAAAAATGTGAGAGTTTTATTTATATTGTTCTTGAATCGTTATTGGCACGATCTTCCGTATGATTCGATGAGGATAGACTTTAATGATAAACTTGCCGAATTTTGAGATCCTTCGTTACGATACACACTCATTCATATAATCAAAGATATATCAGAGAATTTTGACAAATTATTACAAATTCAACAATACAGATAATATATATACTATTATTATCTTTATCTATACTTACCTATATATACTACTCCATATCTTATCTCCATTATCAATAGTGATACTATCATCTCTAATTTTGATCTGTTAGTACCTAATAATATAATAAAAAAATATAAATTAGTCACGATTAATAAAATACAAATTAATTGCGATTTAAAAATTACTGATTAATGATTACAAGTTACAAAAATTAATCAAGATTATCGATTTATTTTAACAATGATCGATTAATAGTTGCGATCATTACGATTGATATTTTGTTATTGATTACAGAAATAATTGCAAACTAATTGATTATTGTCCAACTCTGTTTGGAATGAACGACTAAATACCTTTCAATCGTTAATTGCAACTAAGGATTAAATGTTTACTGTATTATTTTAGAAATTTACTATAATACTATAAAACTTTAATATAGTAAATATTTAAATATTTACTATATTTTTAATATTATTGCTTAAATTCAAAAGTAATAAGTTAAACTGAAGCTTGAATTAAAAAAAAAATTTTCCAACACGTGGCATGAAATATGACACGATGTAAAAACGACAAATTTTCCTAGAAACGATTATTGTTCTCGATGATAAAAATCGTCAATACGTTGTTGCATCGTTGTGGAAAGTACAATGAACGTACAAAGAAAAAGCTAATACAGCATAACGCTAACATAATAACAATTACGGATGAAACATGCTTTAATAATTTAACGCTTACACAGTTCGCCGAGCTTATTTTATCCGAGTCATTTATCGCGGCGCGATTCACGCTTTCGCGCTTTCCTCTGGCGTCGAATGGAATTCCAGGATACTCATTTGTCGTGGCCTGGCGCCCAGAGTACGCCGGCGTCACGTTGACTGGTCGAATTTGCAATAAAGAAGATAGATGAAACGCGAAGGGGAGTGATATCGTCGACTAATCTTTTACTCCGCCGTTTCTCATCCTTTTCCTCTTTCGTTCGTTATTCATTAATGTTCATTTTGTTTCGCCAACTAAAGCGACGCATTACATTACTTACGATCTTAGGGCAGATACATCTTTCCCTTTCGCCCTGGCGTTCGCATGCTAACGTCTTACGAAATGAAACGAAAATATCACGGTGCAGCTTGAAAGCTCATCTCGTTGATTCGGATTTTAATTGCCGTATATTTTACAGCGCACAATGAAAACGAGATAGAAAAATAAAAATAGAAGAATACAAGAATGAAGATAAAAGAGTAGATAGGGAAGAATAGGTAAAGAAGTAAATAACGGAACGGTGGAAGAATAGAATACTGTCGTGCATGTAAGTATTTTATTTCTGTATTCCTTAAATTCCTTAAATTCCTTGCATTTATAAGATTAATCATCGTTCAAAATAAACCAATAAACAAGTTCTTCTTCTTTAAGATGTAAGATGTATTCTATCGCAAATCGCAATATATGTAACATCCAATTTCTCAGTCTCTATTATCACGCTCACTGAACTTACTATGTTGAATGTCAGAATTGAAAAATTATTTTTTATATTTAACAGACATTATGCCTCTCGAAACGTCAAGCTGACGAATTAAAAGTAATATCAAACTGATCCATTATCCGATAAAAACGAGCGTTGTCCAGCACGCATGACAAGTGACAAACAACGTGTTAATTTATCTCTTCGTTTTAATTACTTTTTCAATGTATCATTTAAAAATAACTGATATTCAAAGAAATTTATCGACTAATAAAAAGGTAGCGAAAACTATATATTATAACACTGTAGTATATACTAAAATACTACACATTAAAAAATATTCTGAAAAACGTGTAGAAATCTAAGATCTAAAAAAATATCTAAAAAGTATCAAATACTAAGAAATGCTGAATACTAAATGTCAAAATGTATTCAATACTAAATGAACTAAATAATGAATACTAAATTCTGTAACTACTAAATGCTAAATATTATAAGTAGTAAATGTTGAAAATGCTAAACACTCAAAATAGTAAACGTTATAAATACTAAATACTAAATACTAAAATACAAAAAATAATCAAAGTAATGTAATTATAATAATAATAATGTATAATAATAATAATAATAATATAGTAATGTTATTTCATAATAATGTAATTATTTACTGTAATTGTTAAAGTATTGATATACTATGAACCCTAAGCACCAAACATACTAAATATTAACAAATATTGTATACCAAAAAATACTAAATACTAACAAGTACTAATTATAAGTGTTAAATCCTATTTACTGTACTAACAAGTACTAAGTACTAAATACTATGTACTGTAAGTAGCAAATACTGTAAACACTAAATATTAAAAATACTAAGCAGCATAAATATTAAATAGTAAACAATTGTTTGCCAACATCACTTGACATCTTTGATCGTGTCGGTAAAATATCAAATACTAAAAGTACTAAGTACCAAAAATACTATACACTGTAAATAGCAAATGCCAAGAAAATTGGAAACTGTAAATACCAAATACTAAAAGTATCAAGTACTATGGTACTATCGTAATGTATTGTATAGTAATGTAAAATACTATACTAAGTACTATTGTAAAAATACTATCTACTATAAAAAGCAATTTCTAAGGAAATTAGAAAACTCTGTATACAAAAAGTATCAGCCCGTATAAATATTAAATACTAAAAGAATATTAAATAATAAAAATACCAAGAGGAAAGAAGAAGGAGAAGAAGTAAGCGGATAAAACAAGCAACAAAACTATCGTTATTATCTGCCAATATCACACTTGACACGTTTGATCGTGCCGGGACTCGATAACGAAGCTATGCAACACGCAGGAGATACACTGTGTGCGCGGATGCCCGTGCGGGGAACTTGCTCTCGCCAACGAAAACGAAGTTGACAACGATAACGAGATAAACGACCAAACTCCTGCTGTTCCAGTGATTGCCGTGATAACGAAATTTTCCAGAATCGGCCGGAATGGAATTAACATCTATCGATTACACGGCGCGGCACCGAGGAGGAGCTCTGTTGACTCATGAAAATGTAACGGGAACACGCTGCCGATAGTTTTCCTCGGTGCTTCGCCAGCCGTGGCTAAATTTCATCGAATCAACGAAACTTTCCGCCCGTTGTCGAGCGGAGTCGAGTGAAAAGTTTCGAGATCACGGCTCACGATCGCATAAATGCTTGCGAACGAGAGGGAACGTGTGTAGACCGAGAGAGCTGCCGCACTTCTCGATCGGCTCTATTGCGAGAGGGAAGGAATACATTATCCTGCTGATAGTTGAACCGACGTTCCCGAGAGTTTTGTTTCAGAGTTATGATGATTCGCGGGTATATAGTCAAACACTTACCGCGGAAGAAGTATTTCCGCGTGTATCCGTATTGTGCGTGTTACACGAAAAGTTTTAAAATTTTACAGACACGATTGACGTGACGGTGTTGGTGAAATTTGAAACTAGTATGATATAAAACTGGACGTTGCATTCTGTTTTGTTTATAATTTCGATATTGAATATATTATAGTAAAGATATTAATTATAAGAAAAAGCATTAATCTTCTTATTTTTTAACAATTCACTGATGATTATAATTTTTAATAATTATAAACGTTCATTTATAATTTTTATTGATTTATTATGCAATTATTAAATAACAAATAGACATAAATGTAATACCTCAGAAATTCTGTGCTGAAGGTTATAATGACTTATAGATTTAATTCAACGCTTATACGTGTATATGAAACACATTTTGAAATTTTATAGACAATTTCTATCATAATTACATTGATGAAATAAAGCATGATACGAAAAATTTTGTTCTCTTTTTCCGCCTTATTTTTGCTTGTAGAATCACAATCAATAGGCATTGACTGATTATACCACAATTTAGGAAACATCCTAAGTAAACAGATTGTACGTATGTATATACAATCTCACTCAGAATCTCGGAACACAATTTTTTTTTTCAATAAAATAAATGTTTTCGTAGAATCTTGTAGAAAAGCATGAATATTGTCCAAATATAATTAAGTACAATTTCAATATTTTAAAATATTAATATAATAAATGAAACAATCGTATTTATTTATTTAAGGAAGTCATAATATCTTTCAAAATTTCAGCATATTCTTAATAACTTTTTAATGGAGTGTATATTTGATACTTTCACCTTAAATAATTCTTTAATTATAGTAAGAATTTATTTGTAATTTTTTATTTATTATATTATGCATTTATTATGTGGCAAATATAAATAGATAATTTGCATTATATAAATATTCTGATATTTATTTTTGTGAAGAAAGAAAGATGAAAAAATGATAAATGAAACAAAGCTTTCCTTTACTACAGTGTCTCAAGAAAGTGTTGGAAAATTCTTGCTGTAGAATAATTTTTGTGTCTGCATTACATATATATATATATATATATGTATGCTATGTAGAACACTTTAAAATGAATAGTAAAACTGAGACCAATGTAAAGATGCGTATAAAAATTACAAGATATTTAATGCAAGTACGTATTTCAAAAATATCAGAAAACAACTCGAAATTTCTGAAAAAATACAGGATTAAAATTTGTTTTAATCTTAATAATTTTGTCTTATTTGATTTAATGCTAAATTATTTTATAACTTTTATTAATGTTTTACTGGGAAAAGTAGAGTGTAGTTTCATTTAATTGAAATTGTTTTGGATAGAATTATGTAATTTTGGAGACGTATTTCATTAATTAAAAAAAAATATATATTACGTAAAAATCCAACTGAAACATTGTACTATAACTATTTTACCAGAAATCAACATCACTAACATTTTATTTGTTTATTCACTTTGAAAATTATTTATTTCATTTATTTGCCGACATTGCAAAATCCTAAATCGAAAAACGCGTTTCATAAAAACGCCAGCATCGACGTTATTTTGAAATATTCACAAATAGAATTCTTGCCGTTAAAACATGCAATTTCCATTCGATGATTGAATCTATTACGCTATTTGATTCACAGGCTTGTATATACATTTTTTTTCACGGGATTGACGCAAATCTTTCAACGATAAACTATTAAAATATTTTTCAAAAGTAAACAATTAGCAATCTTTTATAAACGGTACTGGAAATATATTAAATAACTCATAAAAAGAGGACAAAATTTTATATTAACAATTAGAAAAGTTATTTATGAATACATTAATTTTCACTATTTACGAAATTGAAGTTTTCACGTTGGAACAGGCACCGAATGAAATATTTTTTTATATTTCATATATATTTTTTTACTTTTATATTTATGTTCTCGTGTAAAATTCAATATTGGAAGAAGTAATTTTATTATTTTTGCAAAAAATAATTTATTAAGTAATTTGTTTCTCTGACTATTACAAATTAAAGTGAACTAAACATATAATGTTAAAAGTTATTGGTAAAGATTAATTTTAAGAAACTTTGGAAATTGAGGTTTTATAGAATAAATTTAAAAAAAACTGAAAATTTTTAAAAAAACTTCGAATCGAACATTTCATTTTTTTTACATTTATATGTAGAGAATCTACTGAGACAATATTCGCTAGTAACTTCTAACTAATTTATAATATAATAAAATTTGCAATTTGTTATATAATAAATATATACATAAATAAATTATAATAAATTATAATTATAAAATATTATAAATATTTTCAAGAAACACCTTCAAAGCAAACGTTTATTTCACATATTACGAATCCTACGATTCAATTAATTTCCTTTCGAACGGAATGTTGTTTGCCTTTATTAACAAGACTCTCCGAGATTTTCATGCAAACATATCGGAAACGTAATGCCCGGGCCCTCCGTTTGTACCGAGGGAAATGATTGTCTCCACTCGCGAATGGATAAACACGAAGGAACCAGCCGGAAAGGAAACAAAGTTTACAGACGCGAGATTAATTCCGGGGGTGCGCGGCTGCGCTGAAACCCACCCTCCCTCCACTTTCGTGGACTTTTTCACCCTCGGTCCTCCTCAAGACGTTTCGAATTTCCGTCGTAACCGAGCGTATCGCATCGCGCTCCCCTATTGGCCGAGATGTGTTTCCTACCGGGGATGTTCTGTCCTTTAATGTGTTTACCTTGGCTCCTGACCCGGGTTCAACCGCTTTCCGGCTTCGCTTTTCGAACAAGAAGCCTAAACGCAAGAGTGTTTACCCGCCCCTCTGATTGCTTTGCATACCACGAAACAGAAATGGATACACGTATGTAATCTATTAATTGACGTTGATGTGGAAATTTGTGAATATCTAGACCGTTTGTACGAGCTTGTCTGGTTTATGATTGTTAATAAAAAAAAAATTTGTTGTCACGATGATTTTTCATGGCAATAAATTATTCAGCTATGAAATAGAAATATTCTTATTTTTAAAAATAATATTAAAAAGTTTATTTAAAATTTTGAATTTATATATGAAAATATAATTAAATTATTATTAATGATAATAAAAAATATAAATATAATTGATGATAAAGATGTTTGTATAACTGGGTAATAATAATAGCATTATTATCTATTAATTTATGTAAACTAGCAATAATAAACTGTTACAGTGTTACTGTTAGTTCACATAAATTATACGATTAGTTATTTAATAGGTCGTGTAACGTTTGTACAAGATGTCTAGATTTGAACGATCAAATTTCAGCATCTGCCTCTTATAAATTGAAATAGCAAAGAATAAGGGGCTGCAAAATTTTATTTTCCAATTTATATTTCGTTTCTAGCGATTTAAAATACAAATTAGAAAGAAATATTGTGCAACCCGAATACTACGTGTAGTATATCCAAAAAATATTATTATCCACGTTCATATAATTATAATATTTATTGTATGTATATCCTCAGATGTTGAAAAATATATTAAATTATTGAGAATATATTAAAAATATTATAATTATTCTAATGGTGGGTGAATATTTTTAAAAATTACAATATTGCTAAAAATATATTAAATTATTAAGTGTAATAATTACATATTGAAATAATAATATTTTACGTTGACTTTACATTAATTTTGAATTTTAATTTTAAGAAAATCGGAAATTTAATAATTTATTTGATTTTCGATCACTACCATTGGAGACATTGTTTCGTTAAAGAGTTTTAACGAAAGAAAATATGGGATAACGAATATGCATTATCAGAATATAATATAGTGATTTTTTGATAGTTTCAATTTCTTCGTGAAATATTTAGTTGTAACTAATATTTAGGTATAACGTGTGAAACTACACACAATATATAAAGCATGTAATAATAACACATAAGTCACAATGTAATAAGGAAGTAAAACAAATTTCAATGTCATTTTACCATCGTATTTTATGAATCATTTCCCCATAATGTTTCTCAGTTGCACTTTTTTTCGTTTGAATTTACTAGAATTGAAATGTACAAATGTTTAGCCGTGTACAGAGCAAAATATGCATGCCTATGAAATTAATTAATGCTGATAAAGACACGGAAGAGCAGAGAAACGCATGTCTAGTCCACATCCGTGCATTTCAAACTCAATTTGACGTCGCATCAAGCTGCGATACAACGTCAATCTCTACGCTGATTTAATTTAGCGTGCTGCGCATTGCTAGAATCTGATTTCCTGACTCTCTCTCTCTCTCTCTCTCCCTTGCTACAATGAAATGTGAATTTAAATTTTAATCAAATTTTTTCACAACATAAGCAGATACACACGCTGTTCGAAAATAACAGAAGGGAAATGAACGATGAAAACACTTGATGAAATTTGTTCCGATCTATCTGCAACTGTAATATTTAATATTAAAGTACAGGCGAAGGCTAATTGAAGCTTCATTTATATTTGTCGTATGATAGAGTTTGTTCGTTTGACTACTGTTGTCGTAATTTAATGACGCATTGGAATGTCATCGTGATGTCACGATGAGTTAACGAAATAATTAGTATTGCAATCCGGGGATGATGTTTAGGATTTTTAATAATGGAAGATAATTTAGTAATTTTTTTTTTTAGGTAATAACAAAGTATTTATCAATTGTATTCTGTTTGATTAGCTTAATTGCGAATTGTAGTAAACTGTGAAATTAAATGTAAAGTAAAATTATTGAATAAATAATAAATAATAATTATAAGATATATTGTAAATAATTAAAATAATAATTATAAAATAAAAATAAAATTAATTTATCATAAGAGATTATAATTTGATTGGGCTTATCTACAAGCGATAAATTTTCGAGAAATTATTGCACAATATTTTAAAAATTCTTCTTTTACCATAATTTATTAAATTTTTGAATGAAGCTTTGGAGATTTCCATTTTTGAGTTGTATTGTTTTATCATTTTATTGCTAAAAATGTTAGTAACAGATGATAATGATAGTGATAATAAAAACTAAAACGCTAAATAGAACTTTATTGACAAGTTCGTTATTCCATTCCGTTATTCAATTTATTAGTTACAATCGTTTTATTTATTTGTTCATGATTTTAGAATATCTGTCAGAATAATTATATTAGACTGTTCATACATCAATCTGTATTATAAAGAATCGTAACATGCTAAAGTTTATTCAAAAAAATTATTGTAGGATATTTTTAAAATTCTTTTGCTGCTACAACTTAAATTTTTTTAATAAATCTTCCTCGTTGAATTTCAATTCAGATTTTATTATTGTTTGAAATATAACGCAGCGTGTACAAATAATTTCTTTCCAAATTACAATGATATTAAAAGAATTAAGAAGAAATTAAGAACATGTACATGCAGATGTGTCAGATGTGTACATGATATATAGGGTGTTTCACGAAACCCAGGCCAGCTGAATATCTTCTCTATTAGTACGAAAATCGTTTTCAACGTAACTTAAACTGCTTGAAAAGACGAAAATCAGATGAAAAAACTATTTCTTTAACAATATCATTTTTTAATTCTTTTTTCAAAGTCATTGACATTTTTATCTAAGAAACGTGTATTTTTTTCTATTTCATCACGTAGCTTATGAAAAAATACATTCTTACTTACATCAAGAACGATTTTTATATTATCACTAATAGATCAGAATCAGACAACGTATCAGATATCCGCTTTGTGTTAGAATATTTGAAATCCTGCTTGATCATTAATTAGTCGTTCAATTACTCACATATACAATAATGTATATGTATATTACATATACATTATTCAATTTTATTTCCACAATTCGAGCAATAAAAAACTGAAATACTATGCTGTATCCTTTTACTGTATTCTGATATCTTTTTACACACAAAGTAAGGAGACGATTTGATCTGCCTAAAATGAAGACGTACATTTTTATTAGAAAAAAATAATAAATGTCTGTGCTAATTAAATAAAATTGTTAGAGCATATGACGTCATAAATAGAGTTATTTCGAGTATAGACCTTATCAGGGACCAAAAATAGTCCCATAGTTTTGTACCAAATGTTAGTAACAGAAACTTGTTTATTATTTAAATTGAAGATATTAATTACAAACATTAAATTTTGTATTAATTACGAAATTTGTTGAAAAAGCACACAATTTAAACAATTTTGTTTGTAAATAACGATTACAAGTGATCAAAAATTTTGTATCGTTATAACTATTATCAATAATAGAGAATTCCATTATCAACGAGAATAAGTTTGCTCGTAACAGTGTGAAATATTATTTTACATTCGATGGAACAATTCTCCGCAACCGTACCAAAATATTTTAAAAATCGCGGAGTTACTATCCGAATCTCGTAGAAGTGAACGAACAGAGAGCACCAGAATAAATTTCCCTCCCTGATAATTGTTACAAGCAAAATTTTGATAACTAAAATACAGTTTTCTCTCACAAGTAAGCAAAATAAATTTTCCTTCGTTAATAATGGTTACTGGCAACGAAACAAGTTTTCGTTACTTGTCAATTAAAGACAAAGTAATCGTCATCCCTAGCTTTTTTTTACTTCGATCATAATATAATTCGATTATAACGATATGTGGTCCCTGTTCCTTACCTTCTCGAACGAACGTAAGGAAAATACCACGATTTGCGAAGTCGAAGCCTTACAATCTTCAACGAATAATAAAATCGTTGAATGATAAAATCACATCGTATCGTAATGTCATCATGTGCGTTAAATGTACCTTCAAGAGAGGAAGAATCAGTCGATCGGCTTGCTTATTTATTTTCCAAAAAAAAGTCTGTACGAAAACAGGCAGAGGAAGAGTACAGAGTCTAATTGGAAATATCACCGAGGAGGCGCTCGAGTATCCCGAGGCCTTTCTTACCGCTCAGACGCGAATCCGAGGAACACGCCGCGGTTGCAACACACTCCCCCAGAGAAAGTTCAGTCTAACACGATGAAACGCGTAAGTAAGAAGACATTCGGTAGATTATACCCATCCATAGAGCGGCGTCAATCGGAATTGCTAATTCGAATTAAACGGCCCGCGTTCACGTTACCTTGATGTAACTTCGCGAAATGCATCAGGCGTCGTCTAACTTGGTCCCGGGCACACATTTAAGATGCAGCCACTCCCCCAGACATTAGTAGTCTGCAGTGAGTGCCAGTGGCGGCTGCCCGTTCATACGGCAGACATGATTTTCTACTTAGCACCAGAGGCAGAAGAGGCAGCCATCGACACCACCTTCCTTTCCTTCACCCGAATGGAACCCATAACCCATCTTCCCACCCTACCCTCTTTCCCATATGTCGTTCCGAGTCCCGCGGGACGGAGGAATCCGGGCCACGAGTCTTTCCGGACTTTTCCTCGCGCTTGCGATCTCGCTGCTAAATTGACAGATCGCTCCGTGACCCGATCCCGTAGTCCGATCAGTACGTACTTATAGAGGGAATTTGCGTAAAACGCTTGATGGATTTTCCTCCGTCTCCGATTTCATCGCGGGTTCGGGAACAACGTTGCGTTATTAGGAATTTCGAGGACCACGGTTTCCAGGATTTCGTTTCTTAACTTCTTGCGCTGAAACGACGTGCCACGCACGTCGAGAATTTTTTGTCCTAAATTGCAAGTATATTTAAACGTAGCCCAGGCAAAACAAATGATAAGTTTGCGGGTGATGTTGATTTGCACGAAATAGTGTTTAGATTTTTCTTCGCGACTTTATTTACACACGCTTACAGTTCACTTGTTCGCTTGATCTTCGAGGAAACCTCGGTCCCTGTCCGCAGCATTCCTAATTGGCTAAGCGTTTTTCAGCTTTAGTCAATTAGGCTGCTGGAAAATTGCACTGCCTACTCTTTGCGTTTGTAACGCGCTTTCCCTAGAGTGCAGCTGCAATTTCTTCGGGGACTGTTTCTTAAGTTTCTGGTGACGTAGTGAGGTTTCTTCCGGGTCTTGCTTCATTACTATCACGTGCTTCTCAGGCCTGCGTGTGAGCCCTTGGGAATCCTAGAATTAACGACGCTCGCAGATGCTATTCTAGCCGTTATTACTATTACTTGGTGCGGACCATGTTGTCCTATGCACCGTAAGAACAAAACTTGGCTTTCGCAATTCAATAGCATATCCGGCGCGTGAGTCGTAAAGTCTTCTGACTTTTCTTGTCGTGAGAATAACTTTCTCCGACATCTGCTAGTTGCTAAAAGTTTATTACTTCTTAATAATTTCTATCCAGTGATATCATACCGACGAGTTCAAAAGAAAAAGAAAGCGACGAATTATTGTATACGGTTTGGTCACTCGTTATGGTCCGCGAAACAGTTGTCAGCGCAAGGGGTTAATACTGAACTGACGTGATCGAACTGAGTGATTTTTTTTCTTTTTTGTTTGCAATTTGTTGTGCACGTTGAATCACTCGCATTTTTGCACTCGAGCAATTTTTATAATTAATTTTATATCTTATTTGATAATATCAGCATAACGTTTTCTTTAAATTTAGCAAGAGAGATTTTACTTTTGACGAGGTTAACTTTTCGATATAGATATTTGTTCATTTTTTTCTTTTTATGTTTCATTATTGAATTTTATTGAATTTGTTTATTTGGATTTATTACAACAAACAAATCCAAATAAACAAATTCAATATTCATCGGAACAAATTTATGAACGTTGAAATTTTTAATTCCAAATTGATAAATTTTGTAACTTTGTTCTTACGTTTGTTTCCTGTAAATTGTATGGTCACTTTAATCATTTTAATCCTTTATTCCCGGCATTAAGTTATCTGTGATATTTTAATTTTCCCGTCATTAAATCGCTTTCGATATGTTGCAAACATAGAGAAAAGGAAAATTAATTTCATGTATAGTAGTCGAATTGAACCCCTGTTTAAAATATCTCAATAATATTCGAATTTAATATTATCAAAATATTTGTTAATAGCAAATATGTTTCTAATTACTAACAGGCATTTCATCCCGATAATATAATACTCGAATAGAAAACAGAAATTCACATAAGAGAGGTTCTGCTGTGTTATATTTAAAATAGTATACATGCATATATTTTTATGTAACATAGCTGTACGTATATTCAATGCATTACTAAATTTTTTAATTTCACATGAATACACAAAAATTAATTTAATAAACACAGTTTAATAATTTGCATTCTTTTTGACTAATTTTTATCTAATTATTTGTTATTAACTTTTTATTATTATAATTTGCCTTTATAATTACTGTTACGTGTTTAAAACACAATAATTTTTAATTATTCGCTTTATCGCAGATACATACTGTATTATAAATGTGAAAATTTTTGAAACACGCGTGTATGCACGCTCACAAATCCGTAAATTAGGTTTGACTAATTTAAAGTTCTCCAGGGTCCTGCCGCTCACCGTCAAATGTGTTTTTGTTTCGTGCTTAAATTAGCTTTCCAAGTGAAAATAGAGTATCACATACAGTGTAATATTTTTTCCAATTTATCTCGTTCTCTTTATAAATCTTTATAAATCTTCTATAGAGTTCATTTGTTTGACTGACAATGGATATACTTCTCTATTAAATGTAGTCTACAATTAGATAATTCTTTCTAGCATGTTGACGATAGTAATTTGTTATATGTTATGTTAATTTTTATTTAATTCGTATATAATCAAATTTATATATTATATATATATATATATATAATTCAATTTGTTTGTTTATATTAATAATTATTACAGTAAAACTTCGTTTATATGAATTTATCGAAGAACAAATTACAATAGTATAATAAATTATAACGATTAATTTTTTTTTAACAGATATACATTGATATTTTTGTATCAATTAGACATTCAGTTCAAATAAATGGAGTTTTAGCATTTCCTCAATATTTATTATTTATCTTTTAAATCGTCTTTCATCTGTCCTGCACATTTAAATTCTTTATTATACTTACAACACCTTGGACTTTATAATCTCAAAATTCTTTTATACATAATTGATATAGTAGATTATGATTTGAGTAAAATAGAGAAATAAAATATTTTCAAAAAATTATAGACGAGAAAGCTGAAGAGTAATATTTATTTTTCTACGGCATGACTTTCTTCATAAATACAACGATGTATCCAAAAAATATGACTGCTACTTGCATATAAATACAGTAATATTCATGCATGTGATGCAGATAATTTGTTAACGAATTCTTCAGAAATTTTGTGAATATCTACAGATGTGTATAGAACTTTTAAACGACATATCACAATAATAACTAAATACAATATTATAGTATTATATCTTTAGGAAACGCGGAATAAAAGCTACGTTTCACAATTCATTCATAAATAATTAATCTTCACTTTACGTATTTTAACCTAATATTGCCAGTTATTAATTGCAAATATTTCTACAGACAAGTTTTTATATATTTTTCTAATCTTGGGAAAAATTTACATCTTGCATAAATTTATGGTAAAGAAACTTTCGATTCAATCCAAAAAAAAAAAAAAAAGAAATAGAAAAAATGAAAATAAATGGAGAAAATATAAAATTGTTTTTTTTATTTTACAATTGCAACTTGCAACTTGAAAAATTCGTTCTGAAAATTGCAACACGACGCGACAATAATGCGACCCGCTGAAAAATTAAGAGAATGTGTAAGTGAAACGCGAATTTGGCATCGTTCGCGGCTGGAGGGTTAAAAAGCACTCTGTCCTCCATTATTTTACTTTAAATCTTCTTTTCGTTATATTAATTCTTAATTCTCTCATTTTCGCTTCGCAGATCGATACTTCATTATTTTGCGAAAAGATTTGTCAGATATGCTCGTATCTTGTATTTTCTTTTCACAAGGTATACGCAATAAGAGATTCTCGTTGAAATTTATTAATATTATCAATTTTACTATATTTCTCTCAATAACATAAGATGTTGGATTATTATATATTATTATTAAGTTTTAAGATTATTGTAGATTATTATTATTGTTATTATTATTATTATTATTATTGTATAAATATTGTCAATTTTCCAAAGCCGACTGAAAAGTTTTCAATTCAAGTTCGTATTAATTGCAACATCTGTTATCATTGTACATATTTTGTCGTAGGGTGGATCACTTAAATGATGAACATGAAACTATATAAACATATTATTATCATCATAAATATAAAGATGTACGAAAAACATACGTTACGTTTAAAGTACTTGAGGTGACCTTGAAATCTTCGAACCTACAAGAAAATTATTACTGTTATATTAACTTTTATTGACAAAGTTTTATTAACGGAGTTGTTTAAATCTGAAGTAGTCCTCTGTACATGTAGAAGAGAGAAATTTAAGATCGTCAGAAAGTATAATATAATATAATACAGGATGGCCTTTGAAAAAAACTGAAGGGTTTTAGAAAGTCACGACTTGTTCATTTTCAATCTTTTTTATTTCCTTTTTTCTTTTGTAGTTTTCACACATGATACTGAAAAAAATTCATTAATTACATTTCCAAATAAAGTAATTAAAAATTAAAAAAACATGCGTTTGCAAAAATTATTTTTGTTTTATATCATTCAGTCTTTCAGTGACCACCATGTACAATATAATAGATGATTGTATTCAAAGTATCTACTACAACACTACGAGATCAAGAAAATGTAACGCTATATAAAATAGTCAAACTGATCTTCGTCTTTTATTAAATGAAACATTTCTCCGTAGTCTTCAAATATTTCAAACATCCTAAACACATTTTCCATAGCTTTGTAATTTCATTATTGATCTACAACAAGATTAACATTGTCTCATTAGATTATCGGAATCTGAAAGTTTCCATGTATAAAATCAATATTGATTAATGTTAATCGAGCAGTCTCTCGGTTCTTTGAATGGAAACGCAACAAATACAACAAATACGAGTAGAATTGCTTTCGAAGTTAGAATAACAAATCCGGACCTAATGGAACATTTACGCAAGAGCGTAAAGAGTGTGATGTAATTGGCCAGGTAGCAAAGCAATTATCGAATTGGAGATTCTGTGTGTAGCGGGGAAGGTGTTAGTTCGTAAGGAATGAGTTCTATTGTTGGGGCTGACGGTTTGGTAGACTTGGACGGGCTGATTTATGAGGTAACCTGTAATACCGCGGTTCGGCCAACTTACGAATTCAATTACTAAACAACAAGATTCGAGGGAAGGAGAACGTTTTACCACAATAGAGCTCAAATATTGTTACAAATTATCATGAAAGAGGTTTGTCTAACTACATTCACTTTTCATACTATTTAATCCCCTTAAGGGGATCGTTAATATTGCGTTAATGCAATTTGTAATTCTTAATTTTGTAATTAATTTAATTGTCAAGTTAAATGTAAATTTGTAATTTTTGTTTTCTTTAATCAATTTACAATTCTATTTTTTGATTTGTCGGTACGGTCATTTCTCATTTTTCAAGATTTTTATAATTGATAATTCTTCTTGTTCGTTGGCTCTCGTATATTATTATTATTTTCGTATATATCGATCGGTGATGAATTTGTTTCTACGCTTGTCATCTTTTTCTATTAAATTTTCTACTTTTTAATATTTTAATAGGCTGAACTTTGAGAAAAGTGATGTTATTTATGGAACGGAATGGTACAATAATTATGGAATTTGCCATAAGAAAAGGTCAATTGCTGCCTTCAACGTGAATGAAAGGCAGCTGGTTCAAGTTAAGGTTTGATTATTGATGGGTTGAGAATTTTAGGGAAATGTAAAAGATGAGTATCAATGTCAAACAAAAATTAGAAAAGATAAGATTCACGTGAGAATGAACATCTGTATCTATCTATTATACATTCAGAAATCTTAGAATGAGCATTTGTATAATAAAAATGATACAATAAGTACAATATTTACAATATTTGAAATATTAATGTATGTAGTATAACTTGTTGTATTTAATAAATACAATAAGTATAAAAATAAAATAAAATACAACAAATATAAAATTTTATGTAGTAAAGACTCTGTCAATGTATCAATATATTGTATTGTGATAATATGTATTATATTGTATTACATTATAAAATATACACGATAATTCACAATATCAACTGAATATTAAAAATAAAAGTACCCTGAGACTTTCGAACGACAGTGTACGTAGATGAAAGTAGAATTGTAAGCGAGTCTTATATTAAATAAAAAAACTAGATTTATTCACTGTTGATGAAAGAATTGGCGTTTGACTATTCACTTTTCCACCATATATGTACAAACCTTTCACTACTGTGTCAATTTGGTACCAAAATGCAAATTCAGTTGAAAACGTAAAAGATAAGAATCAATTACGTTAAACTACGTCGAATCACTCAGTTAGTTAATCACAATCAGCCTAACATCTCTAAGACAGCAATAAATCACGATCACAAGAACGCGGACTTATTTCTGCTAATCTTGGCAGATAGGGACATCCACCCCATTCGCTATTAAGCCACTCAGCTCGCCGTGGCCGTTTCTCCTAGCGGGAAATTCTTATTCTCGGCAAAGACAAACGGATTCCTCCAAGATAAAGACGGTGTACGAATGGAAGGTTCAACAAGAAGTTGCCATAATCTCGGTAACTTAACGGAAGCGAGCGTTTCATAACAACGGCCGTGGCTTGATTGTGTCCATTTGTTGCCCACTCGAGACCCTCCACCGCCATTGTGCAACTTAATCCACCTGAGTTAGCTGCACGTGTTCCTCGGGGGATCGGCCGAGATATATCTCGTTGAAATATTTTCTTGGCAGCACGAATACCATCCCCGTTAGTTTACACTGTGTTGGAACCGTGCCACGCACTCGCACGCTTTTTCCTCACCTGGCAGGCTTCTCGTGCCACGTCGTTTGCATCCGTTTGCATCCTGCGTGTCAAAGGTACACTTAAATTAAATAAATTTAGATAGAACTCTTTAATCTGCAAATATTGATAGAAAGAATAAGTAACGTTGTAAGGTTAGCTAAATAATACAATAATACAATAATCGTAATAATGATTGTAAAGTGAGTATGAAATACAATTTCAACGAATCTCTTTAATTTATAAATATTGGTAAAAAGTACAAGACTAACTAGTTACAATTGTAAGAACAGCTAATATTATAATAATAGCTGAAGATTCTGCAGAGTGATTTTAAGTAGGTGTGTCTGTTCATTGTTGAAATTTTACAACAATTGAAATAAACATAGAACGTGGTTTATACGGATTTTGTGAAGCATCAAGTGTTTATTATAAATGAGAGTGAAGCTTGAAAATGCAAAAAATATTTATATTTAAATAGAATTAATTTGGACACTTTTAAATTATTGCATCTATAAAATACAATTTAAACGAATCTTTTTAATATAAATATCAGGCAAAAGAAATCTCTCTAGTAAAATAGTAAAATAGAATTTCTTTAATATAAATATTAGGTAATATAAATTATTAGGTAAAAAAAAAGTAGCTTTAATTTATAATTTATTGGTAATTTATTGGTAAAAAATATAATATTGTGATAATTACTAAAGACTAGCTAATAATACAGTAATTACAATTACAAGAATAGCTAATACAACGATGGTAGTATGAAGTATACCTGATTCCAAGTATGTCTGTTTATTGTTGAAATTTTGCAATATACGATTGAAATTATACAGATTTTACGTAGTAAATCAGCTCTTTATTAGAAATGGATATAAAACACAAAAGTGCAGAAAGTTAATAGTAGAGAAACAAAAATACGAAGCTTTTAATAGAATTGCACCAAGTGTCCAATTATATCTGTGCAACAAATATCATTTAACGATGGTAATATACATTAAGTAACGTGGATTCCACAATAAATATCCTTACATTTTTGAACGTATAGGCGCACGAACCTTCCGTCTTTACTTTTACGTGTGCCGCGTTCCTCCAGCTATTTCCGAATAGATCCGGCTGATAAACTGACGTGTAAATATGCCGACGATTTTGCATCGGGCGTATCACGAGGCGCGGCCAAGTCCGCTCGTGGCTAAATGAAATTACAAAATCCGGACATCTCGCGTGCGCCGCGTTTTAAGCCTCTGACAATGGTGGAACTTTTATGAGGCCTCGTTTGTTCAGCTATGCAGTGACCAAAGGTTGAACAAAGCGTCTGTGAAATGAATCACTGTGTTTAATCACTAATATGTTTGGTAGTTTTGTTTACTCGTGGCAGGGTAAAAGTCACATTGGAAAATGGATGGGCTGATTTATAGAAGATTTGAGGAAGAGTTTGAAGTTGAAACAAAAATTTCGACGATTTCACCTTTAGTGATTAGAAGCCTGATTGCTTCTGATCTCTAGAGATGACAGCTAATTCTGTCTAAATGAATTAAGCTTAAGACTGAGCTAATTCTGTTTAACTGACTAACTACAACTGACAACCGACCGAGACAAACTCTTGAGAACTTTAATCGTCTATTCTTTTTTGACTCTTCGAAACTTGATCGTTGACTCTGAATCATTGACTTTCCTCCTTAGAACCTTTTTCTAGGAGACTTTCGTCTTCTCTTCTGAAAGAAACTTTGAATAGTGTCAACACGCGGGGGACATGTTGAGACCAACTAGGAACTATGAACGAGTTTCCAGAATTTCTCGTTACCATTCCACGAGACTGACGAGCTCGCCACATTTTGGAAACCACCTCGTTGCTTGCACGATACTTCTGGTTCGCACTTGGTTTATGACATGGCAATTGCTGTTGTACAGGAACAAGTCATCTTACTCGAAACTGATTGAAATTTATGGGAGACCTGATTATAAACTATTATCTAAACTATAATATTTAAATATAAGAGTAAGATTTAAATATAAAGTAACAACTAGCAAACTAATTCTGAAGAATTATGCTCCTTAACAGATTGATTCTATTGTGATTGAAAAATAAGATTTAATCGCTTATCTTTAGATTGATGCTTGGTGTTTATTTGTTACTAATTTTTCCGTTTATAATGATCATTAGCAACTTAAATAAGAGTTAATGAATGTAAACATTTAAATTAAGTCATTTTAATAGAACAAATAGTAAAACTGAAAAAAAAAGTAAACTGAATGAAATAACAATGTTAGTATTTAACATTGTATCACTTGATTAACATTATACCAATTCGTCGAGTAATTTGGATTCTTTAATTAATATTAACAATTCATTAAATCTCATGTCTCTGCAAATTAGCTTTAATTTGTAATGCCACAAAGAGAAACGAAATGAATAATAATTTCGAAAATCTGATCGTCAAGGTATATCGAATGTTATATTACGTTGTAATAACTGAATTTAAAATATACTCATTATCTTACTTAAACTCTAGTTTATAATTCGAACAATAAATTCTTATATATTTAAAACTCAAATTGACGAAGAGTGCGTCTAATTGAAATTTCCTATGCACAGATTTCGTTCAATTTGCTTTTTGAAAATTACTTTTATTATTAATTCAGTAACTAAAACGAAAGGATGACGTATATATTTTTCAAACACAGAGTAAATCTACTGTAGATATAATTGAATATAATTGAATTAAATTATAATGTTATGGTAATTGATTATTTTGAAAAATCAATAATTTTATTGTACAACATTACAAATTCGTTAGTAATTGCCAACAAGATTTAAATATCCAATTTTCTCTACTTAAAAACCAAGAAAAATTAAATATATAAAGAAATGATGAATTAGAAATTTAATTTGTTCCTGTCTTTGCTTATGACAATAGTACAAATTATCAATAAAATATTATCTAGCAAGTAAATAAATATTCTGTGTCAAAATAAATTTCAAAGGATTACAATTATAAACACTGCGGCATGTGTAATTTATTCTTTGAAATTTTTCTCAAGTTTTCTCTATTTCTACTTTATCTTACTATAATCTAACAATATCCCAAAGCATTTTGAATCTACAAATGGTTTGTAATTTTTACTAAAATTTTAATTTAAATAACAAAAGCTTTCTCTTTTCGCGCGAAGTAATTTCCTTTTCCTATTATGTATATCTATACACGTAGGTACACAGTTCCGTTCGATATTTTCTTCATTCATGTTACGTTTCCACGTTCTGCAATAAATCACGGAACGTTATGAAAGTTTTTGTAAGATAACGTTAGTTCTTTCAAGTTTTCTTCCTGAAATATCGATTCCGAAACTTCAGAGCTAGATTCACTACGTGTGGGGTGTGAAACGTGACAATTTTGAAGAAGCGGCAGAAGTAAAAGTACGTTTAAGGTCAGTCTTAGATGTTTTTAGATCACTGGCAAATCATTTAATGATTTAACGATTCTACAGAAAATAAATTAATCTAATATAATGTGATAGTAATGAATTAATATAATATAATGCGATAGTAATAGACAGATGTTATTAAAAATTATTTTAAGGGAGAAAGGATAGTTGAAAAAATAGTGAACATTTGTAAAAATAGAAGAATAATATTATTATAGTAATAGTAACAAGAAAATATTATTTACTATTATTTTAAAGAAGAAAAAAATGTTTATAACATATTGAATATTTATAAAAATAATAAATTAATATTCGATGTAATACAATAGAATATAGTAAAATATTAGAAACGATTACTTTAAGGAAAAGAAGTAGTAAATTATCACTCCATGGAGTGTAATATTCGCGGAAAAAAATATAGTCAACGATTATTTTAAAGAAAAATAAAATGTTTATAAAATATGAGAGTAAAATATCATTCGGTAGGTATAGTTTAATAGCAACAGAAAGATATTATTGCAAGAGAAAAATGATATTTATGGAAAAGTATTTATACAAGAACATTTATAAATATTGAATATTTCATTTATAAAATATTATATCGAATTTTTTACGTGATAAAATATTTCTAGCGCATCTAATTTTAATTATTAAAGCTTCAAAGAGTGAAAAATTAATAAAATGTAAAAGTAGGGGGAACTCGAGAAACTAATTAATCTCTGACTAATTTGAAATATTAAGAAAGTTTGACTGGAAAGTTATTACATTGGGAAACTAAAAAGAACATCTTATTTCGTTTAAAATATTTGTTATCTAATAAGTTTTAACAATTTTCTGTATAAAGTAATCTTTAAATGAGATGACGTTTGTGATATAACAAATAACAGACATGTCTAATTATTAATTTCATCGTAATATAAATTATACAATAAAATTTTGTATTCTAATATAATACAGGTAATTCTTTCTTTGTTTTTAAATATTTTTTCCAAGTTCAATTCTTAATCTTTTCTAAATAAATACTGTATTATATCTATATATAACGAATCAAATTATTATATTTCAGTAGAAATAATGTAATACAAACGATTCTTACTTGCTTTTAATCTTGAAACAGTTCTTTCTAAATAAATATTGCATTGTATCAATATACGAGGAAGTGAATGAAAGAAAAAGAAATTTTTTAATCTCAACGGTTTAGTAACGATAAATTTAGAAACAGTCCCGGATATAAATCTTATAGCGGTGAAGTAAAATTTATCTCTCGTTCGAAGGTTGCTGACTTTAAACGCTTGAAATGGAAAAATGATTGCAGAAATGGATAAAGGGAAGGAACAGGGAAGTACGGAGAGAGGAAAATTGGGAGAAAATCCATTCGTGCAAACACCAGGTGTGTATTTTGTGTCCATGGTTGTACGATGGTAAAGAAAAGATTTTGCAGATAGAGAAACAAAAGACGAAAAAACTCGAAATGTCCAAAGAGTCGTAGAAAGAAAACGTTTGTAGACAAACATGAAAGAGATTATTTTACAAGACTACGTAAACTACGTATACGTAACTGTTGTATCAGAAATAAGCTGCAATGATAGATTTACAAAGAATTTTAATATGAGAAAATATATAAAACATCTAGAATATGTCTAATATTCTTTTTATATGTTGCATGTAAAGTAATTCTTTACTAAGGTTTCGCAGTTTATTCAATAATATTTGTTAAATATATAATTATATGAAATGTTAAATAAGTAAATAGAATGTAGAATATGAAATAAAGCGTAGAATATTAAATAAATAAACAAAATAGAAAGTGTAAGATGAAACTTAACGATATTCTAAGCTTAAAATATTCAGTCAATATCAATGTAATAAAGTTCGTGCGCTCCTAGTAGTGCAAGTCAATGAATTAGCTGACGAATCTTTCTCCTAATTTCCAAGGATACCTAACCAAAATAAACGACAGAGTTTCGATCGTTTAATCTCGTTCGTTTTCATCAGAATGAGAAATATGGAATGTTAAGAAGATACAATAAACGATAAATAAATTATTTATAACATGAAAAGAAAACCTCAAACCACTCTTCAGTTTTGTGGATGAACTTGTGCCACATTTTATATTCAACAGAGAAAGAGTCAGTAATAGATATCCTTATCATATTTTTAATATTTCTTGATAATATTAAAAACATAATATTAAATACATCCCATAAAATAATCTATTATGCGCGATATATAAAGTTAAAGATTTTTTCCTGTCGTCTCGTCAAAATTAATGTGTAAAGTAAGCCTTCGTTTCCTAAGTTGTTGATCGAAATTTAATTTGTAAAGTTATTGATCTGTATGATTTCTACAGATACGTTTATGAAAAAAATACACATAATACACTCAATATACAAAAATGTATAAAATATTCAGAAGCACAATACTTGCAATCTTTATTTAGGTTTTATTTTTTTAATGATATAAAAAAAATTTTGCACAAACATGCACAATCTATCTAGAGTAATCGATATATGTAAACATATAAACTGAATTTTATTTGCCACTTCATGCTTGAAATTCTCTTTCATATCCACTTTCTTGATTCCTGGCTTTTTCGGTATAAGATCGTTCCATTATGCTCTGAGTGCGCTTTTCCCAGAGAAGGAGTGTTAAATAAGATCCCATTGTCCAAATCGGCAAAGGGCGTATGGTACCTGGAACCTATTTCCGCACGATCCACTTGGCCTGACGTTATTCTAAGCTGCGGTCGATTTATGTATTTCACAGTCAATATCATCCAAATACGTATTAAACGTGCAATTTGAAAATGTTAGAAATTTTAGGCAAACACCTAAAGTCGTGACATAATCTTTGTAATATTTTACAAATTTCATAAAACGTGCGATGGTATTTTACGAAACTAAAGACTGAAAATTTGACCAACATGGAGTACAAGTACGTGTGTTTATATTGAAAGTATCATATAATAAGAATTAAAAAGAAATCCACGTGGAAAGTAACGAATCTCATAAATTAAATTTTCTTGATTTGTATATTATTCTAAACATTACTTTTATCGCGTCTCGCACAGAATGTTAGACTTTTAATTTCAGTAACAGAACAAGAGAAATCCAATCGATTGGATCATTATAAAAATATAATTATTTTTTCTTATTATTTTTCTCGTATTAACTCTTCCCTTTTTAATACGTGCCTTTTAGCATCTAATTAAAGATTTCTTACACGTTACTTAAGGATGAACATAACGTATTGCGAAAATCCTTCGAGAGTTAGAAGTGGAAATAAGTTTAATTATTATTCCAAACATGATGTTGTTCGTGCAAAGCATATCTCATATTCTTAAATAAGACGCTGAGAAAAGGCAAACGGTGTTTCATTCGCTATTTAAAGACGAACACAATGCAATTTCCTTTCGGAAATTTCCTCTCGAAAATTAGCAATCGAAAATTAGCAATTTTCTGTATGAAAATAATTTACATGTTTGTATATACTTAAATGTAATTAATTTACGAATTAATAATTAATTTATGTTTCGTACAAATAATTTACATATATTTATAAAATATAATTTAAAAAAATGAAACCTACACAGATAAGTGTTTTGGAGTAATTAAATTCTTGGAGTAATTTGGACATTTTACATATTTTTTTCTTATCATGTATACTTTATACATTCTTGTATTATTAATTTCCTCATTTTTGTGCATCTTCTCATATAATTTATCTTTCAAGCACTATGGAGATTGAATTCAATTGTTCTTTATTGCATATTATATACATTTTATGCATTTATCGTACTGACTTATCAAATTACTCACATAAATGCATAAAAATCCGCAGTTTAATTAGCACTTGGATGTACTTTTATGATCTCTAAATATTATAATTGATGTCCCATATTGAATATCTTTTATATTTTCGAGTATTATATAAATTCCGTCAGTTTTTTAATTTTAAAATTTTTAAAATATTTGCACAAATACTCGTAGTCTGGTTATTGCGTTTTATTAAATAATCTTACAATATTCTACTTGTTATCATTACTTAATTGTTGCATCCTATTGGATGCTACTAGAATTCACTACGACATTATATCTTGGCCACAACACTATATGTCACCCCACAAATTAGCTCCTCCAGTCTGTCAAATCATCACCCTATACAATATAGTTCGGTACTAACGAACCGGTAGTTTACTCATAACACAGTCTCCGATCCTGTAGTTGCTTCCTTCACCATTTGATGTATACCACAACGATTATAATACGCAACAATTTCTCGGTACGTGACACATCAATTTAATGAACAGTAACTAAATATTTAAAACAAGAAAGGATTATCAACATCTGACAGACTATAAATTGATCGCGTGTACTTGCATTTAAAAATTTGGAACACTCTTTAGAATACTTCTTATAAAACGACTTTTTTTCTGAAAAAAAGATTTCGATTTTTAAGTAAATTTCATAACTATAAAAAACACCAAGTAAAAAAATATTTATTTATTTGAAAAAGTCATTCTTTTTGAAATCTTAACATGTTCTAAATTTTTGAGCAGGAGAGTACATTAAAGTATAGAAAATATGTATTTATCTTTAATAGATCAGAATATGTTTAAGAAATATCGTTAATGTTTTAAAAATTATTTAATTTTAAATAATTTTAACTTTGTTTTAGAAAAAGATAAAAAAGAGAACATTATGGCTATGTATTAATGATCATAAAACAGAATTTTCGAAGTTAATATACTCGTCAATTTATCCAAAATTTATCAAAAATTCAATTTGTCGTGTCTAACTACTTTAAATATTTAATATTATAAATATTAAAAATATTCGTATATTAGTATAAATGTTACATAACACTTACTTGAATATAAAAATACAATTCAAATACAATATAAAATATATAAATATAATACATTTAACATTTAAATGTAATAATAAATAAAATGACTAAATATCACGAAAGAAACGGAAAGTAATGATCTGAAAATTCTAAACTATCATATCAATAGACGAAATATGAAAGGAAACATTTAGAAAGCCTAATAATACATGACATAATATATTCGAACCTCTAAATTTCAAAGTTAATCTCGAAAATGGTCGCGGAATTGCATTCATGTCATAAGCTCGATATAAATTGTCGCATTCAACGTAAATCCTGCCGTTTAAACTGCTTAAAATTATACTCGCGGGGAAATCGTATCCGATAACACGACTGTTCGTTCACTAGGAAATATCGTCTGATTCACATTCTCCAAAAAAGACAGTCCATTCGGAACGTGCTTTACATCTACCAGATTTCACAATCGTTTTTCTCCCACTTTCACTCCTTTCTGCCCGGCGATGCATACGTATTTTCAGATCCTGAATATTTCCTACCCTTGTCGTTCATCTTTTTCTTCTATGCGATATGCGAATATGTACGGGTATATACAGGGTGTCATGTAACTATTAGGATGATCCTACGTGCAGAAATAAGTTAATAAATACGAAGAATAATATTTTTAATAATAATATATTTTTTTCACTTTGAAATTTCCTTTCCTAGAAAATTAAATTTGAAAATTTAACGAGTACATGTGTACTAAATCAATTTTCAATTAAACATGTTCAAAATTCCTTCTGTTCAAAATTAACTAAATTTGTCAAGTGTGTATAAATTTGGTTCATTCTAGATTGAATAAGAGTAAGTAATTGGAAGGAAATTAAATAAATAAAAAATGTGTAATAAAACTTCTCCACAATTACTTGTAGAATGAAATTTTTCGTAAGGCTGCATTTTTAAAAAAGTTAGGTTTGAAAGTTGGTTAAATATGCTTGATCGTAATTCTATATATTTATATAAAAAAAAAAAAAGGTAAAGACAGAAACAGAAGAATGTAAAATAAAATTTTTTCATTTGAGACTCAATTTCCAAGAAAGTAAACTGCGAACATATTTAGTTGGAAATTAACTTATTGTTAGCTACTGTAAATTGAAAGTGCAATAGGCAAATATGTATAAAATATCCAAAATATAGCATTCATTTTAATATTTAGTAATTAAAACAACTTTTTTATGAAAAATCTTTTTGATTATCATTGTAAAAATCTAATAATTGTAGCGAAGGACACAACATTAAAATTCACAGAGAATGAACATAATATATAAAAACATTTTGAGTAATTAAAATCGATGTAAAACGTAAGATGATACAAAAAGAATGAACATAATAACGGAAACATTTCAAGTAATAAAAATTAATACTAAAAACATAGGATGAACATCAATTAACATAAAACATAAAATTAACACAAAAGAAACATTTTGAAATCAATATAAAAATATACTCCAGAATAAACCAAACTCAAGTACATGCTTGACAAATTTCCAAACTCCATTTCCTTGAAAACGAAGTCTCAAGTGAGAAAAAATAAAATTCGATTCTTATTTTGCCATCTAGAATCATCCCCCTCGATCCAACCATCCTGTTACACGACACCCCGTATGTACGAATAGAGATGCATACTTATTCGAAAGAACTTGTCGCGAGCGTGATATCGAATTGCTTAGTCATACGTGAAGCCAGACAGATGACGCGCCGATCGCCCGAGGAAATTCAAATCGTCGTGTACCCATCCCGGCTGCGAGACTCTCCGCGAACAAGACGAGAAACGTGTGCGTGCACAAGACCCGGTAGTCTTCCTTTAGGAATCCCGTAGATCGCGATCGAGGAGACAAGCGACGATCCCAGGTAGAGTCGGAAAAGAAATAAAAAGAGACGTGAAAGAGCACGTCGACAGACGACGGCGGCGAGGTCTCCGAGGTGGATTCGTGTTACAAAATCTGTCCGTAGAATACTCACGGTTATTTCACAGTGTATACCTCCCCGAGATACGATCTTATCGCGTGGCAAACGTAGCGATGGTAATCGCCGGATAAGTTTCTGCCAGGAGCGGGTTGTTAGCGGAGCGATAGTGTCAGTGATGCCGCGTTTAGGTTAGGATGTGCGCGCGCACCTCACCTCACAGGATCACTGTAACCGTGGATTAGGGATAAAATGAGACGTGAGATTAAACGTAACGCGGTACTCTACCGGGGATAATTACCGCTCAGAAGTTGAAAATTGAGCGGTGTGAGTTTTGAGTAGATTATTTACTCTTGTCGTGTAATTACACGCCGTGGTGTTGGGTTATACTTGGGCGAAGCTCAGCGGGTGATTTGGCAACGCTTCGCAATTAACCGTTAACGCGGTGATGCGCGTTTTATGAATAACTTCACTGTTACGATTCTATTAGTTAGAAGAACGTATCGGCTTTTGATGTCGGATTGTAAAAAGTTATATTTCATGTAAGTACTGTATATTTCTAGAAAAATATAAATTTTTTTTCTGGAAAAAATGAAATAAATGATTAAGATATTTATGTATAATTTAAGTATGATATATAGAGAGTTTAGAAGCCAATCAGCATAAAGTTTCAATTTAATCATTATAATATTTTAAGAACATATATAAAGTAACAGATTTAAAAATAACTAAACTATTTCATTGGCTGTAGGTTTTGACAATAGAAGGTTTGCTACTTTCAATAGGAAATGACATAGACTAACTGGTTTTTGAAGCCTCCATATATATAATAATATATGAAAATAATAAATTATATATTATATAATTATATATAACATATATAAAACAATATATAATATATAATAATACATATTTAATATAAATATGTATTATAATGTATAATAATATATAATTTGTAATATATATTATAATATTAAATATTTTATTTTAAAATTCTATTATTACTTCACTTTTTTATAAATTATTTGAATTGGAAACAAATAAAAGTCTTACCTATAAGCTTAATGACATCAAAACTATAATCTCTTTTTCTTATTTTTTTCTTTTTGATTTTAAATATTTCTATTAGAATTATTCGCGTAAGATTTTTAGATTATATTAATTACAATAAAATTGTACACTTTAGTTTCAAATATTTTTGCTTTTTTTTTTATCTACGATTTAAAATAGAAATTGATTTCTTAAAGCTATTGAATTTTATTTGTATCTACGGAAATATTTACATATTCACAACGCTTAATTATATTTTTAATACGTTATATCATCGATGCATTAATGATTAATCTACGGAAAAGTAAAAATATTTTTAAATACTATTTTCGCTTAAATTATATTTGTCACACGAAATATTTTATTCATTATATTTGTTTAGTTATTCGTTTAAAATTTAAATTGTTAATTTATAACGAAGTATACTTCTAAATAAGTATCTGTCATTTGTCAGAATTTAAATTTCAGATTTCAACTTTCAGAATTAAATTTAGAATTTAACTAATAGTTTGAACAAGTGACATTTTCATTACTTGAAGTAACATTTATAATAATAATAATAATATAATAGAGTACACATTATTTTACAATCCAAATTTATTTATAATACTATAGTAGAATACACATTATTTTCAGATCCAAATTTTGATACAAAAATGCTTAAGTCTAGACAAAATAAACAATTAAAGAACAGAGTTAAAAATACATATTTTTTGTTACTGAACTTTGAAACAAGAAATATTTATTACATAGTTGATACTCCAAGGATGAATCACGATGGAGAAATGTTTTTTAGGTTTACGAAACTCAAAGTGAATCTAGTGATAGGAATTCTGTATCTCCGAGTTACAAGATTTGGCTTGTTAAGGGTTAGTGATGTTGGTTATTGTTCGATTGGTTCGATGGTCGTTCGAAACAGGATTGATTCTCCGTATAAGAGATAAAGTTCGACTAAGGGATAGATGTAGAATTGCATATTGGACAGATATTCGGATTGAATTTAATGGTCTAATGGATTGAATACAAATTTCATGTTTAAAAGCATATGTAAAATAACGGATTTAAAACTTAACAAAATAACAGTTTTCTTAACATGTAATTTGTATATTCATTTCAACTGAATTATTGACAATGATACGTTTCAAAAACATTTTGGCATACACGAAATCTCTTTATTATTAATTTTCTTCACATTTCTTATTTCTGTCAAATGATGGACAATGGTAGGATTTATGTTCTTTCATCGGGAACTCTGTTTCTCTTGCTGTACGTCATGGTAATATCCAATTGAAAGAGATCAATAAGTTTTATGACATTTTCTCAAGTTTGAAATTCTGAAAAAAAAAAAAAAAATAACCGCGATATGTAGTATATGTTATTTATACAACTTCATATTTATATCATGATAATTGACAAAGAGGACAGAAAATTATTTCATTTTCACAAAAAAGATTCTTTTAAGATTCTGTGCATTACCGTATCTTGAAATTTCCCGTGAATATTTATATAAAAATTCGCAGTTTATTTATTAGCATTCGGTATACATATTGTACGAAATGTCTTCGTCTTTTGATGAAAATCGACGATGAAACGCTATTAGCTGTAGTTCATAAAATTCGAGCTTAGTAGAAAACGCACCTACATAATAGAAGAAGAAGACATATAAAACTTTAATCAAACTGAAGAAGCAATTTAAACTTTAAAATTGATAACGTTCTCTTCGTACTTATAACTTTCTCCACGTATAGTACATGTTAAACGATATTCTGGTCAATGTCCTCGGCAAAGTGGGGGAGTTTACACGTGTCGTATGATCGGTCGATTCACGAAGACGAACGTACCAGTGAAACTTTCGCTCTATCGTTCGTGTCGTCGGTATTGCCTCTTCATAATTGATCAGCCGATCGATATTCGCTGCTGTTTTGCTTTCAGGACTCGAAGCTGAGTTGTACTACGTGAGAGAAGGAGTGGTTAACACGTACGCGATGAATTTCGTCGTGCCCGTGCCCGCGTACATCGCGGACCTCGAATTCTCTTGGCAGAGTCTTACTGGGCATCCGGTAAGTACATGTTGACAATAACATTGATATAATAATTTTGTAACACTGTCTGATTTTAATATTATTAATATCGTTATTTTATATTTTGATAATTTTGTGATATTATCAAGAATAAATAATAAATGTTGGTAATATTATTTTTGCATTTCTTGGAGTGTTTGTTTACTTTATTAAACGCATGGAAAATTATGAGAAACTATGTTCCTAGAAAGACAATTTTTAGACACAACTCTGTTAAAAAAAGTGTAATTCTTTTTTTCTATGTTCGGACATTTTATAGGTAATTTTTGTAGAGTTTTGTAGGAGTTTTTTGTGCTGAATATACGAATGTGGGAATTGTTTTTCTCTATTACCCTCGGTTTTTTTTTCAGAAAAACAACTTTGGAAGAAAATACAAATTTTTAAATTTGAACAGTTTTTTCATATTTCAACTGTAAAAATTGTTCAAACCGTATCACAGTGTAGTTAAACATTATTTTAGGTATTAGTAATTCGGCATTATTAATCGAACAATTTGAATTGCAAAGTAATAAATTTTTCATTTTATCAACACAAGCTGATTCAGAATGATAGGGCAAAATTCATGATAAGGTGGATTTACAATACAGCACAAGGACACATGAATTAGAAAGAATGATATAATGAAGTATAAAGATAAATGAACGCGTGTGATATAGATCAATATAAAATTTGACATAGATCGTGTTTATTTTACAAATAAAACTAGCGGTTTAAAATTTCATTTTACAAATTATATTCATAAATATCGTAAAATAACAAGAGCGCAGATTATTCAATAATGCTTTCTCCCCTTTAACGCAAAGTCCATTTAACCCTATTGAGATTCAACTTCTTGCAATTATTAAAAGAAGGATTTAATAATAATATTATATTATTGAATTCTAATCGATTCATTAATAATATTATACTATTTTTATATTCTATATTTATATATTTTACAAAATAAAATGTATAAATATATAATATGAATAATATAAAAATATTGATTGTTATTTGAAGCGATATTAAAATTAAAATTTAAAATTAAATCATTATTATATTTATGATGCATTTTGATTCCTACAAATATTTATTGCATACTAATCGCATCAACATGCTACAATTGCAAATAGACATTCATTACAATTACACCTAACATAATACATTACATAAAATCTCCACTTTGTATTCTTCTTCGTTGCAAAGCCATACTAAATTCTCGTCAAAAGATAGTCAAGGTATTTGAGCGTGTGACCTTCTAGCAATACTTCTTCATTCCAAATCTTACCAGACTAAATCCTCATTATCTCAGAACGTAACTACGATGTTTAGGCGCGTCATTAAAATTACGCCCAACCTTTTAAATCACACACGTAACACGTACAATACGTACGCAAAATCTCCTCTCCGCATTTTTCTTCGTTCCAAGACTCGCCAGACTAAATTTTCGTTAAAATTTAGACGTAACTAAAACATTTGGCCACGTCTAGAGTCTAAGCCCTTTAGACTCTAGGACCCAGAGTTCGCCTCATTTGTTTCACGGCGTGTGACCCTTTCTTCCACCCTCCTTCTACCGCAATACCCTCTCCTTACTCCCCCGCCTCTTGTTTTATTTCCTAAAAGAGATCCGTCCATTGTGAACGCAGGTTATAGCTGCCTTTCAGCATACGGCTGGAGACGCGTATAACGGTACAAGGTGGCTCGACAGAGTCGCGGAATATGCTCGCAACCGGCCATTAGTGAGGTGCAACAATGCGGAACAAAGTAAACACGTGACCCCTGGTCGAAATGGTAACTCACGGCCGTGCTCGTTTACGTTCCCGGGACCAGGACTACCGAGGTAGTAACGGTTCGTCACGAGATGGTTCCACCGAGGGGGGGAGGCGAAAGGGGTTGAGTTTGTCGAGTGGTGGGGTTACCAGGAGGGCTGTATCAATACTCTATCAATATGAAATACAAACAGGCCGGGTATTCGAGGCAAGTGGGAGAAAGGGTGGCTGATATAAAGCGTGCGGTTCGGTTTTGCGTTCCCTTCGGTCACCAAGGAAACCGAACGCGCGCCGTCCGTCCAGACCCTTCCCCGAAACGAACAGCACTAAGGAAAATGCGAAAAGTTATAGCTCTGTCTTCCTCAGTTCGCGTTCCTTGCCCTCTGCACGGCGGATAGCGATGGGATCAAGCTCAATATGCACGTTCGCGAAAACCAAACCAAGACAAATGCGACAAAACCAATCGACGATAAGAAATCTGACACGGGATTCGATTCGTTCAATGTTCAATTGTACCGAGATTATTCGATCAGTTGTGATTTACTCGAGTCACAAGTCGATTAAAGTTAGAAACAAAAAGCCATCATTGATAACTTGTCATCGTCACGCGGCTATCGCAAATTATTTTTTTATATTCTTTTTTTAAAAACAAATCACACAGTCGAGCAGAATAAATAATTCTGAATAAAACGTAACGAAAAAGTTCCATAAATTTAATGTAATAATTTCTTATCTCTCATTTGCAATACACAATTAGTGTATTGAAATATATTTATCAGTACGGATAATATTCTTTGAATTGAATATTAAGTGATATTTTAAATTAAATAAAGAGATTAGAGTGTGGTATGATCCACAAAAATTCGATCGCTTGGATTTCTTTTTCTCGACTACTTATAAAAGGTTTAGGTTTGAACATTGTTTACATGCTTATGTGGTGCGTGTGTTTCAGTGCATGCTTGGTTTCATCGCTAACGGTGGAACGTTAAACTGTGAAGGAAATCGGGCCTACGTGCCTATCGCTGCGCGGTTCGGTTGCCGTGAATTCCGTATTAATTTCTGACGAGGGGTTGCTCCACTTTATTGCCGGACGTAATTGTTGGTTCTAGTGTCTTGAACGTTGAAGACGGGCTGACGGCGCTTATTAATGGTAATTGAATAGGATGTTCTTTAACCGGCGTGGTGTGTTGCGTGTTTCGTGAAGGAGGTAATCATGTAGGAACGATAGGGATCGTGTGTTCGTTGGACGATTATCGTCTAGTTGGTAACGCCTTTGTTGGTGTATCTACGTGGAAATCTTAATTTTCGATATTGCGTTTTAATAAGCGAGAGTATTAGAGATATTTTAATTGAAATTTAGTTGGCATTTGATTGAGGCAATGAGGAAATTTGGATTACTTTGTTGAAAATAAATTGAATAGTGAAATGAATAAACGATTTTGAAGTAGCAGTATGAAGAATTTGAAAATGTTTAATCCTGAGGTTGATTATCAATGGTTTTCCTCGTAAAAATAATTTTAACGCAACAAAGTATATAGATACAATGCCAGTGAAAGATCTTACAGTTTTTATTTTTAATATGTAGTATTTATCGTAGATAAGAAAATTTTTCAGTATACGTGTAATGTAATGTGTAACAAAAAATTTATTATAATGTATGTAATAAAATTTTCAATATTTATATTTTGCAACTGTTATATTAATACTTCAGATTCTACTTATTACAACGTTTTATAAAATAGAATTCTAATGTACAAATACTTTTTAAAGTTACTTTTAGATTTCAAGTGATATTAGTTTCTTCATTACTTCATTACTTGTGAATAATAATCTTCTTTAAATTTTTATAATTTCCATACGATGTTGACGCATGTTTGGGATGCAGAAAAAAAATTTGAAATCTATGTTAAACCTGTTTCAAGTATGCAAATACTCAAATAACTTCATTTTGCATATCATTGTATGCTATCTGCATTTAAAGTAGATGATTTATAATTTTTGATGGACTGTGTAAATTTGTTTGAATTTTTTGTACTAAACACTCATTTTTGATATTTTTGTTTTTTCAAAAAATTGTAGAAAACTTATCGCCATCAATATTGAAATGTTTCTTTCAAAAGGGAAACCTACTAGAAAAGTGACACACGTAAGAAAAGTAATTTTTCAGTAAATCAGATTCAAATGAAAAATTCGAAATGAAAAAAAAACGTGACAATTTCATAATGAAAAAATTCTTCTTTTTTTAATAATTTAATCAGTAAGTCAGATCTTGTACACTTCAACGTGATAATTGTACAATTTAATTCATGATATTTTGTTCTGATTCATGATATTAATGTTTTCCAGTAAATAAAATATAAAAAAGAAAATCATCATTTTTTGGAATTTACATACTTTAAAATTCGTGAATGCGTGTAAACTTTCCGTAATTGACTATTTATTACTGTATTATTACCATGATGAAATAAAATACAAAAAAAAAATCCTTATGTTCTGTGTCAATAGAAAATATTTCTGTTCTTATTCGTACGATAATCGATCTGCGCAAATACATTTGTCTTAATACAGTACCAAATTTGAAATTAACTGTACACACTAATCATACGAACGAATAGATACGGATAATACACGAAGTTATATAAGCACAAGACCATTACTATGAATTCATTTCTTAATACTTACATCATATACACGTAACAGTTATTAGCGAATATAAAAAATACTTTTCTTTCTATTATTTTTATTATATATACGTACTACACGATTGTTTTCGTCTTCACAGTACCAAATTTGAAATTGTACGTGTTAATCATACAAACGAATAGATACGTATTATACCGAAAATTATAATGGTGCTTGCAAACAGGGGACCGGTTATTACGAATATTATCTCAGGTTGCAACGGCGTCTTATTAGAATAATAGCTACGTTACCGCAAAATTTGTCGAAGCCTTGAATTTCGACGTGGAGTAACGTTGAACAGAACGGCTTTGCTTGTTCGCGAGTAAAATTGCTTGACGACGAAAGGGGTACGTGTACACGAGTGCACGGTTTCGACAACGGTTTATTATCGTTGCGGGAACACGGCGACGACCCACCTTACCCTGTTGGGAGCATTTTCCATCCCTTCGTCCCGTTATCTCTCGGATTCGCCGGTAAGTTCGTTAACCAGAAAATCTCGCCATTCTCACGGTCACGGAAGCGCCGTTTCGGCTTATCTTCTTTGCCTGAAGACAGTTTCTTGTTCCCTGTGTCCCTTCGGCTGTGGAGCTACGATTCCAGATAAAGAAAAATTGGAATTAGCCTCGTGGACCAATTTCCGTAATAGACGAACCTCGTTGCGCCGCGCGGCTTACCAAGAAGTTATTTCTAATGAAAATGCCCGGCTTTTATCTGACCACTTTCGTCGTTTCACGGCTTTGACCGCCGGCCATTAAAAAGATTAGAATTGTCAGTAAAATATAATTCGGTTGCGGGTTTATTTAGTGTATTTCGCGATGTAAAATTCAAACGCGAAGAAGTGAACAGAGTGGATATGATAAAGGTGAGAAATATAACGATGTTTAAAATATTTAGTATTTTGTTTCATAAAGATTAGCAAGTTGAGAATTGTACGTGAAGATTAATGATTTCCAGATTAAAAAAATGTTTGTTTGAAAATATCTCGATGTAATTATCAAAAAGTAATTATTTTCATTGCTAAGTGTACATTATTTCGATCATGTTAGTTATAATTACGATCTAGCTATATCTATATAAATAACGACATGCTCATCTTAACTTTGTTCTGAAATATCTCGATTTGGAAAAAGAAATTATAATGCTACGCAATTCGAATTAAAACTTTACGTTTAAAAATTAGAAAATTATGTAGAATGTTTCAATACTTTACATCTAATATGATTAAAGTTTTTCTAAAAAGAAAATGAAAAAGAAAATCATATGGCAAGAAGTTAGAAACGAATAGGACAGCGATTAAATACAAAAGACAAATCTAAAATTATAAAGATAAATACTAATATATATATATATATAGAGACGTAGATAGATAAATAGATATAAAAAACTGCACGACTTGTACCCCAGTACAATTCGTCTCACTAAAAGGCCCAGAAGCAACTGTTCTTACTAGGAAATGAAGACGACTTTTTTGCCATAAAATTTTATTGATACGCAAACATTTGAATCGATGCAAAACAAATTACAGGCGCGATCGCTCAGTACCACACAACGCCACTCCTACTCGAGGTCTACCCCACGCTCCCTCGCGAATCACGTGACCCAAATCAACCAATCGCTAATTTTCGTTGCATTAGCGTAGCACCTGAAGAGGCCCGATTTTCTGAGTTACCCCCGCTAAAATCACTTTCAGCGATAATAACAATATAAATTGAAATGTCGATATGAATTTAATTAATACTCTTCAAATCTACAGTAGAATAGTAAATAGAAATATTTTTTGCCGCTTTTTGAGTATCGTGAGCCATACCGATCCACCCAACAGAAACATTCTTATATTTGCATAATAAACTTTTAGTATTTTTGCTTTCCGTGGTTGAATATACGTGTGCATATCTATATTCATATAAACTTGTGCAATATTTAAATTGTTATTTAATTGTTTGATCAATGGAGATTAGTTATTGTATTTTAATCTGTATTAACATTACTATATTCTTTTTAGTAAAACTCAAAAGTCTAAAAGTTTAATACCGAATGAAGAGCATCTAAAAGAATTAAATATGCATTCTACTTTAAACATATATATTTATACATTTTATATATTTATTCAAAATATATTACAATATGTTATTTTCAATACATAAATTATTTTATTATTGATTATAATATTATTTGTACTCTAGTAGACTAAAGATTACTCATATTTATGCATTTCGTTCATGCGTGTACACATCGAAAAATTAACAAAGTACAATTTTCTAATATTCTTATAAATAGTTAATAAAAGAAAGTATTAAAGTACATTTTATATATATATATAAATTCTATACTTATTCTATACTCACTTTTGTTGAATAAAAGTTAAAAGTCCCAAAGGTATAATATCGTATCCTCCTAAACTACGATCTGAAAGCTTCACTTTCTGCGAAAAAGTAAGTGAAACAGAAAACAGGGAGAGAGTGGGGAACTAGTAGCCGGTCACGAGCGATAATTTACATCGGAATTGGTCGGCACGACGGAACGGAAAACGCGATGGAATTCAAAATACGATCGTAGAAAATTGTTCGCCCGATGAAGCGAAGTTCATTCGATCAACGGCGGAAACCGTTGCATTCGAGGCGAGATTTTGCAGCACGATCCGGACTTATCTCAATGCTACCGCGTTCATGGAAAATTGACCAATCTCAATTACACGTAACTCCGTCGTAACGTTTAGTTGCTTCGTTTCCATTTCGTGTAACTTTTTCGTTCGTTTGTAACGGGATTCCGGAGAAGAGGATAATCGAAAAATAAGGTACGTCTAAAATTAGCGATTTTTGATCCCTCAATTTTGGAATTGAATTTGGTATCAAATGATGAATGTGTAATGAATAAATTTTGAAGTCTAAATTTTGAGCTGACAATTTGTTTTTGTTGAAATGAGATATAAGGAATCGAAAAAGAGTCACAGAGTGTGAAAATGACAATTGTTTCCTCTTCTTTACAAATAAATAATTTCACTGCTTAAATTCGTTGATATTATTCTTATTACAGGAAAAAAACAAATTTCTCTTAAAAAAATGTTAAATATCGACAGAGGTCACTTTTGTTACGAGTTTTTCAATTTTTTCAGGTACATTCAAGTTTGGATAAGATGATCTTAATTGTTCTATTATGTTCGAGTATTTTATTCGATTAAAGTTTATTTTATTTGTTTATCTAACAATAAACAAAAATATTTTTCATCTCGGAAAGATAGAGATTGAGAAAAGACTCCACATATATGATTGAATTATTAAATTAAAAATATATTTTGTTTTCTTAAATTTTAAGTAAAAATTCAAGGAATACGGTTTGATTAAAATAATTAAATCCAAAACTTATGAATTAAAATTTTGTTCTGAGTACTTGCTAACTCACATATTTTATGAATGTAAATTTCATCTACTCTCTGTATATTAAAAATTCTTCTTATATAAAAATTATATATTATATTACATGTTATATAAATTAATATGTATAAATTAGTTACATTGAGATATTTTATAAAAATTATGTATATGCGCCCGTATTTTATGAACAAAATATTGCATTTATACATATGTACAACTACGTGTAATATATACCAAGATCAAGCGATATTTTCGATCATTCTGTACCCCGGTTTGCCTCAATCTGACTCATCGCGTTATTTCGAATCTCGTTTATCTACGTTCAGCAATCGAACGGGAAGTCTCCGGGATTGCGCATCGTCTAATCCGATCCGATCTGGACCAGAAAAGTTCGATCGCGCCTTCAGTGACTCACGACACTTTGTTTCGTTTATCTGGCGAACGATCAACCCTGGTGCAAGCGCATCGCGATTCAGCGGCTGAATTGGGTTCGTCGGTTCGCCGATCTTTATCATCGACATCGTTTAAACGTATTCCTCGTTCACTCGTCGTTGGTTTCGCGCGGTTGGAAACATGATTAATAACGAGACCGCATTTACTGCTGACACTTGATTTCACGAAGACGAGATGGAACGAAGCGTAAATTGAACTTGATGGAAATGGTCTGTCTGATGAATATACCTTATGAATTCCATTTCTTGTTCTAGATAGACTGTACTTTCCGGGATTGGTGAATTTGCAGAGAAGTATTCCTAGTGCTAATTTCAATCCTTAAATATACTAGGTTTTTAGTCGTATCGTATTGTTATTAAATATTTTATTTAACAGTCGTTACTGAAGATTCCTTATGAATTTTAGATCTGTTCTAGATTGTAATTTTACAATAGTTAAATTGCAGAAAATCATTCTCGTTGTTGAGTCAATTTCTGTTCTTTTTAGACATAGATATAGATTAGTTGCATCAACTATCCTATAGTATTAACGATTATGAAGTAATTATTTCTACGCTCAGTATTATTCAGTAAATTAGCTTCTGTTCGATGAAGATTCTTTACGAATTGCATCTCTTGTTTTAGATTATACTTTTTATGATTCTTAAATTTGCGGAGAAGCATTCTCAGTATTGATCTAAACTCCTGTCAAAGATTTCTAGATTGGTTATTAAGGATTGACTATTCTTCTTCTACTTTATTCTAAACTAGCTTGCTTAAGGAACGAGATTAGGTCATTAATTCTTTTCTTCTTAACAATATTTATTTTTACAAAATATTATATTAACGAAACTGTATTTTTCATTTTATTGTATTATTTAGTTATTTGTGTTTTAAAAATTTTTCTGTTGACTATGTTCATTTCAATTTGAACACTCTGAATTATCATACCATTGATGATAATTTCATAGATCTTCAAAATATGTATTGTATGTACATGTGCATCTGTGATATGGCCTCCTTAACTGTCAGGTCTGCTTTTCTATTTTCCGAAAGACCAAATTAATATAATCTCCGTCCTATCTTAAGTTAATCTTGTTAATTAAATATTCATACATTTCAATTAAGCGATATAATATGGTTTGCTTAAGAGATCTTTCTTTTAAGTTAACACGACACATATATGATTATTAAAGATAATAAAAAGAATTAAAGGTTATTACATAACTTAATTTAAGTCTGTTGAGTATTATTTATCGATTCAATAGCCAGGTTTTAAAAAATAAATATTTACAAGTTATTTATAGAAACGATATATCTTACAATTTTTCATAATAATAATAACCATTCTATATAAATTATTATATATAAATTATTTTATATAAAGTAAGAGATTCTACGAACAAAGATTAATCAAACAGAAATAATACAACTTTTCGATTTCAGGAGAAATTTTCGAGAAAATCGAGCTTGAAAGTTCGTTAAATATACAATATACCTCGATGCGCACTCATTGTCAGCTACGTAACTTCTATTGAACGCGTTTCGTATGACTATCATGGACGTGTCGACGATTCCTATTTCAAACTCAATTTTCTCGTAAACGAAACCTCGAATGAAAAAATGTTGTTTTTCTTTTTCTAACTTATCTTTGTTTGTAGGATCAAACCGCTGTCCAATTATTGCTCACGTAGATATCGCATTCGAATAAAAAACAACGATGGAAACTTTGTATTTTTTGGTAAAAAAAAAAGTTATATAACAAGAATACAAATATAGAGCATGTGTATAACGACTGACAGTTTATATTGCTTTCAATTATATTGATTGTTCTTGTTGTAATCCATTTTTATTACTAAAAATATTTTAGCTCGTATTTTATGAATAATTATTTTATTATAATTATTTCACGATAAAAATAACGAAGCATTTATTGTACAATCGTTACAGAGAGTTCTATTGTTCTTTCATTGCCAATTGGATCTTTTTATTATTTTCGTATAAGTGTCAATTACATTGAGATAATATTTTATAAAAGTTATAAATATTTATTTAATAATGTATTTTTTGTTTATATTTATATGAATGACTTTGACATTAAAATTATGTGTTAAATATATTACATATATTGTACGTATGTACTTATTTAATAATTATATTTATAATACTTAATAATTATATATTAGTACTTGCAACAGTATTACAATATGACGAAAACAATTGCATGAAATTATCATAATCTGTAACATGTACGAAAGTGAATGTTTCTTTTAAAAATTAGAGTAATGTCAAATAAGATAAAAATTATGTGAAAAATAAATCTCTTTAATATAATTTTAATATATCGGAAAGTCTCAGGACAATTGCTATATTTGTTTCAAAATTTAAAAAAATCAAATAAAACTTTATATCATAAACTATACTATCAATTATATCATACAAAATACAAAAATACAGGAAACACACTTAAATATATCGTATTAAAAAATATCAGTAGAATAGAATATGAACGAATGGAGGATCTATGAATATCGTTTGTTCTGTTAAAAATGTAATTTGAGTATACGTGCGCGATAATGACAAGCACACGGAGTATGAAAGCCACGAAATGAACGAAAGCAATTACGAATCTTAAGATTCGAGCGAAAGTGAACGAAGAGGAAGGAAGTTCTCGACTGGAAAGTCGAGAAGGAGGCGCGTGTAAGGCGATCGAGAGGGTCAAACAAATAAAAAGGGGGGGCGGGGGTCTAAATTTCCAACGATAGCATCCTCGATTAAGCTCCAGATTCCTGAAACAGCGAATCACGAACTGTCTGCTTTTTATTCTGTCCCTCTTTCCCCGGACGTTCCTCTCGTCTTTTTGTTTTCAATTCAACGAGGCGAACGAAAAGAAAGTTATTGGTCGCCATGGACGGGGGCTATAGACTGAAACGAAGTTTCTCATCGGTGTGGGGTGGCGCACGCGGAATTGGGGATGATTTGTGAATCATCCACTTGTTAGGCGAAAGTTCGTCGCTACTTTCTCCCTCCCCCGGAGCTAGGACTTCGGATGGCAAGTGGGGTTCGCCACTCGTACCGTCGGGACGTTTCGCTCGAAAATTATGGGGAGTTTGCTTCTCCTTTCTTTTCTCCTTTTCTGCTTGGTCGTTGCTCTTTTTATAGATTTCGAATATCTTTGTCCTCTCTCTTGTATTTTCTGCTTCGTTTTTTCGCTTCTCGTACCGTTCTTTTTCCTTTGTCTGGGAATTCTTTTTGCCGCGTATATTTGCATTCGAGAATATTCTTGAAAGTGATGCAAAGGTTGAATGAAGCGGCAAAAACAATTCTAACGTATACGATAAATTTACGTGTGTTTCAAAAATATTTGATAGATTAAGAAATTTGTAAAGTGTTAATGTATTGATAATATTGCGTTAAAAAGAAACATGTGCAATTTAAAAATTTCGTTATATTAATTATGAGAGATAAAATGTCCTAGGACTTTGAAGCTGAAGTGACGGCGAAAGTTAATTTATTGAAATACATTTCTGAAATAAATTAATTTTGAAACCGCTTCGGTTATTAATATCTGAAAAATTAAAAAAACAAAGTATTAGTAATAAAATCATCGATATTATTAATATTAACAATTATTGGATGCATTCAAAAATTTTCATGAATATAATTAAAGAAATTAAATTTAAACAGAAATTATATTTCTTTTACATATTGTTATAATTAGTACTGTACACATTACATGTTGTAATGTTAATATAATAATTTTGACCTTCAAATTTTTTATGAATATCCACTATACTACTATTTATATTATTTATTTCTTTCATCATTTTCCAGAATATTGCACATACCTTTTCACACGTACGAATAATATGACGAATAATAACGAATAATAACAATAACAATGAATAAATGTAGTCGATAGTGATTATTATTATCATTATAATTTTTACAGATATCGTTATTCATCGGCAAAAAAAAAAAGGGGAAAAAAATAGTGTCTGCCGTTCTATATCTCCGATATCTTTCCCCGTTTCTTTGTTTCAATTTCAACTCGAAATTATTAATGCCTTTTGTCTTCTATTCGTTGGCCGTTCCTATCGTTTTGCTTTTATCGTCTTCCGTCTCGCTCCAGGATCGAATAGCAGGGAGACGAACATGGGGAGACTTCGGCGTGGCCACCCCAGGGTGACAATTACTTGTAATACCGTCGGTCTCTCGGGACCGATGGGAACTCGATGGGGCGTACTTTCGGCCGAAAAAAGGATATTACTGCAGCCTAGATCGACACTACCCCATTGTCCGGGAGGGCGCGACCTGTCGCTCGCCCTTGTCTTATCGTAGTTTGACGTGGCTGATGACCCGCCAGAAGCCACTGTCGCGTCGAATTGCGTCGATTCCAGTACTCGTAAATTTACCACCCGTGTAATCTTTTACAGGTGTGTAAAATTCGACGATAATGGCATTATAACGAGTAGATGTAGTACACAGGTTGCAAAAAATATTTCTAGCTGCGAGTATGTATTAGTTTCTTCAGGATTGATAAAGGGAATGATTCTGAATTGAAATTGGATATACCTTTGAATTCGTGTTTAGAGGTATTTCTTTAATCTTTTTGACAAGACAGGTATTCTTCGTACATTCCTTTTCTGAGAAGTAAGTATATCGTAACTATATCTCTTCTTTCTCAGTATAATTAATAAAAATTTGAGTAGGATAAAGAATAATATTGCGAGTAAAGTGTTCGTTTATTTTATAATTCAACGTAACATTTTGACGACGTTTTGAGTGTCTCTTCAAACTATTGTCATTCCTCTAATCGTTAAAATTAGTAAAAAAATTCTTCTGCTATGTGTGATATATCTAAACACATTAAATTTATTTCGTTCAGTGCTATGAACTGGCCATTAACGCGAAAAAAAATGTATTGAACGCGAAACAACTGTCCACGAAATTCTTTAATCCGATATTGTATTACCTTTCAGTATTATTTCCCTCCCCTCCCCTGCCCTCTCCCACCGAATATCGTTACCCATCGCTAATACTATTATCTTCATTAAACCGCTCCGTAAATTGGTAAATGTAAAACACAAAGTGACGTTACGAGCGATTTAATCGAACATGTTCCACGTCGTTTCCGCGATTAATTAAATCAACGGGGCAAGCCGAACCGGTTAATACCGCCGGTGCAGCCGCCGACGTTTATAAGTATAATAAATTCCGCGACGACAAAATTATCTAGCCACCCCGTAATTCATCGTCTATTCGCCGTATCGTGTAAAACATCTCGGATAGACCGCGGCGGCCTCTCTCGTCCCTCGATCAGAAAATAACAGCATTTCAAATCAAATTATCCGGAACTGGCTGGGTCCCTGCTGTTCCAACAAAACTCCGTGTATAAAGTCCACTCGAATCCTCGTTATCAGAACGAACGTCCATTTTTCATTTTAATCACTACCGCCCGCTGTAGCTGGCTCGCTTATGCGTAGCCGGCCGCTAATTAATTAAATTGAAACCGCGAACAATTTATTACGTCACGCGATAAGTGTTCACGGAAACGTGGTCGCACGTGCGCGTACACGCTCTGTCGCTCGTTAGAGATTCGTATACGAATTGTACGTATACGTTTCTCTCGGCTGGCGTTAGTAAACGAGGACTCGTCTTAGGAACAGAACGGCGGCGGTAATTTCGAATTAATTGCAAATTTACTGAGATCACGGCAAATTGCGACGCGATATGATTAATGTTGGGTGTCAGTCTGAAAGACGAACCGTTTCCTTCAACTCTCGGGTGGTATCGTCGAGTTATAGTTATGTTTGTAATAATAGTCTATATTAGATCGCTGAAGTTTTTGGTGTTTAATTTTACTTTGTGTCTCACATTCCATTTAGAATTATTAGAATTATTAAGTCTTGAATTGTTATAACTTCCAATACCAGTTATTTTGCATGCAGAGCATGAACCTAAACTTTTGATCGGTAGTGTATACAAACATTATACTAATTTTAGAATAGCAGAAACTTTTGAAATTTTGAAGTTTTCTTTCACTAAAATTTCTATCACTAGAATGTTCTGTGTAGAACAATAAATCGGAAAGAAAGAATACAATTTTTTCATTCAAAGCTTTCGTTTTGAGAATGAATTTTAAAAGTTTGTCAAGTATATCTGAATCTGATTGATTATAAATCGAATGATTCAGAATGTAATCAAAAGTTGTTCTGTTGTGCAAATTGTGAACTCTGTCTTTATTCATCCTGTATTTATTATTTCTATTTTAACCATCGTATTATCCATGTGTTACTTCAAGAGATAATTAGTCCGAGAACCAAGATTTTTCTATTCTTATTGTAAAATGAAACTTTATCCGTATAATATGGGAAGATAGAACCTCGTTGTTTACCGCATGAGAATAAATGAGAGACGAAAGAACAAGAGACGTCGGCGACATTAATGATCGATGCATCAATTAACGCAATCAGCTTGACGCCAGAATCCTCAAACGAAACGCTCGAGCCTGAAAAATTCGTCGAATACACACCTTCTGTCGTTCATTGTCAGCTGGTACGCGAGAAATCCATCTTACAAACACAACGGGAACGGCAATTTCGAATTAATTGCAAATTCACTGAGATCACAGTAAATTCTAACGCGATATGATTAATGCTCGCTCGGCTGTTAGTTCGAAGACCGGCCGCTCCCTTTCCCCCTCCCCTTTCCAATCCTTCGAACCGCTTCTTGCCACCCTCTCTTTGCTAACCTTCGTCCTGGATGCGCGTCGCGCCACCTCACGCCACCTCACACCCCTCCACGGTGCTTTCGCGCGCTATGCAGCGCCGCTTCCGTGTGGTAAGTCCTGCGGGATAACAACCCCGCGTTTCGGATAACAGGGAATATCACCCACGGGGACACCCGACACCAACGGTCTACACGCCGCCTAGCTCATGACAAACGCACCCACCGCGGATTATACGACATAATCGCTGGAAACCCGACCATCCAACCAACGCCGACGAACAGGGACCAACCGATGAACGGATGAACGAACCTGGCACATTGTAATTTCCGCGGCACGCCGCTCCACAGTTGAGGAACTTGCCAATCTGATGGCAGATTGATCGTTCTAGAACGGAATGGACAATGAAACGTTGCTTAAGCCTTGGTATACGGAACTGACGCGAGAAAGACTTGTATTGCGATGATGCTCGAATCAGTATAGTCGCGTGACTCGATTATCTTAAATCGTCTCCGTTCTTCTGAATCTGTGAAAGAAATTTTTGTTGACAAAAATTTAGTTTGGTACAAAGTAATAGTGTTTTTGATGTGTGGGTGAAGAGTTTAAAGATCACTTCAAGGATATTTCTATTTTTTTTTTTTCTTCTTCTAAATAGAATGATATATTTTTTACTCCATTAATCGATGCAGTTCGAGCCTCTCTATTTTTATTTAAAAAGTATTAACCTACATATGTCGAAGAACTATTAGTTTAAGAGATATTTTAACCTTTATTCTGTTAAATTTATTGCATGAATGATAAAGAGGAGAAAGTGTTCTTGTGTACATGTCGTCTTTGCCTGAAGTTACTTACATTTGAAGTTAAAATATCTATTAATTTTTCGACACATAAATAGGTCAATATATAAAGGATAAAGAGCTGCATTGATTGATATATACAAAAATATAGAGTCTCTGAAATTTTTCTAGCTACAAAAAAATTATTACTCTACATAATTTTCATTCACAGAGTTTTTCATAACTTTAGAATATGGGGATATTCAAGATTATATTAATATTTGTATTAATTCCTGTATCATCAGGGTTTATTAAGAGTGTATCTACTAAAAAATCACGAGAGAAATATAATTTACACAATATTCAATTTTTTGTCTTTTTTTTTTAATAACGGTCCAAAAGTTTTTCATCACGGTAAAAAAATACAACGGAAAACGTAACGAAGCATTAATCGCAAGTTTTGCACAAGTCCTACGATTTGTATCACGCGAAATATATAGTTAATGGTTCAGCTATGCTTTTCACTATTTCAGTATTGTTCCAATCTGAATTTCTCAATTATCTGTATCTACTATGTGATTGTACTTTCTATTACCTAACAATTCTTATTCCTGAATTTAGCAACATGTAAGAGGAATTGAAATTTAAAACCGTTATCCTGGAAAAAATTAAAAATTTGACTCACTGTGTTCTTTATTTAAATTTATTCACTGCGAATATTTGTTTCGAAATAAGTAATAAATCTCGTTCTATATATTTCCATATAATAGACTATAAAATTTTGCAAAATCTCGTAAAAAAGATATATGTAGTCAGTATCTGATTAAATAAACTCCGAACGTAAACTTTTATTACTATAAACGAAAAAATAATAGGAATAATCAATATAATAAATGAATTTCAATTATATAAACTATTTAGTTCACAACAAATGAAATGAAATATGAATGAAACGTATAACTGGATTGCGGATTTTTATGCATTTTATGCAAAAATGTATTGGCTGTATGTGACATACAAATTATCTAACGTGGAATATTTATCACAATACACAATGACAAATTTCTGTTTAATTTCCGTTTCTTTACCTACTCGCATAAAAATTTATAAAATGTATAAAAATCCACAATTTGCATACGACACTCTATCAACATACGAAGAGAGAGCAAGTATATACAAACCCCCCGCATTCGTTATGAAAAAAAAAAGAACATGTTAAATCCCAGGTTTAGTTCCCAATTCTTATCGAATAGTTTGTTCGATAACTGCTTCCTCTGATCCAGCGTAGCTCGATATCGAGCCCGAGGGCGGGGACTGCAGAGGTCGAGCGACCCCCGGATCACGACGGCGAAGTACAATGATATTTCAAACTGGATGGAAACGGTGTACGAAGCGGACCCGGGCGGAATCGCCGCGGAAGAGTTACGCGAGCCCGAGTAACTTTCGATTTCGCGGCTGTTCAGACGCACGTGCCGTTACCACGCGCGATATCGTCGTACTTCTTAACTTTTCGTGTACTCGGCGAACTTGCGAAACTTAAACGCCCGGCCGACAAGACCTTAAGACTCGAACGTGGGCCGCGTTTAAACTGGAAATTTTGTGTATACTGTATAATGCGACCTTATTATGTTAAGGTATACGGTAGGCTACGACCGGTCCTGGAGGGTGAATGTATAATGCAGTCGCTGATCGGGTGCTTCATAGATCGATTCCCGATCCGGGAGGCAGATGGGAAACGACGGCTGCCGCGTATATACTGTCCGCTCGTGCAATCGGCAATAACGACGATCCACTTGCTTTTTCCGGTCTGTTTGCACGCTACATTCTACTTGGCGGGGGAAAGATTGGAGATTTCTATGTCATTCTCTCGCGTACAACCAACGGAATTTGTTATTTCAAGTGATGGGGATTGAGGTTATTCGACAAATTCGCTTATGGTAATTACAGCAGTATTTTCCTGCTTTTAGTTTACATAGTGATTGTCTTGGTTCTTTGGTTTTTTTTATCCTCGTTCAAGTTTCAATTTCGTGCAAGTTCATATTTTTAGATGTAATTAATATATATTTGATATTGATATTTTCAAACATTTTTAAATATTTTAACAGTAATTTGCATGACGATAAATTTAATAATGGATCTATAAGATTGGCTAATATTTGTTAATTTGTTATTATATACTAATGTATATTATAGCTGATGGCTATATTAATCATTTACAATTTGTCCTGATTGAAATACGTAGATATTTACTATTCTACAAGATAGTATAAGTATCTAATGGATATTAATAATGTATAATATAAAATTTCTATAGACTATTCTATATTTGATTATATGAATGCAATTGGCAATAATGATGATCCACTTGCTTTTTCCGGTCCAAAAATTGTAGATTTCTATATCATTCCCACGGAATTTGTTGATGAATGTATTGAAATTATTCGCTTACGATAATTGAAATAATTTTCTTATATTTTCATATTACGGTCATTTGGATTGTTTTGACAGTAAAGAGGATTTCAAACGTTTCTTTTTTCTTCATTGAAGTTCTATTTTGTAATGCGGATATTTATGAAAACTCATATTTTTATAAATATAATTAACATATTTTTAACGGTTTTAATATTGACAATTTTTAATATTTTTAAATATGATTAAAAAAATTAATTAGTTAAAAATTGCTTTATTTAGTACAAATAAATATCGCGCGCAAGTACTGTATTTTGAATATTAGATTATATGCCTAATAATGGTCTATGATTTTCTTAAAACATAACAATACATAAAATAACATATTTTTCCTTTCGCATATTTACCGTGGGATTTACTATTTTTTGACATACATTCGATTCTACTGTAAGCGAGTAAAAACATAGTTAATAATGTATGAAGGTTAGAGATGATGAACATAGTAAATCCAATCTTTCATTTTTTACGGAACAGCAACTTTGAAGGTCAATATATTGTTAATTGCTCTTTTATTTAATTTTGCGATTAAATGTATATTTTTCCAGTCTCTTCATAATTTGAAAAAATATTACGTGTCATAATATTACAGTGTTGAAAGACAAAGATATTGAAGATATTAAAATACTGTTTGCCTTTGCAATTACACGGTTGAGTCTTTTGTAGGTACTTTACTTTACTTTTACTTTATTTTACTTTATTTTACATTCAGTTATCTTTTTTAATTATAACAACGCAAAAATGGTTAAAGTCGAAGAATTAACAAAAATGTTTTCTTCTTGCAATTTTCATATTGTTTATAATAGAATTTGTCCATTATTGGTATAACAGTAAAAGAGCAATACAAAAAACAATAATGCAAAACTATGCGAAAGCAAGAAGAATAAATTATTACAGGTATATATCAGTTCTACGATAACACACGAGTTGTCTCAGTTTGAGCACTTTAAATATCCCCTTTATTATTTCAGAAATTGTTCTAAATATAATCTAAATGGTTTTGAAAACGAAGAAATATTTCGAAAATCATTTCCTCGAAATTTTTCTAGAGTATATATTCCTTTCTGTTGCATCTCTTAGCAGTAATATACAACAAATTATAAAAAAGAAAACTTTTCGGTGATGTTTAATCTTTAATTCCAAGTATAATTTTTGTAAATTTTGAAATGGTAAATTTATAATTTTACTTTAATTAAAGTAAGCTATAATTAAAGTTTAATGTTTAAAATATACTAAAATTGAATATTAAGCATGATAAAAGAAATCTTCGTTGTAAATTTGTTGCAAATTTCTAAATATCAAATTCTAGTCAATTTAATATGAGATCGCATGCTATCGTTTAATTTACACGTACCTTCGTTATTAAATCAGGATTTATTACGTAAAACCGAATTACGTAAAAGTCTACGTTCGCGCGTAAAGAGAATACAGAAACGCGCCGGTTCGGCCTCGATCGATCAGTCGAGCAGCCGTGTCGTATTTGAAAAACGAATTAAACGTCCTCGAGTGAGAGAAAAGTTCCGTTAAGTCGATTTGTCGTTTCGGTCGAAGAGTAGCTCCTCGCCCGGCCGAGTGTTATTAGCCATGCGATAAAATTCAAATACCGCCGCTTGAGCCTGAAGCGGAGCGAAGAAAGGGCGGTTTAAACGCAAACCGGCGTGAATCGTCGACGGGAAAAGGTTAAAATGAATTTCACAGGGAAATTGCTGACTGGCTGGTCTCGCGGAATAAGTTGAAGCCACATTTTTGAACGCCGACACTCTCACCCCGAGAGAGAGAGAGAGAGAGAGAGAGAGAGAGAGAGAGAGAGAGAGAGAGAGAGAGGAGTGAGTGCGTCTTTTTCCCGCGCTTACGCTGCCTAATAGCTTCGCCGGCTAGTACGTGGCGTTGACGTTTTAATAATTTCATTCGTCGCGTCAAGAGCCCCGTTTTCCGCGGGACTTGACGAGGCCTCTTCTCTCGGCACTGAATCCCAGCCTTGCGCTTCGTCTCGTTTCTTCCTTCTCTCCACCCCCGCCCCACCTTTCCCACTCGTCAGTATATTCAATTTCAAATTGCGTGCGCCCTGATGCGCGCATGCGCGCGCGTAGCGGAAACATCGGCCGATTCTTCGGCAAGCGCGAGAATAAGGGCCGGTAAAGTAGGGAGCGACTCGCGAAACATCGGCTACGGCTGAAGAGTTTGTAATTGAGTCGCGTGACAACGCGGACGGATAAACAGAAGGTGAATAAAACGGTCTGTGGTGACGGGAATACCCCTTCGGTGAAGCTCATTACCGTCGAGACGCGCCGATAGAAAACCAAGTGGATATTTTGCGAAACGTTAATCGTTCCCCGTTTCGCTAAATAGACCGCCCATTTGCCCTCGGTTTCTTATTCTTCTGTTTACCTTTCTCCTTTCGATTTCTCCATCTATTTCTTTTTCCTCCGTTTGCTTCCTTCTTCTGATAAATGCCACTCGGACGTTCTGCTTTCATTCCATTTGTCGACCGCGGTGAATTCGTAATTAAGATACCCGCGAGAACAGCGGGCGCGCGTATTGTAAGTTTAATTAAAGTTTAATTAAACGGTCGTCGTGTTCTTTGACGAAAAGTATCGTTAATGTTGTACATTATATTAAAGTTCGCATCGAACGTTAAAGATCGTGCAAATTGAGGTAATTATTATTATTATGTTCGCTAAGCAAGACGAATGTCGATAATAGGACCTTGATATAATATACACGTAAATGTATTAAATAAGCATTTGAATATATCATATCACAAAGATCCTCAATTAAATATGAACTACATTAATTACATTAATTGTATTAATTATTATACTCCATGGATTTAGATATTTTATGAAACTATATCTTTATAAATCAGTCATCAGAGAATGATTTATTCACTAATTACCAAGCAGAAACTTCAATAAATTTTAATGATCACAGTATGACGAAGTTCTTATTTCTTCAAAAAAAAAAAAAAAAAGTTCTGTCTAATCCTCGATAAACTCGATTTTGTATCAGTAGAGATTTGAGGATTAAGTAACATTTTATCCTCCGTCCTAATTCCATTAATTGAATTATTACATTGAAGTATATACTTGAACTATGTATAGGTAATATATATAGGTAATATATAACTATATTGAATTTTATATGTGCAATTATATTAATAATTTAGATATTATATGTATACATATGTGCCAGAGTTTATGTTTAATAGGTAGACAATGTCAGTATTAATAGATAAACCATAGATAGACGGTGACCTTATTTCCTGCTTCTCAATTCCGGAATGAGTAATGCTTATGAATTTTTCATTCTTCAATTTCTGTTGAAAACTTAGTGTATATTGACTAACTTGTTTTGGCAGAGTTTTAGAAACGTTGCTTATCACGCTGTTTATCATGTTGCCTTCTCTGAATGATGAATAGAAAAGAGCCAGTCACTCGACAGCCTTTACAATTGAATTGAAGTATCATTCAACATTATTATGAAAGCATGATTAAGTAACAAATGCTTTCAAGATATGCTAGTACCATAGGTAACTTTTTAAGTTAATAAAGATAATAAGAAAATAGTAGTAAAATAGTATGAAGTTAATAGATAGACGAAGATAGTAAGAAAATAAATGTCTTCTTATGTATTTTATGTGAAATTTCGAAGCTTTTTTCAGAAAGCTTGACAGATTTTCTATTGTTACGGTGAATGAAAAGGAAACAAATTTCATTCATTATATAAAAGAACCAAAACTATCAAATAAATTATTCTCTTTTTGTATATAATGTACATTTATTTATTTACATTCAAATTGATGATCAAAAAAATGTCAAAATAATGAAATTACATTTGCGAACTCCTTCACTGAAAATAAAATAATGAAATTTCTAGACATATACATATAATGACGCGTATAGTACGGTATACTATTATAGTGTACTAATATGTAGCACAATATAGTGACACACACACACGAATATATAAATATTTCTGACAATTTAAATAATATTATTTTTTACAAATTTCAAATATACTTTTACTCAGAACGCTATGTAATATTCATTACGGTATTGCGAATATTGTATTTAATCTAAAAATAAGTAGTACAATAGAACCTCTCATATCCGAATAATAGAAAGGGAAAAAAATTAAAGTTAATAAAATAATAAAATTTGCAAGTAATAGTCTTTTTTGGTATTAAATTGCTCTCCAAATAGAGATAGTCTTTTTGGTAGTTCATATTGTTTTTCATATATTTATTACAATATCACAATATTATGTACCGACAAGCAATGAAATAATATGACAACATATTTAAAAACGGAGAATACAACTTATCAACATTAATAATAATTAATTATAATAATTATAATAATAACTTACTAACAGTAAGAATTGGTATTGAATTTCTTAAATCATAAGTTGACTAATAATAATAGAAAATATTAAAAATTTTAATTACCAGCGACGACCTGATAAATGCAATTTCTTATATCTATTACAACATGTCGAATTGTCATACGAGGCAGATAAGGATTGACCAATTGTAAAATAATACGATTCGATTCGTGATATATATCTGATCTCCACGTGAGTGTGCGTATATGTAAAAGCAATGGGTTCAGAAAGGGGACAGCAGCAACGTCCATTCACGGATCGAGCGCCGAGAAAAATCCATTGTCGTTGCCTTCCATTCTGTCGTCTTTGCGAATTTCTTCCGTCCTGGGGGATCTAACGGTAAAGTTTCCTATAGAAAACTCTCGGATTCCATCATTAATTTTCCCCGAAGGTGTAGGCAGTGGAGGAAGCAGAACAGGAGAGGGGAAACAGATTGGTGGATGAGCAGAGTTATAGTGAAGATAGCAGGCGCCAGTGATGGTGGCATTGAGCGATCATCTCATCTCGGCGTAGAAAGTTAGATGAGGAAATTTGTCGTTACGATAGGAGGTTCACTCATATAGTTGGCAAACTCGGGGAAAAGGTCGATTCGCGCCTCAGCTTTCCATACTCGCGGGGTCACCTTTTGTAATTTCCAGATTCAATCGAGAATCAAAAATCGGATTGATAATTGGGTACAGAAATGTTTTTTTGAAAACACAATACCGTAGATAGTTGTAAGGATAAATGTTCAATCCATTATGTAAATTCACAAAATCAACCTTTTTAATAACCTACGATTTTTGTCCTGTTTTAATACTTTCCACATTTTTCGAACATTTGAATATTTTTGTAAAATAATATACATATGCTTTAACGAGATTTTTACATATTCTGTTTCTGCGACAATGTTTTCTAATTCTAAGTGATATGTACTTGCAAAGTACTAAGAGTGTTCGCGCACGTAATTAGCGAGACGAGGTTTTGTTTTGTTAAGGTTAGTGGACTGTATGTATTTCGTACGCTGAGTATTAGGGGCTTGTCCCCTTGTGGTAAATTTTGTGTCGCAGGGAGTGTACTTGGTCTGTCGAAAGTCCGAAGGATTCTGAAGTGGAAGCCGAAGGAAGGACCAGAAAGCTCTCTTCCTTCGGCTGCGGAAGATTGGAGGTCCAAGGTGGGGCACGAAGAGCCAGGTATCTGTCGCAGACCTAATTGTAACCTTGCTGGCACATGTTCTCCACGTGTTCGGGAAAGTTAATGATGTGCTTCAATCCACGGTCGTGGGCCTTGTCCATTTGGGGCAAAAAACGACCATATCGCCATAGATTTATGGCGAGACAGGCCTGTAAAAATCCAATAAATTTCCCGGACTACCTGCACCTAGATCGTAGGCATTGCAGCATGGATTCTCTCCCGAACAAAGAGCGTTAAGAAAAAGTCAATGAATCTTACAGATTAATAAGAATTTTTGAAATGTTCACTATGGCAGAAAAATAGATATTTAATTCAAAAGTTTTGATTAAACGATTAAAATGTGATTTATCGTTTTATGTTATCGATTTATCGATTTTATGTTATTTTTATCATTTCTTTATGTTACGATTATTATTATTATTACATAAATTACGTGAATTACATATTATTACAATTATTATTATATAATTATTACAATATTTCATTGTAATATATTATTACAAAAATTATCATAAAATGATTTTTCTGATTCCGTAAAAAATATTTTAACCTTAAAAAATTGCAAATTTTATATTCACGTTATTTTAAATAATAATATAAATCTAAGTAAGTCATTATTATTATTGATATTTATAAATTAAATACGTTTTCCATAACTAATCTTGGTTCACGAGTTATCTTGAACTTGAAAGATACACTGTATCTTTACTTTACTTTCTGAAAATTTTTGTAATACAGTTGACTATCATTCTTACAATGAAACTTGAAACTAACAATTCCATGTCGAGACTCTATGAAAAAGATTATAAAAGTTAATGAATATTCATAAAATTATACATATATAATATTATATATATTTATGAAATTTCAAAACTGTTTAACTCGTTAAAATGCTAGTGACTGGATGCTGAAGAATGAATTCATTCCTTTCAAGATTCCATTTTAGTTTGATTATCCAGAGAAATTAACTAAGTTTTAAAATGAAAAACTATTGTTGAAATTATTTTTATATTAGTATCGAATAATTTGATTTTTATTAATATCCCACAGCAAAAAGATACCTATTGTTACAAACAATATAAATAACTTTCTTTGAATACTTTCGACTGTAAAAAGAATACAAAACACAACTTCATTATTGTCGTTGTGATGGTAATAACTATGAACTACGAAGAGTTTATTTTGTGAAGTAAGAAATGAAATCAATCAGAAATCAGCTTCAAAGAAATAAGTAAATTAACGAATAAAATAAAATCTCGGTGCTTGTTTTCATCGATTCATAACGGATATATGGCTTTACAATAATAATAAATCAGTGGACGTTTCCGATCTGGATAATACTCGTAGGACTCCAAGCATCAGTTTAAGAAACGAGAGATTAACAAGATAATAGTAACATGAATATCGGCATTAGGCCCAAGGGAGAACAGACTCCGTGTTCAAGAATTCCTCTTGAGGGCGTTGTGTCATGGATTTGATATATTTGTTCTTGTTGAATACACAGACATCGTATCCTAGCAATGCATACAATCCGTAGAAAGATAACGGAAGATGATTTTGACATTTTGGAAGCATTTCTAGATAAATGAAGTATACAGCAATTAGTACATACTATTATTTTCTAATATATTATATAATTTTTATCAGGTTGTATATTTCGCTTTCATAATACCAAATCTTTTCAGTTATACAGAAATACGTGCCATTAAATGTTGAGAAATTTCATAAATTTGTGTCTAATTAATTAACTAGCTTGAAGCTAATTGAACAAAATGCGATTGACGCTTAGTCAGTTCCAAAAAATTACGTCTCTGGTAACAATATAATTTAAAAAAATGTTTAAATAACAATTATTAATTTAATAATTATTAATTATTTATTAAAAAATGTGAGAATACAAGAATACATCAAATGCGTACAATATGTGAAAATATGAAAATATCCGAGATATATGTATTATAATATTTTTTAAAGCAATCCTCTACCTGGATTCCATTTTTTTATATATATAATTTATATACATAAAATCATAAATTTTCATAAACGTCTACAATCTAATTACAACTTTATTTTACAATAGTGAATATATATTAATTTATGATTTGAAACAACGTTTTCAAGGAAATTATAAATATTAAAACTTCAACTATGAATTCAGATATCTAGTTCAAACGACCCAATAAATACTATGATACAATGCTGTGCAAATTCTTTTTATAGCCATTGTATAAGATTTCTCGTGTGTATATGTGTAAATAACAAACGATACCGGAGATAATTTCGCGTAAAGATTAAAATGGAACGTTCTCGTATAAGAATTTCAAATTTGTTACCACGTATATCTGTAGGATGTAGGTACCATTCAACCTCGGTTGTAGCACGTGCTAGCTATATTAGAGCAACTGAATTTCCATGCCCAAAGTAACGACCGACTGTATCTCGTCTACCTAACCATCCGTTTATAAAGTTTATTGTTCACAGCTTGGATTTTTTAACTTTGATTATCTCGCCGCGTATTTATTCGTTCTATACTCTCTACTCACATGCACAGGGTGAGCCGTGAAATAACGGTAAATTATTTTCGCGCAATATCAACAAATTTTCGAGAACAGAAAATTTCTATAATTTAGCGGCTTTTCCTAATTTTGGCTATTTCACCACGCTCTCTCTTCCTTTTTATTTTATTCCGGATGGCTCCATATTGAAGAATATGAGATTTAGCGTTAAAAGCCAAAATAGGAAAAAGCCGCTAAACTAGAAATTTCATTTCAGCCAGTATTACATATTTAAAGCAGCTTTGAACTTGGATATTTAGATCAACTAAAATATCCACGTGTGAAATTATTTTACTTGAATTAAAATAAATTTCAACGTTATGATTTTTAGCAGTACAAGCAATTGAACTTTCTGTAGGATTTTACTGGTTATATTTAATTTATGTGTTGCACTTTTTATTTTTACAAATTTCTTAACTGCAATTCTATTCACTTTCATGATATTTTGAAATCGAATTTGAATAAAGTAAGAAATGGGGATTGCTTTCTTAAAACACTGATGATATAAATCAAAACCAATCTTATCAATCTTATCTTTCTACAAGTAGTTGTTAATTCAATTCATTGGTAATTCAATAGCAACATTGTAATAAAAAGTAAAAAGTAAAGTTTTGATAATTCAGTGGTAAAAATTAAATCCAGGATTATTTTAAAGTTATATATACTATATAATTAGGATAAATTCGAAATATATGTCATTGTCGCGTGCCGATCCGAATTTGCGTAATAAACGCAAATTTGATTGATAGCTTGCTGCTATCGTCGCACAACTTAACGCGTCGTCACGACCACGTGCATCGTCTTAATTAATGCGACGCCACGAGAATCCGAAAAAGTAAAGAAGAGAACAAAAAAAAATCACGCGATCGACAAGCAGCCAATCATGCAAACGCGCGATGCCGAAACAATGGTCCAATCCCATTCGAGCCCTCCGTTTGATCGAATGCGTGCCATTTGCCCATGCACGCGCGCGGAAATACGATCAGAAAGGAACCGCATGACTGTTTGGCCCTCGCCTTGTTCGGCGAGACCGAACAGTCATTTTAATAGCTAAACTACCGACTTATATTTTAATAGTTAAATTAAACTAAAATTAAAGTATAAAACTTGTATCAAAAAAGTAGAGTATGGGGAAAAAGTTTATACTACAATAAAAAATATAAACTTTCCCTGATCCATACAGAAATCATTCAAACCTCCAAAAATGCAACATTGTCAATCCACAGAAGTGCTTTAAAAAATTATAAATCGATCATTTTGGAAGTTCTAGTGTTAAATAATTGCAAATAATTTTGTAATTTCATAAAGAATGATCGTGAAGAAATATTGATCTTCCGAACAACATGTCACTGTTCTTGGAAATTTTTTGACACAGTGACAAATGACAACGATATTTCACATCCTACTTTCCGTTATTATTTCACTCTGTATACGTGTAATAAGATAGATGGATCAATAAGAATAGATATCTTACGATCAGCTCTCTTCGAATTTTCGAAAAAGTTTCTTGGTGCGATCCTCAAGGGAAGGAATTTACTAAACTTCTTAAGAACTAGTATCACTAGATGGATCAAAATAACTCAAGTACTTCGATCATAGTTCGAATGGTTCAAAGATTATAGGTAGAATTATTATGCAATCAAAGATATTTAATTTTATACTTCTTAATCAATTGTAAATTTTCTCTTTATTATTAATTTGCGGATTTTTATGCGTTTGTGGAAAATTTTGAAGTACAAACATACAGACAATAATAAAATATATATAATCTAAAAATGTATAAAATATATTATATATATATATATAATAAAATATTCAAAGTATAATAATCTATAAAAATTTAACGGATAAAATAATTGTTCGGGAGAGTTTCCATGCTACAATGCCTATGGTCTGGGTACAGGCACGTCCGGAAAAATTTATTAGTTTTTAAGTACCCTTAGCAGGACTGTGTTGCCAGAAACCTTGACCACATGGCTAGACTTTGTTCTACAAGCAGACAAGGCCCCCGACCGTGGATTGAAGCATGGCACCAACTTTCCCGAACACGTGAGAAACACAGGCCAGCGAGATCACCCACGACGACAACGGGTATCCGGCCCTTCGTGCCCCACCCTGGACCTGCGATTTTCCGAAGCCGAAGGAAGGGGAACCGAGAAAGCGTTCGGGCTTTTCCTTCGGCTTGCAATTCAGAATCACTTCGACTTTCGAGTAATAAAGCTCAGTCTCTCGCGACACGAGGTTACCACGTGGGGACAAGCCACTGACATTCAGCGCGCGAGCATACAGTCCACTCTTTACTAAACACGATCTCGTTTCGCTACACGCGCGAACTTTGGTCCTTCGAGCCGGATGCTTGAATCGGTTCGGATGCTACGAAGTGCATCCTATTAGTGATTAGTGCCACAGAAGCAAACCACGGGTCCCGTAGCAGCCGTTACTAGCGAACGAGGTCAGCCACGAGGATACGATCGCGGACAGGCCACGATCGAACGTCGCAGAGAGCCATCTCCAGGACAGCCACTCCAGGAAGGACGACTGCACAATCAAGGCTCAGAATCGGAGATTCTCCACTGGTCACAATCCACAGAGTACAAGGCCAGCGTCTCCGTCACCCATTGCTACCTTCCTACGGTGAGTCGAGTTTCATTCATTGTTTGACTTGCGCGGGAGAGGAAGAATGGAACGGACTGGTAGTTCCGATTTCCAACAGCTAATAAGAGAACATAGCCGCGTCAAGGCGGCTCTAACGCGTCTTAAAGTCTTCTATAACGAGCTAGGAGGAACCGAATCGATCGACTCCCTTCAGAGGCGACTCGATCATAACTGTACCCTGCTAGAACGATTCAAAGCGATTCAGGAACGCATAATCGCGATCGTTGAGAGCACCGCAGACGAAGAAGCCCATGAGCGGTGCTTGCGCGAATTTGAAAACGCCTATCACCGGGTGACAGGCGCGATTCGGCGTCGAATACGGAGCTCGCAAGCTTCAGCAACTTCGAGCAGCCCGCGTTACTTACAATTCACGCTCGCATCATCAGCTACCTCCAAAACGCCTTTACCCCAATTTCACGGTTACCAAGGGAATGGGTCTGCTTTCGCGATCGCTTTGAGTCCCTGATAACTCGGAATGCGTCCTTGAGCAATCTTCATCGTTACTTTTACCTAATGTCAGCGGTAAAGGGCGAAGCCGCTCGTGCTATCAAGGGATTCCCAGTCGCCGGCAGCAGTTTCGAGGCTGCCTGGGAATTACTTCGCAAGCGCTACGATGACACCAACGAGCTCGTGGACTACCACTTAGATGCGCTATTAGATCTCCAAATTATCCACCAGGAATCGCCGAGCGAGTTGAGGCAACTACTCGACGATGTCAACAATCACACGGAAGCCTTGATATCACTAGGCCAAACGGTAGACAAGTGGGACGTTTGGCTGATACGCATCATAGTCCGAAAATTAGATACGCAGACCAAACGAGAGTGGCGGAGAAGACGCATTTTCGAGGCAGACAGAGCGAAGACACTCTCCGATCTAATCGTTTTTCTCGAGCAACAGTACAAGTTCCTTACCATAGACAGTCAATCGCGCGAAATCACCCCATCGACTTCCCGCAGATTCATCGCGCAACGGGAGCGTAAGCCTGCCGTGCTAAACGCTAACGAAGTCAAGTGCCCGCTTTGCTCCGACAACCATTTATTGTCGCGGTGCAAGGGATTCAAGAAGCTAACAATAGAACGCCGCCGCGAAAGGGTGAAGGAGCTGCGCGTGTGCTTCAACTGCCTCCGTTCCGGACATGGCGTCAAAAATTGCACGAGCAGCGCGTGCCAGGTGTGTCGAACAAGGCACCACACTCTGTTGCATCCGGGAACGACCTCGGGATCGGGCACGAACAGGAGGACACGGAAGTAAGGCGGAGCGACGGCTCCAACCCGCTTCAAAGCCTGATGTCCACGGCCACTAGCGCGACTCCATCTGAATGCGTGCTGCTGTTTGCGGCGATGGTCAAGATCACCGATAACGGGGGTAAAATCCACGAAGACAGGCGTTCCTCGATCAGGGCTCTCAGGTGAACATCGTAAAGGAAGAGTCGCGAGGCGCCTCGGACCGAAGTAGGACGCGATACGAACGATGATCTCCGGAATGGGCGCGACAACGTCAAGGGACCGCATCAAAGGCAAGGTACAAATGTAGATAGTCTCACGCTGCACTAACTACAAGTGTGATCTGCCGTGCCTTTTCATGCGTAAATTGACCACGGAAATTTCAAATTTCAAGCACGCCTCCACCACACTCCCCATTTCATCACATCTGGTTCTCACCGACCCACAATATTACGTTTCGTGGGACGTTGATCTCATCATCGGTTACCTTGATGTAGGACAGCACCGGTTGGGCGCGAAATTGCCCGTGCTTTCGAAAACGCGACTAGGATGGGTACTTGGAGGTCGCATTCACGCGGATAGTGGGTCCCAGGTTCCTCGCCTGCAACCTTATCACGAACGCACATGCTCGAGCCATCGGAGAAACGGCTTCACAAGCTGGGAGCGCAACGGTTCATCGGGCTGTTCGTGCTGAATCGGTTGACGCTCTCGGGGAACGCGATCGCAAACTTCGACCCTCTCGCGTCTCGCGACTGCTCCAATCTGAAGGAGCTGCATCTGAGCAGGAACGAGCTAACCACGGTGTCGGATGCGTCACGCGATCTCGCTTTACAACAGTTCGTTCCGCAACCTCGACCCACTGACCACCGGGTCTTGATCCAGGATAACGTACCGGAAAACGTGCACGTGGTAATTCGTGAGAATATGTACTCAAAGGGCGAACCGCTCCCACCGGACATCGACGACGCGCACAACGCGATCGACTCGAACATCATCAAACGGACGATGATCTCTCAGGAAGCGCGCGATCGCGACGACGCTGGCGGTATCCTCGCTGCAACAGCAAGCACGAGAACGGCGATGTTGATTATGATTATTCCGACTTAGGTCCTGAGACTAGTTGCGTAGACGCTATTGGCGACATTACCACGATCCCGGTCAAGAATCTTTCCTACATATTCTACAAAGACGATGACGAAACCGATGCTTTCAACGACGAAGACTAACAACTTGACAAGGTTTCGAACGTGCTCGACCACAGGCACATCAAGGAGTCGATGGACTCCAATCTGAGCGCCAACACCGACGCAACGAGCAAACCGATCGCGGATAGTAACCTGCATGCGCGCAACAAGGACGACTACACTTACTGCGATAACGGTACTAATCTCGTCGGTACGCGGAATGAAATCGAAAAAATAACATTTCGCAAGGCAAACAATCAAGTACGCTGTCATAGAAGGTGTCATTTCGCACTTTATTTTCCCCCGTCTTTGGAAGGCCATGGGAATACTCCGTCAGATTCGTGAAGCAATATTTGCTGCGGATGGTCGGAGAAACGCGACTAACATTCGACAAACTCTACACTGTCCTGACGCAGGTTCAACCATGTACGAACTCTCGGCCACGGCACCCATTGTCAATCGATCCTGCCGAGTTGAATCCTCTCACTCCTAGGCATTTCCTGATCAAACTCCTGCTCATCGCTCTTCCATTTCCTGACGCCACTGCCGTCATAGCTAATTTCTTGAGTCAATTGCTTCAAGCATTGCAGCAGCATTTCTGGAAGCGACGGCAGGCCGACTATCTACCTCAACTGCAGCAGCGGCACAAATGGAGGTCATCTACTTCAAAGCACTTTGGCGTAGGCACCATGTTGCTGTCAAAGGACGAAAGGTTGCCACCATTGCGATGGAAACTCGGCCGCATCGCGGCTCCTCACCTAAGGAAGGATGGCATCGCCCGGGTCCTGTCCATCGGAGCAGCCGATGCATTGGTAAAGCGTCCAACGGCCGAAGAGTGCATCCTACCGGTGGACGAAGGAGGAGGACCCGAAGAGAACTAATGGACTTATAACTCATGTCAAGCGCGTGCATGTTAAAATTACATTTTGTATATGCCGCGCGATGCGTCCTTGCGTCATCGATATGTAATAACTATGTGTAATCTATCCGTAGTGCACTCTTGTATTTAGTTTCGAACTCGAGGCGTTCAAGGTGGGCGGTATGTTCGGGAGAGTTTCCATACTACAATGTCTACGGTCTGGGTACAGGCACGTCCGGGAAAATTTATTGGTTTTTAAGTACCCTTAGCAGGACTGTGTCGCCAGAAACCTTGGCCGCATAGCTGGACTTTGTTCTAAGCAGACAAGGCCCTTCACCGTGGATTGAAGCATGGCACCAACTTTCCCGAACACGTGAGAAACACGGGCCAGCGAGATCACCCACGACGGCAACGGGTATCCGGCCCTTCGTGCCCCACCCTGGACCCGTGATTTTCCGAAGTCGAAGGAAGGGGAACCGAGAAAGCGTTCGGGTTTTTCCTTCGGCTTGCAATCACTTCGACTTTCAAGTAATAAAATTCATTCTCTCGCGACACAAGGTTACCACGAGGGGACAAGCCGATATTCAGCGTGCGAACATACAGTCCACATTCATCAAACACGATTTCGTCTCGCTACACACGCGCGCAAAAAATAATTTTCTACCTTTTTTTTAAGTTTTTCAATTATCATCTTCATAAAGATAGAAAATATGAAGTATTGAAATTGCGATATATGGGAGAATGAAAATTGGATGAAATCAAGTATTAGATTACTTATAATATAACTCGTGTTTCTATCTGTTTGAGTAATAATAATAAAAATTTGTGTGCAACATTCATCACTCTCCAAAATATTGAAGTTAGCAGCCTAAAATAGCACAAGCTGCTAAAAAAGAATTTTTTAAATGCATATTAATATATCTTATGTGTAAATTAATTAAAAATGAATATACCTATATTTAAGACTTTATTTTCAAGACAGTTTGACTGATTGTATGTTTTTTATTTAAATAAATTTTGTAATAATGTTACAGAAATATATTCAAGAAAGATATTCAAGTAGTCAATTATGTATTAAGCAATTATTATTATTTGGTTAAGTCATTTTTAATACACATTATATACTTGAAGTGCTATTTCATACTACTGGTTTTATAAAATATACGTCTACAATAAATGTCTTAAAATTTTTAGAAATTTTTAGATTGGTTTCAAATTTTACCTATATAATCATGGTAGGCACTCATTAGTTGACGAAATTTCAAAATGTTTCATACAACATATTCATATAACATATTGTACGTATGTAAATACAATGTAATATAAAATACAATACAGTTAACTTTGATTTGTTCACAAAAGATTTAACACGTTAGCAAACAATTGATATCACCAAGCTAGCGTTAATTAAACCGACGTTTTATTTTGTATTAAAATTTAAATTTAAATACCAAATTTTTAATTTCATATCAAAAATTAAATGTAAATTTTAATATTTAATTTTCAACTAGTTAATTTCTAGACTCAAAACTGCTCATATTTCGTCTTGATATTCATCTTGATATCTTATTATCAAACAATATGATTTATCCCTTAAATCAACTTAATATTTACTTAATATTATTAAGTAAGCACCAGTGTTAGAAAAATAATTGGGATTTCTTTCGAGCAAATGTGTTGCCTTTCCCCCCATTACGAATTACGAATTACAAATTACGTGGTAACGGTTTGTAACGAGAAATATCACGCGTGAAGTTCAAACCGTATTGTTCCGTACAACTTTGCGAATGCTGCTCCATCGACTGTACGGTACTTACTGCGCAGCCATCAGGAACTCTGGTACATTTGAGAACTGTCGACGAGATTGAATTATTACAGGAACTGGGAATCGTAGAACAGGACGTGTTATGCCAATTGCGGCTGCTGTGTCGGCATGTTCGATTGGATAGCGCGTGCGTCGTTGTGTGTCGGGTGTCAGAGTCACAATCGCGAGCGTAATTACGTAGTCGTTCCGATTTCGACATCCTGCCAAGCTGTCTTCGGCGATGAGACCTGAGACACTTTGGATCATCTCGAATCTATAACAATATAATCTATATACAGTCCGCGACAAATTTAAATCACCTGGTGATTCAAGTTCAAGTTACATCGTACGAATTTAAATCACTTCTCCTGAAATGCTTGATAGAACCTGGTCCATCGTTTTATACACTTGCTTATATAAAGAAGCAAGTCGTGCACGATCTGCTTTCTTTATTTATTTGATCAGTTTTAATCCTTTATGTCTTAACGTGAAGGTACCGCTTCATGTGAAATTATTAGAAAATTTTTTTCCTCCTTCCTACGTTTGCAATACGTTAAAAATCATCAAAAGACAGAAAATACGTATTACATAAATTGAATAAAAATATCATAGCCAATTTTTGTACGTAAATAGTTAAATCAGGTTCAAGCACATTTTGTTTTAAGAAAAATAGGAAATAATTTCAACTAATTTATTATTGATCACTCTAATTCACATTTCTTTTGAAAGTAACATGGAAAAAGTAATTATTTTTAATACATACGTTAATGCATCTGCACTGTATATTCTGTGCATTCTTTGCTACAAGGATTAAAACAAGGACACGTTCAAAACCACGACTGCTGATGATTTGAATCTATCTTCAAAGTGTCTCAGGTCATATCACTGGCTGTTTTTTAAAGCAACACGTGCGTGTGAGGGACAGCGACTGCTCGAAAGAAGCATCACACCATCAGAGACACTAGCGACGACGGTGGAAAAATCAGGATCAGACGGTCGTTTGTCAAACTAAGAATTAGGAACATCTGTCCGCTCTGGAGCCACGCCAAATTGAGCCACCCACCTTCCAACATTGACGCGTTCTTCGATACCGACGTGATATTACCTTCGTGTCCTCTGTCGCCGGTGATTAACGAGGGATCATCTTTTTCTTGCCTACGTGTTCGAAGATCGAACAGCTTCGAACGCTTTAAAGTCAGTTTCTCATTAATAAAGATCGACAATAGGGGGCTCAAGCAGTCACGCCAACTCGTCGAGATTCGTTTCCTCTATTTGGAGTGCAACATCCCGAAACTAACGAGAATTTGATTAATTACAAAGTCTTGATTGGTCACACCAGCAGAGTTAATGAGATTAGATTATTGGATTAATACCGAAACGATTATAATAGCGAGTTTGTTAAAATTGATTTTTGATGGAGGAGAAACGAAATGAAATGTTTTCGAAAATTCTTTCTTTTACATTGAGTTTACTTTCATAAACGACATCTGGAAGCATTTTAATGTTAATGATGTTGCACTTTTTGTCGACATTTTGCATTTTACATCATAAAAGTACGTTGAGTTTCTAAAATACTTGGAATTTAAATTTGAATTTAGACACGATCGTAGGAAGTTCATCCTTTCAGTGAACGTGAACATGAAAATATTTTTTAAATTAAATATAATAATTCGTGAGACACATGCCAGCAAATATTCCAACAATATAGAAATGAACTTGAAACTTTTTTACGTTATCGTTTTTCCTAATCGAAGTAATTTTCCAATATTTTTCTCCTCCTTGTTGTAATTTGAAACCTAATTCTATGAATCAATACTTTTTATGAAAGATAATATAAATTTCGTATTATCATATACTGATTAACTAATTGATTTAGTGAAAAGTGAAGTAAACTTTGCTTTTCACTATTTATTAATGTTTATTTTTCATAAAATCACTTGATATCGTAATATTAATATTAAATGATATTAAATACATATACATATGTACGTATATGTATCGTCATAGTACATATATAGATATGAAAGTATTCGCACACTCGCAGTGAAAATTGTCTATATTTTAAACTGTTATAACTTTGTGAGAAAAAATCATACAACAATTTTTCACAGCTTGAAGCCTCTACTTTAATAGTTCTGCGTTAGTTTTTACATCGTGTAGCAAGGATATTTTTATTCTTGAAAATAATAAAAATTCAATCTCTGGAAAGATTAAAAAATTTTTTTCATTCAAGTCTCCTCTTTGCAACGACATCTTTAAAAACACACACATATTGTACGATTTTTCTTTGCCATTTCATTGAACTTCGAGCATCAGGATTAAATGGCAAAATGTTAGAATTTCTTGTATTTTTGTCATTCGATTCTGACGTTTGAAACGGAGGAAGATCGTACAGCAGATTTTAAAAGGTTGATGCAAAGGAGAGACTTTAACCTTTAAAATTATAATAGCTCCAGTCATGAAAAAAATTTTTCAGTGGTCTTGGAATTTTTTACGAGAGTATCCTTGATCAAAGTTGGTAAAGTAGAAGTTTCACAGTGAGATCGTACTTGTTGCACGATTTTGTTTCACAAAATTACAACAAAACATTGACTATTTTTCATCGAGTGTACGAATAACTTATTCTATCAAAACTCATTATTTTAACACATCCTCTTCGGGCAGAACTTGATGTAAGTTACATCTTCTAAAGTAGGTACTTACTTTATTTAATGAAATTTTGTTTGTCGCCACGAATTGTTCAGCATCAAAAAACTGACGAAGAGGTAAATTTACAAAAATTCATTTGTTCACCTTTTAAATTTCTTTTCGTCCATATCTGTGTTCGTACCGATAGCGCAGACCAATGAGCTTCTTCTTCAAAAATTAACTAACCAGCATTGTCCGCGCTAAACCCTATTTTATTCAATGTAAAGAGACAAACAGCCAATATTCCTCAATATTCACGTCATCAAAGCCGCAACATAAGCAACAAATTCGCGGGACCAATAACAACAGAGCGTGGTAACGCATAGCATAGTAGCCGCACGTCCCGTGATGAGGACGATTGAGAGCGGCAATGAACAAGCGACGCAGGACATCTCAATCGATATTCACATGTTCGCGCGTCATAAATGTAATTACTGTACACATAGCACCACGAGGCAAGGATCTAATTACACGGTCGCCTTGGTTCGAGGCATCGAACGTTGCAAGTTTGTCGAGGCGTGTGTAACGCGCCTCCCAGCTACGGAAACACACTGTGCGAAGGGTTGAACGGTGAAGAGAAGTACGGTGACTTGAGGGTGTAGATCATCTTCAGTCGAAGAATATGTCGATAAAATCCGAGAGTTTTTTTCGTAGGTAATTACCAGATGAAACGTTTCAATTCTTCAAAGGTATATGCACGTGTAAATGTGATTTTCAGCTTTGTATTTTTCAATTTGTTTTTTTTTTTTCAATCGGAGAGTGTTTCTCTGTCTCTGTGTTGAAACTATCACAATTGAGATGGATAATTGTAACCATACGAGATGAAGAGGAATATCGTCACGTCCATAGCGTACCTCGTAATGACGGAATATATCATCACGTCCATAATGTACTTACTTATTGTCTGATATTAAACGGTATTATGTTGAACATTTCATTAAAATTGTAATAAATTACGTCATGATTTGGAACAAATCTAAAAGTATGTCCCAAAATCATAGAATATCTAGTGCAAATAGGTTTGCAACAAATAACTCTTACATGCACATTTCAGATTAATTTATAGAAATATAATTATAGTTCTAAATTATCTTCTTTAATAATTATGTGCATAACGCGGATTATTTTCTACGTTTGAAATTAAATAAAGAATAAATGTCTCACGCTCGACAATTAAAATAACTTTTAACGCTCTTTTACGTAGAATGAAGAGAGGTTTTGATATACGCAAAAAAGAAGAAATATTTTTACTTTAAAAAATAATGTGTATTGTTATATTTGCGAAAAAAAAATGTAATCTTCGATACTTAAATAGTCCATCTTTCCGTAAAATCTTTTTCTAATTTCAATACGGCTTGTTACAATTAACATGAATCATTACGTACATCTTTTTATGGATTTGTGAGAAATTTTAAAATGTGTAAAATAATTTTTCACCGGAATTTGCGTAAAAGTCCGTAGACTAGCTACAAGTTTTTCTATACTGAGCGTTCGAAGACTTTCGTGAGATTTCTCCTCAAAAATACCAGATATCAATAACCAATGAAAAAATTCGCAAACTTTATCCATTTTCAAGCAGCTCAGGATGATTCCCCTTGAGCGGATCGCGTGAGCCACGCGACGCGAAGCCACGCAAGATGCTCTTGGATACCCATAGAAGGTAGAAAGTTGGGATCAAGGGCTCGTTTATCAACCATCCGGGATTCCAGACGTCTGTCCCGTGTCCCACAGGATGAATTTATCGGTTTTATAATTAAGCGTAGCTCGCAATAACAGACGAGAAACTCCTTCATAATTTACCTCTCGTTCTAGCTCTCTGAGAGCTCTAGACGCTACGTTTCTCTTGTAGAATGTACGATCTCTGGTCTCGTCTCGCTCGCAACACTAATTTTCCTTATACCCTATCTCTCTTTTTTTCTTTTCTCCCCCTCCGGCCTCCATGGTTGTGTTCGCATTCCAGTTCCTTGGAAATGTTTTAATAATTCACGCCGCTACGAACAGGTTACAGAGAGGAAAAGGCAGTGAAATGAGGCGGCGAGCAGTTCCTTCTCGCCTGGAAGAAGAGCTGCTCTCTGGATACGTAGCGCGAGCCGCGGGGTAAAATGGTTAATTAAAATCGAACAAGAGAAGAAAGTTCCCCTCGAGGAGAAATACGATAATTATACGAATCCGGCGGTGTTGTTTAATTTCCAACGTGCTGAAGGCTACCTGCTATCTGCGCAATGGAAGAAGCATCGATCATGATTTTTTTTCCCGTGATCAGTGATGAACGAGTGCTGTCTGAAATAGATTGATCGATGTTAATGAAAGTATAGTAATGTATCCGGAGATGAAATAACCGTGTCCAGTGAAGTGTTGGAGAAATGAACGAAGTCGGTTGGGGTTTAAAGATTTTCAAGTAGTATTGGTCAGTGATTTAGCAATGAAATTAAACTGTACTCGATTATTGCGTGAACTCGAAACGGCGTGTAACTATTTAGAATTCAGATTAGGCTAAAATTGTTGTTAAATAACTTCTATTTAGAGGTTCATTCAAAGCTGCGTTTTGTCAACTGACAAAATAGATTGTGAATGAACAGCAAATTTGAGAATATTTTTTTATAAAAGTTGCAATTTTAATGTAACGAAGCGAAGTTGTTTGTAAATATAATAGTGTAAGAAGTTATGACTTCGTATTAAGGAATATTTTGCACGTAGTATATATGATTTAAATATTTGTATTTTATATTATACTTGCAGTTTCACAGAGCTTTCATTTTTATTAGAAAATTCAAAATTCGGATGACTTGATATCGTCATTAGAAAATATCAATTATGTAATAATTGGTTAATATTTATAATTTTGGAATTGATATTTCACATTAATAAATTGTACTTTATGTTCTATAAGAATAAAATAATTTGTCGAAAATTATTTTATTACCATTGATGTAAGATACATATATATATAATTAACATAAAATATCGGAACTTGTGAATATTAGTCAATAGATTACACAGTATATAAAAATTAGTGGAAATACAAAAATTTTTAGTACAGGACGCACATAATTGCCTTCAAAATTATGAATACCATTTAAATGATAAGTTTGAAACTGTTATGATAACAATTATTAGTCAATCTTTCTATTACGTAACCAGTTACGAATAATATTTACAATTCCGAGCAGTGAAAGAAAATACAAGAAGAAAATGCAAAAACGCAAGAGTGTGTTTCAGTGTGTATTGAAAATAACGCGCATTGAAACGCTAGTACGCATGCGCGACTGCATGCAAACGAAGCGGTAAGAGTTAAAACACAAGAGGAAGGACCACTCTTAACGTATCTTATCCGTATAATTTTCAAGTAATTGCTTTCCTATAAAGTAATACGAATGAATAGCGAAATAGTGGAAATTCTTGAATTATGCAGAGAGTTTCGTTACGGTTTCCCCCTCTTGCTTTAAGGTATATAAAATCCAGTCCGTGGAATTAGAATCGATCGAAAATGTATGCAAATAGATCGTCTTCGATTTATTACTCTAATGAAATTATGTATTTCCTGCCGCGAGGAATAAAAAAGAAAGAAGATAAATGCATTGTTGAAATTACAGGGGAGATGAGAGCTTCCGTAATTAACGATATGTGAAGGAAAGAAATTTCTCCTAGATTTTTCAAACTCGTAACTCAGAATGTATAATGGAGACCTGAAAAAGGTCTTTCCGTGAATTTGCATTCCCACATAGTATTTTAAAGGATTTGCACGCTGTTGGCCTTCTGCAATTAACCTGGATAATTTCACTGGGAAATATATCTTCGGATAATATGTATGCCTTCCTTTCTACGTTATCAGAGTGATTCTTCTATGGTGATATTTCTCTCGTGCCCGACTGCTGTTATAACCATTACGAATGTGTCCAATATTTTAGTAATTTACTTTAGTGATATTATTACTGAGAAAATTCACAGGCGGTTTATAAATGGAAAGATAATTAAGCATGAACTTTAGAAATGTTGTAATTTTGCAAAATTCATTATATGTCCCCGAAGTTGCAAGTAGAAACACTGAAAATGATAATTCTCACGTGCTAATAAGTCGTAAAAACAATTTCAACACCAAATTACAATAAAATTATAGCATATTATATATTATAGTATTTAATTTACTATGTGGTAAAGTCTTTTATCAAGATAAATGTGCAACAAATTTTGGTCATGCACATTTATACACTTGATCGTAATAACATGAACTGAAAATTACGTGATATCACAGTTAAGGAAATACAAAATACTTTACGAAAACATTAATTTTTATACTGACAATAAGTATAAAATAAATTAATAAAATCAATAAATATTCCGTAATAAATTTCCTTCTGATGTTGAAGATATAAAAATGTAAAATAAAATTATCAATATAAATTAAAGAATTATTCGATTCGATCATCGATTTGGTTCAAAATTAATTATATTTGTATTAATCATACTTGATATTTTAAAGTTATTTTCACCATTTTATTTTGGTTGTACATTTCAATATTTCACTTGAAAAATTAAAAGATATAGTCAATTATTACAATGCATTTATCAAATTTTAAATATTTGAAGAACATAAGGATTTTAAATATTTTACAAGCACCAATAAATTTTTTATTGATGAAAATTTATTATTTAATTTATTGATTGATTTCTTAATTGATAGAAAACATAAATTACTCGGGATACAAAATCACGAAATTTACTGTACAATTATTATGAATACGTTAAAATGCGAAAAAGGTATTTTTCTAATTGAAATAAATTTTTTGGCTTTGCTATACGTGCATATGATAACTGACTGGTATTTTCTAATTACTTTACACAATTTCTCTAATTTACTTATATGTATATATTTTTTTAAACAAATGTAAGAAACATTTCATATTTCATAATTGGTCTAATTTTAACGAATAAATCAATCCAAGTCTTTAATCAAATCTTTAAAACCATTATTTTTTTCAAATATATGAAATTTGTCACCAAATTTATGTAAACTTTTGTCTGATTGCAGCTATATATTTACACTAATCTCTTTCATTAAAAACTTTGCTTGCATTTCGAAACTTCATTTCAACGAGTAGCAATCTAATGATCTAATAATCAGCTCATATCCTCAATAACTTTTTACCATGTACACTTCTTTCACGCTCAATTGCACGATCTCAGTAACGCACTCCATCATCTTGCACTTTCTCACACGCACATACACCCCCCTCCAAAAGTATTAGGACATTTACAGAAAATGAAATAAATTTGAAAAACCATCAGTAAATTATATATGTTATAATTTCTTGAATTTATTTCAAAATTAGTTATATCAAGTTGAGAGAGGTACATACCACTCCAAATTTATTTCGAAATTTATCTCATTTTCTGTAAGTGTCCTAATACTTTTTTTTGGAAAATGCATGGAACCAAATAGTACCAGAAACAATAGAAAAACTAATAAAACGGATGCTGAAATTAATCGAACAAATAATTAAAAAACGCGGTGGATATATCGACGAAAAGAAAATTTAACTTTCTTGTGCAAAATTTCTCGTGTTATTATTACCGTAATGTAAACTATACCTTTCCCAGCTTAATAATATAACTAACTTTGAAATAAATTTAAGAAATTATAACAATTTCCTAATGGTTTTCCAAATTTATTTCATTTTCTGTGTCCTAATACTTTTGGAGAGGAACGTGCGTACATACTCATCCCAAAAGTTGAACACGTAGCATGCAAAACAAGTAACAACGTGAAACTCCACGTAGCCGAGTTCGTTCGAGTCGTGTGTCCCCGCTATTGTCGGCGGGAATCATCGAAAACGAGTCGCGCTGCTAACGAGCGAGAGTAATTACAATGAAACGATTGAGCCGTTGGTGTCACGGCGGCGCGAAGGAAATCTGAGTAGTTGGTTCAACTTCCGCGGGCGACGTACCTCGGGATACATCCCCGTGCTGGGAATCGTCGCGAAAGAGAGAGGAACGATAGTTAGGTACGGCAAGTGAAATTGACAAATAACAGCAGGGGGAGAAGGAATGAGAATCGCGGCGAAACGGGGAAGGAGGAGACCACGGTGAATAGACAACACACATAGAGCAAGAGAGCGAAACAGAGAGGGGGCTGTGGGCTAGATACGACCTCGGGGTATGGAGTTTGGGGCTTGTTTGAACAGGCTCCGGCCCTCCAAAGAGGGTGGACGGGGGTATCGGGAGTTGCTATGACGATCACGCCCCATCGAATTACGCGAAAATTGCCCTGCGTACCCTCGACCCCCTCTCTCGTGCTCCGGCCGCTGGCGCCCTTCATCAGGAGTTCAGTAATTCCGAACTCCTGTGTTACGAATGCGACGATAAACGGTCCTACCGAGGCGTGCTTGTACGTGAAATTTCTTAGCCTCGACGTTGGCTTTCGTTCCAGCGGGATGCTGCGGCTATAAAAGTTACATTGACAGTTACAGCCAGTGATACACGCTAATGATTAAAATTGGACACAAATAATTGGACATCGGTAATTCCATTTGAAAGTTTGATATTTTTATTTTTGACTGACAATCACGATTAACGAACTGCTAATTTTCTACATTTTCTACAGTTTCGTGTTTATTTTGAACTTTTTCAGTGCGATTGGAGACAATTCCAGTTGTTTGATTCTAATCGTGAAATCTATACTTGAAATTTCCCCGAATCTTCAGCCATCTAATTGTTGCGATGATAGCTATTTTTATCAATATTTATTAATTGTATAGGTCAAGATCAAATTAGATATATTAGATGTGTCAAAGTACTTAAAACTTAAAGCTAATTAAGTGATATATATATATAATATTATGATGGATATAATCGTGTAAATACCGTTTTGTGAAATTTTATGAGAAAACTTTCTTCTTCTTTCAAATGGATACAAACTTCTGTGATCAACTGTATATTTACACAGATCTGTTTTATTCAAAATTCCACGTGAATTCTAAAATTATATTTCAATAATAATAATTGACAATTGTCATTGATTTTAATATAAAACCTCTCTTTTACTAAATATATTAATATATCATCATAATATAATAATATTATTATATATTGTTGTACGATCTCACTACATTATTCTTCACGATGAATTATGGAAAATTTTCATCCTAAAATCATGGCCTCGATTCACCAATCAATTTGAGATAATATTTTCTCGTTACACGCTTCGATTTTATTTCGTAATAAGTATTAAAAGGTCAGTGCCAATATCATTAGGTCGTTGATCTCTTAAGCGAGCTAGACGTTACGTGAAACTCCTCTGGGAATTTGTCTCCGCAATCCTTCCCGTGACTTTTTCCTTCGATCTCGAGTTACTGCCCACATTGTAACATCGAGGAAACACAATGTTTTCGTATCAAGGTACAACCTGACAACGTAAAGTTAACCTAAGGAAAGTTTATTACTCTGACTATACCACAGGCGTTAATTAATCGGATTTGAGTTGTAATAAAATTAAATCTCGTGTGGCTTCCGTCGACACCAATGGGACGTAAAGTCAACCTCGGTAAAGTTCCTCGCATCCTTTCCAATCTTTCCGATTTGTAGTAGTTTGTAAAAATTTGTATCGTGCGATAAGAGATGGGTTTTTGGGATATTTGATTCTTGATTAGACTGAGCTTCGAATGAGAAGTATTGCTGTGTACGAACTTACGTTATAGTAATTTTTGTCACAAATAGACTTAATGGAACATGTGTACTTTTATTTTTGAAATTAGCTGACAGAATTTTTTGACCAAGAATATATGCAACAATTGAGTCGGTGTCTTTGCTAGGTATTTATTATTTATTTATTTATTTATTTATTTATTATTGGATTTAATTTTGGATTAGTTCTAGTTTATTCAAACGAAATTAATTTCATGGAAATTCAATATTAATTCAATGTAACATTTATTATACAATACAACATGTGCGACATTGTATAACATTATACGTTGTATATAACATCAAGAATTTTCTCTCAACATCTACTAACGCAACTTCTTCAAAAAAGTGTATCCAAGTTTTTCGAAAAACTAAATTTAGGTTTGCCATAAATTCTATACGTCATCATACTTTGAATAAAATAAATTTCCACGATTTCGACAGTATTTTATCTTTAATTGAAAACTGAAAATATCAATATTCGTTGGACGTCATCATGGTTCTATGTTGTTATGTGTTATTAATTATTTTCATGCATTACACTGTACTTTGCAAATATTAACATTGAAATTTTTTAATGTTAAAATTCTGTGAAAATGAGTTATAATTGATCCAATATAAACTGAAAGAACTTAATTTCGAATTTCTTAGAAAATAATTTCGTTTCGATCAATTAAATTTGCTCCAAGAGTCAATGAATAATTGGTAAATTTGGTAATGAAAAAAATATCGAATGTGTAGTTCATCAAAATATAGTATTGATTTTGAATAATTTGTAATATTGCGTTTAAAAACCGTGGAATATAAATTCCATTTGATGCAAAATTTTGCATTCATTACTTTTGCAATTAAATGTATATGAATATTCTCTTTGAAAATATTGAAAATTGTAAAAATTTATACGTTAAATTACAATTATGAAAATAACTCTGATTTGATAATTAATTCCTTATCATTTCAATGAGTGTGTTATGAATTTAAAATAACAGGTAATATTTTTATAGAAGATGCTTTAGAATATTTCAAAGTATCTGATCATAGGTATAGATAGTATTCATGCATACTCTTTCTGTTATTTTAAAGGTACTAACACATTTTAATTTATTTATTATTAAGAATATTGCGTTCCTCTGAATTACGCGAAGATACTTTACATTGCTTTCGCGATCGTTGCGCAAGAAATTACGTGACGCAGTAATTACACGTTTCGTTTGATAACGGCACGAATATTGCGATAGGCAAATCATTATAGAGACGAAGCACATAAATTTTAAAATTTCATTTGAGCTGTGGATAACTTAATGTAAATAAAAATATATTGAATTAAGTTATACGTATGAATTGTAATTATTCTTGAATATTTTAATAACATCTAGTGAAATTGTATATACATTTTCAAATAATATAATAGACTCGTCATTTTACTGCATATTTAATTTCTAAATTTCTAAATCTTTTGTACTTTTCATACTTTTAATTATAAGCATTAATTTAAATTATCTGTAAATCGTTTCAAATTTGACGTCAAAGAGATTCTATATAAAAATCTCAGTAACGAAAAGCAAACTTCAAGAGTTTTGTTCTTTTTAAAAGACACGATGTTATACAGAGTTGTTCCAAAGTTTAGTGTTCCAAACTTTACCAGTTTCTTTTAGTCTCATTGTACACAAGAATATGTCATGTAATAAAAAGCTTTACTAAATATTTTATTAAAGTTATAACAAAAATATGAAATGAACACGATAAATTACACGAACAATGTTGACGATGAATTAGTCGAAAAGAACCAATCTCCTTATTTCTTAGATCTTCAGATTTCTACGATATATTATTTCTATGATATAATATTTTATTATTATTTTTGCAAGCAGAAATTTATAATATAATAATGTATAAAATATGTGTAATCAAAATCAAAATTTTGTGTGAAAGAATTTAACAAAGTTAATGTGAAATTCAATAGTAATTCCTTAATAATAGTAATGATTAAATGTAGTTTATAGTAGCATAGTTAATAATAATAATAGTTATTTGAATAATTATTTAATAGTTATAATAGTTATTGTATATATATAATAATATTACTATTAATAATAATAATTCGATATCAATTTTATATTAAATAAAGAGAGATTACATTTCGCAAATATAAGTATATACAACTTTATACTTCATATTTTTGTTATAACTTTTTAATAAATAATAACTTTTTCATTTTTTATTTGTAAAACGCTCTGGCAAAATTTCACACATTAAACATCGAAACACCCTCTATAATAAAATCCACTTCTTGTAATAACTTTAATTTTTATTGTCGTTCCTAGTATAAAATTCACGTGAAATTTAAAAATTTTGATATTAGAAATATTGATGTTACACCAAAAACTACATCAACGTTGCTAAAAGTGAGAAACATTAAAAATATTATTTATTTACTCATCTGTTCATTATTTATATTTATTATACTTATTATTATTATCGTTATCATTATCATTATTATTATCAAAAATAAAAATTATCAAGACTTTTGAACGATATTGCACGTATTACTACAATATTAATTACAGTTTGATTTTTTGCCGCAATTTTCATTGACAAAGAGACCAACAGTCGCGGCTCTTTCATACTCCAGAAAATGAAATTTATTTGAAATGCTATTGACGAACGTCCCCCGTGCCGAGACAATTCATCGACCTCTGACCGTCGAAGAAATTAATTTCTCTTTGCGGTTCAGATTTCCATTACCGTGACCAACTTCGTCGTCGTTTTTCTTTGTCTCTCTCTCTCTCTCTCTCTCTCTTTTGTTTTCCATCGGAGACGAATCTGACAAACGGTGCACACAATGACGCGCAACAGCTCGGGAAAATAGATATGAATCGGCGAAGGAGAAAAAGGGTGGAATAAAAAACATTATACGCGAGGAAAGAGCAGCGAAAGAATAAACAGAAATGATATTTTTCTCGACGCAAATGTCCTCGGCATTTCACAGCGCGTTAAATGAAGTTAACCAACAACGAGCCCCGCGCTTTTATTTTTACTATTATCGCCCTGAGGCTCCCGGCTACGTTTTGTCTCTGAACTGGAATTTTAATGTTGTTTTACTCCGATATAAAAGAGCGGATAAAATAAACTTTATCGCCTTTTTTTCTCAAGCACAGATGATTTTGAAAACGAGCCTGTTCGAAAATTGAAACTAATGTCTTCCTAAGTGTCAAGTTTAAAAGTCGAAATTAATGTTTCCTTACGTGTAGTTAATTTAAAAAAAAAAAGAGTTATTCGGAAATTTTTTGAACGTAGTTGATTTAAAAAGAAGCCACTCGAAAATTGAAACTAACGTTTCAATATTTATAAGCTAGGTAAAATGATTCATTTAAGTGTAAAGTACAAAAGTAAGATTGATAATAATTAATTACAAGTCGTAATAAAATTATAATAAATCACGATAACTTTAACTTTCTCAAGAAGATCCAAATTGAAGATACTTTCTTTATCAAATTGCAGACTCGAGCTGAAGATTTAACTTTCGATCTTTCATAAAAATTTGATTTTCATTACTGACGAGAGTATTAAGAATCGCAATATTAACTTCTATGAAATTTAAATGAAATCTCAAAAACTCAGTTTTTACATACAATACACTCAATTTTACATACAATACAAAAAACTGCACGACTTGTACCTCAGTAAGATTCGTCTCACTGAAAGGACCAGAAGCAACTGACTAGGAAAAGACGACTTTTTTGCCATAAAATTTTATTGATGTGCAAACATTTGAATCGATAGAAAACAAATTACAGGCGCGATCGCTCAGTACCAGACAACGCCACTCCTACTCGAGGTCTACCCCATGCTCCCTCGCGAATCACGTGACCCAAATCAACCAATCGCTAATTTTCGTTGCATTAGCGTTGCACCTGAAGAGGCCCAATTTTCTGAGTTGCCCCCGCTAAAATCACTTTCAGTGATAAAAAGATTCTAAATCGAAGATGTAAAAATATCTGGAACGAAATCTTTCGTTGATATTGGAATTCACAATGAACGAAATTCTGAATAAGTGATACGGAGAGAAGCGTCTGACCTTTTCGCTGGCTGTTCCATCTTGAAAGACTTTCACTGAAGCAGCCACCAGAATCTTTTTCACACGGGTTTCCTTTCGCGCGTATTATCATCTTCCGACCGGGTGAGCACCTCATCACGCAATCGGCGTTGACAGTTTCCCGAGAGGGACACCGAGAATCCTGGCAGGACAATGCCGGAGGGTGAAAGTTTTCAGCCCTGCAGACACGCAGATTCGAAGCGGCCCAAGCGATTCCCTGTAAGCTTGACACTTTATTGCTATCGCGAACTGAATCTGCTCTGTCCCCGTGTTTGCCAGACACTCGATAGTTTCGCGACTGTCTGGGGGGATCGCCGATGATTCCGACAGGAAACAAAATGACAATCGCGGCAGTGAATTGGAACGAAAGGACAGAGAATCACGCGAGATGATCGAGGTTAACACGACAGGAGAACCGAAGATTTGATTTTTGATTTTTCATAAAAATCTAATTTTCGTTACTGACGAGAGTATTAAAAATCACAATATTAATTTCTGTAAAATTGAAATGAAATCTCTTGTCAGTGATAAAAGTATCAAAAACCTCAATACTACTTTTACGCACAATAGAAAAAAGGTTCTAAATCGAAGATGTAAACGAACGATCTCCGTTGTAAAAATATCTAAACGAAATTTTTTTGTTAATATTGGAATTCACAATGAATTCACACGAGAGAGTTATAAAAATGAGAAAAATATTAGATGTGCGAATTAATTCGTGGATCTTCTTTTGTAAATTTTCGTCGATTTATGAAAGACCAAAATACATTTTAGTTTGACAAATAATCTCCGTCGTGTCGTGTGAAATGTCGGATTTTTATATAATTTATGTTGGATATTTTCGAAAATTATTTGACACTTTAGTTAAAATGAATATTCAAAATGGGCATTCACGACATTTATTTCTAACGAATAAACATATCCTTCTCGAAGAAGTCTTTTAAAAATTATCAAAACAAATTCTTATATTCAACGTGAAAGATAAAAATATAAATTTTTATCTTTCGCGATGTTTAATATAAGCAATATATATTTTTGTAATATATGTATAATTAAATAAATTTCTATAACAAAAATTTCTTATGATTAAAAATGATTTCTGTAAAAGTTTAGAAGCCTGAACATTTTCTGATGCAAGAATGATTCCAAACTTCTAAAAAGATGGAGAATTTGAAGGGCGAGGAAGAATTTTGTCCAGTTCTTACAGTTTTTGTACAGTAATTTGTGAGTAAAGTATGGAGTTTTGCGTGAAGAAAGATGGATCCGTATCGATTTGGAAAAAATAAAATTCGAATACTTTTTCTGGATGCAAAAATTCATTTATTACATAATGTTATTTTATTAGAATTACGTACGATCCGTTCTAAATAATTTATTATTTCTCCATCTTAAAAATCAAAATGAAACGTGTCTAACAATCTAACAAATAAAAATTCGAAGAGAATTCTTTAGATAAAAATAAATGTGAAAACATGGATCTTTACCGAACAACAAATGTATATTTTCTCGAACGTGAAATAAAAAGAAAGCACAGGTATAGGGCAAGCAGAAGAAATTTTAACAAAAAAAAACGACCTTTGCCGTTAATAAACGACGCTCGTAGAAAGGAAATAATTAGCTGATTTAAATACCCACACGATACGATTAAGTCCAAGAGATTAAGTTGGAAATTTAGAGGTGGGAAAGAAAACTGAAGAGCATGGATAATGACAGACGAAACAACACAGAGAGAGAGAGAAAGAATAAATGAGTGAGTGAGTGAGTGAGCGAGAGGTGGGGAGGGGGAGGGTGAACGAACAAAGGGAATACGAACAAACGTGGCCAAACGCTTAGACAAAGTACAGAGGCAGACAGAGGCAAGCTGAGCGTTCTCGTATAAATGCTTCCATCTTCAACGGAGTCGAGCATATTGCGTTAACACCGAGGGTGCAAACAGCCTTTGTCCGTCTCTCTCTCTCTCTCTCTCTCCCTCTCCCTCTCCCTCTCTCACGTTCTCTCGTTCTTTCCAGCATTCTGTCACGCTTGCATAAACTGAAAGACCCTCTGGAGTACAGTCAAGCTAATAATTAAAGTCGCTAAAACCGCTCGTTAAATCGTGCCCTACATCGTCAAGAACGCTCCTTCGCTTCGGCCTGCAATTAGTAACGCTTGTCTTCTTAATTGACACGGCTCGAGCTCCGCCGTATCAACTCGTCGAACGTACCTGCGCGGTCTTTTATCTTCAAGTGAAATGAAAAATAACATTTTCACTTAACGTGTCGCGAAACGAGTGCAATTTTGAGTGCAGTTCGATGCTTCATATGGCGTACGTGGATTTTGTTAAAGTAAAATCTCGTTTATGGGAACACATCGGAGAGCAAGGCCATTAGGATGGTTTGAATAGAGGCTCAATAGCTTTCTTTACGCTCTATTCTTATTTGGATAATAAGAAATAGATAAGGATAACAGAAACTGATTAACTTGTGAGTTCGTTGCAGTATTTTGTAGGTAGATATTATTGACAAAATTAGTATTGGCTCTTATTTAACGTAGGTATACTTATTCGTTTTTTATTACATTAGATACTTTCGTTATTATACTACAGTTACAAATATAGTGTGTAAATGTATTGTAGTTATTAAAAACACATTGAAATAACGGATGCATTAATTTAAATTTTATTTAGCAAAAAATTGTTTATATTTTTGTTATATTAATTCACGATATAAACTTTTGATTTAATCAAAAAAAGCTTGACTTTTTTTTATATATTTCCAGTTCACAAATGAATGAATAATTAAAATATATTGTAGTTTAGTCTTAAAAATTTTATATAAATATAAACATATTATAAAATATATTATAAAATATATATTATAATATATTACAAATATACATGTATATATTATCAGAAATATGATAGAATTATGCGAACAAATAATTACACAACTTGTATAATTAATAGTGTATAACTTATGTAAAACACAAATATAAATATGTAAAAGAACAAGCAAGAAATTATTTCTAAAAACTGCGTGTCTCTCTTATCTTCACCGGACATCTGACTACGATGTCTTCTATCTGCTATTAAATCCCGTTAATTGATTTTACTTGGAATTAGAATTTCTAGAAGTCGAGAACGAGTCTCGATAAAATTCGAATCCTGTCTCGATCTGTTAACCGAGAAAGGCAAGTATGTAACTAAGACGTCACATCAGTAAAAATAAATTATATCGTAACTACATTTACACAAAGAATCGTCGCAAAATTAACCAAATGAAAATCAATTTTTTTCGATCATTCCATAATCAGGGAAATTTTTGTTTACGAGAGCTTAAGTAATTAATCGGAATAATACGATTGTTCTTATCGGAGAAACGAACTGTACAAACACCTTCAGCGAAAACGCTCCCCTTTCCCAAAGTCATTGTCTAAAAGCTGTTAGAGCTAGGAGAAACGGTGATCTTTCACGTTCCGCCATTTGTACCGAGTTGATTGCTGAGATTAACGATTTTCCCGATTGGCTGCGTCACGCGGCGAAAGCTCTTTTCCGCTTTTAACCTGTTTACGTGGAATGCACTGGTAAGCAAGATCGCTGAGAGGCGACGAGCTTCGAGAGTACATCACTAGAGTAGGGAGTCTGGTTGATGATTAATTCATCGTGTCGTTAGAAGTGGCATTAGAAGCTGCCTGCACATACATAAATGTTGTCTAACCCGAGTAAACCGATAGATGGCGAGAAAGGAAAGGAACGAAGAAGACGCGGAATCGCTTTTACAAGTAATTCCATTCTCTCTCGCGGCACACGTAAAACCATTAAGGGTTTGGTATTTGATTGAAATATTACGGTGGATTTAAACGCGTTCGCGTGTCTGCGAATAGCAGACAAACGATGAGAGGGGAACCGTTTAGTGAAACGTGAATGTGAAAGACACGCTTTACCTAAAGTGCACGCGATGTTTCATTCATATAGCGTATTTATAGCGTATTTGCATTAATATCTGAGGAATTATGCTATTAAGAATCGAGAAACGATTTGTCGCAATGTTGTGTTATTTAAATTTTTCTTTTTTGAATTTTATAAAACTGTAGAATCTAAATGAATATATAATAAATAAATACTTGAAGGTTCCTAAAGTATTAAAATTTTCTTTAGAAGAATGTGAATTGCTATGTTTTTGGAAATTAATGATTACGATATAAAGATTTGATTAATATTTATCAGTGTATTATATATTGATTAAAATATAATATGTTAGGAATATCAAGTATTTGTAAAGTCATTGAACTCTCATTTAAATAATACTCATAAAAATATGATAATAGAATTGAAAAAAGTGACGGTGACTCTTTAAAAACATTGTTTCTAATATATTTGAATATTTATAAAACATGTTTAAATAAATCCATGAAATGTTAGTAAAATTAGCGTATGTACATGTTTTATGCGAAATGAATGTAAATTAACGTTTACGTTAAAAAATATTTTTGCACTGTTAAATTTCAACATTTAATTTGTAAATCGCTTATTATTTGACAAACTACGAGCAATAAATAAATAAATGACTTACTACAGTAGTAAGTGTTTTAATATGCTAAATTATTTAATTAAATCATTAAATTATAAATACAACGTGTAATATGAATACGATATATGTTATTTTTTACTTATTTCAATACATAAAAATATAAGTAATTCAACGATACTATCATAAATAAATGTATGGGATAATACTTTCACGAATACCACCTGGATATTAATACGAGTTATTGTTTCTCTATTTAATACTAGACGAACATTTAAAATGTAAAATTTGTATCAGAAATATTAAAATATAAAAATCAAGAAAAAGTCAGATAAAACAAAGGACACAAATTTTTATTTGTGTATTTTAAGAAAACTATCAGATTTTCGAAAAATATTACTGTCAGAAATCTATCGAACTTTAATGATTCTATTTTAATCACTCCAGTAATAATTCCAATGTTAATACATTTCTTTTCAAACCTAGAAAGACTATGAAACACAATCATCGATGAAACAACATCAACGATTCATTTTTGTACTTTCTTTGTTTAATGATGTCTGTTACGTGACCAACAATTGTGCACCGTTTATATCGAGGTTAGTGATCCATGGTCGTGGAAGTTGGTTCGATACTCGAATGCTATGCAGAAAGTCAATCATAGTAATCGCGGTCAAGGAAAATTAGGAAATGCTTATAAGAACGTTCGTTTAGCATTATAAAGGGGCGAGAGTTGTAATTGAACGGACGTGTTAAGCGAAGGAACTAATTTAGCAAATTCAATTTTTATCAAAATCGATAATGCAGTTTCGATGATGAGCCGCGACGGATTAAATTTCTGTTTTAAATTTATAATTAGTTCGTGGAATGTGATGTACACGTATCTAAAATGCAATTTTATTCCGATATCGATTTATGCTGAATTCAGTTAAACAGATTTCCGAGTTACACTGAATTAATTGGTGTTTAATTGACATTACTTCCTAAAGCTCTTTATTTTGTGGCAAAAATGGACATAATACTATAGTCATTTGATTTTTTCAAATATATAATATTACACAATCTTTTTAAAAACGAATTGGATTATTTGAACGCAATGAATTGCAAGTTTTTATATTTTTATGGATATAATTAAAAAAATTGAACCTCGATTGTTTTTTTATTAAATATTATAATGTAATAAATATCATATGATATAATATATTTAAATTTAATATGTCATATTAATGAAATATAATGTATATATATATATAATTACGTATTATTTATATTTTATTTATATATTTTTGCATATTATGTGCATTTTTTGAACTTCAAATTTTTCATTCATACATAAAAATCTATATATCGAAAATACAAAGAAACGATTCTATTAAATGTTTATTACAAGAAGATTGAATACTCCATATATTTCATGAAATAGTAATATCTTTTCAATTTCATAGTAAACGTTTCTTTGCAGAATATTTTGAAAACTCGTTTCTAAATAAACAATTAAGTTCCATTTTAACCCCATTTGTTTTCTTCGAAAACTAGGAAAAAGATGAAGTTGTAGAAAAGTAAACTTTATATTATATTACTTAACTTTCTCTACAATCTCTTCTATCGTAAACCAAACTGGGGTTATAATCTGCTTCAATTATGTAACTATATGTATGCGAAGAAGTTGAGATATAAGATAATAGATATTAAATAGAGTTCTACAAAAAGTTTTATGAGATCATTACCGACAACTTAGTTTTGAACGACTTGAATGATTTAACGCTTTGTCGTTCGTTGATTGTATCACAAATACCTAACAATATGTCAATATGTCACTCGAGATATAAGATAATGGATATCAAATATTGTTCTATTAAAAGCTATTTTTTTGATATATTTACGATTGAATTTTAGATGATTTCAATGATTTAAAGCTCGATTACATCACAAAATACCACATTCGATAGTTTATTTATTTGCTGTTAATAAAACTTAATAATTATCTTTTTATTGTAAATATTGATTTTTTATCTGTGTGTCAATTTGACATCAAAAATGAGGAACAGATGATGAGGGTCAAATGATTTAATGATAATTATTTACATCAACACCTTCTTATCGATTTCGTTGAAATATGTTTGAAGATTTAGCTTTAGTTTTTGAGATATTTATAAAAATATGTTTTCTAATTATTAACGAACAAGTTTCACTGATTTCAATTATTTTTCGATTTGTATGCGCAATATTGCCGAATATATCTAGCCTAACCAACATCCGTTCTCAATTTTAAAAATTGAGATTTCTGTTTTTGTAATTCTTTTAATGTAATGTGTTTCTTAAAAAAAAAAAAGTAACACGAACTACATAACTTTTTTGGTTGATTTCTCATTTTATTGATAAAATAAATTTCTTATCAAAGAAACGATAGCGAAATATCCAAAATTGAAAAAGCCGCTGAACCAGAAGTTCATCAAAAGAGTCGTTCGTACTACATATGGTTATAAGTCGAAAAATCTTTGAAGTCAGTCAAGCTCGCTCGAATTAAAAAATCAAGAAACAAACTTTTATAAATATCTCAAAAATTGAAACCGAGCGACGGTAATAATACGGGGAAACAAACAAAAAATATTCAGAATGATGAGCTTGGCGATATATGTATATATTTCAAGGTCATCAAAGTCGACGAGGAGTTAATTGTAAATAATTACCGATTTAATTTGCATTCGACGACGCACAGTGTCAAGCAGAGTCAAAAGAATCCGAATAAAATCGAAATTCTTACTTTGTGGGGTTTCGAGGGGTTGCGCTCCAACTTCGAAACAAAGTCGTAACCCGTATTCGGGAATTTCCGGCGTGCATCGCTCTCTTTCCCTATTTTCTGTCAAAGAGTTCAATTTAATTTCTGCCCTACAATGGATAAGTTTCGCGGGCCCGGGGCGGACAAACGGAAAAAAACGGGAAAGTCGAATCGAAGCGTAAACGCGTATCTTTTTCCTCCTTAGGGGTTGCAAATAGGGAAGAGGAGAATGGAATTTCGTTATTGCGTCGTCGCGTGGAAGAACGTTCAAGACGTTTCTCGCAAGGTTCTAACGTTTCGTCGCACAGTGAGGAAAAGACCGGATTTTTTGATCAAAAGTCCGTCCTTCGGGATTTTCAGAAGGAGATTAAAATCCAAGTATAAAGAATAAAAGAATAAAATGCGATGAAAGATTTCTTTTCTTCTTAGGAGTTTCGGGCACGTTTTATTTGCCCGTGACATATGAAATATGAATAATAACGGCGAATTATTTCAATTAATTTACGACTTTAAATAAATCATTTCCAAATAATTTCTTGTTCGATTATTCAAATAAAAATAACGAATGATCTGACACGTGTGATGAATGTTACAAATTAACACGAGCAAAGTGCAATAAATAACAAAAGTTTAATACAATTTACTACGTTTAATATGAAATATATTTCATATAAACACAAATTAGTGTAAAAATTCAAAAAAATATTTACGCAATGGATGCGAAATTGTTCGAGAAATTATTTCTAAAATATAAATATAAAAAAGTAGATATGAAGTAATTAAAATAATACTACTATAAAGCAGATGTAAAGTAGATATAAAGATAAGAAACTACATTATATTGGTGATCAAGTAATGAGATAATTTAAAAACAAATTATTTGCTGAAATATTTGTTCGAATATACTAAGCTCCAGATAACATTGAATCAAATAAAATGATCTGTTAGAAATAGTCATTTTTCAAATATTTGATTTAAACAAATAATAAAGATAAGCTTGTTATTACACGTAGTATGCGCATGCTGAATTTTTGAAAGATTGTTCCTTTATAAAATGAAGTGAAAAATATTTTTTTAAAAACTGTACCGTTGCATTGCATTACAATTCTTAAAATTGTAACATTTTTATCAAATATTGAGTTAGAAAAAGATTGAGTTATAACTACAGGTTTTCGTTAATTACTCGTAATACATTACATGATACGATTCTCTCTTCCTCTTCTCTCTCCTGGTTCCTTTGCTCGTGCGGTCGCACCGTTTGTCTATGCGAATCGATTCCGCTACGTGACGAATCGCGTTCTACTTTCTTTCTTATGCACCTTATTCCCAGTGAATCTGGCAATTGATTGCGCACGAATCGACCGAATCGAGGCCACGCGTGCACAAGTCTTTGTCAAAGATGAAAAAGTGTCGAAGGAGAAAAACGAGATGCAATTGCTATGAATTTAACACGTTCTACACACCCCTAGGTAGGTTATCGGCGATTGGCTGCGGCGCTTTCCAACGCTCTCGTGTCAGGGCCTTCGATGACCAGCGTCGTTTCTTAAGACTGTCTTTTCCAATGACAATAGTTTCTGCAATTCAGATCGAGACAAAAGAAGCGAAAATGGAACCTCGAAGAATAACGAATTGTATTTACTTGTTAAGTTGCCGCATACGAAATGCCGATTCATTTTTCAAATGAAAAACTTTAATGGCACATTGTTTCATTACAATGAGATCGTTTCAAAGTATAATTTTATTTTCCGTATTTAATTGCTGCCAGAATTATCTAAAAGATACTGGCCATTGTTAGAATTGTTTCAGTTATGCATATCTACATTAGAAATAAAAAAATTTGTGTATAACTTTTTGTATAAATTTTTAATTTTACTTGTGCATATTTTCAATAATGAAATATATAATTTTTTAGATACATAAACAGAACAAATAACGTGACATTCCTTCGATCTTTGTTATCCCATTAGAATCACGAAAACGAAATTGTAAATCCTTTTTTTTTCAAAAACCTACAAGTGCACTTTTTTACATATTAATCTTTTTCGTTGTTTCTACGAACTTTCAGGGAACATTGATTAAAAATCATCGTTGCTAAACTTTCAAAGTAATTACACCAATTTTTTTTAGATCAAGAAAGTAATTCAGTTTTGTACAAGTGCTAAAAATGTAGAAGAGCGAAATTTGAACGTTTTATTCCATACGTACGTTTCTTGATTAGTCGTCGCATATGTAATAATTGTTGTTTCTTAAATAGGATTGGTAATAAAAGAGACTGAAACGTAAAAGTTTACTTACATCTATCGACCGAGAAAAAGATTAGCGTGTTAAATCGCTTGAAACATAAATGATTATTCTTTTTCAAGTTACGTCGAAGCATCAGCCAGGAAACGCGATGTAATTGATTATAGGTATCTGTCTGAAAATATTGAAATACAGGCTGCAGACCATGCGTGTCGATTAATCACCAAAACAGTCATTGGTGATCTTTTTTCACCACGTTTCATGCCACATTTATCATCGCAGATTTTGCATGGTTGCACACTTTTCATCGCTTATACTTTGTGCCACGTACCTACGTACACATTATACATCGAATTGGGAATCAACCAATTCGTTTCGTTTATTCGAGTGGCACAAAGGACGCAAATAATCGTCAAATCGACTAAAATTATTGATTTAAATTATTGACAATACCTTTGTTTCACATCAGATCTTTGATTCATTAATTCATAAATACGATTATTGCTCTAAAGTAGATTATTATTGTTCGCATTACATTTTGGTACAACTTTTATATGTATGTATGTATGTTGGTGTACTTAATATTCTTTTTTTAAATACGTTTTGCTTTTTGATTGAAAGAATCAATCACATAAATTATTGAAACTTTACTTCTTCATTTCAGGTAATAAACTGATCGTTTTCATTGGTAAAGAATGAAATGATGAATTGAGATTTGAATACTTTTTATGAAAATTCAATTTCCTTTTTCTTTAAAAGTAATTAGACCCTAATATTATTACCCTAATATTATTAATATTTGATCTTCTATTTACGTACTAACATTTTAATACGTTCAAAATTATCTTTAAAACGTTGTTAACTAATTAGGTATATTGTTGTAAAAATTCAATTCAGAGAAACTAAGAAAACAATCTGTTATTTATTACAAGTAGTTGTAAACTCAAGCTTCTTAATGCAGTTTTGAATTAAATTTTCTAGCAACGAATTTAGTAACAATAATAAACATAGGACATATAAAAACTAATGTAAAACAATTTATTACTTACATACATGTATAGAAAATTTTTTGAAATTTGCAATAAATATTATTATATTCAATATTTTAAAATTTTTAAATTTTATGGTCTCAACAGTTAAATAATAATATGTGTGTGTGTGTGTGTGTGTGTGTGTGTAAATGCATGGAGATAATAATATGCAAATTTGTAAATTTATTGCAAAACGTCATTTTCATTTGTGAACCAGTACAACAGCATCATTAAAGTTGATAAAATGTATGATTGATAATATGTACTAATATTATACTATGATTAACTACTAATATCTGATATTAGTAACTGATTTCAATTTTAACAATTAAGGAAACATTAATGCCCCAAGCGATAGCAACGATATAACGGTATAACCGCAGGAAGTTATTCTTAAAATGAATTTAGCAAACACGTTCGCCATTACCCGTTTATTTATGTTTCGATTGTCAATTGAGTAGGATAAGCAGCAATTTAAAATTGGAGACATAACAAAAGGATACTATTATGAAGATACTGTTTCAGCCATTTATTTTGAAGCCGCTTTAATAATTATCAAACTATGAATTTGTATATATTTATAGAATATTAGGAGTTGCAAAAATACACGCAATACGTGTAATAAAATATTGTAATAATTGAAGCAAATTTCTTTTGTTCCATCTTTTTAACTATGTACTCACAAAATTTAAATATGCATAATATTACTAATGGTACTAATATTATTCATATTATTGATATTATTAATATCACTATTATTGCAAATTACTAATTATCAATATTATTAATCTTATTAAATCAATTTCAAAATTAACGACTGAGAAAAGTGAAATATAAAAGAAACTTAAATTAAAATCGTCGCTTCTCGCAATTATATGATTATCTAAGTTGATCTTTAAGTTAATAAGAATATTTAGGGAAAGAAATTAAGAATATTAAGAAAATTATTCTCATTTATTTCTCATCTTATCTCTTTGGCCTCTCTTATTTACTTAGCTACATCTTCAATGAAAGTGATCAGCAAAAAACAATGTCACGCGACAAACATAAATATGTACATACGTAAGCGTTCGAACTCTGGCATACACCGCGTGCTTCTTGGTCCAAATCGATAACACGAAATCCCCGAAACAATTTCAAAATAAATTGGAAAGTCGAACAACGTCGAACAGCGAAGTCCATGTGTTTTCCTGACGTGTTGTTACGGAGCATGATAGCACACCGTATACGGCTTCCTTTTCATCGTCGCGCAACAATGCCGATAATGTACAGTGTACGGATTCACGTCCGAATGGAGGTTTGTTCCGTACACAATGGAGTATGCACGAAGCCTGTGCGTGGCTGGAAAGCGGTTCAAGTGTTCGTTGTAGCTGATTCGAAATCTGCGCGCCCTCGAATGAAAGCAAACGCTCTCTAGGCAAACATTTTTACGCTATCATCAGGCGCGGTGGATATTAATCCCTTGCGGTGGCAACTGGTTCGCGGACCATAACGAGTGACCGAACCGTATACAATACAATTCGTCTCTTTCTTTTTCTTTTGAACTCGCCGGTATGATATCACCGAATAGAAATTATTAAGAAGTAATAAAGTTATCATTTGTTTTGCCTGGGTTACATTTAAATATACTTGAAATTTAGAAAATGTTGCAATTTGGGACAAAAATTCTCTTGCGTGGCACGTCATTCCAGCGCAGATTAATAAGAAGAGATTATTAAGCAAACGCTGGTAACTGAATTTGGTTGCATTACCTACCCTCGAGGTCTCTGTCGAAGCGTATCACGTCGAACCTCTGACTTGACGTGAAACTTTCCATCGGGGCATTTGTGAAATTAGCTTACCTCGTCTTCTTCGATGGATAATGGATATAGTAATAAGTCGGTCAGCGAATTATAAAGTTCGTTAAGAGGAATAATACAAGATCGGCCGGAAATTTGGATACGTTATACTTTTACTGCATTCGTAGTTTAACATTTCGATGTATGTTAGGCAAAGTTCGAAGAAGTTGAGGGACTTTCGATTCGGTTTTTGTTTGAAATATGGATCGCAGAACTTTTTCGAAAACTGTTCTTACGTTACTTCAGACATAACTGTTGAAATATAAAAAGAAAATTTTCCTGTTGGAGAAGCAGATAATTTGTTCATCGATATTAAAAATGTTTGTGGCAAATATTGACATTGAATAGTACTCGAATATAAAAATGGATTTTTGATTAAATGTCTTGAAATAACTTATTTCCATGAAACTTTTATTATAAAAATTCAAAAATATCTGGTCCCTGAGAACACTGTTTAAATGCGTTCTAACTGTAAGACATTTTTCTATAAAAATTTACAAATATTTTTTATACGAAATATACAAATTTGAATAGAATTTTTTTTTTCAAAGTGAAAAGAATTTATTAATTTCGATGTCATGACGTTAGGTTCTGTTTTATATAATATATTTTTTGGTTGTATTATACGACAATAGATATGTTAATTTGCTATACTAAATTGTAATATATAAATTAAATAATATTATTAAATGAAATTATTTGTTTTAAAATCTTTTAGTATATTTATTATTTTTTCATAAGAGAAGAAAAAATTAATTGTTTCCTGATAATATTTTCTTAAGTATTCCAAGTATTTTATTATTTTTTCTCCATTTTTATGGATAAATTACCTAATTTGACCACGTACAAAACATTCCATTAAAATAGTGTATTGTGGATTTTGTAATCAACAAGATTAACTAATTATGCAGTAATCAACATTGATTGTTTCATAATTAAAACATATTACAAGGATAAAAGATCTGCTTCTGCAGATTCCGTGAAGATGCATTTCCTTAATTATCCAAGGATGCAATTGTCCTGGGAGAACAGATCGCGTTTATCAGTGTTACGTTTAATTTCCCTGGCTGATATTAAGTGCTTTGTTGACGTTAATTAATAGGATTAAATACGTTTAGCTGTCGAAATTCGCTGAATAAGATGATATTACGTCACTGTCTAACGTGGAAATACCAACGATTTATTATTTCTCAATTTATTCCAAAGGTATCAAAGGTATCCTTCAAAGGATTTATATTTAAAAAGTTGAAATATTTTAAGGAACTTTCATGTTTCTTATAATTTTATTTATATATAATATTTATTATTTTACAGTTTACAATCGTTTCATATTTTATTATTTGTTTATGTAAATCAATTATGTTTTCAAGTTGAATGTATCAATTGTAAAATATACCTATTGATTCATATAAAATGTTATAATGTATTCGAGAAACCTTAGAAAAAAAATACAAAATTCCTTTCTATGTAATATTTAAATATTCGTTTAGATTCTTCATAAAATAGCACTGTTAGTATATAAAAAATTGACTTTGTTTCATTTTGTTTATTTTTCAAGCAGTAAATTCTTAAAATAAACATAAATAATAGTTTTAAAATATTTCATAACATGTGCACTTTATCCAAATACAGATGTAAATAATTATTTCACGCAAATTATAAAATTTCCATTGAAAACTACGAATTGACCATTTTAATAACTCTAATGTTAAAATTCGCTACTATTCCCTTACATATCTCTGAAAATGTAATATTATTCTTATTGTAAATGTAAATTTATAAATACGTTTTTATTCTGAATTATTGTACAGCAGAATAATTCAACTCATTGGGACCAACGTTATGTAAACGCAATATTTCATTTACAATCTTTTTCCAGTTATTTTAACATTATAAAAATAGGTAATTATAAAATACAACTCTAGAAATCTCCATCTTTTTTGTCGTTTCTCGCAATCGGAGTTTACAATTGTATAAAATTAGAAATATTTTCAACTATAAAAATAAACTATTGCTATTCATGGATTAAGAAGCTACCGTAAAACTATAGTTGAGTAAAATTTATCCGAACCACAGCCATGTGTGCGAATCCACTGGCTGCCCAAGAGTTTATTATATTGTAAAAATATGAATGTCCGTAAATAAATCGGAATCAAATGACAAGTTTCAAAATTTTAACAAGAAATTTTGTAGAATCATGGATCTTGTTTTCCTTTTTAGAATGCCTCGGTGGACTGTTGTCATTCATTAATTAAGCGCGTTGATGGCAGCAGGGTCGTCACCCCTGAATAGGGACGAATGCCTTGACGTCGTATCATCGCAACCCTTATAATAATTATGTAGGAAGGGATGTTGAGGAACGAAACGTTACCACCCCCGGTAATGTACTCTCGTTTGAGTTTGTCATCGATTCAATCGAGAGTGAAAAGCAGACATCAATTTATAATGCACGTAGATACTTTTCGACAGAATTGTCCAGTTTTTCTTTTTTCTAAATTGAAAAGTTCATTCATCATAGAAGGCACTGTAGGTGCTAAACATTAAACGTAATTACTATGTTATTATCATATATACATAATATATTATTATATATTATATTATTATTATAAATTATGTACGTAAAACTTCTCTTATTTATTTCTCTTGTTGTACAATTTCTCTTACACATCTTTTACATATTTCTCATAATTGCAAAAAAACTTTATTAATATATATAAAATATAAGATTTTACTAAAAAAAAAAAAAAAAAAAAAATATTAATGTATTATAATGTAGTATAAGATTAATATCAAAACATATAAGCAGTCATATTTAATTTTGTGACAAATTACTTAACTTTTCATTTGTAAGTAACAAATATGCTGTAAATATAGCTTTTCTATAAATTGAAATAGTAAACGAAAATGATGAGGATTTCGATGATTCGAAATACAAAAAAACATGGAACTCTACGAAATATTACTCACATAATAATGTAACTCTAACTCGATACTTGCAATTTAATGTCAAAGATATTTTAGTTGTTCTATTATTAACAAACTATATTAAGCCTATTACTAAATTATTAACATAATCTAAACTATTTACATTTGTAATAGCTGTAATATATATAATAAATATAATATAATATATCTGTAATAATTATAGTATTCTGTTTTACAATACATTTGTAATTCTAAAATAATAAGAACATATTAATAAACATATTATATTTCTGGTAATCTAGGAAATTATGTGATACATTCACTTTATGATATGTATTCTGAATCCCATTTAGCAACGAAAAATTTTGTAAGTAACTTGAAATTAGAAAATTTCGTTTCTTTCTGTTCAAAATTCAATGTCTGGCACTTACATTATTTTTTACAAATAACCTAAACGCGACATATAACATTAGATTATTAGTAAGATCTCTTTTAAGTAAACTTGGAGGATAATCACGACTTATTAGAGATTCTATCTGATTACGTACGATGACGTACTTGCTTCATCTCTCGCAAAAATCGCATTACAAGCTTATATAACGCATAATGCGATTTTCACGATCTTATCGTTGTTTAGCGTGTGTCATGTTCATCCGGCCATGAAATAAGATAAATGTCGCATTTGTACGTATATAGACTTGTAATATACGATGTAATCACTGTATTTTCATAAATCATGTGTAATAAGTGACGAATTTCTTCTATTTTTTCCCTACGTTTTGTTTCTCCTCATTTATTGCGCAAGTAGTTGGAAATAAGCAACTTCTGTTAAGAATAATATTTTAACTCTACAATTAAATAAAAGACACTTTCATATCTTCTAAATTTGGAGAAATTAAAAATTGGAAATATTTATATATATATAGATTATATGGGAAATTTTTCTTGATTTTCGATGTTTTATATCACTTGTTAAACGAACGAAATATTTTGATATAGAATAATAGAAAGTAAGAGTAATTTGATAGATATCAAGATATAAACTTCTAAAAATAAGTAATAAATTCGCAGTGTTTTGTAACAAGGGAATTTTATATATGTATGATTATTTTAAATTCAATTAACTTCATTACAACAATAATTCATTAAAATATTGTAAATAATACAATTTCTTAAAGTTTCATAAAATCTAAGTACAAAATATAATAATGAAAAAAAGGTTTAAGTCTTAATATTAAATAATAAAATTTGATAATATAAATTGATTGAAGAGGATTGCAAATAAAATGTTGCGTTGTAACAGAGTAATGCTAATCTATATAATTAATTTGATTAATATTTTGTAAATATTCAAAAGTGTGACATACGCGTGTATTTGATTTGAAAGTCAAATGCAAAATTAATATTAACGTGGAGTTTCTATGAAACTCTAAAACTTTTCATTTTTTCTTTTCTTTTTTGTTTTAAATCTTTATACATAATATATGATATTCAAAGAACTTAAAATCAAAACCTACAATTCGATCAAGATTCATGTACATCTTCATACCTACAATATACAATAATTATACAACTACAACAATATTCTGTATCTAATATACACAAAGTGTAAAAATAAAAAGTCCTCTATTCGTAGTTATTCTTCTATTCTGAAACTTCTCGTTAAATATTCATCTCGTGCCCAGAGCCCTAAACTTGCTCGGAGTAAAAATTTGATAATTCTTTCGTGTCTGATAGCATAAGTGAACGTAAACGAAAGTTCGCGGAGAAATATGAGAAATACTTTTTACCGAGTCTCAGCATCGATCAACGTATAAAAGATTTCGTTCCGATTTATCGCCACGTGCGGTCAACCTTCTCCCTAATAATTCTTCGCGGAGCTTTCGTTTATATTTAGAGAAAAGTTCCGAGTGACGTTTCATCTTGCGTTACGAGTGAAAATTTGTCTGGCCGCGTCCTTTTCGCAGCGCGTGTACTCAGATACGTACATAGTAAAAGTGGAGAGAAAAACACGCAGGAAAAAGAATCGGCCAAGATCTTGGCCGAATGCGATAGGCAGGTGTCACGCCATCGCGAACCCCCCGGCGCGACGATTACGACGATTACAGGTGGCTCCCAAGGGGGCCTGAAGAGGGTGGAAATCGGTTCCGTTGACATTGCATCACGAAGCACTAACCACATTATTTATGCCACCTCGTAAAACTTGTAGCGTGCCTGCACACACTACTCGTCCCTGCCGCTGTTCCCCTTTCGCTCCTGCTGATCAGAGGAAGGGCAGGAACTTTTATTTGTGAAGTTCACCACCTCTGGCCGTCAATGGCGTTGCTTGCGTCAAAGATGGTTGAAAGCGGCTAAACGTTACGTGATCATTGTGCCAATCTTGAATACAAATGTATATACAAACGTTGGAACTTTAGTTTTAATCCTTCAACGTTGGCACTGGCTTATCTGATTCTGGCTTTTTCCAATCTTGGCCTATTTCTGCCTATGATTTTATATCTTTTTAACCTCTTGCGCTGGAATGACGTGTCACGCACGCCGAGAATTTTTTGTCCCAAAATTGCAATATTTTCTCAGTTTTAAGTATATCTAACTATAACCCAAGCAAAACAAATAATAAATTTATTACTTTTCAATAATTTCTATTCAGTAGTATCATACCGACAAGTTCAAAAAGAAAGCGACGAATTGTTGTATACGGTTTAGTCACTCATTATGGTCCGCAATCAGTTGCCAGCGCAAGTGGTTAAAGAAAATAGTAATTTCTTCGATCTTGACTAATTTCTTGTTTTAGAAACGAAATTACCAAAATTGTAAGAAGCCATTAAACTAGAAATTTACCCTAGTTTTCGATACATGTCGTATGTTACGTGTAAATTATAATTTAAACGATAATAATTAAGATAAATAGATTTGTACGATATGTTTTTGTTTAAACAGAAATCAGTATTGACAAGGCTTACCTATATCTTTTCAGCGGTTGTAACAAATCTAAAGTTTATCATAGTTTTTTGATAACTGTGATGTTAACTATGAGTGACTTCATGAATTACGAATCCACGCGTAAAACATAGTAATGTCGGTAAGTAATTTCTATATTTTCAGGCAACTTGTACGTAAGTGTATATATTTGTGTCTAAAAGTGCGTAGAAACATTATTTAAAATTACATTAATTTATCTTCATTTTTTGGCATTCTGCAAACACGATTTCTTAAAATATACTCGCAATTGAAGGATTAAGGAGAAAAAAAGTAAGAATAACAGATGTTTTTTTAAACCATATATTTTTGTAATTAATACATTTATCATGATACAGATTTTTAATATATATTTTACAATACAGTATAAATCTTGAATTAATTGGTGTAATGAAAAATATAATGAATATTTCTAAATTGTATGATATTTTTTCAATCAATATTTATTTTATGGGTATTTATTTCTTTTAAGATATTTTATAATAATATCAAACTGTAATGCTATATTTACAATATTTATACAATTTTTGGAATGCTATAATGTATAAGTGACAAAATGTTCCCGGATAATATAATATATTCCATTCAATATTTGTTTAATATACATTTACTTTTCTTCAGGTATTTTATAATAGTATGAAATTGTAATAATATATTTATAATACTTGTGTAATATTATAATATTGTGTGTTAGCGATAAAACTATAAATAATGAGAATTATTTAAATATACTAACACATTGACTGGCATGAACAAAATTCTACAATGCGAGTGATATAGATAATATTGTCAGATAAAATACAAATAAAATTCGCATTTTTAATTAAAAATTTAATGTCATAGAGTGGCATATTTTTATCTATTGTAATTGCCAAGTCTTATGTGGCTTCATATCATAAAACATAACATATTACATATTAAATAACATGTTATTTTAATATTTATCGTTATTTAAATAAATATATACAATAATAATAATTTATTAATAATGTGTACACGACGAGTTACATTGAGCAAGAAAGAAAAAGAGATAAATTATTATTTCCTCGTCGTGAATAAATTACGATGAGAATAAGATACGATGATTTTCCACTGGGAGTTTAAATCTTATAAATAACTTAGTAGGTAGGTAGCTTGGCAAATAAAGTTGTTTGCATCAACATCAATTTTCAAGCATGAAAACGGGAGCATGCGACAAATGAAGATAAAATAAGAATGGATTCAGTGTGAAATATTGCATGCGTATAATGATATGCAAGCCAAAAGGGGTTTCTCACTGTTACAACGCGCGGGTTGTAACTTCTTACTAAGATATATTTATTACACACGTGAACGTGTGTTTGATTAATGTGAACGTATAGGGGACGCATAGATATTGTTGAGTAAAGATTGATAAGGCTTTATTTATGACAGCTTCTAATCAAATTATGCGACGTGAAGTATCATGCAGAATTATGAAAATATAATTGTTATATATACTGTGAAGTTCTAAGAAAAATTAAGAATCATTATGAAATAATATCTCGACTCTACAAATAAAAGAACGTATTATTTTATAATAAATTTTACTATAAATATTAATTATTTTGTAATGATTTTTCGCTTTTAATGAGAAGTATTGTGGAGAATTATGAAAATATAAATTTTATCAATGAAGTTTTAGGAAAAATGGAAGATTAAAATAATATCTCGATTATACAAATGAAAAAAGATACTAGTTTATGATAATTATTGTAATATTATTAATTACGTAATATGTAGTAATTATTAATTATTTTATAATAATTTTTTACTTTTAACGACAATTTTATTAATTTAATTATAAAGAATGAAATGTTATAAAATAATTAATAAATAATTATTATAAAATTTGTTTTGTCCATAGAATTAAGATATTATATTGCGATGATTGTCATATTATATTTTTATAATTCTCCATAATATATGTGTCTATATACTCTTTCATGATACTTCTTGATAAATGACTGATAAATTAATTAAAAACTGTCGTAATTAATATATAAATTAATTAATTAAGAACTGTCACAAGTAAAGTCTCAACCAATTTTCATTCAACAATATCTATATCATTAATCAAATACAAACGCAAATGTGCATAATAAAAGTACCTCGTAATACATTGTAACGGTAAGACACAATATATTTTACCAATAAAGTTGGTAAAATGATTAGAAAAGAAAAGAAAAGAAACGATTCTAAAACAATTGCGGAAGTTAACGAAGCCAACAAATTGCTTCACGATATAAAAGAACTCGGCGATTAAACGCGGAATATCGCGTAGAATCGTAGATTTACAAACTCCTCGTCAAACTCCTCCGTCTTGGTATGCCTGCAACGTTGAACGATTTTCAAAAGATACTTTTATTAGCCGTCCGTTATTGGTCACCTCGCGTAAACGCCATCCCATTTCGCTTTTACAATTTACCCAGTCCTAGCGTTTCTATTTATCCATTCGTACATTCTATTTTCATCGTCTCAGCTCTTTTCATCGTTTCATTCTCGGCCAAACGACAATGCCACGCGCAACTCAATTCCGCGTTTATTTCTGGCAGCATTGTGCTTGCACGCTTGGCTGGGAGATGCTATTTGTAAAGATTTGTTTTCATTCTCCTTCTGTTTACTTACAGCTACCGTACTCGATGGAATTGGATTACGACGTAGTCGGTGTCCCGGGCGGTGTTTCCGGAATGATGGCGTTGCTTCCCCCCAAAGTGAATGTGTCAGCAAGAGGAGAGGTGCCAGTCACCTTGCAAGTATTCAGGATCAGGCTACCGTGTTCCGGTCTCGTCAGCGCGCAAATTCCATTGGCTTTGAGGTTAAACGTCACCGCTCCACCTGGCACCAAGTACAACGACACGATTTTAGTATTCAAGAGAAACAAGATCTGCTTGAAAGGTTGGTGGACGAATTATATTTGCAAATGTTATAAAGCGGCACCATTTATTTCGCATTGTTTTCACTCTGTCAATGCCAATTTTGGAACGAAGCTGTTGCAATTTCTCTCGAAATAATTCCTTAAATTTAATTTTGTTTTCTTTTTCTTCTTCTTCTTAATTGTTTATTGATTGAAAAACAGTCCAGCTTCCCATTTGTGTACGTAGAAACTTTCATATCTACGTGTCTTCAAATTTGATCATAAGATATAGTCAAAAATCTGCATGCATCTGTCACATCATGTTAAATATTCAAAGGAGAAAGATTTTAAAAATTTTAATGATGTTTCTACGCTTGTTTAAAAGGATTTGCAAATACATTGAAAATATGATTTTACGAATCAAATAATAATAGAAACATATTTTGTAAACTGTTATTATTATTATTATTATTATTATTATTATTATTATTATTATTATTATTTGTCTGTTTAACAGATATGTGGTCCAATGAAACAATACAAATAATAAATTCATTGCTTTTTGTTTATTTATTTTATTATTTTTCCTCGAATATTTAAAATTTGCAAATCGCACATGGACTTTCGTTTCAGATTATATTTGATTATCATTAAAATTGAAATAATATAGTATCACTTTTAATAAAATTTGAAAAAGAAGTAAATTTTTAAAATAAAGTTTCTTGATGAAGAAAGGTCTATTAAAAAAGTTTAAAAAAAATGTTTTCACGCGTTATATAAACTAAAGTGTAATTATTTCAAGATAACTACCAACAATATAATTAGTTTTCAATGCATAATATTTCAAAGAGGCTACATACGTCCAAAATTATATTTAAAAAAACGACACTTCACACGCACAAATTATATTATCTGGTGTATAACTAGACCCCCGAATTTGTCATTGTATTATGTCTATTGTGTTATATATAATACAAATTAAAGATATTATTTACATATATGCTATGAATAAAATATTATAAATTTTAGACTGCAAGAAAGAATAATCAGAAAGAAAATATTTTTCCAATATATTTCTAAAATAGTATGCATATCATTTTAAATTCAAGAGCTCCGAATATAAATAAAATATGAAAATATCTCTCTTAGAAACAGCAAAGTCATTTTAATTATTAAGAACAGACTGATCTATTATTCGTTCCATTAGTTATAAATTTTTACAATAAATTGTTTCAATTAGTATATATCGTAATAATATAGAAAGTTATTAAATATGATGTGATCAATTAGAGATTTATGTAAGATTTCTATACCTATAAATTCGTTGCAAGATGATCATTATTTTCAAACATGAAGAATTAAATAAATTAGAGTTTTTCATAGATGTGATGTTACAAAGATGTACATATAATTATCAATATTAATGACTCCTTCTATTAAATTCTTGTTCCCAGTTAATTCTCGTGAAATCTGAATCACTTCTCAATTCTTTTATCATCGAACAGAAGTGATCGTAATTTCTTACAATTTTAATGATCATTCATATGTTACTTTCTATTATAAGCAAAATCTACTTTTTAAAATCTTTAGAACCGCGGTGTCGTAAATTATCATTTCATCTAAGTTTTAATAAACGAGGGAAGAACCGAAGGGATCGCAGTTTCCACTCTATCGAATGGTTATTGTTTCCGACTCCATCTGAAATTTCATTTCCATGATTCTTTCTTATTCTGTTTCTTAGATCTTACGTTGATATTATATAACATCGTTCTATTTATATAATCATTAATTATTAATCAGTAATTAATATCATTTTTATAATATCGTTACATTATATAATTATGTAATTACATTTTATGTTCCGTGTATTGTACATTGTATCTATTCATACTATGTAATTACCTTTTTCAGTTTTCATACGCATCAGTATTGAAAACATTTTTGTTATTGTACTGTTTCTTTCAATTAATTTAGTTGATCTTTTATTTGTAATTTCAATCTTCTTTCAATTAATTTAGTTGATTATTTATTTGTAATTTATTTTAGATTGTTTAATCCAATTGCAGTACACGTCAAAATATAATTAGCAAGTTGAAGTTTACCGTCTGCAGAATTTGTCTTTTTATTTCATTGTGGGCTCAAAGTATTCTGAAACGTTGCTCTCCCTAAAATTTCAATAGCAACGAACTTTTAAAACTTGGAAGAATTCTTCCCAGAGAATTTTTGAAATTGAAAATGCAGAAACTAATCGCGACTAATCGACGTATTAATGTACTTGTTGCCCAATATTAGAATAAAACAAAAGAAGCTTGAAAATAAAGAGGAGAAAAGTGTCCTAAAATTAAACTTCTTTCCTCTCATTTTCGACAAGTTTCTTCCGTACAATTTGTTTCAGTGTCGGTGCACACAAACGGGAACAATCCCAAAGCTAAAGAACCGAGAACAACCAGTTCTTTCCATCGCTATCTCCCCGTTAAATTGAAAACCATTCCGCAAATAAACGTGCACCTTCCATCTGCAGCGTTGCACTTTAATTAATTCAATATCGTAGCACGGCCTCGCGGTACAAAGCGGCCTCGGACGAAAGCGTTCCCCGCAAACTTATTAACTATTTTCGCTCGCCGCTCCGCTGCTTATCTTTGCCAACACCGGATAACAAGTAATTATCTCTCGAGTAATCGGCAGTTAACGGACAAAGGAATACACGAAGTTTTATCAGCTGTAATAGGATTAATAAAGTTGCACGACAGGTTACGCACTGCAGCGAGTGGCGGTAGGGTGGGGGGTGGAGGAGAGGAGGGGGGGGGAAGAGGGCGACACGCGCGCGATGTAATTAAACGAAATTAGCCGGGCCATCGCATCGGCGCGCGTCCGAAGTTTAATCACTGGATTTTCATAGCGTCGGGTCGCGGCCAGGTATCACGACGCCGGCCATGCTCGCATACACGGGATTCTGCTTTCAGAAATTATGCATCGACGTTGTTGCCGATTGCGCGTTGCACAAAAGGGGCATAAATCGTGCATAGAATCCGCGCGCAAAAGGGAAAGGGAAAGGGAAAGGGAACCCGGGGCGCAACGAATGCGCTCTCCTCTCCTATTTTAATCGCGAATACGTCGAAATTGCGTCGCCTGTAACGAAGGCATTCAACGATCCCGGTGAACGTACTAATTAAATTTGCGATTGCGTAACCTGGGCAATTATCGACAGTTCGCCAACGCGGTGTTAAAACACTTGTATGCAAACGCGTCGACACGGTTTACGCGTTTTCGCGCGTAGTGCACGTGGGTGCAAAGGCTGTGCGAGAGTAGTTTTTATCGGCACGCTTTTAGCGAAAACCGGAGATTTTCCTCTCCTTTGATTAGGCGGCCTCGTGGTTTTAGTTTTAATTTCGTTATGGTGATGTGACACAGTATCATTTTCGCTTCGGTACATTATTTTTAAATTAAGGATTTTTATGCACGTTCACATTTCAGAGAATATAATTGAAAGACTAAACTATTGAAAAAATTATTCTCCACGTTACGTAATATTATATTACAAATATATACAGAGTGTTTCTCATCGCATGCTATGACCAAAAAAAAGATGTTTCCACGTTAAAAAATAAATTGGAAACAAAGGATTAAAGTTTTTCGTTTAAGACTCACTTTTCGAGAAAATCGAGTTTGAAAATTTATCGAGTATGTTGAAATTCGGCTAATGACAATATGAATTCCTCGTCTTTCATACTATAAATTTTGCGAGTTTATCTCTAAAACAAATAATTTTTCGATGTTTTTAGGTTGATACTTTTTTTTTTTTTTTATAAAAAACGTCGTATTATATCGATAAAAGAAGTGTATATATATATATAATTCTATTTAAAAAAAAGTGGAAGTGATCTTGAGACTTGGAAAACCTAAAAGAATCATAAGACGTCCGCCTCGAAACAGAAATATTTCTTCAAACAACGAATAATTGCACGGATGAATTAAAACGAGCCGCCCTGTGCAAGTGTATCTTGAAACTTGCACTTTCTCGGTATGATTTTATTGGAAATTGATAATGTTTCATCGCGTCTTCTTCCTCCGGTATTCCTCTGATTTAAACTTCCGTTCTTCACCCCCTGGAATCTTTCCCGTGCTACAAACGAGATCGCAAACGCTGGATGGTCTGTAATAAATTGCACGAGAGAGCTTCGCTTTTCTTTCGGAACTATACGCATACTTTGATTCTTTGAAGACATTCTTCGACGTTTTGTTTGACGTTTTTAATGAAAGTCCGAGTCCCGGTTTCTTTAATAAAGAAGAGCTGTAGATGTTGCTAGTTTCGTTTGCTTAAAGCGGCTCGTTCTCTTTGAACGGGATTTTTCAACGAAGCAAGTATTTATTAGGTCGTACGTGTATCGAGTGAACGATTTTAGCGAATAATAGCGAAAATTTTACATCGAGTGCGAATAAAAATAGGCTTATAAGGTCGATTGTACTATTATAGAATTGCTCAAGAATTATCGTATAAAACACTTTGGAATTTCATTAATACTGTAGTAAAATCTGTAAAACTGTCACGACTATATTGACCGTTTGAAATGAATTTGAATAGGCGCAGCGTGTCAGTAAAATATTAGCACATCTAATTTTTTAGCGATATCTTTGTGAAAACAATGATATATTGACAAAATCTACAAATTCTACAAATAATTCGTACAGTAAGAATTTCCAATGACGATTTATACAATAATAAAAAAGTATAAAAATTCCGAAGTCAGAAAAGTATTGACGCATAACTCCATTGTTTGATCTGTATATATTAGTTGCAGAATTAGAAAAATTATTAGAAAAATGATACAATATATTTTGTAAGTATTGGAAGTATTATCAAATTACATCATATTAGAATTATTAAAATTCAATCATTAAAATTCTTTGAAGTACGAGCTGCAAGAAGAAATCCTTCATACGTCAATACTTTCTTGATTCTCGAATTTTTATATTATTTGCATTATTATTATTATATTATTGGAAATTGCTACTCTGCATATTACTTTTGTACATGGTAAACTATTTATTATTGAAAACATTGCATAAAAACTAATACTTCTCTAAAGTAAATATGCTAATATTTCTCTGTATATAGAAATTATAAGATATTTTACACAAGTGTATACTTTACAAACAATATAACAATATTTGTACATTATATAAATAAACTGTTCAATATTCACTAATTATCTTTGAACTATACAACTAGTGAGGTCTACAACTATCTTTGTTTAATGAATTATTATCAGTTTTTCTATTAATTATACTTCTATAATTATACTATGCTAGTACTTTCTTGTATAACTCTTAAATAGTTGAATTTTTATTTAACGTCAGACTATTATTAAAATTTAAGATATTTGATTTTATTTAGTGTTTCACATTTTCCCGATGGAGATTAATAATAAAATTGAATGAAATTAAAAATTTCAAGATTGAGCTTATTAATGTATCTTCAAATTGTTATTATTTATTTTTAACGAGGTCTGACGATGCTAATTATGTTGTAATCTACTTCCAGTTTCTGAGCTTGAATCCTTAGGAAGCTTAATTTACCTGCATATTTAGCAGGTAACGATAAAGGAGCTAATAAGGTTATCTTCATTTTACTAAAAGTATACACGGGTTTGTGTATTTATCTACAGATAAAATACATGAGTGCGCTTTCACATGTGAACATGAGCCTTCAGAAGCTACATGTTTGTAGTTAGTGCGCTTCAGAAATTCATCAAGTTGATTTAGGCCATTGGTGTTATCACGCGTACTTTATATAACGATGTTATAACACAACTCGAGTTTCAAGTATTAAAAACTATTGATTTGTATTTTAAGTATTAACAATATCTTATTATATAATATCTCAATTTTTGCGTTACACTTATTTTCCCTGCTAATCTTTAGCATACATTAACCACATTTAACTTTTAAAAGTACCAAGCTTCGCATTCACAAGAATTATATTTTAATTAAACATATTCATTTGTATATTTATTTTTCATTAATTTTTTCATTCACTTAGCTTTTTAGAAATGATGGTTTCTCTTTGACGAAGTAAATTATGTATATTTTCGTGCACGTAAAAGAGACTTATGTTAATAACTTTAACAGGCCTGGATTGCAAATATCGCACAAAGGTGAAGTTTCTTTTGTCTAAAATAATGTTCCTCGTGTGTTTTTTGTTCGTGTACATCATTCATCATCTTCAACTCTGCAAAAAAGTTAATGCGTTTAATAAATTAATTCGCTACTTTCACGCGACGGAACAAGTACAGTTATAAAACATATCTAATTGAACAACTCTGAATAACCGTGTCTCGTACGTTAATTTACTTGACTTTTGCCACTCATTTCCAACAACTTTCCCACTGAAACATTTACTTTGCTCCGCCACCACGCATGTTTGCATTCGATTGGACTGTACGATAACTGGAAACTAGGAGAACAGCTTTTTCCGGAGCGTAAAGCGAAAGTAAAACTTTTTGTTCAGAGAAACTAGTACGGCTGTCCAATTCTAGATTTTTTTTTTTTAAATCCGATTCGTAATCTAACTTTCAAAATGTAGGTAAACTGGTAATACTTGAATTAATAACGTAATATTTTATATTTACATTTTATAAATTGTAAGTATATTTTCTATTGTACCGTACAATATCTTTTATTTTATCTTTGTTTTGCACATTTTCATATCGTTCTTTGCTTAATAAAATATAAACATTAGTAAATTGCTTAATATTTAATATAAACATAACATTGAATATGTTTAGCACATTACGTGTAGCATAATATAAAATATATTTTTTCAAGCAAAAATATGGCATAGAAATATTTGAAACAATGAAAATACATGAAACAAAGATATTATAGTATGACACTTTAATTAATACTTATGTATATGTATATTATACATACATTTAATATGCGTTATATATTTAATATTTAATATGTAAATTGTGCGTTTAATCTTACAAAACATAAATTTTCATAAATTTTATGCAGATAATTTGCACCGTCTGTCATCTAGCATTAATTTCAAAACTGAAAATGCCCTTTGTCAATGTTTGAATACAAATTATCAGTAATGTTAATAGCGATTGGCAATAACTGAATTTTAAAGAAACTTATTTTTTGACTAAAATAAAATTCGATTCATTGATAACTGGTTACTGGTTACCAAAAAAAAGTTTCGGTTATTTTCATGTTAATTACTGATAACAAAAATAAAATTTCTGCCACCAATAATTATCATCGACCAAACAAATTTTTATTATTTATAATAGTTGTTCATAGCCAGAGTTTTTCAGTTGTATTACAATTTTTAAAATTTGTTTAATTGTAATAATTGCATATGATCAGAGACGAAAAATAATAATTATCTCAACGACTTTTACGAACAAAATAAACAATATATAATAAAAACTTATTATATAAATTAAGAATGTTAATTTTGTTAATGTTAATTAACAAAATTTTGATTTTTAAACGTTTTGATTATAAGTAACGAAAATTATTTATTTTCGTATATATTGCAATATAATATATTTGTCGAAAATTATTTTCATTATTGACGATATTCCATTTGAGTAGCTTATGATTAGACTGTGAATTTTTATGCAAATTTGTGTTTCTCAGGATATACAATGACTCTCATTAATATTCGGGTATGAAACATTTTAATTGTTAAAATTCTATAAAGAAAAAGTCGTACTACAATAAACTTGCGTTCATTTTAAAGCTTGAAACCTCCACTTTCGAATTATGTCATTCGTTATATCTCAAAATGTTTTTACACAGCAAATGATAAAAAGTAAAAGCACTTTTCTTCACGAAAAGTGCTATGAATCGTCAAAACCTTTTTTTTGATGACTGTGAATCTACAATGAATTTGAAGATCGAAAAGTCCTTTCAAAACTCGATTTCTCTTTTTTTTCTTGCTGTGCAATTGTTTTTTTCGCCAACTTATTGAGCTTTGAACGTCAAGCGAAAGTAAATCTAAACGTCATCTAACATTCAAATTTCAATAAATGGCCAAAAAGATCATGCGTCATGTTTTCGTGGGTCAAAAAAAAAAATTTTTTTTCAACGTTTTTATATGCTGCGACAATTTATGACGTTTTCAAGAAGAAAAGTGTCTTTACTTCCTTACCTGTTGTACGATGAGACAATCAAACATGTTTGAATAAAATGAACGAATGCATTTTGGACATCGAGTTTTAAAACGAACCTTATTGCTGTACAATTTTGTTAAAACGAATTTTATCGTTCTACAATTTTGTTTTAAATATTAATATAAACAACTGTAAATTACCAGTAGGGGACCGATAATACGATCAACCGTCCTGTAACACGATTAACTCGTTCGGTGTTGCATCGAAACCGTGCCAAACGAAACTTAGAATGCGGAAAGAGTGTGATGGAAAAATTCGTGCAACGTGAGTTGTCCAAGTGTATAGAAATATCTATAATAAATACCTATAAACCTAAACCTAACCTAAACCTAAACTTAACCTAAACCACGTTATAAAAAGGTTATCGCAATTTTTACACCATGTTTTCGGAATGCCGTATTACAAGAGGATTGATCGTGCCTCTTTTTTATATCTGAATCCGTGAACAAGCAGTTTCTCGATTATTACTAAGGACTTTTTGTTGGCAGTTGCCAACTTGAACAACGTAAATTCCCGTCGTGCGTATTTAACGAATCGTCCTCTTCTTGTTCCCCGTTTGTTCGCGCCATTTCGTTTCGAACAAAGTGGCAGGAGAGACAGGATTCGTGCCGTTGCCAGGATAAATAGCGCAAAACAGACGGACAGAGCGTTTACACGATAACGACTGGAGCTAACTGCGTTCGCGAAACACTCCTCGACGACGAGGAGGAATTTGCTGGAGCGCGATGAGACCAAGGAAATGGGGAAATGGGGAAAAAAGGGGGAAAGGAGGGGCGAGGGGGAGTGGGGGTGGAAAAAGTTAAATAAATCGTAACTGCTGCTTTCTCCTCCCCGCCGAGTTCAACTTCTTAGCGGAATCTTCTCGTATTTATTCGCAGGGACCGACATCTTTTTAAAATGTCGCCTCTTAACGCGGCGGAACACCCGCCGAGGCGGACTATGCGGAAAAAAGTTCTTTTTTAAAGTAACTTTAGCTTTCATTCTTTCCGACGTGCGATCGCGAGTCGGAAGTTTGCTTTCGTGGGAGGCGTTTGCCTCTCTGTTGTTTCATCTTTTCGCTGCTCGGCGAGCTAATTGAATTGTTGATAAGTTTGCTCATCCTGCGTTCTTATCCAGCCTTAATTATCCGCTTGTTTGTTTGGCCTAGTTAGCATACGTCGAATCAAATTAGTGCATTTTTTTATGAAACTGGCACTCAAATGACAACTGAGACGCCGGAGGTTGTTAGACAAAGTTAGGTTATTTGATAAAAGTTGGTGAATTAAAAGTTGAAGAAATTGTTCTTTTAAAAATGAGGAATTATTCACTCTAGAGATCAGAAGATCTAAAGTTTGTCCTTTTAAATATTTTTTAGGGTAAAGTTGATTGAGGAAAAATTAATTATTGCGTGTCGTCACACATACACATACACATACACGCGCGCACGTAAGGAGCGTGAATCTAACAGCGAAATAAAAATAATAACTATCATGAAAATTTTTGTAAAAGAGATTGATAACTGAAATTTATTTATCATTTACATTGTAATATATTATAATGAAAATTTTTTTGAGAAACGTTTTAATTCAACGTTTTTGTTAGAATTACAAATGACCAAAAATTTTGTTCGTTATCGATAGTCGTTATTTGGTCGAGATTTCAATTAATAGTTACGGATAAGTGAAATTTACGTCAGTTGTTCGTAATAGTTATCGATGAGGGAAAATCCATTTCACTCATTCATAATAGTATAAAGTTTTAAATTCGACCGAGACAATCCTCTGCAACTGCATTAAAACATTTTAAAAACCGTATAGTTACATTCTGATGTAAATCTCGCGGAAATTAACGAAGAAAGAGAACTGAAATGAATTTCCCTCGTCGATAATTACTCATCAGCAACCGAAAGAGAGTTTTCTCCACCTAGAACTGTTCCGAGTAATCGAAATAAATTTCAATAATTATTAGCAAAGAAGCAATTTTTCTTAAAGTTTACAGTCGTTATTTTTTAGTCAGAAATGTTTTAGTCAAAAAAATAATTGTCATTCCATGATTTTCTTATATTCTAACCATTATAGTTATAGTCCCCAGAATTTTTACCCAAATTTGTTTGATTTTCAGGCTCCATTTGTATTCTTCAATAGCGCGATTGTTTTTTCGATAATTCGTGTCGTCATTAGGGTTCGATAATTTTGAATTTCTTGACATCGACAGACTCTTGGAAATTTGTTATTTGTACAATATTTTTGGTTGAAAGAACAATTAAATGTTTTAAAAAACTAATTACGAAAACGTATTTGTCATAAGACTGTTGAATGCATTTCAAAATATAAGTGTACGTTAAGTAATAGGATTTTGAATTTCAATTCTGAATTTTTTGAACCTCGTCAGGAATGAAAAAAATATAGTACCTTACAAATTATAAGAAAGAAAGTTTTGAGCAAATCTGTAGGTTCTCACTATGAAACTAGTATGTAAATTGCGATATGAGGAGAGCATGATAGATATTGATTTTTCGTATGGTGTGAACAACATTTATTTATTGGTAGATGTTCATTCTACGAAAATACTGAACGTATTTGAAATGAAGATAAAATATAACAATCTAAAGTAATCACTTTGATTAATTTATTAGTTTCATTTGTGAAGAAACTTAGGAAAAGTAACTTTGTCTTAAATCCAAATCAACAGAATATTTACAAAATATTCTTTTACTTGAGTTAATTCATTGAAGTAAAATAACAAATAATTTCAGCAAAAGCTACAGAGATTATACAATAGAATTAGAAATTATTTGCTTGTTTAAGTGGAATTGTTTCAAGATAGTATCGAGTCAAATTGTTTAGCACTAAACAATTAAATTCTTCAGTATAGCGGATTTCAGATTTCCTTTTTTTCTCAATTAAATTGAGAAAAGCTTAAAAGATATAAGTATTTTTGCCAAAATTAATATTAATTTTTCTTTGGACAAAAACATAATTTAATTATTATTTAAATAATTTAATTATCATTTAAATTATGATTTAAAAATATCATCTAGACAGAAATCATAAATCTGATTTATGTGTAGATGAAATGTTTCGATATTTATTTCGAATTAAAGTCCAATTCAAATAATCATTTTCGAACAATCTCCTTTTCTCATAAAATTCTCATAAAAAGTACAAACTGACTATAAGCTAAAAATGTTATTACGAGTTCGTCGAATTTTATCATGATACGAAATTTTATTACGAATTTAATACTGAGCACGTGATACAATACATCAGTAGAATAAATTGAAAAAGAACCATTACTAACTGACTTCTCTCTCTCTTTCTGCCAAATTTTTTCCCAACGCTCCGTTCGACCCGAACAAATCGCAAAATGAATTCAATAGTCGAAAAATGAATCCCGTTAGCCGACGGTGGTTTAACACGTCCAAAGAAACCGCGGCACTTGATTTTTAATTAAAAACGTCGAGGGGAGATTAACGGGCGGCCAAGGCACAAAGGAATCAATTTGCTCTCGCGCTCCTCGAGCACGAGCTGCCAAGGATCGATTAAACTTGGTCTTGGTCGACGCACTGCTAAGAAACTCGCAAGGTTTGAGAAGAAGCGCGAAGTCGGGAAAGCGCGTTCCGAGCGAAAGTGATGTCAAATCCCTCTCGGTCAAATCCCCGACAGACGATGCTATCCGACACTATCAAACAAACGTTAACCGAGATTTACGAAGGTCCAGAATTAAGTCCCTGCGGGATTAACGGAATAACCCCTCTTCGAACTTCGTTCTTCGGGTCGGATTGTTCCTCTCTCGAAACAAATTTCATCGCAAATTACGCCATTTCCCGCGGAGTGAAGAATGCTTCCAATCTCGTCGCCGATGAGTAATTTAAAATCTAGTCGCTGTCCTTCCACATAACCATTGTAAATAAATTCGGCGATTGAAACCGAAAAAGAAATATTTAAATTTTTTCATTTGTTACACTCTTGCATAAGAAGAGCATAATCGACGACACGATGAAAAATCATCGTAACCTTGTAAAAAAAAAAAAAAAGAAAAAATACAAAACAAAACTTTCGAAACTACTCTGCTTCTGAGTTTGTCCTTTTCAAAGACTCTCGGTTTGTACCTGGTGTAGGATTTATTTTCGAAAATTATAAAAATTCAAACGTCTGTGAAAATAGGTAACAACAGGAAAATATTTTTCGTAATTTGATTCAGTATGATATCGAAACATGCCATACGATCGTTTTCATTATTTCATTAATAAATTTCTGAAGATTAAGTGATCGGAACGAATATTAAAGCAGATGAATTCTATTTGTTATGCTCCATAAGAATATTGAAAAAGAAGTATAAAGTTCCATAGACTCCTCATCTACAATTTCTATTTTCCATAAAAAATGAAGTTATAATTCAACTCGGTTACTTGATTCACCATTTGTGTATGTGTAATCAATGAAAAATTAATAATTCTCTACGTAAAAAAAAAAAAAAAATTAAATATTGATTACAATTCTGACGAATGAAAATACAGCAAAGAACATAACTGTACCAATGACAATGAAAAACTGTCGACAATATAAACTGATACAAGTTCGCAGAAAAAGATCATATAACGATTCACTTGGTCTCATTTTAAAGCGTCTCTTTATCAAAACGTCAAACTTGTGAGTTCGTTTCTTCTCGAAGATGACTTTTGACTTTTTTCTCGAACACTGTCAAAATCCAAATGCATCTGAAAACGTTCAAGCATTTTTGTCGTGACTGGATCTAAAATAATTTTGAAGATTGGAGTCTCGCCTTTACAACGATCCCTTAAAATCTGTCGTACGACTTTTTTCACCATGTTGTTAAATGTTGAATTAAATTTAAAAACTTCGAGAAATTCTAACGTTAAGAATTCAATAACATGGCAAAAATAAATCATACAACAACTTTTAAGGAATTGAAAAGAGAAAATTTCGGTCTTGAAGATCATTATGGATTTGGTCGTGGAAAAAAATTTAACGTTTAAATTTTGACAATTTTCGAGAAGAAAAAGAATCTTTTAAGTTATCTTTATTTTTCCACTCGTTACACGATGTACAATCATCTGTCAAAGTAGAGTCTTTACGCTTTAAAATGTGACCAAGTGAGTCGTTAAATGATCTTTTTTAAACAATGTTACATTTAATTTATATATATTTCATTTATATCATCGACAATATATTTTTCATTGTCGTCGGTATAATTATGACCTTCACTTTATGTCGAAGCAATACTCGCGATAAACGATAATATTATATTGTATCAATCTCTGATAAAGTTTGATGTTGTCGATATAAAATATACGTACATTGACGTTGAATGTACGACTACGTGGACGTCGACAGATATATTTAACGTTAATTTGTCGCGATGAAATTACGAAGAATATTCCCATTTATCGACGAGCGTGGTTCTGTTAATAAAAGATTAATTTGCGCTTCCCTATCATCGGATTATCACGTGATACATATTGTTTCCCAACGATGAATTTAAATAATTTCGCAACGCGATCAAATATTATTGTAAAATATATACATTAAGTTGAATTATTGGAATCTTGTCGATTAATGATGTTTAATGATATTGTTGTTATGAAAATGCTCGTACGTGTTTAACATTCTCGTTGTTGAGAGAAGAGCCAAGTATTGCAATCAAGAAAATTAAAAAGAACAGTAATATTACATGGACAGTTGGTAGGAATGATGTTTCAATTTGAAACTTGAAACTTCTGTTTGTTTATTTTATAAAATAACATGTTCGCTCGTTGTGTCATATATAATTAAACTATAATTAAAAAATTCAACCGAAAATTTTTTTCATTACCGATAATCCTTATTGATCAGAAAAATTTTATATATATATATATATATATATATATATATATATATATATATATGTAATAAAAAATATTTCAGTCGAAAAAATATTACTATCCTATGACTTTTGCATTTATAATTTAGCATTTATACAGGTATTCTTAATATTGATTATTTCTAAATTATTATTGATAAATTCATTACTTCGTAATTTTGATCTTATACCATTTGTCAATTTAAGAGCTCATTTAAAGATGTGAACAATTTATTTTTCACCGTTATTGCATTGTCCTCTTCGTGAATTTAAACAAAGAAGATCGAACAATGTTTAAATCGTTACATCTTACTTTTCGTTCGACCCTTCTTTTTTCTCCTGTATTTGCTGCGTCACCACCGTCGAACCGTTTTTAACTTGACCGTGTATACATAGCCGGAGTACGAGCACTCAAGGAGCCAACACGAGATTCGATTATTTTCGAGTGGTCTCCAAATGATTTCGGATTTCTGCAAGACCTCTTAGAACCTGACCCGTACAATCACGAGGGGACGGTAGCTTTGTTAGAACGAAGAAGAAAGCAAATTCTGGAGAAGAAGAAACCTTGGTTCCACGCGCAAGTGCTCATTGCTCGACCAGTCTCGTTACTGATGAGATCAAGTTTTGATTTAATATATATTCACAAAATTAAGTCAAACGTAACATAAAAGTTCACTTCGTAGAATTCGACAGTCTTATATTTATATTTTTGAGGAATTATTGAATTAAAATTGTTTTACGTAGCAAGTAGTATGGAAAGCACTATACAATTTGAATATGTCACATATTTTTCTATTATATATCGTGTCTATGCAATTCTATAAAATTTTCCATAAATATATAAAAATTTACTAGTAGCAGATATTGTATGATATCTATGGAAAAATTTGTAAAACATTCAAAGTCTGCTTTCAATAATATTTGGTAGATAAAACAATTTTCCATCGAAGTGCCACTTTTTAAATTATATTGTCAAAAATACGAATTTGCATGAAAATTCAGAGTTTAATTATATTATTACATTAATTATTTTTTAAGGATTTTATGTTTAATCGTAAATTAAACGTTATTGGAAAAATTTATATTTTACACTGTATATAGAAATAAAATTATTTTTTATGAAATTTAAACAAATACATGCATGTAATTAATTTCGAATTCGACTGCATTTTAAAAGATTTCAGTAGACATATTTAACATATGAAAATAATTTATATATTATATTATTATATGTATATGAGAATAAAATTATTTTTGAGGAAATTTAAAAAGAAACATAAATAATTTCAGTCTTTTTAATTTAAATTTTCAACTTCTAATTTCAATTTTTAATTTAAATCTTCAGCTTTTTCAGTATATTTTCAATTTAGAAAGACACGTGCATAATTAATTTCAAAATCATCTTAATTTTGAGTTCAATTTTAAGAACGCATTTGAAAGAATTCGTACGGACGTAGTTTTTTATACTCGCAATATTTTAATAACTTGTTTAGAGTAAAGATCGTCGTAAAAATTGTCGAAGCGCGATATTATTACATTAATATATTATTATTACATTATATACCTGATTCCATCACCAGTCTCGCCTCTCGCTTGCTTCTTTTCGCTCTTCTTGCTTTCACTGACTCACCGTCCCCTTCTTTCCTTTCCGACTCCACTTTTCTACGCGGTCGATCCTCTTGATCTTGGACGAGCGAGATCCTCTCTCTTCTCTTCTCTTTCATTAAATACACCGACTCCTGACGAGATTCAATTTTATTCGGTGGATTGCTTTTCGTTGTAGTCTCCTGTACCGGTAACCAGATCTGGATCAGCGTCTGTCAATTCGCCGTCTCTCTCTCTCTCTCTCTTTCTCTTTATCTTCACCCTCCCATTTCTCGTTTTCCACCTTAACTTGTCTCCTTTTTCCCCCGTTTTCTTTCTTCTCGACGTTCGCCGCTCTTCTTCTTCTTCCATTTCGTTTCCATCGTTGCCTCTCGTTGACCTTCTTCTCGCGTTCACCCTCCGTTCCACAGGCACTGGGTGTAAACACGTATATAGTTTCTAACAGGAACGAATCCCGATTCCATCCACCTGTCTGGTGAAATGTTGCCGCTACTTCGAATTCTCCGATAGTCCGATGTTCTCGTCGATTTCCGGACGGGGAATGGGATGTTTCCACGGCTGCTGCCACGAGAATCACGTCTGTACATCCTTCTTTCCGCGAGGAACCAGAACGGTTCCCGTTCGAGGGATTGAACGAGAGAAAAGTAGAAGATTCCTAGATTTTCGTGTCTCCGTAAGCGTTAAAATTGGATTTATACTATGGAGCCACTATCGAGAATATCAAAAGATAACTCGTACCTTGGGCACGATGTTGAGAAACAATTTTCTTTCTCCTTTTTTTGGGAAAGTTGAAAGTTTGTTGAAGGAGCCCCACACACGCGCACGCACATATACACAATTTATATTATATTAATTTGGTTTCTTTGATAAATAATAGCAAATTTTATTGGATTTTATTTCAAATTACCTTTGAAATAAAGGATGATTTTAATTCATATTTTTTATGAAATTCGATACACAAATATTGATTCAATAAGAAATTAAAAGAAAATCTATTTGATATTTTAATGAAATGTATTATATATTATAGAATTTTTTTAATTATTTCTTATGAATATATTATTAAAGATGATTTTTACTGTTGATAACAGTTTTATTATTATCACGTAACATTTAATTTAGTGAAATAACGTAGAACAACATATTGCTTCACAAAGCAGAAACATTCCCAGAAATGTTCATTTATACATATTCTTTTAAACAACACAAGCAACTGTTATTACATTCAGGAGATAAGCGTTCGTACTAAGTGTCCCGTATTTATGACAAAATTCATATTTCACATCTCACTGTTTCTTGTATTATTTGTATTCAATGTTTGATTTATTATTTCAATAAAAATATAAATAGAATAGTATTAACAGGAATATTGCCAGTCTGGAAACATTTTAGCTTTCATCTTTTTTCTTCAGATGAAGCTGACAATCATAAAAATGATCAAAATCAATCGTAAACTGTTATCGCGTATTGAGAAATAGAATATGAATTAACACAGGTGCACAGTGTTAAGATCACAAACTACAATTTAATATTCTAACAATTAATATCAACTATAAAGATCTTTATTGTTTAATTCTACGCGTTGATAACACAGAGCGGCATGCAGAGAAAGATTACGGATGAAAATTTCAGAACGAAACTGCGGGATCGAGAATGACAAATTCGCAACGGATACGTCGAGATACATCTTTAATTTAAATCGCGTGACCGGTAGGAAAATGGCAAGGCGCCATTTTTGTTTAGCACGCCGAGATGGCTGAAAGAAGAGGAACAGGCAAAGAGTTATGTAGGGCGGAAAACGCAAACGAACGTGAAAGGAAATCCGACGAGGCTCCAAGGATGACTGTGCCTTGTAGAAAGCTCGTGGTCGTTTTGTGGTGGACGAAGAGGGCAGAAGAGACTTTTTTTCTCTCTCAAAGAGATTTTCTTCCTTTCGTTCGAGTACATCCTTAACCCGCTATACTATGGTTGCTCCGTGCCGCTCTGTTCGATAGTGGCTGGATATATTTAAAGCTGAAGTTCGTTATTTGAATAAACGAATGATTTACTTTGCTATTTCACTTGCTATTGTATTTTATATTTGTTTCTATAAATAATTTCTCAAGTACTGATTCTATTGCTGTGGTTATTTATTATTTTATTTCAATGATTCATTCATAACTGTGGTTATCTATTATATTGATTTGGAGATAAAATTACTCTCTCTCTCTCTACATTTTTAAAATGAAAATAAGAAATTAGCGTATAATATGATTCATTGTTTCGAATTGTTATTTTTTATCTTTAACTGAAATAAAATTTACCTAACCTTACTTAAAAGAAGATACTTTGTTGTTCAAATATCTTGATATTTGAATATTATATTATCAGCACATCTCCGATTAATGACTAAAAACTCATTCTGTTCTAGTAATGTAATATTTGAATATTAAGATATTCGAAAAATATTAAAGATTCTATTCTACGTGAAATTATTGCATTTATTTTTCTTTTCTTTGTATTTACAATATGTCGAAAATCATCTAATCATGACACAGAAATTTAATAAAGATGCCATAGTTAACTTGATTAAAGGACATTAAAGTTTACACTGTCGTTTTGTCATCCGACAAGTTTGTTGCTCAAGTGTGACAAGTACGTAAGGAAATTTTACGTATTCCGATTAATTTACTGAACAAAAAATGAATAGGAAAAAATGTGGAGAGACTAGAAGATGAATTTGAAAGCATCGTCAACGATAATTACATTAGAAATCATAAACATCTATAATAAATTTATTGATTTTACTTAATGTCTATGTCTAACATAATTTTTATATTATTACAAATATATTATAATTAGAAATCATTTCGGTTTTGACACCATGTTTAAAATTGCGTTTAAAATAATTGAGTCGATATCGTGAGGTCACAGGTGACTATTTTATTTGTACTATGTTAAAAAAATTTAAGTTATTTTATATATCTCTGTGATAGAAAATTTTACTTTATTCTATATTTCATATTTTTATATTTTGTTTTAGTTATACATCTTTAATTAATTAATCTCTGACAGAAATCAACAAAATTAAACCAAAAATTGACCAATGCTGAACATAAATTTTTTGAATATTCAATGATCAACCAATATTCGAAAATTCAATTGTTCACTATCGTTGGTGTAAACTGTTTCCGATCATCATTTTCGATCGAACGACTCGTTCGTTTCAACTACAGTCGTCTAATGCAAACGTAGCTTTACACGAGCGGCTATGAACAATTTAAGGTCAATCGAACTTAGTCGTTGTAAAACGACTTAAAGTGAACGATCGATCAGCGTGTCAACGATTCTTCGATAAAATCGCCTCTGTAGCACTGTGACAGTGCACTGCGCGGTACCGAGAGGGGAACGGTTCAATCGACAAAATGGATTGTCCGTGGCGTAATGCGGCTTGTACACGCTTTGTGAACGTAATACAATTATTTAACGGCGGCACAGAAGTCCGCTCGTTAAATCGTTCACGAATCTATGTTAATGGCCGTATTTCTCTGTTATTATGCTGTCAAAGTCATGCTCGAATGCCGAAATATCGACAGGGTGTGCAGCGCGTTACCTTTCTGCGATCTATGAATCTTTCAACGAAATTTCAGATATGGTTATCTGTCGTTAATATAGAAAGAACATTAATTTCGCTGAATCGGTTGAACGGTGAAAGCATTGTTGTGATCAAGTTTTTAAAAAATTTTACGTATTGTATGGGTCCAAGAATTTTGCAGTGTTAATTTATGGAATTTAATAGAATATTTATTCTAATATATTGTAATAACAATGTGGTACAATAATAGTATTGCGGTAATTTTATTACAAATTTTATTCAAAATTTTGAAATTAAAAAAATCGATTGCCTGAAATTTAAATTAATTAATTTTAAATTTATCAGTCTTAAATAGGAAATATGTATATATGTTTCTTCGAAAGTCTTAACTTTTTAATTGAAGAAGATAGTTGATTAATTTATTAAAATAAGCTACTTTCAAAATTTATATTATAGTTACCTGCATTAAAACAAATTCAGAAATTATTTTATATAGTATTTTCATTTACTAATTTCACAGTAATAATAATTTTTAATTAAAGATAACATTTGATCAGTTTAGTGTTTTAAGGCCTTTATTTTTCATTAACAAAGATATATACAATAATAATAACAATAATAATAATAATAATAATAATAATAATAATAATAATAATAATAATAATACAGAGGTTGCGTCGATTTTCAAGACAATGTACGAAATGTAATTATTTCTATTGTCTGTTAGACGCGAAAGCTAAGTAGGAGACACTGTTAGACTGCACACTCACAAGACGCGGACCATCTAATACTAAAACTACGGATAACTGATCTTTTAACGCATTGGAGTTCTTTTATACCCTGACTCTGACTATGTTCTTTCTCCTCAAGGGGTCGGAAAGCGGGTGTTGTCTAGTGGTGTTTATGGTCAGGCCCATGAGAGGTTTTTGACGATTGCCTCATGGTCCTGCCGATACTGTAACCTGGGTCCACGTCGTGAGAATGTTTATACTGCAGTCTGGGTTGTGTCCCCTACAATCAGTATATTGAAATAAAATATATTTTTGAAATAAAGTATATTTTTAAAATTCCTTTTATTATTATTATTATTATTATTATTATTATTATTATTATTATTATTATGTTAAAATAAATTATTTTAAACTATATTAAATTATATTAATTTGCAACATTCTTAATACAGATAAATTTTGGTGGAAAATAATAAATTTTGATCGCGAATAATTAAACAATCATGCGATGTGTTAAAGTGAATATCCTCTGTATATATATACAACTTTGCAATCTTGTTAGCATAATTGAATAAAGCAATGATCATCCAAAGATCGGGATTATTTTGTATTCTCATCTCATCCTAAATTGAAACTCGTCTGTGTAGCATTAATTTGTCACAGAGCTAGCATATAGAAGATCTTATCCATATACAGCTCCACAATGATGTGAATTTATAACTCATTAACCTAAGTGACACGCAATAGTTATGCATCCTACAATTATATCAAAAGTAAATTAACCAAAGGTAAATTAACCAAATCAAACGGAAGCATCGAATACTTACTGCTCCAGTTAAATTATTAGTTATTATAAATATCTACATTCATCGTGAATAATTTACAAAGATATATATTGTACGTATTGGAATTAAAATGATCTTAATAACATTATATTATTTAACGTTATGTAATATTCGTAAAATAATAACATTTATAAAATTATGTTTATGAAATAATATTAATATAAAATAGGAAATCATTTTTAAGAAATTGATGTAATGTTAATGAAATTAACGAAAAATACAGAATGCAAAATAATTTCATTTTTTAATGAACTAATTTTTTTTATAATTTTCTATATCGTAAATATAAATTTTGTTTCTAAATGTAATTAATTACTGTAATTAATTACTGTTTCAATACGTGAATAATTTTATTCAATAAGTAAATAATTTTGAGAATTAGAAGAAATTGATTAATTGAAGAATTGATTAATTGAAGAAGTGATTAATTTGGTCTTAAGATAAAAGAATATTGTAATTCATGATTTTTTTCTCTTTTACGCCATTTTTCATATCGACAAAAATACGGACGAATATATCAAGATAAATGTCTTAATCTAAGTTTTTAAACGAAATAATAGTTGTCAAAGTTTTAATGTTGTCAATTTATTATTATTTATCTCATTTTCAGTAAATTTTCTTATTGTCAAGTGCGCAATTGTCAAATGTTCAATTCATACACACATTTCAGACACGAAACATATAAATATAATAAAAACGAGTTGAATTGCTGGAAAAGATGAAAACCAAGGTTATAATGATTTTTGTTGCAGGAGTGCAAGCACCTCCCAGAAATGATTCGGTTCGTTTGGAGCCAGGACCTTTCGTGAGTGGTGCCGGAGCACTTTACATCGCCGCCACATGTGCGTGCGCTTTGATATTAGTTGTCGGAAGCGTAGCAAGCGCCTTGTACATTCGTAACAGCAAGGCTCGCATTCAAGAATCCCAGTAAGTATACTTATATACAGTTTCACGAATACATTACTTTAAACCAAATCCTTAGTTTCATGTTTGAACAACTCAAAGAATTTACTTTTAAAAATTTAAACAAAAATACAATATAGTAACATAGAATAAAATATATTGTATTATATATATATATATATATATATATATATATATATATAAAAAAATAATGATACTCGTTGGATAATAGACGACTATTATGTTATTCAATAATGTTAAATTATTAAAATTCAAGATATTTGGTTTTATTTTGTATTTTACAGTTTCAACGATAGAGATCAATAATAAAGTCCAATTAAATTCTATTTATATTTCTAATTTTAATTATAAAATTAAGTAATTTAATTCTAGATTATTATAATTCTCAGTAATAAAATTAAGTAATTATAAAAATAATTCTCGATGGCAGTTAAGAAGTAGATACACTTTAGAAATTGCAGTTCTTGACGTCATTTCAAGTCTTTGTTCTTTTTCTCATTATATTAAATTCACTGCTGCGAATGCAAGTTTTAAAAGTAAGTATTTCTTCTTTCGTTTCTTTCCCATTTTCTAGGTTTTTATTGTTTAATATCCTTTATGATTTAATATCCTTGAAAAATTAATTAATTAAAATAGCTAAACGCTCGAATTAAGATATCACTAAAATTAACTAGAGAAATAAAACTATGAACATTTTAGATAATGGAACAACCACTTTCTTAATATTAAATTGTATGTATTTAAATGAAGATTAAAAAAATTGTCTAATTTTTATTATCATACGTAATTTTATAGAATTACTTCGTTGCAAGAAGATATATTATCATCACTTACGTTTGTTAGTTTACATCTTCAACATTCATAAATGATTGTTGATCTATCATCGATCTATCGTGGAATTAAACGTAATCTTTTACATTTATGTTCAATTATAATTTTTTTTTAGTAATATCTTATATTTTAATGAGTTCTTTTTGCAACTGTAAAATCATCATGTATAGTATGCATATTATAATAATACAATATTTTATTTATTGAAACGAAATTTTAATTAATATCCGATTAACTGAACTTTTGTTGATTGAATTCACTTATTTGAACGTTATTGTACGAGTGAAAAATAATCTAATTATATAAACTAAATGAAGAAAAAAAATCTATTACTAATAAATATTTTGCTCAGATGACAAAATTATACGCGATTATTTTAACGATCACTATTTTTCGTTTTTTTTTTTTTTTTGTTTGTTGTGGTCTCGATTAAATTAAATTATTTAGTACGTGATGTTTTGAGTGAGTAATTGAATGTTCAGATAGCGGGACATTCTGATATCACAATATTTTAATAGTAATAATGAAAGATTGAATATTGGATCTACTGCAGTTCGGATAATTGAAATCCTACTGAATTTGCATATAGAAGAATTGCATACATAAATATTTTCAACGGTGTTTCTTAGACTCAGTACAGATTTACACTGAATTACTAACCACAAATTTCTTGTTATCATTCAGAATGACTGTTTTATAATTTTTGTTACATATTTTATAAAACAGTGTATGTCTAAAATTTAAATGGTGTTTCATGGTTTTAATGGTTTCAAATGTATAAATAAAGAGCTCTATCATATGATTCTTTCATTCTTTTACTTCAATGTCTCTGATCCAAATTTGATACTTTAGTCGTCTAAATAGTTCTAGTTCATCATACACTTGTACATATAATATATTTTAATTATGAATTAGTTTGAGAATAATTGAACGTACAAAAAAACGTATAATCTAATTCTTTCACGGAAGAGAGAATCGCTTGTTAAGTAATCTGATTCGACCGAATACAAACAAATGAAAAATCAGTGACATACGTGAACATGAACGTGCAGGCCAACGGTTGCTCGTAAGACTCGTACGGCTGGCAGGTTTTTCACGGCGCGTTTCATTTTCGCGCCAAGCAACCGGAGAATGAAAAGTCGTCGACGCGTGTTGCCAGTTGCCGTGAATTTCCTGTCAGATGCGAGAGACTCCGTAATCGGGATTGGTGTCTCTCGGCCCGGTTCTCCAAACCCACCGTGGGGAGGACAGAGAAGGGGCCAGAGAAAGATTTCTACACCCCCGCGGGAAATTCATGGGATAAGCTGGATAGGAACTCGTCCGCATGAAATATCCTTTCAATAAGCCCCGGTGATCCATCGGTCGCTTGCCACGGCAGCCGACATTTTATTGCACGACTACACGCCCTCGTGTTCGAAAGAGGGACTCGATGCGGGAAACGATGTAAGCAGCGGATCCAGAGGGATGGAATAGCTCTTCCTTCGTTCTTCGACTGTTCCTCACCTTGTCCCCGCACTGCCTCTCGTCTCTTTCCTCTGCTGCTGCGAGCCACTTGTCTCTTTCGCGGATGTACGCCACGGAGTAGCTAACTCCGGCGACCGGAAAATGCTTCCCTTATTTGTACCGATCGAGTGAAATGCTACGCGTCCCTCCACAATAAAGACTCTCCGAACGAAAGCGAAACTCGTGAAATCATTATACAGTGGTTTCTTTTTTCCCTTTGCGTTTCGGTGTTTGAGTTTTCGGCGTAGATCCTTGGATAATTCGATTGTTTGGTAATTGTATATTTTGTATTAAAAAAGATACGAGCCATTCGTTTCTCGTAAAATGATTTTTTATATTTTAAAATAGTAATGCAGATGTACAAGAATAAATAAAGTATGATAAAAAATTGCACGACTTGTACCCCAGTTCGATTCGTCTCACTGAAAGGCCAAGAAGCAACTGTTCTGACTAGGAAATGAAAACGACTTTTTTGCCATAAAATTTTATTGATATGCAAACATTTGAAGTGATACAAAACAAATTACAGGCGCGATCGCGTCTCTCTTTGATATCTCAGTATCAAACAACTTCTACTTCGAGGTTTATCCTACGCCCCCTCACGAATCACGTGACCCAAATCAACCAATCGCTAATTTTCGTTGCACTAGCGTTGCACTTGAAGAGGTCCGATTTTCTGGGTTACCCCCGCTAAAATCACTTTTAGTGATAATAAGATCTGAAAGAACGTTAATCTTGTTTAATAAAGTTTGGAAAACATTGTTCGTGTTTATTTTTAAGTACTCCAAGGTTTTGGAATTGCGATTTTCTATTAAATTTTTTAAAATAGAAATATATATTCTACAAATAGAAATATATAAAATAAGTATATCTTTAAATCAAGACAAAATATATTAGGAGGAATACATATTCTGTCTTGTAAATATATCTCTATATGCATATATTTCTTTCATATGTATTTTAATCTATGAAGAATCAACGTTGCGTCAATACAACGTTGGTTCCTCATAGATTCAATGATAGCAAGATAACATTAAACGATAACAATAATTTCGTTTGCAAATTTTTTTAATCATTTTATATTATCAATTTCTACTTTTTAATATTAGAAAAATTCCAAAAATTTGCTTAATACTTTTTCATCATTGCATGTTGCATCTTGATTCTAAAGTTTTATGAAATTGAAGTATTACGATAAATTATTGTTCGATCTTTAATGAATCAATTAATAATTTATCGTAATAACGAAGGATTAAGAAATATTTTTCTTACTAAATATATAAGCTTCTTTTAGAAGTGAAAAAATTCTTCAAATTTTTTAAACTATTCATTTACGAGTCATTTTATTAACATCAATTTCTACGTAACTTATTGTCCTCAACATAGATTTATATTTCCTATCCTTCCTGTCGCTTTTCCACCCTATTTTTGTCTCTCCTCTATTTCTATTCGGTTTTGTTGATTTGTCTGTTTTTTTACGATCGATCTTCTTGCAGTCTTTCCATTCACTTTCACACACTCTTATTCGTCTTTAGCTATCTTCTTTATCTTACATGTAATACAGTTTGAACTAATAGTTTCATTTTAAAAAATTTCAAAACAGATTTTAAATGCAAAAACAAAAAGCGAATTAAAAATAAATACGAACAATATTTTCCAAATTTTATAATAAATAAAGTTAAAAGTTACAACAAACTTTATTCTTGTCTTTCATATACGCATGCTGCCGCTTTGGAATTATTATTACTTTAAATATGATCTTAGAAAATCGTTAGAATATTCAAATTCTTTCACAATTTTATAATTCGCTCATAATTTTTAATTTCCGCATTTTCAAATAAATACAGAATTTTTAACTATATTTCACATATAAATTTGAAATTGAGATCATATGCAGATAAAATTGAAGAATAGATTAATCTTTCAAAGATTTGTTCACGAACAATTCTTTTCACAGAAAGATAATGTGCTTTGAAGAATTAAAAATTGTAAAAATTTGATATTAAACTTAAGAAAGAAATTTGAAAAAATTTATTGATGAAGATTAGAAAAACGATGTTTTGTCGCACAAATTAAACAAAATAAAATTAAATCCTTATTCTACAGAAGAAAAAGAGAAGAAAATAATACACGATTTGATGTTTAGTACGTATATTTCGCATAAATAAGAATTTAAGATTCCTCCTAAAATCACGACTTCTTGAATTATGTGAACCACAAAGAATTACAACTTCTTAAATTATGTAAATTAATAAATTTATATGGAATTATAGAATTGTAACATTAAATAAATTGTATTATGTAACATTTTTTAAGAAAAAAGAATTACAAATATTTAATATTTTAAAACTACCAAAATGATGAATTTACAATTTATGTTACTTATTTTTCTAAATGTATAAATATATAAATTTCGTAAATATATAAAAATCTTTTACACTCCATTATAAAACTTTTCTCTTTTTCTTACTTTAATATCTCTGATGAAAATTTTAAGGCTTCAATCGTCGGTAGTTCTAGTGTTTAAATCGTAACATTTTGTAATATCATTTTGCAGAGTAATTTACCAAATCAATGCGAAAACGAAATATGGCACAATAATGTTTGCACATGCTTAATAACACACAAAGTGCTGTACACGCCATGCTAAATAAATATTTGATAGACGTTACCCGAACATCGTATAAAGATAGGTTTCCCATCGTAGCTTTTATAACCCATTTCATGATGCATAAATTATTAGCTACATATACGTAGCAAAGCAACTTATCCAAGAAGATTGCGGTAAAAGAAGATCTGAGGTAAAGTTTCAAGGAGAAGAGAGAACTTTTACTTCCCTTGTACTTGCTTCTCTATTACCATCCAACTTCTCTCTTCTTTATGGAAGAAACAACTTCTTCTTGGGCGGATTCAACGCACACCCTCTTTGAATATATTAGTTCTTGCCAGACTTCTGGCATGCGATTTTACGCGCGACTTAACGAAAAACGAAAAGAAAAATAGAAAAGAAATAACAAAGAGGTATAATTCAAATTCGCAGAAACGCGAGCCACTTCATCCTATTTATTCTTAATTTTTATCCTCGTTTTGTCATAGCTGACTGCCTTTTATACTTTGCTACGATAATTTTCGTAGATGATTGTAAATTAGAGTGCATTTTACTTGCATAATATAGTCAAGTAGACCGACCGAGAGTTTATACAGTTTTACGTGTAAATGTATGCCAGAAATGTAGAATAAGTAATATGTTTCCGGTTTTGAAGGAAGTGATTTCGAAAATTTGTTTGATACGCGTGTACACTGTCTTGTATAAATAATTGAACGCCTAATGCAATTCTATCGAAAAGTTGGAATTTGTTATTACAGTTACGATATTAATTTTCGACATCAAAGCATTTTCAGCTGTGCTGAAATTTAATTTGAAACAGGGAGTATATCTGCGTCACTCGAGTTTCATATACATTTAACGTGAAATTCATATTCGCAAAATTTAGAAACTTTTTCAATGAAACTAAAAACACAAATTTCAATCCTTCTAATATTTCAATATTAAATTTCAATATTTAATTCTTAAGTGGACTATTGGGACATTGCAACCAATGCTTCTAATTTTAAATTAATAATTGTATTATGTGTTAATATTAGTATTCGAAGATTTATATAACTCCCTAACTTCTCCTTATCTTTTCAATGATGCAGATGAAATTTTATTTTCATATATCAATTTCCCATAAATTGAACGTATTCTAACTATTAAACTAGAATTGAAAATCCACTTGAGAGTTAATAAAAAATTGAATTGAAGTTAATCAAATTGTCTCCGTAAAATTAACCCATTAACGACTGTTTGAAATTATTGTGATGAAATTTTTTACAAAATTTCATTAAGAAGATTTTAAGTGAATATACTTGAAATCTTGAAAATAATCGTATTATGTGTTTATTGTTGATGAAAAAGAAATGGTGTACTTGCTTGAGTTTGTTCATGTTTCCCAAGCGTGATAATGTTGAAAGGTAGACTATGCGACTATGTAATATTTGTCAAAAGCATTCTTTGGACAATTGATACCAGTCATTTGTTAATTTCATTTAATATTATTTAATATTAACAATATATCATTTGTTAATTTAATATTGCATTATTTTTAACAAAACAAATATACATATGTACAATATTACTTATTTGCAAAGATTGATATTTACTTAAAATGATTAGCTTTTAAACGTTAAAGTACCAGATGCAGAAATAAAAGTTCGTCATCTGGAAATTTCATCGACAGAAAATAACAGCAGTGCATTTCTTCACAGTACAGCGAATTGATCTTCCGCCACTTTCTCTAGTTATTGCTTTTTTATTTATATTAATTCATATTAATTATCCTATTAATTATATAATATATTATATATATAATAAATAAATATATATATAAAATATTAAATTAAATTCGAAAGATTCATTTGAATTGTATATATTGCACAATATAATAATTTCAGGCTGTTGAAATACTTATGCACGATACTTGCACACAACTATTTTACATATTTCGAAAATAATCTAGTAGTATGTTGGAAGAGAATTTCAAGAACTAAAGAGTAAAAATGATTTTTAAAAGTAATATTTGACCACTGTTCCTTCAAGTTAATTTTTCTTCATTGTCCTTATTATATGTTTAATAAATAATTTTGTAAATTTATAAACTATTTTTCACTTTTTCTAAATGATTTTGAAATATATGTTTCCAATGATTCATTCGCGAAAAAGGATGGTTCTACATGAAGAAAGTATAGTTTTCTTCATAAGAACATTTATTTTAAATGTTTGCCTGGCTCGTATGGATTTCTCTACATAAACTATCCGTTGACATAACGGAATATCCATCTCTATATATTTCGAATTTATATTTATTGTATTAGATAACGGAAACACAATATAATATTAATATTCATGTAGTAAATTTTTTATTACTTATATAAATTGTTGAAAATATTTCCTACTCTTTATATTAAAGTTCTTATATTAAGTACATTTTAAAATGTATTTTATCAAACACCGAAATAATTTATCCTTCCATTTCCTCAATATCAACGATACTCATAATCAATTATATTAAATATTTACAACGTATAATCATAATGTATAATTTACATTTACAATTTTATAAATTGTACCAAATATTGTAATTTGATTTAATACGAACAAACTTACTCGTGCAAAACTCAAGTCAGACAAGGCAGATATTTAAAGTAAATCTTCTAATGAATAAAGTTCCGTATGAACAAATTTTATTCTACATCTTCAGCATCTCCTCTTTGTGGAGATAGAAAATTAGACATTGTGAAATAAGTTTTATCAGCAGAAATATCCCGCGAGGTATTATAAATAGATGTTCTACGAAGCACGTTATTAGATTAAAACCCTCATTAAGTCTAATTCTAATTAAGAGACGCTCTTTGCAATACGCTCGAGCGTACGAGAAATCTACTTAACGGCAGGCAGCGAGTAGTGCTTCTAGGTTACGTAGGGTACTTCAATTACACATTCAATTGAAATCCCCCCGTTATATCTGGTATTAACGAATTAAAATACTTTCCTGCTCGATTACTCGACATCGATCCGCGGAATCTCGGTGCACGATGAAATTATAGAAAGAAAAAAAAAAAGAAATGAGATCAAAAGGCAAAAAAACTTCCGACGACCTTTCATCTTCGTTCCCCTTTGTACGCGCCGCCTTTCCAATTTCCCTCAAAGTAGACCAATTGTCTCCTGACGGGGCGTTATTAAATCTTTTGAAGTTCCTCGTCGTGAATTTTTCTTAAGAACCAAATAATTCAAGATCCCCTTTGACGACGAATATTATCGAGCCGCTAATTTTAATGCGCACTCACCTTCTATCTTTTCTATTATTGATTCTTGACTCAACGGTGTCTATGTTTGTCATGGTGTTCAAATATATAGTGGAACTTTTATAAGAACATTGACTTTTTGTCTAGAGAAACGAAATTATATTAGATAATATAATTAAAGGAAGATTAAAACGAATAATCATCTGATTATAATTATTGTAATTATTATAATATGATTTAATATCATTAATATTAATATTATATTTAATATTATATAATTAATAATATATAATATAACATATATATTATCGTAATATATTATCTAGTTCAAAATTTTCGTTTTTCTGTAAATTAAAATTCGTTTATGTATTTAGACTTTCATGACTGTATATACTGTATATTACATTATTATTTATATACATAACCGTATATAATTACATTATTATTTTTCCAATTGTCAGAAATATTTGCGTATTTTTAATAAAAGGTCTTTAACTAGTTTGGTAATTCTAATGTTATAATTCTAATTTTATTTCATCAAGTCATAAAATCATTAACACATGTAATCATTATTGTCCAGATATTAATGTTATCACAAACACTTGCACAATATAATTGCAAAAAATTTAGTTTGACTAAATAGTTCTAATTTAACGTTAAATTATCAATACTTAAGTAAGTATTAATACTGTTACAAAATACTATTAAGTCTTCAATACTAAATGAATACATAATAAATGAACGAATGCCTATAAGATATTTAAATTTCTTATTTTTCTCTAAATATTTGACATTTATACATGTATTTATACATTTGTATCCAACTATATATATAGTAATAATAGTATTGTACTATTATACTATAAGCTACAAACGCAACCCATTTGAAAATGTACATATGTACACTAAATTTCCAATATTTAAAAAAATTGATATTTAAATTATTATAATTTAAATTCGTAATAAGAATGATCCTGGACTCATTTTAAAACGTGAAGCTTTCACAATTCTGAATTCATTTTCCACGGAAATATTTTTATATCACACAAGAAGAAAATGATGCGGAAAAATAAAGAGATGGATTTTTCCTCCAAAATGCTACAAATTCAAATTTGTTATATTATAATAGAGGGTTGTTATATTATAATAACCCTCTGAAACTTGCTGTATGATCTTTCTCCGCTGAGTTATTGAACGTTGAATATTAGAATTAAACGACAAAAATTCAAGGAATTTCAAGACTCTCTATCGAATTTTCCCCGATTTCAGATATATTATGTACTTACACAATATCTAAAGTGCCTCAGCTCCTTGCGTTTATATACTATAGCTATATTTGCATCGTGAATATTTTCATTTCACAAAGTGACAGTTTCATTTCCAATGAATCCCCATTCCTCTACCATCGCCAAGGCTATAATAATCCGAAATTTTAATACATCGAGTGGGCACTTTTATCGCAGCCCCCTAACAAGAATATTTTTATGGAACGGAATTTTTAGGAGGAAGGGAGAATGCCGCTCTTTCGTCCGTACCCGGTGGAGCGTCTTTCGCTTCGGGGAAGTTCTGGCGTGGGCCAATTGTCTCTCGAGGGATATATTAGCTCTTTTGAGGCTCTCCAGGCTGATAACGCGCGGGAAAACGAGGCTTTAGGATCCTTCTCCAGGTCCTTATACGTCTCCTTCGGGGGCGAGGCTGCAGATTTTACATCCGTTCGCTCGAGTAAACACAGCATCCACCCTTGCACCCTCGTCCATCCCCTCCCACTCCCCGTTACCATGTCGATTTCGACGCACAAAAGACGATCTTGGAATTGAACAAGAACATGCCTGGCTCTTTGCGGCCAAATGCTCCATTCACGCACTGAGATAAAAAATTTCTTCGCACTTTCCGCGCGTACACGTCGTGTATAAATATTTCATTTTACGATCTTGGTTAAATTTGTTCAACGTTTCGCATTCTTACAATAATGAATCGATGATTTCGTTAGGTGAACACGGTAAAAAATTACATGTTTTGCATAAAAAATTTTACATTCAGCTATTTACTTCTTTGAGTTATAACATCGAATTACGATCGTTATAGTCCTGCGAAATGTGAATTTGAATTTTCAATTTTAATTCTTCAAATTGAAGATTAATAAATACAAATTATACATGATGCTTTACATGATGTAATATGTTGAAATGATTAACGTTTACTGAAGACTGAGAAGAAAATCGTAAAGGATTAATATATCCTATCTATATATCCTATTGTATGTAAGAGTTTATCCTATATCTGATATATATATCAGAACAAGAAATCAATTTACAAATTATTCAATTAGTCATTGCATAATATAGATAAAAAATTTAAACAATAAAAATTGTCCCATTGTTATAACAAACAAATTACGTAAGTAATTCAGCAGCTAAAGAAATATGATATTCTTGAAGATCAAATTCAAATTCGCTTACAAATTCTCTCAATACTAGAATTACTAAAGTGATCAAAATAAGCAACTCACAATTTTCCCTAGAAATTTTATATATTCATAACTTTTAGAGACTCGAATGATTTTTAGTAAAATATACAAATAGAAGATTGTTTTCTTGAATGTGTCGTCAACTTTTTTCCTTTTTACTTTCACTTTAATTTTTTTGCTATTTGTACTTTAGTCCTAGCGTTAATCTTCATTCGGATACATGCAATTTAATATCTCTGAAAGAAAGTTTTTGTTTATCATTCATCGATCATTTTTCTCCCTATCAGTTCCAATATTGGAAACTCCGCTGCACTGGCTCTCCAAACATCGGCAAACTCAAAATAAACCCGAACAGAAACGTAAACATCGTTCCTCTCATAACGATGCATATATCAATGTTTAAATACCACGATAGCGATAAAGTCGGCGCTACGAGCGTTGCAAATTGAACAGCGTTTTTTAATTTAATGTGCCAATAAATTACGTCCTCGTGTTTGCCACGTATTTGTGCAGAAATTATCGCGCACGAATGTGTCACTAGCAGCGGAACAAAGTAAATCGAGCATGCTAAATCTGAACTCGTACCGCGGCATAAAATACCAAGCAGATCCCGTAGATCCTCGGACGTGTGTACAAAGAACGGCTAGGGGAAAAACCGAGCGTGGAATATTTGAAATCGTTGGCGCGCTGCGTTCCTCTTTTTTTCTCGTTCGACTTTTTTTTCGTCGAATTCGCGAACAACGAATTTACATGCGCGTAACGGCCAATAAATCCGGCGAAATATCGGGAATTACCCACCGTTCCTCCGCGAATTCCCTGCCAGTATTTTAGCTTTCTTGCTATCCGCGGATCGTTCTTCCTCGTCTCCCTTATCTCGCCGCTTTTCAGCCTCTTTCTGCTCTAATATCTCGCCGCGAAAGGAGGGACGGAACCCTCTTTGAAAATTTTTCCCTGCAGGCTAAGCGGTAATTTCACACGCTGGCGAGGACCTTCCAACCGGGATCGATCGTACCGAATACGTAGCCAGATGTGTATTTCGCAAACTTTCTACGAGTATCGTGTTGTTAATTTAACCTCTAGCGCTGGAATGACGTGCCACTCACGTCGAGAATTTTTTGTCCCAAATTGTAACATTTTCTCAGTTTTAAGTATATTTAAATATAATCCAGCGAAACAAATGATAAATTTGTTACTTCTTAATAATTTCTATCCAGTAATATCTTACCAACGAGTTCAAAAGAAAAAGAAAGCGACGAATTATTGGGTACGGTTCAGTTGCCAATGGGTTAAGTAAAAAAAAAAAAAAAACCAAGGAAAATTAGAGATTGTGAAATTTAGTGTCTAATAACAGATTAAAGTGTGTGGTCATTTGAAATTTTCTGTAATTTTCATTTTTTTTTAACCATTTAGTTTGGAATAACACCTCTCATGTATCAGCGATAATCAGGGATCGAAAAAGTTAAGTTTTAAATAGTTCTATTTGAAACAGATTGTAGAATTTTTTCTAAAAATGTTTTTTCATTACAAGTCGCGGTGAAAGCAGATAAATAAATGTTTTTAAAAATAAAACTTTCAGATAAAACAGAACTTATAAGAATAAAAATTTTTCTGTTGGAGGAATAGATAATTTGTTCATCGATATTAAAAAAGTTCTGAATATTTGTAACAAATACCGGTATCAAATACTATTCAATGAATAACACTCGCATATAAAACTGGATTTTCAATTAAATGTAATAACTTGACAGGTTCTAAAATATTTATTTCTTTCTAAAACACTATTCACAAGAAAAAGATATCTGAATCTGAATTTTTTATATTACTGCATTTATTTCTTCTTTTTATGTTATTTCTAAAGAGACTTTTCTCTCAAAAATACCGTGTTTTTTCTCTCAAATTCAAACATCTTTATGGACGTTAAAAAAATTTTTTTCATGAGTAAATTTACAAGTCTTGCAGATTAAAATCTTTTCTTTTAAAGATTCCTTAAAATTTGTTGTACGATTTTTTTTTCTTTTTTCATAGAGTTAAGAAGAGTTAATATCGATAATTTTTCATTTGTATACAGAAACTTTCTGAAGCGACTATATATAAGCTGCTAAAAACACAGGAAGGAAATAAGTACAGAAAAAGTATATTTTAAAATATTAAGAATTAATTGAGAGAAATTAAGTAGGAAGCGTTATGTAACCTAGGTACTATACATAAATATATATATATCTAGGTACTTTCTTATGCAACTAAAGAAATCTCTTCACGGAAATTTTATTTTAGATTAAGCTTGCACCTTGTGATAAACTACCCTAATTTGAATATTTCAACAGGGAAAAGCACTTAAAATTCAGTTCTCTTAGATTCGTATCATTTGTTTCATAAGAAATGAATAGAGGGGTTTTATTGCAAGTATAATATTGTATGTAAGAGTTTTAATACAACATCAATTAAATTCCACTAAAAATTATAATTATCAGAATAATTATTGAATATTTATAGATATATTAAATATTATAGGAATAGTTTTATATTAAAAGTAACAAAAATAACGAAATACAATATGTTCCAATTAGATTGTATGTTTTTATGTAAATTCTTATTTTTATAAATCTCATTAAACAAACAGAATCTAAGTAAAAATTTAGTGTATTTTGTGTACTACATGCATTTTATGTGTTTTTGTAATTTTGAATTTCTCGTGAGTGCATATAATTTGCAATTTAGTTACAATTTATAAATACGAATTTTAAAATTAATTAACATTAAAAGAAAAAGTTACTTAATTATTATTTATTATTAATTATTATTATATCTCAATGATTTAATTTCAGTGATATATAAATGAATATTATTTTATCATTATTATGTAATATATTATATACATACTGTAACAAAATTATATTAATATTATTATATAATATGAATATATATATATTATTTTATGATTAATATTATTATCGATTTTATGATTTGTATTTTACATAATTTTATAGTTAACATTCGAACCTTTTGCCAAAATTAACATCAAATAAATCACTTTAAAATTAATTTTTTCTCCAGCATATTTTTAACCTGCAAACGAATGATTCAAACATCATAAAACAAATCACTTTTAATAGAACAAACATTTAAATCATACGAACTATATTTAGATTGGAAGGAGAAGTAAAGAATGAAAAAATGCTATTATGAAAAGTAAGCATAACGGATATAGTCATAACTGAATCTGCTGATTCGTGAAATGTAATATCGCAGAGTTCTCGCGGTGAGTTATTTCAGACATACTTTTATTATATGAAAGAGTACATTTTCGCACAGAGACTCGTTAAATGTACGTAAAATTGTTCTTTCATAATTTTGAAATTGACAACTCAGAAGCTTATGCGCAATTTTTATTTAGATACGCATAATATGTTTTGTTTACAGAAAACGAGAAGATACGTAATTCTTAATCTTAAATATTCAAACTATAATTGATCATAGAATCATAAATACTTCATTTTCTTCGAATTTCATGAAAGTATAAAATCTAGGTGCAGGACTAATATATTATTATATTAATTCATGATTTCCATATTTGTATTATATTAAAATATGTAATTATATTAAAATTATAATATATTATAAAAATTGTAACATATATTAAAATTATAAAATATATTAAAATGTAACATTGAATATAGAATTTAATAATAAAACGCAAGTGTTGCATTGATGCAGAGTTAATTTTTTGAATATAGGTAATATACATAGGTTCAAGTAAAAAATAATATTTCACAGAAGAAATTTGTATTACATCTAAATAAAAATGTAAAAAAATTCATTAAGACGAATTTTCCGTACAAGCTACTACCAAACTACATTTTTTATTAAATAACAAATTATTCTCAATTACTTCATTCCACGTCATTAAAAAATTAAAAAAGAGAATGGAGAATAGAATCTTATGTATTGATACATGACTTCAAAGTACAAAATTGCAATTGAAAAATGCGCACAATATGAAAAAATATATCCAAAGTACTTACAAAGCTTTTTATAAAAAATTTCACATGTAAAACAATTTTCTGTCGAGGTTTTATTCTGCTTTTCCGTTACTGTTCAAAATATCAATTTGCATAAAAATCTAATTATCATAGGTCAGAAAATTATTGTCCTTACTGAAAATTCTCGTGAAAGCAAGCAGGTGTCAAAGAAATAGTTCGATGGATTAGGATGAATGCAGAGAAACGTTGGATAGATAAGACCAGAGAGAAGCAACCACTAGCAACGTAGCAAGTAGCAAGCGTCTCTCGCAATTATTACTCATGCAGCGTGGCTCGCAGCCGTGGAGCATGTCGTGCATTAGAGAAATAATTAACCTCGTGTATAATCATTAGGTGGCTACAGGGTCGTCTGTCCCTTTCAGGAAAACACTGCCCTGCTGCAGCTATTCGGCAGCAGACACCGGCGGCTTGGCCAGAAGTTCTGTCCTGGTTAGGGTCGATCCACGGCCCGGAAGTGCGAATTCCGGAAGTTACGCAACCATCGCCGACCTAGAGCCACTGTACGCGAGACCTTGCGGTTCCAGAGCGAGTTACTATGCTTCCAGCCATGTGACGCATCTGAGCCAGGTACGGTGCAAAATCATTTTACGGAAACTTCGGCGAGAGATCGCGTTAAGTATCTACACGCTCGTTTCGAACTAGAGGAAACGTGAAACTCTCTTCAGACAGTGTTAGAGCAGGCAAACTACCTACCGTCTCGAAAAGTTCGAGTGACTGTATTTCTATCTTATGAGGAAATGCAAGGCGATTCGTGCAACGAACAATATGCTTTCGCTGATTGAAATTAGGAAAAAGCGTTGTATGATGAAAAAAATGGAACCTACTTTACTTTTGCACATTAACGTTGTTAATTTGATTTAATTATTTTAATTGTTAATTAATATTTAAATTTATATTTATACAATATTTAAATTAATATTTGCACTACGTCATTGATCAAATAGATCAATTTCGAAAAGATTAATTTTAAATGCAGTGTTGGGAAAATTTGTGAAACAAGCAGGAACGATTGATATTAATAATTGATAAAAAATGTAACTGGTAAAAGAAAACTCAGATAGTAACGACTCTTTATTGTATTTGTTGTATAATAGTGTTAAACGAAATTATGTCAAATTCACAATAAAATTTCTTTAAATAGACCAATTCTTAAATAAACCAATTTCCGTCTTTTATAAAAATAAAAATAATATGATCTCACTGCTCTTATACGAACTATCACGTTCTATTCAGATTGAAATTTACATAATAAGTTTTTGATTCAATCATGATCACTTCAATCTTTTTTGTATATATGTAAGCACCTACACATTGTGTGTATATTTCTTTGTGTACTTTTATCGTAAAACCTTAAATAAAAACTTAAAAATTTTGTTTCTTTTCTTTTGTTTCTTTTTCGCTGATTGCAACAAATGATCTAACTAATCGGAAAAAATAAGTAAATATATTCTTCAAAAATATTATCCTGCTATTATTTATCCTTTATTTATTTACTGGAAATTTAATTATAGGTCATTTATTGGTTATTTTTCACTTAAGTCTATACCAGATTTTCAATGAAAATTACAACTGTCAAACTTTGTTAAAATTATATTGCAAAATTTATGAAATTTAACAGTAAGACAGCAATTTAGGGGATTAAATGACAATTTCTGAATACTAATTATGACGAGCAACTTAAGTATTCATTTATTGGACAGAAAAATCTGTAAAAAAAAGATTTTTGTTTAATTTCTATTAAAAATATATATATATATAGTATAAATTCCATTTTGAAATTTTCTTATTCCTCTAACATCACTTTTGTAATTTCATTTTAAAGCAAGATGGCTTGTTACAATTATGTGAATCACCTTGTATGTATGGCCGTGCTACGAGTATAAATTTTATATTTAATTGATATACGATTTCACGGGGATCGTATGCAGCTGGTTGGAATTCTTTATGAACCCATTAGAAACGAAATATTCATTCGGAGAGGTTGAGTCCGATTCGATGCAACTCCAAGCAGAATATTCGTAAAAGGTTAATGCTTACGTGTTCTATTGTTTGAGAGAAACGAAATGATATAGTTGGAGAGTTTCTTCATAAGAAGTCTCATAATACCTATGTATGTAGTGAAGAGTTACTATAAAAATTAAAGAAATTTAAAATATATAGGTATTTTTATTAGAGAAATGATACATAACGAATTAGAAATTTATTACATTGAAAATATTATTGATAATTTTATTTATTCAATTCTTATTTTTTTAAGCCTTTCATAATAAATAATAATACTATTAAAAATAAAGATTTAAAATAAACACTGTTAAAATACTTTAATATGATTAAAAGTTAAGATTTGATTTGTTTAAAATACAGTCTTTTGTTAGGAAGACAAATAAGGAATATTGAAATTTATTATACAAACAATATTAATAATTTTTTACATTCCTATTTCTTTAATTTGATTTCCTAGAATTAAAAAATATTCATTTCTTTGAATTAATATTTTAATCCTTTGGATAAAAGACTAATTTAATTTAAGATTGCTATTTATTAGAATACATTAGTCTTTCTAATTTAAAATCAATTTCCTAGGAAATAGATTGAAAATTCTTATTTTTTCGTGAACGTATCTAATGAAATGAAATTTGAAGGCATTTAAATATTTTAAATTATTTTAATTATTTAAAATTGCAACGAATACTCTTTAAATATTTTATATATCTTTGTATGTATTATGTACATTTTTGCATTTCTAAATTTCGTATAAATACATAAAATTTAATTTACAAGAATAATAGTAATTTCTTCAATTTTCTGTATTTAAATATGTTTGTTCTCAAAGTGTCTTGCTTATTGAAAAATTTATACTAATTTTATTACAATATCGAAAGCCAATGTAAGAAGATACTTCAATATTCAACGTTTGCTTAAGACAAACAAATTCCAAAGACTTACAAATTTACAATAAAAAAATCATTCTCAACATTCTGAGTAATACGATAACTATCGTAAGAGCGAATTGGGAAAATTTTCGCGCGCTTAACTCTGTATCCTGAAGGTACATAAGTACTTTAAAATATCACTTTCATTAAAATGTTACTACGAATCAAACATGCTTAGGACCTTAATATTATCTAGTACTACTTTCCCGAAATTCATTTACGTTGCAATATTTTCAAAAAATATTTATATTTGATATATACAGGGTGTTTCATTTTCTCCTGTCAAATTTTGTTAATTTTGTTAATTAAAAATAAGAAGAAAATATCGTTATTACATTATTATGACAGAATTATTTATTGTAATAAAAATACTGAAATTATAAATTCATTCGACTATCTGGTATGTTTTTTCTAAAATAATTTGTTCTTTTCAGGACATCTATTATACATACTAAAGGAATACTGTGAAAAATGAAAAAATTTTATTTGTTCAAAATATATATACTCCTTTGCTAGAGAAACAATTATTACAACAAATGTATTATTGATAATTTTTTAAATTTTTGTTTCTTTAATGTTATTATTATCAAATACACTTCTTGTAAGAAGTTTTCAATCAAAGTATTCGAAATTATTAAAAAACATTGAAACATTCGAGATATAAAATATTATCGTATATGTTTAAAATACACGGGAAAATGAAATTCAATCTGCGAACATGAAAGATTTCAATTTTTTTGAACACTTTCGATTTCTTGAACACTTGAACACTTACGTTTCAAGTTACGTTCGTTGAGAATTTCTCATCAGGATTGGTAATGGTTCTATAAAACGAACATTCATTTTATTTTGGTACACAGGAACATTTAATCTGAAAACAATGAGTTACAGACCATGCCTCGCAAACTCATAAACTGCGATCCTCGCACACGATCGGCCAACTCAATACGCAGGCTTATAGCGTTTCTTCGAATGGCGTAATGGGCTTAAACAGTTGAAGGAGTAGATGAGAAACTCTCGTTGCACGTTGGGAAATCCGATTTCCTCTCAGCCGTTCATTCTCCCCCTTCTCCCTATATTCTGGATACCTCCGTTCATCACAAACTCCGCCTCACGTTTTCATCCTTTTCCCCCGGATCGTCGTTCTTTCACTCGCGAAAACGGAGGCTGAGAGACGAGCGAGCACGCGGTGTTTCGTCTCAGCCAGTCTCGTCTGGCCTCGCGTGCAAGACGAGAGGTAACGCTCAAAAACTTTATCGAATTTGCGGTCGTAGGGACCGCTTTCCAGCAACAACTTTCTCCTTCGAGGCCCTTGCCCAGCCCTTCGGCTCTTTATTCAGCTATTTCAAACCCGCCAACCTACAAGCTCCGCCTAACCGAGCGAGCGTACACAGCTCACCAGAAACTGGTACACGTGTGAAACCCCTTTCCCTTCGTGTCCCTCTTTCCCTTCGCCCCTTGTTGCTTCTGTCAAGCTTTCTGCTTCGTACTCCTCCGGAAGATAATTCTCTCCGGAGATGTGAGGTAAGATCCGTTTCTCCTTGATCTTGGGGTTTATATACAAGTGATATTTTCTATAAACAATATTTTTGATTTTTTACATGATTTTATGAATTTGGCAAAAAGAAAGAGAAAAGAGGAGGAGAATGCTTCAATTTGTTTCATTTTGCATGTGAACGATAAGTTTTTATTTTGTATTGTACGAGTGATATCTGAAGAATTTCAATTATTTGAAGCATAATAACACATAATAATCATTACAATACAATTTTTTAGAATATGGGCAGTAAATAAACATCGTTATATAGTTAAAATATCGATTGAAATTCTTTAGAGTATATGTTCCGTAAAATAGTTTCAGAAACTTTAGAAATTTTTTTATACAACATTCTGGAATTTTTTCAGATTTTTTGGAAATCTAGAACGTTAGATTTGATCATAAACAATTTAGTTTTATTTGCGGAATGTGAAAATGTGCAAACCATTTTATTAAAAGAGAAAAGAGAATTTTTTTTTTTAATTCGATTATACATATACGTTTTTTTATATTTTTGTATCAGGTATTATCCCTCTGTATGGTTTGTACTATAATACATTATAATAGATTGTAATAATCTAATATCATTCCAAGTTTAAAATTAATATATGTATGTAGAATTATTCTTTCGTTTTTTTTTTTATTCCACATTTATATGTAATACATTTTTATATATTATATATTATATTTTTATTATTATTATATTATATTTTTATACATACGTTTATGTTCTTGTAGTAAATATTATTCCTCTGTATGTTTTATATTGCAATATAAACGGAACACTCTGCATACATCATAATGTAGTATTGTTATCTGCTTAAATGTTTTATAATATTTATATATGTTATTTATATATGTTTTATAATATTTATATATGATTTAACAAGATCAAGAGAAAACAAACTTTTCACTCCCCAGTACCACGATTATTCCCTTCGTTAAAAAACAATCATCTTCATTTCCTAATTGTTCGTTCTATATAAATGCAAATAAAGTCCTTCATTAGATGCTAACATGAGTATAAAGGATAATCGAGTGTAATCGTGCAATCGATCATCGGTGCTTGAGTGAATTATTAATAAAGCGGGTAAATTGACAATTTACAATTTTTATCCAGCATTGAGAAGATATACATACGTATACTGGTTGACTGAAACGAAGACGACGGTGCGCCGGGTCGTGGCTTCTTCTTTTCGGCCTTTCACTTTCTCGTGTTCTCCATTAAAGAACAGGATCCCTCTTCTATTCGCTTTCGAACCAGACACGACTTCAGTCGGTGATCTCTTTGATCGCTTAGAATTCAAATTTCAATAGAACCAAGGTAAATTGAAGGATATGTGAAAGGAGAACGATATACTTTTGTTCGATAAAAATGCTCTTTTTCCAGCGGCTTATCGAAAAATTATGGCATCAATTGAAAAGAAATTTGTATTTTCATACATCGTCTTGGTTTTTATCTTTTTTCACATTAAAATGCATACGCGGCGTGCTTTATTATTTATATGCGTGTGTGCTATATATACTTTCATAGAAATTTTCGGTAGAAATTTTTCACAGAAATTAAAATATAGATTTCTATGGAAATTTCTTTTAGAAATTCTACTTTACGAATTTAATTGAAATGTAGATTTTTATGAAAATTTAGGAATTTTTATATTTTTCATATTTGAAATGTCGTTTCATTTCACTCTTTTAGAATTTAATCTTTTATATTAATTGAGTTGGTTACGTTTCTTTTGAAAACATTATTATTAAAACAACCAAAATTTGAAATATCTCTAATTTTTTTATTCGGAATAACACAAAAAATCAATTCGTAGAAAAAAATCGTAGTTTCCATTTTTAAGAATCGCATTACAGAACTTTAAACAACGTAAAATTTTCATCTATAATTCTTTTTTGTCTTCAGTAGGAAGAGAATTATACTCCATGGATTCCTATATAATTAAACAATAATTTACAGAACATTTGAACAACTCTCAATATTTTCTAACAATTATCACTGTTTTAATGCAAACAGACACTACAAATAATACATAACAGTATTGGAATTAATTCATTCTTACTGATAATAATGATAATCCTAAATTATCTTTATAAGCTAGAAGTATTATAAATATTATAAATATTCAACAATTAAATTTATAAATTCATAATTATGAATTAAAAAATTACACGTGAAAGTTTTAAAGAACTTAAAAATCTGAAATAATAATAATTTATTACTAAATAATAATTGTAAATACAATGATAATAATTATTAAAATAATTAATATCGTTCGAAAGTCTTAAAACAAATACTATGTTTGTTTCAAAACTGGAAAAATTAAGTAATACCTTATACAACAAAGAATCTCTACAAGTGTTGATATATCAACAATTATTATATCACAAAATATGCGTGCAGTTTAAAAATTTTTACTATCCACGACAAATGCTAAATAAAAAAAAAATTGACGTTGGGGGAGAGTCACAAGCGCAAAAATCTATCGTCGGTAAAAAAACAAAGATACAAGAGTAGAATGGCAAACAAAACAGCACTGTACAATGCAAATCCATCGACAAAAAACACATACATACCGTGTATGTGTGTGTGAAAATCACGACACGTTCGAGGCGCAACATCCTGATAAATGCGAAACAGCCAGAATAATAACCTCTTTAACAACTCGAACGAGGCTCGCCTTTCCGCTCGCTGCGTATTTAAAACGAAAGACAGAGGAAACACAGCGCAGAGGACAAAGGCGGGAGGGGAAAAAAAAACAGAGATCGCGCAAATGTCGAATAAATATGCAATGAAGTTTAGGAAGAGCAGCCGGGCATGGTTCGATTCGCGTAACAAAGTCTATGCCCGAGCACTTTCCGGCTCGAAACGAGCGTTTTACATTAATTTCCCGGGGAAAAAGAAACGGCTCCGTACCACCTGTGCTTCGCTCTATTCAAAGAGGAGGTTGGCGAAAGGAAGGGGGTGTGGGTGGGAACGAAGGTTACACACGCGGTTACCTTCCTTCTCTGACGGAACCCTTGGCAGGAGTGCAGAGTGGCAGAGAAAGGAGGGGGAGGGGGAGTGAATCAGGGTGAAATGCGGAGAGAAGCTAGAGAGAAACTGGAAGTGGGTCCTGTGATTGTTTCGGCTTTGATCTTGGATCAATTTACCGGGTATACTCGTACGCCTGAACCCTCCGTGTCCTCTGAAACGCCACCCTACTGCCGTGGCAGCGACTGTGCACCACCGACACGAAGAACCACGAAGAGACGGGTGTTTGTACAAACGCGTACAGACGTAAGTGTGCGCACCTCAGACGTCGGGTATACACGGTGGCCGGTTTTAATTCCCTGTCTTAGTTGGAATGACGTCGTTGGTTTTGGGTATCAAAACACTTTGTGATATTTCGAGAATCTCAAAATTTTCGCGCTTTTTGTTTCTTTCTGCTTTTAACAATAAAATTAACGATGTATCTATTAATATACAGATACTCATTTTAACCTCTTAAAATCTGCGCTGAAATGATGTGCCACGTCAAGAATTTTTTGTCCCAAATTACAACATTTTCTCAGTTTTAAATATATTTAAATGTAACCCAGGCAAAACAAATGATAAGTCTATTACTTCTTAATAATTTCTATCCAGTGATATCATACCGACGGGTTCAAAAAAGACAGAAAGCGACGAATTATTGTATACGGTTCGGTCACTCGTTATGGTCCGCGAATCAGTTGCCAGCGCAAGAGATTAAGAGTGAACGGGAGATTCTAAAATAATGAAAAAGAGTCATGTTGCAGCTAGTTGTAACCATTTTTGTGCTTTCAGAACCATTCAAAAACAATTACCAGTGTTGAAGTATTTCTTGCACGTACTAACAAGCTGCCAACAGATTTGACATACATTTTTGGAATTTCTGAAAGATTACGAAATTCCCTGATATGATCGATGGTGAGCATGTTTTATAAGCAATTGCGGATTATTGAAACATAAAAATGACTGTAACTTTGAATGATTTTGATTATAAATTATAATCTTTTTTATCATTTTAATATTCCTTGATCACTACCAACATGAATACCAATGTGGATCCCACATGTTACGATATAACTAATATATAATAATTAGATTGTAGATTTTTGTGCAGTTATAAAAAATTTAAAAATGCAAAGCAGTACAGAATGCACGCAGTATGAAAATATGTACATGATATCCAAAATATAATTCCTATAATATACCATATAATATTTTTTTATTATTTGAATTTTATATTCATATTCAAAAATATGAATTTGTATAATGTAAAAATCCGCAGTTTAATAATAATGTAATATAAAGAATGTTTTGCCTAATGTTACTACCTTAATTTACATTATTATTATTATTCGAAATGAGAAATGTTAAGATGCGAAATGAATGGTTTCGAGGTGAACATAAAAACTTGCGAAGATCAATTGTAATTCTTTAAATGGAATTATATTTAAATGTAAAGATTAAGAAAGTTTAACAGTATCTATGAAAAAGTATTAAAAGTACTAAATATAATTGCTAAAGTATTAACTTAGGAGATATTTTAATTTCAATTTTGTATAAAACGTGTATTGTACAAAATTAAAGTTAAAATATTTCCTAGACTACAATTATATAATTCTTTTAACGTACATGGTTACATACTTAATAAAGAATATAGAGAATGTTAAAAATTTATGAGTTTAAAAAATATTTTAATTTCAATTTTGTCGCGTGAGAGACAAAGAGAGCATAAATAGAAAAGAATAAATTAAAATATCTTTCAGATTGCCTTAATACTTTCTTCACCATAAAATGGTGAAATTCATATAAAAGAACATACATGACACTTGCTAAAAGATCGTCTATAATAAATAAACGGATAATTTTTTTTAATTATTGATTTGCTTCCTCTAATATCATCTTTTAACTTCATCTAAAAACATGCTGCTTAATTATGTGACTCAAAAGAAATGAATCAAACAACACAATTTGATGACTTGCAATCTAATTTAATCAACTTTCTCTTGCTCAGTCTTTTACATAACAGATAGTTTCTTTTACATAACTTTAGTTTGCTTTAATTAACTTTAGTTAACTTTAATTTATAGATTAAACTGTATATACTTACAAGCAATCACAAATCTTAGGAAAAATTTATTCTTCACTCTGCCCTCGGCACCCTTTCCCTCGATTCCTTATTCACTCGCTCGTACGTTCACGCGCTCTCTCATCCAATCATGTAATCCAGCAACGTCTTATCCCTCCTGTAAAATGATACGCTTGAGCTCCCATGGCCGAAGAAGCCATTACTGTTCCTGTCTAGCGGAGACCTTCGGCTCGGAGAACATTGAGAACAGATGCGTTTTCTTCCTGATTTTCCCGATAGACGCGGAGAACAACCACTCACCCTTTCCGTGAAACACTGTTCACCATCGAATGAGAGATAAGAAAATAATCGTGGTAGTTGAAAGCTGTACGCCACGATAAAACTGCATCGGAACTTCTTCAGCATGCACAGCTTGATAGCCTGTGCTTAACATTTTGTATTTTAATTGCAAATCTCCATTCCCGAATCGACAATTCGAGTCACTGTTACCCCGAGATGGTCTTTTTGCTTTTTCTTCGACTAAGCTCCTCGTGTACTGAAATTGAAGCTTTGAATTATTTAAATAGTTGCTGTAATTATTCATGAAGCTTCTGGTTGGATTCTCTGCAACGGAGGACTTTTGCTCTGTTTAAAAATAATTGAATGACATCGGGAAATTGGAAAACTTTCAATGCTGGAGAAGAGGATATCACTCGTCTTTTCGTTTTATTTTCCAATTACTTTGATAGCGTATTAATCGCACAGATTGCATATTTCTAGGCAAATTTATATTTTTGAGAATATAACGATATTTTGAGATAAAATCTTGATAAACATTTGAGAAAATCGGATTTTTTACATCTTTCCGACCAAACTCCTAAAATTAATAAAGTTTAAAGAATACAACACCTAGCAGTATTAAAATATCATGGAAGATATTCTGAACGTATTTCTCGAAACTCAATCTTTTAAATTATGGTTTAAAGTCATCAGTGATGTTAAGAATGCTGCAATAGGTGCAGATAGTTTTTATAGTATTGTTACTTTTTAAATTAATTTTTACGATATCTTAGTTTTATTAGTAGATTGAAAGTTTTTATGTACTTATAAGAAAACAATTAAGCAATAATGCAAAACGATTGCATAAAAATATACAAGAATATATAAAATATAATTCTAAGAAACTAAAACAAAATTGTATATAAAATGTAATATAATTTTTATTATTATATATAAAATATAATTTTTAATAAGTAAAATGAATTATATATCAAACACAATATAATATTTTATAATTGTATATAAAATACAATTTTTAGTAAGTGAAGCAAACTATATAAAGAATATAATATAATAATATAAAGTATAATTTTAAATAGGTAAAACAAATTATATGTCAGGCGCGATATAATATTATAATTATACATAAAATATAATTGTTAATAGGTAAAACAAGTTTCAATAGTAGGTAAGATAAGTCCCTTTCGATTCGTTTACAAAAATATGCAAAAGTTCGCGATCTACTTATCAACAAATTTATTCTAAATTTCAACTTGTCCAATTCAGTAATTTCTCGCAATATCAAAATTCCTAAAATCGAACTCGACTCGAGCAAAATGCACTTTACGTATGATTGAATTCCAATATCCTCGCGCTTCTTCCCCCCCTTCTTCCACCCACCCTCTCCTTTCTCTCCGGAATAAAATTGCAAAATCGAATCGGAAATTAAAAAGCAACGTAACCGGCTCTTAAACTCGCCGCCATTAAACGCGCGGAATCGGTTGTATAAGCCGATTCTTCGGTTTAATTAATTCCCGCCCGAGCGATACCTCTCGTCTTTCCTCCCCCGTTGGCCGGTCGTTTAATGGAGTTAAATCGAAAACTGTATTATTAATTAGCCAGATTCGAATTAAAAGTTTCCGGCGCGAGAAGGCCAGGCGATAGGGCACGTCCGAAAAGAAAGAAGCAAAAAAACGAAGCTTTTAAAGTGGCTCGGAACGGAAAACAAACGACGACGTTTGACGAGACCCTCTCGATAAATAAATCGAATTGCTGCATCGTGCGCGTCCAGCAAAAAAAAGTTCGCTGGTGGCACCGTTAAATCAATAGACCGATTGTGATTGTATAAAAGCGACTCGTCAGTCTACATTCATTACAGAAGAAAAAAAGAAAAAAAAAAGAAGAAAAACAAAAACGCTCGTAGCCGGTTCGATTCCACTTCCCATTCATTTGCCGCGGCAATTACGAATCTGTTTTTTCAAACTAATAGCGAGCCCTGGCGCTTGTTAATTATGCGTCGTCGAACTGTTGCCGGCCTAACATCGGTTTGGAGTTTTATTTACATCGATGAGCAATTCACCGCGTGGAAATCAATTGCAACGCCACCGAGCACGAAACAAATGATAATAATCAACGCTCAGCGATAATATTTATTACTTGTTTGCCGAAAATCTCATTTGTCGCGTTCGCGTCATTTTCCATTGTCACCGGGGCGGTATCTGCTTCCAATTTGCGATCGCATTGTAATCCACGCGTGTATGCGTGGTATACCTAGAACGTGATATCAAGAGAATGTGTATATATACAGTGGTTCGCGAGATTTCGAATATATGTGGAAGAAATTTTATGTTTGTATATAATGTATGTTATGTAAAGTAGTGAATTAAATTAGTAGAAATTCGAAACTAATGACTTTCGAGAACGTATGTAGGAGTTAGAAAGATTATTATCGCAAGCATATATTTAATAAAAAATTAATTATAAAGTATGAATATTTTAAGCATGTAATAAATGGTTTCATTGAATATTGAGATTTATTAATAATGAATTCTAACTGCTTATATTAAATATCTTGTATTTTGAGATTTGTTTTAAACTTGGCCAATGAAACCATGAAAATAAAGTCTCACTACAACATTAATGAAATTTCAGATACATAATATATTTATAAAATATTCCTATTCGAACTATATTCGACAACTTTTTTCTTCCTAAAATCATGCTTGATCTGAAAAATGATAATTTTAATAATAGTTATATATAATATATTTGATGACATTAATTATCGAACAAAATAATATTTTGTTTTATTGATTTCGTTTTATTATATTTCACAAAATTTCAGCCAGTTAACGTTTAAATGATTTAATAATTCTCTAATGTTTGCTGAAGTTTATCCCGATTATCATTTTAATATTCACACAATCCTGCCCTAATAAGCATTTTAATATTTACATAGCACGTACACACGTGCATGCAGGTGATCCCATGAGACTAAAGACCAAGCTTTACTTTGAAAAGTGTATTTAAATTTGAAGTGCATTATACAAACTAGACAGAATTGACCAAAGTTGTTATTGGATGTATTTGTTCATTTAAAAACTGATTTCCACCTGCCAAATTATTGAATAATAAAATACCATTATGAATGAACAAAATTTTTATGATTAATTAAATATTATCTTCGTAACGTTCCCATAGTACCCAATAACAAAAAAATCGAGTTTTTTTTTTTTAATTGTGTCATTTTCTTCGCAAGTGTGCGACATGTATATGACAATCATATCTATTAGGTCGTGTCATATGATTTTTACATAAAAAGTTTATGTTGAATATTTTTAAAAATTATTTTCGACTTTAGATGAAATAGCCATTATTTATTTCCACGACATTTTTCCAGCGGAATTCTAATAAAAAAATGCCCTTCTCGAAGAAATTTTTTAAAAATTGTAAGTGAAATAAATTTTTATATTCAGTATAAAAAATAATTTATAATTCATAATTAAATTTCTGTAATAAAAACTTTTTATAATAAAAATTTATAATTAAATTTAGATAATAACAAATTTACAAGTAAATAAATTTCTGTAATAAAAATTTTTTATAATTAAAAATAATTTCTGTAGAATTAAAGAAGAATTAAATAGAAACGATAGAACGATATTTTTAGATGCTGAATTATTAGATGCCTAAAGTGCTCCAGTAATCAAATTGCCACGTTATGTCGTCGAATGGAGAGAAACAATTTATAATATTCTTAGCGTGGTATTTATATAGCTCTCAGCGTATTCGGGCCGTAATTCACTTCATCGTAGGAAACCTTGTTACCGGTTGCAAACATTATAATTAAAAGTGCTAGCAGTGGTGCCGGTTATCGCGTTTAAACCATGGTGAAAGCAACATGGAAGCATCCACTTTGCTTTCCATAATAACGAAATTATTGCACTCCGTCAACTACCGGTAAATCCCTCTCCCCCTTTTCTCTCTTTCGCTGAGCGTCACTCCGCGCCATGCTGCTTGGCGCTGCGATTATCAGTTAAACAAAGGTTCGCTTCCCCGTTTCTATCTATATTTATAAGCTTATTCCGCGTTTCGAATTCCGCGGCGATTCTCTACAGTGTGTCCCAATTTTTTTTTTTTTTCCCCGACCAAACATTGTCAGTATATCCTGCAAGGTAAAATAAGAAAAAAATGTCACATAGACATACCAGCCAATTTCAGTTGCCAAATCGATTATCTTCACAAAATATAGAAAGCAAAGACACGAATAAAATATTTCAAGTTTTTTTGAAATTTTAAACTCGGATGAATATTGTAAGATGTATTGTTATTACATTATTACAGTCGCAGCTTCTGTCTAATAATCAGACTGAGAATTTTTATGGATTTGTAGCAAATTGAGGAAAGATTGCAGAAAATTGTGCACTTTATGCAAAAAATATATAACATATCAGGCAACATTTTATAATAGTTAATAGAGAAAGTAAATTTCTTATATGTTCATAAAAATATAAATATATTGCATAAAGATCAACAATGTGAATGACATATAAAACGCATAAAGTATCCTTAAAATAATCACGTTGGTTTCTGAAATAAATTATTTATTATTTCGTGATTCAAAAAATTATCATTTAATGACGTTAGATAATTAAGGAAATTTATTTGAAATATACAGAACATTAATCAAAAATTCAAAAAATAGAGTTAATCACTTTGGTCTTTAAATCATATGCTCTACTATCGTCGTACCTTTGCTTTTGTATATTACGAATCATAACAATATATTATACTATAGGCGTGATGATATATGTCATCATGAAAATAATTACCAATGCAAATGTAGTCGTTTCAACATCGGCATGAAAGAAATTAAGTGAATAAGAGGTTGAAGAGTTACTAAAAATGTCCATTAAAAACACCAAACAAACGTGCATTACTGTGATACAATACCTATATAAATAGATCAGGAATATTCATGTTTAATGATAGTCGAAAGATATGATATTTCTATAATTCTAACTACAACTCCGTTATTATATAATTTTATTTCGTTATAATTTCATTTACAAGTATTAATACAACGAATCTGAATAATTGGGATTATTCATTTGTTCAATTAAAACGAAATCAAAGCAAAAAGTAATAAGTTTAAGTTTAATTTAGTAATAAGTTTAATTTTTTACCGCAACCAATCTTATATTGTAAGAAATGATGAATATTTCGAAATGGAATTGTAACTGAAGTTGTTAAAGTATTATGATACCTTCTGTTTATCATTAAATTATCATTATCAGTTATCAGACGTATGTATTTACGACTTATTCATATATTATATATCGTAGTAAATTTACGTTCAAAACACGTTTGTTACCGCTCATTTCTTCTTTTTGTTATAATTTCTTAACAATATTTCCAATGATATATATTTATATGATATTTTTCTTATCTGACATTTTGAAGTATAGAACATACTGACAACTAGAACACCTTAGAGCATGTAATCTGTAATCATGGTATAATCGACCAGAAGGTGAGAAGAGAAGAAATAACATTTTTTCATTTGATATTCCGTTTTTGAGGAAATCAAGTTTGAAAAGTTTTTATCAAGTACAGGTTAATTTTTAAATGTTTATATTTTGAATGATGAATCTGTACACTACAATAAGTAGACAAAAGAATTCACTTTTTTAGTAAATTTTAGTAAATATTTAGTAAGTAATGAGCCATATTTTAATTTGAATAATTGAAGGAAGTTTGAGTACAGAATGATTTTAAATCGCACGAAAAATAAAAGTTTAATGGATTAGATTTTGTTTAACCCTCATCCGTTTCTTGTGTAAATTTGATACATTTTTCTTCTAAAATATTATATTATTTCGCAGCACGTAAAACAGATAAAAAAATGAAGCTCCATAATATTTATTTTCCAAAAATACATATATTATAGCATTATGTTTTTGATAACAAAATATATATGCTATCAAAGTTGAAAATAATATTCAATTCCGGAGTACTCGAGAGGCAGTACAATTATTGTAACACAATTATGCATTCAATATAGCACCATTTCGAAAATGCGACATCTTTTGAATATGGTTTTGAATATAGTGAAAATCTAAAATAAATGATTATAACGTAAGTTAAAAAAAAGATAAAAAACGAGAAGAGAATAAAATTTTTGTCATACATGATTGAACGGAGATTCTTTTCATTATATTTTTCATTAGTTTTTTATTATTGTGACGAATGAAGATTGACTCATATCAATGGATATTTTTTATAAACAGTAGATAAGTAGGTTTAAATATACACGCTACAATGTGCAGTAGTACGTATTAAAGCACAAGATGGACATATTGAACAGTTTCTTCAACCATCTGTAACTCGAAAATTATAAGATTATTTTCTTATTTTAATATGTACGAAGAAACAATATCCTAAATGAAAAAAACTATTTCTTCATATAATCCCTCAGCCAGCTATATCAAGATTACAGAAATATCCTTTACTATCAGCGCGCTGGCTGATTTTTAAATTGTCTCATCGCATTTTCATTAACAAACGGCAAAACAGAAGGAGCAAGAGGGAGGAGTGATTCTCGCGCGACGAAAAAACGAAGGCGAAGAGAAAGGGAAAAGGAGAAACGAGAAACGAGAAACGTCGCGAGAGTGGGTGGGAGGGTGGATACAATGAAATCGACGAGCGGAACGAAACGCGGTAATGAAAACCAGCCTGACAAAGAGGAAGAACGAAGCTAACTCGAAGCAGGAGTTTTTTCGGTGACGGAGCGCGCAAACAGCTAACCGCCGTCGACGCTCGTCGTTGTCGTCATCGTCGTCGGGTAATAATTACAGAGCACGGTAAGCCGTGGGTATTAACCACGGTCGCGTCCACGTCGAACGTTGTCCGCCGAAGTTTCGACGAATGATCTCGACCGCGATATCCTTATCCGGTTCCCCGTGATACTTTCCCTTTTCAATTTGGTCATCGCGTTATCCTTTTTTTTTTCGAATGCGGATGTGTCGTCCAGTAATTTGCACACCGCTAATGCTCGCCGGGGTTGGTTTCCCATCGTCTTTTCCCTCTTTTTCCTTGCCACTCTCTCGCGTAAATGTACACTCCCACTCAAATATGCGACTTTGTTAAAAGATTGAGAAATAAGAGATTTTGTTTGGAAAAAAAGAGACAATGTTGGAAACAAACATTTCTTGTAAATTTTAAACATTATTATATTATACAATATGTATCCCTGACATATATGTTTTCAATTCTTTCTAGCATATAACATATATTTTCAACTTTTTTGATAATAAACTATGTCGCTAGAGTTGCAAATAATATTTCATTATTATTATATAATAATACAATTGAAGGACTGAGAATCATAGTAATATAAGTTCAAATTTTTATAATTTGAGTTGATAACGTTCTTCAACTAAAGATTCCACGCGTTTAGTTTCATGGTCAACTATTGTTAAAGCTTCATTTTAACACTTAAGAAATGAGAACACTGAGAAAGCAATAATAGGAAACAAAAAACATAATACGAGAAACATCATAAAAGTGTTATATATTATTGTGATTCTTAGCCCTACAATTATACGTTTGATGCACCAGCTTTCGAATATATGTTTAGGCATTTATAATTTTGGAACATAATGTTGCCCAAACAAGTCCAAAACAAATGATCGCAACATTAGATATGAAATAAGATATAATTAGATATGAAATAATATAACATGCAGTATAAAATAATAATATAATGTAATTAAATATAAACTAAATCGTGATATGAAATTGAATCATACGTAAAAGAAAAATTTGCGTGAATCTCATATTATTTAGTAATTAAATATAGAAATTTAATCTACTAAATATAGAAATTTAATTATTATTAAATTATTTTTTCGTTGTAATTATTAATTTTTTTTAGCATTGTAAATAAATAAATAAATTAAGTTTGAAAAGGTAAGAGTTAAAGTAGCATTTTCAATTTCTGTTTCAAGTCGTTTAAGATATTCTTGATAAATTAACGGCAAAAAATCTTTATGTTTTTTTATAAACGATACTCTCCTTCTGAAACCATTCAAATCCCGTTTGAAACATTTTTTATGTTACCAAAAATGAAGGAAATATTTAGGTGTTCGGTCTCAAATAAAACTAACGCAATATTTCGATATATTTTAACTTAAACTATTATTGACACAGATACAAATTAGTCTCTGTTAACTGTTAACTCAACTGTCAACTTTATTTTTACGAAAATACTTACTCATCAAAATGTAGGTATTCACTTCAAGTCATATACCTATGAACTATTATATCATAATCAGTGCTGAATAAAACTTGATCGATTGTCCTTAAGCAGTTACTAAAACGCAAAATAAAAATTACACGCTATTGTAATTTAATTCAACGCAGCACAAAAGAAAGTAATAAAATCGGTTTTTAAAATTTTTTTCTCGACTTACACCACTTTCGTAATAATTATCGGTTATGCTTTTCATTATACGGTACTTGTCCTAAGACTTTTGAGCGGGGATGTACAAAGCGCCGATGCACGCGTAGACGCGTGCAAATGGAATGGGAGGGGCCGGAGGCAAAACTCCGGAAAATTGAAATTAATGAATAACCGGCCTCCCTCCTCCAGTCCTTGTTTGCTCCCCCCGCTGGAGCTTTCCTCCGCTTCGCAACCAGTGGAAAACCGTCGAGGAACAAAGGGGAATGCGGCTACGATGGAAACGACGATATAACGATGACACAGGTAGAAGGGTGGGACTAGTAGGCAGCTAGCTTCGAAGCTTGGAACCTAGTCCTTCTCTTTTTTTCTCTTGCCATTCTTCTTGTCCTTCGGGAACTTCGCGACCTCTTTCGTGTATCCTGTTACAGGCGACAAATGCTTTTTTAATGAGTTCCTTCCACCCCCCCCCCACCACCACCCCACCACCACCACCACCACCACCACCACCACCACCACCACCATCACCCCCGCGAAAGGATTTTGTTCTGTGATGAATTATGCAAGCCGCACGTGACACGATCGAGAAACGCCCGGCAAGGATGTTTGCTGCAAATTGTTTAGGAATCTCTTTGGCGTTTGTGCGCATCAGGTTTAATACCTTGGTGTCGTGTCTCTATTAATTTACAGTCGACCGATCCTTGCGAGAAGGCCAGGGCACTGGCGGTATCGAGGTCTGCGCTCTACTGTCGCAATCTTGTGCAGGAGGGTACCTTTGGTCGTGTCTACAAAGGCACGTTGGAATTGGCTGGTCGCGAGCAAGAAGTTATCATAAAGACAGTCACAGGTATGTATCGACTAGTGACAGGATAAAGTACGTCGCAAGTATGTACAAATGTTGACTGGCTAGATTTGAACTTTCTATAAATATTTAAAAAAGAGAGAACAATATTTTCAAGTATATTGGAAGATTCCTAAATGCGAGAGATTCCTCTAGTATTCTGGAAAGTGAAAAAAATATGTACTCTCAAGTATGTAGAACCGAATACTGGCCAATATTTAGTTTTGAATATTTATGAATACTTTATCAAAAATTGTCTATTCTCTTTAAATTAGTTTTCTTGTTTATTAATAAAATTCTTTTATTACTATTGAAATAACTGTAATAAGTACAAACGTAATCTTAAATTAAAATCTATAAGCTTCATAGTGCTTTTGACTTTCATGGTTCGATTACTGTTTCCGGAAAGTACAATTCATTCCAATATTGAAGTACTTGAAAGTACATTTTTAAATCTTGCAAATAGGTACTTTGTAAAAATCGAATACTTTGCAAGTATTATAGAATGAATCTTGGTTATTGGATTTGAATTAAATTTATAAATTATATATTGAACTTGTTTCATCACTAGTATTGATTCTGTTAATGTCATGTTAAAGAGGCGTGATATCAGATTTTAAGGACAATAATGACTAGATTGCGAATGTTTGCGCATTTTTTTAGAAATTTTGAGATTTCAAAAATCTATAAAATAAATATAATGTGCAAAATATGTAAAATATTGAGAGTAAAATATTTATTATGATATTTAGTCGAAATTTTTATTTCGAATTGATTTCTTTATTTAAGTTCATAGAAATATAAAATTGCCTAAACATTCGCAGTCTAATTATGACAATGCGTTAAGATTTGACATTGATTTGAGAAACAAATTAGCACTGTTCTTCTTTTTAATTTTTTAAATTAATTATAAAATTTTTGAAATCATTTAATGATCAAATCGTATATATGATTAGAATATTCTTAAAAAATTTTGATGAAATTAGATGATTAGACTTAAAGCAGTCAGAATTAAAATTTTTATATTTTTTATTTTCTTTTCATATGAAATTATGAGATTTTAAATCTAACATAATTCAATAAAAAAAAATATTTTGCTTCATTTATCAATTATGTATTAAAACATCAAGTATCACAGTCCAATTTTACATTTACATGTATTCGCATATATATATATTTATATTTATATTCATAATTTCAAAGTATTATATCAATAACAATACTGAAAATATTATTCAACAATTCCATTTCCAATTAAATTCAAATTTTTATAAAAATTGTATTTTCTTAATCTAGCAACACGCGATAAGGTAGGAAATTACGTATCTACTGCTGATAAAACAAAGTAAAACCATTAATCAATCATAAATTAAAAAAAGAAAAATATTTAAACAAAACCCATTGCGAAACAAATGTTTCCTACTAATTCAAAACAATCAAATTTTTTAATATCTTCTAATTTTACAACTTTATTTATTGATTAAACGCACTGGCAATGTTATGAAGGAAAAAAAGAAATATAATTAATAAAATTGTCAAAGAAATAAATCATTTAATCGTTTTAGAAGTGGCATCAGCTTATCAAGCCTCTTTGTTGGTGGTCGAGGGCTCGCAGCTAGCTGGATTAGTGCATGCAAACATAGCTTCGCTCGCCGCTGCTTGCCTCGATAGTTCTTGCCCATTATTGGCATACATGAGTACGCCGGGCGAATTGAATTTGAAGCTGTACCTTACCGACGGGAATCATCATCCTGGAACCAGGGACTTGGTGCACGTTGGCGCACAGGTTGCCAGAGCAGGGGCATTCTTGCACGGCCGAGGACTCCTGCACAGGTGATTGCATCTATTTCTCTATTCGCTGGAATTGATTAGAATGTTAACTGAATTGCTGTCACAGAGAATGACTAAGATACACAAATACCACTGGCTACAAGTAGGTGTAAATTATACAAACAGAAATGAGAATTCTGTTTCTCAAGTGAAATTACAAAGTAATATTTTTACACGGCAGTCGAATATGGAAATATGTAAATAATAATTGCATGTTATTTAGTATTATATAATAACAATACCAATAAAATATCTTGTTTTAAGAAATTATAAAGTTTTATAAATAATCTGATAAATGTGATATTAAGTAATTAATTACATATTAATTATTATTCTTTATACATATTTCATACATATTTATATAATTTTTAATAATGTTTCATTTTGTAAATAACGATTTATATTATATTTGTTGAATTAATCGAATTTAAATTTTTTAATTCTATTTTCTTTCTAATCATAACGTCTTTGAAAATTAAAATCATTTTCTTTAATCATTTAAGAGATTGTCGTAGAAACAGAATATGTAAAAATCTCGATGAGACTTATATACTGTATCTCAATAGAAACAATAGAAAAATAAGAGAGGCCGAAATATTCAAATGTTCGAAAAATGTTCAAAATATGTGAAATACAAAAATTGCGGAACCGAGTATCAGCTCTTAGTAAAGGTGCTAGTTTATGTCACAAAATAAAATTTAGTTGAAAGAATGGTTTAAAACATCCTGTTTAACCAGCCACATCGTTTCAGGGATATCGCTGCCAGAAACTGTTTGATCGAGCCAAGCAGTCTTCGCGTGCGATTAGCTGATACGGCTTTGGCGCGAGATCTCTTTCCTCAGGATTATCATTGTCTCGGTGATAACGAAAACAGACCTATTCGTTGGATGGCCTTGGAGACCCTCCAGCACAATCAGTACAGCACGGCGACGGACGTGGTAACGATCATAATTCGTATTGAATGCCAAAATACTTTCGAAGCGTTGTCACTTCTTGAAGATAATGGGCAATTTAATTCTCTAATAAAACTTTGAAATGAATCAAAGAAAATATTTGAAATGAATAATATGTCAGTGATGGAATAGTTACCGATTATGTGTGACTGACACAATACATATATTAGTGTTTATAAATAATAATATGAATATTTGAATGTGACTTATGCATAATTTAATGTATAAATTAGTGATGATAATTGAAAGCATTTCGAGAAAATCAGCCGAACTTTAGATTTAAATTACGTATTAATGAAATAGTAGTAGCATGTTTTATTATTTATCATTACTATAATCTACATTCTTAATATATGAAATATTATTTCATTGTTTACATATTTACTACATTACTATAGTATACATTTTTTATATACATATTACTTTTCATATTCAGATATTTGTTTAAAAAATTCTTCTTAATACTTAACTAATATCTACTATGAGGTCAATAATGTCCATTAGATTTTACAATTATAAATTATTTAATTTTGGAATTTTTAAGTTTAATTTATTTTTATTACTAAATTTGATTGTAGAGGATATAATTTGTAAAATAAAACCGAATATCCTTAATTTTGATGGTTTGAGATAAATTACTATAATCATCTATAATTTAACAATAGAATTTAAGAATTAATTTAACTGTGAATATGAAGGATATAATATCAAACAAACAAAACAGTTATATGATATTTGAGAATTACAAATATCAATTTTATTATTTTATTCGCTTTCAAAAATTAATTCAGATAAATCATAATATTCTATTATATGGAAGGATTGTAAAAGATAAAATCATTGGAATTTCATAGATATATAATTTTTGTACTGAAATAAAACGTTAACAAAAATAAGTAAGTATCTACATATTTTTAAACGATAATGCAGTTTAAATTGGAGATTTTGGTCAATGAAATCAGTATGTTGTGTCTGAAACTATACGCTGTGCATAATTTACAATTTAATGCCCATTATCTTTCAGCAGATTCAATGTTATCAGAATCAGATCTAATTATTATTAGTATACGTGGTAAATATTAAAAACACTATAGTTTTGGAATATTTTATATATTTTTCTTATTGTGTATATTCTATGCAACTTTAAAATTCCTTATAAATGCACAAATTTATTGTCTAATTGTTTATAAATATTATAAATATTTTATTAACAATAAATGTTTCGTGATATATGTATCTAATACAAAAATTAATATGGTGATTACCTTATCATACATTGTGACAAATTTTCTGTTGCTTAATTACTTTATACTTTTTATAAAAGACAATTTAAAATATTTACTTATATAAAATACATATAAAATATGCTTTTTATAAACGATAATTTTAAAATATAAACATATTTGGCAAATGATAAAAATTTTTAAACAAAAATTAATTTATGGAACTGAATCATTAGTAACATTAGTATTAGCAGTACTTCGTTTACATCTATTCCATTTATATGGACTAAATTTTAGTTATTACCCTATTAAACGAACTTCTGACAGTTTAATTCATTTGTGTGAACATAAACTCCTATTAGAATCACATTCATAAGTGATTCATAGGTAATGAGGAAAATTAATAGACCAGTCCATTAGCAGACCAATCCAATTGTAGATTCCAATTATGTACATTATTTGTACCTCGATAACTTCACAAAAGTGATATAATGATTCACAAAAGCGTTTGAATATTTAATACAGAAAAATTTTTATATTATGTTGTATATTTCATTAACACTGTAGTAAAAAAACGACTATTATTATTATTATACTGTGGATTTAAGAATGCAGAAATGCGGCGAACGCATACTATATGTAAAAATATATAAAATATCGCAAAGGTAGAAACAAATTTCTACTTAAAGACCATTTCTTTAATTGTATTCGCAAAAATATGAAATTGTATAAAATATCAATATAAAATATCAAATAATAATAATATTATGCATACATATTATTAATACAGTAATAATTATTATTAATACATAATAACAATTCTGCTGTATATAGTGGCTAACTATAAGTTATCAATTTAAAAAATACTTACATTAAAACAAAATCTGGTAGGACTCATATCTTTGCAACAAATTAAATTATAATTAATAAAAGAATTATTTGATATTATTATTAGTATTATTTAATATTAACACAAATTAATATTTAATAAATTAAATTATATTTGACAAAAAATATAAGAAATATTATATATGTAATGCATCAATTCTTTAAAGAAAAAAAGATTCTTTAAAACACAAAAAAAAGTTCATTTAAACGAAAAACAATTTTATAAATATATAATTATATATTTAAATTTGTTTATACTTCTGAAGAGATACATACGTAATGTAAATTGTAATTTCTGTTACAATATTATCACATCTCATATATGAAAAATATAAAAGTAATTATTTCAGAATAAAATATATCATTTTCAAGTAATATTATCGATGACAATTTCGCATTGAAAGAATTTGATGTATAAAAAAATTTCAAACAGACGTATTATGAACAAAATTATTAGATATTAAATATGTCGTTAAATAAATTGTCAAATTAATAAATTAAAAATTTGCAAATTTTAGCAAGGTGAATACACAAACAAAAGAAAAAAATAATTTCATTTAAATTACAAATTTTGTCCAAAAGACATTTTATATACATTATAGAACCATAAAAATAAAGAAATGCTTCTTATGCGAAAGAAGAACGAGATAAATTAAGAAAGAATTCCTCTGCAATTTTATATCATTTCACATTAACTTTTGAATGAAACATTACTTTTGTTTCATCTTTTAATTTTATTTCTATAGAATATGCTGGTAAAGTTAATCATATTAAGACCTTTTTCTGAAAACCTTGTATAAATATTTTAAATGAAAATTGTTCACTGATAACACTCACCAACGATAATAATTTCATGTACTATATCAATGCAAATACACTTTTATCAAACGTAACAAGTAATTATTGTTTTTTTTTTTAATTTCCTTTTAAAGTGGTCATTCGGAGTGCTTCTCTGGGAGCTGGCGACGATGGGTCAGCAACCATACATCGAGGTGGACCCATTCGAAATGATGGCCTGTCTCCGAGATGGTTATCGACTGGCCCAACCGAGACCATGTCCGGACGAATTCTTCGCCGTGATGGCCGTCTGTTGGTTAGGCCTTTCCAGAGACCGGCCAACCATGCCTCAACTTCTCGCTTATCTGCAAGACTTTCACGATGCTCTGGGTGGCTTCGTTTAAAATATTCGTACTCGAACATTTCACGATATTCCTCGAAATAGCGAAGCAATTTGGAACGACACGTTCGAATCACGTCGCAAGATTTACTGTCGATCTCTCTCGCGAGAGTATCGAAACGCAAGAGAGAGGATTCAACGTGAGTAGGAATCGAAACGAAGATTCATCGAGAGAGAGACTCACGATAGAGACAGCTTGACGATGAGCGACGAATTTTTCTGAAAGTAACGAACATAGAAAAGAATTTTTCTTTCCCTAAAAAAGAAAAAACAAGACTCGAAAGTGAAATTGAAAATCACTGCCCATTTACAATCGCGCAAGAACTTGAAAATCACTACCTATGTTATTGATTGTCAGCGACGGTATACACGACATTCCCTCTGGCGCGTAGCGGCGGGCCGCATTGTTTCCGAAATTCCGTTTCGAGTGCAGCCGGAGAATCAAAACAGGCGTTGGGTTGACCAACGTTTGCGGAGTGTAATCCCGCAGATTCAAATGATTCGATTATGAACAAACGAGTGAGGTGCGGCCCAATCGGTGATAAAAAAATCGACGCGGTTATATCCGTCCATAGCAGTTAAAAAAAAAAGAGAGAATTTGAAGCGCGCGGCATTTTTTATGTGACAGGTACGTACGCGCGACGCGGCAGAGAACAGGTAGCGCCTGTATACGCGCAACTGATGATGACTGAAGTGCGCGTTGCATTATCATCTGCAGGCGCACTTCCACGATATTTAATTTTGCTTCTTTTTCTCTTTAACACAACACAATAGTAACAACACAGTTATTTTCTTGTGAACCTTAAAACACGTTATGAAAGAGTTAATGATGATTTTTGATCAGTTTCTTTAATTTTAAAGAAAATATTTGTTTTGTGAATTCCTCGAACGGGCGAATGCTGGATACATTCAGATTTATAAGAAGTTACAAATCCAAATTGATCTCAACATTGAATAAATTTTTTTTTAAGATTTTAATTTGAAAAAATTATTTTATTTTACATTTATTTTGTGTTGATCATATTTTTGTAATTATATTTTATTATTTATGTTTATATTTATTTTTTTTAATTATATTAAAAAAGAAAGCTGCCACCCCTCAACGATCTGAATTTGTGTAAATTTAGTTTGAAGATTTTAATTGAGAAAAATATTGTTTTATTTTTATCGAGTATACTTTATTTCGTATTTTTTTGTTCTACAATATTTTTTAGTAGCTTAAGTGAATAATACAAATAAGATTGTTTCAATTATATTTTTATCGATTGGTATTATTTGACATTTTCAAGTTTTACTTTCATCCACATTAAAATCAAACTTAAAACGAAACTATAGAAATATTAACAATTCTATAATGTAAGAATTATTTTGTATGTTGGTAAATTTTTTGCATAAATCATAAAATTATAGAATCTGTACTGTGTTTAATTAATTTTTGGCAGCTTTGGCCCAATTTATTATTGAAAATAAACTTTAATTATTTAATTATTTTTATTTTTTTTTCAATGGATTCTTGTTTTCTATTATTATGTAATTTTAATATAATTCTACTATTATATAATATTATATGAGTCTATATAATTATTTTCTATATAATAATTAGAGAGCAAAACGAATGCACTTATGGTGTACATATTATTACATTTTAACATGTAATATTTTTATATTTATTATCATAATATCATATTATTATATATCATTTATCACATAATGTATACTATTATTACTATTACACATCTATTATCATTATATAATATTATATAATATTCGTTTTTATTTACGCATAAAATACAAGTTTAAACATATCTAAACAATTGACTATTACAAATACTATTTAAAACATTTATTACATTCGTCTTCATCTTATCGACTTTTGTTTTTCGATCGGTCTCAATGAATCCAACATTCGCCAGACGAAGATTAAATAATTTCCTCAATTCGAGCACTACATCAGAAATCTCTACAATCAAAAATCCATTTAATCAAAACGTATGAATGTTTTTATCTAGAGAAATTATCTTTTAAACGAGTATTATGCAACATTTCCAAATGCTTTTATTATGCGTCAATATTTAAATATCCAATTGTACGTGCATAATTGTTGCAAAAATTTCAAAGCAAAAAGTATAAAGTTTTGCGTTTTCTTCAAATATCTTCTTGCAAATACATTCGCAATATTAATAACATGTAATATTACTAGATGTGCTAGATACTTTTCATACTGATAATAGAAACAGTTTTAAACAGTTTTAGGCAAATTACAAATGAAATTATAGTACAGAGTGAAAATATTGGTAAAATTTTCGATATTTTTAACTTTGTAACATAATCGTACGATGAATTTTAAGGGATTGTTTTATAGAGAAGAGTTTTTTTTTCACTTATTTTAAAGATAAAATAATTTCCTATTTATTATTTATTCCTAATCAATCCAAGATTAGTAATAATTAAATTAATTTAATATAATTAAATAAATCTCCAAACTTGATTTTTTTATAAACAAAATCCTAAATGAACAAATTTTATTCTTCTCTGATTTATTTTTGCATATAGAATCATCTTCCATTTAATAACATTTTTTTAAATATCCACTATGAAATTCTGTAACCTGATTTTAGAAATTATAACTCTAGCTTTAATAAAAAAAAAAACTCGCCAGACATTTTGTTTGTGATCGCAAATTGTTTAGAATTTTCGCAAATATTTCATGAATATTTAAAAATATTTGAAAATAATTTCACTCTGTCATTCTTAAATACAACCCCGAAAGAAATATACAATACAGTTAATATAATAAAAATCAAAACAAACTCAAATTGCGAATATATTTCGTGACAAGGCTAATGGTGTGACAATCTAATATGTTAATGTCGCGTAAAAAAAAAAAATGGGGCTTATTGCATAGAGGATTGTAAAATAACGTCACAAGGATTTTCGTATATAATTTGATACGAAATAGTAACGAAATTATTCTATTCGAACAAAGACATTTAATGTTAATTTAATCTACAAGTGCTTATTAAATTGCAAACTTTTATTTATACAACAAGTACGCAATACATTTAACATGCAAAAGTAGATAAAATATCTGAAGTCGAGTGCTTATTATACAATAGATAAAGTAAATTTCTATTCAGGTTTTTCTTCAATTATGTACATTAATAAAAAATTTAAAATGCATAGAAATCCACAATTCACATTCAAGGAAAATGCAAAATGCTTTTTTGAAATTTTAGCATTAATTTTAGCGACTCAAATAGAAAACTTGAAACACAAAAAATAGAAAAAAATTTTATAGTATAATAAAAAACAAGCTTTTATTTATGTATAATGCTTTCTGAAAAATTATTCAAATTTTCCACAAAAAATTACGAATTTGTCATTTTGACCACTTTGATAGTTCTAGTATTAAACACTTTTAGTTGCATTTAAAATTTTATTCTACAAAATAGTCAATATTACTAAGTGATTTATTAGACATTGACGACTATGAAAATTTAGGATATCGCGTTATCAAATCATAAATTTTCAGTGTTGATTTTCCAATTTAATTTTATCACTAATCTCAATCAATATGAAATAAAAATAAATATTTCATATTTGATTAATATAATATCAATTATAGTAGTTGTTTACAACACAACGATACCATTTCAGTAAGTCATATGACTTATCTTGCAATATTTTGTTAACAATTACAATATTGATATAACGAACGAAAACATCTTTGTTCTTTTTGACTAAAATTTTGAAAATAATTTTCTACAACTTAAAAACACATTCTTGACTCTAGATAACTTGTAAAAATAATCGAAATGTTTAAATCACGTAATGCTTCTATGCAGAAATCGTAGTACAAACATTTATTTCAAATGTAAAATTTAATATCAAATAATTTAATTTAATTTTGTTAAACATCATATTAATAATTAATTTTAATTTAGTTATTTGTTCCAAATATAACTTTTTAAATTTCATTATCTTGTTTTTTAAAAATAAGATAATATAATAATATTACTCGTTAAACAAAAATTCAATTATATTCATATTTTCAATCGACGTCGTTATTTTTACAAATACTTATTAACGTAACGTAATAATTAGATAACTTAGTTATTCAGGGTTAAAACTTCGTCATATTCATATATTAGAGTGTCCCATAAGTTTCTTGCCTTTTTTTGATGCGAAATGAATACACGATATTTTTTGTTTAAGATGGATTTATTATGTTATATATGAACCGTTCTGTTCTATAACCTTCTTCCATCTCTCAGGAAGCCTCATTATGCCCTCTTTCCAAAATTGTTTAAGTTTACTTGTAAAATATTCATCTAGGTGCGTTTTTATTTCGCTTATGGATTTGAAAGATTTACCGCGGAGAGAATTTTTTAAGGAGAGGAACAAGTAGTAATCGGATGGAGCAAGGTCTGGGGAGTATGGAGGATGAGGTAGAACGTCCCAATCAAACTAATAATTTTTGCCTTACGGCTAACGCAACATGCTGTCTTGCGTTGTCGTGATGGAAAATGACGCCTCGTCGGTTCGCCAATTCTGGCCGTTTTTCTGCTATGGCTGCTTTCAATTGATCCAGTTGATTGCAATATTTGTCAGCATTGATCGTATTATCTTGAGGAAGGAGCTCGTAGTACACTACACCTTTCCAGTCCCACCAAATGCACAGAAGAACCTTCTTCGGATGAAGTCCAGGCTTCGCAACAGTTGAAGGTCTATTTTCCTTGGACCAAGTGCGTTTTCGATGCACATTTTGGTATAAAATCCAAGTCTCGTCTCCAGTGACAAGTCTCTTTAAGAAAGGATCCCTTTCATGTCGCTGGAGAAGCAAATCGCACCTAGAGACGCGGTTCATAAGGCCGGTCTCCGTCAATAGATGTGGAACCTAAACTTCATATCAATTCGCATATCCTATCTTGATTAAATGCTTATGTACCGTTGTCTTGGGAATATTAGTGGCATCCACTATCTCACGCACACTATATCGTGGATTTTCAGTGAGCATAGTCTTGATAATGTCCGTATCAGTCGTTGCTGGGCGGCCGCTGCGGTCTTCATCTTTCAACTCGAAATTGCCAGCTCTAAATTTCTTAAATCAATTGCGGACGGTCCTAATAGTGGTAGTACCACTCCCGTAAACAGTGAAAATCTCGTCTGCAGTGTCCTTTGCACTATTGCCTTTTTTAAAGCAATGAAGCATAACATGCCGCAAATGCATCTTTTGGCTCTCCATATTGAACGGTGCAGAAAAAATTTTAAAAGAGACTTTGTCACCAATGGAACGTACTTTGAAAGAGCTCTGGGACGACTGAAACCGATGCCATAAACGGCTAAGAGATAAGCCTGCATGTTTATATAAACACAGCCACTTAGAGTCACTCATAGCGTGGCGCGGAAGAAACTTATGGGACAACCTAATATTTCAAACAAAAATCTATTTCCTTTCTTTAAGTGTGTTATGATTCTTAAACTTTTATATTTCAATCTTATACTCAGTTTAGCAAACAAAAAGAATTTACATTCTATGATATATTTTATAACATGTTTAATTTTCATCGAGGAGTAACGCATACTAATAAGAATTTTTTCATATTTTCTTTAAACCTGACATAGTTTTTAATTTTTGCAATGCATAACGTTTAGTTAAACAACATTTGTTTGAATGGAATTTTGTCATTGCTATTCACTGTTTGGATGGGTAACATAAAGCAATTTTCAAACATTGGGATTGTTGATTTCGATAGAATTGTCGATTCTTTTAACCCTTTATGTCTGAAATTAAATTCAGACATTTTTGTTAAATTTTTGTGTAGATTTCTAATATTATGAACATAAAGAATAGAAAAAGAAATATTCTAATAGTGTAATGTAAATTCCTTATGTGAATTCCTATTTCTCGAATGTCTTAATATCCTGATTGCATCACCAGAATAGACTATCTGCTAGTTATTATAATCTTTTAATTATAATAACTAGTACATACACTACATTCTATTCTGATAATATAACATTCGAATATTAAGGTATTCAACAAATAAAAATTCAGCAGAACTCTGGACTTCTATGCAATTTCGTATTTTTGGAAATATAATTAAAAATATAGAACCTCTATGGAAAATATTATTTTACATAATAAAAGTTATGGAAAGCATTATTGGATATTTGAATATTTCATATGTATATCCTTTTACATTACGTGTATTGTCTGCAATTTTCTATAAATGCGCAACTAAACGTTTGGTAAGTTCTCTATGATAAATTTTCTACTGTATTGCATTCAAGGTGGCAAACCGAAAAAACTGAAACATAATACTACAAAAGGCAAGAACGTATAAACGTTTCCGTGTTATTGTTCAGCGTTTCATAAATTTTTCATTTTACGTTTCTTTTTGAACACCGTGAGGAATTGTTGTCACATTGAAGTGCACATACAAGCGTTTATATAAAGCGAAAGTAAATACCCTCAGGATATAAAGGGTTAAAGGCGCACGGGATCACAACTATATATATATTCGTTATTTGTTAATCCATTAAGGACCAAGCAATAATTTATCGCGGTGTCATAAATTATTCTTCAAATTTCCTAAAATCCAAGTGGAGGAAATAGCTAAGTATTATGCAAATCCTCGGAATTTTCTTTCATGGTCACAATGCTAAAAAATAGAATTCGATAATGTAAATCAGTTGAAAAAAATTATAAAAGAAATATTGCGTTAATGTGTCAACCTTTTTCAACTTTTTACATTTTTTTGATTACGCTATATCTCTTTTTGACTCGTTTGTATTTTTCTGGTGTGAAAAATATCTCCTTTGAACAAATATCAATTTTGTACCTAAACATCTTCTCGAAATACATTTAGTACATTTTATTTCCTAAAATAATCAATATTTCATTCATTTGCTAAATGAATAAAAATTTTTCCTAAATAAAAATAAGATTGGAGCATACAAATTCTGAAATCGTAGCAAGGTTAAATCCTTCTTCAATCAATTCTCATTATTCTTTCACTAATAATATCATCTTTCCACTATGAAAGTTAATTCCAAGTATTCACTTGTTATTTTTCTCTATTTCCGTTTAGATCTTCCAGCTTTCAGCAATTTCGAAAAATCAAATTACTTATAAACTGTTGCTTGGTCAAGTATCGCGATTGCGAAACTTTCATGTAACATAATCGTAACCGGAATGACACGAGCAGAGCAAACGCAATGCTCAGTACACGCATAGTTAGGAATCTAATTGTCGTATCTGACCTTCGATAGACGTAATACATATTGTTGCGTAAATGGGCGGTCGAACTATACGTACTTGTAGTTATGTAGTTATTAGCCACACCGCGCAAGTCACTTCAAATATCCGCGTCTCGCGTCAGATTGCACGAATTATGCAGGATGTCAAGCAAGTCGGTACGTCGTCGTGGTTTTCGTCGAGCATATCGCTCTTTGCGGTTCAGTTTATTCTCCCTATCAGTCGTCCGATCGATTCTATCAATCGGATCGAACACTTGTCACGCCGCTCGTCACTGCGTACTTTTTCCTCTAGTTTCGTCGTTTGACATGTGCGCGTTTCAACTCCGTGACAAGTGTACGATGGATTCCGCGGTGAAATATCGTCGCGTGTAACGGATAGGATGTTACGTTCGAGGATTTCGTATTTCGTCAGTCGATTGAATTTTGAACTAAGTTTGATGATAGATGATAGACGATTCCTCGAATGGAAAATCGCAAAGAGCTGTTTGTAAGTGCATCAGTTCGAGTGCATGTTATAATTGCGGATGTGCACTGCTAATCATTATGAAATCGTTATTTGACAAGTTGATGTGAAAAATTGGTGGCGGACAGGAAAAAGTTTAAAATTGGTATTTTTTTTTTTTTTTTTTTTTAATATGATATTAAAAATTAATGACTTTTCTCGACATTAATAGTATTTTATTAAACGTAATTATTATATATTATCAAATAATATAACTATTATTTAATTAAGCATTTTGTTAAATATAAAATTTTAATTCTCTTTTTATTAAATATAATTTTATTTTAAAAAATTATCTCGTGTTTAAACTTTCTTTTATCCGCCACTGTGTTTAGGAGCAAAAGGATATCTTTTAGTCTTTTCTAGATTAATTGTTTAGGTTAGTTAATTTTAGTTGATTTTCTGGAAATCATCGAAAGATATATTTATTCTAAAAATGTACCTATAGATATCTATAATATCTATAATTGTATCGGTTCAATGTACAAATGTACATTGTACAATGTACAATTTAGATATTTTTTGTGCTTGATTTAATTTTGAGTTGGTCGATGAATGATGGACGATAATATTACTAAATACAAGTGGAAGATTGCAAAGAATTACTTGAAACTAGTCTTTGAGTGTTCGATTTATTTACATATATTTCTATTAAAAAATCTTAGGACATTTTCTTATTTTTAATATTCAGTATTTATTGTAGATAATAGTATTTTTGTAAATAGCATGATGTGTATTTTATGACACAATTCTCAATATTTTAACATTTTAGACATTTCTTTATTGCGTAAAATATTATTTGTTTTAACTCTTTGAATATAGAATATTATACGGATAATCTAAAATGCCTAAAACAATTAGTTTACTTATTGGAGATTCAAAGAGAATATTATAATATACTAACAATGATGAATACATTCCTCGTTCGATATTAAACATTTAAACTTTTAGTAATTTTAGTGAGCACTCACAAGATATTAATTGTCCCAAAACTTTTGATCTGAAGTATATAATTGCAAATCGCCTATTAAACTGCTATGCATTATTGATCATTATGAAGTACTATTTATCCAATGTAAAATATTTTGACCGAGATTAGTACATGTTTATTCGGACAAACATTCAAGCACAGAAAGATATCTTCTAGTCTAATTTTATTTAGGATAAGTTAATTTAATTTGAAAATATGTGTTATCATTTGTAACATCAATTTGACAACTTAATTGATATTAATTTAATGTTTTAATTGAACAATTTGTTTTTATGCTTGACGTCGGGTTGCAAAATGGTTTAATTAAATTTTGAATTGATCGATGAATAATAGCTAACGTGATGATAAATCGCACAAAATTATTTGAAATCAACGTTTGAATACACATCTATTATAATCATGGATCATTTATCAAGTAAATAAGCAAATAATTTAAAAAGTAAATGTAAATGTAAAAAAAGTTTCAACCAGGATTAATAGGATATTTTTATTTGAAGAAATATTTAGACTAGCAGACATCTTCTAGTCTAATTATTTAATACGTTAATGTTAATTACTTATTAATTACATGTCATATACCATTTATGGCATCGTTTCGATATTAAAACCCAACAAATTAGTTTTTCTACTTGACGTCAAGCCACCAAATAATTTACAGGCAACATTTAATTTGCAATCTGATCAGCGTAAGCAAAAACAGAAGTATTTAAACCTCATTGGATTGCGAAGAGGGAAAAGTCGTCGAGTTTCTTTCAAGAACAGTCGAACCAATGACGATAATCGTGGCGGAAAATTCTTGGAAAAGGCGCGAGATGACGTAATACACACGTTTAAATGTACTCGATGTGTAAATGTCGCATGTTCCTGACTACGACCATTAACTTTTATCGCACTTTCTCTCTCTCTCTCTCTCTCTCTCTCTCTCGTCCCTTTCTCCCAGCCCCCTTTTTCAACTTCAATACCTCTTCGACGCATTATAAAAACGCTGAATCCACATACTGATCTCACTTTGTAACTATTGCCTACGAGACGTTTCACTACTACTACATTTAATATTACTATTTAAAGTAAACTATCAACTCGCTACTATTTATTAAACGACGTCCTATTGTTGATTTATTTCACGAAATCGTCGTCACCGTGATGTACTTATCATAAATCCTTCGATGTCTTTATTTTATTAATGGAGGAACAGGGTAGGCTAGCGCTGCACACTCTTTTTCGCTATCTCTGTACGATGAACATGAAAAAAAGCCTCGTGTCTCCACGAAAAATGGATGTTGTCAGCCCTCTTTCTCTCCTTAATTCCTAACGAGGGTTCATCGAAGAGGAAATCGGAGGATGTAAAATGTCCTCTTTCTCTAGATCCGCCTCTCTCTCTTTCTCTCTCTCTCTCTCTCTCTCTCTCTCTCTCTCTTTCTCAACCCTCCTGAACCAAAGACCTCATCATGAGACAGTTCCAGTCACTGTAAATATCTCTAGCGAATAATAGTGGTGCGCCGAGTGAGTTGATTTGTGCAGATTCTATTATTTCCTACGACGATTTACGGCATTATTTTTCAACGGAAAGTGAAATATACGTGTTGAGAAAAAAAAAAATGGTGTCATTTTAATTACCCTGCTCGTCTGTTTTTATGTCATTTGCATGTGAATGTAAATTATTATTATTAAATATGTAAATAGAACTAGAAACGTTTTTAATTATTTTTTGAATTGTTGCATAGAAAATGTCCAATTTTACAAATCAGTAAAATTTTGCAATCAGTAATAAAAGCAACAGAACATCGAACTAAAATGGCCAATGGCTATATTAAGTAAAAATACTTTTTACTTCTCATATAAAAGAAAACAATATTTTAGTGAAACATATGTTATTTTAGAAAAAATATATATATTCCAGAAACCAATTTTATATAAAAATGGTACTAAACAATTTCAAGTAATTAAGTAATTTAAAAAAATTTTAAAATTTTAAGTAAATAGATAATAAAAAAATCGTTTTGTATAAATAATGCCTAAGTTTAGATAAAAATCTATATGAATATGAAGGAGTATGCTAGTCTATAAGTGCATATTCAGTGCAGATAGATTATATATCTCTTTTAAGTCATAGTAGTATAAATCTAAATGTGAAGTATTAAATTTGAAATCATTAAAATGTTTCTTTCTTCGCACAATAAAATTCGCAATATATCGAAGATTTTAATTTGGATTTCAAAAATTTGAATTATTCATAATTAAGGAGTAATAGTAGAGAAATGGTAAACAATGTAAATGCCTAAAAAATAGAAAGAGTCTTTCTAATAGGAAAGAATATAAATTATAGACAAAAATAATCAGTAAAACTGAAAACTGAAAAACTGAAATTTCAACGCTGAAAATCAATAGCGTTCAAATGATAAATGAGGTAAATACTAAAATTAATTAGAAATCTTCATTTTTAACACTTATATCATTTACCATTTCAATACTTTAATTACTGGGTTAATAAATATATTCGAAACATGAAAGGAAATTGTTGATGGTATTAAAAGTGTCTGAATGATTAAAGTTATTTCAAATAAAAATACAACGATACGTTTTATTTATAAAAATAAAATCTGTGTATTATAGCATTTATGTATATGTAACTGTATTTATGATATATTTTGTTATCAGAAATTATAATAAGATCTCGTAGGATCGAATTAGTATATAGAAAAACATGATAATTCAAGCACTCTTTTTTTATAGTCATTATATTATATTGCATTATTTTGTAGCAATTATATTACAGAAAATCTTTTTTATTAATTATACTGATAAAAAACATAATCATTTAGAGAGAGAGAGAGAGAGATATTCATTTTTTTTATATGTGGTAATATCATAATGCAGTACATGCTAGGTATTGCAATAGAATCCTTAATACTTAAATTAATAAAAAAGTATAATCGTTCGTATAGAGACATGTAATAAGTATCTTTATAAACAGAATAATATTATTAAATAATAAAAAATAATAAGAGATAATTTTTTAATCTAATAATCTTTTCGTCTTATGAATAAAAGAATTTTTAGTTACATAGATAAAATAAAGAAAGAAAGGTACAGACAATCTTTTGTTATATAAGTATTTGTGTAATAAATAAAACATTGAATGGATAAACTAAAATAGACCATTTTACATTGGCTGTTACAGCCCTATTAATTTAATTTTAAATTAACAATTGTATTATGTGTTAACACTGAAGATTTATATAATTCTCTAATATTCCTTTATATTTTTAATGATGCAGGAGAAATTTTATTTCCATTTACGAATTTGCTATAAATTGAACATAAACTTCAACCATTAAACGGGAATTGAAAGTCCACTTAAAGATTAAATAGTGAAAATTCAGTTAACGAAGATTCTATTTTCTATTTATGTACAATTAATATTTATGTACAATCACAAGAAAGTTAATAAAATCAATAAAAATTAATAAAAATTAAAAATAATCGAACGAAAAATTTTCGTTGTTGATAATAATACCGAAAACAAATGTAAAATGTATTTTCATCATCAATAGTAGTTATCAATGGCCAAAAATAATTTTCGTGAGCAAAAAGTATTTTCATCACCGATAATGGTTATTCGTAACAATTTCTGTTGTCAAAAATAATTACCCGAAACCAAAAAGGAAACGTTGATTATTCGTAATGGTTGTTCGTAATCAGAACCACTTCTGTTATGAATAAAAATTATCGATAATTATAAAAACTAATGTCTAAGTAAAATTAATTAAAATCATTTAATCCAAAAATTTCTATATTTTAAATTCTTATTAATCGTATGAGTGTTTAAAATTACCAAAAGTTTAAACAAATAACAAATTAAGAATGCATTTACTTTTATCTTTATTTATAATATTTATATATATTTATTATATATATATATATATAAATATATAAATATAATGTATATATTTATTCATTATTTTGTTACGTATATTATCTTTTTTGAACCTTTAATATCTATTAATACTTATATTTATTATAACTTATTATAAATAATTATAATAATTTTATTATTGACTATAAAATTATCTATACAATGTTTTAATACAAACTAAATACTCAAATTCGTATTAGTAATTCGTGTTTCATTATTTGATTCAAAAATTTAATATACATAGGAAAATATAGTGAGTGATTCGTGAAATTATCTGGACACTTATGACAGTTTTTTTATAGGTTTTTACGACTATTACGTAAAACATTTTGAAACTTCATTAGCACCATGAGTCGTAATTATGGTGATTATGTTAGTAAAGTGAAAAATGGAAGTTTGGAAATATATAAGAAAAATGAGATGTTTGAATATAAAATATAATAAATAATACAGTATAATTATATATAATTTCGTAAAGAAATATCATATAACGATTCACTTGGTCTCACTTTAAAGCATAAAGTCTCTATTTTTCAATTATGAGTTCGTTTCCTTCGAAGATGATTTTATAGCATGTAGCGGGTTAGAAAACAAAAATATTTTTTTCCCAAAAATTGTAACATATTCAAACGCATGTAAAAAGATTAAAACATTTTTTTCGCGACTAAATCTGCAAGTATATTTTGAAGATTGAATTTTCTTCTTTACGACGACCCTTTAAAACCTGTTGTATGATTTTTTCATCATTTTATTTAACGTTGAATATTAAAGTTAAACGACAAAAGTTCAAGAAACGCCAACATAACTGTAATGTTTAAAGTTCGATAAAGTGATGTACAAAAAAAATCCAGTTTTAAAAGTTCATTGCGAAGAGAAAATTTCAAGACCATATTGAATCTAGTCATAATTCAGTTTTATGCGCGTTTAAATTTTTCGAAAAATTATCCTCACTCGTTATACCATGTAAAATCATATTTGGAAAAAACGAATTCATGATAGTCAAAATTCAAATTACTTCGAATAAAATTCAATATCTGTGAAGTCTTGAAAATTTCAGAGGTATTAAAACTATTGAAGATTTTATTATTTTGATAAATTTAAAAGGCTTAACATGTAATCAATATTTTACAAACTTTTTGATTATTTGCTTTTATAATTATAGTATAGAGTTACACATACGCAATTATACGTAGTAGTACATATTATGCAGTTAATTGAAATTTTTATCATTTTCAAGACTTTCAAGATCTTTAAAATTTCCAATCTTCACGATTATTAAGATTTTTAAGAGTATCAAGACTTTCGATAGTTTTGAAAATATCAAAATCTATTTGAAATAATTCGAATTTTTCGTTGCATGTGCATATTCGAAACGTTTGATAATTTATCACTAATCATTATTTTCGTTTGTTCAATTTCTCTTACCCAAAAACTAAAGAAGACGAACTTTTTCCTAACTGAGGTTCGAGTTGTTGAAATTTCACTCTATTCGACTTTCTTAAACTGTATTAAAACAGATGTTACAACCCTGCAAGAAACTCATTAATGGACGAAACACCTAAAAATATCTTTCAAACGAGAAACAAAATGAATCACATGAAACATTGAACGTTGAGATATATTTCACAATGAGTAAAAAAAAAAGAACGTGGTCACAAAGATCCGTGTGACGATCGATGTTCTCCAAAGAGCGTAAAGGTATCATACGGGCTGCTGCTGGTTGGTAGGAGACCCTTTCTAAAATCGCGGGAGCCGACCGGAAACGGCACGAAACCCCGAAAGAGAAACCAAGAGTAGGACAGTAAACCAGATGGGGAGGAAAGAAAAGGAACGTCGCGAGAAACACGGACACGAAGGTGAAAGAGGAGGGCCAGAGCTGGGTAAAATGTGGAAGGGGTACGCACTATTTCCTAATCCAAGCGAGAGAGACGCGAGAGAGCCGACCAGCCGACCAACGAAAATGAAAGTGACGGAGAAAGTTGGGGCATTGTTACGGAGCGTAAGCCCAGCGTGCGACGATGTTATACATATGCCTCGACTCTGAAATCGTTGAATTTCGATTCATGTGGGGTACACGTTCTGTACAGTGGCTCGTGATAGTATTCGAACACTCGCAGTAGAGCAATTTACGCATATTTTACGTGCGTTATATAAAAGTTTGGAAATTTCATTAATATTGTAATGAGAGACTGTTATAATTACGTTGATAAAATTTGTTGAACCAACTTCAATATACAAAATGTACGAGATATTCATTGTGAATATTTAATAACAAAAATTAGTAGACAATTATTATGACTCTATTTGTAAAATTTGAAACCAATTTGAAAATGTATATAAAAGATACAAGATATTTATTGTAAACATATATTTAGGAAAAGATTAATAGATATATAATATGAATAGATATCTGAAATATGCATAATGAGTTAATTAAGGATAAGCTTATTGATATAATGACTGAAAGTACTTTTGCAAAATGTATAATCGTATTAAATACCTTGTACATATGTGTATATATATGTATATACTTAGATTTGTTTTAAACTTGATCAATATAACTATAATAATTGAGTTTTAGTGTTAATGAAACACTGTTCCAAAATGTTTACACAATGTAATACACATATTTCTTGTAAATAATTTGACTACTTTCGTTACAAGTTATAATTGTAATTTTCTTACAGGTCTTTTACGAATTATTCCGTACGAATTTTTTCATAAAAAATATTTCCTTTGAACTATGTGTCAATTTATTAACAAGCTAATAATTTTTCTCCGAATTATTATATTAGTTATTAAATAAAATATATTTTTATTATATTGGTATATTTTATGAAATAATATTTCAAATAATTGTTTCTGTTATGCAATATATATGCAATTTCAATAACATTTTAATCTTATAATAAAATAAATATTTAACAATCCCAATTGAGATTGAATATTGAAATTTTCCAATACAATAAATATATAACATTGATTATTAATATAATTATAGTTTTAGTATTTGTATAATTTCTACGAAATATATACTTGTATTAATATCTTGTAATTCATGTACATATTTTTTTAGATTTGTTTCAAACTTAACCAATATAATCATCATGGTATAATATAATCATAATATGATAATCTCTCGTTACAATGTAATAGACTGTCAAAATGTTGTATATAACGCATAATATTTACATTCGTAAAAAATTCCTGTCAGTTTCGTGAGCAACAATGAACTATATACACGCAACGCGCTTCGTCTCTTTCCGATTTATCAGCCGATTCAACCATAGTCGATTTTCACGTAAGGGCGCGTTTCAAGGACGAAATAAATGCCGTTGATTTCTAAATTATTACTGATTGCGAAAATCCTTACTTCAAGTTGAAAGAAATTCTGTCGCTAAATAGAAATTCTCTGTTTCTTCAACGTTCCACGTTATTGCCTTGTTCGACACTTTGATTAAACGATATTGAATATCTTTGTATATCTTCCAGCAGGTATATCATCGTTTTGCAACATTTGTATAACGTTTTATAATAGGTATAATATTCAAGATTAGCATTTGAGAGTCTCCGAAGCAAAAGCGATCGGTTCTACTTTTTATAATTTCTCATATTTTTACTTGATCTCTCTTGCACAATTAAACCAATATTATATTATTGGCAAAATTTTACAAGGAACAAGTTACAATTTACCAATGGTAATAAATTTTTTCACATATTCTTTTCGATATGAAGTTACAAAACTGTAACAAAATTTCGTAACTTTAAAACTTGTTGCTTGTCAATTTATTATTATGATATTATAAATGACATGGTAAATTGTTGTGCATAAGGGCTTTGAATACAACATTAAATTGAATAAATTTATTTATTATTTTCTTCCCTCCTATTTTTCATTCATTACTATTATTTTAAATTTAATGACTTAATTTATTAAATTTATTCATTACAACAAAATCAAAAAATCGTAAATTTTCATGAAAAATTTAGAAGATAATATTTGCAACATTATTGTGCTTTTTAATTTACTTAGTTAATCAAAGTGAAGTCTGAATGAATCATTTTTGACACATTGTTAATCAATTACATATATATATATACACACACGTCATAATTTATACATATATCATTTATTAAAGTATAAAATTGTATAAGTTATCGATACATATTGTATATAATATAAATACATAAAATGAAATAAAAATATATATAATAGAATAAAAGATTTATTTAAAATTTATTTTGATTTTGATTTTTATTAAGATAGATAATTAATGATGTTTTAAAGTCTATTTAGAGTCTATTTCAAAAATAAATATATTTACTTAAATTTAATCAATAAATTTAATACATTTTCCTGAGTTGAAACAAAAACAACGTTGAAAATTCATGGTATAAACGTAAATTTTACGCAAGAGTAATTTCATTTATCCATATAAATAAAAATATGAATGATCAAACAACATAAAATTCGTTTTTCCCATTTTTCTTCATTTCTCCATTTTCATCGTTCCATTTTCTCCGTTTTCATTCCAATTTTTATCGTTTCATTTCAATTAGACAAAAACAGTTAATGGCCATGCAAATTTTGAAAACGAAATTTCAATATTGTCACGCTGGAAAAAATCAATAACACGCATTTACATGTTATATGAACGTTTCGGTAGCAGCAAATAAACTTATGAATTGTTAACTCACTTTTACGTCGTGGTTATCGTTACCAAAAACGTCTTAAGAATATTTGGCAGGGTGAAAGCCCCAAGAGCCCCCCCTCCCCCACGCTAGTTACGCCATTCACTATGGATCATTGGTATTGCGATATCTCGGAACTTTCTCTTTGCGTTAATAAATCGTAATAGATTATTAACCACTATTGTAGCAACTTTCTATGTAACAATTGATTATTTCATATTACTTCAGTTGAATAATTTCCGATGATTATCATTGTCACAAGTATTACGTAATTTGATTAATTTCTGAATATAATAAAATGTTATTGTGAAAGATACATATAATCCTTAGAAATTATATGAAGTATTATTATTAAGTTGTAATGTAATATAACATAAATACATTTAACTTGTAATTAATATAATATTATAAATATTAATAATTTGTTATTATTTGAATTTGAATAATTTCACAAATCTCAAGTAAGAAGATTAAATTTCAGATAAAATAAAATATTTCTTGAAACTGCAGTTTAATAATTTATTATTATTAAATTATAATGTAATAATTTTAATTAATAACCAATATAATAATAGAAATAATAATTTATTTTTGTATTATTATCGACAATATTATATTATGTTATTATATATCAGGTTTCAAACATAATAAAATTTCTTTGTATAAGTTTGTTCACTTTTATAAATTTAATCACTCAATAGTATAACTATTATTCATAACTATAACAATGATAATAATTCATTATTATATCGTTTCAAATAATATCAAGTTTCAGTATAATAAAAATTTCTTTTCTTCCAAATAGTTCCGTATTTTTCAAATATCTCATTGTATTAACTTTATTTGTTAATACATCTAACAAAATAAAACAATTAAAAATATTTAGTTTAAACAAACAATAAACATTTTGATTGTATCCTTTTAATCCGTTTCGACTCGTATCTCTCCTTTAAAACTTTGCCTAAAAACAGATACCGTGGTTCGTTAAAATCTTTGATTACCTAGGTAAACACGTACTCCAATAAATCGCGTTTGCTTATGCACGTTCTCGTTACTCAAATCGTCGTTTATTCCGTTATTACCAGCCGGACATGGTTCACTAATTCGCCGCAAATACAATTTCTGCAATATTTCCAGATAAACAAACATGCAAAAACGATACGCGAAAGCAACATGCAGATACAGCGGAAACACGGATGATAAAACGAAGGAATTTCATGGATAACTCAGCGAAAAACTTTACTATACATTTTTTTCCTTCTAAGGAACGGCAATAAAGCAGGAAAGTTTCTTTCCTCGTTTCTTAATTTCCGTTTTTTTTCTTCTTTTTTTGCTCGCGTCGTGATATCGTCAAAGCAATAAGGTTAATATTCTAATTACGTAGAATTAATGCTGGACTGTGAATATTTTGAATAGCTTCGAATACGTACAGGGAATAAGTAACATTAAATTCGTGTTAATTTTAGATATATGCATTGTATGTGCATATACAATGACGAGCACAATTAAACCAATAATTTAAATTGTCGTAATTTCATGAGAAAGGAAATCATGTAACGATTCAACTGATTTCAAAATTTGACAGTCCTGAATTCATTTTTCTTCAAAGACGATTTTACATCATGTAATGAATGGAGAAAGTTACTTTATGAAAATTGTAGAAGTTGAGAATTTGAAATTTTACAAATACAATTTTTACAAGAATAAAATTTTCTTCATGACCAAATCCACCATGGTCTTAAAGATTGAAATCTCCTCTTTACAACGACCTCTTTGAAAGTAAACTTACTGTACGATTTTTTTTCCATTATTTTATTGAACTTTGAACATTAGGGTTTAACGACAAAAGTTCAAAAAATCTCAATATTTCATCGTCTAATTTTGATATTGATTGTATAGTATAAGGAGTATGTATAAAAGGAAGACTTCAATTTTCAAAATTATAATAGGTGTGACCATAAAAGAAATTTCTCAATGTTTTAAAAATATTTGAATTTTTACAATTTCCAAAAACATTTTTACTTTTCCACTTATTATATGATATGAAATCACTTTTGGCAAAAACGACCTCAGGATTGTCAAAATAGAGATTCTATGCTTTAAACGAGCTCAAGTGTGATTTTCTTTTGCAAAGTTGAACAGTTTAAATTCTTGACAATTTTTTATCGTTATTAATTCAATGTTTTTCATTATACTTCATATAAAATTAATGTATTTCGTTCATTATCGAATTTTTTTGCGATTTCTAATTTCGCTATTATTTGATTTGTAAATAAAATTCGTGTTTCTACTAATTTGGAGAATTATTCTAATACATTAAAAAAGAAATAATTAACTTGATCAAGTTTATATCACTATTAAATAAATATGCATATACTTTTAAGCAGATAAATATACAGAAAAATAATCATTTGTACATTATAATGTTCGAATATTAAGACATTTATACAAACTCCACATATTTGAATAAAATTTTAATCAATACGAAATAATTCTGCTTCGAAAAAGTTAAATTTTTTCAAACAAATTTACCGTTAAGTGTTACATAAGTTTGAGATTGAAACCTTGAATCATATAGATGCATAAAAATCCCGACTTACATGCTCATCTATATTTATCCTGTTTTCAGTTCCTTCAATAATGCTAATTGCAAGTGAAAAAAAGTATAAATTTTTATATTTTACTCTAAAATATCTGTTAAGAAATAAATGTTCCTTTAGAACGTTTATTAATCAAATACAAAATAACTGTTAAAATTGAACTTTTATAACAGAATCAAAATTTTATTGTAAAAGTTAGTTTAAAACAGAAAAATAAATAATTTCGAAGTTAAAAGTTAAAGGTTTACTAAATAACTTATATTTATAAAAGTTTACAGTTAAATTCAAGCCCTGGTTTTAAATTTTTAAAATTTTGATTGGTTGAGTTTTCAAAATCTTGAAGGTTTTGATAAATAACGAGTAAATAACGGATTTTTATGCATTTGTGCATTTATAATTTAAAAACATAAAAACGCATAAAATGATCATAATATACAAAAGAACATAAAATGTCCAAATTAGAGTAGGTATATCTGTTATAATATTAAATAGATAAAACGAATTTCAGCCTGGGTTCTACTTTTTTAATTATTTTCACAAAGTTTCAACATTTATTCTAATCACAACATGTTTTCTCAATTACGATAGAATGAAGAATTTACATAACATTCACATGAGTTATTAATTTTTGTATTACGTATTACGCATTATTTGAAAAATGAAAAAAAGATGCTTATGAAATGTTCAATATTCAAGACTTTTAAGACCTTCAAAATTCAAGGTGAATCGAGATTTTCAAGACTCGAAAGTAGTCAAGATTTCCAGAGTTTTAAGATATCGTATCATCGATTCGAAACTCGTTAATGTTCGCACGTTCGCTTGAAAAATTGAGAAACTTCGACTTGTGCGTATTTCAAAACTGGCTCGCCACTACGTACTTACATAGAATGAGAGAATTTTGCTTCGGAAAGCCGAGGACAGAGAGAGAGAGAGAGAGAGAAAGAGAGAAAGAGAGAGAGAGAGAGAGAGAGAGAGAGAGAGAGAGAGAGAAATACCGTAAGTACGTGCATGTAGTTGGACGGCGTTAGTGCGCGCCGTGACGTTGAAAGCCTACTGACATAAGAGGCGCCCGACGAAAGTGGCGGGTTACATAATTCGAGCACGGGACATTCGTCCTCGTGTCCGCTTGGTAGGGAACGAATTGCCGACAGTTATGAAAAAAAAGAGGATGGAAATCGTGCAAGAAGCTAATTGCATTGTTTTGTCGTGCAGACAAAACTGCCGCTTTTGACTTTGGTCTTCGTTCTTTTTTCTTCGCGATCCTCTATTACTGATTGTAGAACGAAGTCTCTTGCTTCCCGAAGGATGCACGTTCTTTTGAATGTGAAAATACACTGCTGACAAAAAAAATCAAATGCTTCATATTCATTTTGAAATATTCCCTAATTTTTGCGTGTAATATATTTCATCGACATCAATTTAAAAATATAATTGTAGGAAATAAATACACGTATTTTAAATATGATATATTAAAATATAAAAATAAAATGGAGATTTTTGTACACTTATGGGAAAAAATAGTAATAGAATATTCATTGTAATATTTAGTACACAAAACAAATTTTTATTTACATTCTATTTATTTATGTTTTCGAAAACAAAGAAATGCATTAAACTCCATTTAACTATAATTTCAAATAAATTTTAAAATATAATTTTTAATGTCATAGAACACATATTTTAAGATATTAAATGTATATAAATAGAAAAATATTTTTTATATTATAAATATTTTATATTTATAATTATACAAAATATGAACAAAATATATTGATTTTCCGTAAAAATTTTTTAATAAAAAGACGTTAATTAATACATTAATTTAAATTAGTTACTTTAAAAGAAGAAGATTGTTTCAAAGAATAAGAATGTTATATATAATAAGGAAAGTATAAATAATTTTATTATTTTATTATTTTAGGAAAATTTATAAACAATTATTATTTGTATTTTAAAACGAATAAAACTTGTTTTAACTATAACTTAAGGAATGATGATATATAATGCGATATATAATATAATGATCTATAATGATTTGTTTATTTTGATGTATTATACAGTAGATATCGCGATTTTTGTCTAACCTAATTTGTACTGATTTCGTAATTTTGTTTAATTCATGACTTATTTTTATTTTCTATCTGACCTTACTCAACGAGAATCCATATGAGCTTAAATAATAAGTAATAAATCTCTAAAATGTTAAAAACTTTTGTTTTTCTTTATTTTGAACTTGACGAACGTGTATGTATATTTTCGTAATGGATATACAATATATCTGTAATCAAAATAGATCCAGGAAATAAAAAATATTTAAAATAAAAGTTGAATGATTTCGAAAGAGAGAATTTTGTTTCTATAAAATAATAAAAAGAAATGCAATGGAATATATCGAATGCCCACATAGTAAACAAGAAAATGCAATAATAATTAATAAAATATTTCGTTAGGATTTTATTATAAAATGTGTGAAATACGGAAACAAAAATAACAAATTCGTTTCACTTTTCAAATATTAAGAATTCAAATTTTTTAGATGATCAACAACTTCTTCTGAAGTTACTATGGAAAACTCTAAAAATTTCTGCATTCACAATATAGTAAATTATTGCGTAAATTCTTTAATAAAGTCAGTGTGACTGATGTCTCGTTTGTTTATCATTTTATAATACGTATAAAAAAAATGTGTCATTTTATGAAAAAAGTAGTATTGCTGAAATTAGCGTAAGAATGCAAACTTAATATCCATGAGTCAACTAAGTTGAAAAAAATGATCTTGTAATTTCAAATTCTCTTCATAGGGAGTTGTCCTTTGTTCCGAGTAACAATTTTTTCCCGCCAGACGTGAGTAAATATAATATAATATTATATATTTGAATAAAACTGTTTAAATAAAAACTACAACCCAATAAATATCTTGTATCTTTCGAGAGAACGTAAACATAAGCTACAATCATTAATAGCATAATATCTTTTAAAATAATGATCTTTTTATTTGTTTGAATATTTTATTTAATTGAATCTACTGATCTGAATGATCTTTTCATCATTGAGTTAAATTAGTACTTCATTACAAAAAAAAAAAAAAATAAAAATAACTAGCTGAATTAATCAGTCTGTTAAAAGAATAGATGTGATCTGCGAAAAAACTATATACATGCATAATATCAAATTATAATTCAATTTTTGTCTAAAATATTTCTCGATATCGTAAAAATCAATATCGTCTACGCGATTTTAATTTTAAGTAGTTTGTCGTTTTTCAAGATGTTATAAAATTTCTAGTATACTATAATTTAACTTAGATTGTATTACAATAGTGTAGATTTTTCATTTTCAGTATTTAATTGTTACTGGTAAACTCAGATATAATTCTATAATATAACAATACAAACTATAATGTAACAATGTGTAACTAATTGCTTAAGTTGCACAAAGTATAAACTTTTAATCTTTATCAACGTCGTAATCACCATAAAAATCACAAATATGCGTACATTCATTTACTTAATGAACTCTGTATGTTAAAGAATATAGCTGCACGTTCTCATCTACGCATTTGTAAGTTTCATTCGTATTCATTTCCAAGTAGAAAATTGCATAACTATTCCTTTTCCTCTTTTTTTAATATTTCTAATAATCTACAACGCGTACTGACGAACTTCATGCCGGTGTCTTTTTCAAATTCTTGGTAAAAACGAATGACGGTAATTATAACTTTTATGACGACGATTTCCCTCGGTTTTGTAGCGAAAACGAAATTAACGTATTAGCCGCAAACACGTTAAAATGCTGCACTTTGCTATACCGTTCGAGCAGATAAAAAGTTTTTTTAACGCGGATGGCCTTCGGCGCGACATGATAAAAAGAAAATAAATAGTAGACTAAAAATTGCTCACGCAAAATTAGTCACTCGTACTTGATTTTGAAAAAAAAAAAACACTTTATGATGAATGTGACGATAAAATTAGCGTCACGTGTCTCGGTATACAAATGTTAATATGCCAGTGAAAAATACGAATTAAATTTCAAACTCAAGGATGATTAGCTCAAACTGCAAGAACATTTATCAAATATCATTCTTGAATAAATTGAATTATTTAACCAATTTTTCGTACTTTGTCAATACTGAACTTTCTGATACCTCAAAAGTAATAAAAGTTAGTTTTCTGTTACAAAAGATTTTAGACAATTACGATAACAGAAAATGGAGGAAATGGAGGAAATGGAGGATACACAACATACAAAAATGTGTACAATATCGAAAGAATATTCAATAGCGGAAACATAAAATAAGAAATAAAAAATTACAAATTACAAATTACATAATATAAAATTAGATAAATTTGCGATCTAATGATGGTTTCGTCAAATTTTAGTAGGGAATTTCTAATGATGTTCATGATGGGTATCAGTTACGAGAGATTTGCAATTGAGAAAACTCTCCATTAGAATCTTCAAAAATGTGTTATCTCATATTATCCATATTATCAATAACAGCAATTAAAAAGAGAAAATATAGCAGTATATGTATGTGAAATAAATCGAAAGAGACACGTACATACATATTGTAATGAAATAAAGGAAGGAAAACACTATTAATACAAATATATTTTAATACTGTGCATACTTTACACTTTCACAATATCTATTAAGCATAAAAACCTATTATCAAATTGCACTCAAATTCTTTTGATTCTACTGAAAAAAAAGAAAAATATGGGATGTTAAATATGATATGAAAATTACGGACTTATATGTCGAACAACATACGACACGAGAAAGCCGAGAAAGGACCAATACGAAAGGCGAACGCATCGAAAAGGGGATAGTGGAAGAAAGAAGCGGTTTCTTGCAAAATAACGAACAACGTACCCGAGGTCGAGGACCATCCGTCGAACCTCTGACGAAACTCTTTGTTTCTTACGTTTCCATTCGAAGCAGTAATTGCCGTGCTTTCCAGTTCGACCGGGTAAAACAATCGAGTCACTCTAGGCTACATAAACCGGCGACCGGTCCTTAATCGGACAAGGAAAAACTGGTTCCGCGAGCGAAGAACCGGAGGATCGGAACTGCTATGAACACAGGAAAGGAATAATACGAACGGACGTTTCTATAGAGAAAGGTTAAATTGAGATCAACCAACTACCATCCTTCCATTTCGAATATAAATTATGATTGCAATTTTGCTGCTACTTAACTCGACAAATGATATTCACTATTATATAAGTATTTAGACACGTGCAATTATGTAATTATATATAATAATAATATAACTATTGTATACAATAACTGTTATACAATAACTATTGTATAATTATATACAATAATAATTATTTATATTATAAATATATAATTGTACAAATATATATTTGTTGTAATAATATATATTGTTATATATAATATAGTTTTACAATAGTTTTAACCCTGATTTTGTAAAATCTATCATATGAAATACAATGAAAAGCAGAGCGTTCATATCATTTTTGTCTGTCATACATACTTTTATTGATTGAAAATTTCTTGCCAAGGATGCAATAATATCACTATATTATTGCATTTTGCTAGTACACCATCACCTACACTATTTGATTTCTATCTAACTTTGTAAAGTAGATGTACAAATTCAACATTGGAAGGAATATTATTAATTTGTTGATAAGTATCCTATCACATTTTGACTCAACTTATCGTGACATAATTTCAAATAAAAAAAAGAAAAAGTTGTCTCTCAATCCTCATCGGTTTTTTATGTCAATTTGACACATGATCTATTAAAATAAAAAAAATAATGAATATATAATAGAAATGGCCTCCATTTTTCAAGTATATGTCTTCATGAAATATTTCACTAAGAATAATAGAAAACTACATTTTCAAACTATGATTTATAACCATCATAATTGTTTCGACAATGAAATAATTAGGCATATTACGAGTATGTATATAGATCTATTAAAATAAAAAGATAATACATATTTAATACAAATGATGTCAAATTTAAGAATGGATTATCGTAAATTATCTAAATAAGAATGCTTAAAAAGCATTTTTATTTTTGACACTATAATTGTTTGAAACGTAATTGCTTTTTGTCTACTAATTGTGAGAAAATGTAATATGTATGTAAAAGTAATGATTCAAAGAAACCTAACAGTACCTACGTTTTTATGAATAAAAAGAAAGAATTATCCTGTAATAGAAATTATCCTAAATTATCCTAAATTAAACTAAACACTACCGCATTACTTTCTCGAGAATTGAATAAAAGTACTTGAAGATTTTGTTATTAAATTATAATAGTCTGCACAATCGTTTCTCGGGATAAACTAAAAAAGTACAGTATATCAAGAAGTTTATAAGATATTCGTATTTTTCTAATATCAACACCTATTGAAATAAAAAAGTAATGAATATCTGATAGAAATGATCCTGAACTAAACTTCAATGTGAGTAGTATGTATACTATTTTTTTTTTTGCAAATAGGAAGAATACCTAAGAATGTTTAAAAAATTATACCTCATTTTTAAGTTGCCTACGCAAGCATTTCTCACAATATGTTAAAAAGAATAATAATAATAATAAATGAGAAAGTATATAGTAAGTACATTTTTATAAATTACGTTAAAGAGTTGCAAAATCAATGAAAAATATTATAGATATCTGTCGGTATTAAAACGTAATAGAAACTACGCATTTTTATGCATTTATAAGAAATTTTAAGATACAAAAATGCAGAGAATGCAAATACATAATATGCAAAAATACATAAAATACTATATATGTAATAAAGTAGTGTAATAAAGTAACTCATTACAATATTATATAGCAAAAATAAATTTTTACATAGATTACGCTTCCTTAATTATATTCATAAATATTTGGAAAGATACATAAAAATCCGCAGTTTTGTAATGAATATCTAATAGAAATGACTCCAAATTGGCGCGTTTCTTCGTGGATCGTTCAAATAAAAATACTAAAAAATTGATTTGTTTTTAAATTGCAATAATCTGCGTAATCGTTGCATATTAAATACTGCGTACTAAAGAAAAAAGTAACAAGCAAGGAAGTTCAGAAGAAATATATTAAATAATATTCTCACAATTTGCGAAAAACATCTATTAAAGTAAAAACATAATAGAAACAAGCTTAAACTAAACGCTAATGTAAGTGTATTGTTTCTTCTTAAATTCAATTTAATTTAATTTCAATAAAAATGCTTAAATTATAATAATTTGGTACTTATAGTAAACGAAAAAACAAGAAACTTAACAAGTTCAAACAAAATTCAAGTAAGAAGCATATCAAGTTGACATAATCAATAGCAGATCTAACCCTTGCGGGACCTGAAATTATTAATCATTGGGATTCCGTTTTATTTTAAAATCCATGACCAAATAACAATTATATTAATATTAAATTATAAAAGTATAGCAAATAGCAATTAATTTTACAAAATCTTTATTGTAAAAGTTTATACACTGCATATACATAGGTATATATATGTAATACAAGGAAAAAAATAGAAAAATGTGTAAGAACGTAAATGAGTATTAACTTTCGTATATGCAAATTGTTTTACTGTTTCATCGTAAATAATCTATCATTTTAAGTTGACAAAATGATTAAATAGTTCAACTGTTTTTCAAGTACATTCCTTCTATATTTATTTCTTGTTATTGATACTTTGGAAAATACTTTTTTCTTTGCTTTGTACACAAGAAAATGAATATTATTAAAAATATATTAATTTAATAAACGTCATTCTCAACCAAACTGAAATTTGTGTCCTTTGTTCCTGTCTCTGTGTACTAACAAGTATATCTTATATAATTTCAACGATTGTTTGATCTTTTTTGTTTTTGATAAACGTTTTTGAGAACTCCGTAGTGTTTTGGGATCAATTATGACATTGTTAGCATCAAGATAAATTCACCCCTGGTCGTAATTTACGTTAACAGTTGCAAGGTGTAATCCGATGGAAGAAAACCGAAGGTGGCACACGTGGACAAACGGAGGAGTGACCTAAGATCTAATCACGAGGAGACACGGATCAAACCGTCGCGATCGAGCGAACGGTCGGGTTAGTGAAACACTTGGAAAGGCGGCTCAAGGCTCGGCTAGCCTTGGACGCGTTAGATTGCCTAATATTCAGGCTTCGAGCAATGCTACGTGTCGCCGACAAAAATACACATGAAATTGTGCGACACAATTCACAATGGACTAACAATTCAATCGATTTTGTACTACGTCAGTAGCAAGCTTCGATATCCCAAAAATTTGTCAGTTCCCATACAGGAGATTTTTCTATTTTCGAAACATCTATTATAATGATCATGAGAATTCGTCAAATTTCAACATTCACGTAATTTATACATATTTAAGTATGTTCAAGAGCATCTAGATATTTACTTTCAACAAGATTTTAATTATTTTAAGTTAGGGATAAATCAAATTGCAATGATTTTGTTCTTTACAACTATATAGCTGCTTATGTTACAATTGCTCACGAAAATACTCGAATGCTTATAAGAAATTTTATGTCTATTATATAAAGTATTTTGATATTTTACTAACATTATAGTGAGATACGACTATAATTTGAAATAAGTATAAAAATAGAAATAGATATACAGGTTACAAGATAATTGACAAGATTATAAAAGTATTTCAACAATCAGAATTAATTATATGAATAGACTTCAAAATGCTTAAGATATTGTATACTTTTTTTTACTAAATACATCTTTTTACAAAATCTGTATACAGTTTCGAATATTAATAAACTTTGAAAATTATATATAACAATATATAATAATAATATAGTTAAAGGAGATAAAATAAAAAAATAATAATAATACAATATTCATAAATAATAATAAACATAACAATAATAATATACAAGCATCTATATTAAAAGGTCTTCTATAATAATATAGTGAACTATTGCATGTAAGTTCACGTTATATTGTATGTAACTATTATATCTAAGTTACGTTAAGTTTGTCATTCAAAATATTTTTTCTTCTTCATTTCACTTTTAAACATTAGATTAATAAAATGCCAAGAAAATTATTATTTTACGATATCAACTTATGATTGATTCAAATAATGATGTATTTAATACAAAGTGTGTTTTAACTTTAATTATATTATCGATTTTCACTAATTTCACCAATATTAAATTTATAATTTATGATAAATAATATGATCTACATAAGACAATATAATAAGTTGTCTGCATAAAATGATATTTGTATTAATCATATTGAATTAATATTAAGTAATTATATTTAATTTGTATTAATTTATCTATTACGTGTAATTGTGTGCAATAAATTTGACAAATTATAACTTGTTATCAATTCACCTATATATGTTGACTTTTTAATTACAACGCTACTTAATAATTAAAAAGGAATACTTTAATATATTTACATAATAATAGTCTCTTATAAACAGCTGTATAAACGAATGGCACGATGTTGTGATATTTTTAGTTTTTAAATGTAAAGAAAGCGATAAATGTAAACACGTATTAAAAACCAAACTGGAATAAAAAATTGAAACTCTAAATTTGAAAATAATATAAGTTCATCGATCAATATTTCAAGAAAATCAATTTTTTTTACTTATCTTGTTTCATTTTTTATTAATTTTATTGATGTTTCCAATAAGGATTATTTATATGTACATATGTATATCTTTGCTATATTTATAATTTTTTTAAAATTGTTAAATAACCGTTTTGGAAATCATCACTTAATTCATTATGATATTTTTAATTGAGATCAATTAACACGTTGACATACCTACGAGAATTCATCATTTCCGTACATAGAACAAAATATTTACTATTCATAAAATATTACGTTACAATAGAGGTGCAATGAAAACACATTTTTTACTTTATAATACTATCCAATTACTTATATTATTCGAAATTTAAAATCAATGATATTCATCTCATTTTAATCTCATTACAAAACATTTATATTATAGAAATTGAAACGCCGTGGCAGTCAATGTATGAAATTTATTATCCAATTTCGTCGAATACTTATAAAATTATACAAATTCGAATATTTCTAGATCGAAAAATTTTTTGGTGACTAGATTCACCATTATGTTATGATATATGATATCAATAATATATATTATTGTAATCGTACATATGTACTGCTAATATGTACTACATAGTATAATCGATATAGTATAGTATGCACTATATTTTATCGAAAAACACAAAAAATATCAAAATATTTTACGTAACACACATAATATTATTTATAGAAAATATTTCCATAACTGTTCTCAAATAATACTTTCAGACCAACTGACATGAATCTATGTACAGGGTGTTCCAGATCTCAATCGTCAGACTTTGTCACTTGAAAAGTCATTTTGAGCAAAGAATGTTACATGGATCGATTCGTCTTGATTGAATGAAAGGGAAAGTAGCATAACCTACAATCAGATACAATTTAAGCTACTAAACTTTTAATATAATCATTTATTTCAAGCTATATTTTTACACTGATCTACACTCATTCAGACTAGTTTACACAAATTGTTCAAAATGATCACCTTTTATCTCTGCACGCAAGCAAGCATGCTCCTACGGACCGCATCTATTATGATAAATATTAGCAAGGTCATTTATTGATGGTAATAGTCTTTCTGATTTCAATTCATTACGTATATTACGTTTTCAACCTAAATATATACCTCAATTTCGTACAAAAGACTTACACACATTTATGAATATGGGAATAATACTTCTCGAAAATGAAGACGAATCGACCAATGCTGTATCTAACATTTTTGCCCGAAATGATTTTCCAAACACGTTAGCAAAGTCCGACGGTTGAGATCTGAACGCGTACAAAACTGGACTTGATCTAGCAATTGAAATTTGTCCAATAAAAATAAAGACTGATGTTTGCACGCTGATGCAAGCCGTTTAACCTTCCACGGAGAAATAAATTTCCCCACGGGACGTACGATTCTGATTAAGATTACTCCTCGCATATCGCGAAGGTCGTGGTGCCTCGAGCCGCGTCTACGTGATAGTGAGGCGACGTCCCGTTGCTCGCTTCGGATGTCTCTCTAGATGCACCTGCATGCGTTGCAAACTATGTACATCGAAGCGTGTCAGACGTGTACGCAATGGCGTGCAGGTGCGTGGCCACCGTAACAACGTTCGACGTGCCAAACGATAAAAAGTAACCACACACGCATCAGCACATTGCTGGCGATTTCTGATCATCGCGATCATGGCGGTGAAAACTAAATCCGAGTTCAGTCGAAGAAAAAAAGAGTATAGTAGCTGGCAAAATATAGAACATAGACATTAAATTGGAATCGTTCTTCATTTTTTAAAAATTATGCATATTTTGGGGAAAATTTGAAGGGTATGAATGTGACTTAATAATAAATTTTATTACGATTAAGTATACGAATTGTAAGTATAAAATGGAGGCAGCTTTCACAGTCACATACAGTCAGTAACAAATAATAGAATATGTAATAATAAAGAATGAGATTTGCAGTAATATATTAATTATTATTAACATCTATGCATATAATATTTAATAGTTTTTATATTAAGGAGTAACGATAATAAATATTTCATTTGCAATTTTTTCAATCAATTTGTGATCAATTACTGATCTCTATTTTTTTTAATATTGAGGCTACTGAGAAGGAAATTCCAAGGATTTGCTTAATATTTTTTACAATTTTATGAAATTTAAATAAATTAAAATATTTATAACATTATGGTAAATTATTGTTCAACTCTTCAACGGGTTAATATAATTTGGAATTAAATTTTGCTCGAATTTTTCAATTTTATTCAGAATATTTTACTAAGAAGAAACGGAAAACAATATTTTAATATAATTAAATGTAATTTGTTTGATTGAAAACGACAGAATTCAAAATAATTTCATTTATGGTTATTACAATTATATTTATATTAATTAGACATTATTATTAGTCAATTCAAATTACTTACGCAGAAACTATAAAGCTTGGGAAACAAAATTATATTTTTATAACTGATTATATTTTATAACTGATTCTACATACATAATCACTCAATTAATATTAATTAGGGTTAGTCATTATTTGAACAAAACATTTAAAAAGTAATTAATTAACAACAAAATTAGAATTAAACTAATAATAGAAATAATTAATTATATTTAAATACTACATCATGTTATTTTACTCGGTATTAATTCGAAATAATATTGCAGTGATTTATTTAAAGCAAATAATATTCTCGGAATTATTTTATTATATTATATAGATTATCGAATAAAATAACTGTTTTGTATTTGTTTGTACAAATCATTTTTCAAATAACGTTTTCGATTTTATAATCTCATCTTCTACGAATTTTATTTTCTATAAATCATTTGCCAGTTTTAGACTGTGGACACTTCTATATTTTTGAGAAATATATAATTCCAGAAATCTGAAAGCAGTTTTTTTGATTATTTTCATAAGGATGTAAAATTGCATGAACATCCATTAGTTTAGTTAGTTTAATTCTATGAATTAACTCAAATAGAAAGCTGTTTGCAAATGATTTGATTTGATTTCGGCATAAAATAAAGTTATTTTTCTTATATATTTAAAATAAAAATAATAGATTCATTATTTTAAATAAAATTTTATTTCAAATAAAATTTAATGTCTATGAGACCCTTTATCTTTCTGATAAGTTAAACCTTCTAAATGATCTTCTAATTGTGTAAATTTTAATGCGTGTAATACTAGAGAATTAATTCTTCCAGTAGCTTGACCTTGAACGGTTTCAATGTAACTATCAAATCTGATTTTAAAATCCGACATATATATTGTTAAGAGAATTTTCAGTGAAAAACAGCTGTCGTTTGACATAATGGCAACGATTCGACGATTTCCATATTGTCTACGCAAAGAAAAAAAGTGGCAGTTGGTTCACTTTCTAAGGCCGATGACTGTTTAACCGATCACCCATTACCAGCGTCGACGTCGCGGCAGAAGGTTTGCGAAATGTTACTGTTACCTATACTTGTCTCTCCGTTGCCATAATACCCACAACATTGCAATCAATAAACGAACAATATTTGCCTAATAATGGTGATTCACTTACACAAGCATTCGAGTGAAAGTCCAAAACGACTGATCTTTTTGTCGACAAAACGAGGGAATATGAAATTACGAGTGATACCGGTGCCAATGATGAATAACAAACGCATTCTATTTTTAGAGACGATCCATCGCTTGTTGAACTGTTTTCCATCGCACAATAGTGAATTAATATGTGTCGCCATGTATGCGTATTCTGCACAAATACTAATTTTCATAAGACTGAGTTCTGAATTTAGAGGTTCTGACATTTAACCCATTAAGAACCAAGCAATAGTTTGTAAATATCTCAATTTTTCTGAAATTCCAAATTATCTAAACAAGATCTAAAGTAGGATGTAAATGATAAGTGAATACTTGAAATTAACTTTTATAGGTACTTTTATAGATGTTAATGGAAAAATTCGATAATGTAAATTGAGTGGAAAAGAATTGCAAGTGAAATGTTAATGTTCGCCTTCAATGAATCGAACTAGAAGAAAAACACAAAGACGAAGAAGATGTCAATTTTTTTTGGCAAAATGTTTCTATTAAATTGTCTTTTTAAAATTTCTGAAAAATTAAAGAAGAATGTTTCATGAGTTTAAATTGGTAAGATTAACAGAGATTTTGGTAATAAAATAAATAAAGTAAATAAAATGAAATTTAAATAGAATGAATGAAACAAGATTGAAATAAGCTGAATAAGATGAATAAAATAAAATAAACAAAAAAATAAATTAAAAAATGAAAGGAAATTAAAAGATGATGTTTAACGAATTTGGAAAATTAATTAAAGAATTCCAATCGTTTTTGTGTAAAATTATATTAAATAACTTGTTTTTCTATCTTTTTCGTTATTAAATTAAACATTTTAATCAAATTATTATAATTTCATTAATTATATAATTAATTCATGTTAAAACTTACATTAAATTATACAAATATTAAATATTGAAAACAAATTGAATAAACTACAAGTTTTATCATTTCTATAGTCTCTGGCTGTCGGATGAAAAATGAAAATTAAATAAAAATTTATTTTATTCACTACTTACTTTAGACATTTTATGTAATTTTCAACATTACGTATATTTTACAAAATTTTACATAAACTGAATTTCATATATAACATATAAATTTATGCATGACTTCATAAAAATCTCCAATTTATTTATCATATTTTTCTTTCATAATTCTGAAATACTAATACGTTTTGTAAACTAATATGAAAAGCTGATTAATTTATTAAGATGAAACAAAATTAAAATGAACTTTGTAAGACAATGAAAATTGAAGTAAGTTTGAAAAACAAAACGTCAATATTTATAAATACCGCAATAACCTTTATATAACTTTTTAATAAAGCTTTGAATAACCCATATTTTACATTTTCTTTTTAATACCTTGTGTCATATGATAAATAATAAATGTTTCAAGATTTCAGATTAATTGATGTAATCTTCTGTAATTACGTAATAGTGCTAGATCATGTCCAAATAAATATAGGTATTTGCGAAAGTAAAGAATTCTATAGTAATATGTAATAGCATGCAGTAGAAAATTATATCATTGGAAAGTTTGTTTACGTGCAATAGTTTTGAAAAATAAGTTTGTGTAAAATGCTTTTATTATTTATTTTATATTTAGAATTTCTTAATTATCTAAATTATAAATATTGCATCAAATTCAAAAATATCAATCATATCATGTGGAAAAAGAATTATTAGATCATATTAGTGTCAATCTGAATGTTTATAATTTAATTTCAAGTAGTTTCGTATCTTTGATAATTAAATTATTAAAAAATTAAATTAATAGGTATTAAAAATTATTCCAATCATAATTGTAAAATGACTTTCATGAGCATGATGAGCAAAATGATATTCTATTAATATCTGTATTAACACTTATGATAGAAGATTTATATGAGATATTTTGAAATTTCATTAACATTGTAATGAGCAACGATTATTATGATTGGTAAAATTTGTAATTATTCAGAAAATGTATGCAGAAAATATTTATAACAAACATGCATTTAGTATGTAATAAATATTAAGAATGATCTCATTGAATAATATCATTCCTATAACATAATAGAAGAAATAAAATAATATAAAATAAAAATTCTTACAATAAATAAATAAAAACGTTACAAATACTTTTAAATATATTTTACAATTCATCAATAATCTGAAACAATTCAAAAATTTAAATTCGATTCTCAAAGGTACGATTCTATGAATCTTTTTATATAAATGTCATAATATCATAATATTTCTAAGAGGAAAAAATCAAACAATTTCTGTTACTATAATATTACACGTATCTACTGTAAAGTCTGTCATCATTGAAAAAAAAAAATCTCTTCAGCACTAGAACTATCAACGATCCATTCAACGAAGTACTTTAAGTACTCTGTATTTCATAGATACAACTTCTATCTGTGAAATCAAAGTGCAAGGAATCGTAAAAAAGTTTATAATACGAAGAGTATACTTCATTTTGCAAAAATATCGATCAAATCTCTAAAAGTGTACATCGTCAAATATTATGCAGTTACTCATTTTTACTACATTGATAGCTCTGCTGTTAAGATACCGAGTGAAATCTGATATCTTAGACGTGAATTCTCGAAAAAGAAAAATTAGAAGCATGGTTATAAATAGTTATCACACGGTTCTAAATATAAGTAAAAGCGATTAGCATTAGAAGAAATAGATTGACGATAAGAATGCCGGCTGACAACACGTGCGCGAACACGCGTATTGCGTTTTCATGCTCGTATACAGCTCACGGTTATGACATAACCGTGTAATGTATGCGTTTAAAGGAGACCATCGAGGAGACACGGAGTTGTCTTACGGGGGAAAGCAGTGTTCACTTTCACCGGTTCGCAGGCTTTTACATTGTGAGACGCGCGTACACGGAGCGCGTCTTTACGCTCGTTTCTTCATATGTGATACAATTGCTCGCGAAACTATTTGTACACTTGTAGAAACTTTTTATGAAATATATATTATGTGAAACGTTTCGATATTGCACCACCATTATAGCAAGATTCAAATATGTATAAATTTAAAATAAATTTAAAAATATGTATAGAAATTGCAAGATACTTGATATATTTCGCAAAAGTCACATACACTTCCTCTCAAAAGTCTTAGGACACTTTTATTATTAATATTTAGTATTTATCCTGAATATGAATGATCGTGTAAACACATTTTATAATACAATATATAATATGTTATCAAAGTGTAATATTGTATAAAGTATATTTTATACTTATTATATTTATTACATTTATTGTAAATATAAGAATTTGTATTATATTAGGGATACCTATAAGTAATGTCGTTTTTTCCAAATTTAATAAACATTGTCATCTAATGATAATAATTTAAATAAAATAAAATTTTGTACAATATCAAAAAACAACATTACTTATGGGTATCTTTGTTATATTGCATATTATGTATATAATTTATATTTTCATTTCGTGTAATTTATATTGTAAATATTGTATTTATTGTTTATAATTTATAATTTATATTCGTTGTACTATTTTTATTATATAAATGTAGTACTAAAATTTCTCCTAAGCGCGCATGTAATATTTAATCAGCCACAATTAAATTTCAATATTCAATAGGACTACTTAATAGTTACAATTAGTATGTGATTTGAATTTCTGATTTTCATATTCATTTTCAAATTGATTTCAAGATTTACTAATACAACCATTTTTTGCATAATACACCTAATACATATGTGATTCTTCTTTCATGAGCCGCTATATATATTAATGTACATGTATTTAGATTATACATATATACATATACATGTAGTATATATAAATATTTTACTTAAAATTTTAACAGTAAACATTGGATAATTTTGTAGGCATTGTAGATTTCTTTATTCACAAATTTGTAGAATAATAAAAGTTATAAGTTTGCTTAAATATATTCAAAAATACTATTCTACTAAATAGTCCACCTATTTTAATAAGTTGTATAGTAGTATAGTAGATAATAATGTATAACGGAAATCTACTTCATAAACCTTAAAGTCCTACGTATATTTATGTAATATATATATTTTCTTACTAATCGTAAAATAGTAAAAAGATATTGTAAGATGAATATACATAGTACATATCTTTTATATATAATCTTATATCACAATTCTTATATTTATATTTTAAATTGGTTATAAATTTTATTAATATCAATAATCGTAATCACCATTCATTACAGTATTAGTGAAATTTTAAAACATTTTATATAACACATATAATACATTACATAAAAATTCTTCTATAATAAATGTTTGAATACTTTCGTGAGTCACTATAGTCGAGCGTCGCTTTTTAACTCTGTCAAACGCCATAGATTCTTACGTAACACCAGTCGGAGACGTGTCCGTCTTTGGAAATTTTCTTCCTCTTCGAAATCTTTAAAACGTGCTTCGAGATACGCGAAGATAAGCAAACGTATTACATGCTGGCATCCGAGGTGAAATTGCACGTTGCCAACGTTTAACGCCGCTGGGCAACGTAATTTACCATCTTATCGTTCATCTGAATATTCGTTAATTCGATTTCTTTTATCTCTTTCTCATTACGCTTGGCTTTGCCTCAAACTGATACGTTTTGATGTTACTTTCATCCTTTGGTTCATATCTCACACAATTGTAATGACAAAATCTCGATAAATGAAAATTCCTTGCCATTAACTGCCTATAAATTTCGTTTCGATAGTAATTGATCAGGTTGATGATGCTCTATATAAATTTTCAGATGATTTGCAATCCTCTTTAATCAATGATTCGAATGAAACTGTCGACGTATTGACTTTTGATGTCGCTGCTACAAATACAGCTATATATAGATAACTTTTTTCTGCACTTTCGCATTTTTATCACGAAAATAAGAAAGTTGTTGTTTTATGAACAAAAGCGCAGTAATTGTTTCAGTTTATCTCGGTTGCAGTTATTTTTACGTAAAATTGTCTGTAAAATTTAACAATTACTTCTAAAAGATCATCGAATATTTTATTTCTAAAATATTAGTTTTAAATATCTTTTCGTAGAATTACATTGAATCCACTAGCTTCATAATCAATTACTAATTGTAGCTTCAAATGCACATAATTCTACATATAATTTTGAAAAACTGAAATAATTGTTATTTCAAATATACATCATAAGTATAGCTCTTTGAATTGTAAGATTAAAGTGAAAAATTGTATATCTTAATCAGAAAGATAAGGAAAAGTAAATAAAACTAATTTTATTACCATAGTAGAATAAATAGAATAATAAGAAACTATACTATAGAAATATTTCAATATTACAATAGAAATATTTCAAATATTATAATTGCACAATAATAAAAATTTTATATTAATATTCTTCGGATATTAATATTAATATTACATTCGAATATTAATATAATATTAATTCTAAAATATTCATATTTCAGTATTCAGTATAAAATTTAAAGTCGTCCGAAAATTTAAATATCTATATAATGAACTAATATTAAATAAAAAGAAATAATAATTCTAACTGTTGTCAATTTATTTCATATAAAACGTTTTTTGATATATGTTTCATCATATTTTACACAAATCAGAGTTCAGTGATAATTTTTAAAAAATTATTTACAGAATATATTTTCTTCAATTAAAATCTCCTATCTATTTTTTAAAACTGAAGACAATTGATATTTTATTATTTCCTTTGTGCCATCTTTACTTTATTTCGTTTAATTCAAATTATTAAATATCATTTCAAGATATTCTGTATAATTTTATGCAAAAATAATAATTAATATAAATATTTCATAAGGAGAAATGAAATTTGGAAAGGAAAATGAAATCAAATGGAAAACTAATAGATAAGATGTACTAACTAAACTATGCATTAAGATACATATTAGCAAAATGTTAGATAAATAACATTGTACTCGTTATACTCTAACAGAAATTTTGAAGATTATTAAACATAAAATTCTAAAAGACATGATTTTATACAAAATTGACAGAATTTCCAAAATTTTTAAACCAAACAATGACAGTCAAGGAAGAAAAACTTAAAGAGGAAAACACTGCAATTTCAAAACTAAATTATTGACAAGAGAAATCAATGTATAATATAATTGTACATCGAGTGTTTAATACAAAAAAAAATTGAATAAACAAGTATTTAATATAACAAAAATGTTCAATATAACACATGTATAAAAATGTAATGTATAATTTTAATCTCTTTTGTCCACCACTATATATACAATGGCGGCCACAAACTTACGTACACCAAATTTCCAATGTTTATTATAAACTGTTATAATTTTGTAACGAGAAATACTGAAAGGATAGTGAAACTTCTATTTTGACAATCCTGGATTTTTCATTGTAATAACTTTAAACATAAAATAATAATAATGTAGTGGGAAAATAAATATTCTGTTTTTCCTTAAAATATTATAAATTCAGATGTCATTCGAAATATTGAAAAATTTTTTTCATAATTGAATCTGCCATTGATTTAATGATCCCCCATTGTATAATATTTGCTGTACAATTTTTCTTTCCACCAAGTTATAGAACGAATCCGAAAATGACAGAATTCAATGAAGTCTTAGAATTTCTTGAATATTCATTCAATCCTAATATTCAAAGTTTCGTTACTCGGAGAAAAAAAATTGTACAGCAAGTTCTAAAGAGTTGTAAAGAAGAAGCATCAATTTTCAAATCTACGACAATTTTCAGTCATGAAAATACTTTTTCAATGTTTCAAGAAACCTTTCAATTTATAGTATTTTCGAGGGAAAAAACAGTATCTTCATTTTCCCACTTACTACATGGTATGAAATCATTTTTGTGAAAAGCGAATCCAGAATTGCGAAAATAGAAGCTCCATGCTTTAAAATGGCCTAGATTCGTTGTGTGCATGACTTCTCGTTGTGAAATTATATATAACAGTTTAAATATTGTGTCGATTTTTCGAAACATCAGACATTCACCGCCGCTGTACGAAACGTTTGAAAATTCCGCCGAATCTACAAATTTCCCTCGGTAGAAGACGCGGAGAGCGTCAATTCGCACGCACAATTCGTTCGACAATTTTCACTTCTCCCATGTTTTCTTCCTCCTCCCTTCCCCTCCGCCGCCTTTCTTTCGACCCAGGAGCGAGCAAGTAAAAGCACAAGAGACTAAGCGTGCGTTTCTTCATAAGATACCGCGTATCCTCGCCACGCGATACGTAAAGTAAGGCGGGCACTTTCGAATTGCATAACCGCGGCCCGCGCCTTCGTTCGGTTATGTCAGAAGAAAGCTGTCGAGAGCCTGCCTGGGAAATGTAGGCAGGCATACGTACGTACACACGGCCATTGCTGTCTGCCCGCTTCTTTTTAAATGTTATAAATAAATGTGCTAGCTTCTTACTTCACGATCTACACATAGGCCGGGATCCGCCGGCGAACCAGAACCACACCATTCACGCGTATACCACCGAAACAAAACTGAAGAATGAACTGTCCGAGGATCGCTTTCTTTTTTTTTTTTCTTTTTCTCATGGAGGAAGAGCCACTACCATCACGTACAATCCTCCCTCCGATGATATTCGATTATGTAACTGAGCTGTCTTTACTTGCCCTGACAGCGAAAGATACGAGTAATTATTCCTAATAAATATTCGAAAATCGAGTCTTTGTTTTTTTTTTGGGAAAGGAGGGAGGGAATTTAATATTAGGAAAATTTGAAATTCAGGTTTGAGAAATTTAAGATTAACACCCAAGTTTCTACGACATCGTGAAAAGAAAATCGCACAATTAGCCAGTCACTTTAAAGCGTGAAATTGATTTCATTTTTTTCTCTTTTTTTTGTTTGTTTGTTTTAAAGATATTTTTTCATCATATAGTAAGTGGAAAAATAAAGATACGTAAGATCATCGTTTCTTCAACAGATGTATGGAGCTTCTTAGAATTTTCGAATTCTGTACAGATTCTACTCATTAAGTTAAGACTATTCTAAATTTTTAACGTTCCATAGTAAAATTCTTCTTTTGATGAAATTGAAGGATTCGAATGAAGTTTTATATTATATTAACTCATTGAAGATCAAACAATACTTCAATTTGATCTGAATACTGAATAAATCTGAATACTACGTATTTCACGAAAATATCAAAAATATACAAATCTTTGGAATTTTTTTTCATAATACCAATATTAAACAATGAAATTTAGCAAATTGATTAAAAAGAATTGCAAATTAGATATTATGTCTTAATAGACCAAGATGATTAATAGATTAAGATTAATAAAAATGACAGATTTTAATTGCATAATCAAAACATTATTTTTAAGAATGACATAAAAGTTGAAACTTTATTAAGATTACTTAATAGGTGCATGTACTGTACAATATAATATATCTACTCATATTTTGTAATATGATATCTAGAAACATTTCAGATCTCAAATACTTATTTATATATCAAGTATAGACATTATTTGACTAAAAGATTTGAAAAGTCATTATTTAAATAAAAACATATCATCTTATTTGACTTACGTTATTTTAAAATAATCCTACGTAAGTTTATTTGAACAAGCAAATGATTGACAAATGATTTCACTCTAAATTATTTAATTACTTAGCTATCAAATAGAATAATCTTTTGTTTCATTTTGCACTTTATATTTCTACAAATAACTTCTCAAATAATTTTCAACTCTATTGTATGAACTTCACTGGGATTATTTGTTATTTTATTTCACTGAATTATTTGATTCAAATTAAAGATAACATTAACTTTTATTAAATTAAAAGTAATAAATTACTGTAAAATTCGTTATTTCAAATCATAATTTTTAGCTCAAACCTGTTATATACCAAATGAACAATTTCATAATTTAATGTTCACGTTCAATTGGTTGCACATACGTTTCAATTTCTAACAACCTCGTGAATACATGGTCAAATGGAATAATGTAGTCCGCGAAGTATTTCCAAGATAGTTAAAGGGGTCTCGATCAACTTTATCTTTGGAGCAATTAACAACATCCGGAAACAGCAATCGCCCTTCCGTAATATCGGAGCAACTTAGTTGCACACTACAAGAATGTATAATATTACTTAGTTGCAACACACATGTATAATATTATTGAATAATGTATGATATTACTTTAGTATTCAAGTATGAGAAAAAACATTGTTATCAAACGAATTGCCTGTTACATGCTGTTAGTAATTCATTTGCAATTCCATGCGAAACGAATTTAACTAACTTTACTAAGTCCGTTACAGACTAAATAATAAATTACTAATACTTTAATTTCTTCAAATTCTATAAAGTTCTAGGATCTAAATGGAAGGAACAAATGACAATGACAAAAAAAGAAAAAAAATAAGAATATTTGGAATTGACTTTTATAGACATAATGTTAATGAAAAAATTCGGCTTTTCCCAAATTTGGCTATTTAGTTATAGTTTTTGCTATATTTTCATTACGTTTTTTTTTCTAAGTTCTATATATAACTTTTTTGATCCTCCCCGATTGATTTCTTTTTAGTGATAAAATGAATCTCTTATTTTTGAAAAACAATAGGAAAAAGCTGATAAATTAGAAATTTAGCAAAAATTCGATAATATAAATTGATTGAAAAGAAATAAAATTGAATTTAATATACTTTCCCCCATGTATTGATTAAGAGATAATAAATCGATTGTAAATTTCTTTCTTCAGAAAGCTCGATTTTATCGTTTACTAAATTGTTGTTTTATTATTTAAGTCAAAAATTTGATTGTACAAAAATATAGTAGCTACTCGCGAAAGTATTTGAACAGATACTTATAAAAATCTTTTGTGAATATATTACAACTGTTATATAAAACATTCTGAAACTTCATTAGTGACCGTAATGAGTCACGACTGTGATGATTATATTGAAATACACATGAAACGGAAATTTGTAAATATCTGTATAGTAATTTATAATAGTAAAAATATTATAAATATGAAGAAGTTTACCCGAACACAAAGGGAACAACTTCATTAACTTTCTTCTTATTATCTTATTTGCTTGGTTAATAAAAAATCATAATAGTGGAAATTGATCAATTATAAATTATAAATCTGAAGTTCAATATTAGATTTGTAGCTGGGAAAATAAACCAGGTTTCAGCTCATTCTATTTGAAATAAAAAAAAAAAAATTGAATTATTTTAATTTATTTATTATAAAAATTTAATTTATTTATTTTAAAAATAACGTAAGTATAATAACGCAAGTATAATAACAATTAAACAATAGTGGACCTTTTAAAAAGAAAAATGCTTTTCTGGTAAGAAAAAGATTTGTAAGTTCATTTATAAAATGATTAATAAATGTAAAATAAATCTTCTCCTCATTTCAATTTTATTTGCGAGAGAAATGTAAGAAACAATTGTTTACATTAACAATGTTGATTAATAATGAAACTATTGACATACAAAGAGCTAAAATATTTTTTTTTAATTCAGACGACAGGAAAATCATAAATCAACAGAAATAAAATTATCCGTTCTTCCTTTATGATTAATAATATTACAAATGTCCTCTTTCTAAAATATTTTACACATAGAAAAAGAATCAACAAAATCTGGGAAAGTGTATTACGAAGATAAAATTGAATCAATTTTTTGCAGTAAGCACTTGAATAAGAAAAGAATTTAAAAGAAATTACTTATGCATGCATCTCATAAAAGTGAATCAAAATTCACAATAATTGCGTAATGTCCAGCAAAGAAATATGATCGTTAGTAATAATTATGCCTGACTCTTTTGCAACAAGCAAAAACATCATTTGAAAGTGTTTTAAAATGGCAACAGATGTTATGATATTTTATAGTTCTCATTAGCGTAATGTAAAATTTATTTTTGACAAAAATACTGAAAAACGTCAAGTAAAAATTATGAAATCATATAAAATATTTATACTAACATTTTCTGATCTTACTTATATATAATTTATACTTATTCATATAATTAATATAGATCAAAAATTTTTCAATAAATATTTAATAAAATTTATCTGATTAAATTATTAAAAAAAAAAATATATGACATGAAAACAAAGAGTAACGAATGTGCGATTATTATATAATAATAATTATTATATATTACCTTGATCTTCATATTGAACATTTTCAAACGTTTATGTTTGAAGAAATAAAAAAGATATAATTAATATCCATATAATATTCATATACGTAAGTAATCATTTGATAGATGAATTAAACATTTAAAGAAGAATTAAACATTTTCATATGGTAACAAGTTAACTTGTTTAGCGCTATTCAATAATCTGTAAATTATAATTATGATAAATTATACAATTACAAATATAAATTATAAAAAAGTTATAATATAAATTTAATATTGTAATTAAATTACGATTATAATTATAAATTATAAAAAAGTATGAAATATTATAAAATAGTTTATAATAATATTAAGCACAAATTTATATATATATATATATATATATAATTGATAATTGTAGGTTTTATATTTATAATATAATTTATATTATTATTATTTACTTATTTACAATATATTTATATTATTATTATATATGGTTATAAATATATTTATAACCATAACTAATTATTAACTTATTTCCATCATATAACAGTAATTGCAGATTTTTTATCATATAAAAATAATAACAGTAATTATAATTCTTATCGTTGCATTTATATTTCATATTTTTTAATCAAAAAGGATGATTTTATATTTAAGTCGTCACTGGTTCTAGAGTTCAAAACGAGGCAATGCGAATAAAAACTTATTACAATCAAATCACTATTTAAATAACGAATTAATTAATTTTTTTAGATTTACAAGAAAATACAATATATATACATAGCAAATATCTGTGTATTACTATTAATAAAAATAACACATGGAATCGCACGGACGATTTGGATTAAACTTGCAAATAAGCAACATGTACAATAAACATGTACAATAAGCTGCTGTAGAAGAAGAAACGGTAAAAGCAAAGGGAAGAACGTAGCGGTGACTCAAGGTAAAACGAGCACCTGAGCCTCGATTGGATCCGGGTACCTGTTTGCTCCAAACACAATTAACCCCCTATGGTGAAGCGTAGCTTCTCTTTTTTGTCGAGCTTACCGGGGAATTGTCATCGTCGAAACGGTCCCACGTCAGTGCCACGTGTCTGGCCTGATTTACAACCGATTTGCATTTTATTTCCAACCTTTTCACCTCGTGACACAGAGACCCCCGGAGTCTCTCTCTCTCTCTTTCCTTCTTTCTTTCTTTATTTTCACCGATGTAATCCGTTACACAGCGCAAAATGGTTAAACGGAACCAGGGAGAAAAACCAGAAAGTTCTACTTTTGTAAACGATTCTGTTCGAGAAACAAGGTCAGTAATGTCAATATTTTTAGTAATGCAGTGGGAAAGCATTTCAGCATTTCTTGGAATTTTATTGTTACGTTACATTGTGCAGTCTAGTGACTCGGTTGCACATTTTATGTAATTACGAATCGAAGAAACGATCTAAATGCTTGCTTGAGATTTTTGAAGGAAATGAAACTTGCAATTAGTTCAAAAGTCCAGATACAGTTTTTTTTATTCAAAAAGGTTGAAATAATATATAATTAAATGTATAGATGTATTAAATATACTGAAATGATATAATATTAAATATTAATAATATAATATAACATATTAGAATAATATGTAAACCTATATGTAAATTATGGATTTTGAAATATTTTCTGAATATTTATAGATAATTGTATTAAGTTCTGTAACAGATATAAATTAATTTAGTATAATAAATATTATAAACATTGCATAACTGTTTACTTCCATGTTTCTAATATTTATACTATCACAAATAATAATTATTTAGATACATATACATTATTGCAAATATGTTCAAATAAAACTCTTTAACTTATTAAAAACTAGAATCGCATCATCCCATTTAATTAATTTGTACTGATGAATTCTATTCAATCCACACTGCGATTATGAAAAAAAATATCAAGAATCTGTTCAGTATTCTATTTCTCTCGCACGTTTTGCAAATTCAAACGTCTTTATGAACACTGAAAAATGTTTTTAATTAAATCCATCGTAGCCTTGAAAATTAAAATTTTAACAACGATCCCTTAAAAATTTATTTCTTGTACGATTTTTTCACAGATTTGTAAGAGTTGAAAATATCGAAAATTTCTCGAATATCGAATTTACGGATATTTCTTACACTTATCTATACATAATTGTCGTTATTAAATAAAGCGAAGAAATTGGAAGAAAATAATTTCTCTTAACAAGAAAAAGTTCCATTAGTTAATAAAAACGGAAAGTAGAATAAAAAAGTTAGCTTTAACTTAGTTAGTTTAGAATAAAAAAGTTGGCTTTTCCACCACGTTATTATTTCATAAATTACAATTAATAAGAATAACAATGGAACAATGTTTCCTTATTAGAAAAATTTATAAACGGTGTGAAATCAAGTCGTGAAACATTGCAAGAAACTATAACAATAAAGGGCAATTAACTATTCATATAAAAGGAAGATTATTTAAACGGTATGATAAAACAGTGTAAGATTGAATGTCACTTGCAGTGATCGAATCACTTTGAAATAGACTGCGATAACAATGTAAAATCGTTGAAGTATTACCTTATCTTCGCCGTATCACTGTCATTCACGAATGAGCCATTACTTTTTATCGAAGTTACACTTTATCTCTCGTGTTATTAATTATGCTTCGCAACAATTATACTTCTATTACTATCTTTATCTTCAAGTATATTCTCGTTTCAAGTAAATCATTACGAAACATCTTTTCCATCATTACGAAACGTTCTTCGTTTCTTCCTTTCTCCTATTTAATTAACCATTTGTGATTTATGTTTCTCGATCGTTTTATGGGTTAATTAATCGAAGCTGAATTTGTCTCATGTTTATTTATTATGGACAACCGAAAGCGATATATCATTCAATGCATCGTTCATATTAATTTACGTGCACGCATATGTCATAAAGCAAGTTCGAGCAAGTCTAATTAGAATACGTTTAACACATACAAATTAAATGCGTACTATGTCGAGTATCGAGAAATAAGTGTTACGCAAATGAGTTAAATAATAATCCATTTCTCAATAATATTCGTTAAATATTGAACGCGCGCATTGAACGTAAAACTAGAAGCTTGTATCTATCTATAAAGTCTTTTTTATTATCTTCCGCGTCTTCTTTAATGTGTTCGACGATTTGTAGAAAAAAAAAACTGTATTTGTATAAAATGCTTTCGTATAATTGACAACATAAGTTGCAAATAACTTTTCAAATAGAAAACGAATGTCGTATCACGACGAACCTAAGTACCTACTCATTTGAATGACGTTCGAATATAATTACATATTTTTTTTTTTTCTAATTACAAAGTCCATTATCAATAATATTATTGAAAAATGTGCATTATTTAATATATAATATTATCTTATCGTGTAGTTCGTGATATTTTAGTCTATTAATATTTAATATTTTAATATAATAAAAAATATTTATTTCTTTTGACATTATTTCATTTATATTTAATGTGTCACACAAAATTATCATTCTTATTATTTTGTTTTTATTTTAATATGAAAAGAAATAATAATAGAAAATTACCTTTTTTCATTTAGATATGTCTTTCGGTTCATATTAAATAACGTTAGAAATTATGTTTTCAAACATAAAATAATTCTGTACACATGCAATGAAAAATACACGTATGACATATTTCTAACTAAGTTCGATAAATTTATGAACAACAAAGTATTTATGTTAAGCATAAGAAATATAAACGGCGCTTTATAATATTAATTCTTCGTTCTTTATTTCCTACCTATTATTGTGTGATTGTTAAATTATAAAAAGAATATAATAAAGTATAAATAATTATCATGTACAAACTTGTCAAAGAAATCTATAGACATCTGTCAAATTTTAACTATTTAAGACAGAAATAAAAGCGTTTTGGATACTTTATGAATCTTAATTACACAATTTGATAATTGAAATTGGGCTATTTTTAGAGTATTGATAATGTTTCTTATATTTATTTAGAAGAACATATAAATTAATCAAGAGTACATATATAACGAATAAAATTAATAATAATAAGTAATAATAATAATATCATCATTAATAAATAATATTCGTCAAGTCCTTTGATTGACAATACATTACATTCTAATTATTATTATATTACATTATTACACGACAATTATGCATTCAATGAATCATTTTTTTCAAGATGCGTCTAAGCATTTATAGTTTTAGAACATAATTATAGCAAGTAAAATAAAAATATGAATTAATTTATGAAATTGAACACATGAAATTAATTTAGATACACGTAACTTATATATTATACATAAACTGTCATTTAAAAATTTACAACTTTCTAAAAAATTAAATTTCCTTTGCTTGAGATCTTCAAAAAGATAATTCTTTAGGTGAATAAATAGTTTAATAAGTAAATCAAGCGAACAAATACATTTTTTTATAGTTACTTACAATTACTTATTATTATTTATTATCTAGTGGTATACTTTCTTATCAAAAATATCGAAATTATAATATAACATGTTGTATGTTAGAAATACTTTTGAAATATGAAAACTGTGTCAAATTGATGCAACGAACGGAGGGTTGACTCCTTTCTTCAAGGAATCACAATAGTCTGGTTGTACATTCGACCGAAGAGAAGTGTTGAGGAATATGCTGATCGAGGGAGAAAGACGAGGTGCTGATCGTGTGGCCGTGCAAATGCGTGCTCACGATTGTCACATAAATAGGTCACCGGTATAACGCCGGTTGAAGAAAGGGAAAAAAATGTAATCGTGCTAGCCACTTTCCTTCTCGTTCGCCGTGGAAGGTGTCGCGAACTGTGTACGCGCAACGGCGACGTTTACTTACCCCGGGCGTAAATGTTCGCTCAAGCAGTTTTAAAGCAGCAACGTTCGACTTCCTCGACTATTTGCTGTTTCGCGATACTGTGGGCTTTAAATTCCCACGTAAATCACTCTTCGTTAACATTAATCCTCAAATAGTATCGTTGGATCGCGGATAGCTATAATAATATATAATACATACGAACCAGTTAGTGAAAAAGTGATATAAGCCAACTTTCTGCTTAACAGACTAGTTTCGAAAAGTATAATTTTGCAATAGTAATAAAAGGATGTAACTTTCTTTAATATTATTGCATTTTTGTTTTGAACTTTTATTTCGCTTTTCATTACTCGGAAATTCACCTTTTTAATTATTAAAATTTTGATTCGTGTTCGACTTTATTTTGAAATTTATTTTGAAATTTAAATTCTCTGTGATAGAAATTAGTAATAAAATTTAATTGAAGTGAAAATTTTAAACGCTAATTTAACTCTTAATTGTGGTTGATATAAGGATTAAAGTATTATATAAATTAATTAAATATAATTGAAAACATGATGTTTTCTGAAGAATCTATAATATTTCAACATGATCGCAGGAGTCATAAATATATAATAAGAAATGTGTGAAATTAGTTGCAAAAATTTATTGTACGTAATTTGTTGAAAATTTATTACCATTGTATATAAACATAATACTAGATATCCTTATAGATGTCTATCGATATTGACTCTTGAATAGTTGAAAGAAATTGAACAACAGTAAAATAAAATTCATCCTGAACGTCATTGATACCTTGTATAAAATTTGCGAACATGTATTAAAGTAATTACATTTTTTATTCGAATGAATGAAATTATAATTATAACGTTAATATAATTTCCCCAATTGAGGTATAAATTCCATAAAATCCTGCGGATATAAGAAGAAATGATCTATTCTAAATGATCATTAATACAAAGCATGAGCTCTCATATTCAATGAATCAATATAATTCTGGAATAATACTAATTATTAAGTGGCAGGTTTTTATATTTAGCAGGTTTAGTTTATTTATGAGAACCTTCAAAATACAGAGAATACACAGAATATATTATGCAAAAATGTACAAAACATCGAAAGCAAAATATAAGCAGCAAAAACAGATTTCTGTTTTAGCTTCATTTATTTGATTATTGTATTCATAAAAATATGAAATTGCATAAAAATCCACAGTCTAATGATAGCTAATGTTTCTATTTCTACAATCAACTTAATAATTTTAAACATTTAGGGGATCATAAAGTAGATAAATATTAGCAATCGGTTATTAAATTGAATATTAAATTTATTATTAATAAGTTCTTCAAATGAAAAATTTACAAAACTCATCAACGATTCATGTCATTTCTTGTTATTAAAAAAAAAAATTAGAATAATTAAACAATTCTTTATTTATGCTAAATATTGCTGTCTTTAATAAATGTTCAATTAAATATTTGTAATGTTAATGTAATATATCAAAAATTCCTGAAATGTTCATTTTTTGCGTATTTTAATATTAATGGTAATAAGCGCAGATCAATATATGTATAAAACTTGTGACTAGAGATTCAATAATGTAAATACTCTTCATTGTATATGTAATACTTATTTAAATATTAGTGATTATTGTTTCTTATCTATTAGTTTATTCTCAGTAATTACACTGAACTTGATAACTGAACAAATTGAAAGGCGTTGGTTACGAAAAGTTTCGAACGTGCGTTTGATACTGATAGGAATGCGTTGCGTTTTCATTAAGGGAAACGGTAACGAGAATCAATTATCCTTTGCAATATAAGGATATTTGAGATGTTGTATAGAAGGAAAGCGTGTCAAATTTACGTAATTTATCACAAAAGATATCAAGTTTAATGTGATGTTAAACTGATGTGAGCTGAAGTACATTTGTATTGATTATCTCGTGGAAATTCATTATATGTTGTTAAAAATTACTCGCTTTTAATTTTCATTGAAGTACCTACTTCAGATTTTTACGTGAAACATTAAATACAGGTATATATATTTATACATTTATTAGCTTAAACTGTAAAGTGGTTCAACATCATTTGTTGCTGAAAACGATTTATTTTTCATTTTTATTTCGAATTTTTATATGAACTATTAAATATAGGAATAAAGAACAATAAATCGTTATTTCAAATCGTTATTATTTATCTTCGTTTCAAGCAAAATTTTCCTAATTAGATGTAGACAATATATTAGGGTATTATTAATTTAAGTTAATTTTTTAAATTATTATCACTAGATGGCAATGTTTTAAATTTGAAAAGAAACGACATTATTTATGGGTACTCCTATTATTTACAATTATTTACAATTTATACAGAAACCTTTGAAATAAAAAAAGAAATTAATTAAACACAATACGTGTGCCATAGTTTTGTGATCTTTATTCTGTAAAAATTTATCAGCTCATAAAGCAAGCTCTTATGCAGTTGTTAACACTACCAAACTATAATTCCATTCTAGATTTTTATAGTCTACAGTACTCATTATTAAACAAACATTACAAGCAATATTAAAAATCATTATAAAACAAAAACAAAAATTAAAATATATCCAATAAAAATAAAACTGCTTTTTTTTGTTCAAAATGTTCAAGTTACATTAGATTTACTGAATTTCAGATCATTGAGGATGAGTATAATAATAGCTTTCTGCATAACTTGATACAATTGAAAAGAAAAACAGGTGAAAATGTTGCAAATGCTTGCAAATTTCTTGTGACTATCTTATATGTAAATGGAGAACTCGGAAGTCAATCAGTGTAAGTCTCTACAAATATCTTTTGTTGTTAAAAGTCTTTGTCGACGAAACAGTTTACTTATTATAATTAAATTGTGGACCGAATTTTTAATGAAATTAAAATACAGATTAAATAGATTAAAATACAGATCGAAGGTTTGAAGAAAAATATGTTTGTACAGCACACGGCCTCTGAGTTCTCCAATAGTAATAAATTTTTAGAATAGAATAAATTTTAAGATAAATTCACTTATCGCAAGAAAACGATGATAATAACGAACAGTAATAAATTCTATCATTTTTCTACGATGAATAAACTCATCGAGATAAACGATTTTTGGAGAATTGGAGAATACATTAATTGTGTATTTACGTAACGAAATTGGGAAATTAACAAAAAGTGGAGTTGATTAGTTAAACTTCTGAGAGGCTAATATACGACTCGTATCATGACCTTGCTACAAGCAATGTTACAAAACAATATCACTACATTACGAATAATTGGAAGAAAACCTTGAAGAATAGTCTATATTACATTTACCACATTCTGAGATAACGCTGCGATATAGAAGCTTGTTTTACAAGCTTTAAATTAAACACTCGAAGTGTATCTTTTTTCTATTTTACGTTCATTTCTGACGAAATATCTGCAACCTATGCGCACGAAAATAATGTACAGACTAGAATCATACTATTGATACTAATACTGTTGACCAAAGTGACCAAAATGATCAATTTACAATTTTTGTTAGAAATTTTATAGATATAAAACAATGTATTTTTAGAGATTTAAATGTTTTTTCGTAAAATGTATAAATAAACGTTTACGTAATTTATTGTATGATAAAGCTCCTTTATCGTTTTACTATAATGTCTCTGATAAAAATTTTATGCTTCAGTCGCCGATAGTTCTAGTATTAATGTATAAGTTAATTTTAAAAATTAATTGTAAATTTTTTTAACGCACAAATTTGTAACAATAATAATAAATTAATAAAAGAATTCTAATCCAAGAATTTTTCTACTTTAAAATTAATAATTCTTACAGATTTGAAATTTGTTAGTTGAAAGTCATGTAGAAGTAATTACTCCTTAAGTGAACTTTCAATTTTAGTTTAACAATTTATGTTCAATTTATCAAATGGGTAAATGGAAACAAGATTTTCCTTGCATTGAATTATACAAATCTTCAAATAATAACGCCGACACATAACATAATTATTAATTTAAAATTAGAAGGTACAACAGTTTCAAAAGATTAAATACATGATATTTTGAAGAATCCACATACAGTTTTATTTAAAAGATAAACGTATTACAATATATTGAATAAAATTATCAAAGTGTTAAAAATGACGAATTTATAATTTTTGTTCGAAATTTTATAGATGCAAAACAATGTATTTTTGAAGATTTCATTGATTTCTCTACTTTTTATTTTTCAGCATATTATAAAATTTTTCTACTTTTTTATCTTAATGTCTCTAATGGAAATTTTATGCTTCGATTATCGGTAATTCTAATGTTTAAGATGAAGAATATTTAATTAAATGAATCTATAATCTGTTACATGCTCATTTAGTAGTAAATTTTTGGTAATTTCAAACGCTCGAAAAGGCTTAATTTATAAAAGAATAAACTGCTAATTATAAAAGAAAGTCAAAATACTTCCTGCATATTTATTTAATTCCAAACTTAAATTCTAAGTTTAAATTTCTTATTTTTTGCAATTCTATTAAATATGGAATCTGTTTTAATGATATTAAATTTCAAATAATATTCTTTTCAACTTTCTCGATTATTTGTTGATCTGATAACAAGTTCTATCTTCTTGTAATCAGTAATCTCTAAAATCAATCAACACTAACATTCCTAGTCTCTAGATTTCTTCCTATCGTCTTTATATCGGATTCTTTGGGACGTTAAATGTAGTACTATATCAGCACGTGTTCGCTTTATTCTGATATCACGCTGTGGAAGTTCTACTGTGCAAACAAGACTGTCGATCGTAGGAATAGACAAAAGTGCGTGAAAGATTATCGCGTGCCAGCGACGCGGAAGAACTGGGTCAGAGTGCTGGAAGCGTCGATGTCGAAAAGAATCGGGGACGAAATGGGTCAGCGCCGGAAACGATGTCGAAACGAATCGCTTCGTCTAGTCGCGCTTTCTTCATGACCTTCCTCTTAATCTATAAATACGTACGTGTGCACGTATGTGTGTACGTGTAGGTGTAGATACGTGCGTGCACGACGCTAGAAAAACACGATGCGTACGAGCTTACGAGCGCGTATCGTTTGTGCAACAATTGTTCCGAGCGAAATATAGGTCGGCGCCGTACGATAGTCTAGGTACTTACTTTCGACTCGGCTCACAGGCTGACAAACCATCCATTCGATGATGAGCCAAAATTCGATCACGAATCTCTTCTTCTAGCCTTGCTTTTGTTCTTATTACAAATTTTGTAATATTATTTACTTACTTACGGATATTGTGACGATGCCATGGAATTTTGTTCTTTATGGTTTTAATCTTTGTTGGTATATGGGGCATACTCGAATAAAAATAATTATTTAAATAACGTCATCTTATTCGAATTTCGAAGCAAAAGCTTCACGCTTTAAAATGAGATCAAGTGGATTGTTATATGATTGATGAATACTACTTAATGAATTCTTCATAATTTATTTCAAGGAGCAAATGATTCTTCTCCAAGTTATTTAATTATTTGACTATTAATAGCGAATTTTTGTGCGTTTATAAGAAATTTGAAAGTGAAGAAATGCACATAATGCATGTAGTATGCAAAAATATATAATATATCCAATTTTATTGCAATATTCTATATAATAATTAATAGAGAAATCAATTTTTTATCTACATCTCTTTTCTAAGTTTTATTTATAAAAATATGAAACTGCAGTCTGGTTAACAAATAAAACAATTTTTTTTATTTCATTTTGTACTTTGTATCTATTTCTACAAACAATTTCTATTCTGTTGTACTTCTGCTGGGATTATTTGTTATTTTATATCGAAGAAACTCAAATAAAAAATTATTTGCAAATGGTTTATTTAGTTTGAACTTGAAAAAAATTTTTTATCTTTATTTCAAATAAAACTTTCTCAATTTTAATCGAAAAGCAGCAATGAATTATTGAGAATGTTAAATTAGATAAATATTCCACAATAAGAACAAAAGGATAATCCATAACTCAAAATATTATTTGTTTTTTCCTTACATTTTTTTAATGATAATTGCACATTTCAAAGAACACACAAACTAAAATATGTAATAAAATAAATCAGATATATTATGAAATATATGAAATATATTAGAAATATTTGAAATATTTTGAAAAGACAATATTTGTCTTTTTTCGTATTATCCAATTTAATTAACACGGAAGTTATATACATTTCCTGTAAATTTAATTTGTTTTAATATTTAGATAACATGGGCTATATTCTTGGCATTTGGAACTACTTTTCCTTTGAAACCATTTTGCTAATCACGTTTGATTTTAACTTCACGTTCAATCACTTTTTTCTTCCTCTCAATTAACGCGATCTTTTAAACACAAGCTATAAGCATATATTTAAATTGATTGAAACACAGCCTATAATAATTCTTTTAATTATTACATTCTATTGTAATCTCATAAAAGATATTAATTTTAATTTTTCGTTGAAGCACAGTTTATCTGTTCATTGTTATTTTTACAAACTTCATTTCATTCGTTTATATAACTATATATGAGCTGCTTATTTGACAAGTTGATTAACTTCGAGACCTCATCGAGGCAGAATGTAGAGAAATTGATAAAATAATGTACGTTCTTTCTTAAAATTCCTTTTAAAATTAAAGTCCAAATGAATTCAGTAGAATGCATTATTACAGACATAGCTCTAACCTAACGTGTAAAATGCATAAAAATTGAAATCACATTGATGATTTCAATAAATGAAAAAAAAATAAATAAATAAACAAATTATCTCTTTTGACATAAATCATCTCTTATTCCAGGAACAAAAGAATTCACAATAGTAGAATTGCAAAAAAGCTCTCTCATATATCAATATCTTCTTAATTCTCGAATTTTTCTTGTTTCTGTATTACTACAAAATTATTTGAAATTGCCACGGTAACAATTACTCTTGCGCAAAGTGAACTATTTATGGAAATGAATTTCCACAGAAATATCGCAAGAAATCTAGGTGTGCCGATACTTTTCTTTCTCTATCTAAAGCATCCAATTCAGAAACGGTAGCATATACATTCATTTTATTTATGCCACGTTTTATTACTAAAATATAACAATTATTAAATATAACAATTGCAAATCACGTTATATTATTGGCGGTATCCGACGATAGAACGCAAACTCGATGGACAAACGAGGGTAATACGCTATCAAATGTATTATTAGCCCCCGAGGTATATATGCTTTCAATTCGTCCGCGACACGGCCAGGATAAAATATCGCTTATATCCTTATTTGCAAGGAATAACGCTTGCGCAACATGCGCGGATGATATTATTAGTGACCCGTCTGGATGATTGCTCGGCAGCTGGCTGTGCCAAATGGTCAAACGGTCTAGGCGCTTTCTTCCCGACCTTCCTCGTCTATAAATACACGTATGAGCTTACGCGACTGCGTTTATGCAATTGTCTGTCGTAAAATAGGTCAAGCTATCGTGGATAAGGCTGTTTTATTTTATCACCAATGCCGTTTAAACTATCGTCAGATTTTTCTTCCTGTTTACAAATGGCTCTCCGCGCAACTGAATGTCAACAGATTATTTGCCCCCACTGCTATTTTTCTACGCAACTTTGTACCGCTTATCTCTGATTGTCGGTACCTAGGGAGCTCTTCAATTAAATTTCATTCTCGAATTCTATCTGAAATATTGCTTCAATATATATGTAATATACTGTTATATGTATAGAAAATGCTTCGTTTACTTTCTTTTGTAAATCACAAAATACCAGAGTTTCAAAACAATGACGTGTGACAATTGCTCACGAAAGTGTTCGAACATTTCTAGGAACTTTTTATAAATATATTAGATATGCGTGTTGTTGAAATGTTTCGACATTTTATTGACGCAACTCTCGTGATTAGATTGTTCAAGTTTAAACTAAATCTAGAAATCATCATTGAGATAAATTATCGTGAAATATCTTGTTAAAAGTAATATAGATCAATATCTTTTTAGTTAGAATTCAATATCCTTTCGATCAATGAAAAATATATGGTTCCGTTTAGAACAATTAAGTTAATCTTGAAAATTTTTAAACATATAAGAAAAGTCAATAATCGAATAGGAGGCGATTCCGTATGTAAAAATTAATCGAAGGAAAGAAGTAACATTTTTCGACATTTCGTTTTTCAAAAAAAATTGAATTTGAAGACTTAATCAAGTACACATATATTGGACTATCACCACAATTATAATAAATATGCATTAACGAACAAGAAATAGATGATATATAATGGATAATATATATGAATAATATATGGATAATTTACGCTATTAAGATTAATTTTAATAGAACATTGCATTATTAGATAAGCTGTTCAAAATATCCTTGAAGCACATTTCTTGCTCGCCTTATCAGTAAGTCATGGACTGGTATTACATTTTTCTGAGGCTTTATTTAATTGAAAACGTTTATTTTTTTCTTTCAGTTACTGAGAATTCACACTGATTTCCACAAACATTATTTCTTTAAAACGATCTCAGAAGAAACCCACTGGATCTTGTCCGCCAATTTATTGTTCCGCCTCTACTTATCCAATATTGATGTTCATTTAATAGTAGTCATGAGACTTGATAAAATTTTCAAGCTCAATTTTCTGAAAAACAAAGCATCGAAAACAAAAAAAATGTTATTTTTCTTCTTTTCTTTACTTATTTTTACCTTTTTATCACTCGTTCGATTCCATGCTGTATAAAATATTTTGACATTTTGTTAACACTATAATAAGGCATGACTATAATAAGTCATAATTAGACTGGTCAAGTTCAATACATTGACGCAAATGACGGCTATCGTGCGGCTATCGTGTATGTTTTTGCTAAAATAGTACAAACAAACTTATCACGTGTACATATGTACATATTTCCAACAGATAATGGTTTTGTATTTGTAACATGAATGCAATAGTTTAATCTTTTGTATTATTTCAAACATGTTTGTATTGTCGCTGTTAATTGTTGAAAATTCTGCAGAATGATTTTATTAAGTATCCGTTCATTGTTGAGATGTTAAGATCAAAACAATTGAAATATTGTTAAATGTATGTATGTTTTCAATCACATTGAGAAATATAACAGAGAATAATTAAATTTACCAGATTTTACATTTCTAGATTCGAAGGAATTCCTAAAGAGTCAGTATCGAAAACTCTTTGAAAACAAAAATATCAATCTTTCAATGAAATTTCAACATTGTCTACTTTCCCTACACAAACAGCTACAAGCAACGAAATCCTCGTGTTGAACCGATTTCTCATTCTTAAATAATTATCCAGAGTACAAATACGTTTCCAAATCGTATAAAATAAAACTAGCATAAAATGTTGACGTCAGGATCTATAGCGAGTTTGGAAAACAAATAGACACGTCGTGTGTGTCTAGTGCTAGCTACGTATGTACATATCTGAAGCGAAGCTACTTGAAATGCGCGAGAAAAGTTATTGCGAAGAGTCGGGGGGGGGGAGGGGAGGGGAGGCAGCTGGTGAGCGTATAGTATACGCGTACATGCGAAAGATCGGGCTGTAAATAGGGCAGAGGCCAGTGACGTCGCCGAGAAAAATTCGGGTCACCGGAGGCTTTCTTCATGGCCTTCCACCTTCCTTGACTTCTCGCAGCTACTTCGTTTTCGGCTGCTCGCCGATATAAATAGTTAACCACGACGACATAGCGTGTTACGTTCAAACGCGTGCCGAGTGCGTGTACAGAAGAGACACGCATGCATCGCGGACGCACCGCCACGCGATTATGCCCTTCCCAAGTTGCCACGAGTTACGAAACGTTCCTCGATCAGGGCCGAATTTACCTTGAAATACGACATATAATTTGCCAGAGCTATCAAAATCGTCAAAATGACTGATTCTCTATTTTACGACAAAAATTTTACACGCTGAATTTTTAGAAATTTTTTAATAACTATTTTTTATTATAGTATAAATTTTTTCCCTACTGTTTACAGTCTTTAATTTTCCTGACGTACGTTTCCTTTAAAAACTGGTGATCAATTCCTTTGAATTTTTGAATTTTTTTTCAATTTTGTTGTTTCAATCAAAGCATTTGATTGTACATTTGGAACAAATTTTCTTAATAATTAGGTTGGACACTACTAAAAATTATGTCTATATTAATATATCTCTAATTTTAAAAGAAATATTAAATTACAGTACCGTATCCATTTCTTTACTTTCTGTTTTATGGAGTTCGATTTGGCATATGAGAGACTCGTATGTTTTACGTCTTAGTCGCTGGTAACTCCAATGCTAAAGATAGGATCGAGTACTTTGTAAATAGATTTAAATCGTTGTTGAATTTGAATTCTACATAAGTGTAATAGAGCTTTTCATATTTGAAGTAACAGGGAAACAAAAGTATTCGATTGATAGAATTTTTGGATAATAGAATAGCTACTTTATTAAATTACATGTATCCAAATGAAGATCAGGAAAATTATTTCCTAATATAATACCTATGTATATATACATTATTTAACATTATATTTAATATAATATAATTATTTAACAATCAATTAATATAACGATATACAATTTATTTTATTATTTAAAAATATTATATTATATATTTTCCAGATTATTGAATTATCTAACTTTTTTAACTTAAGTGATTTTGTAAAGTTACATTTCTTTTGCTTTTCAAATCATTAAAGTCCTCTTCTTCGTTTATTGTCTCAGTTTGTGGAAAAATTATGTCAAACGAAACGTTAGCGCAAACATAATGAACATAGTCTTTTAAATTAATCATAGTGTGTTTTTAGTGAAATCTTATATTACATATTTTATTTTATGAATTCTTTTGACAATTGAATGCAAGTATGATCTCAGTAGCAATTAAATTTAAAATTTAAATATTTCTTATGTATTATATTATACAATGAAACTATTGCAATATTCTTCTTAATAGTTTCATTACACAATTTAAAATACAGTCAATATCTTTATAAATAAAATAAATTAACACGAGAAATGGCATCCATTTCTATCATTCTGTATCTATACCTACTAACAAATATTCTTATTATTAATATATCACAAGTTCGAATATGTGCTCGTGCTGCTTGTACAAACAGGTAGAAGCTTCTTCAAATTATCAACAACACAAAATAAATACAACAGAAAACGATTGAACTTTTTAATCATTCTGAATTGAATTAAAATTGAATTAGATCACTGTCATATAACGAAATAACAAAACAATTTGCATATACGAAAGTCAAAAGGAAAAATCTATTGTAAGTGCTCATGTTCTTACAATTAATAACTATATTAATAACTAATTAATGACTATATGTCATATTCATGTATAATTTATTATATTAATGATATTACGTAATATGTAAAATACAATATGTAAAAATTCGAAATAAAATTATTTTCATAAAATTAATTGTTATTTTTTCTAGCTGAGAAGTCTATCTCAGGCCTTTCGAAGGTTAGATCCGTTACTGTCCTCGATTATGACAGATATATAGTAGGTATAATGTATGAAGAAAGAGCCTTCTTTTCTCCATCGCATGTGTTTTCATTGATAATCCACGTGTAAACGCTCCCCTTCCTTTTTCCGGCTGTTGTCCACAGCTGTTAAACGGACAATTAAATTTTCAATGCTTGTTTCGTTTTCCTTGAGATACATATCTTTAGCTTGGTATTCTTCCCTTTCTACGTCGATCTACATACATTTCAGGGGTACATATTTTACAGATGTGATCTTGAAGGTAAATAATATATGCTCGAAAGAGTTTATTTTCATGAATTTTAATACAGATCGTTGAATTGATGTATTAATGAAACGTTGTTTAAGGGAAATATACAGATTATAGAACATTTCAAACAAAAAAATGGAATTTCTATATAATATTAATGAATATGCGTATAGCAAAAAAAAAAAAAAAAAATAATACTTTTGTCAAGTTTATACAATTATTTTTAGAAATAAATTGTTCATTTTCTTACAAACTGGAATACGTATAATTCATAGTTAATATAATGCGTAAATGATAAAATTTCCAATGCTAATATTTTTCAATGATCATTCTTTTATAGATCTTTTATAGAATGTGAAAAATGATCATGCCTAAAGTTTTAAATTAAATATGAATTAAATTTGTAACAGTTGACATATTTTTATAAAAGTACTTAATTATCTATAATAACAATAAAAATTAGTTTTAATTATGATGCTATATATGTATATGCTACATAATCAAATATATCTATATTAAATATATAATATATGTTATTAAATATTATATTTATATTATTAGTTATTATTAGTTATTATATTTATATTAATTATAATATATACAAATAACATGCAAAATATAGAAGTAAAAGAGAAAATTGCTTACTCCACTAAATATTATAACGTATGTTGTATTTTGAATAATTTTCCATGTCATGCATATTTTGTACATTTTTACACTTTCTAATTTTCTAGAAATTCATAAAGATCCACAACTTAATAATTACAAACGAGAAAAGCAACTTAAATTGTAACATTCATTTTATCAATATCTACGATATCTATAGATATGAAATACAAACAAATGTAACGTTCACATCAGGCAATAACAAAATAGATACCAACACTTTCTTAATTACAAGACTCTTATATCGAGTAAAATGATCGATCACTTGAATAGAAGGCCAATACGTTCTTCAAAAAAAAGAGAGGGAGGAAGGGGAGCAAGGCGAGGACACGATGTAAAACGATGAAATTGTTTATTTCATATTTGCAACGCTTCCACGTTACTAAAAACAAAAGAAATAACTTGAATTCTGCATCGTGCGATGAATTATCAATAGCTGTAGTCAATTTATTGCATTTCTATGCGTTTACTGGCTACATTTCTGACTTTTACAATAGTCTCTTTTGAACAAATAAATAGTAATCCTCAATGACGCTTTTTCTTGAATATTATCAGTTGGACAATTTTTTAAGATATTTATTTATCTGCTTATGAACATTATTAACAAATAAACAGTGATCCTCAATGACGCTATTTCTTGAATGTTATCAGTTGCATAATTTTTTAAGATATTTATTTATCTGCTTGTGAACATTATTGGTAAATAGACAAAGATATTATTATTCAATTAATTTCGAGGTAACATTTAGGGCAAAACATTGAGACATTTTTATTACGTTCTCATGTGCTTACTGATCATACTTTTTGTTCTAATCATATTATTTTTTGAATATTGTCAGTTAAACAATTTCTTAAGATATTTTTTAAATAAATGAAATTATTATTCAATTAATTTCTATATGATATTTGAACAATATATAGATGCCATTGTCATTTTACAATGCAAGACAAGAAATATATCTTTACTTTCTTCAAAATTACTCTTTTATATCAATGAGTTTTGCAAATTTATTTTGACATATTTCGATGTTAACAATATATCTGTGTGTATTATTTGTTTTATATACAAACTGAATAAACATAAAATTATATTTTTTCGTAGTAATTCTCATCTTTTTTTAAAATAAACTTCTATAAATAAATTTTTGATTTTTGAAAAATTATAACGGATACTAGAGACCATTTAAAAATATAAAACTTCTACTTTCACAAAGCTAAATTTCATTTCACTTCTTGAATAATTTCAAGTGGAAGATCTGAAACGTATGTAACTTGCAGCATTGTCAAAATAAACACGAGTTGGATTCCCTTTAATAGTTCAATTATCACATTAATTTGATGACCTCGTTTCTCGCTCTTCGCAAAAATAATTACACATTGTTGTAATCAGTTGATGTCAATGCAACGCAAGATAAATGATAAAGTCAGTTTTTTTTAATTTCTCCAATTATTGTTAGACCACTTTCATAATTATGAGCATAATTGGATACGACAAAACTAGATAAAAATTCTATGTATCGCAAGATAAACTCAAGCATCGTACACGGTCATAGTTAAACACATGACATTTCACGATTCGAAAGTATTCGCTTCAAAACAAGCAGTTTGTGAATTTTAGCGTAACAACAAACTCAGTCAGTCGTCAGTTATAATTAATACCGTATACGGTGATTTATTATTGTTTAAGTGACTGTACTACTTACGTTTCGTGCATTGTTCGCGGGAAAGGGACAGTTAATTCGTTATTTATTTAAAAATATTTGATTTATAGCGTTGAAGTAAACAAGGGCTAGTTACATAAATGATGTGAGATCAAAAAAAAATAAAGCGTCGAAGAACGTAATTAGGAAATTAATCGCCAGATCATTAGTTTTATAATATGTCACTCGTTTTTAAAAAAATAAATAATCAATGCTATCTCAGATCTTCCTTATTGTTACAATGATACAATATTCAACTTTATTATATTTTATGATATACTATATATATATATATATATACAGCGTATTTAATTTGATGATACGCAGTATTTAACTTGATTCAATGAACAATATTTACTTTTACGTAAACTGAATCGTTTTCGAAGCTAAAATTATATTAGAGCTGATAGGTTTCGTAATTCTTTTATTTATATTATTGTATTATATTATTACATTTTATTCAATTATATTATGATATTATAATATAATTACAATATGTATTAATTAATCATAATATGCGACAATTATATTATATTCATTACATTTAATAAACAAACTTTATATATTCTGACATTTATATTATAATATAATTTATCATTAAGAATTAAATGGGTACAATTTAATATATTTATATTATTTATAATTATAATATATAATTGTATATTGTAACATAAGTGGATACATATATATACATATTATATTATAGTATTATAATATTTAATGTTGACTATAATATAAATATTATAGTATTGTAACAATTTAATATAATTAGATAATGCTTTCTTCAGAGAGCTAAGTGGACATCCAACAATCATTACTTAGCACTTTCATTTACACGTTTAAAGGGACAATAAGAAAGGAAATACGTTACTCGAAAAATGCTACCCTCGAGGAGCACATCCCGGAAGAAGAATTACAGGCGATGTAAAACGCGACGAGGGAGGTGATAAGATTTCCAAAGTGAAGTGCAAGCCTGAAATGCAAGCCTGACGAAAAGAATGCGCACGGAGTTACGTTTCTATGAGGCCGGCGAGTCACGACGATCCGAGGCCGACCTTAACTCTAGTCTCGAAACGAGAGCATCGTTTCTAAATGCGTCGTTCGCGACGCTGTTTGAAAGCGGTTCGCGCTATTGCAAGCAACACAGCCACGGGCCGTCGGGACTGAATTAACCTTGTTTTACTACTCATAGACCGGCCGGGACGAAAATTGTGCCAATCTGACGTGTGTCGATTTTCCACGGATAGAAAGAGAAGAGAAAGAAATAAAAAGAGGAAAAAGTACCTGGGCCAGTTTGATTCGCAAAGGTGGCCGATTTTTCTCTGTTTTCCAGTCGTGCAACCAGTCACCGACAGCGGCGCGCCGGTGCGAACTTTCATGTACCTTGTATACGAATTTATGGTCATTCTCTTTCACCCTGTATTTTACATTTCATAATAACGCTGGTGAACTGCGTTCCCAAAGGTACGTAAGATATAACAGTTGGCTGGCGAAAATATTTTCACCCATTTTATGGACAGGCATATCACACGTAAGATTTTGAAAATTTATTATTAACGCCAGAATGTTACCGATAATCAAAAGTGAATAATAAAAGTCAAAGGAACAAAAATATAAGGAGTAGGGAAGTGTTTAATAACAGAAGAATTAGCAAGTTATTAAGTTTATAAATCTATAAGATAATATTTCTGTGAAATATTATTTGTTACAGTGAAAACTTGCGAAAAATCATTTAAATCTGTAAAAATGCACGTGTGTATGTTATAGATCTATAAAGTTTCTATAAAATATTATTTATTTAATTTTACGGTTGTCAAATTATTTTATGGATAATAATTAATGGTACTTTTAATGGTAATTGTATCGATATCGTAATTTTCTGATCAGATTTATTTATATTTGCTGATTAACAAAAATTAATAAAATATCCTTGTAAATTTAGAAAATTTGAATGAAAAATTACTAGTAATTTATTAATTGTCTAGTAATTTCATTTTTGATTAGTCTGTTAATTCATTAATATAATATGAAATTCAACTACGTAACATATATATATCACGTTATAATAACACTTACAGAGAGAAATATTTTTAAATTTTGACAGATATTATTTTTGTCACATTGATATTTTTACGGATAGAAATATTTGTTTTCATTCCTATGCGTAGCAACACTATATGTATAATAGATATACATATAGCGATACTTAAAAAACTAATTCTTAGGAGATTGAGCTATACTTTCATATTTTTGTTAGTTATTTAACAAAATTTTATAAATTTATGCATTGCGCTATCTATTTGCTCGAAAAATGTATTTATTTACGCATAAACGATTAATATACTTATTGTATCAACAAGCCACAGTATTTAATGAAGCCATCTTTGACACTATATGTACACAATTACATATTCGAAACTTCTAATTATGTTGTATATTAACTTTTTCTTATTGAAAGTGAATGTGAATATTAATTTTATTAATTACTTTAGCTCTTTCGGTTAGTCTATATAGTAATATTGTATTTCGAGAAGAAAACACGTTTGCAAATATAGTTAATTTGCAGTAACTTTTGCAAATATCAAATATTTACGAAGAAATAACGATTTTAAACATTTACTTATTTAATTAATTTATCTATTTGCTAAAATTACATAGATCCTGAAAAAAGTGACAATGTTTTTATCATTTGTTTAGTAGGAAATACATGTAAATAAATCAGAACAAAAACATTTCATATTGAATTATACAAAATGTGTTATTATCATTATAACCAGTATAATAAGTTTCATTCGCCTTATCGTACGTAGATTTTCATAAAATCTTTCTCAATTTATTTGTAGGAAATTTCAATGAAATTTCAAAGAATCTTAAACAAATATAATACACAACTGCTATACATTTATTTTACAATCATACAATTATTTCTTTTCTATATTTAAATTGTCCGACAATTTTTTTAACAATTTTTGCGACAACCACCGTTTAAATTGTATCGCTATTGAAGATAATAAACGCTAATAAACGTAATAACGGAAAGTCTGCAAATATTTGGCGACTGATTTCGGGCAGATTTTCTTGGGCAGGTTAGACGGTGGTCCCGATAGGAAAAGAGCAAAAAGTCTATAAGACATGAGCTGCGACAACCGGTAGCAGAACGAAATACATAATGAAGTAGTGTGGCCGTTATTATTTTGATATGGCTGAGGTCGAGCAACGCCGCGGCGATCTGCGTTCCTTGCTTACGTAATTTCGCCCAACCGCCAGCGGCCGCGAACGTCGACGAAATGAAAATGAAAGTAAAATAACCAAACATTCCTCGGGCCGGAGAACCGCTACCATTAGCGCTATCGAGGATAGAAAGAACAAGCCGGATGCCCGAGAAAGGGGGATCTTTGTTTGGTAAATGCTCTTCCTCAAATGATAACTTCCTTTTCTTTTTGTTGACAGAAAGAACGAACGTTCTTAATTTTTTCTGTACCCAATCTTTCTGGAATTACGAATAAATTTCATTACGTAGAAAGGAAATTCAAGTATGTGAGTGCATTTAATTTAAACATTTTCTTCAATTTCAGTTCGATTTTAAGGGCGTGTTCTTAAAGAATTTTAATGTAATTTTTAACGTTTGCAATAATGTAATTTCATTTACTTTACTTTCATTTATATTGTATTTGTAATAGTGTAATTATGTTTTCACCTTCGTTTGTATTGTGTTTGGATGATTGTAAATATTGCGAAATTTATATGTTATGTTATTATAATAATTATTTTTGGAAAAACTCAAGCACGCATACTTATATATTTAATATGAAAAATTTCATTTTTCGGAGTACATTTTGAAGAATTCCTTACAATATTTGTAACTTTAGATAATTTTAATTCTATGTCAATGATAATTGAATTTTCATTTGTGTTGAGTTTAGAATAATTTTTACGTGTTAGGTATATTACCGTATTAAATGTACGAATGGATTTAATGAATGAATTTTAAAAAATTCATTCATAAAATATATAATTTCAATAAATATAATTTTAATTTTTGATATTTGTAATATTTCTTAAAGATTTAATTCTTATTTACATTATGTTTCGTGCAAAAATTGTAAATATTGCAGAAATTTAGATGTTATATCATTTCATTTGAGAAAACTTAAAAAGGTAGATACATATAGATGTACATAAATACATATACATATTTAATTTGAAAATTTCATTAATTTTGAGTTTAATTTTAATTGAGTTTAATGCATTGTAAACAATTTCGACAGATGTAAGTTTTCATTTGCAACAGTAAAACTCATTAATTTTGTTTATATCCGATGGAAAAATTTATTTGCACTTGTATTATGTTTAAAGTAAAAATTATAAATATTACAAAATTCGGACACAACATTATATTATATTAGTCACATTTTAGCAAACTAAAATTCATAATAAATTAACAATTAATTTGAGAATTTCGTTCATGTCTTATTCAATTTTAAAAATGTTCTTAATATTTCTAAAAATACAACATAATATATTAAAAGTAATAATTACGAAATACGAAAATTACATAAATAAATGAAAATAAACATTTTATATTATTTAATATGTTGAACATATATAAAATTCATTTGCAAATACAAAATAATTTACGTATTTACGGATTTCTCAATCGATTATAATAAGTCTTAAAATGATTTTACTATAATTATGTAATACAAGAATTTAGATATCAAATGAAATCTGGTTAATTTCCTGGTAAGTAAATGATAAGACATTCTAGCACTGATAACTTACTACTTACTCTTGAGAAATAATTACAATTAATAGAAATAATTATCTGTTAATTCATTTAAAATAATCTATATGACTCATATCAATATTAATACAGAACAGATTTATCTTTATATAATCACTCGCGTATGATTCAACATACTCACAATGGCGAAGGTTTGTCGAAAATAGATACCAGAACTAATTTGTTTATTTTCTATCATGCCAACAAATTGTCAGCATCCATGTAAACGTTCAAAGAAAATTAATTACCACTAACTAATGTCGCAAAAAACTTTCTAAAAATATGGCTAATTAAATATATTAAATGTCGTTCAATTTTTTACTATCGAATCTCGATATCTTTATCATTTCATTTTCTAAACAGAGTCAACTGTGAAAGTTTAGGTGCATTTTAAATGTTTAAAAAGTATTTTTAACAGGATTTTTAAATATTTTATAGACACTAATTTATTTATCGTTTAAAGTTATATAAATCCTGAAAAATTGACGTTTGTTTATATTTGTTTATTAGAAAACATAAATAAATTGAAAAAATTTATTGTACAATTATTATGGCTATGTTTTTTATGTGTTTATAATTATTACTATGATTATAATCAGAATAGGTTTTATTCCATTCATTATTTATAGAATAACTGTAAGTATATATTTGTATAATAATATACAATGATATTTATAATTATATATCTTCTTAATATACAATGATTTTGTATAATTATATATCTTCTTTTATATCTTCACAAATATAAGAAACATTGTTAATGTATTTTAAAATTAATCAAATTTCATAAAATGTCCAAAAGCACTGTTATCTTGTTTTAAAAAATTTGAAATTTGAGAAATGCATGTAGACATTCGTGGCTAACTGTATCATTTGCTCGACAATTATATAACATAGAAATTTGTATTTCTTTGTAACAAAAAAATTAAAATTTATCTTATTCTCTGATTTGAATATTTACGCGTAAACGAATCGAGACTTTCTAAACAAATTTCCATCGATATGCACCTTTCGATCATTTTCATATATGCATTTTTCAATCGGGGAAATATCCAAACACGCGAAGTTGCCTCTTTTTCCCATGTAGCAATCTAGATATCGTAAAACCGGTGTAATTGATAGAGAACATGTTATTATTCTGTTAAATCTGTGTTCATTACAATGTACAAATTATAATGATTAAGGCAGAATAGAAAGGACTAGTGTTAACAAATTTTGAGTGTAACAAAAGTAAAAAGTAAGTAACAAATTGATTATTACTATTATCTTAGAAATAACATATAAGAAGCTTTATTTTATTTAACAAATCATTTGCAATAAAATAAATTTGCAATAAAATAATTTCTTATTTGAATTGATTCGATCAAATAAAATAACAAATAATGTGACATAAGATTAGTTAGAATTTATTGTGACACAGTTGACAATGTTTAGATAGAGATTCGAAAGTATTTGAGGAAATATTTGAATAATAATTCATTGAAATATAAAATAAAAAATGAAAGAGAGAATTATCTTGTCTGATAGCGATATAATTAAAAAATCATTTTCATGTTAAAATACATAGTTATTTCAAATAACTAATACATAGTTATTTCAAATAACATTTGTCTAGATAGTACATCAATTTTGAAATAATTATCTATATAATTCGTCAAATTTGAATAATGTGTGTATAATAATAAAGGGTGTACAACAACAATAAAAGTAAAGGGCAATGAGAAACTAGAACAACGAAAGAAATGCCGAGAGCGATGAAAACGTGCAGAAAGAGGGGATAGTGAATGTATATGTTCTTCGAAGAGGTGAGTGCTTCCTGTTTCTAACGTCCAGAAAAAAAAGACAGTGTCAGTGATGCTCTCTTTTTTTATAGTTTAAACGTGGTTGTAAGATGTCTATTGTCAAGCTAAATTGTCGACAAATTGTAAAAAATTTCTGAGGATAAAGCGTAATTAACTGGTGAATATGAATATTTTAAAATGATGAAAATAAAATGAATATCATTAATATTTTAAATACTATAATATATATAATACATTTTAAATAATAACGCAATATATGTATATGAAAAGATATTTTAAATAATATACAAATATTATGTTTTATTGTTTAAAATATTTAAAATGTTTAAAATATTTTAAATAACAGGATAATAGTGTACAATGAAAAATGTTGTTATACTTTCATTGTACAATGATAATTTATAAAAGTTAAATAGGAAGTTAAATAGCAAAACGTATAAATTTCGCGTGACAGTCAACGTGTTAGCTAGTGTAATTTAATTAAGAGTTCATTCGAAAGATAAAAAAGGAAATAGAAACTTGATAGATACTAGTTTATGAATTAAAGTCACATAAATTCTAAAAGAAACGATATTATTTCTAATATTATTTACTAGGACACGTAAATAAATCTGAAAAAGAAATCATTATTATTGTATATTATTATTAACTGATTTGTATTTTAAAATTCACACATTTTCATGAAAAATATTAATATTCTTTATTTAAAATAGTGCAAGTTAGAATTATGAAACAATTATATTGTGAAATAAGTACCTATACTATTATATACTATATTATATTATATGTTACATTACATTATATTATATTATATTACGTAAATATGTATAAAGAATGTAATTATTTTTACCATGTATAAGGTATACTGACCTATTTTATAAAATATTTGGTCACAGAAATATAAACAATGATTACGAAAGAAGCGATTGCGAAAACTTGAACAAGCCCATCTCTATTTTCAAACACATTCCTCTTACATGATACATAATTTTCTTTTGTTCGAATTATCGCGACAAATACAATGCAATTTCACAAGAAACAGATTTCACATGATTTATAAAAGATGATGTATGTAAAATAAAATAACGTTTATTTGCAATATTTACATGAATATACATGTCGTAATAAAATAGATACATACGTCGTGCTATTTCTCGGGTCGATCTATTTTCCTATAAGTTAGTCAGTTGACCAAGAAGTTGGCTATGAGCCACCTATTGCACCTTAGCAACTTCTTCCTAACTTTCCGAACCTTGCTCTCATTTCTCTAGTCAAGATGAGACCGCCTAAATAGATTTGCATCTCTTGAGACAGCTATTTTAACAAAACCTGACCGTACACAAAATTTCTGCATTAGTATACGGAACAGCAAACGCGTAATAGAAATAACGTGTAATGCATAAAAAAATCTTTGTTACTTTTGATTCCAAGAATATGTATTACGAAATAAAATGTTGTTTAGTCATTTATGTTAATTTTACATAATCTTTTTACAAGATATTAAAATGATGAAAAAACGTGTGAGATGGCAATATAAAATTGAATAGATTATACACAATTGAATAGAAATTTAGTCTATTTAATAGAAGAATTTGCAAATTTAATTATTCATCTTTTCATTGTCGGTATTAATTTTTTATCATTGTGTCAATCTGATACCAAGGGACGAATTAAATTGGAAAAACGAGGCAGATGAGCGTACAATAGAAACGACTAAATTTAATTAACGGAATATTCCCATTTGGAAAGACTGTTCAGATTAAGATCAAATTAAGAATTAACAGATTATTTGTAGTGTTCCAAATATAGGTACTATATTGTTTTTTGTTAACGAAGTTATTGTGTTAATTATAATGTCTAATATTGAAAAGTTTCCACGATTCATATCACCTGAAATATAAAAGTAAATGGTCATTTTAATAGCTGGTATATTAAAATTAAACAAAAAAAAATATATATATTTTGTCAAAATGACAAAAATTTAAAGAATAAAAATCTATTTCCACATAAAAATTCCAACTTTATTTAACGATTAGAAAAAAAAAACTACTGCAGATACTGGCATAATTTTGCAGTAAAATATAAAAAGACATCTGTTTCAAAGAAATTGAATCATTTATTATTTAGAAATCATAATAATCAGAAAAACATGATTTTGAAAGAAACGTGTTTAATGTTTTATGTATAGTTTTAATATATATATATATATATATATAATAGTAATATTCATAGTTATATTTATCATTAATATATTATTTTTAGTAGAGAAAAGAGCTTCTGCTCTTTTATAAAAAATTCGAGATTTGAAGATTTTATAAAAAAGAGTTGAATAATTAACCGAATGATCGAAGAGTGGTCATGTTTTACGCTTCCTAATTTATATAATTTTGTTATTTAAAGAAAATTATAGAAATGAAAATTTATAATTATACACAATTATATAAATTATGATTTATAGAAAATATGACATAGAAATATTATAATTATAATATAATTGTATATTAAAATTATACAAAATTATGCAGATTTATAACAAATGTAATATAAAAACATTATATGGAAATATTATAATTATATAAAATTATAAAAATTACGTACAATTGTACAAACTAATTGTATAATTGTAATTATATAAAATTATAGCATTAATTATAGAATTATAGAATTATTATTTAGAATATTATTATTATGTTACATAGAAATATTATAACTAAAATATGTAATTAATTATATAATTATAATTAGAAAAATTATTTATTGTTTTATTTTTGTTTTATTATTTAAAATTTGAAATATATCTATTTTATTATATAAACTGAAGAAAGTCGAACCCTCCAAAACAGGAATACGCCCTTAAGCGAATATAAAACTTAATTTTGTTGTTTCAAAAGATACGCATGTACTTAAAATAAAAACATTTTATAGACTCACACGATAAAAATTGAATTAATACGATACATTCAATTACAAGAATGTCTGAAAAATTTTTACGTGCAAAGTGCTCCAAAGATACATGAAAGATTGTCTAGAACCGCGACTATTAGCGAAACAGATGCAACGCTGATGCGTTCCAGATTTCTCAAGGAATCCGATGCAAAATTGCCGAAAGCCGGATTTCACTGACACAGTTTCTCACGAACGAGAGCTGGTAGCGCAATAAAATCGTTTCTCCCTTTTTCCGTGTCGGTGCCGACGGTGCCCTTAGATACTTAATACGTGCGCGTCGAAGGCCAATTTCTAATCCCCTTTGCGACTCAAGGATAAGAGAAACGCAGTTCCTTGTCTTCGAGCTGAAACGCTACGAGGCAAAAAATCAGGCTGAAAAACTGGACGAAGAGAAGAAAAGACTCGAGAGGCGAGAACGAGTGAAAATCGTCTTGGATAACATGGCGGTTTAAAGAAAAAAAAAAGAGGCCTGGTCTGAGGTAACTTGACAAAAACTCAGGCAACTTCCTCAAACCTCTCTTTGACAGTGGTAACAATAAAAACAAAAAAAAAGGAAAAAAAAGAAGAAGAAAGAGAAAGTGGTGGGAGAAGAGGCAAGAGAGAGGGTTGTAGAATGTAAAAAGTCTCATAATCTCAGTATTGTGACTGATAACAGGCCGAATAATTTCTAGTCGGTCGCTCGTAAATGCGCTCGTAAATGCCGTCGTAAACGTCTCGTAATGCCATGGCCCTGGTCCTTTTTTACCAGTTCTTCCTTTGATAGATCTGTGGTGAAAAAAAGTGGATTTGTTTGCACTTTTCCTAGTTCCTGAAATTTGGAGCCAGAAAATTTCTGCCTTCACCTTTTTGTTACAATTTTGCATGCAACATTAAATTTTTCCAGTTGCTTCGAATCTTTATTTGATTAATGGATTTTTATGTTATTTCATAATTTTGCGAAGAAATGGAACCTAGATGACAAATTATTTTTTATATTAAATATTATACAATATAACACGAGGCATAGTATACTTTGAATATTTTACATATATTTGCATGTTACGTGCATTGTCTGCATTTTTAACTACTAATTTATTGATAATATAAAGAAAAATTAATAAGTAATGGACTTTAGTGTGTATTTATATTGCAAAAGAAGGTTGCATCTTTATTTGATTCTTTATTTTGAATACTTCTGATGACTTTCTTTCCCTAATTGTCCTTCCGTTTTACATTCGCGTAAGTTACTTACATTACCTTAACGAGAAAGATAATTAGAAAGTACCTATATATAGTTAGTTACTCGTGAAAATATTTGAATACTTACAGGAATGTATATAAAACACTTTGATATTTATATTATGAATTATATCGGTCAAGTTTGAAATAAATATAAAAATGTACCCAGTATATAGAAATTACGAGAAGAAGAAATTAATATAATTACAAATATTAATACAAGCGCTGTATATTTGATAGAGATTACAATATTTAAATAATGATAACATGTATTTATCAAAAAACGAAAAAACAAAGATTTTGATTAATGTGTTCATTAAAATATTTATGCCATTTTTTAGAATACTGACAATGTTTCTGATGTTTGTTTAAAAGGAAATCGGAAACAGGATATTATGTAAATTTATATACGAAAAAATTTATTATTTTGTTATTTTGTTGTTGTTGTTGTTGTTATACTTTGTATAATTTAATATGTGTACCTATGATAATTGTATAACAGATTGTTTATTTATAATTTTTTGTTCCGATTCGTTTATATTTTCTCGTAAACAGATAGTTTATATAATTTTAAACAATAAATAAATTAATACTTATAAAATATTTAAAAACCCTGAAATTTCTTTAAATATTTGAGATTTATATTTTTTAAATTATTTATATTTTTTAAATTATATTTATGTAATCTGACTATGTCAATAACTACATAATTGAAATGACCATTCATGCCAACTTTCGTTGCAATGTTAATGAAAATGCTCGAATTACTCTAGTTGCACTTCTATTGTATAAGTCTATTTCTATAAGAATCTATAAAGATTCCAAACTAAATATTTTGATCTTACTCTTGATCTAAACTAAAATTCTAAATTTTACCACCTTATACATTAATAATTATAATGATAATATTAATAATCACAAGATGACCATGTTCAGATGTGAAACATACAATTTGAAATGTTAGAAAAAATAAATATCCCGAAAATATTTAATAAATAAGTATCTCAATTATTTTTTTATTTTAATTATATTTAATAAATATTTTAAAATCATTTTGCTCGAAGAATTCATGAATCCAGCATGAAAATTTCCTCAAACGTGAAAAACAAGACGAAAGATGGAATTGACAAAAGTTTCTCGTCCCTCCTCACTCTCTATCACTCATTCTTCGTCTTTTCTCACCTCTTTAGCGTGGTGACGGTTTTACTGACGGTTACCGCGATGTCGTTTATGGCCATGCTTAAGTTGGCCGAGGCTACACTTAACGGCGTTTCAGTCTTAGATGGTTCTTTGGTATCTATGTTTCTCCTATCTACTTGTTCAAGGTTGTAACTTTGTCTCGCGCTGATTCTTTCAATGAGCTTTAACCCTTCCATCAAACGCCGGTTTTTGCGTGTTTGTGGTCTATTCAAACGGAAGAACTATAAGCAATACTTGTAAAATCAATTCAAGTGTTTCACAATTACGTAATCACAATGTACCGATGAAAAAAATTATTATTTATTGTTCAAAAATATGCAATGAGAAACATGTAATCAAAACACTAATCATTGCATGATGACGACATTAATGAACGATTTGCAATCTATTTACTATCGTATGGTTTTTAGAATGTATAACTTCTAATATTAATTATAATTCAACGTTATGAACGCCAATCCTTAATGTATATTTATATAACAATGATTATATTTAAAATGAAATCACTGAAACAAACACAAATAAATAACATACGCGCCATCTGTCTTAATTAAAGTAATTAATTTTACTAAAATCTATAAAGGTACACATAATATAATGGCTCAAGAAAATATTCGAACTTATCACAAAATTTTATCTAGGCATATTAATAACTTAAAAAAGTATTCAGTAAAATAAAAATTTATTATTCATATTATTTCATTTATTGGAGTTAGCCAGTTAAAAGAAATTGATAAAACTTCTGTGATAGTTTTAATTAAAATTGGAATATAATTTTAATTAATCACAAACTAATTTTTAGTTCCAATTAAAATATGATAGTTCTAGTTAAAAGTAATAATTTTTGTCTCAAAACTTTTTTTCTATCATTTACAATTTGTTATAATATAGATTATTAAAGTATATTAAAAAATAGATTATTAAAGTAAATGATAGAATAGAAAAAAATTGCAATAATTGAATAATACATTATTCATATATGTTCAAAGTTTCATAAAGTTTCCTTAAAGTTTCATAATTTTCTGAATTTCCGAGTTGAAGATTTTCTATAAATCCAAAGAAAAATTTATAATATCGATTGGTATATTTGAAAATTCATAAGAATCGAATTTAACCCTTAAGTAATAATTTATATCATATTAAAAAAATTAATTCAATTTCATCTATTATAATTTATTTAATTTAATTAAATTTAAATATTCTATTTCATAATTTCATTTATTTTGCATTTTATATTCTCTCTAATATAAAATATATTATAATAATATTATTATAATATATATATTATATTATAATAATATATATATTATATATTATTATATATAATTATATATATTATATATAATTATATATTATATATATAATATATATATTAATTAATTAAATATATTATATTATAACTATAAATATAATATATTATGTAATTAACATAATATAATGTCATATAAATGAATATTTATTTATTGTAAATACATATATATAAATATTTAGTTTAGATATATTCGTAAATATAAATATAAATCAAATCAAATTAAAAATTTTAGAATTGAACAATATAGAACTTGAATTTTTATGGCTACCAATATCCAATGATAAAAGTTGAGGGTTAAGGGTTATTAAAACGTGAATTCCATCACGTTCTCAATCAGCGTGTCAACTATAATATTTCATAATCTATATTAGCATCGTGGACATAAATAGCAGATGTTAAATACATTCACAAATTTTAGCACGGTGCTCCTATTCACTCTTAAACTTGATTGCAATGCCAACGTGCTGCGCCATTAATATTATACATATTTTGAAACAAGAATGCAGATTTTGTATGGTACAAGAAAAAGCATTCGTAAAAAAATATAAAAACCAATCTACATTATTACCAGTCACTTGTTGTTTCTAAGATTTACCAACATTTCACGCTTGCGTCCAGCTTATTATTTTACAATCACTTAACGTCACTATATCACCTTCACAATGATGAAATCAAATGCAACATTTAAAAATCTATATAACAAAAATAACAAAAATCCTTTATCAATATTCAAAATAATTTTGCTGCAAGTTTGTTGACGATTAACTTAAATGAGTTCTAATCAATGTATCTTGTCATAGCGTCAAGTCTTGGAACTTGTTTACGTTAACGTTTGGAACTCGTTATTTGCATCTGGATCTCGTCGATCTATCACCAACAAATATTCACTAAGAATCTTCGTCAAAAACCTTACGAAGAAAATAGTATAACCTTATAAGTGTTGAACATGCGTGTGATGACCTGTTTAAAGCAAACTGAAATTTTTGATAATTTCATAAGTAATGTTCATAAATAGAGTAATTTAAATTACTCTAAATTTTTATTTAAAATGTAAATAAATTAATGATATGATATAAAAAGAAAAAAGCGAAAGGAAAATAATTTAATTACATTTAATGGAAATAAATCCTTTTGGGAATGTTTGTAAGGATAATTTAGTCACCTAACAAAAATCTTTAGTGATAATTCTTTAGCAACTTTAATTTAATTTATTGTCAAAATAAAGATCTTTTAATTTACGAATCAAAAAAAGTCAAAAAATTATACCATAGTTATAATATAATAATACGATAAAATTATGGTATAGTTAAACGACGTCTTAAAAAAATAAAAGATCTATAAATGAAAGAACTAATATATGTATGAGAGATTGAGATTCCAGTCACAATTGAACTCGTCCTTCCTGATTAATAAATTCATAAGTGTAATACAACTAAATTTTGTAATATATTTAAATACTGCATATGAAATAATGTAAAATTTATAAAATAATTTACGTAATACCTACATAAAATTCTGTATACAATTAACAATTAGAAGTGCTTATAACAAAGTATCTACTTATGATTAATTTGATAGATTTAAAATATTAATATGATAACGATATATTTATATGATATTTTATACAGGATATTCCATATTTTAGTGTCTAAACTTTGCCAATGTGTTCTATAGGTAAAAATAAGTTTAAAATATTATATAGCAAGAAGTTCATAAACACTTCATTAAAAAGTTGTAACGGAAGTACGATATGTAACAAATATGTAAATCAATACCTTTTCTCTACGTTTAATACGAGATAAGACAAGATACATCATGATATCACTCTTATTGTCAGACTTTATACTCCTAGATTTTTATTTATAAGAGACTTTAAAAACGAAATCCATTTACAAATTTACATAGAAATAAATAAAGAATACAAGAATTAAAACTACGTGTAAAGAAATTCGACATAAAACTGGTTTCACAATAAATTCAATAGCAAAGGATATTTATAATTTTTTAGTGAAGCATTTATGGATCTTTTGCTGCATGATACATATTTTCGCCTTATTCTTATCTATAAAACACACTGGTAAAATTTGAGCACCAAAATGCAAGACAGTTTGTATAATAATCTAAAAAATACTATATGTGATCAGAGACGACAACAATGTAAACCAAGTACTTATTTACGGTTAGTTCGATAGACAGATTCGAAACACTTTCAATTTAGTTTGATCGAAGATTAGGCGTCAACGATTCGTCAGAATAAGCGCATTATCTGTGAAATTTCACATATCACCTTCGCAGTTACCCTCATTGCCGCGAAGAACAAGCGGATCAGCTTCAATTTCTGGCCGACCCAATTTCGCAATTTGCCGTATGCACGTATGAGCTCGTGTACGTATACACGCGGCTGCGACTCGGCCACGAGAAGCTATCGAATCTCCACTTTATTGTTCCCCTTTCGGAGCTACTTTCGCCCATCGACCAAGTTCATCGATTATTAACTAACATAACGTTTCAATCTGGCGAAAATCTTTTTTATCTCTCCTCCTGTGACGACTTATTTAGTAGGGAAACAATTGTTTCCGTAATACCCGAAGTTTCTCAATTTGTAAAGTGAAAACACGACTACAAGTGAAAACATGATCTACACAGAGTGTCTCGTGAGTAGCAGTACAATTGGAAAAAAGTTGATTAATTCGGAAAACATTAGTTGAAAATATAATTTTATTTTTAAAAAATTGACTTTAAGTCTTCTTTACTTCAATTTTCATTAATGTATTAATGTAAATCTTTATTTGAACTAATCAAAAATTTGGATACATTGTTAGTGTATGAAATACATATAAATTTTACAAATTGACAAAAATATTTTTGTCAATTAAATATAAAATATATATATCAATAGTAATTGCTTTATCTACAGTATTTTAGCATAATATAGATAGAAAAAGAACATATTTATCAAAAACATTGTGCAAGAATCACATATTAAATGTTATTAATCTAACAATAAAGAAAAAGTACAAATGCATCCAAATTTTTGGCCTTTCTTTATTTAAAATGTTTATACACGAAAAATTTTATTACGTTAGAAATTGTTGAATATATTTTATATTCTATTAAATGTATAAATTCTCCTTTCTGTGTAAGCTTCTTTTATTTATAACAAAATTCAAAGAAAAATTAATAACAACTAATAAAATTGTTTTATTAACAAAATTTGTTACGTTTAAAATTATATAAAATTTGTCATATCATCATTGTTTTTTGTCCATTACCTGAAATACAAAATTACCGTAAATACAAATATTAATCTAGAATAAAATCAGTTCAGCTGAGTCGTAAAAAACAAATTTATTTTTATTAAATATTTGAAACATTTATGTAATACTTGTAGAACATGCAATTATAATATCTGTATAAAAAAAAGAATGCATATTAGAGCAGTGTATCTACTTAAAATATTTGTACAGATAAAGTGTATATTTTTTCAGTAATATTTTGTATTATACAAGCCAATATACTTAATTCGGTATACTTAATTCAATTGACTTACTTAAGGTAAATATTTCAAGTCAACATTTCTAGAAATGAAGTGATAAATATTTAAAGCGAATTTTTTCCAAAATAAAATAAAATGATGTGTTGTTTTGAAAGAAAAAAATTATGTTACAATGTAACAGGAGGAAAAATTTACGAGGATACAATGTAAAATGCAAAATGTTAACATCTTATTGAGTCGTGGCTCTATTTCATTAGTAGTGCTAATATTTAACTTTAGTCGAATGAAAAAACAAAAGAGACAATTCAATTTCTGTCATGGACGGTCCAAAGTCCTGGTATGAATGCTATCAATAGACTGTGGATTCTTATGCGTTTATAAGAAACTGAAAGCTGCAAAAATGCATAGAATGCGTATAATATACTAACGTATATCCATAAAATATTTGCATGGTGCATTTATTACAACACCTAGTAGATAAAATAAATTTTTGTTTTAGTTTCATTTGTCGAAACTGTTTATAAGAATTTAAAAATGCATAAAAATACGTAATCTAGTTATCAAACACCTCTGGTAGCATTTGAGGCAAAAACTAAAAAAATGAAATTTGAAATCCTTTGGATCGAGATGTCGTGCACAAATTAAGATACTCATGAAAAATTTGGTTGATATCTAAGATTTCGTTTACATTTTAAAATATTTAAAAAGACATCTAAACTATGATTTAATTACTAAGATTTAATTCCATTAATAAATTCTAATCATAAATTTCAAAGTTCAAGAATTTTATTTAAAATAAAAAAGTTAATATATGAAAAACTTCAACTTCTTCTATACTGGTAATATCAAAATATGAATATCCATTTTCTTGTGTTATATCGCTATATACTTTAAATTTACTTTTTTTTTTTTTAAATATTCTTATCGATTACACCGCTTGCAAGACACCCTGTATTCAACTGTTCGAACGTTTTTACATTATGCATGTCGCGCACCTAGCCGATTACGCTACAACGATGTTTAAACGATGTTCGTATCGTTTCCCGTCTCGTTATTCCTCCGTAGCTTCCTCAATATAATACAGTTCTCTCTTACTATTAAAGACTCAGTCGTTGTCAACTGTTAAATATTTAAATAATCCGATGAAAATATATATAAGAGTTATGAATAAACTGTAGGAAAAATGAATTGTGAAATAGAAAGGAAACTTTATTTTCATCGGTATGTAGTAGATAGGTTTCGCTTGTAGCTCGCATGAACTCTTACGCCTGATTGCAATAGCACGACAGCACTAAGGATCGAATCAAGTGCAAATACTTACGAATCCGAATCAAGTTCGATATCTAGGTTTGTTTCGAATATTACCTGAAAATAAAACTGTTGCAATAAATAGATACACTTGAAATAGAATAAAATTTTATACAAGCTAACTTTGAGCTCTAGAACGAATTCTAAGTTGCAAGTTTTGAAAACGTATATCAGTAGTTCAACGGCTGCAAGATTCAAAAGTAATAAATATTTATTCAAATCTTGGAAATTAGAATTCTACAGAGTGATTTTTACTTGATTTTTGAAAATTACAAATTACATATTTTGTATATACGTGTTTTTTTGGAATAAGATTTGTTTCTTTTCTATTCTTATGCATACCAACCACACACAATATACCAATTTTTATATCAATCGACACGTTATTACACTAGAAATCATTTATCTGTGACATTCAAGGATTTCTTAAACTAAAAAACGTATTGTCAACCGTATTATTTTTCATTATTATCTTCTTCATTAATTATCCGGTTGAGATATAGTGCATATTTCATATTAATAGGACGCATGCGCGTTAGGCACGTACGCATTAAGCGCATGCGTATTAGATATGTGCGCGAGAACTTTTAAATTCGCTTGATATGAATGCAACATTCGAAAAACGCGTGTAGAAAATTTACGTTTCATTTAGAGTGACAAAGATATCGTAGACATAATTTGTCCACAAAATAACAAACGAAAATTGTCTTCTTACTGCGAAACAAAAAATGATTTAAAGTACAAAATGTATCTATTTACTTATTGATAAAAAAAAGATATAACATTCTAAAATATCAAAATAAAATGTTGGAATAAGTAACATGTACAATTTAATATCAAAAAATATTTATCCGAAAATTCATTTTTGTCTAATCGTAGGCTCTATTATAAAGGATTTAACTAACAGAGAATGTGATTTTCTGACGAAATTAATAATTTTTCCGAATTGATAATAATTAAAATCTCATGACATCGAAAATCCAACTCTTATGTATGTATATACTTACTTCCTTTATTTGTTTATCTATTTGCACACATTTGTCATTATATTTCAATATTATCGTCAATATTATAAAAAAAATAATCAATAGAACGACATTCCGTATTTTTTCAAAAAACCGCATCCTCTTAGCTGACTGTAAAGCTTCGAATCTACTTGTGAGATACTCAATCCCATTTCTAGACATCACGCTTGCGCACAAGTGTGTGTACACTATCGGCTGCGTGCGTAACTAACGATGTGCGTTACGTGTGTGCGTACACGGTCGCGTAAACGTTAGAGACGCGTATAACCACGCACCTACTATAAGTAGGCCACGGTGCTTTCACACGATAAGACCTTATCAGAATGTACGCATACGACTTTGCCTCTATCGTGTTTTCCTCCGTCCCCTGCCTCTCTTCGCGTTTCCGTCGCCAGTTTTCCCTTCTCTCTCTTCTTCTTTATATTCGATTCTGCCGTGTATTTCCTTCCTCTTGCCTCTTTCTCTTTCCTCCTCTCCTTACCGATTCTCTTTTCACAACCTCACCTCCTCTCTTTTGTTCTCAGACGTGTTTTTTTTCTTTCCTTCTCTTTTTTTTTCTTTCTTTCTGTTCGATATAGCTTTCATCCTTCCTTGCTCTTTATAGCTGATGAATAAAGGTACGTGTTGGTATAGAACAGATTTTCCTGTACAGTGCTACGTAAATGTTAAAAGATCGTGAAATAATGCCTAAAAATTATGTAAATATAAATTATTGAAAAATGTGAATGTAATGATTTGTATTTTATTATTTGTTAATACATAATAATCGTACAATTTCTCGTGAAAATATTCGAACATCTATAAGTAGATCATCCACTTATGAATATATTATATTATACGAAATGAAATATTTTGATGAAATTCTAAAATATGTGATTTATATTTTGTTAAACATTCGTAAAATTTAACTCTTCATGTTCATTTTCAACCATTAGCAAATTTATCACAATGAAAAAAATGTACATATATATATAGATTAAAAATACACATGAAATAAATACAAAAAAGAACATTGTATTAGAATTGTAAAGATTATCTTGCACTTGACATTATCTAAGAAACTATTTAAATACTAAAATTTTGGATTAAATAATTTTCAATATTTGCGATTATGAAAAAATTTAAATTCGTATAGGTACATTTCTAACAATTTAAAGTAAATTCGTCATACTAGAAAAGAATACTAACATGGATCGAAAGACAGAAGAAACGAATTCAAAAAGAAAAATTATATCAAAATTATAAAAAAAAATCTTATACTTAATCGTATACAAAATACTATATAAAAATTGTTTTATCGTAATAAATATAATCAAACAATAAAAATTAATTTTCTTATTTCCACAAGTGCTAAAGATTAAAAAATTACCAAGATAATAAACCACTCATGCGTATATCTTTCGCCTGCTCAATGGTATTGTTCGACTCATTTAATTTTCTGTTTGCTTCCTGTTTCGTTATATTTCCACTTTCTTCAGTCCTTATCCCACCAATGTGTCTCAATGTCGCGTCCTTTTCTCTCTCGGTGCTACTCAGTTTTTATCTTCATCCAGCTGCATGCATGATGAAGCCCTTCCCACGCACGGAAGCAAAGGATTGTAAAGGCTGCGAACGCGTGAATGAAAGCATCCTGAAACGAGTCTGTCGTTTCCTTCGTCGCTCCCTTCTTCGCTCCCTTTCCTCAAGATCATTCGGTAATACGCTACGAAAAGAGTTGAAACCCTGTTCTACTCCTCCGACACGCGAGATTCAGCTCAATTTTGCTCGCCGTTCTTGTACATAACGTTGTTGTACGATATGTCATAGAAACAAGTTACAATTGGTTAATCAACATTGACGATGAAATAATTTTCCACTTGCCTTATAATCTGATACGCAAAAACGTAATGCAAATTATTGCGATTTAATAATTTCACAGTGTTACACTTCTTATTACATAATTAACGTAAATGCCTAAGAAAGTATGTACGGAATATTCTTAAAAATCTTCAAATACCGAGAACAATGTGAATATAGTGAATTTACATATGAATTCTCAGAATTTATAAAATATACAAAAGCTAACTTATTCGCGATACATATTTCCAATGGTAAAACTTTTATTAATTTAAAGATTAACTGAGACAGTTATATGTGTAGTTTGAAAAAAATCATTCAGATTAAATTTCCTTTGTTTTTAGTGCACTGAATATCTCAAATAAATTTCCTTAAAACTTTTTGCTTTTTAGCTATTATTTTTGAAGTCGCGTTAATAACAATATTAATACATTTTCTTGCAATTATAAAAAAGCACATTATAATATAAATAATACAAATACGAATATATAATATAAATAATATTATCCGTTTCTCAGCTGTTAATTTTCAAGCCGTCTTTGTAATATTACTAATGAATCTGTCGCATTAAAAATGAAGAAAATATCTGTTTATAAAAATAAAGATGTTTATAAACATCTCTAAAAACAGAAATGTTTATAAAAATAAATAAAAGTTAATCTAAATTATTTTTTTCAGCTACTTAAGTTAATAATAGTTTTATCACCAGAAATACATAAATTAGCCTTCATTATTGTATTTTTAAAAGTTATATACAGGTGAATATGTCCGAATTGTTTTCGCTGACTTATTTATTAAGAAAGAATATTTTATATTTTAGAACATGAACTATAAAATATTTTATGCGCTCTTTCTTAATTGTTTATATTTATTAATGAACGAATATAATTCGTAGAAAATAGTGCTGGATGCTACAGAACTACTGACGATTAAAATTGTATCAGAATACAAACTTGCATAATGCAAGAGATGACAAAATATTTTAGCACAAAGAATAAAAACTATTTTACAAAAAATCTTTCAAAGCACCAATAATATAATGTTAATAAAATTTCATAAAATTATATAAAATTAATAATCTAACATAAAATCGACAAAATTTTTGTAGTAAAGTTACCATAAAGAATTGCTTAATTTTAAATTTTAAATTGCTCAAATTTTTAAATATGCACCATTGTGAATCTACAAACTTTTTACGAGGAATTATACTATTGTTAGCAAAATTAAAATATTAGTCGTTACTGTGTTAATGAAACTGCTAAAAAATAATAGATAATCTTGTAGTAACTTTACCACAAATAAGAAATATTTAATTTTTAAATATTTCAATATTTCAATATCTCGAAACTTAATGTTTGTCAGTATAATTACAAATTAATTATTTTGATCATTCTAGTAGTTCTAAAATGCCAACGAAAAATTCGACATTGTGCTGCAATCAGCCTTCGGTATTTATAGTATACAAAAAGAAGGATATAATTCATTTGTTATACGAATGTAGTATCGAATATTATTGTTTTTTAGACCTCGGAAAGAAAATGCCAGACGCGATGAAACGTTGCGTAATCGTGTAATGATCCGGCTGTAATAAGCTAACGTGATGTTTAGTGAATTTCATCGAATTATTACTTTTGACACCGATTAGATACACGGTGTTGTGCAATCAAACGTCGAACTTAATTCAGTTCACTGTGATTATTTACGTATCCTATCGAATTGTTTCTCAGAAATAATTAGGTACTTGAATAATAAATCTAGATATTTGCGTTGTTAGAAAGAAAGAACCGTTGTATCGATGAGGAAAGTATTAATTATGTACTAGATCATTACATATGTACATATTTACAGGATCCAGTTTATCTGAATTACTTACAGATGATTATGTATTACATAATTATATAATACCTAGAAAGATTTCTGAAAACAACTTATGAATCTATCCTATGTTTCTTTACGTAGAAAAATAATGATAGGTATTGGAAAATATATTATATATTATTGTTAATAAAAATCGATAATAATTAATTAAAATCGAGCATAAATTGATAATTTGCAAGTGTAGTGCGTAAGACGGAAGTTTGATTTACGTAGTTCGTATTATACAGTTTTTGTTGGACTTTAACGTCTGAATTTTTTAGCCTTCCATGCATAAAGTAACATGAGCGAAATTCTTTGCGTGAATTTCCTCAAATTAAATTTTTATTTTTGCTGAGAAATCTTGTGAAACCTTAAAAATTGATTGTATAATATAGTAATTATACAACAGATCAAAAAATAGATCATATTAAATTATATTTATATTAAATTTAAATTATTACTTAAAGTATCATATTCATATATATTAGTAAATAATACATTCGCAGCAAACGATTTTCAAAAGTCAAGATAATACACAATTGTCAAAAATCGATAACTAAACGTTGTGGGATTCTGTTATAAAAATGGAAGTAAATATAAAATATGCTTACAACCACTTGTTCAAAAAATATTATTTTAAAAAAATATCAAATGTTAGAAATGTAAATTGAAAAAATTAAAGAAAAATAATTGAAAATATTAAAACTGGAAGAGGATTTTTAGATTTATTAAATATTCTTCTCTTCGATAAATGTAGATAATATATAGTTTTGTCATATAAAATAAAACTTAATAAATTCTTAAAAATTAAAAAGACGTTTTACATAATCTTTTTATATAATATTTACCAAAACTTCGTAGAATTTGTTAACTATCCAGCTATAAACTTTGAAATATGTTAACATGTTACTATACACGATATTTTATTATTTATTACTCAATAAGTCTTTATACCATTTGAATTTTTGAAAGTGACTATAATGTATAATAAGTACTAAAATGAGAGCAAAAGTGGAAAATACAATCTACTAATGTGTGTGCTTTATATTATTATATACAGTACATACGTATAAGAATAATATATAATAATATATAATAATGATAATATATAAAACGATTCAGTATATATATCTTTATTTCAATAATTAATAAAATTTACATGTTCATATCCTTCAATTTTATTAAAATCGCACAGGATATAAAAAAATTCTTAATTAAATAGTTAATTACTAATACATTGCGCGATTGTGTATCGTCATTTTTTTACTCCATCATCATGCTCAATATCAACTGATCTTCGTCTGCGAATAAATAAGTATATAATTAATCCGTAATTAGCGAACTTTGAGATTGCACTTTTTTCGCCCCCCGTGCATCGTACCTAATCGTAGCGAATAAATTAATCGAAAAACGCACGATGTGTTCTGTGCACGTAGATAGTTCTTTTTTCGTACTTGTAATTACGATAATTTCTTACTCAGAGCCGGTAACACAAAAAAAAATCCAGCAATAATATGTTGTTACTGGTAAATCACGATGCAAGAAGAAAAGAATCGAACGTACGTAAACGCATAATTAAGCTCTTTAAACGTCGGCGTTTCGAAGATCAGTAAGATCGACGTAGGTCTAGCCTACGTTCGAAAATAATTTACGGAGATACAAATGGGAGTGCTTTCGAAAGCGAAATTTAGTGTTGAGAAAATTCCTTTGTGAATGAAAGAGGTATCATTCAGAGCAGAAACGCTAGAGACGGAATGTATTGTAGAAACGACCGATCCGTTGTTAACCCCTTATTTATACCTGCTCGTATAATTAACATTTATGACGTTTTCTGTTTAGCGACGGCCGAAAGTTTTAACCTCGAAGAAATTATTTTTGGACAGAGCATTTCTTGCTTTCCGCACTCGTTTCTCGAGACTGGTTGTGACGAACTCGAACGAAGGAAAGAGTTTACAGAGAATGGTCCTGAACAATCCGTTCGAAAAATTTCCCCTCAAGGTCTCTACAGGAATTTCAAATCTCTGCGAAGGTTACTTTTTGCTGAGCTTCGTAATGACGATATCTGTCCCAAACCGTACTAACAAAAATTTTAGGTAAATATAGTAGTGAAAATTCAGTTTTACTTTCGCAGTTCGATTTATTTTTTTTGATTTTTAATGCTTTCATTTAATCTTCGTAATTGGCAATTTTTAACTTTTGATTTTAATTTTTTTATTATTTTTTCCTGCAGTAGTAAATACTTACTAGCAATAATTCAATTCGATTCTAATATTTAATTTTAATCCTTTGATTAAGATACAGTGGCTCAAAAGAATATTTAAACGCTTGCACAAATATTTTATGTGATTTACACATTAAAACTTTATTGTCATGATAATGGAATCATCCAATTATACATTAAACATAAATATTCATGCTGCGTTTATACATAAAGTAACAAATAAATAAAAAAATATATACATATACCCATTAAGCAATGATTTATTATAACATTATAATTATTTCAATTTTATGAAAAAAATCCAAGTAAATTAGAAATACGAAAAAATACTAAGCCTCGTATATGAAGTCTCTATTTATAGCCTCAGTATGAAAAAAAGTTGATAAAAAAATATGAAATATTTATTATTATATTAATTCGCGGCACCAGCAGTAAAAAATAGAATTTGATAATATATGTAAATTAATTTGAAGAAACTTGTTACGTTATCGTCGGTCTTTAATGGGTCGATAAAACTTAATAAATAATAAATTTAAAACTATAATGGATATAACATAATAATGTAACATATACAATGTTGTACTTTAAAGTAATAGGTATATTTTAAAAATAATAACAAATAATGTAAAAGATAATCAACTTGAGAAATATTTTATAAAATTTCCATCGTGAAATTTACTTAAGAAATAACTAACCACAGAAAATTCACGGTTCGAGAACGAACTTGTGACAAGCGTGGAGGCGCCGCTAGAATTTTCACCGGCAACTACGTCCCTGAATCGCATCGACATGTTAACTCGTTGTACAAACAACAATGTAGGGACCTTGAGACCGCAGTGGTGCAAGGCATCGAATGTAAAACGTTCACATAACATTATGACATTACATAATGATCTGTAATGCCACTGCAATGCCGCGTCTGGCGTGTACAACGCGACGACTAGATGAGAGATCAGAATCGTCTAGAAAAAAGACAAGACAAGAAAAAAAAAGAAGAAAAAGAGAAGTGCGTGTGGAATTATAATGTGTCAGTCAAGGTGACAGAAGATCAGGCAATAGGTATGTTTATCACTGTTGTTCATTTATTGTACCCTCGAAACAATTACCAATTAACGCAAGGCGTTACTGAATCCAACAGGCAGAAGAAATTCTACAATCTCGCCCGGCCATTAGACACTGCTACTAAATACACTCCCCACGTGTCGATGGTGTTACAACACTTTTAAATGCTGAGCAAACACCTTTTTATCTCAATGTAATCGACAATATTCTGGATATACGTGGAAATACCATGACCGATATATTCAACGCTCGTTTCTCTTACATATACGTGACGTTCGTTATTGTGAATAAGAACTGATCCATGGTTTTCAATTCGTTTGAAAATGATTTGTAATCGATAGACTGTGGATATTCATTATGAGTTTTCAAAAATTGACAAATATATGAAATATCCAGAGTAGAATATACACATATTAGTAGATAGAAGATTCGAAACATCTACAAATTGCATATAATATGTAAAAAAAAATGTATAAAATATCTACAGTATACTTAGTAGACTTTGGATGCTTGTGCATTTGAAGATATGTAAAAATATATAAAATATTCTCGGTAAAACATATTTATGCATTTATGGAAAATTTTAACAACTGCGTAGAGTGCACGTAATATATGCAGAACTATAAAAAATATCTAAAGCGGAATAATTATTATAATATTTAGTAAATATATGAAGAAAGTTTCTATTTAAGTGGCATTTTGTTTAAATTCCATGCGTTCATGTAAAAAGTGTAAAATCGCATAAACATCTAGGATTTATTGATAATCTTACTGAACCACTACTAAATTGCATATGCGCACAATTTGTAAAGATATGTAAAATGTCTAAAGTGGAACAATTGTTGTAATTAGTACGTGAAAGAAATTTCTAATGCATTTTTTTCTTTTTCTTTTTCTTTTTCTTTGCGTTTATAAAAATGTAAAATTGCACAAACATCTACAATGTAACAATAACTTTACTGAACTGATTGAGATATCAGTTCTACTTATAATGTAAAATACTACGTAAACTAAAATTTGTTAGAGGCTTCCAATAACAAATGCTCCAATACAGAGTATTGTACTTTCCATAAATTTAGAATATTCATGAGCAAAGTAATTTTTTGTAAAAATTTTATTTTTAAAAGAAACGACTTTACATAAAAATCTATAATTCAACTTTTGAGACATCACCGCGATCTTCGAATTTTTATATTCTTATAATCTTACACTCAAACAAATAAAAAGAATTTATATTTTAAGAAGACATTCAAACGTGCATTCTAATAAGAATTTCTTTGTATTTCGTTTAAGTTTGAGATATTCTTTAATTTTAAACAAAACATAAATTGATTAAAAAACAGAAGGACACAGAATAGATAAAATAAATTTCTATTTAGAATCAATGCAGGTATATAATTATATAAATATCTGTAATAAATGTAAATTCCCACAAAAAAGCCTACGAAACCCTCGTGCGTTTTCCTCGCTTTTATCTGAAGTATCTTTTTCATATCTCTCTTTACTTCAAATCACGTTTAAAAGTATATTTATCTCCCTTCAAGTAAAACAATCTCTCTCGCGAATCGTACACACGCCAGACAGTTTCGTCAATTAAGAAAAAAAGCGAGAGATGAATGCAAGAAGTCTTTTGTACACCCGCGAGATTTCGCGTTAATCTGGTAATCTGAATGTATACACGCGGACGATCTGTGTATCATTCACACATAATTTGCCGGTATCAGTTCCAGATTCGCGGCACAATCGCGCAACAAATCATACATTAACGAGATGGCTATCAGGATGAAAATTCAGCGCGGAGTAACATTTTTATCTGGAATCAAGTTCCCTATTTTTCGCGAAAGACTCGTTTCAAATCTCGCTTGTATATGTATTATACGCGATTCGCGCTCCGTACCGCGATTGCGTCAACTTTGCTACGCGCGTTCGTTTTTCTTCCTCATTTTCTTTCGCAACCAGACAACTATTGTTTCCCGAAACTACTGGTCTATTCAGAAATATGCTTACTTCTTTTATGTTTTGTTTTCTTTCGTTTTCTCCGATATGTACACGCGTGGTCGTAAACGCGCGCTCACGCTTTGGAAAGTCGAGGGTTCCTCGCTATTATCTGAGCACGTCCATGGAAAAAGGGACCCGTTATCAGTAGTCGTTAACTCGGCGTTAAAAGATTCGTCACGAACCGCGGCGCGTGTACACGCCTGATTCTTCTCACGCGCGATCCTTTTCCACGTCTCGTCGCGAAATGTTTAGCTGCGTGCAATGCTGAGAGACATAAAATTTGATAATTACAACAGAGAATTTGAAATAAATATATTTATTTTTGCACAGTTATAGTTTTTTATATAAATATAAATTATATGTAATTGTAAATATTAAATATTAAAATTCATATACATATAATATATTTATGTATTTATAACAATATATTTATATGAAGAAAAAATGCGTAAATATAAATTAAATTATATAATATAGTTATAGCTTTCTATGTGTATAGTTTTTTTTTATTTTAAACACATACTTTAGTAAATGCTATTCGTAACTTATAGTAAATTTCCACATAAATACTATTTTGAAATATTGCTATAAATAGTTTACAATGAAAGCTTCTTATATCCAAATCAACAGGAAATTTTCCAAGATATCATGGAATTTTCGAACGTACTAAATTGTATATGTATCGAAATGAAAATTAAAAATATTGTCAATTTATTTTTTTTCCTGTCTATCTAAATACTAGTTTTTTCCTGTCTTGATCCAACTTTTTCAACGCAAGTAATTCCTTAAAGTTACATTACTTTTCTGTTTTAAATTGTCAAAATTCTTTTCTAAATAATTTGAATCTGTCAGCGTTTATTTGTTTCAGTAATCAAGTAATTAAATATAATCTCCTATATGTTCTATTATTAGATATTATTCTTCCTAATAAATTTTTAAATTCTTTTCGTCTAATATTTTAACAAGTTCTCTTCGTAATTATAAAACGGCAAAGATATAGTAATAGGAGGAAATCCCCTGTGTTGAATCGCTTAAGAAAATAATTCCGCAAATGAGAAACGTATTCATAATCTTAAGCAAAAAATTTTTAGAACAACATTGTAACTGATATTACATAAATGTAAGAAACTAGACTGAAAATACTATGTGATTGGTCATAAAAAAATATTCTTCAGTCCAAGAAACTGCTTTGCTAATTTGGACTATGCCTATTTTTTTATTATTTTAGAGCAAAACTTTTATTCAGGAATGTAGCTACATGCTAATTTCAACATATTTGTTTAAACCTGTCTGAAATTTTCTCTAATTTCATGGAATCGCTGTTAAATCGCATGGGAAATTGGCGATACGATAACGGCCACGAGGAAATCGTGAAATTTCAAGTTGCATGAGAAACTATTGTATTGAACGTTCTTTTGACTTCCTTCGCCAGTGACTTTTATGATCGGTTTTCATGTTTCTCCGTTCGAGCCGCTTTAAACGCTAATTTAAAAAATGACGAACCGTATCGGGCAACGGTGTAGTAGATGCGCATTTCTGTGAACAACTGTACGTGCAAAGTAGAAGGTTACCGTATGACATCAGCCTATGCTATTGCTACACTCTATTACTTCGTTGGCCGCGATGATAGCACAGCCGAGTTTTCTTCTATTACCGACGACAGTCGAGATGCTCGAATGACGGTCACGGAAGACACGATCAATGACAAGATGAATCGATTTTGAAACATAATCTGGATGAAGTTGTTCACGAAAGTATTGGAACATTTATGAGAACTTTTTATAAATACATTGTGTGCGTTGTATAAGATACGTTAACATTTCATTAGCATTGTGTTTAATTCGATTGTTCAACTCGATTGAACAAATCTGAAACAACAAATCTGAAACGTATGTAAATATATTATATAAAAATGGCAAAAAAAGTATTTAACATAAATAAAAACTTAAATATGTTTTAATGAAATTTAACAATGATAATAGTTTTGAAATTTGCTTTAGTAAATATTTTGTTCAAAATATATATATATTTTTTTTATTTCATTTTGTTGAAACTGGAATTAATTATATCTAAAACTCAAATTTAAAATTATAAAGTTCTTGTTTTCAAAAAAAATGTTCGAAAAACAAAAAATGCTTCAGTTTCTCGAAAAAGAATGTTTTTTGCAGGCATATCACAAAAGTATGAAAACAATCAATTATTCGCTATATTCGTAAGCCTTAATATACACTAACATGATATTTAACGCTTATTACATACTTAAAATGGCTATTTATACTGTATGCTAATTTTTTTAGAACATGTATTTAGAATAAGTGCATCTATACATATAAAATTTTCGGATTGATTTCAAATTTTACCAATATAATCGTGATCTCATATTTCAAAATGTTTTATACATGTAACACATATAACATATATATAATAAAAATCTATGTGTTCAAATATTTTCGTGAGTGTAGTCAGTATGTTACAATTAATAGTTAGTTTGATAAAATTAATAGTTATTTTTAGTAAAATATATAATTATATACATTCCCATTCAAAATTTTAGATCACATTCAAATTTAAAAACAAAGTTTACTCCCTTGAGCAAATAACTATTGTTTATAACATTAATATTTTTGAATATTGAAACTTTAATTGTCTAATCATATTTAGAGACAAAATTTATAATTATTATAATATTAATATTTCTTTGAAAATTGTACGAAAATATTGATTTTATTTAAAAAGAGAAAACTTCTGGGTAAACGTGTATATTACTTGTCCATTTTCATTTTAATAATATCACTTATTATTATCTACGGTATAATTAAGTAAATGCACGTTAAAGGTTGCTATTTGTACTGCTGACGATTAATTAAAATATTTAAGTGTTGCGGTCTTGAAAATTAATGTTTGAATACTTTCATTAACTATTGTACTATTCGCGAACGATACGCGTTAGCGATTTAAACGAGGATTGTGCAAAAGTGCGAATTGAGAAAAAACAGAAGAATGTGGGAATGCGTCGGCACACGTGGAAATGGATCAATTTTACTGATACGCTTTCTGCGAAATGTAAATGTAAAAAGCAGGTTGAATGAATGGAAACACGATGTAATAAATATGTAGCTGTGAGTAACAATGCCGATGTAACCAGGAATCGAAACGAAGTTATGAACAATAATCTAGTTAACTGGATGATAAAATGTTGAGCTATTTGGTTAATTTTTGTCTTGAGTGAAGAGTGAAACAATATCTTCGTGCTTCATTTCTTTTTTTTTTAGAAGTATCAAAATTTCAAAAAATAATAGGATCTAAATAGATGAAAAATAGTAATAATAATAGTAATAATAATAGTAATAATAATAGTAATAATAATAGTAATAATAACAATAATAAACAATATAACAATATAACATGGAATATTGTTATATTGTTAATTATTATATTAATTTATACACTATAAATAATATTATTTACAATCCCAGTAGTAAAAAATAGAATTTGATAATATAAATTGAATGAAAAATATTGAGTCTAGAATATTGAGTTGCCTATGGAACGTTAATTTTAACGTTAGAACCAAGATGGTCAAACTGACCACTTCGTAATCTATTATAAAAATTTTATAAACCGATGTATTTTTAGAGATATAAATAGAAGTTTGTGTTCATTACATTATAAACTTGTTCGTATTCCTTGTGCTTTAATTTCTCAAAAGTTTTATTATCACTTGCAGTATTAACGAGTTAAGTAAAAATGAATTGCACCAAAAATTTTAAATCAAATTGAAAGTTTTAAAATTTTAAGTCAAGTTAAAATTTGAGTTAGGTTAAACTTAAAAGTTTAAGGAAGAAACTTTAATTAAAGTTAAATAAAATTAGCTTAAGAATTTATAAAACATCGTTCATCTCGAGTTTCTTTTCAAATGAATCTCTGCATAAATAATACAAGTGTCAAAATAGATCCAAAGTACAGTTAGAAAACATTGAAAATCGGTTTATCGAATGCTGAAGGTTGGATAACAACAATAACGACGAAGGTTAGGAAAATAAGTGATATTGCAAAACTCCTCAAATTTTATCAAGCGACACGTCCACAATGGAGCAAAACTATGTGTGTACTTAGGTACCTATCAACGTTAGCGCTGCGTGCATACGCTTACACAACCTTGTTCTGGTTTTAGACCGAGCCGTATCTTTCCACGGAGAAGCACAAGTATTTTTTCATTAGTTACCGATACTTATCGCGGCATTGCACGACGATTAGAAGAATCTCTCTCGTTTCGTTCCACTATTCTCGTTTGCACACCAGTTCCTGGATCGTGGATTCCATTAAAGCGATCGTAATTTTCATACCGCCGATATGCGAATGTATAATTTTCCTGGGTAGATGTATTACAAACTAAACCGTGCTCGAGACAGAGATCAATCAATCACGAGAAACCGAGACAGAAGTATCGCGAGTAGGAAGACAAAGCGCCATAAATGACGTAAGTCATCGCAGACGATCGAAGCAAGATGGAAAGGTTTTTTCCTCGAAACCTGGGGCGCGGCCATTCCACGATACTCGAAGAAGAGCTTCCTTTTTTCTAATATTTTCTAATAATTCTAACTATCAAATCGCCGAGTTGTGAGACGGATAATTAAGCTGAAGCACTTCCTGTAAAAAAACAATATACGTATACGATGCATACTCTCATGCACAAGTCATCTGGTATATTTAGACATTAATTTTAAACACGATAAAATAAATTTATAATAACGTTGTGTTTAAAACATGTATAATTTGATCCTCCTTGTACAATTAACAACAAACAATTTTGTAAATATCGTTCATTTATTTTTATTTTCTCATTCGGATTTTGCATTTAGAAAGCCTTCTAATGTATTCACACGTATATTCTTTTTTTCTTTCTTTATATATGGTCCTTTTTTTATTATTCTCTTTTTGTACTATTTTTTTCTGTACTTTTTGTTGTTGTGTTGACATCCTTCAAATATAATACATTACACTGACTTCTATAATACCTTAATGGATATTTATTTCCGTATATAAAATAACTAAATATATTATGTATCTGGTAGCTTGTATATACATTATATGGTATATAATTTGCCTGTATATATAGTGAATTTAGTAATTTATTTTATAAATAAGACCATTATCTATTATGGTTAAAAATTTTTAACATGTCTACTGGAAGAAATTGGAAATACTTATTGTTAGTATCAAATATATCGTGTAATAAGATTTATTACTTCTTTTATTTAAAATTTGAAGAAATTATCATAGATTAATTCTAATAACTTTATCATGGTGTTGTTAAACATTAAATATCGTTTCTTAAATTCTTTACTAACACATCATCAACCATTTAATCAAATCTATTACTTTTCATTATTGAAATCACTCATAATAGAAAAACAATAACAATTTGTTTCATAGTATTTTTAAACAAAATTTCACCATTATTTTCGCATTGCAGAATTTCTTAAACATTTCGCCAGTCAAGTTTCTTTGAACAAAACACACAACAAGTAACAAAGAGCAGATTCACAATTACGCAAACAAACAAATTGATTATTTTAATCAATTCTGAAGGACAGATGGCAGGGACGGGCAATGACGATCAATTGATCCTGCAATGGCTCTTTGAAATCTCCCGTATCGGCGGCGAATCATTATGCAATTAAAGCAACAGAATTTATCGATGACGTTGAGCACGTACGCTACGATCGCAATCGAACGTTACATATACACGCACTTGTCGGAACGTCAATAAGAAATCGTGCCCAAGAAGATCATCCACGGTGAGTACGGCTAGTTGTTAACTGTGCGTACATGTTGTAACCTTGAAACTGGCTACCACCTCCAGCTTCGTCACCTCTATCACCTACACCGCAACAGCAGTGTGATGTGCATCAGTGGTCAAACTACCGGTCGGTAGCAACTAGCGGTAGCAACAAGAACAAGCATCAGCCAAACGCGACGCGCGTTCGCCGTCTCCTCGAGGAAGAAGCCACGGCAACGAGAGAGCCTCGACAGCGGGAGCGATTCAGCAACGAAGGAACGTGCAGCAACGGCTAGAAGAAGAGAAAGGGAGGTCCCGTATCGGTGGAACGACCAAAGAAAGATCCCTCCCTTTCCTTTTTCCTACGACTCCTCCTCCTCCGCTTCCTTCGCCGGCTTCGTTCATCGCAGCCCTCTCACGCCGTTCACCCTCTCTCACTCTCTCTCTCTCTCCCTCTTTCTCTCTCTCTGTCTCTCTGTTTCTCTTCCTGGCAGCCCGCACGCCTTCTTGCTTCACCCTTCGCTCACGGGAAGCAAACCGGATTCGCAATAAAACGAGTCACCTCGAAATATACGAGACCAACGAGGATCTAACCTATACGGTCAAACTGGATCTCCGTCTTTCTATTTCTCATTCTGCATTCTCCTCCTCTGCTCTTCTCCCTCCCTCTCCCTCTCACACACTCTTTCTCTCTTTTTCCCTCCTTTTCCCGAGCCCCCTTTTTATCCCGTTCCGTTGCACCTTCGATTCCCACTTCTCCCTTCCTCTCTTTTCCCTGTTTTCTTCTCTCCTCTCTCTCGCCCGATTTCGCTGGATCTTCTCTCCTTGTCCGCTGCAATTTAAGTGAAAGGGACAAGAAGAGAAGGAATGGCTAGACCTGCGTCACGTTGTGAGAAAGGTGCAAGTACGACCATCGGCGACCATCATGAGACGAGGTAGAAATAAGGAGAGTTAGAAAGGAGAGTCGGACAGAGGGAGAGAGAGAGAAATGGAAAGAGAGAGAGACAGAGTGAAGGAGTTAGAAGGAGGGTAAGACCCCGTCTCACGGAAACGAGAAAGAAAGAGCGACCAAGCGGTCCAGGGGTGTTGTTCCATAATTTCTGTGCATAGTGCCGTGTCAACGGAATTTCTGTTCTCTCGCCGTTGCCTGTGACAACATAGGGAATGATACTTTCGCGCGTGCCGTTCCAACTGCATACGTATCCGTACACGTCGCTAAAGAATTACGTTGAGCGACAGATCGCGTTGAGTAACGTTCGTAGGGAATTATGTGTTGCGTGAAATATCAAATCGGGGACGCAACAGATGGAAATTTTAAGCATAGTGGCGGCTGCCGAGAAAGCGCCACGCCGCACGAAAGATCTTTCGATACCGTGGAAAGGAGTAGCAGAATTTGTTTCGTCGCAACGACCCGCTGTGCCGTTAAAATGCTCTCCTAATTATACACCGTCGCATGAGTCAGGCGAGGAAAAGAATTTCTACGGTGATAAGATTGCGCAGATAGCAGGAGAAATGTTTGCGCATCACTTTACGTCGCCAGTAGTTATGAGCTTCTATCACGACTTTCAGATTCTTCAGACGAATTTAGTATAAAAGAGCAATGAGCAATTTTGCTTATTGACTTTCTTTCCGTACCAGGGATCAAACGAAACTGCTACGAATAAATATTATTTAAACCACTTCTTTTCTGTCTCGAATTAATTTTGTACGTTGACTTTTTAACTTTACTTATTTTGTATTTGATTATTAAAAGCCTTGAGAATCACAATATATCTACAGTATATTTATTATTTATATGAATTCCATTTATTTGAATACTTTAGTATGTTGAATCTGAACTCCTATTACTATACATGCCAAATATTACTACTATAGGAAAGAATTATATAAACTACGTATTTATTTCACGACAAGTTCATAAAAATAGAATTTTAGTATATTATTTTAGTATACTATTGTGTATTTTATAAAATATAAAAATTGGAAATATTATTTGTAGTATTGAAAACAATGGTAATCTTTTGTCAATTTTAAGAAAAATAGACACTGTTTCCCAAACTTTCCCATTTCGTATATAAATATTTGTACACAATTGTACAAAATTTCATTAAACAATTCATGTTTAAATTTCAGATCTACATATAGATATATTCTACTTCGCAAGAAATCTGTTTGCTACAACTTTTATATTTTTAGAACAGAATAAACATTCCTGTTTAACTAGAATTTTTTCTCCACTCCCGAAAAAATAAATTTGAGCGAGAAAAGCATGGAACATACCGATCAAAAAAAGTTCCAACGAATATACTAAATCTTTACGACAGTTTTGTTGAAATGAAAAAATTACAATTCTTTCATATTTAATTGACAATTTTAAAAGTTTCGTTCGATTTTTGTTCCACATGTCATACGCGATTCAATCGAAGGATATACCATGCTCTGATAAATAATGAGTAAAATGAGTACAAATTAGGCAAAAACCGGCGGAAGTGATTAAAAAGTATATAGATCGATGGAAAAACAATTGTCGTGTAAACAAAAGAAAGAACGTGATAGATAATAACAGAAGTACGTTTTGCAAAAGGACCTTGCAGTTTTTCCTCTCTTTTCCTCGTTCCTCTTCCTTCCTCACTTCCTTCTTCCCCCTCCTCTCCATAACTTCTATCTTTCGCACGTAATGATAAACAGCCGCATGTTCCCTGTAACGATTACGCAAGACGTTTGGCCTTCTCGACGCGCTTTTAATTTAGTCCGCACCATAAATAAATAAATAGTATCGAGCCCGATAACACGACGCCGAGGCGGCAGTGAGCCCGACGAGACTGCGCGCGAATTAATTAAATTTCTCGCAATTACGCCGACGCAGATAACGCGCGCAAATATTTGACGTAACGTGCGGCTCCTCCTCGGTGAGAGAGAATGAAAGAGAGGCGGAGAAAGAGAGAAGGAATTTACAGTTTACACCTACATATACACGGGAATGCGTTCGTTCATCCGAGAAATCGTCAGTATTTTTTTTCGATAACTCACCAAGTCAAATAATCAATCATGCACGAACGACATTTAGCCGTTGACGCCCCTTCTGAAAATGCATCGATATCGCTCAAACTTTTTTTTTCTATCGAAACGATTAAGCCACGTAGGCATGGTCTAATGCTGGGATCAATTGATTAAGACAGCGTTACCGAGTTACCGCGTTCATATTTGTCCAAAAGGTCATCGATTTCTCATCGATTAGCGATTAAATTATTAGTTGGGAAGATGACATTTTTAACACAGGTGAAATATAGTAACGAGCTCGTTCGATGTCTTTTGGTATCTCTCTATCGAGAGTTGCATACATATATCGTATTGACATTTTCACATTATTCCGATTTCGATTGTTCTACTTCAAGGCCTTGTTCGTCTTTACTTTTTGTTATAGTTGTAAGTATTCCATTGATTAATGATAAATTTAAAAGTTATAAATAGCAGTATAATAAACTGGAGAGAAATAACTTTAAATTAAATAATATATTATGTATATTATATTTCTATAATTTCTTAACCGATTACAATAATGCGTCATAAAGTGTTTAAAAACAATTTAAACAGTATACCTGATTTAAGTATGATTTAAGATATACATTTTTATATTATCGTTTAAAAGTTAGTAGCACTATCAATCTCATATTTAAAAAAAATATACTCTTATAAAGAGATACAATTTGGACAAAATCGTTTTATATTATAATAAAAGTTTAATTAAATGTCAAGAAAGAAACATTATAACAATATTATTTCATATATATTATAATCTTAAGATGTTTCTATTCAAAATTAACAGAGCACCACAAATACAATAGTGCACATGTTTTTATAATTAACATGATGAACAAAAGTGTTTAATTCAATTGTTTTTCATATCATGGGACACGAGCCTAAACTTATCTTTATTCTTCAGTTATTATTTGTCACTAATTTTTCATACTCATCTTAATTATTATTAAAATGTACAGTTGAATTTATTTTGAAATGTATATAATAAATTAGTGACAGCAATAACATAAATTACATAAATATATCTTGTTAATACTAGAACATCGAATGAACCAAAATATCTGTGAACTGATATCAATTTGTTTTTACAATTACAAAAACACATATTTTAAACATTAATGTTTACTTTTAGTAGAGACGAGAGCATAGTTATATATATTTATAATTAACCACGTACATTTAAATATTCTATATAATCAAGTTTTTTCAATGAAAGAAACAAGTTCTAGATGTTTGTATGCATTTTCAATAAAGACATAGTGCGCGTACATTTGAAGTCAAACGTAACTAGATACATAGTATACATCTTATAAAATATCGTGTTGAAATAAGCGACATTCTGACATTATACGCGAAGCATGCAAGATTCGTCCGACAGTCGACGCGTTAATAAGGTCGGGCTAAGTATCGCAGCGAGAAAGAGGATAGGAAGAGTTTATCACGGCGCGGAGCTGAAAGCAATGCATATCGCATCAGCTGTTTCTCGACCTCCTTTCGGAGCATCCCTCGAGCGAAATTCGTCTACCGCTCTAAGTATAGCCGGCCGCTGCCGTAATCTCCGGACGCGTGCACATCGTTGACCGAATCTACGAAGCGGCATTAGCCGCTGGTACGCTTGTCCCCAGCGAGCTGGTTAGAAAGAAAGAGATAAAGAAAGAGAGAGAGAGAGAGAGAGAGAGAGAGAGAGAGAGAGAGAGAGAGGAACGACGAAACAATCGCATACCTGGTGCACCGACTCGAATTCAAGCCGTACCAGTCGGCCATGAGATTCTTTCGAAGAATGTTTATAAATAGTTCCAATGAAAAATAAAACATTCACGAGCTAAAGCTTTCGTTAATGACACGAAACACCACGATGAATGGAAAAAAAAAAACATCGGAAGTTCCGATCCAGCTCGTTTCTCGTACGCTCAACTCAAAAGTGCAAGAACTTTCTTTGAAGCATTGGCACTGCACGACACGTAATTATCAATTTGGAACAACTAACGCACGAGGCTATGAATGTGACGGGTCGTTTTAAAACAAATTCCGATTGGAGCATAATGGACGACTAAATTGCGGCTGCTTGTTTTTTATAAATCGAACGGAACGACGAAACGGATCGTGCAAACAAGCAGTGGCCGTTTAACGCCGTTTAAGGTTAATCCAACGATAAGAGTCGACTAAAGATGTCGTGTGGTGAGCTAAACTCGTAATCAAAGTAAACGCGGAGGAAGCTCGAAGCAGTAGATGTTTACCAGCGAGTCATTCAAGCATTTCACTATCGATCACGGCTGAAAGCGTTTCCGATGCATAACTAGAGCAACGACATAATTCTCTGGATGAAAGAGAGGTACATATGCGCGGCGACGGTCGCGCGCTCGAACCGATTAGATGAACCGGGAGCCGGTCGCGGGCCAAACGTTTTTTAAAAGGAAAGAAAGCACGTGAGAGTGATGGGTGGATGAGACGAGGATAGCCACGGGTTGGTAGGTCGGTGAAAGAAACGAGAGAGCGATTCTAGAGCTCTGGAAAGAGACAGGCAGGAAGGAGGAAAGGGAAGGAAGAAGGGAGGCAGTGAAAATGTAACGTTCTATCTCCTCGGTTCGCGAGAGACTAAAGAGGCGCGCAAGCGCGTTTGCTTGTTCGCATAGAGTGGATCGAGGCGGAGTGAGAAAAGAAGCGGGAAAGACAAAGAGTGGGAGTGGGACGGATCGAGGGAGGGCAGTGAAAAGTAAAAGATACAATTTCAGCCGGTGATGAAGAAAGATGGAAGAACCGAGAGAACGGAGATGGAAATTACAGTGAGATAGACACGGTGGACACTGGAGGAAAAGACTCACGGGAGGACGAACAGAAAGAACGGAAATGTTGAGTCGCAGAAGATCGGGGAGAAAGAGAGAAAGAGAGAGAGAGAGACAGAGACAGAGAGAGAGAGAGAGACAGAGAGAGACAGAGAGAAAGACAGAGAGAGAGAGTGAGTTCGAGTCGCAAGAAAGGGGAAGAAACAAACGAAATGAAACGAAACGAAATGAAAGAAAGAGAGAAAGAAAGAGCAAAAGAAAAGAGTGCAGGGATCTGCGGAGCTCGCTCCATTCTTACGTATTACGTGCATGAACACTAACGGAGCCTTGTGTTACACCATTATAGTGACAAAGAAACCCGCTATTCAGCCGCATCCGAGCGACGAAGATGAGACTAAAGAGTAGAATGGTTGCGATTTTTACGTATGCGTTCTCGTACGTGTGCACACTGGTAAACGAGGTGGCCGTACATGCGTCGCGTAGCTAGACAGAGAAACGGAAGAAAGAAAAGGCGAAAAACAGAGAAAGAGAAAAGGAGAGCGCAGAGGGAAGAGAGAGAGGGGAAAGAGAGATAAAGAGAGAGAGAGAGAGAGAGAGAAAGAGGGAGAGAGAGAGAAGAAAGATAGACAAAGTCTGTGCTCTTATCATACGACAGTTCGTGCATGTGCATCGGGGAATACAAATGCACACAAGTTCCACACGTGAATCGAGACGCGCGTTACTTCCACACAATGTCAAGTATACATAAACGTACACGGAAGGAGCAACACCTCACAAACGAGGCCTAGGCAAGAGAGCTATTTGTAATGCAATAGTGAGAGCACCAGTGGGGAAAGGGAGAGTGGAGGAAGGTGGTGGTAGGTGGAGGGGCAATGGTGGGAGGAAAGAGTAAGCGCAGGAAAGAGATAGATAGAGGGAGAGTGAGTAAGAGAGGAAGAGAGAAGAGATGAGGTGCCACTCGACGAGGAACCAATACTACGGTCCCTTTACAAATGAACTCACGAGGCTCCCGAGGCCTCCTCTCTAACGTGAGTATTCCGCCGGGAGTTCTCGAGAGAGAGAGAACCGTGCTTTTCGGATCCTCAACCCTTTCTGGGTTCGCCTGTAAGCCACGGGGACCCACCTGGCCTCTTCTCTACCACCACCACCACTAGAGTCACCACTACTACCGTTACCATTATCGTCACTGTCACCATCCTGCCACGCTCCTCCGATCGGTGGATGGTATATACGCGCTCGTTTCAAGCAATATTCGTGTACCACCACTACCAACGAATCACATCAACCACCACCATCGTCACCGCCACCACCACCACCGTAGTCTCTCTCCGACTGCCCAGTCTACCTCTCTCCGCGTTTACCTAGGACCAGCCAGAGAAAGAGAAAAAGAGAGAAAAAGCGAAATATCATACGCCGGACGGAGATAGAGATAGAGATAGAGATAGACAGAAAGACAGTGAGTGAGAGAGAGAGAGAGAGAGAAAGAGAGGGAGGGAAAGAGAAAGAAGGAAAGAGTGAGAGAGCCGTGAGCAGCACGCTGAGAGAGAGAGAGGGAAGAAAAGAGAGAGAGAGAGGTAGAGTAAGAGAGGGTCTCGGGTTTGCGCAAAAGTTACGACGGAGCGAGGAGCAGTGAGACACACCGCGGAGACCGGAAGAGACCCTCTCTCCCTGAAGAAGTCCTCCGGCGAAGTGAGAGAGAGAGATCACGCGCGAAAAACACATCGTGTGTCGATCGAATGTGTCGTTTCTGTGTATGATGTGCTTGTGTGCGGTGGTGTGTGTAGTGAGGCAAATTTCGTGAAAGCCAACGACAACACTGTCTCGTTTCTATCAGTGGACGTGCTCGTGATCGCCGTCATACTCGTTATCGTGGTCGTGGTCGTGGTCGTTGCCGTCGTTCGCCGCGAGTCTTCGCCGAAAAGCCACGTGGCCTCTGGTCGCTTCTGTCTTCCAAGTTTCCACGGGAGTGTGTCAACCAGATCGGATATCATTCGCATTGTAATTTCTCTTCGATTTCGCATCGTGATATCCCGACAACGTTTGACACAACACATCGGCGTTATCAGCGCGATCTGAGTGCGCGTCTTGTGCTGAACGAAAACACCGGACACGTGCTCATCCGCACGTGCTTTCATCGATGCACGTGCTCTTTAAACAAATCCGGCTGCATATCGGACGAGCTTTTTCGGGACTCGAGGAGAATGTCAACAGTTTAAACGTATCGTGATAGCGTTCCATCGGCCTCGACGACATTAAAAAATCGAAGGAACTCGACACTCCGATATAGAGAGGGAAGAAGAGAGAGAGAGAGAGAGAGAGAAAGAGACAGCTGGGAAAATTGCGAAATCGCAAGAAGAATCGAGAGAAAGAAAGAGAAAGGGGAAAGAAGAAGGAGGAAAGGACGAAAGGAGGAAAAGAAGAAGCTTCGAAGCGAAAGAGCGATACTCCGGTGCTCGGTTGCCGCTTACGTACCAAGCAAGAGCGGGCTGCGTTGTGTAAGAGCTGAAAGTAAAAGTTGAAACCGCCGAGTTGGGCTCGCGGGAGCGCGTGCGGAGCGCGCTAAAATCCGATCCTGTCTCGTAGGCTGGGCATAGCCGAATATCTCTACCTCTCTCTCTCTGTCTTTCTCTCGGTGGCTTTCGGATTTGGTCCCACCTTCGTGCTGTGTTTCTCTCTGGACGTGTCTCCTAAGCGAGAACCGATCGCGGGCACACCATTCCCGCGGAAGAAACACGGTAATTGTCGACAACTCGAACTCGAAACAGCGGAACGCGCGAAACGGAACGAAACGAAACTAAACGAAACGGGAAACGAGAAACGAGAGCAAGAAAAAGAGCAAGTGCAATTGTGTAACAACATTTCTAGTCCGTTGCTTCGTGAAATCTGTGTCCAATTTCGATTAGGCCACGCTGACACCAACTCCCTGGTTTGGTCTGTACCACGACGAAAACAGGTGAAAGAGCGCGCATACGGTGGACGCGTTCGCGTTTGATTCGCAATCGTTCACCGTTGCCCGTTCGAATCGTCGACGAGGAAAGCGATGGAAACGATCGTTTTCGTACGTCTGTCGGTCGTGTCGTGCGCTACGAAACGTGAATGTTCAAGGTCGTCGTTCATATCCCACCGGTAACCCGCTTCCGGGACGAAGAAGAAGAGACACTTGGAGGATCCCTTGTCACAGTGTAGAACGTATTGCCTCTGGCCCAGTCGATTTCACGATTGAATCCGAGCCCGTTTCTCGATCCTTAAGATCAGCGTGCTCGTTCGCTTCTACCACACGCCGCCGCCGCCACCGCCGCGTCCGGGCTACAGAAGTTTCGTAAAACGGATTACAAAACCAGAAGAGAAAGGAGACAGAGAAAGGGAGAGGCAGAGAGGAAGAAGAGAAGCAAATCGAAGAGAAGGAGAGAGAGAGAGAAACAGCGGTGATCCGCCGCGCCGCAGGAAATTGTAAGGCAACGATACGTAGTGGAGATACGGTGTTCGAGCACGAGTTCTGGATCGTCTCCGAGGGGCGAACGACGAAACAGCGGCCGGCGCAGTGCCCGGAGCCGTGAAAGAAGAAGTCGTCGGTGCTCGGTGATCAGGTGAAAGAGGAAAAGGACGGAGACGTTTCTCTGTCGAGGACACCGACAATAGTAGCAGAAGGACAAGTTTGAAAGACGATCCAGATGTGGCTGAATCCACTCGTTATCTTTCTCAGCTCTGACGGGAGACCGCGTACTTTTCTAATCGTCCGACTTCGTTTCACCCTTGCAGTAGTCGGGACCGCAGGATTTTCTCGGTGTCTCTCTCTCTCTACACTTTGATCGATAATACATCCCCCGGCGATCTTGCTCGACGTTCGTCGCTCTTTTACAATAAGATCTTGGAGAGCTCGTGCACGCTGCACGGAGACACGCGGCCGAGCGGAATTAAAAGTGCGCTTAAAAAGGTTAGCGGGATAAAAAAGGCGCGCGCGCGAAAGGATAAGAGAAAGGAATAGGAGCTACCTCCGAGTCCTTGAGAGTACCCAACGGGTAAAAGTGCCACACTCGGAGCCAGCCGGTTGACCCTGGACAGCCAACGGAGCAGACCCCGTTGGAAAAAAGTTCTCCACGTCGTCGTCGTCGTCGTCGTTGTCGTCGTCGTCGTCGTCGTCGTCGTCATCGTCGTCGTCGTCGTCGTCGTCGTCGTCGTCGTCGTCGTCGTCGTCGTCGTCGTTGTCGTCATTATCGTCACCGTCATTGTTACTGTGATCCTAGTTATTGTGCCCGACACATCGTCCTTCTGTCTAGGGTGTTGTGCGACGTATCATCGATACCGGATTACGCCTTTCCGATGGGATCACGTGCGATATCCTGTGACATGTGTGAAATTAAGAAGAACCGCGCTCAGTTTGAATACCACTGCTGATTGTTTGCGCGCGTTCGAATTTCCTGCAAACACGAAAACTACGACTTGTCAACCAACGATCGATGATTTACAAAAATCGGCTCGAATCGATACCTCGTTTCACGTATCGTGACTATGTGGACGTGTTCTTCGATGTGAAGTGATTCAGTGCCAATCCGATATTGGTAGCAACGCCGTTTTGGTTGATGCTCGATCGTTTCATCTGCGTTTCCGTACGACGTGCTGCGATCTGTTTCTTGTGCCGGTAGTGATACATGCTCCGGTATATCAATGTATGTCACGTGTCTGTACCGTCGTCCTCGTCGCCGCTATCACGGGATTTCGGGTCGTCGGCTCGTGGAGATGCTTCGTGACTCTTCGAGAGAGTCTTAAGAGAAACACCGTTGTTCGCCGACTCGCTTTCTTTGGATACCATCGACATTGGATAAAATACGGACGATTAAAACGACAAGGTGAGAACGTAAAATACGAAACATTAAAACACTTTCCGAATTGGGTGCGATAGACTCATTCAAATTTATTTTGCATTCTCCGCGTTGATATGTTGATGCAGAAACATACCGCTTTCACATAAATACATTGACAAACAGTTTCTTATCTGATACTCCGCGTAATTTTTCTAAATTTAATAATTACACTTACATCGATCGTGTGGACTGTTTATACAAACTGGACCGAAATTGATGATACTTATACGAAACCTCGTACAGAACGAGTAACGATTCGCGGCACGAGCTCGTGCAATTACACGCACGCAAATATTGCAGAATGCCTCGTTGAAAACGAGAATCACCGAGTTCGTGGAGCTTTCTCGGTTTTTAATCTTGCGATCACTCGACACGACACTTTGGAGCATTGACAAAACGATGAAACTACTGAATGATAATGAGGAGACTAGCAGAGTAATGAACCAACATTCCCTATGTTCGGATAGGACTGTGTAAATTAAAGTAGCGGCAGTAATTGGAAGTAAAAACGATTGCGGGCTCTAACGCACCCAGAGGCAGGTAGATAGATTGCAACGTACCGCACTGACAATGAAAAAATATAATCGAGCGAGTTGTAGAACAAATTGCGTGACTATTGACTTCGCGAAAGTTGTGTCCGTCTCTGTCCGAGGAGCCTGCGGTGCTAAATCTGAATCTTATCGATTCGCGTGTTTTTCGTCCGAATGAAAATAGTAGTAAGAACGTTCCTTTAAAGTACTGGATATAGAAGAAATAACAATTTCACCGTGAGTCGTCGTTATCCTCGTTGTCCTCGCTGTTCATTGGCCATTGTTGTCCTTCGTTAATATATAATCTTCAGAAAACTTTCGAATAGACTTGTTGACTCGTTCGCGTAACGACATAAAAAAACTGCTAGCTGAACGTATAATTCAAGTTCAGGTGTTTCACGATCGTGTATGAACGTTAGTTGCGCAACTGTTTTTAAGAAAAAAAAAAAGAAAAAAAGAAGGAGGAAAAAAGGATGAAGGAGGCACTCGCGAGTTCTATGTGGTCATCAATGGCTCACGATGACGGATCGTAAAGAAAAAGCGATCTCGAGTCAAGGTCGGGCTCGTCGAAAGGCGTCTTTACGTTCGCCATTTCGTATTCATGTGGCCATTATCTGCCGGATATATTTATGTTGCGTTCTCGCATAATCGATGCACATAGAATATTTGCATCCACGCAAATATTCCGATGCAAACAGAAATTACGGTCAAGTTTGGTAGGTGAACCAATAGAAAGTCCGAGTTATCCTTATCTTTCTTTCTTTTTTCTTCCACGCATTTCTTCCACGGGCGCATACTTTTCGACAAAAGAAAATTCTGTCGCTGTAAAAACGAGTTATTCGTAGAACGAGAGTTCCCTTTCGATAAACAGCAAGAGAAGCAATTTTCTTTCGAATTACTTCACGTAGGACACCTTGACCAAAGGAACAGAATACAGAATCTTTACTTTCACATTTCATTTTCTGAACAAACTATTCACGCGGTTGCGTCACTCGTGATATTTCAAATGCGTAGAACACAGAAATAAATGTTGCTGCGTGTAACACAAACTAACAAAATATTTTGCGATGGACAGTAGTACTCGCTAGATTAATAGAGCTGGTCAAAGACGAGTTTAAATTTGAGATAAATTGATCAGCGTATTCGAAGAAAAATATTTTCATTTGATACAAGATAATCGGTAACAGGTACAATATTTACGAGTAAACTATTAAACGAGTAAACTATAAACTATTAACAGATAAACAAGCGTTTAATGATATTTAACGTTTATGCTTGAAATGACAGTGATTTAAATATCTGTCGCGTGCTTTCCAAGCACTTGCTTTCGAGAGACGAATAAATAGTAACGCACGGATCTCGATCACTTTTATCTGTATTACATGCTCATTGATTAACAGACCGTTGATTCATTGCAATCGTGCTTTGTAAACAATTAATTAACGAGAAGCTGGTAACGAGTATCGGTAGTTCGATGAGTTACGATATCTATTTGAAAACAATGTCGCATGCCTCTTACGCCTATTGATATTGATCGCTTCTGACGATCGACACACAACCTGACCAAATCGATCGTGAATCACGTCCAATTGATCTTACGTAAGAGGAATTTTACGTTTCCTTCGCTCAGGCGCGATCGGCAGGTAGCACGCGCCTTTTCTTATTTTTCTATTTTCACGAACTTCGACCGTGTTTTTCTTGCGCAGACCTCGATGTTTCTACATATTTCTATTTTTCCAATTTGCACGCGTGCGACGAACGTTCGATCATTTCCACGATACTGAAAATTGATCTCATGGTCACAAGTGGAATTTAAACGAGAACGAAAACTGCAATGCATATTCGCATTGTCGCTCCGTAGAAATGTTCGCGCGCATTGATAGCAAAACCTCGATTATCGCGGGCCGATTATTGCAAGTAACTAATATAGGTGCGAGATAACTATAATCACGAATGGGCGGCAGTACCGTACATACTGGGTGTATGTTTAGCTCGATTGCATCCTCTTTTTTCTCGTGTTAAGTGTTAAGAAAATATTGCGTAGAGGTAATAACATCCGGTGCAATATGGATGCATAAATGCACTATCGTCAATCAATTTTACGATCTAATACCTACGTGATTATTGATTTGAAGAAACATTCCTACCCGGAACAAATACATTGTAGTCGCGGATACAAGAATTTTACTCTGAGAGTAAAATTCATCGTTTAAGAACGGCTACTCTATGTAACCTCTTGCACTGGTAACTGGTTCACGGACCATAACGAGTGATCAAACCGTATACAATAATTCGTCGCTTTCTTTTTGACCTCGTCGGCATGACATCACTGGATAGAAATTACTAAGAAGTAATAAATTTATAATTTGTTGTTGCCTGGGTTATATTTAAATATACTTAAAACTGAAAAAATATTGTAATTTTGGGAAAAATATGAAAAATAAAAAAATTCTCGATGAGCGTGGCACGTCATTCCACCACAAGAGGTTAACCAACGGTAATGTTGCAAGTTCGATGCAAGAAAAGCTCGTTTCAATGAACGGATTAATAGTGAATTCGTTGAAGAAGAATGTTGGGATTTTCTACGTGGATTGCCGGCGTGTGTTAACCATTTTCACCTTCCACGGTCCGCCTGCGGTTGCTTCCTCCTCAGACGTTTCTTCGTCGACGATAAGACGGTTATTAAGACGCGGCGCAGAGGCCTCGGATTGGTCGAACGTTTCGACGTGTAGAGCACGTTAAATGAAGTTGCAATTAAGAGAGCTAAAAGCTGCGCGGCTGACTATGCTTCTCAAGGCCTTGGGCCTCGCCAGAGCGTACTTCCGCTTCTGATTAGCTTCCTCTTTTCCCACATCGTCCTCGTCGTTTTCTCTCTCCCTCTTCTCCCCTCCTTTCCCCTGTCCTCTCGTCGCTATTCTTTCTCTTTCCTTTTTTCCACCTCTTTTTACTCAATTTCCCCTTCGCATCTCTCCCTATTTTCTTTCTTTTTTTCCTCTCTCTCTCTCTCTCTCACGCTCTCCTCTTCTTTTTTTCCTTTTTCCTTTCGTGTTTCTCTTTATCTCTGCCGGTCTTATCTCGCACCGTGGGAATCCGCGTGTGCGATTCGCGGCGCGAGAGAGAGGAAGTCCTTAGTCTCGTTCTTCAGCCACCGTTTCTGCTTTTGCATCTTGATAATCGGCCCTTGGTGCACCATTGGTCATGGACATTGTCCGTATCGGATTGTCGTTTCCTACGGCTTTGCGACGTGCGCCGACTTCGCCTAACCTGCGGGCTTTTCACACTTTTCTGTGATAATACACCGTTCAAATTTCGCGCTCATCTCTGGCAATTATTACTGAGAAATATTCAAATGTTCAAAGTTTTGACACACCAATATTACTCAGGAATAATATTGTGCTGATTTTTATGAATCGTTTGTATAGATACAATCATATTTTTGCTATGTCTCCGCTTAGTTTTTTGATTCTTTGTAATATCATTTATATTTTACGTTAATCTTTGACAACTGCCGTTACTGAGAAATATTCAAAGATTGAAAATTCTAGTATACTGTTTATATATTGTTTATGAATAGAACTCTCTATTTTTATGTAATCATGCTTTTATCATTTTCATTAGTAATAAGTAACTTGATAGAAATGCACATAATACGAGAGTATATAAATATAAACCATATCTAAAACGTAGTGCTTTCTGCTACAAATTGTAGAGATTTTACTTTTTTAATTACATTCTGAATACTATAAATTTGCATAAGAATAAATAATAACACAGTCTAGTAATAAACCAGATCATTTAATGATCTCGAATCCTCCGTTTAATTTACAAATTTCATTAAGAAACAAAAACTTGATTTGACATTTACACGTCAATAATTCACTCAGTCATTGCGAGAAAATCATTCTCACATCATTGACTGTTATTGTTGCACAATAAGCAACAAATGACATATCGGTAATTCCTCATAACTGACAGATATACTGCGCAAGCTTTGCAAAAAGAAAAAACTAATAATTAATCGTTACGCACGATATACATATGTAAAGTATGTAAGAGACTCGAATCAAATGTACGGAGTTGTTGGAAAAAACTTGTTAAAATTTGTTAGCGATGTTTCACAGCAGCAATATGCCGCCGATTATGTAAGAATAACAGACTGAGAACACGATTGTTGTTTCCCCAGTGGAATAAAAATTCGAACGTCGTCCCATCAATAAAAACCTGGTCGCGGCGATCTGAGTGGTTTAAGACGTTAGGCGAAAATGTTTCACTCGCGGCGTGCACTTTCACTCGAGCCGAGTTTCGCCGAATTGGCAGATACGATTACATGGCGGCGTTGAAATTTCTGTCGATTGCACGGAACACGGTTGTTCGTTGCGTCCCGATCTTCTCAATGGCGGCTGATCCCTTCAATAGCAGCAGATGCGGCTAGTACTTCGTAATGCGAGAAAATGTCCGATAACTCTTCGATTTAATGGATATTTTCGTGCGAAAATATCCATATATGTCGCAACCTTGAATACTCGTCTTGCGAGAGGGAATGGAGAATTTAGTCGACACGTCACGTACGTTTGATTGCGTAACATTCGTCGGATTATCTTTCAATGAAACGCCATTCACATTTTTTTTCTTTTCTCGTTTAATGCACGAATTACGTGTTTCTTTTACAAGTGAAAAACATCGGTGAACAACATACGAAATACGCGAATTGCAGTTTTCGAAAACAGAGGTATTTAAGTCGCCTACACGACGAAATGTTATTCTCTTCTACGTCGATAGGAGGATCGTCGCGACACCCGCGAATTTCAATCGTGATTCGCTGACGTCGTAACAGAATGTTATCCTGAAAGTTTGTCAGAATTGTGCAGGCAGTGTTTTCACCCACGCGATTGTCGAGAAAACGTAACAATCTCTTTCTGCTCAACTGAAAAGTCAATTACGAACGCATATAACTCGCCTACTTGCGGAACAGCTTCCATTCAAGAGGAACGACGTGGCGTGGCGGTTGAAAGAACAAAATGAAATATAATAGGCGAGTTATCAATTTTCCGATAGTTCTTCCACCAAGTTCTTCTCAACGCGGTGTTTTAAATATCGTCTCGTTTAAAGATAGAGTATTTTGCCTAATAATAGAAATGAAATCTTTTTTTCCAATACAGAGAGCGAAAAATGTAGAACAACAAAATAAATTGCGTATTGTGCTTGAACGTTCGGCTGATTTTGAAAATTGGCTTTGCAATTTAGGACAAGTGTTTGTTGTCGTAGCTGGCGTAGTGATTTGCTCGTTCACGTAGCTACTCGTGGTATTTTCCTTCGGTTTCTGGCCCGTTCTGGCTCGTGGCGATTGTAAATCTTGCGCTCTGGGCCCCCGCGGCCGAGTATATGGCGAGTAACAGCGGCCACGAGTATATACGTCCGCCAACCCTTTCTACCTTCCCTTTCACTTTCATCTATCGCTACACTCGAGGCCCCTTCAGGACTTGCCTGTTTCTCGCTCGCTTGCTCGTTCAACTTGCTCTTTTGCTACCTACTTGCTCTCTGTCTCTACTGCAGAAAACTGAAGAAAAAAAAAAAAAAAAGAAAAGCAAAGCAGAGGAAATGTGCGCTGCGTGTTAACGAAAGAATTGTTTCGTTGCTCGGGCTGGCCTTGAATCGGCCGAAGATTAAATTAAATGCTCAGACACGTCGCTTCTTGAAAACGTATTGTTTCAACGATCGTTCAGGTTTCAACTTGCATTCGCCACGAGAGAAAGTATGTATTGTTCCTCAATGTTTGTCGTTGCCTTGTAAAAACAAGATAAATTGTACGGCCGAAAGAGTCGAAAAAAGTATCATAACGAAAGATCATAACGTCACAAAGATTCGCGTATTTTATGGGAAAACGAAGCGATCGTACATTTCGATATCTTGAATGGACGTTGAACCGTGCACATAACGTATGCTGTAACAAAGATATGCAAAACTGGGAGCAGTGAAATTTAAAATAGTGACCTGGGGACAAGTATCGTTGGCTTTCTTTGCAACCTGGATGAAATATGGTCGGCCGAAGTCGACCGGGTCTTTCATACGACAGTGAAAGTGTCCTAATTTTAAGGAGAGAAAGAGTTTCCAAAAACGTTAACGGTAATACGAGACACGTAACCAATGTCGAATGTGCTGTTAGAACCTGTTGCTAGTCAAATATAGGAACGCGCCTAGTAAAATAAATTATCAATAAATACCGTGCGTAACAGCGAAGAAATATTATAATATTCCTGATGCCTACGTGAATCGATTCTATGCTTGGTCCAACTTCGAGCAAATTTCTACATTGCAAAAGGGAAGTTTCCAAAAATTATTAAGTCGTCAACGTATTATTTACGTTATACATGATAATCCAAAATGTATTATATATGATAATAAATGAAATATTATTATTATATTAAATTAAATTAAATATATTACATTTTACAAATTACAATTATATATTGTACATACATATATACAGTTATGATACATATCTATCGCATATATAATTACATTATATACGTTATATACATGTGTATACTGTGTATGATATATTATATTATATATAATACATATAACATGATACATTAGATAAAACAGTAGTTATTTTCAATTTTCAATTAACAATCATTTTCAATTTGATAGTTAAAAAGTTTCACACTCTTAATCTTCTTAATTTGAATTCTTCAATTTTTAAAAATACGAAGAAATCGTTAAAAATTTCAGAAACCATAGAAAGATTAATTTTGAAAAACGTTTCCATTAAATTTCTCATTCCTATTTCGTAAAATTCTGGTTGCATTGTTTTCAGTCAATTCAGTTTCCAGAAAAATCGCTAGTGGGACAGCCTAATATAACACGCGTTACACGTTTGAGCGTTACGCTATTTTTCGAATTCTGTTGCAAATTGCAACAACGATAAGAATTATCGAAGACGGCTGTTTGAACGTTCCACGCCCGCCTGCCAGGAGAACTTTTCTGCCTTTTAGCACAACCGCATTTTTGTTTTGCAATAATAAGTTCTTGTTGCAATCGGTACTTCAATTGCCGTTTGGCCGTTGTGTCGAAAGGTATAGCACGCCTCATTAAAGGCCATGACTGTCCCGATTGTTGTGATTTTATTCTATACAAGGTGCAAACGTCTGTCGTTTGCTATTACTCACGATCGATAATCAATTTTTTTTTTCACTTCTTCGATTACACGTATGCTTAATTAACCTCGTCCTTCAGTAAGAACAATATATATTCGTAAATCAACGATATCGTTTGCTGTGAAATCGATTTGGCACGATTGTTAAACATCGTCGATTGCCCTTGCGATGAAAATTGCGAAATGAAAGTGTGTTCGAAAGAGCGTTTTCGCACACGTAAAACGACAAAACGATCGGAAACAATTTCGCTGCGCGGCGCGGTATGTATCTAAACCAGAAATAATTCGTTTGTCGGTTTATTGTCCTCGGTTTCCTGACTTCCTCGCCTATTTTCACCTGCGCATCCGCGATTGGCGTGCCTCGGAGACAAACTTTCTTACTTACATGCTCGCTTACGTGCCTCTCGCTGCCCGTATACACTCAACTGACAGCGTAATTTCTCCTTCGCCCATTGTTACTCTCAAACAATCTCGCAATCGTCGTCTCCCTCTTGTGACACGCTAATCATCCCCGGAACTTGTTACGTCGCGTCGTGGAACGACCGACCTACATACCGAATTTCGCCCCATTTCGTCCTGTTTTCAGGCGTTTAACGTTTCCTTGTTACTTTAACCAATTCGTATCCACCATCGGTTGATTCGATTCGAAATACAGTTTAGAAGAAGAAAGAAAAAAGAAAAAAAGACAAAAAAAGGAAACGAACGAAAAGCCGGCGAATAGAATAATCGTTTGGTAAAACTGGGTAGGGTTTATTGCTTGGCGGAACCAGTTGCCAGATGGAACAGGGACGGAGAGAACACAGCTAAAAGGTAATTGCAAGGTGTCGTGGTGTCGGATTAGATAATCGTAAGCGATAAAAGCGCGGGGTTGATTTTCATCGGGCTATCGCAGTGACCCAGATAAAACGGTTCGGAAGAAATTTAAATAGCTCCCGGCGGCATTGCGTTTCGGAAATAATCTCGCCGCGTTCGCAGCGGCCGAACAATGCCACTGGTTGCGCGATATCGGGACTACAACAAGACTCACTCGACTCCGACTAGAAGAGATAAACGGTTGATATCAACGCGACCTATCTCCCCGTTTTTTAAGAGTATCTTTTCGGGTCTAGAAAGCCGGCCATCATCTCTTTCTTCCCCTTGAAACAATGCAAACGCCTTTCCGCGCGGTGCAAAACTTTTCGGACACGGTGTACGCTTCTGTTGTGCACGCGCGTGCATATGTACACACACGCTCAAGTGGCAGAGAGACCAACGCACACCGCCTCGAAGGCACACGCGTTAGCGACAAGTCCCCACCCACAGTGTGAGATCATTGCGATTACGTAAGTGTCCAGTCCACGCAGCGGTGTGCACGCGCATAAAAGTATCGTGTAGCACGGCACATGCCGCTCTAGTGGACGCTAGATCGTGTTGTTCCACCAGATAGTTCTTTACTATGCTAGAATTTCGAGAGAAAGGGGAATCGGCCGATTTCTTTCCCACTCCTTCCGATCGAATGAAATATCGTTTGCCATGATAATCCCGCGACGATGTTTTTCCTCTCTGACGTCGAGATTTTGCCAACGACGTTGTTTCAAAAATAAAAATTCGCCTTTAGAGCCGAATAGAATGACAGATTAACGATACCTAGTGGTATCAAAGTTTGACGTAGATAGCGTCGAAGGGAGATAAATAAAATCTTGATAAAGAGAGAAATAACGCCGGTTCGTGATTTTCAAGCAGCCGGGAAAGCCAAATGGATGCAACAGCGGCGCCTGTAATAGGATTCGCAGGTAGCGCGACGATCGGCCGCAACGCGGGATTGCATAACATTTTGAAAAGTCGACGTAACATGTCGGAAGTCGTCGTTAACCGCGGCTACAGTCTCGTCACGACTGACCAAGCGTGAATAAACAAATGAATAACCGGCCAATGGTTTGGATCACCTATCCCGCTTTGAATTTCGTTTCCCCGCTCCTCTTCGATCGCGTTGATCGTCGTACGATCTCCCTGGCAAATTTCTCTCTCTTTCTCTCTCTCTCTCTCTCTCTCGTCGAACGATAACAACGAACGAACGGAGGCTTGGTGCGTCGATTTCCGATTGACAATCGTAACGAGGCATCGGCAATAATTATTCAAGGCTATGCTGTGTCGCAATTCGTATCGGCTAGCTGTACGGCCGATGAAAGTCCCGCCGAGTTTAAATAGCTTCGTAACGTTCTATGCGCCGAAGCCTTTAGTCCGTTCGCGATGAAGAAAAACTCCTGTGTGTCTTGCTGTCAGCGTCGAGCGACGAAAGGAGCGATTGAATTCATCGAGGCCGGCTTGAAATTGAAATCGGTGTGAATTTATAAAAATAGAATTACGCAATGGCAATCGCGCGAATCGTGTTATTTTTATCTAGAGGTAAACAGCAAAATACGTATAGTGTCTTTAGCTGTTGGAATGATACGAAACGGATTTCAATCGTACGCACGGAAATACGGAAGCAGAATTTCGTTTAAACATAATCGTACCGTTTATATTTATTTCGTGAAAACTTCTCTCTCCCTTTTCTTCCGCACCGCTTATCTTGAAACAAATATGAAATTGCACGAATGAAATAGAAAGAATTGCACAGGGGGAGTCTGCTTCTCGCAAAACGTTGGTCATCACTTGACGTTTCTCGTTTCCGCCTGACTCATTTATATGCGGCAACAAGGCCGAGCCAAAAGCAGCGATCTTGGCTTTATTAAAATATGCCTGCAAGGCGATTACAAGGTAGCGAGTGCAAGCGCAACCAAATAAAAGCGTTTCTCCGCCGGTGGTTGTCTGTAGAAAAGTAACGCGCATATCAGTGCATTTCAATGCATTCTTGTAGAATTCCATTGCAGCCTATATCAGTTACATCAATGTTACAAAAAAGGCGTAATTGCGACGTTACCGGTGATCATAATTGTTCATTTTACCAGTGTATTGCCGGATCGCGCCGGTGCAGAATTGTTACGAAACAGATTCGGACATCATTTGAGAAATTTCACTCTGATATGTTACTTCGTATGTTGTTTCAATCCAGAGTATCTATTCTGAAGCTTGTTTGTTTTAGTCCTTTCTGCTTTCTAAAAGAAAAGGTGTAAGATAGTTCTATTCGTTTCTTAACAGAATAACATTCTTTCAAGAACTATTATTAGATTCGACTGATATCAGAAAATAGATTCGAACGTTATTTTGTGAATTGTGCTCCAAAATATTCATTCATAACCTTACAACTTGCTTTGTAAAATACCATCTTTTTAAGCTTGTCTATTTTACAGAATTTCCTATTTAAACTTTATAGAAAAAAGAAGTCTTTAACATCTGGAAAGATTCGGAAAGCTCATGTATGCTACGATGAAAAATTCTATTCTAGGACAAAATGAACGTGAATAGAATTCTTACGTGACAGATTAACCTTGTTACATTCTTTCGATCATTTCCCTTAAAAAGTGTCTCAAATTCAAAACTTCTTATGCCAGATATTACAAATCCTTCTCACTTGCTAAATCGAACGTTAGACTGAAATGTAAAAATTTCGAGAATCGTGGCATAATTAAAATCCGAGAATAACGTGGAATAAATAAAGGAAGCACGCCGATCTTCGGCGTGTCTAATTCGCGGCGTAAGAAGCGTAAATGGATTAAAACGGCAAGTCGTCGGCAGACTTGCCCTTCGAATCGGAAACGCGCTGGAGGCAGCGTGCGTGTCTAACTGCGGCGCGGAGAGGGATCGAGAGCGAGGGAGGCGGAGAGAATTAGTGGAAAAAAGAGGAAGAGGGAGAGAAGAACGATCGTAATTGCGTAACATGAATGCACGCGGGTATCTCGCGGTCGCGTATGCTTCTGGTACGTAGGTGTATGTAGATCTTCTAGGTAGTGAAAGGTCATTCGTTTAATAGTCCTCAATCGCGGCTGTATGCACGATCAGATCTCCTCCAGTCGATGACTAACTCGCGCGAGTAGAAGCTTCAAGCCACGGCTGCTGCATGTTGCAGGCCTGCATCTACCGATGCGCAGTAAAAGGTGCTGCTGATGATGATGATGCCAGGCTTTGACATTGAACGGATCGAAATCTCGACGGCGGAATCGGTTCGCTCTTTTCCTCAACTGCGCGCTCTTTTCCTTCAGCTGGGCGCTCTTCTCACATGGCGTGACGTTACGTCAAGCTAGACTTCCGTTTTCCAACTTTCCTACAACAGTTATAGCATAACTTGCAAGAAAATTTTGTAAAAATTTACCTCCCAAACATCGTCGTGTTACGTTTCGTTGAAAGATATGATTTCACGCTTCAAAGGGAGAGACACACTTCTATTCAGCGTAAGGAGACAATATGGAAGGTTAGTCGAATAAACTGAGACGATGTTTAAATTTCAAAATCGCCTTCTAGCAATCGTGACATGGTGAATTTGTACGAACAACGGAAAGTGATTAAACGGGTTTGTGTCACTCATCGACGGTCTTTGCTCTCGAAAGGTTAGACGGATGTCGGCGACAGCAGATCTCTTGCCGGGGGCAGAAATGCTTTTTCGATCGTCTATCAGAAGAGAAGACGTCGCCGCCGGTGCGTTTGAGAGAAACGCTCGTTCATTACATAAGAGAATGCAACACGGAGACGCGCGTATTGTGGCATAAAGGCCGATACACACGAGGCTATTTACTTGCAATACAGTGGTTGGTTACTTACGAGTGCAACAAGATAGTGTGCACGCACGTATGTATACGCGTACTCTCTCGCCGATGTAAGGGGAGAAAGGACGAGCGTTCGAGGATTGAGAGAGCAACGTTGCCAAAGTTTACAGGCGAATCTTTTTTTTCTTTTCTTTTCTTTTCTTTTCTCTCTCTCTCTCTCTCTCTCTCTCTCCTCTTTTTCATAAATCTCGCGATGTCACTCCATCGATGTGTTTCCGCATTTCCACGTGATCCTGCGGCGGCGATACGCCACGCTCGGACGTCCTTCTGGTTATGCAACTGTTAAAAAGCGGCCGACGCTCAATACATCTGACATCATGTTTATCACGCGAATTCCTTAAAAGACCGATCAGCCGTTGCTCGTGAAAAACAACCGAAAGTCGAACGTTTCTATGATTTCTGCTCCGTACCTTGGCTCTTACATAAAAACGCCGGACGAATTAATTTGCTCGGCGAGAGAGGAAAAAAGAGGTAGCGCGTGTTTTCTATTCTGCGCGCAGTTTCTGTTACGCGACAAATTCTCATCCGGTATTCCCTCAAATGTTAATCACTTTGTTTCCCCAACGAAACAATCATTTTTCTTTTGGCGCCTCGAACAAACACCGCTGATTATCATCGCGATCTATGCGTACGCATTTCTATCGTCGTTTAGAACGTGGAAAAAAAAAGTCCCTCAATCAAATCCGGTCGACCTTGGTCCGCGATCGCGCTACGAATATTCCCAATTTTAACGAGGCCTGGCGGCAGAGATCGCCCCGGTGCACTCGATTGCCCTATAGAGCGAAGAAGTGCACGGCGCGTGCGCGTAACAAACATGCCCTTCAGATCTACAATGATGGAGCGTCTATTAGAGGAGGCGATTGTTCTTATATAATGAATGGATCATGTAACTAGCCACTTCGCGGACTCGCTTCGAGGAACGAGAGACACAGAAAGAGTGACGAGGAGAGAGCGGAGGCGAGAGAGGAGAGAGAAAAAGAGAGAGAGCAGGAGAGAGACGACTCGCCGCGTAACACATACAAGGCCATCGAACGTGTCTGTTACGTATGTATGTATGTACGTGCGTCGCGTATACCTGGGAAGAGTATGTGCGATCACGTACCAGTTAGAGTAGGCTAGGTTGGTACGTAAGTGCAGCTGAAAAGGCTTTTTACTTTCTGGCCTTGAACGAAATGTATCCGGTGACTCGACGACCGCCGATCGGCCGAGGGAATTCTGTCGTCGTTCCCCCAACAACGTCGAAACGAGTCCTCCGCCGCTATCCTGATCGTTGTTATTTTTGACACGCGCCCGCCCCGTATCCGCCAGCGATCCGTCATTGCGTTTACCGATACACCGGCCGCGATTCTACCTTTTAATAGCCGTCCACGGACAAGTGGATAGGATAATAACCAGCTTCATGGCGCAACGCATTTATCGAACCTGCGATCCAGAAACGTGTCCCCGCATCATTGTTCCTCCCGAGTGTGAAAGTATTTCGAAACGTACGTAAGTGCACAACTCGGACAGCTGGCTATCAACGTTTCGAGCGGAATAATCTGTCCGAGGAATTTTTATGTATCAAAAGTTTTCGTACGTATTTTTTTTTTCTTTTTCTTTCAAATCGAAAGCAGTCAATTATTTCTCCAATGGAAACATAACAATCTATCCAAAGGAATTTCCACGTATCAAAGTTTCCATTCGTACGAATGGATTTTCCTTTCTCTTTCTCAGGTCGACTGTTGTATTTTCTCTTCGTTTCTCTTCGTTTCCTTTCTCGTTCACATTCCCCTTCATTTCCTCACTAGTTTCTCGTTATTATCTCTTCTTTTTTTTGTTTTTTTTTTGTAATGTTTAAACAGCAATCGGACGATTTTTGTAAGACCGGTTGAAAAGCAAGCGGACAAGTGAGAAAAACGGAGAAAATGAGGAGGAAGAGAGAAGAAATAACGGAGAGAGTACGTCACAGTCGACGGAGCGATGCGCAAGAGGGAGAGCGTGAGACCAGTTGGAAAATAGTGATTCGAAATCGGGGAAAGGTGTGAGTCACAGATTTCACGAAGTGTCATAACCCTGCCCTCGGTTAAAATTACGCGTTTTCGTTTCTAAAACACGTGAACACATGTTCGACGAAATACGTTTGTCTGCTCGATAAGGAACGAGCTACAATGAACAAGTGACTTGGATATTTCCACTCGGAATTGCTTGCAGATTTCAACGATCATTGTATCTCGAAAGTTTATTCAATTATATTCTGATCCAGTAAACTATTAAGTTGTAATGTTTGGTCTTGCAAAATATTTTCCAAATAACTTCTTCTTTACTTATATTCTTTAATATATACTTATATTTTTTAATTATTGTGAATAATTCCCTCTTTTGAATAATCCCTTCTTTTATGTTTTTTTCTTTATTCGTTTATTGTTAGTTATAAAGATAGAGTTTCATAAATAATCATATCAATTATCTAAATAACGATATCAATTATAAACAAAAATAATTTTCACTTCCGCGACAAATAATTTTTTCTTTTACAATATAATTGTTTTAAATAATTTTTCCTGTTAATTATATTCTTTTATTTTTTAATCGTTTTATATAATTTTTTTTTTAAGTTTTCATTATTAGTTGTAAAATTGGAATTTCAAATAACGATATTAATTTACTTCTGTTATTTATACTTTTCTACATTTTAATTGCTTTAAATATAATTTCTTCTTTCGTTTATATTTTTCTCTTATCCTTTTATCATTATTTTTATTATACTATATTCTTTTGTCATTTAAATTATCATTTCTCACAATGTAGAAAAAGTTTTGTTTTTGTAATTCTCATATTCTTTTTGTTCATCAGTTTAATAGTCCAACGACTTTTAAACGGATGATCGTGTTCTTGTTCAGAAAGTCATCAACGGTCGTGACATGATCGATGGAATTTCTTCTCTCTTGTTCGTGATATTTTGTGGTAACACTGGATCGTATAGTTTCCCTGCAAAGTTCTATGGTGTTCCAAACGAATACTTTTTGTGACTCGTGTGTATGTGCGCGCGCATGTACGATATCACGTACATGAGAGAGACCCGATGAGACCACGAAACATGGCCTATTTGCTGGCAAAACGTAATTGGGCCCACAAAAAATGGAGCGGAAACGCCTGGACCCCATTACAGGTCTCGTAACGAGTTCTCCGCGCGTTGCTCAATCCGCGCCTGGTTTGCTCGAGCCGCCTCGCCTTAATCCGAATTGTCACGATCTGTTCTCTTTACGACAAATACCAAACAGCTTCATTATTTTTGAGATTCATGTGGCATACGACATATGGAATTTCGTCGTCCAACGGGTTCGATCGTTCACGCTGTTAAAGCGTGAAAATTTGACAACTTACCTTGGTCAGCGAGGAAGGTAACGTTTCGCACTAAGTGCGAAATTCGTACTCACTTGGATGTGACAATTTTCTTGTTGTTTTTTAATAGTGTTAATTAAAGTAAAACTGTATGAACTCCATTTATGTGAGCTAAATTTTAGCCAATACTCGATTGGACGAACTCTAGCTGACCGGAGCTACTTATCTGAACTTAGATTTCTATTATATGAACGAAAAAAATCACTAGTAGAAAGAAGAAGAATCAATAAAGTAAACTGTTTGTTCTTCGACAAGCTCGTTACAAATGAAATTCTATTGTACTATGTTTACTATTACTATATTAATATTCGTCGTGTTTCTTATTAATTCATATTTGATAATACTACATATACGGATATTGTCCAATTTTATTATATTTTTATATTTGCCTTATATTTAACTATTTTTATATTTAAAACGTTTATCTTGCATAATACTACAAAAGTTGGGTGAAGATAGTGAAAGAAACAGTTGTTATGTTATTTTCAAATAGAAAATAACTCATGAATAGTATTAGATTTTGTACAAATAACTGTCTTAATCGTAACACTAAAAAAACTTTAAACTCGAACTATCATAATTTAAAAAAAAGATATTTTTCCGATATTTTTAAACTATCTTCTTGTGACTTCAATTCTTTTGAAAAAATAGAAAATTTCATGCAAAATAAATTGCAAATCTGCATTTAGCAAGCATGTACATTCTATCAGATAAAACATTTTCACCGAAAATTGAGGATTGCGAATATCATATGCTTGAAACATAACGTACCTATTTGATGTGTACCTATGATTCCGTGTATTTCATGTAAATTATCATAATTTGACAACAGATCGTATCGATCAATCGCGTACAACGACGCTTGTTCGATCGAAATTATATGTTGCCACTGTTTTGTGCTTCAATGCATAATATTTTGACACAAAAGTGGTGTAAGTCGATATTTGCCTATTTGGTTTAACACCATATTTCGAAAGTTTAAACTTCATTCTATTTGTCTGATGTATTATTTATTTTATTAATGGTATTTATTAATAGTATAGTATTCATTAATTTATTATCTATTTTGTTAACAGTGTAAGATACTTCAATGATTCACGCAAATAAAAAACAATATTCGTTGTCAGTAATATATTTTACAGAAATTTTATACTTGATGTTTCATTATCATAAAATTAACTTTTCTGATTTAGGTATACCATTTTAAATAACTCATGCATTAATGGCTCACGAAAATATTCAATCTAATAAGACTGAATTTTACTTCAATAAATATAAAATATTTTAACATTTCTTGAATCGAGAATCAACGTTGCGTTAATATAATTAATTCATTTCTTATTCTTTTCAATCAATTTATATCGTAATAAATTTTTTTTTTTTAATATTATAGCTGCAAAATATCTTGTCTTCAATATTATTAGATATATCCTCTACTTAGATTCTATAATTTTTATTAATAATACTATGATAAATTACTACTTGAATCGAATTGATTAATATTATACTGATTGTGAGATTTTGGTCAAGTTTAAAATCTACCTGCATGTATATGGAAATTACAAGATGTTTCAAACAAATATATATATTATAGAAATGATAAAAGTATTTAAATATTTACAATGCATTATATCAATGATCCTCGCTATTCACACACAGTATCTGTTTAAAATGGATATTTATGTTGTACATCAATTTTTTATTAAACATTCTGTAACTTCTATGTACATTTTTAGTTTGTTTTCAAATTTTAGCGATATTGTTTTAACAATCATTTTTCATTATAATATTTTACACAATATACATTACATATTATATGAATGTTCTTCCATGAGCCACTGCATTAAAATAACATACAAATATTTCGCAGAAATCTATTACTAACTACACATAGCAAAGATACAAAAATATCTCCTTGACTTGAAAATAATTCATCAAAATGTTACAAACATCTTAGTTTCTTCAATACCCAATTAGATTGAAGTAAAATCGAAAAATCCTGTGGATTCCCCTTCATAACTCACTACGTTAAATAAAATTCAATAACGTAAATCATCTGGAAAAATTTTGTAAGGTTGCGAATAAACGTCAAATAGACGTAAATGCTTAATTAAAAAACGAGAAACAACATTCCCGAGGCATCGACTACCGTGTTTTCACCTCGATCAAGGCCTCGGTTTTTCATACGAGTGCTGAATCTTTTTCACTGGGCCCGATGCTGGTGCCAAGCCTTCCCCCTCCCCCACTCCCGCTGTCTCGCGCTTTAATTTCCAGCCTCGACATTTGCGTAACCCAGTTTCGCCATTGTTCGATTCAATGGTAGATCGTAACGTCCGCCATCCGGATAGAAGATTATAATGCTCGCGTGTGTATGGCACTGCGCATCGTTGCGTCAAACGTGTGCACCAGTGTGTGAACATGAGCGCGCGTGTGCCCCGAGAGCAGCCGAAAGTGTAAGTGAACGCGTGCGCGCGCGCGCGCGATCGCGCCAGACCGTATTAGTATGCCGTGGCGATAAGCGAATGACGTTCACGGAGAGTTCGCGCAACGAAATTTACGAATTCCAGCAACTTTCTCCTCTTGTTCTTATCTTCGGCCGAACCTCGCGAAATTATTGCACCAGTTTCCACCGCGTCGTCTCTCCTCCGCAAAATGCCAGTGCCTTTCGGACCATATCCCGACGAATACACGTATTTATTACTACATACGTATCTCGCAATTTTCATCAGCGGGGACACAAGTTTTGTAAATTTGCGGAAGTAACCGAAAGCGGGTGAAACGTTGAGAGTTTACTTTAACCCACGAATTAACCTTTCACGTACCGTGGTGAATGTCATCGGGAGACGTAGTATAAAATGTATTTGTTGCGTATAATTACAAGCAGTCCGCGAAGTTTTGTGCCTTTGCATGAAATTAGAATACAAATCATATGAAAAACTACGTGAAATATTGCTTTTGCAATATGTGGTACGTGAAATGATTTCCTGCTGGAGTTTTATTTGTTAAATTACGTTCTCAAAAATATGAATTTGCATAAAAATCGGTAGTTTATAAGTTATAAGTTATAAGTATATGACGAATTTTTATAAAGTTAGGAAATTGGGAAGATAAAAATGCATATAATGTACGTAATATGTAAAAATATGTAAAATATCCAAAATATCTATTTGTTTATTTGATATCCACTTATTATTGAATATTATTATCCAGTATTTAATATTAAATGGTGGATATTTATGTACATCTTTGTTTTAAAATTTTAAAACAAGTAGATATTATATCCGTTTCAAAACTGGAAAAATGAAACAATAAGTTTATTAAAATATTTTAATATTATAATATTTATTTATAGTATTAGAAAATACATTATTATTTAACTTCTATTTCCAGTTATATTTAGAAAAATATAAAAATACATTTGAAATTTACAAGTATTAGAATATCTACTGACATTTGAATGCTTTTCTAGTTATTTTATTATGAATCCATCGCTTCATTCGCCATTATGCCTGTTTTATAATACAAAATACAAAATAAAATACTTGTTAAAATTTAAATGTTCTTTAAGTGCTCTAACACTTATAATCATTATGATCATTGATATAATTGAATAAATTGAAATATACTCGAAATGTAAACAGATATATACTTCACAGTGAAATATTGTATATAATATAAATGTAATAGTTTAAAAATAAATGTAAAATAATTGTTTTAAAAAAATATAAATCTAATATAATTGTTTCACAGAATGTACGATTATTGTAACAAATCGCAGAAAGATCCTGTAGAAAACATTCATACGCATTGTATTTGATAATGACACGGTTGCCTTTAGAAAGATGTAGAGATTAATTCTCCACGAGGTCACAACGTATGCGATGTATAAAAATCTGCAACACTGATATTGCTGCAGATAAAACATACTTTTCTTATCAATTTCGCGAACTTCGAAGTTCCACGCTCCTTCAATAAAATGAAGAGAAACTTCTTAGTGAAATTTTACGAAATCTATATCTATAAGATATCATTATCATCTGTAAATGCCTGTTATATTTGACCACTCATTTTGTATAAATGAACAAACGTGTACTTGATCTAAAACATAATTTTTCATCGCTATATATTAGTATTTATACGAATGTTAAGAATCCAATAGTGCACAGAATACAAAAATATATAAAATATTCAAATAATACTGTTGGGCGAAACAAATCTCTACTATAACTGCATTCACAAAAATATGAATTTTCATAAAAATACGCAGCCTATTTATCACTGCACAAATATTGTAATCGATAATAAAAATAAAATTTGACAGAAATCACTATGAATGGAAGTATTCCACCAAATACTATTTATAGACGGTACCCAAAAGAACGGATTCTCGGAACGAATTCACTCGGCTTGTTCCAATTTCGCAATCGCGAGAATTCAGATTCATCGCCAAAATCGCATCGTGCGCTAGTTGTCGAATTTATCAGCACGCGACAAAGTAGAAGCCGATAGTGCTTTACCGACACGATGTCTCAGAACGCGACTGGTTACTGGTTGGCCACCGCTTGTCGGAGAGAGCGCAGCACCTACAAAGTGTCTGTACCATCTTAGCTAGTAAAACTGGCAAAGTCGGATCGCGCCAACCCCCTACCACCGCACAAGTGGGCCAGAGTTTCTGCATCTAGCGGCACAGGGTCTTGCCCCCACTTCGCACGAGTGGCACGAGACCCCGCCCGGCGAGTCTTCAAGGCCCAAATAGAGGAAGAAAGACGAAGCGTAAGCATAAGCGTGGACGTAATGCAGCCGGTCGGCCAGCGATTGACCCTGAACTTCAAGCCGTGCTTGCTAGCAGCAGCAACAACAACGCAGACGCACCAGAAACCATTTCCTTATTCAGCGATTTTCTTAGTAAGCGCTTCGCCATTACGCATGCGATCGAGTAATGCACGCCGCCAGTCGTCGTGCCCTGTTTCTTGTTCAAGGACCGTTCTCCTTTTTTTTCTACCTTTTCTCAGACTCTCTTCGGCTTGCTTTTTGATTCTTTTCAGTTACGTGTGCGTCAATTGATTTTTGGAGCAAATAAACTGGTGATGATGTATTAGAGCATAAATTGCATTACATTATGTACATTTGTTATATATTATAATATGTGTATACATGTGTACCTATTTATTATATTATATTATAATATTATATAATAATATAATAATATATGTTGTACCATATATATGTGTACATATTATATATTATTTATATTATTATGTACACTATATATACATATATGCATATATAGATAAATACATACAATGTGATACAATTTGTAGTCACGAATTAAACTATTGAATAGAGACGATATTGAAAAAACGTGAATGATTATTATAAACTAAAATCATTCTACATCTTTATACATTACTTTTTGGAAAGCAATTTGTATTATATTTATTGTAAGCAATTAACCATGAGTCATAAAATTGAAGCTTTGAGAATACAAGTTAGAAATTAGTTATAACTAACGGATCTATATGCAATATCATATCTTTATCAACACAGTTAATAAAATGGAAACTTTTTTCTGCCAAGTAATAAATATAGTACTCTTCTGTTGATATTTTATGTATTTTTCAACGTTTCTAACATTTTATGTTTTTGCATATTATTTTTAAATTTTTCACAAATGCGTAAAGATTGATAGTCTAGCTGTAATCGTTCGTTTTTTTACCAAGAGGCAAATGTTTTTAGATATAATACATATTGTGCAGAAAAAATCGACAGAACTTTGAACGAGGATTCTAAATCGTTATGATTATTAAAATGCTTCAAATTAATTGTTTTAATCTGTGAAATATGTCGACTTTTAATATTGATCGACTTTATGATCTTACTACACCGTTTTAGCTTATTGCAAGTATTTACGATCACAGTTGAACATTGCATTTTATTTTAAAATATACTGAAGATAACTAACAATATTTTACTTATGAACAAGCTATATAAATAATAATTATCATTTCAATAGATTAGAAAATCAGAAAGTTAAATTGTAATACCAATATAAATTTTATATTTATAATATTTTAATTCCTTATGTTATGTTTTAATAATATAATTTTGATAATGATCAATGGTGTTGCTATAGTGTCATGTGATCTTTAGAGATGGTGATTGATGATTCTTTAATAGGTTATAATAGATGGTTATAGTAGATATAGATATGTTTGTTTATATTTATTTATTTACATATTTAGTATTTTTACTTTCTTATTTTTTACGAATTCATAGTTACTCGTATTTTTAAACATAGCAAAAGTCAGATTCTGTAAATTCTCAATAGAATTTGGTAGTCTTTGATAGAAATTGTGATTTGAAATGCGATTAATTTGTCTATTCACTGATTTTATAATTACATTATATTAATATCGCTATTCTTTTAAATGATAATATTAGTAAAAAGTAGCATCATAAACACCGAAATCATTATTTTTCAAAGAAAATTTGCAACGAGATTGAATTTAGTTAATAATAGTATCAATTTTATTATTTCATAATCGCACTATATTAATATTGTCGTTTTTCCAAAAATTAGTATTGCTGATACATTGACACAAATAACAACTACCGCCATCATACATATTTTTTTTCTACAATAGTAAAAACAAATTTATCACATGTACGTATACATTTTTTATAAATAATGATTTCGTATTTGATAATGAATTTAATATTTTGAATTTTTGTATTCGTTCAGAAATATATGTATTTTTGTAAAGTAATGTCCATCATCTAAAAAGTATGGAAGTGAAATGTGCATCAATGGCTTAAGCATTAAACAAATATGTAATACCACGTTATAGTCATTACTTCTAATGTAATATAATATAGTACAACGTTCAATTTAATATAATTATATTATAATTTAATTAAGATAGTATAATATTTTTCTAACGTAACGTTGCTTATAGCCACTAAAATTCATAACGAGATCGAATTTAGAATATTTATAATTGTTAATGGTATTCGAATCAAATATGAGACACCCTCGAGAAATATCGAGAAAGAAAGAAATGAAGAAAGCAGCGTACGTGATTCGTGATCTCTTGGATTGATAGAATTCACGCCCTCTTCGTGATTCTCATCCAAGGTCTTCCCTTTCCAATTTGACCAGATCACTCATCGAAGGTCGTGTCGATGAGTATCCGCTTGACAAGCTTCTATAACATGTCAGTATCGCAGGAAGATGGCATTTACTTTTTGCACTACTATGTAATTTGTCCTTTAAATTTAATTTATAATTGATATTACGATTATTTTACCCATAAAAACTTCTATCGATACATTTCTGTCCATTATTTTATCGTAAGAATTAGAAAAAGTTTCTAGTATAATTTTATGTAAATGAAAAAAATATGAATCAAACACCACCATCATACATGTATGTATCATAATGTTTCTTATAATGTTACACTAGTGTTGAATTATTATATTCATATATTAGTTAATATTCAACATTAATATATTTGTCACAGCGAAACAAAAGAGCATAATGCAGAAAAGCAATCAAATAAACTAGAAATTAATACTTAGAATATTTTTGAATTTGAAGTGAGTTTCACATTCGGTAGAATCCAGAAAAACAATTATAATTTATACAATAATTTCAGCTCGAAGTAACGAGTGAAGTTATCTAACTGAGTTGAATAAATTTTTAAACGAATTAAATTGACCAAATTAAATTAATTAATTATTATGAAATTATTATGAAGTTGCAATTAAATTAAGTAAACTATTGAGTTAATAAAATTAATTAAATTAGCAAATTGATTAAATTAACTCAGAATTCATTTGATATTTTTCTATTAGGAATAGTGTATAGACAATAAAATTAATTCTTTAAAAAATATTTTCGATATACTTGTTAAAAATAGAATTTTCTCGATTAAATACTATTTCTGAAGAGAAAAAACTAGTTTCGCTAGTGTTTGCTAATAGGTATTAAAAACCTAAACTCGCTCATTGCGTGTAATTTGCCTCTCATTTTTAATATTCATTCGACATTTTTTCTACTTGAAGTAGAACGTAAAGAACAAAATTTACTCAGCCTTGTAGCAACTCCTCGAGATACTTTCGAGCAACTTGCTCAGATTAACAATAGAATATAATTCTCGTAAGTCTTTCAATCGAATACCATCTCTAGAAAAGAAAGAAACAGAACAAGTTTCGCTAGTGTTCGTAAATGTTAAGCATGAAACTAATTGTGCCTGAGACACGTTTGACATTGCGGAACGCATCAATGTTTCTTACGGCGTTGGTTTTATAATATTAATTATATTTCTGCTTGCTGAGAGTATAAAAAAACTTTCTCTCCCTCAGCTCTCTTTGAGAACGAACAAACGAACGAATTGTTCGATTCTCGCCGCGACAAACTTTTATTTACACATACGACACGGAAAAGAACGATGGACCATCGTGCTATTAGGATTAGATCATCGTTGCATGCTATTAGAAAACGACACACGTCGATTCGTTATAAATAGACAGAGGATTTTTATGCATTTATGCGAAGTTTGAAGAGGTAAAAATACGTGTTATGTACAAAAGTCAAGGTAAAAAAAAAATATATATATATATATATATATATATATATATATATATATTCATTATATTAATTTTTTACAAGCGAGATTAAATTTAAATTTCTATTCAATTATTGCTTCAATTCGTTACGTTTATAAAAGTAACTAAAATACTTGCATAAAAATTCGCTAATATCATGCAGTACCAGCAATTACGAGATACTTGAAATAAACGTAAAAAAAAAATTTTCAGTGCTTTTACACACTATGATAATTTATAGCATTTTCAAGAAGAGTCTTCACTTTCCTATCCTAATATATGATTTGTTTTAAAAGTAAAGACTTCAAACTTTGAAATGAGCTCAGCTTTATTGTTATACGATTATTTCTTAAATTATAGCTGTTTAAATATTTAGCATACGAATATTAATACTAAATATTTAATATTTTACTAAGTAAATAAATAATATTTAAGATATTTTAAACTGTGTTTAGTTAATTGTACAAACCAGATGATAAGAATAGGAAATCAATATACAATTTAATGACAAAATACAATAAACGGATGACAATTAATCGAGCGTAGTTTAAATTGTTCTTTGTCCATCGGACATCCATAAATTTATATGACTAAGAAGACAATAATGAATCTAACGACTCGATTTTTTGCTGAATTTGCCAAAAAATATAGTATAAAGTCGTTAGAATTGAATTACATGCATTGCTCGTGGTATTAGATAAATAATTTAGAAAGTGATGAGTAATGACCGAAAATTTGCCGATCACATCGTTCTCTATAAAAATGTTGCGGAGACAGTCCTTCATCAATTATGAAAATTTTATTCATTAATGTTCATAATTTGGCCGATAGAAAAAAATTTGTGTGGACTACATTCTATAAATACCTTTTATTACGAATTTTGTTTCGACTATCATTGTAACAAATGTATATTGATAAAGTGAGAAATGTATTACTGTGAATTGTATTGTTTCTTTAATTAACAAAATAATATCCAATTTAAAATTTTTCCGTTTCTTGAAAAATATACTTCAAATTGCGTCACTTTCTTCGCAAAAATGCAATGTAATTGAAGTCAGGCATCTTCTAAAAACAAGATTAACAAGATCAAAACGTTGACACGTATAATAAAAAGAAGCAAACGTTAGATTCAAATGCTACATATAATCACCTTTTAAGAATTGATACATACAATAGCATATATACAACTCTGCTTCAACAAAAAATTAATGTATAACATGAAGCTATTTTAAGCATAAAACGATTGTTAAAGATGTTTCCACTGAATAAATTTATTGATTCTTTTATGATTTCTGTGAAATATATCACCGCGTGTAAATAATTGAACATTAACGTTCCATTAAAAAATTAATATTTTTGTTATGTTTTCATAATTGCGACTGACAAACGTTAATTTTCTACATTTGCTATAATTGAGATTGAAATATTCTGCTAAGTTTAATATACGCGTAGCATTTATATTTCATAATTGAATCTATAACAAATTGAATATTGAATCTAATAAATAATTATAACTATAATAAATAACTATAATATTTTATTAAATCTGTACTAAACATTTTCAATATAGCTAGAAACGTATATTTCAATCGATCTAACATCTCAGTAATAAACAGACATATTTGAACTCAGTCTACACAGTCTTCAGCCTAATGTGTTATAATATTACCTATTCTTCTTATTAATATTTATCAACTGTATCTTAAGGTTAAATCAAAGAGATTCATTTTAATTATATTTTGTATTGCAATAATTTATACTTATGCACAGTAATGTATGTACTTGTAGTAAACTAAAATTTTACCAATACAATTATGATAATTAAAATAATAAAGTTTCTAAAATAATTTTCGTATAATACAGATAATATGTTCACAAAAGATATCGACAAATGTAACACACTCCATTATATAGGATGTTCTCGAAATCCTGGTACAAAAGGTATCTTGAGAAAAAAAAAGAATAAAATTTTCCAAGAACGAATAATTAACAACATTAACAGATTATCCTATGTACAGAAATAAATAAAAATTTAGATTAATTTAGAAAAATAGAATAAAAATTTTTCATTTACAGCTTTATTTTTAAGAAAATGAACTTCATATGTTTCGTTAAAAGTTACTTTTAATACATTTGTTTGACAAATGTTCAAAGCTCGATGTTTTTGAAAACGAAGCATCATGCAAAATAATTTCATTCATCTTAGTTTTTTGTCACTAAAGCCCTTCTTACATCCAACAATACAACAATTTATTTTTGTTGTTAACCGTGTTTTGCCGCGTTATCTTCTAATCGCGAATTAACTTGCACTGCAGTTGCATGAGTCACGGTAACATTTCATTGCGAGTTACTTCGACTGATGTAGCTCTTTTAATAGGAAGTTTCTCGAAGAATCAGCGGAGATCTCAAACAGGATGATCCTCTCCTCCCCCTATGAGACGAGAGAGATCATTAATCAGCGGAATCGCGACTGCTTAATTACGTTATTGCGTACGAGATGCAATTCTATTATGTTTATCGATGCACAGTTACATCGCGAACAATTACATCAGCGACTGCGCAAAGTTGTTTTCTCTTCCCAGAAAGATAAAATTTTATCGTTTCATTCTTTCCTTCCGACTATGACTGAATACGGAGTAAATTCAACAATTACCTTGAGCTCGTTAGTTTTAACCCACACTGCATAGCATAGCGTTTGTGGATAAAATTCGAAAGTTCAGGTATTCACGTGACGAAGGTTGTTGGATTGTTATTAATAAATCACGGATTTTTATACATTTCGAAATTTTTGCAAACATAACTAAATAACTGGGGCAATTCGAATTTATTCTATGTACTGTACATCATAATGAACATTTTATGATATGTGACATTTTTAGATTTGTTTTATATATTATAGTTTTGCGTATTATGTGTATTATACACATTTCTGTACAATCTTTTTGATGTTTCACAAATGCATAAAAATTCGCGATCTAGTTGTTAAATTATTACTCAATCTAGATAGCTCTTGGTATGGAAAATAAGTGTCAGAAATTGAATCGACAAAAACTACTTTTTAGCACGATTAAGCATCTTTCTTTTAGCATCTTTCGTGATGCTCGTAACATACATATCTCTCTCATGATTTATTATTAATTCTGTTGTCCTCCTTTTCAGTTTCCTCGGATACCTTTCTCTTTTTTGCAATAATTTATTTATAAAAAGCGTGAAATGTACAAGAGATTGTAAAATTATAATATATTGAGTATATACAATATTAATAATATATTGAATATTAAAACTATAAATGTGAAACTATGTATATTTTAATATCTATTCAAATATAACATCCATTCAGATCGTATAAACTTGAAAACAGCAGAGTTAACAGATAGCGGATTTTTATGGTAATTCGTATTCAAGAAATGGAAAATTAATAAAAATTATTTTGTCTGTTACAATAAATATTATATTTTAGGTATTTTATGTACATTTTTCTATATTATTCTATATTGTTTATTTTGCATATTTTTGTATATAACATGCATTCTGTGCATATTTGTATCTTTCGATGTTTCATAAATGCACAAAAATCCACAACAAGGTATCAATGCAATGTAATAACTAAAAACAACAAATTTTCGGTTATACCATGAAAACTGGAATGCTCTATATATTTGTGTAATGTTTAAATCTAAATTTTAATTATTCGTTTCATATTAGAAAACACGGAGGAAAACGAAGCGTATAATTATCAAAATTTTCACTCGAATAATTAACTTCACAGCAAAGAATATTTTTATACCTATTTCAGAAAGTACAAAAACGGAATAATTTTAAATACCAAAACAAATTTTCAAAATTTTATTAAATTTTAATTATTAATCTCATATTTTACAAATAAACTTCGGTATTTAGTGTAGATATCATCATAAATAATTAGACACCTAGTAAAATTCCACTTAAAAGATTGATATTCTTGTTTTGTTTCCATGCTCGACAATTATTAATTTCTTACATCTTATTATAGATAACTAAAATCAAATGAACTGCTAAATTTAATTCGAAACAAGGATATATATATATATATCATTCAAGTTCTATATTTATTTCTAGCAAATAACTAACACTTCATAAAACTTACATGAAAATTTTGATTAAAAATATATATTTCTGTCTTTCTAATATTTCAATACTGAACAAACATACTTAAAATCATTTAATTAGAGATGTCGCTGTAAAATTAATCTTCAGCCATCTTCAATTATATTCTATATCATTGATATTAATTTTTCTATTGACCGTATACTTTACAATTAAATTCGTTCGAATTCTAGTTGATGTATTTGCAGTAATTTAAAACAATCCAAATATTCATACTCGATAGTGTACATATTTTTGAATGTTTAATCTATACTAATTTTATAATTAATGATGAAGTAATTGGTCTACTTATTAGAAGACAAAGAATGTACACTGAATAAATATAAGTATTAAAAAATATATACTTGAAGATGAATCAGTTGTTACTTTATTATATGCTTTTTATTAAGTTTTTAGACTTTTGGTAATTTTAAGCATTTAATGGGTTAACATATCTGCAGTTATATATCTAATATCATCAAAATGTCATCAATTTCAATTTCGATTTTGCTGCTACAGTTTCGCATTATAAATGCTAATGACGGACAGATTGAAATCATTTTCGAAATAATTTTGAAACTTACGCACGTGAAATCGAATTTGACAAATAAATAGCTTTGCAATGTAATTACGCATAGGCAAGCTATCATTAGACGCAATTCTCAGTCCTTAGCAGAAAGCTGAGCGAATGTCAGAGAAACGTGAGAAACATAATCTTGGAACACGTCACCCGTCTTCCGTCGTTTCTAACAGGGGCGAGGCACGGAAAGATGAAATTAGTGTAACGAAGCTGTCTTTTCATGACGCGAAGCGACGAGACCGCATTATTGGGTTAAGGACGTCGCACATATTTCGCTCATTTCGTCGTTACGAAAGAATTTTCACGGAAACGGTGCCTAGTTGCGTTCTTCTCACTACCATCGTCGTTGATATGTGATAATAAGCATCATTGTGCTTATACTTCGCATACAAGTTGCGTACGATAAATTGGTATATCATGGATGTTTTAAGAATAAATAGCTAATTATGTAGGCATACAGTGTCATATCAAAATAAAATGAACATGTACTAATGTATCGATTTATTGTTCAATATAAAGAAATATAAAGACTAGGAACGTAGAATGTATCGTTTGATTTTAAAAATTATTGAATACAAGAAGATAAAATTTATTGTTACCAGATTCATCAATTAATCAAGAAAGTTTAAGAGGGATATTACTTAAAATTTAATATCATTAAAAATTCGATAGATTCTATATATATTTAATAGAATTTAGAAATTATATAAAGTAGAAGATTTAAATACTACAAATTAAATATATAAAAAGTATTTGTTGCACTTATTAACTTTTTTTTATAATAAATAATAGTTTAACAAAATAGATGTTTATTTTATTCTAACAAGACATTATACAATAACAAACAAAACGGAAGTTTAAAATGAAATAAATGAAGTAAGATGATTCATAATTTTATAAAATGTAATTGTATTTAATAAAAGTAACAAATAGATAATTGTTATTAATATTGATGAGAAAATATCTAATATAAAAGTTATTGATTTTCCTACATGTTACGTGATCATATTAATATCATATATAATTTAATGTATAATTTTAAACTTTCTTTTGTTCACCACTGTAATTCGATTAGTTGAAAATTTTCTTTCATTGTTTCTAATAGTTTTAATTTTTGATAGTTTCAATTTATAATTTAGAAAGATTCTTGACCAATTTTTACTATAAAAAATATTACTATTATACCATATAATTATATACTGTATAAATATCATCATATTACATTATAAAAAATATTTGCAAAAGGAAAGTATTTTGTGAGTGAAATTTTACAAATTTAAATAACTAAAATAAAGTAACAGATGAAAAACAAATGAAACTTTATAAATTACGAATGATTTTATTATCCTATTAATTATTAAAATATTATATTTATTAAAATATAAATGTTTATAACTTGTAGTCTATAATTTGTCAATTCATTAATGTTATCTATTAATTTATGAATTATGAATAATTAAAATTATTCTAAAATTCATCTAAAAATTGCACACATTCTCAAAATATATTAACCATATTAAACAATTTAATATTACCAACTTATAAATGTCATTGAGAATTATAACAATATAAAGTTAAATTACTTTTAAGATTTTTAAGATTTTTAATTTAATTGAGTTTTAGTACTAAATTAAATTTATATAGTAATATTAAAGTATAAATTAAATATTGAATTATAATAGTAGTAAATTAAACTAAATTTATTTATTTATACAATTAATCACTAAATCTTGGTAATCTAACAGAAATTGCTATAGTTATCTATAACTCTACGATATTATTTGAAGATTAAATTTATTAATTTCTTGAAAATTTCATTATTTATTTCGTAGCATACTAATTAAATTACTATTATTACTTAAATTATTTATTTTGCATTAAATGTCAATTGCATAAATCTTACACGTCGTCTTATAATCTTTTCCATTGAGTGTTCTAATATTTATTACAAAAGAGATAATTGGATGTGTCATACAATTAATCACGTGCAAACATATATTATAATGCAATATAGTGAGGAATAGCCTAAATGAAAATAAGTGACGATTAAAGTACAATTTAATTATTTATTTCGTACCTTCAATTAAAATTCAAGCGCATAAATGTTTTATACCTTCTGTGCATTTTTTTTATCGAATTTTTCAACAGATATTTGTTATTAAAATGATAGTTGAACAACACATATGATAGTGTAAATAAATAAATAATGTAATGCAATAAAGTAACCTAAACAAAAATAAATAGTTATTAAATTATTATAATAAAATTATTTATTTTGTAACATCTAAATTTCTTCATTGCAATCTTTTTTTCATTGAAGTCCTCAATACTCGTTACAAGAGAGATAATCAAACGCATTATCATACAATTGTAAACATTACGTATAATGAAAGAAGGTATCAAATAATTTAAATAAGTAAATTAAATTATCATAATAATACTAAAATAATAATAAGTAAAAGTAAATTATTACAATAAAATTACTGACTTTATAACATCGACTATATTTCTTCTTTGCGACTTTTCTCATCGAATTTTCAAATGCTCGTTACGAAAGAGATAATCAAATCATGTAATTAGACACTTGCGTAATACAATAAGATAGCAAACAATTAAAATAATAATATCTAAAATTAAATCATTACTCGTTTAAATTACTTATTTTATAACATCGATTAAATTTCTTCTTCGCGACTTTTTTCGTAGAATTTTCCAATGCTCGTTATAGAGGAGAACTCGTTATGCAACATATACGCTCGTTAAACACGTGTAAACGCGGTAATGCAATAAACGAGTAATATAAATAATTAACTAACTTTTTGCAGACGATGTATACTGACGGTCTCCTGACGCTCCATTATGGGAAGCATCCAGCGACCTTGGCCGCGGAGGTCGGAGCCTGGTACACCGGGGACCGTCACGTAGACGTGACATTAGCTTGCGACGACGGATCGGTCGTCAAGGCCCATCGGGTAGTTTTGGCTGCAGCTAGTCCCCTTTTGGCTAGTCTCCTTCGTAACCCAGCATTGGACCACGTGGTTCACTTATCCGGAGTCCGAAAGACCCAGCTCACTCATCTGCTGGAATTCCTCTACAACGGAGAAGCTCTCATTCCAGTAAGACTGTTATCTTGTTGCGCAACATTTCCCAACTATGATGCATCATTGTATCGACATTATGAAAAAATGTTCAAGAACGATCGTTTCTTTTTTTACAGTCGACGGAACTCACGCCGCTAAGGGAATTATTCGAGCTTCTTCAAATCAAGTCGGAGCTGTTCGAGCCGAATCAGCCTCAGACTTCTAGCAACTCCGATCCCGAAAGGATACCCACCCCTCAGCCCTCCGAGGGCCAGGAAAGTTCTAGCTACGAGTCACAGTACGATGGCAGGTTTGTAGATATATAGGTTAATGTTAAAGAGTTAGGCTATTTTAAGTAAGAGCGTAACTAGACCGCGGATTTTTATCTAAATTCGTATTTTTGAGGATATAATTAAAGGGGTAGAAACTTCATAATGAAAATTGTTTCGCGTAATTGTTAAAGAGTAAACACTTTCTTTTATTTTGTACCCTTCATTTTGAATTATCTGAAATCGTTAATTATTGTTAAAAATGTTCACTATGAATAAAAACAATCTACAGCGATCTATTGAATTAAAACTTGATTGAGTCTCGAACAGATTTTCGGAACTTCATTTTCTCAAAAATAAATCCTTAAGTGAAAAAAATTTTATTTTTTCTTTATGACTTATTTTTTATGTAAAATCTGCTTTTGTACGCACTTTGTTTTCTCATATTGTGCAAATTGTACATTCTGTGCAATTTACAATAATATAAATGTGTAAAAATTCATAGTCCATTAATAAAATTTTTCCATACCTTTTTTTTTCTTATAGAAGAATGAAATTTAAGAGAAATTTGGGATAAAATCTATTATATCGTAAGCTTTGAAAAAAAATATATATATATATTTTTAGGGTTATATTGTATTAGTCTTGTGTATGTTTTTTTAATCAAATAAGTTAAACTAAATTGTTTCAATATAAAATTATTTTGAACGACTCGTTTTGCGATAGTATAACACTTGAGCTATTGAACTGAAAATATAAAACAAAGATTTTTAATTTCTATAACATTTATTAAGAAAGTATGTAGAATTACATATAACATTTATTAAGAAAGTATGTAGAATTTTTGTAAAAATTATACGCTTTTAAATAAAATGTCTTATTTTTCATGAAAAAAATTCTTTATAGAAATGTCTGCAGCAAAAAGAGTTTTAAATATTTGAATTTATATTCCTTTATGTATGTTATTTCATAAAGAAAAAAGAAAATAAAATACACAAATATTCCTTAAAACTTATATAATATAGACTTTATTTTAAATTGTGTTTTAATTGCATTCTTGCACCAAGTAGAAAAATGCAAAAGATTATCATTAATTTTACACATTTCAGATCTAATCTTTTAAATGTTCGTAAAATGTCAGTACGATCAACAAAATAGATATCATAATTTCTAAGATAGGGAAATACGATTCATAAATAAGATTAATTTCTGCTTTCGTCTTTGATCTTTTCTCTGCTAAAAAGCAAGGCTGATGCAAAATATCGATTCGCATAATGTCATTCGTTCGCGTCTTTATCCACTTTCCACATTTATTCTCAAGTTTCCAGTTGAATACGCGTAATATACCGACTTTAACCATTGAATTAGCAATTAGCAGAATTTTCAAAGTTTTATATATTTTTAAGAAAATTGAGAAGTTTGCGTAAAATTTACTTACGAGTATTAAAACATTACACATGTACATATTAATAATTTATGTATTATATGTATATGTATATGTTTTATTTATTTACTATTACCGAGCATTTATTGTACGAATAATAAAATTATAATGTTTATTAGTTGTACCAGTTATATATATATTGAAGCTGGAATATCAGTCATAAAAACTTTATTTAGATCTTTGTATTGAGATTCTTGTATTGAGAAACAAATATTGCAAAACAAGTAAACATGATAAAATAACGTGTATCAAGTGTGTTGTAATAAAAACAAAAAGAAGAAACATAAGTTATTAATCCCGTAAATGTTCACTGAATTTTAAGAAACGATGATAAAAATAGGAACATCGTTTTTTATTTTATTATTCTACTTCTTTATTATACTTTTTTATATTGTTATTTTACGAACATTTATAAATTTATATAAAATACTATTTTTTGAAGAAGTTCTATTTTCTATGTTAAATTTGCTAAAGTTGGCAAACGCAATATTACATAAGTGATATATATGCGAATATCTTAATAATTAATAAAATTCATTGTTAACCCTCTAGAGATGAACTTCTAATGTTCATGATAATTTTTACAAATTTTACAAATTTTAATACGAAAGATTAAATGGTATATATATTCATGTTGTTTTATAATTGAGAACAATATTTCAGTTTTTGAAAGATCAGTGATGATAAGCATATGTATTAGGAGGCTCCAAAATTCTTTCAATTTTATTAAAACCATGTAAAATGTTAAAAGTTAAGAGTGATCTCAATTTAATAGCCGGGAACTATACTTATATAAAGTATTAATAAAAAAAAGATTCGATACTTGCATTCATCGAGTACTCATCGAGAGGAGTAAAAAAATATCTAATCAACATGGGCCAAAATCTTTTTCATAAAATATTCATTATATATTATTCGGTCTCATATGACTTTCTTTGCAATACACATTTGAATAGATACAGAGGAATTCAAAGTATTGGTTCAAGATTATTACTGATAACAAAGATTTGTCTATAATAATTAAAAAATTATATACAATCTATATACAATTATAATTATATGTCAGGTTAACAAATATAAATGAATTAGTCATTATATTAGTTAATTTGGTAGAAAGAAACTATCATTATATTATTGGCTGATGTTACAGGCAGTCGAATAATCCGGCAGACTGTTGCTCGGTACTAATAAAGACCGAGGGATGCGAAGAGGAACCAGAAGTAGATGTGGAAGGCGTCGAGGGTGAAGCACTTCTCACGGAGAATAGAGAAAGCAGTATAGAACCGCCTCGACGGAGGGATAGCTCCGATCCCGTCAACTTAAGTTTAAATTCTGGGACTTCCACTACTAGCGAAAGTTCGCACGATATTGTACCTAGGTACAAAAGCTTCAAAATATTCACCAACGTTATTAGATTGAATAATGATCTCGAGTGTCTATGTCACATTTAAGTCACATTTAAAGATAACGTCGCGATATAAATTCTTCTTCCATAAGTTTCAAACGCATAAAGTGCTTCTTCTACATTGTACTATTTTATTTTTATTACACTTGTGTTTTACATGCATTGATTTCTACACTGAAACAATCTTCTTTCAAGAGACTGTAGAATCATACTACACTCAACTCAACTCAATTTTGTCCAGAATGTAACATAGATCAAGGTCATAATTCGATACTTCTCGCTTTCGTAGCAAATTTATCGTATCGTTGTAAGAGTTTTATACACTGCATGGTTTATTTAGGCCAGAGAAGCAGTTATTGGAGAGGCGAGAATCTCTAGAAGAGGCGGAAGAGAGAAGGAGGCAATTAGCGGCTCGACTCGCGTTAGGCTTAGAACCGGGTAAACGAAAACCCGAGGAAATACCTATCCCACCTGCGGAGGCGTACATCGTGACGCCTCATCGAAAACGAAGGCCAGGCTTTCACAATGCACCTGCACAGAACCCAGCCTTTGTACCATTTAATCCTGGATTCGAAACGCCGAGGAGGTTGCAAGCGCCACATCCTCTCAGCGTTTCAGCACCCCCGTACCTGGTACATATATATTTTCTTTCATATATATAATATACTTATATATATTATAGTAATACACTGGGTCAAGAAATGGCTTTCAAGTTAACGTATTCATAATAAATAATATAAATAATATAAATTGAATTAATCTGTTTGAAAACTTCAAAATTTGACTAATATAAAAAATTTGAAATGTAGTGAATTTTAAGTCTAAATATTATATTAATAGATAAAAATATTATATTTGGACACTGAAAGATTATATTGGTAAATAATAATAAAATAAAAAAGCATATTTAAAGTAGGGAGAAATAGCTTTCACCCCGATCTCAGCGACAGCTTAGTCCAAGTCCAAGTATTTAATCGTTAGATTATTGAATAATGAATAAAATTTCATTGTTGCTTGATATCTAACTCTACTTTCCGTTTGGTTTTTTAATTTTTGTTCGAGTTTTAAAACCGAATGTTTTCGAACTTTTTGTTTAAGTTTCGTTATTCGAACATCAGAAAGCCATTCGAAGATCGAAAGTTTATTGTATAAAATTATTAAACGATTAACAAGGATTTCGAATCTACTAAATAAAAAGTATAAAAAATATATTAATTTTATAGAATTTTGAAAAATACTATAAAATTATTTTTATTATCATTTATGTCTTAATAGATGCAAGTAAACCAATATATATGCATATATCAAATATCTGTATTTAAAAGATATCTTCCAACCGAAAATATAATTAACTTAGACGGGCTCCACATCATCCACTTCTTTCATAGTTAGAGCTATCTTTCTAGAATTAAAAATGAGAAAATGCATAATAAAATGTACATAACAGAAAATCACAAGGAAAACATAAAATGAGTCACGTATGTATCTTGTTTTTCATATGAAAACAGTTTTAAAATTCAATACGTCTGTTCCATCTTAGAATAGCATTACGTTTTAAAAAAGCATTCAAAACGTTTTTAAGATTTGCAGTCACTTACCTGTGAGTCTGTTTTCCTCAGTGTTTTGAATACCTAGTCCTCGAATGAATAGTCATTATCTCCTACATTATTCGTTCAAGACCTTTGGGCTCATTGGTTAGCAGCTGCTAAACAAAATTATATAAAAATAAAATGCAAGAAATTCAGACTCACAGACGGTGTCTTATTTGGAGTCATTCAGAATCCTGAACTCACAATCAGTGTCAACTCTCAATACTCAATATTACACTCATTAGTGTTGAACTTTAACTCTTTGCTTGTATAATACAAAGTAATGTGTCTATTTTGCATTTTATAGCAGGACAGGTCAGTGACACCTCCAGGAGCGTCACACAGACCACCAAGCGCAGATCCAGCATCGGCGGTGGGCTTGGAGCCACCTTGGGGCTCCTGGGCTCTGCCACCAGCCAGAGCGCCTCCACCTCCGCCAACGGACGACCCGCCAAAGTCTACTCCCGTTCGCGAATATCGGTGCAGCTATTGTGGCAAACAGTTCGGCATGTCTTGGAACTTGAAAACGCATTTGAGAGTGCATACGGGTGAAAAGCCGTTCGCGTGTAGACTTTGCGTGGCTATGTTCAAGCAAAAGGCTCATTTGTTGAAGCACCTTTGTTCGGTACACAGAGGCGTGATAGCCGCCCCTGACAATACTTTTACTTGTTGCTTCTGTTCGTTAAGTTTCGATAGTCTACAAGAATTGATCAGGCATCTGTCCGGGCCGCATAACAATTTGCTGCTCAGCAAGAACTTGCACGACTAGCGACACGGATAAGGCGAGTCGGTGCTGAATCGTCACCTCGAACCGCATCTCGGTCGAATTTCATCGTGCTTCTTGCCGAAATCCCTTGATCGTATTCAGATCAAAAAGACAAGTCGGAATGCCCACGAAATTTCAATCCAGCAAATTTTCTTTTTCAGTATTCGAACTTTAGATTCAGCGTTTTCCTCCACCGTTTAGCTTTCTCTCTCGTTGCTCTCGACCGGAAATTTTTGGTCTGAATATTGATCTCGGGATGATAAACGTTGTTGCGTGTACATTGGATAAAAGAGAAAATTATTCGAAATTTAATACTTTTCCTGGAAAATATTTTAAGTTATCGTACTATATTATGATGACTATGTGATTGAAGAAACACACGTTGAATAATTCTCTGGTGAACGAGTAAAGTAGCACAAGCCAAATTTTGATTACACTAGTATGAATCATTTTCAGAAAACATATATATTTTGCAAGTATAAACGAACGAACGAAACGAGATATTTATTCAAATAATAATCTAACACCTGATCTTACATTGTGCTTCGTTGCTCACCCATCAGAAAATTATTATCTTTAAGCAAATTTAAAAGAGCAAAAACGTTCTAACAGAGTTTCGCATAAAGTATTAAAGAATCTTCACGAAGCTTTCCTTTTGTTCAAAAGTTCAACAGCACGAAGCACCGGATGAGCCTTCCGCGAAAGCGTTACGTCGTTTTCGTGCCCTCATTGAAATTGAAGATATTCGAAAACGATGCAACAATCGACTACCTGTTTTATTATTATAAGCGATGACCAGTAACTTTGACCAAATAACGTATTTCCGACGAATGGCGTTGGTGTGTCGAGTATGTTGACGGTCTCTGTCGGGAAACGTTAAGAAAGTCGAAACGAGAGTATAAGAAATAAAGCAAAGAATATATAGAAATATATATACAGATATATATATATAACGAAGAGGCGAGAGTCAATTATCGTTGTCACGCGCCAAATTTCTCACGTGAAATCGACACGCATCGACGTTGCATCTTATTAATTGATTAAAAAAAAAGAAAAAAGCTTTCAAATGCTTCGCATCACGTGACGACAATCTAGCAGAACCTCTCGTTTACCTCAGACCGCGCGCAAAACAATCTTACGTGTAAATAACGTTAACGTTATTTTTTTTTTTTTTAGTAGTAGAAGTATATGCGGACGCATAACAATTTTATTTATTTTACACTTTGCAAGAAGGGACCAACTGATTTTCCACCGATTTCTGTCTTAGGTAGATATATTTAGGTACATCCTGCCCGTCAATCACCTTGAACAAATTCGCTCGCAGACGAACTCTGCACGATCTCGGATATTAACGCTATAACGATCGTTTAAATTCGTGAGAAGAGCTTGCAACTGCTGAAAAAGAAAAGTGATCAGTCATTAACCACTGAGAATTACATGCCGCCATAGTATCATCATCGATCACGAATCATTGAAGATCGTATAACGCCGCAATGGTGGTTGTAGCATTAATAGCGTACGGAAGGATTCGATCAGAAGGTCGACGATGTAGGAACAAAAAATAATTACGTTCTTCTTTGTTTAACGGAAGAGGAACGTTATCGGCAAAAAGCGACAATAATTTTCTTTTTCGAAAAATTGTTCAAACCGTTCGCCGACTATATAGGATGCATACACATTTGTTAGCGTATCTTGTTCCGTCATTATTACATTATGTAAGAAAGTTTCATCGTAAGAAATATAGATGGTGTCCTATGTATCGTGACTCGTTACTTCGTTGCAACAATGAATTTCGCTTTAAAGGAAGTAATTAACGCGCTGTCTACCTTTGGACAAAAGATTGAGTCTTGATTGTTATTATGTTTAACTGGAACCTGATGTAATAATGCTGCGAAAGTTATGGATATGCGTACAGGTCCTGATCGGCAAACACATAAGTAATCCACGTAACAGTAATAAGTAACAGTAATAAATGTTTACGCATTCTCAGAATGCGTACATGTTTGTTAACACATCTGTTTCGTTACCGTTATTCAATGTGTTATGCTGAGTATGGATTTCTATTACTGCGCATAAGTAACTCGTTGCTCGTAACGATGAATTTCGAAGAAGTGATCCGTTCCAAAGAAAATATTTATCGCGTTTGTTTCTTGAAACGAATTTGAACGAAGTGGAGAGTTATGAAAGCGGGTAGATCACCGAATAGATTTAGATTTGGATGTAGGTATCCTGCATCTAAGCTCGTTACCACTGAATACATACATAAGTAACGTTACGTGTGTAACAGTAAGAAGATTAAGTAACAAATGTGTGCGCATCTTTAGAATAAACGTTGCTAATCTTCTTCCACGTAATACCAATCCTCGTCTTCCGCATCGCATCGTAACGATCCTTCTCCCATTCTCTCTTACCACTTGTGTTGTTTTATCCTCGAAACGTGTTTGGTATATCAGCGACTCGAGTGCCTTGTTAAAATGGGTCCAAATTGGTCGATTGGGCAGTGATTTCATGTGTTCATAGGCTTAAGATTACGTACACGTGTAAGATGACGATACGAGCTCGCTTAGGAATTGAAAAGAAAGCGTTTAATTAATTCACGTAGAAGATTTTAATATCACTCGAATTAATCCAAGTTTCGTTTAGGATTTAGGTAGATTATTGTTCTTAAGTAATAGCTTTTGTTTCTCTAATTTCTTTTTTTTTTTTTCGTTGGCGCAGGACGTCATGATGATTTTTTTTTTTTTAGATAGGTATTATTACCTAAGGTGCCTTGAAGAAGGGCCTCAACCTCTCTTTAACTCCTTGGCCATATGAAAATCTCGAGTGTGGAACGGAAGATCTCAATGAGCACAAGAATCGAATAAATTCGTATCTAAAATAACGTAACTCTTTGTCTATTTAACACTGATTCGTACATTCCACATAACCGAATACGTAAATGATTTTATAAAAGGGTACTCCGAACTTATTTTATGGAATTTTATATTTAACGTAATAAAATGCGAAATCTCCAATAATGATAAAAATTTGTATTAAATTTAATTATTCAAATTGGGAAAATTGGCAAATTTTTAAAATTCTACAAGATTAACTCTATATTTCAAAATTGGAAAACCTTGAAATTTTTGTGACATTAGTTTGTGATTCGAAAATTGGAAAACCTTTAAAATTCTACGAAGTGTTATTAGAATATTGAAAAATTCCTCAAATTAACTTATTATTGGAGAAACAGGAAAATTTTTCTAATTCATCTTACGCTTTAAAGAAGCTTTCTTTAATAACGAATTAACTCGCATCATTCTTATTCAGGTGAAGAATCATTCTGTCCTACTTTTGCAAAAGAGCAATACAAAAGTCATACGTTTTACCTACTACATATTTTTAATATTCGAAACTTTAAAAAATTACATTAGAAGTAAAAGTCGCAGGTATTACGTTTCTTAGGACTCGAGATATTAAAAAAAGTTATATCAAAACTGTACTTGATCGATAAGATCGTTCGTTCCATTTGCGTTGACCATGGTATTCTCGCTCTCGCAAAGCGGGCACGGAAATAAAACCGTACGGGAACGTAAGAAGAGGTTAGAGGGGTAGTGTGCGCTCTCATTAAGCCAGGCAAAAATGGCCAGCACAAAACAGTGAATGCAATGTGATACTAAATGATAATAAAGATAAAGATAATTATTGTTTAGCGTGCGACATTTCAGCGATGCGCACAAGTGCGACTCGTAGCTCTTTCAAATAAAAAAGAACAGAAAAAAGAATCTTTCGATCGCGAGAAGAAGAAGCTAACAGACGATCCTTTTTTTTCTGCGAGCCGCCTAAATAATTCTTAGTAACTAACTTTTTCGTCGTTTCTCTGTCCAGTCCTCTCTCCCCTGAAAATCCTTTTCAACCGCCTCGTCCCCTTTTCTTGAGACGTAAGCGCACTAGGATTACGTATACAGATTATTTTATTGTTAATTAGTTACGTTATTGTGTATACATACACATACACGCAGACACACGAACACACGCGCACATACACACACACACACACACATATACACGCGTGCGCGCACGGGCACACACACACACACATACACACACACATTCACGACCAGATGTCTTAAGAAGTCATTTTCTTCCTATAGCAAAATATTTTGTGGAAATAGATCGCTTTCTTCGATCAAGTTTTAACTTTACTCTCGACTACATTAATCACTTATGAGAATGTTATTTAATCCTTTAACAGGAGAACGGCGAGTTAATTCGCCATCACTTGTTAAGTGATTAAATGGACAATAAATATACAATCGTGATGACAAACGCGTAGGGGGAATAATAAAACTCGTAAATATAAAATTGACGGCAATATTATTTATGATATTATTAATAATTGATTATATAATATATACTATTATATATACTATTATAATTATATTAATAACTGTATTATTAATATAATATTATTAATATTATTTATGATATTGTCAATAATATTATTTATAAATTACGTATGGATATTATTTTTAAAATCGAAGTTTATATAAAATTTTGAAAAATAAAAAACGCGGTTATTCTCGTCCATTATGAAATCATTATAAATTAATGATTATTAAAATAATCATTACCATGTTGTGCATTACTTTGTCATTCTTACGTTAATTTGATTGAGAATCATTGTTCTTCGGACATCTGGTCAGAGTTTTGTAGAACTTAAGCATCTTCCGAGCGGAGAACGTTTTCCGCGTGCTTTCTTAGTGTTCATAGATTTACAAGAAATAAATTAATTCAGATGAAAAATCTGAGAAAGATAAACAAGCGAGCGAAAACTTGGCTCATCAATATCCTTTCCCTTTCATCTCAAATAAGAGACGTCGGTTCTGAGGTAAGATCCCGGGGAAAATCTCTTTTATCGGTTTTTATTATTTGCTAATTAATCTTCAAACAGTTGAGTCATAGATGACTCTAGTAATTTCTGTCCGAATTTTATTGTTAAAATTTCGGATATTTGATTTTACTTTTTATTTTACATTCTTAGATAATAGAAATTAGTATGTAGGTAATAAAATTTAATTAAATTAAAAATTATAAATTTAATTGAAAATTTTTATCTTCAGTGTCCAAATAATAGGTAAAAGTTAATCTTTTAGTGCTAAAGAATTTAAAATGAAAAAAAGAAGGATTTGGATGTACAAAATGTTCATTCTTTGTTGAATTTAAAATTTTAACGAGTATAAATAGTGTTCTAGTTTTCATTTTAATTTTCAATTGAGTAGAGTGACTCTATATTAGAAGATAAATCAAAAATATAAGATGAAAATTTTTCACGCAGCGCGTTGTTTTCGAGAAAATCAACTTTGAATATTTCTTAAGTATATTTGAATTAAACTGAAGTGAATAATCGACAGAAGATTATTTTATATGCGAAAATAAGCGAGAAATATAGGATAAAGTTTATAAAGAAAATTAAATTTAAAAATTAACCAAGTTACACGTGTACTAATGCAATTTTTAACGAAACATATTCAAAATCTATTTTCTTGAAAAGAGACTTCAAACAAAAACATTTTATTCTCTATTTTTCACTTATCTTAGAGTATCCTCATCTCAAGCAGAAAATTAACCAAATTAAAGTATACTTGACAAGTTTTCAAACTTGAAAATAACTTTTCGGAAACGAAGTCTCAACTGCTACTCTTGAAAAAATGTTACTCATCTTTTTTAACTTTTAATTTTACATGTAGAATCATGCCCTTTCCATGAAAGATAGGACACATTTTCTTTTTGTTTCTAGAAACAATAAATACGAAATAAATACGATTTTAATTGGTAAAAGCTCAATGAAGAAGGTCAGAATATTTCAAAGAAGTCACGTATGATTTAATTGGATGAGTACAGTACCTACGAAAAGAAATTAAATGAATTTTTAAATAAAAAGCTGTTGTCATGAAGTCACTGAAGATCCTAAACACCAATATTCGATCATTTACAAAAAATTAGTATTCAATTCTTTGCTTGATATCATTATGTTTTAAAATCTTGATATAAACATTTGTTATAATCAAATTATGTAATTGAATATTCCAACTAGACTGCGAATTTTTATGCATTTATAAGAAATTTGAAAATCAAGCATCGTACAAAAATATATAAAATATTGAAAGTAGAATATTTGTTGTAATATTATAACTTGTTGTGAAAACAAATTTCTATCTATGCTTCATTTCTTTAACAATCGTATGTCTATTCTTAGCCAAAAATCATTCTGATTACACATTATATTAATTATAAGTCGAAACAGATCGAAGATACGTATAAGGTTTTTAACAGGATATTACAAGTTTTATTTTAATAGATTACATTTGCAATTAGACATTTTTTTTAAGATAATATTTTATAAAGTTTAGACGTTCTCGTGGTGGATAGAATGGTGAAATAATTTGTTAACGGTTTTGTCCTAAATGGAATATTTTCAAAATTAGAAAGTAGTATTGACCTTGAATAAAAAAGAAAGATTTAATAGCAAGCTACGTATATTATGTTTCAACTAAAAAAATTACGTTAAAAACTACTGATTACTTTCATAATACAAATTCAAAAATCAGAATCTCACGATGAAGTAGTATAAGATATAATTCTTAAAAATAATAAATTATATTTATAATAAATTATTTTATCACCAGTATTATTAAATAAATGAATAACTGCATTAAATTAAATAAACAACTAAACACAATTATAAAAGGTTAATTGCATGACCGTAACAATAAGAATTTGTATAAAAATTCATAGTCTAATTGTGACCATATAAATTGATTTGAATGTTCATCGTTTTTTTATAAATAAATTTCTGAATAGAGAATGATTGATATATACATTCAATGGAGAAAAGTAACGTCTGAGTGAAATTTATCGAAAATGTCTATAGCGGTTTCTCCGTTCGTAGACCTATTGGTTTATAGTTAAAGGAATATCTACTTCAAACTAACGGTTCGATGACCAAGGATTTCATACAAAAAGAAACCTCATTGAAAAACCCGTTACTGACGAGCCACGATTAAGAATGGTGGTATATGCTAAACGCTGTCATTTAGTGTCGTAGACAGTGTCGATTGCATAATTGCAACGCGATAAGTAATAGCCGGTTCTTGTTTTGTTTCGAGAAGGGAAACTCGGGTACATTTACCATCCACTTGCTCCATAAATACAGATTAACAACGAAAGGTCGAGGTTCCTGAAACCGGCTTCGTGAATGACTACAAGAAGAGGAACAACACCATCAAAGGTGTAAATTTCACAATCGTGTATTCCGAGATGCTTACGGTCTGCTCGTGAACGAGTAATTGGTTGAAAATAATAAATAGAAGAAATATATATCCAAGTCAGAATAAGTGAGTGAATAAATTCAAAATATAAAATATTTGTACGTTCTTTCGATGAAAATAGAAGTTTTCCATTTAATTTAATTTTTGAGTAATTATGTATAAAAATCTAAAATCTTGTATTTTAATATAATTCTACATTGTTATATTCTTTACAATTATTATCATGATCAATGAAATTTCAGAAACAACGAGCAATATTAAAAAAAATTCATCTTGCTCATTGCAAAGGAATAATTATCTGTGAAAATATAAAACCCTATATTTCTCTATAATTTTACATTATTATATTCCCTACAATATAATTTAATAATTTAATATTTTTTAACACAATTTTACATTAATAATTCTTCAAATAAATAAACATTCTTTTCAGATATTGTATGTCTTTTTATAATGCTAAAATTTTAATTAATTATATATTACTGCTAATAATAATTGTTAATTAAACTAAACTACGAATTTCCCATCTGTAACAACAATTATCATCTAAAATATAATAATTGATATCCAAGACATTTAGCTTACAAAAGAATTGTATACTTAAATGTAAAATTCTATATTTTTATATAATCCTACATTACTGTATTCTCTGCAACATGATATTATATAAATATATAATTTAATAATTTAATCTATATTAATTCCTGAATATATATTTATATATATATATTTTTTATAACACTGAAATTTTAATGTCATAACAGAATATCTTAATATGATGTATTCTCAATACAATAATGAATTTTCATTCATTAATATTACTACTACTACTAATAGTAGTAGTGCCAATAATATACTATTACCAATAATAATTGTGAAATTAATTAAATTAAACTATCCATCAATAACAACAATTATTATTTAAATAACAATGATCGATATTCAGAAGATTGAGCTAGCTCGTGGCCGTTACAGTAGCTATGCTTCAATCTAAGAAATCTTGGCACCGATTCAGCTAACAAGAGACTCTTCTTCATCGTTCAGAAGTACCGTTTCTTCCAAAGAAATTGCATAATGGAGCCTGCATTGGACTTCTCTCGGCGAGTTGTCGGGCACCACCTCTTGAACTTCTTGCCAAGAAGTCGTCTAACAACATTGACCAATGACCATCATGGTGACCAGATTCTGGGACCACGGAGAGTACCGTAAGAATATTCACGTGTTGGTAAAACAGAGGGAGGTAGTGTCCGGTCAACGCTCTTACCTGGTTAATATATAGTATATAAGAGACGCGGTTTGAACGATGTTCACGGCAGATCGACGGTAGACATGTTCGGCAAGATAGTTTTGATTCTTTCGGCTTTGGCTCTGGTTAGGGCCCAGATACCCAGTCTGGGTTTCTGCCCAGATTACATACCGATGGCCAACTTTGACATGAACAAGGTAAATATGATTGATCGGTTATGTTGAAAGTGAAAAGTTTATTCTAAAAAGTGTATTATACAACATAAAATCAGTAATTGTAACTTAGTTCATAGACTAGATATACTCTAAAAGTAAAGACTTAACATGTTTTGAAAATTTACTTCTAATGATTGTAATTTAGTCTGTGTTTTTCAAAGTTGAAAATTAAAAATTTATTTTTGCTTGATCTTGGATTTATACTACTGATTGGTATTATATTGGCTCTACATATTTATTCTACTAATAATTATAATTTAATCTGTGTTCTAAAGTTAAAAACAAAAAGTTTATTCTATGTTACATTGTCTATCGGGGTGATATTTTGTGATAGTTTGTACCAACTGCAGTTTCGAAATACTTCAATTATTAGAAGTTTATTGCTCAATGTTCATATTATATGAGCAATAATTAAAATTTTTCGTGGAGTTCTTATTACTGAACACTACATAAAATAACTAAAATGACCAATTTGTAACTTTTCATAGCAATTTAACAGATTGCGATGATTTAAAAATTTTTCTCAAAATATGTAACTAAAAACTTAATATTCTATTTTAAATATATATATTAATATTTAAATATATATTTTACATATTTTTTAGCTTTATAGTTCAATTTTCACTAATTTTAGTGTTAAATCTTTATCTGTTTTTATCTTAATTGATATTAAATATTAAAAAATGTTTTATGCAAATATGAACGAATTATTTTCATTATTTTCCAGTTTCTGGGTATCTGGTTCGAAGCTGAAAGGTATTTTCAACTGACAGAAGTAGTGTCACGATGCGTAATGGTAAATTATTCGCTGGGTTCTGATGGTAAATTTCGTGTCACCAATGAAGTTACAAATAGATTGTAAGTACGTTTAGTAGATTGTTTTATGTTTGAAAAAGTTGAAAAGATTTATTGTTAAATTTATTGTTAAATTGTTAGTAATTGTACATTTAGTTAGTAATTGTACATTATATTATAAATTGTACTGTTATTGTTAAAATTATAATATTAATGTGAGGATGGATTTTTCTCTCAGATCATACATCGAATAATTCGTTTTTGTGTCTTATTGTTAGACTCATATTGCTCGTTTGAAGTTATGGTATTTAAAGATATAACTTATTTAATACCATTCAATAATTATATATATTTGTTATTTGTTCTTCTTACATCGTTCTTTAATTATTAATTTTTAATTAAATTTATAAAAAAAAAAACATTCAGCACGGGAATCAAAAGAATATTAGAGGGTGAGATCAAGAAAGCTGCCTCAAAAGCCGAAGAAGGAAAACTTATTGTGAAATATTCATTACCATTGAGTCCTGAAACTAAGTATTCAGTGCTTGAAACAGATTACGATAGTTATGCGGTTCTGTGGAGTTGTTCTGGTATTGGCCCATTCCGCACACAAAATGCCTGGGTTATGACAAGAGAAAGACAAGCACCAGGAACAGTCTTACAAAAGGTAAATTTTACTTTAATTTATATGTATTAAAACCTAATTTATTTGTATTTATATTTGTTTACATATCTTTCAAATTCTCCTTCTCTTTAAAATAAAAATTCTAATTTATTAAATATCTTAGTATTAATATTTACTTTAATTAATTTCTATTTATTATTTATATTTATAGTTTTAAAGCTGCCGTAGTTATCCCAATATTAATATTTGCATTTGTATTTATTATTGAAGTTTAAATTTTATTAAAATTAATAATTGAAAACTTAAATTAAATTAAAATAAACAGTGTCAATCAAAAATTTAGATATACTTTTATTACATTTATATTTCATACTTAATTGAATATTTCGTTATATTTTGCTTATACATATACCATACATATACCATACAACGACAAACGTATTCATTACATAATAATATTAAAATAATCTAAGTAAGGAAATCAATTGCTCAATAGTGTATATTATAACTTGATAATTATATTCATAATAAATTTATAAATACATAAATGTTCAAAATGAATTTAACATAACAAAATATATAAAATATCTTACATAGAGTATTCATTACAATTTTTATTAAATAAAACAAATCTCTATTTAAGTTCTGTTTCTTTAACTGTATGCATGGAATAAATGTGCATAAAAATCCACTATTAATAAAATACTAACATTATCGAATTTCTATTTTTAATTGACAAAATTAGATGTATATTTTTTTTATTTTGATATCTGATAATTAAAAATTTTTTTTTAGTCATTAAAAATTATTATAATGTTAACTATTATAATGTTAAATACTCTATAATGTAAAATAAGAATAACGAAAATAATGTAAAACACGCTGTCAAATAGGCATACGCAGTCCTGGACAAATATCAAATCTCCAAAATGTTCTTCGTAAAAACAGACCAAGAAGACTGCGCCTACTTAGAAGCATCAGAAGTACAAAACGATCAAACTTCCGAAGAAGCTCCACAAAAAGACACCGAAAACATCAGAACCGCTTTAACACCAGACGCACCAGAAGTTACGCTCGAAATGAAGAACACGAAAGAAGACGAAAAAATTCTAGCGAAGAAACCTCAAATCACCGAAAATCTGAAGAAGAAACCTATTAATACAGTTCCCGAACGAATCATGGAAGTGGCTGACACTATGAAAGATGCGTCAATGAACGATGTAAAAATAAAAAATGAGAATGTCAGTGAGGCTATATCAGAGAAAATAGATGAAAATATGCAACAAGCGGAGACCATCGCGTGAAAATGAAACATAAAGATGAGAATTTCAATTCATTTCATTGGGGAGATATCGCGTAGATTATTATCAATAGTTGAGCTTCGGGCTTGTAGCGGTTTCCTTCTGTCGAAACCAGTTTCGCCTGAGTTTCTCATTCATTATTTCATTATCGCAGTTTAAAAAAGGACTACCACTTTCATGATTCACAAAAGGATAGGAGAGGTATTTGTTCTTACTCATGTACAAATGTAAAAAAGAAAAAAAAGAAAACAAAGTTTAAATAAATTGTTACATAAAACATTTCTATGAAATTTTGTTGTATTTATGATTTGTCCCATTTCAATTTACGGTTATCAATAAATCGTTGAAGAAGATATGAAGAAGAAAGTTATGATTAAATATCTTGTTTAAATAAAATATACGTTCATATATATTATATATATATTTGAAAAATAATAAATTAACATTAGGTAGTACTTAAATATATATATTACATATATTATTATCATTTAATTATATTCAATATTTAATTTTATGTAATGAAGTAATGCCTAATATTAGTAATGTTAAATAAAATTATTAGGTAATATTTAACTTTATATTCATGTTGATTAATTGATTTTATTAATAAAAATTATTAATAAAAATGGATAAAACGATAGATAACAAGAACATTAATGAACAAATATTTTCATACTTGTTTATTACTGCTATGTCATAATTTTTTGTTCAATTCATTTCAAATACTTTAATTTTACATTTATAAAGAAAAACAGTAAAAGATTCAAAATAACAAATGGAAAAGTATAATAATTTCATTATTATTATAATTTATATACATATATATAATTAATATGATAAATTATAATAAAATAATTTAAATAATATATATATAATAGATATGATATGCGACGATACATATCAAGTAATACGTAATACAATGTATTTTATTATTATTCAGAATAATAATAGAAAATTTGATGTAAAAAGGAAATAATTCTTCAAATTTAAGAAAACCTAATAATAATATTTTATTTACTATATATAGTACCATGTTATTCAAATTCAATAGTTCAACCAGAATGTGTCAAAGCATCGTCCAATAGATTCAAACAGAGATGAATTTAAATAAACTCACATCATCAGATAAAAATAATCACGTTTTACAATCTACCATTTTTTTTAATAACTCAAAAATACAAGTAATCATTCAACATATCTTTTCATTTTCATATCTTTCATATCACAAACAACCATGATATACGAATTGTTTTTCTAAAAGAGACTCTAATTCTCGCCCCTAAAGTTTCTGGAACTTATGTCGAAATTAAATCAGGAAAGAAGAATTAGCCGATTAGCCGCTGGTAAATTCAAGCCACAAGTCTGGGGTTTCTTGAACCTCCAGCGTACCGTTAGTGACCCACTAACTGACAGAAATCTTTCGAACGCATCCAGTCAGCCTTCACGATTCGTGTCTCTGCATAAGCAGGAAGGTGCAAAGAACTGGGAAGTCCAGTCACTGGCGAACAGTTGATCGTGTGAGAAGTGTCACTGTCAACCCCGATCAGTTTTTCCAGTTGTCAAGATTCATCGTGAACGACGATTGCCGATTCGGTACGTGTTCTATTCAAATCAATTCAATTCGTGACTCTTATAATTTTGGCTGATCGCAATCAAAGATCACGGTGTTCTTTCATTTGTATGCGTCGCACATAAAAAAATGATGCGAAACGATTACAACTGGCGCACGAATGTGCGTATATATTATCGTACGTTTGAAACATAGTTGTCTATAATGGAAATTTAATAGCTCAATGATTTAAAGAAAAATAATGATTTATTCGTTTATAGATTCCTCGGAATCATTTTTATTTTAATTTGTTAAGAGCACAGTGTTGTTGCATCAATATAATATTCCATTTGCAACATTTTTTCATTTAATTTAATTCTGTTTTTAACACAGTTGCTATGAAAACATTCCTTAACATCTTCCTCGTTTCAATTATGAAATTTAAAGAAATTTATATGTTATGATATAATATTACTAAACAGTTTATATCTTTGAAATAGCATATTTCAATATTTTCAAGATTAAATATTCCTAGTGAGTTATTGCTCCTTTTACTACTAAAATTTTATACAATAAAAGATAAACTAAAAAATAATTAATTTTTTATTTTCTGTTTCTATTTAAGGAAATTATTAATTATAATAATAATAAATTATTAATATGAAAATTTTTAGTTATTATAGCTGAATTGTTAAATTTTGATCTTGACTCACCGTCTCAATATTGGATAAAACTATATTTCTTTTGACGCATGAGATTATGATATTAATCTTTTAAATAGTCATTAAAATTACCAAAAGTCAAACTAATATAACAAATTATTTTCATCCTTAAATATATATCTCTTGACATATCCATTTAATATATTATGTAATATGTTATCCTCTTTGAATATCTATTAAGTAAATTATTATTTTTAGAATATTATCATTATGGGACTCTTATCATTATGGATGCTTATATGTATTTATTTATAATTTGTTTCTTATTATTATAATGTATTTTAGTTATTCAGATTGTTTAAATTAAGTAGGATCACTTAATGTCTGTTTATAAAAAGACGATATTTCAAAACGAAAATACATCATTTCAAAGATGGAAAAAGTTCTTTCTCAAATTTAGTATTTTTTATGAAAATTCATGATTATGAATACCTTTCAAATGAAAGTTTATATTTTTTTAGATATCAATTGGTCAAACATTTTATTTTCTGTGCAGAAATATTAGATTACTTATATTAGAAAATATTTAAAAAATATTTCTATTTTGATTTCATCAAATTTTATTAATTGCTACATTTTAATAATTACGAGACAACAAATTATATATATTTTATTTTAATTAATAATAATAATTATTATAAAGTATTATTGTATGCCTTCCTCCATATTTCACATGACATCATGTTTTGTAAAATCAGGAGTATAATATTTTTTAATGTAAATATCTTCAAGAACAAATACTTTAATACTTTGGTGTAGAGAATTAAAAACACATCAATCAATGCATTAATTTTTCAAACAACAGTAAATAACACAAATATTTATATGATCTCACTTCAATAAGTAAAAAACTTTTTATTTATCATCAAAATAACACAGAGTTTTTGAATAATAATCTATTTAAATACTATTTGATTATAATGTTAAAGATATGAAAAAAATGGAATGAAAAAAAATATCGTAATATCGTTTGAAATATAATTGAACGATGTACATGTAATTATGACATTGTAAAGGAGATTACAATTTTTTGTTTTGGAACAACAGAATTTCCTTTTCAATAAAATAAATTTAACATAGGTAAATCACAAATTTTTATACAAACTCATAATTTTGAAAATATAACTTAAAATTGGTTTATGCAATAAATGCTATGAAAAACACTATTCCTTTAATATTTTATATATTTTGTTTATTACATGTTTAAAGTATAATTTTGCATTTTAGAGTTTTCTATAAATAGATACATAAAAATCCAGTTTAATTACACATTTTAATTTGTTAATACAATCGATCATTTGTCGAGTATTAAAATTTTCATTACACTTACTTTGAAACTAGTTCTAAAAATTTCTTTCGCTTTATTAATAAATAATGGATGCATGATATTTTATATTTTATATCACGTTATTGAGTTATGTATGATCCATTCTGATTTATTGTCTTCCACCACTTTTCCGGAAGCTTCATAATGCCACCTTTCCAAATCTTTTGTGGTTTGCTAATAAAGTATTGTTCGAGGTGCATTTTTATGTCATTTATTGAACTAAATCGTTTAATGCAAAGAAAATTTTTCAATAAGAGGATCAAATAGTAATCAAACAGAGCAATATCCAGAAAGTATAAAGAATGAGGTGAAACATCCCAGTCAAATTCTATGTACAAATATGCAATATTGCGTACAGACCTCGAAAAAAATTTGAAACAATTTAATATTATATTATGTTATCTCGGAATACTAATCTCAGTATTAATAGTAAAATTTAAATTACAATAACAATTGTAATAATAGAATTTAAACAAATTTGACAATTCTATTTACAGAAGAGACAATGTTGCGGATATATTTACTTTTAATCATCGCAAGTGCTGTGATAGCACAGGTACCATTCTTGGGTTCGTGTCCTAACGTGGAAACCATACAGAACTTCGATATGAAAAGGGTACGTACGATAATAACACGTTTCAAAGTTTATTACGTTTATACTAGAAACTGGAATAGATTTCTTGTACATATTTATGTTATTGACTTACTTATGAAGCAATGCAACCTGCATTTAGAAAGTTGTCCTCAATAGGACATTGATATACATGCGTATGTAAAGTATTCAAGTTCAAAGATGACTCGTTCGGACTTTCTTTGAAGTGTATGTCATTTCAGTAAATGTGCGTGTTCCATTGTTTTCTAGTATTTGGGAAAATGGTATGAGATCGAGAAGTACTTTGCATTCTTCGAGTTCGGTGGAAAATGCGTAACTGCTACTTTCAATACAACAGACGACAGCAACTCGATCAACATTTTGAATAAGCAAATATCTTCTTTGTGAGTATAATCAATTTATTTTTTATTATTTTTTCTAATTGTATTTTTTTCTTTTTTAAAGAATAGTTGTGAAAAGACTGGATGTTTGTGTGTCTTAAATGTGCAAAAAGCATAATATGGTATTGTGCAAGTAAAATATAATTGTGCAAAATGTTTAATATTACTTATATTTATTAATATGATAATAGAAATGATAATAGAGTTTATATTTGAAATATTAATCCATATTAATTAATTAAAAATTAAATTAAAAATTAAGAATTGTTGGTTCTGTAGATATTTTAATTTTATAAAATCTATTGCATGAAAGACAAAGACGATATGAACACAAGGATATCTGTCGTCTTTTGAACAATAAATTTTACAAGATTAAAATAAGTATCTCCTGATAATTTTTTAATATATATAGATTAATAGTTTTTAATAAGAGGAAAATGTCAAGTTGTATTGATTAATGGATAATACAATATAATCTTTATATTTTAATTAAAAAAAGCAAAGTATCAACAAAACAATTATATTGTTTGAAAACCATGTAATTCTTGTTTGAAACATTTTTCTCTATAATGAATAATTTACGAGTCATTTTACGTTACGAAATTCATATTATGAAATATTTATATTTGAAATGCAATTAATTATATTTATACGAAGCTAATTAATTATATTTAAACATGAAATTTATAATCATTTAGAAATGAAACTTATAATTACAGTGTTCATATTTCTCAGTACGAAAAGATTCATTTCATCTAAAAAAAAGTAGAACGTTCCAAATTTCAGAACGAAATATGCAATATGTTTTTGCATCTTTCTAAACATAAATATATAAAAAAATATGCATTATAATTACGAAATCAACAACATGTTTTCATAATTTTCTAACACGCATACAATTAAACTTTCAATCTAACTAAATTATCTTGAAGTATGTTTTCTGACTACCCACAAATTTTAAATAATCTTAAAAATAATATCATGAAACATACATTCAAGATCGCATTCGTAGTAAATGAAGAGGAAAAAAAAAGATTTCAATAGAATATGTTTCTACTTAATGATTTAAGCATTTATACGAAAGATCTGCCTCTCGATCACCGTTTCAACGATTTATCATATCATATCTATAAACAGATGAATTCGTCATTTCTTTCATTCTCATTTATACTCCTCTTTTTTATAATCTAAATTTTGTATCGCACAATAGACAGTCATCTTTTTTTTGTGTTGCTTCGTACCAAGATAGTCACTATTCAAAATTCACGATTAGACGAACGATTAAGTGCTTAATGAATAGAATAGAATCGACCTATTTATTTATTTAGTCTTCTTTTTTATTATATCGAAAGATATAATAAGAACTTCCTTAGACTTTGTGCTGCCATTCTATAAAGTTAAATATCAAAATTTAATGATTATACTCATTTCCTTTTTTCTTAACGCTTCGAGTGAATCTTGAATAGTCGTCATCATACTTGGCCAAAGCGAATCGCTCAATTAAATACGTATAATTAATTTACGTATAATATATAGGTTTCATTTCTCTACTCCTAAGTATAGGTTTTATTTATTCTATGCATTTATATTAGTCGTAATGTAATAATTATTAAATAGAAATAATTATTAAAATATAAACATTAAATAATTAATAATGAAGTAATTTGATAAAATTAAATGAGTCGTTCAAAAGTCACATTGACTACTTCCATAAATTAAGCAGAGAAAAGTGATGTTCTTTAAATTTCACTTTAGAATGTATCATTATTTATGTAATCTTTTTGCAATAAATATACTTATAGGAGTAAGTAATTTATTTCTTGAAAATTAAACATTAATTGTGTTCTGTTGTTTGTGTTATTCGTATACAGAGAGATTTTCAAAAAGTGGAGTTGATCAGTTTAACTTCTGGGAAGCTCATATTTTTATTATTTATTTAGGACTGGAGTTTCTTCAAGTATCGAAGGTGTTGGGAAACCTGTTCTTAAAGTGGAAGAAGCAAAATTGAGTGTTTCGTTCCCGAGTATGCCTCTTCCAATAGATGCACCTTATTGGATTCTTGATACCGACTATACAACTTATGCAGTCGTATGGAGTTGTACGAATTTCGGTGTGTTCAGGTAAATATTCAGAAAGCTATAATGGACGTAGTTCATATATTTAATTATATTTTGAACAATAATTTTTCTTCATATAAAGATCATATGATGAAAATACATATCATATTTCAATTTTAAAATTCAATATATTACCAACCAATTCTGTACTAAGATTATCTTTTTATTTGATTTTTGTACTAAATATGTATTTTATTAATATCACTAATATAAAATATTATGTTTACATTTTTCTACAGTATTTTTTTTTATTGATTTTTTTATTTGATTGTTATATTAAATATTTCATTGTTTCATTTGATTGTTGTATTAAATATTTCATTGTTTTATTTGATTGTTATAATGTTTCATTTCTTTGATTGTTGTATATTTTATTAAAATATTAAAATATTAAATATTAAAAAACATTTCGTTGCTCTCTTGAATATTTAAAAATATTAACTAATATAAAATAATATAAAACATCAGTTAATTGTATAGCCTGCTATTAAATAAATTAAATTAACATAATGTTTATCAACATTGATATGTTCGTATGAAAAATTGAATTTATATTTTCGAATCTATTGAAATATTCCCCTTCACAATTAATACTGGTGACATAACAAAATATTATACTGCTTACCATATTATAATATTATACTGACCACAAAATAAAAGTCACAAAATCAGTCGTGAAAGTTAGAAAATGAACAAATAGAAACTTATCATATTTTTCTCGTATGATCTTCACACTTTATTACTGTTTTCTAAACGAAAAATTTCTTCATTGTTTGCAAGCTCATTATTAATAATAGATTATAACAGTAAGTATTAAAAATTATTAAAATTATTAAATTTATTAATGTAATTTAATGTGTAATAGTAACAGAGAATTATAATCAATGTTGTATACATTTCAGTACAAGGAACGTTTGGATTTTAGCAAGAGAACCAAAGCCACCGGTTTCTGTTTTAGAGAAAGCTTATCAGATATTGGATAAAAATAATATAAGTAGAGCGTATTTCATTCGTACAGATCAGAAGAACTGTCCTATAGGAAACTAAATAATATTTCATTAAATATCAAAGCACATTTATTTTGTTCAAAACAGCGTAGTTTTGTTTCATTGTAAAATACATTATGAAGTCAATAGGTTTTGAAAATCACCAATTCCTGTGACTGTATGCTCAATTTGATCCGTGATCATTTAGTTATTGATCTTTAGCTGTAATGTGAAATACATGTGATTTACTTGATTGTTGTATATTTTGTTATTGATCGTTCATAAAGAAAATTAGTAATTGGATACAATTATTTATATATATTCGTTATATTTATAGAATCAAATAAGTTTTCAATGAATAATTAGTCATTTAAATTGAAATTAAAATGTGCTAAAATTTCTATTCATGTTAAAAACTAAGAGGACAATTTTTAATACTGTATTTTAGAATAACACATTGTTATATTTATTTTATTTATTTATTTATATTGTATTAAATGAAGTGACACTAAAATGTGTGATAATAAACAATTATTTATCGAAATACATGAGAATGTTTTAAATTTTAATTTATATATTTATATTATATTGTTAATTAATTATATATTTTAATTTCTTGACAATTATAATTAAATTTTGAATGAATATAATTTTTCATATCAAAAGATGTGAAATCAGCATGGAAAATAAGTTTGCGCATATGGTGCAACTGATATTACAAACAAGATATTTACATAATATTATTATTATATTATCAATGTAATTAAAAAGAAGTCAATGAATATTGTTATTCATATTAAACAATTTATCTTTTGCATAATTAACGAATGTTTAATTCCAATACACATTAATCTTTCCTTTTGTATTATTATGATATAATTAAATCGGTCCACTCTAAATAATTGCTTTAATTTGTGTAATTTTGGCAACTACAAATATTTAATATAATTTTATAATTAAAGACAACTGAAACGATTCCTAAATTGAAAAAATACATATTTATTATTTATATATATCTTCTATATTTATTGTTATACTTGTGTATTTACTAATTAAGAATTATGTATTTCATAATATATATTATAAACATATTGAAAATATTTTCACGTTTAATAATAAAACTAATGTATTGTAAATTAATTAAATATTTGAGGTATGACAACAGTTTATCAAATTTATTGAATTTATTAAATAATATCCGAAATAATGTTTATGATTTATATATGTATATATTTTTTTTATTATATTATATGTATATATATTTTATATACATTATATATTATATATAATACGTATATAGTAACGTTCTATAGGTAATATTTAATTGAACAGTTATATATTTACAAATAATTTATTAGTGAAATTTATATATCTTTTCTTTTTATATATCATCCTTAGTCAATGCATAGACGAGGTACATATGTAGATGAGATACTTCGTCTGTGAGTAAACATTGCATTTTATGGTACTTTGTATTCCATGCTCTGAAATACCGACGTAGTAAAAATTCAGTGGTTTTTTAGCGCACTCTACGCTTAACAACGGTGAATTGGAGAACCACATTAAGTGAAATGATCGAGGTTGATCAAGTACTAAATAAACCAGGAACATTATTTTTAAAATCCATTAACACAGACGAAGTATATGTCGTCTGTGTCATTACAGTGTTCAATTTTTAATACTGTGAAGCTAATCATTCTACTACATATCACAAACAGTTCTATCCATGTTTTACAGACACGTTGATTTTTTTTTATATAGTAAATTAAAATTCTGAAGTTATTAATGCATGTTTTTAAGTATAAATTATTTATACTTTATACATTCTTAAAAACAATTTTTAACTAATGAAATTAACAACTATGTCTTAATATTATTGTAATGTTAAAGTATTAAGATTATATTTCCTTATTTATTTATTTTATTTAAATTTATATTAAATGTTTTACAATTTTATTATAGAGTGTATTAGGTATGACAAATAACATAAATTTTGTTATTCATCAACTAAAAATTAAAATGGTGAGAACGAAGAGTTGATCATTCTGAATTATTAAAAATTAATAAATCTATCAGTTCAAATAAATTTTATCAAAAATTCAATATAATATAAGGAGAATTAAAAAGAAAAAAGAACAACCCTTTCATTTGCAAATATAATCATTATAAAAAAAATAATTAATAAAGTTTCTAAAATATTCTTGTATGTACAAAAATGTACAAATTCAAAAAAAATATTTCCATACACTTACAAATTGTTCCATATATCAAAACTACAGATTATTTATTTTTCATTAATCTAATGGATATGCATCTATATAAATTTATCAACTAATACATTTAATACATTTAATCAAAATCGCAAGTAATTAACTCGTATTACTTGTATTACATTATATCTGTTATATCTGTTACATAATTAGTTATATAATAATGCAATTATATATCAAATAATTGATTGTTTACGTTTCACTACCTGGAAGTTTCACAATAATAAAATACCTAACAACAATACAATACCTAACAATAACACAATACCCAACTTAAAACTGTCTGCAATCTAATTAGATCTAATTTAGTCTAACTTTTACAAAAAATTTAATGAAAATTTTATTCATTCTATTTGTATAAATATATAAATACAATTAAAAAGGAATGAAGTGAAATAAATACAATTAAAAAGGAATATTACATGAAATTTTCTTTCAATGATTTTACAATCTGTTGTATTATATTGTATTATGAAATGTCATTTCGTAATAATTTCTTTCTCTCAGTCTAATTCATATTTCATGTTTTTTAAATCTTTAGTACACATATTTTTATGTATTTTCTGTAATTAATACTTTCTGTAAATTAATAAATATGAAACAAATTTATTGGATTAATATTATAATTTAAATAAAAAGGCTGAATAAAAAGACTTGCAATAAGAAGATATTACACATGCACAAAAAAGGTCAGGTTATTGTTGTATTGTAAGATATTATTAACATACAATTATAATGTTTCATTAATTAAATTGAATTATTTTTGATAAATTATGTAAATTGAAAGCAAGAATCTCTCGTGATTGAATTTAAATTGACTGAATAAGACAAAAATTAAAAATTTGTCTTTGACACAAAAATGAAAGAAGTCCCGATTAAAATCACATGATTTGTCTTTCAGCTTTTATTTACTTATTACATAACACGAAGAGTTGTGCAAAGTGCATTCATTGCAGGATTTTTGTCACAAATAAACGACGATTGCGAATAAACTTTAATTTATGCATGGCAAATTCAAATATTTATTGCTGAAATGTTTAGAATAGAAAAAGAAGAAGAAAATAATAAAAAAATAATCCTGATAACAAACAATCATTATTATTAACTTCAATAACAATAAATTGGATACTAATTCATATTTCAAAATAAGCTAACAGTACTGTTGATTTAATTATTTTGTAAAATGATTTCAAATTTTCATTGTAATATTTAAATATTTTATTGCAATGCTTTTCTCACTTTATTTCATATATTATATTATATTATATTATATTTCACATATGTAAATATATTAAATTTATAGTAAAATTTTGCATTCTAAATCTCATAATAAAGTTATAACTAATATTCTACGATTGTATATATTAATATTTTTCAATTGTTTTCGTGTTATAATTTTTATATCAATTTTTCCGGGCAAATTTTAAGTTTTGTAGTTCCAGTATTTCCCGACTGGGTTAGAAGAGCGTTGTTGTCTCTTGTGGATGAGAAGTACGCCTTCAGCTGTTTATTGTGGATGGAAACAACGCAAGGATGGGTTATATGCACGCACCAGGGTAAAATTATTTGAACTTTAGTGAAAATTATTATTACATTTAAAATTAGTTTTTTCTTTGCATGCTTTTTAATTTTTTTTTCTATCAGAATATAATTTCATAAATTTTTTGGATAAGATTATTACAATGTTCTTTTAGATGTTCCCTAAAAATTATGATACAGTTACATTTTCTGAAGTGTAATTTATATATTTTAATATATGTTAACATTCTGATTAATTTTAAGTTTGGAATCGAGAAGAGCTTATCTTTTTTACAAAATTTTTTGAAATCTTTATTTTTTCTTACACAACCTCAATTTATTTTTCTCAGTCAACTTAATATTTTTGAAGCAATTAATTAATTGTACTTTTCTTGATTCGTATCAGTATCATTTTTGTGTATACATTATATAATTGTTATTAAAAGGATGAAGTATTTTAATAAAATTTTATAATATTGCAGAAAGGGTACATCCCAGTCAGCATTACCTTACAGACATAGTGTTCCTACTTGGCTCAAATTAACTCCAGAGGATTGCAAGGAGTTGATTTATAAATTAGCTAAAAAAGGACACACCCCATCATAAATTGGTAATTTCTTTTCATTCGATATAGCTAATTTATTGAAAATTCTAAAAATAATTTTAGATATTAATATAATATGTTATATATTATAAGTTTCACCTTTATTTCTTTTGTGTTTTGTTTATCAAAATTTATTTAGATTTTTTTTAAGCAAACTGATTAAGATTCAATGCTTTATCATTGTTTATTATGTGAATGTTTTTTTAAAAACATAGTAAGTTTTGAAATGATTGTGACATTTTGTCATGCTGTTATAGGTATTCATCACACCTTAGAAGTTAATATATGCTACATTTTTTTAAATTTACTTATTTAATGTATTTTAAGTAGATAATGAAATTTTGTAGGTGTGATTCTTCGAGATTCTCATGGAGTTGCTCAGGTACGTTTCCGTACTGGAAGTAAAATCCTGAGGATAGTCAAAAGTATGGGTCTCGCGCTGGACTTACCGGAAGATTTATATTATTTGATTAAAAAAGCAGTAGCTATAAGAAAACATTTAGAAAGAAATCGAAAAGATAAAGACAGCAAATTCAGATTAATTCTTGTAGAGTCTAGAATTCATAGATTCGCACGTTATTACAAATCCAAAGGAACTCTTCCAGCAAACTGGAAATATGAAAGTTCCACAGCTAGCGCACTTGTGGCGTAATTATATATTTTTGTATTATTTATTTATGTGTATGTACAGTGTTATTCGTGTACATAATTATGTTTATGTGTATGTATTATTCATGAATTTTTTAACAAAATAGAGTTTCATGTTTTGTTAAACACAGACACCAGAAAATGAACTACTTATCCTATCCAGTTGCTGTATTTAAAAAATAGCAAAATAGGTACACCACTCACTCCACGGTTTTCACACATACCACACTCGGGCACAAAGTAGACACTAGAAAAAATGTCCCGTGATACCTCTGACTCCATGTTCAACACATAACCTTCGTACTCTAATTTACGTACCATTTTCCTGAAATCAACTAACAATGGCTAGCGTTCATTGCGTAAAACATAATTAGAACATGTTTATATTTATGGTTATATGTATAATATTAATGAATGAGAAAAAATGCATGCAATTTCTTTAGGTATTATATGTGTAAGTTAATTTGGAATAATTATTACAATACAGTATAATTAATAATATAATTATATTTATTAATGTATTTAATAGGTATTATAATAAATTCATAGTTCGAGTTAGTGCATAAATATTTTAAATGGGATAATTGAAACGACGCATGAGAAAATAAGAAAAATTTGTGTTTTTCACCCACTTGAGCATAGAAGTGAGATTCTGATAATAAGTAAGAAAGAATTAAACCTGAAAATCCTAAACTAAAAAAATGAGTTTATATAATTTGTATTTAACCGTGTTAATTATTATATATATATATATATATTTTTTTTTTTTAACTTTATTGACTCTTTCAGAAATTATTCTTGGCTTTAAAGTCACCGTTTTTTCACCAAAAAATACAAAAATCTGATGCTGCGAAGCGTCTGTAACAAAACATCAAACATTATATTATACTTTGTTGTTAAATTTGAAAAATTGGATAAATTGAAGTACAATATATAAAACTACTTACGGTTTTGATCTTCTGGAGAAGCTTTGATATATTTGATCAAGATCAATCAAAGATAGATGCGTTAGTTGTAGGTACCACGAATGAAGAGATACATTTACAGGAGCGCGAGTCTTTTGAAGACTGTTACACTATGATCTGATTTCCTGCGCTCGTAGGAAATTAGACAGCGCTCGTGCTCCTAAGGCTTCATTAGCTACCTTTAATAACCGCGCGTCTCCTTCCAGTGTAATGCGATTACCGGTGATCAATTTATCGACATTCGATGGCAATCTTGATTATCGGCTCCATTTTAAAGAGTTATTCACCTCCTTGGTGCATAACGCGGAGCACCTATCCGACATCGATCGCTTTGACTATTTGGTAGCTCGGTCGCACGCGATAGAAGCTCTCGGCGTATCGACTGCTAATTATGAACTAGCGTGATTCGGGCATTTGTCAAGAGATACCGAAGCCTTCAACCACAGGTGACATACACTGTGTAATCGACAGCTGTGGTAAAAATATAAAACACAAAGGACAAAATTCACGATTGCAGAGCGCTGCTAGACATAGGTTCGCAAGTCTCGAATCTTATAAGTGAGACACTCTGTAATAAATTAAATCTCCCGCGCTATGGATGCAATTATTGGCACAGTCGAGAAAATAAACACGATTAAATATATTACTCAAGTTAATATAAGATCGCGTGTCATTAATTTTGGATCGTGACCCGATTTATCCTGTCTGACAACAGAACGCATCTATCTCTGGAGATACTTGTCCAATAAATCAAACAGTACATACGAATTGAACACAGTAACGTATGGTACCGCACCGGCTCCATTTTTGGCTCGCATCTGTCGGCCAGCCAAGTCATCATCCATGACTTCTACGTTGATGACTTACTGACAGAAGGCGAGAACCTCGCGGTCTAAAGAGTCTAATCTTTATATTCTCGAAACTCGAATCCGAAACATAGTAAGAATCAAGATATTAATTTTATGTTATTCCTTTGACCATTTATCAATAGTTAAAGTAATAAATCTAGAGAAAGGAAAAAATTCCATCCCAATTCATGTGAGATTCCAATGTAAAAATTTATGTAACCATTTTCCGTGCCATTTTTTTCTTTCGATCGTTACATTTAATTTTTTATATTGAAGCTGCTATATTAATTCCAATAATTGTCTTTCTTTTGTATAAAATGTGTAATTTTGTATAGTGTGCTACAATTTTATTATTTTTATTTATAACGTTATTAACTCTTGAAACTTGATACTTCGTAAGAAGAATTGTTTTAAAAACTGCATCTGTATAAATTTTTATTGGCAACTTAAGCGAAAATGTAACAACGTACAAAATATCTGATTCAGATTCTGTTTATAACACCAAAGTCCGAAATCTTTCTGGATCGAATCTAACTCTTTTTCTTTTCGTCGACTATAGTGTACTGGAAAGTCTTTCAGAGTAACGAGATATTTTCTTGATAGATTCTTTGGACTTAAATATTTTACATTATCGTTGAATGTTCAAATTGACTCTATTCGAGATCTCGAGTTTCAAAAAAGTTCCGAAAATTCGAAACTTTGTGTTTTTTTCGTGATTCAAGACTCTCGAAATTTAGATAGGAAAAGAAATAACTCAATGAAGAAAAAATGTTTGCAGCCCGAGTAAAGAACATTGAAATCTCGAATGTTGAGATGCTTTGCGAATGATCGGTTTTTGTTTTTAACGTTTTGTTTTTACGTAAGAGTCAATAGTAATTCTGAAACGACAGTATAAGATGTCTAAAGAATGTATAAAAAAAATATACACTACTATCAATTGTATATCTTGAAATATTTTTCAGCACTGTAGTCAATAAAAAAAAAAAGAAGTGAATTAGATCCAGAAAAGGATTTGAATGTCAGTGTTCTTTTAAACAAGAATCTCGATTAGACATTTTTGTACATTGTTTTGTTGAACCACGACCATTAAAAGTTTATATAAAAGTATTATTTTTAAATTTATTTTCAAGTCAGTTTTAAATTTATGTAAATTTCCGTCAATTTCAATTCTCGAAGCAAGAAAATAAAATTTTACAAAATAAAATCTATTTGAAGGTTCGAGAATTTTGAGGTTTATTATATTTTATAGTTTTGCGGAACAAGGTAGAACTTTTCATTTCGGAACCTATTGATGTAAAAATATTGTAATGACTGCGATATTGACTGCATTATGCTATACAGTATTGACCGTGGATTCTTTTTGCCACGTCTATATTCTATCCGATTTGCACTTTTCGATCCCTGGTCAAAGTACCTCAGGGTGAGTTATGTGTGACAAATTCTTAATAACGTTATCTCGATCGAATAAAAGTTCTGCAAAGTTACTTTTAATTATAATCTCTTAATTATACGACGTCGTGAAGTAAAAATTCTGGAACTTTAAAGTTAATTTTCTTTTGTAAGAAGGTTTCATGTTTGAAGCAATTAGTCAGGTATAAATCCTAAATTACTCTGGTCAAGAAGAGGGTGCAAATCGGAAAAGATATATAAGTGTGGCGACAAAGGCATCCACATTTAGTTTTTCGCCAGTATAGTATTCGAAAAGGAAGTCTTACCTTGCAAGTAAAATTGTACAATGTAGTATAAAATTCGTTTAAAATTATACAGTATAATTTTTTTAATATATATAAACCGTCGCATCACAACAACAATCTTTGATGGCAGCGGTACTACTAAGTCTCATCAATTTTGTGAAAAACTTCACGCGAAGATTCACGGTCAAGATTCACGAGGAAGATCTAGAAGAACAAGAAGAACGCTGAAGCAATTGAAATAAGCAAAGTGCTTTGTGTGAAATTAATATTTATATTAATTGTATTGAACTTTCTGACATATTTCTCGATCAAAAATGGGAGAGTCAAGACGAATGTCAGCACGAAGAAATAAAAATACGAAGAAAGTGGAATTGAACGATTTAATTAAAAGAGAAAAGGAACAATACACCAAAATGAACAGTGAATTTAATTGGCAAGACTTGTTCAAGTATATACTCAAGTGCGTTTTGTACCGTGTTGATGAACTCCATCAGATTGTTGTTAAAGGACTTAGACAATGTTCACATGAAGTCGTCGATCAATTTTTAGTGATTACTTTTGAACTTGATCAGTATTATAATGTTAGAAGAAAGGGTTGAAAATTTAAAGTTTTCAAATGTTCAAACTATGTTCAAGATAATTGAGAGAAATTCAGTGAAAATGCTACCAGACCGGTAGATAATAGATTTATTGATGATATTAAAATGGCAGATAATTTGTTCGGTTTGAAATTTGAGTATAAATCTGCAGGAGTATCGAATAGTGAAAAAACTTCACATTATGCCTGTAGAAAATATTATTCAAATTGTGCATAATTCTTCATTGAAATGCAGAAACGAAGAAATGCTACTTACGATTAGAACTAAATTTGACAAGACAGAGTATGAAGAAAAGTTGAATGAGTACTATCAAAAGTACTCTTCAATAATTTCTCGACGAGCATTTGAGAATACTACAATTGATAAATTACGAAGTAAAAATTCAGAAAGCGAATTAACTGATTTCTTTGGTGTCAAAGCTATGAAATTATCGAAAATCGAAAATATTGTAGTATTGACTTAAATTCTGATTTCATAGTGTAAAATCTAATGTCGTGATCGATGGACTAGTAACTACACAGTTTGAAAAAGAGGAACGGTTATGGAAAGGTATAGAAAAAGTAGAAAAAAAATTGAAGAAGATATTAGGCGAACAAGGGAGAAAGAAGAATCTGAAAAGAATGATATTGAATTAGTGAAATTTCGCTTGAAACGCAGATGCATATGCTAAGACTATATTTGAAAGAAGTGTTACAGATAGAAATGCACCAAAAGAATTTCTGTATTTTTGCATTTCATTTTGATATATTTACGAGAGGACTACAGCTGATAACGTATCAAAAAGAGAAATAATGTACCACAAAATGCAGAGAGAGAGTTCAAAAATATTCGAGAAAGTTTCTACCCCTGTCCCAGACTCTCAACTCAGCGATGTGAAATATGAATCTGTTGTGATAGATACATTAGATGATACATTAGATGATATACTGGACAAATAACTTTCAGCAGTATCAAATCGTTAAATGTATTATATAGTAAATGTATAAGTTAATGTAGATTATAGTATTCGATGCAGCATATCATGCTAGTAAAAATTTATTAATTATAAAAATTAATAATTATTTAATATAGTTGATAAAAGTTTATTGTATGGTAATTTTATATAGTATTGTACAGTAAATGTTTATTATAGTATTTGATGTAGCATATCATGCTAGTGAGAATTTATTAATTGTAAAAATTAATAATTATTTAGTATAATTGATAAGAATTTATAATTGTATAGTAATTGTATATAGTATTGTACAGTAAATGTATATTATAGTATTCGATAGAAGAGATTTATTAATTTTAACTAATGAAAATTTATTAATTTCTGTTTTAATGAACTAGATTCTGTAAAACTAATATCGCTATGTTAATTATTGTACATCAATAAGTTGTGTTGTGCAAGAAATGGAGGTCTCGTTCGAATAAAAATTTTGTAAAATTATATAGTATAATTTTTTAATTATGCCCTTACGACATAATAACGTTTCGGATTCGAGTTTCGAGAATTTAAAGTTAGCCTCAAATTCATTCCTAATGAAAGCCCACCCGACTTGGGTGTTTTGAAAAATTTTCGAATAACATTATTTTTTAATTACTTTTTAAAGTTATAATCTTCAGAAATAATCTTCAGAAATTTGTAAAATAACGAAATTATATTATTAAGTGTTTTATATAGAAATTAAATTAATTTATTTTCAATTAAATGATTTGTTATTTCATGAAATAAATTATGTACTATTTGCTATCTTTATTCGTTATCTGATTTTGATTTCTCATGAGATATAACGTCCAATGTTTATATTTACTATTGCTTATTCTGCCGCTATAGGATTGTTCGCGCGCGTATGGAGCGAGACGAGATCGAGATTAGAAAAACCTTGTGGACTGTATATTACGCGTGTATATTACTCGTGATAATCCTTGTCGCGAGAGAGTGAACTGTATTTATCGGAAGTCGGAATGATTCTGATTTGGAAGCCGAAGGAAAGCCCGAACGTCTTCTCGGTTCCCCTTCCTTTGGCTTCGGGAAAATCGCGGGTCCAGGGTGGGGCATGAGGGGCCAGATACCCGTTGCCGTCGTGGGTGATCTTGCTGGCCCATGTTTCTCACGTGTTCGGGAAAGTTGGCGCCATGCTTCAATCCACGGTCAATCGATTGTCTTGTCTTCTTAGAAGTCCAGCCATGTGGCCAGTGTTTCGGGCAATACGGCCTGCTAAGGGTACTCAAAAGGCAATAAATTTTCCCGTACGTGCCTGTACCCAGACCGTGGGTATTGTAGCATGGAAACTCTCCCGAACAAAGATAATTACTACGCTTATCTACAGATACAAGTTGAAATGCTTATCGCTCGATTTTTTGATGACGATAAAAGAAATTTAGATCTGCTCTATGACCATATATTAATAAAACAAGTATTTGTAAAATATAATACACCTCTCCTATTTTCGTCATCAGTAGAAAGACTGTTCTCATTTGCAACTTTAACAAATGCCCTCCAAATTTTGTTCATTATTACGGATCAAATATTTGAGGAACGAGTCCTATTAAAGCTAAGATAAATTTCTGTTGTGATAACACACATTGATAAATTATTTTGATTTTCATTGATTATTTCTTTTTTATTTTGTTGGATAACTAACCTTGGCTGACAATATTGAATCAGTACAAACACTGAGTTAGTAACAGTCCACATAAAAGTGGACTGTGAATAGTTAGTCATAAGGGCAAGATCCAGGTTGGTCATCTATACTCCTTCCTCTTCCACTTGAAAACGATGTATATACGGACATGTTCGAAAGAAGTCGTTATTATTATTCTATTCTTTCCTCAATATTCCTCATCGACAGATGTACGCCACCACTATTTCTAAATAAACCTCTTCGGAATTATAACTGTGTTAATTCCATTACGCGGAATCCAACAATTTGAATATTTTGATTTCATTGATATTTATTTCGAATGTTATTTTAAAGACAAATTTTCAATTATCAAATAAATATTATTTTCTTAAACAATCAGTTCTTTTGAATTTATCATTTTCTTTTGATCAATTTTGATCATATTTGTAACACTGATTGTGAACATTTATGTATTATGGAAAATTTAAGAATACAAAAGAAAGGAATGCATATAATATAAAAAAATATATATAACATATTGAAAGCAGAATATTTATTATAGTATTATTTAGAAACTATCTAAGTTCCATTTCTTTAGATGATCATAAAAATATAAAAATATACAAAATCTATAATTATCAAAAATTTCATTATTTGCAACTTTTGTTTATGAATTACAGATATGATAGTAAATATAAACAATAAATACCAATTTAAATTTAATTAAAAATATTACTTTTATATTATTTCAATTATTTCACAATTAAATATTAATTTAACAAGCGCTAAATTGTAATTTATTACTTACTTTTTTTTACTTTGCATAAATTGCAAACAATTGCAAACGAACAGATGTGCAAATACATAGGAGAATAATAAAATCCTATAGGAAGTAGAAATTCTGAAAGTACATTTACAGGGATTTTCACACGATAATATTGTACAATATTGAATTATACTGAAAGTACAGGCGCGCTTAAATTGTTATTTTGTCCCACGTTAAAAATGCAGGAAATAGGCACGAAAGAAATAAATCGAGCGTCCGATAATAAAAACACCGCGTCACAATACTGTTAAATTAAACAAATAAAACGTAGGGGGTGTGTTAGGTCTATCCCTAACGCTTCGTCACGTGTCATCCGAGCAAACAGATACCATTCAATTGCAGAATCTGCAGGATGTCATTAGCTGCGCATTGTGCGTGGAAAAGAAAATCCCACGAAACACCCCACAAAAATAGAATCGTGTAATAGGAGACATACGCATAGCAGACCATATTTAATTATGGTTGACTAACATCTTGTTACCTCTTAAAATATGGTTATCGAAATAAAAATAACTCTAGAATTATACCAAGGGAGAGATGTTGTTCGAATGCACAGGTTGGATAATGTTGAATTAAAATTATTTTCTTTTCGTAAAATTCTAAAAAATTTATTTATTGTTATATACATATTTAAGTTTAATATTTGAAAGCCCTCATTATTATATACGACGAATACTTTGCAGAAAAAAGGATAAATGGATACGTAGCGAACTTTTACAAAAATGAATAGAAGGCAATTTTATTTTTATTTTTCTTCTTAAGTAAGAATTATTTTAGAATTAGTATACATACCTATCTATTGCGCGAAATTTTTTGGAAAACCAAAAATTTTGTTATATTTAAACTTCTATTTTTAAATATATTCTGATTTAATTGATTCATAATTAATTAATTCAAAAATTATTTTGAAATTACTTTGTGAATTAATTAAAAATGAGTTAGAAAATAGAAATTTAAATAGAACAGGTTCAATAAAAAGTATCATACATGTAATAGAGATCTTCACAGAATAAATATAAAAACAAATAATACTAAGAAAAAAAAATGATGTTAATGTGTTAATGTGTATGAATGATGTTAATGTGTAATGGAAATCAAAGAAATTAAATATAATAGTTTATCTAAACCCAAACAAAGTTATTCTAAAAGCATATATGAATAAAGAATGTCAATGAATATTTTACTTTGCCATACCTTTTGCTCATGACTGATATCATTGAACCAATGAAAACAATAACAGTTTAAAACTAAATTTTGGAATTTTACATTTATTTCAATTTTATTATTTTTATTATTCTTATCATAGAGGAAGGATATAAAATAAAAAATAAAATAAAAAACTATAAATTTTAGTGATATAAATTATTATAGCCATTTGTAAGAAATAAGAAAAATATTAATACATTGAATGATATTAAAATCAGGCTAGTATGATGTTAAAAGATATATCTATTATTTTACGATGTAAATTTATTTTACAAACATAAATGAAAATAAATTTGATGTAAAAATATATAATTTTCTGTTTGCGATGTATAATATAATAAGATATTTTATAAAATTTTTATTAAGGAACAATTTTTTTCAGAATAAATATGTAAGAAGTGTAGATTCAGAGTCTTTTCCTTCAATAATTCCTAACAGCTCGAGGTTTATGAGTTCAGTATGGAACGAATAAACTATGGATTCTTATGCAAATTTATATTTTTAAAAATCTAATAAAAAGTATAGAACTTTGATAAAAAAATTTTACATAATAAAAATTACGTGAAGTATCCAAAATACTTTTTACAACATTCAATACATAAACACATGACATAAAAACCTATATAAAATATCCAGAGTATAGTACTTCATGTAAAACATTGTACATATTTTTACATCTTCAAATTTGCATCTTTACATCTTCAATAGATAAATGCATAAAAATATGCAATCTAGATTATTTATGTATTTTGATGAATCTGAAAGAAATGAGATCCAAATAAAAATCTATTCTTTTAAATATTATAATAAATACCACAGTTTATATATTTTTACACACTACGTGCATTGTGTGAATCTTTAAATTTCTAATAGATGAACGCATAAAAATTCACAGTCTATCAATAGACCATCAAGCAGATACTATTGCGGTGAGAAATTTCGTAGAACAAGTTTGTATTATTTACTTACTCGCATTTTCTCATTAGCACCTGAATGTTGTCGTTTAGAGGCGTCGACGAGAATCTGTTTTCTCTCCTAGGAATAGGTGTTTCCTCTAATCAGCGGAATCACTAGCGATAAATTAAAACACGGTGGAATCTAAATCAAAATCTAGATAGGTAGGCAAGCAACCCCGTCGGAGAGCCGACAGGTCTCCTTTCAAATTTATCCGGCTATCCTTTTCATCTCTAACTACTCTTACACGAAATAAAGCGAAAGACAGACAACGAAGAGAAACAAGGAGAAGGCGAATTCTGCGTACGAGGAAAGAGAGGACGGAAGAGAGGATGGTGCGAGCGGGAGAAGAGAGGACGAAAGAGAGGATGGCGCGAACGTCTCTCGAGGGCCCGAGTATCCGCGTGGGCCCTTGGTTCTCGAGCAACACCGGCCCCTAATAACAGGGTACACCGAGGCTAAACAAACATACACGCCCCTGGCATCTCTCGTTGAAAGAACACACGAGAAGAAATGTAAAACAAAACAGAGAAGAAAAAAAAAGGCAAAGGAAAAAGGAAAGAGCAGAAACAATTTAGCCACGCCACTTAAAGGATGCAAGATGAAGTATGATAGGTACTGAAAGATTCAACAGAGAAAATCAAGAGTATACTTATATACAGCGTGCCTCGTTTCGCTGAAGTTATACGTCGTTCGTAAATTTTAATTCATCAGATAATAGAAGCAAAAAGGGGACGAACGCAGAAGTACAGGAATCTCGATTCTGATATTTATTAAAATTACGGTGCTGCAATTTCGAAGGATACATGCTTGCTCGAACAACTGACAGAACACGATATACTTATCAGAAGGAGAAATATGTTGAGCGTAAAATGTCGTCCATAAATTGTTAATGTAAAACGTTACGGCAAAATTGCTAATTGCAATCGTGAATAACGAACGTCTGCTTAACATGTTCGTCTCTTAATATTTGGCGATTTAATACGAAAAGAAGAGAATGCATATTGTCTTCGACAATCGATTTGATGAATTCATCCAGTAGCAAGTTTGATTACGTAATGAATTCATTGTTCAAGTTCTGGTAATTGATTCTTAGCCGACAGAAAAAATCAGATCACGTTGAGAAACTTCTTTATGATTCTCAATTATGCAAGAGAAATTTAGTGTGGTTAATATCGTAGCAAGATTTAAATGATCATTGTTATTATTAAATTTAAAGATAAAAAATATTCAGAACATGGTATTTGTAACATTTAACATTTAATAAAATGGATTTCTGCTTGAAAATGTATATTAAAAAGATTAGGTTTATAAAAATATAATAATATGAAAACACACCTCCGACTTTTTTATCTGGCTTATAATATTTTAGCAGATATATCGCGTACAAGAAATGAACATACTTGTTGTTATGCAATGTAGCCAGAAAAACATGCAGTAAATTTACTTTTTATTTAATTAATTATACAAAAGTATTTATAGATTAAATATGCACATTCTATGTATGAAATTAACACATGGTTATACAACAGATATAGCTAAGAAATATACAGTAAATTTATTTTTTAATTAATGGATTGTACATTAACTTCATTTATAAACTAAATACGTATTAAAATACGTATTTAGTACGTTAGTTGCGTATGAAAGAAGAAATATGCAGAAATTAACGCATAACTTAAATTAATTTAAACTAATTGTAAACATGAAATACAGATCCAATAAAAGTGTATCGGAATTATTGACCAACACTGTCAACTAAATAAAATATTTTTGAAAGATAAGAAAAGTTATTATCGTTATTCATCAGAAACGTTGGATTAAAAAGAAATGTACTCCCTGTCTCATTTACTGTCGATTCTTTTCGTATTACTTCACCATTTCTTAAAATGAAAGCCAAAACGTACGTACAGAGCTGGAGAAAATGGCTTGGCCTGCCATATAATCAAGAAAAGTAAAGAACGAGAGACAATGGAACGCTACTAGTAGGCAGACATTACATCTTGGATTTTAGTATTGTTTCTGAATAGGTACTACCATTGTATATACGCACCTACGGGTTTCTCAATATTCTCGAATATGTTTGAACGCTTCTCTTTCTGTTTTTAAGACACAATCACATCATATCAATATGTATTAGGTTGTTATATATGAAACAGCGAATTTACGAGGGTATAAAGAAGGTATTCAGAATTTAGTGACTAAAATCATTATTAAATAATATTTATCAATTATGTATTTAAAATTTGAAACATGCCGAGATATCGTATCAACAATATGATATTTTGTTGATTATTTTATTACAAAATTGTAGATTAAATATAATAAATGTAGATTAAATATGAATAAATATCGAATTTGAGTATATTTTTCATGAAAATTCAACATAACGAAATATGTGTAAAATTGCTCGTGACATTAATATAAATTTTCGAAAGAGACCTATCAATCATGTGAAAAACTTTTCAAATAAATTCTAAAATATCAAATAAAAAATTATCAATGATAATTAACAAAAGATTTGTAATATTATTTTATAATATAATATAAAACATATTGAATCTGAGTCGAAATATAATTAATATTATTTTTAAAAAAGCTACAAATATTAAAATTTTTATTAAGAATTTTGCTACTTTATCTGTAATAAGTTAGGCTTAAGAATTATTCAAATAATACATTTGAAAAATTATGAATTGAATGATATATAATATTTACCTAGATATCACTTGAAATAATCGTTTCTTAAAATAATTCGTCTCTTTGAAAAGACATAAAAATTATTTTTCTCTAAATTATTTCATTTATTTATTTATAATAATTTATCTAAATTATTTTCATTTGTTATCGAGTGAAATAAATTTTTATTTTGTGTTTAAATAAATTTTTATTTAAATAATTAATAATTGTATGTCAATATCGTCGATTGCTTCATAGATGTCAAATAATCTTACGTCGTACGTGTCATTTTATTTGAATAATCGAATTATTTGGAAATAATTTATTTGATTCTTACATTAAAAAGATTTCTATACAATTTTTAAAATAACAATACTAAATTGTAAATCGAAATGATTCGTTACTTCATATTATCTTTTTTCATTTTATTCCGAATAAAATGTATTCAAGCCTAATATAAATTGCAACAATGCGCAGTAACGGATACAGCTTATGAATTACAGCGTTGAATCGATATACACCGTATTTTATTGGCCGAAGAAATATTTCGAAAATATTGTATAGGCTTCTTAATCTAAATGGAAATACGTAGCGTGAAAGTTAAATGCCTTAAGGGTTGATCCATTTGTCTCTAGCACGTGCAAAAGACCGGCGAAGAGACGCGCAAAATGCGAATGCGAGGATTCGAGTAAAAGGACGCGAAAAAGGAAGGAGAAGACGAAAAGGAAGGAGAAGGAGAAGGCGAAGAGTATAAGAAAGAAGAAAGTGAAGACGAAGGTAGATGAGACAAGAGCCATTCTGGTTTGTGGGCACAACCGCTGCCTGCAGCCCACAATTATGATAATAGCCCCTGGTCCTGAGTCTTGTTAGTCCAACGCGGAGCCAGCTCCTTTTATCTATATCTTCTTATTTTCAGACTCATCCTTCTGCACCCTTTGCTTTACTACTTTCACCCCTTTGTCATCAGTTTCTTAAGATCAGATGAAGTCGAATTGATCGAATTTTGCGGAATTATTATATCAATAAATATGTACGTTTATCTTTCAATAAATGAATCGTTCAGAAGCCACAATGATTAACTCCATAAATTGAAAAGCATAGAAAAATGATAATATTATTCATTATTTACATATGTCAGTTTCATAAGATTAAATAAGTTCATAAAAGATCATATTATTAGAAATTAGAAACAAAACATTTTTTATAAAGCTTTTTTGTAAAACCTTTCAAAGATTGATTGTATTAATACGATTTTAATATTATTTTCAGATAAATAAAATGAAAATAATTTTAATTAATCTCGATAAAACGATTTACATAAAATAAATTATGTATAATTCGGGATTTACGTAATTGATTATATGTAGTAACAAGAAATTTGAAACGAAAATTTAATCAATAAGAAAAGTATATATATATAATTGTAATATATATATCAAATAACAAAGAGTCGTCTTTTTTTTAAATAAAATAAAATAGAATATATAGAATTATATAATATAATACAAGAAAAAATCAAAACATTGTTTTTTTTATAACAAAGAAATTACAGTTTCTCAGGTTCATCTGAAAATTAAAAATTAACTTTGTTATGTACAAATTGTTTCTCTCTTTTTTGTAGCAAAAGAAATTGTAATTAATTACAATTTATCACATTCAATTATAAATTATTATAATTATTATTATATTTATTATAATATCTATAAATAATTTTATAGATACCAGAACTATCATACAAATATCATCAATGGTATGAAAATAAATATGAAACATTTTAAAATTTTATTAACATTAAAATAAGAAACGGTTATTGTGATTATATTAATAATTAAAATGTATATGTATATTTGAATTGATTGAATTATCATTTTAAGTATATAACAAGTATTGAAAATAATTCTACTAATTAAACTATATTGTAATTTCTTGATGTATTATATATCTTAAAGATTTTTATTTTCAAATTTGAATCAGATATAGTCAGATTTTATTGTTAATGTTAACCCATCATAAAGTACTAATGTTACATTAATGCAACATTTCAATCAGTGCACATTATAAATATTGAATTTTTTGATATTACAGTTATGAAAGGAAATGTCAATGATTCGTTTCATATTTTTTCCCGATTATGTTTTCTACATAGAATTTATAAAATATATTGAAATATAAAGTAATCGAGTAAGTATTTGTAATATTATGATATACTATTGCTTGTCCCTTAATGAGTTCATGAAATGTCAAAATTTAAATGTTGAAATGTAACGAATTCATAAAAAATTCTTACAAATTGCTTGAATATTTCCCTGAGTAACTGTTACGTATATGAATATATACTTTAATATCCAATAGTTATCGTAGATAATAAAGTTCTTAAATTGCACGTATATACAATGTAACTATTTATATATTGACCCTACAGATTTTTGTTGTGCAAGGTATTGTTTAATTTTATCAATTTTGAAACAAACACTTGTCTTAATGACTTTAGAACGGATATGTACGCAAATAATCAATGGCGTTACAGGCGTCAAAGCGATCTGACCATAAACGAACGCGATCGAAACAGAGATATCCAAAAGCGTAATTAAATTTTCGCCGCGTTAATTAAAATTAAACCGAACGATACGCATTTCTTTGAATCACATTGTCCAAAGTTGTGTTGAACGTTTCCATGTTTCAGTGGATTAAAGGTGACTAAGAAAGGGTGCGAGGAATAAGAATATAGGCGGGCCAGAGTGTCGAACGCGAGTGCAAGGAGCATGCAATACGTGTGTATGTACGTACGTAAGTATATACAGCCGCGTCTGTAAACGTTGTAAAAGGCGATAGCAAACGGAGCACGCTTTAATCCACTTTTCAGCGCACCGTCGGGCCTTTTGACTGTGCGGAAAGCGTTAATTGGAGACTGCGTCACTGCGATCGGGCAAAGAAAGCCTTTCAAAGCGGGACCCCTTCGTGTGATAGTGCCTAAAGCTTTTTTTTCAGGATAAGTAGAAAACGTCGTTTCTTCCTTCTTGTGCGTTGTACCATCTACACTGACTTTACCGATGTTGCGCCAAAGCTGGCTTGCAAACCGTGATGACGTTCTATTCAAAACTTGCAGAATTTTTGTACCTCTATATGCCTGCTCATTATCACACGGATATCATAGATACATGAAACTTCAGGGGAAGGTGCATGACCGATCTATCATATGTGGGAAGTCAACGAACGAAATGTCAACTACAGTAACAGAACATGTGTTAAAAGTGTAAAAGGTGTAGCATTAGTATTATATAGTGGAACAATACAATAGAATAGAATGGGTGATAAATATACTGTGGATATTTATGCAAATTTAAATTTTTACATACATAATTAAAGACATGAAACTGAAATAACTGTAACTATAGATGAAACTACATTACAAATAAAATTAAATTTATAATTATAATTTTTGTATTACATATAATTTGAAGTGTTAAATTTTCCATAAATGCATAATCTAGAGAAATGCATAATAAAGAATATGACATGTACTATTTATTATTAGAATCCATTAAAAAATATAATGTTAGTAGAAAATTGTTTCATGTACTAAGCAGTCTATTTTGAATATTTTATATATTTTATTTTGCGCAATTTTGTACTTTAAAATTTCCTATAAATACATGAAAATCTGCAGTTTATTTATTAATATAACGAATAAATATTATTAGTAATATATATTGTAATATAAGATTTCGTAACAATTTTTTCTGTTACTTGTGATTTTATGAAATCTACAAAAATTAAAATTCTTGTAGAATTATAACTATTACATTTACAAATTACTTGTATTTAAACTCATGGGTCATTTTTTGACCTCAATTTATACTGTAAAATTCTCTAAAATATTTATTATTTTTACTTGTAACTATATATATTTAGTGGATGTAAATTAATAGGTACATATTTGATGAATCAATCGTCTGATAAATGCATTAATCGTTTCATAGAAGTCTATATCTTTCTATATTCTATATTCCTTAATTAAATTATTAATTATTTAAAAAATTATTTTAGAATTTATTTAAAAAACTATATTCAGTTTTATGGTAATTATTTAGTGTTTAAGTTATAAATATTCATATAAATATCAATATCTGCCTTATACACGTATACAAGAATTACAACTACTGTTTTCAGAAAAACAAAGTATTTTAATGCATTAAAATTAAAGATATTTTTATGATTTATACATCACTTAAATTTTAGAGAAAGGTAAAATATCTTTTAGCTTTTTTTTATATTACGCGTACAGTAGCTACTGCTAGGATAATTTTGGATAAAACAAGAGTCTAAGTGACACAATCATGGTATATGATTGTTTGTTCAGATTAGAACCGACAAAGGAAACTGTTCTCTCCTTAATTCTGTCTTGATTTAAGCGAAGCGCCCCGTATTTGCTCTAGATTAAATGGAGCTTCGTGGCACAACCCTCAGAGATATCTACTACGGTCTACTACAGTGCTTTATATTGTACATTGTATTCACAACCAGAACAGCCATGAAAATAATCGTTATAAAAATTCTTACGATTCCCTCACGAACATACATGGTTGACTTTTGAATCGCATATAAATTATAACGAAATTTTATCATCGAAGGAACAATATACGTACTCTTGTTCGTACTGTATATCTTTCGTTGTTATTTATATTTCTTATTAATTATGTTAGATTTTTTATTATCCATATGGTATCTTTGTCGATTTATTAAACATTGAATAATTTGTTAAATATTAAATAATTAAATAATATTAAATAATACGAATATCAAATAATGTTGAATAATTTTAACAATTTGAATATGAAATAATTAAATAATACCGAATAATTGTGAATAATTTCAACAATTTACTGATTGATTTATTGAATAATTTCTTATCCATTTTTCTTTTCGGTATTGTAGGAATAAAATAAAGGGATATTCTACTGTTGTTAAATAAAGTTGCATTTTTATTAAAAAAGGATTTAACAGAAATAAAAGTCTCAATGCTGGGGTTACAAAAAAAGATTAACATTTAAACTTTCGCTATTCTTGCTAGATCTTCACTGGCGACTCGAAATATAATACTCTCTATCTCGAACCATACTCTCTGATTCTCTACTCTCTAGAATATGCCTTTTCGAAGCCTTCATCCTTCATGCATTCATGCACACATACACAACCTAATATTCTAAGTCCCAAGCCTGGGCAGCTAAAACAAATATTCCCAGGTCTAACCTTCGCTCTAAACATCTCGAGTGACACTCCACTGGCGACAATTGTCTCGTTGTTGGGGAAAGTTCTGCGCCCTTTCCCAGAATTTCCTATCCCACAGTATCATCTTTGACATTTAAATTTTGATGTTTAAATATGAACCTGTATCAAAGCTACTCTGTAGAAATTTCAATATTCAATCCATATATGCGACATGTGATAACTTGGTAACAGTTGCAAGATATGCATCGATAAATTCTTCTTATACATCGTATTTCAGTATCAGGGTATTATGCAGGATCCCTGGAGCACCGTCGATGAAACATAAAATAATGACGAACTTAACCGCATAATCGTGGAGATTAACTTAATAACCACGGTGAATACCTGAAGGAAAGGTAAACCCAGATAAAAAGAAAAAGCAAACGAATTTGCGTTTCTTACAAGCAGCTGGTAAACAACAATAAACATTGATTACTAGATTGCGGATTTTTATGCATTTATAAGAGATTTAAAGATACAAGATTGTACAAAATGGCATATAATTCGAAAAACAATGTAAATATGTACATATGTAAATATATAACTAAAATATAGAGCTTCTTATAATATATACTATACAAAAACAATTTTTTATCGAGTTTTTCTAAATTCCTATTAAATTGACAAATGAAATGTCCGATTTCGTTATATCAATATTCAATGCTTTATATATACGTTTCATATACGTTATTTATTCATCTTTCTTTTAATAATTTTTTTAAATATCTAAATCATTTTCCCTCAACAAAACCAAGAAACTGTCAAAAAGAATATGTTGATATTAAAAACTCCAAATTTTTCTAAAAATTATCAATAATCTATAATGATAGAATATAATAAAAAATTCTTATTATGTGAAAAAGCTTATAATTAAATTAATTGATATAGTTAAATAATAAATTTAAAAAATTATAACTAATTGGAAAAATGTATAGATTATTGTTCTTATTTCAATTAATAAAATATAAAATTAAAATTTAATAAATGTAAAATTAAAACTTAAATATAGAATTTAAATGTTATACTTATTCAAAGTTACTCATTCAAGTTATGATGATTCAAATATATACTTATTTAAAAATCGAACGGTTATTAGAATCTAACATATTCTCAAAAATATAACATTGCAGAAAAACCCGCGGTCTATTGATTATTAAAGAAAGAAACTATTATATGTATGTGCTATTTTATTTCCTTATCTTTAGACGATCTCTCTTTCCATCTCTTTCCATCAGAAACTTTTCAATCCGACATGGATATTCCAGAGAATTTTACTTGTTTCTTTTCCTGCTCTGTTACATCCGAATACTCTTTTCTGCTTTTTCAGTTGCTCGTTTCCTCTGTTTTGCTTTCATAGCAGAATTTTTTGTCTCGGTTCATCTTTCGGTCTGTAATAATGATGTTCTGTAATCAAGCGCATCCTGATAATTTCAAACGAGGAAGGAAAAAGAACCAAAGAGGATCGTGATTTATAAACGTCTCTGTGGACGTTCTCACTATCCGTCATTGATCTCAAATTATGTAAATAACGAACGTAGAAATTACAGACGACTTTATCCTGATCAAATTTAACGCTGTTTGATTTAGCAATTTAGATTTCGTGAAATCGAGCCTACTGATATCGAATTCTTATTACTCGATTCACATACAGTATAATATATTACAAACAGACAAAGTATAACATATTATAATTTAATTTAAAATTTTAACGAAGAACTTTTTTGTATAATTTATTATTTGAAATCTTTATAATTTAAATGTCTTAAATAGATTTTAAATAAAATTATTACTATAATTAACGATTGCTTATAAAATATGTATAATATTGTGTACAATTATATTTGTATCATTTCACTATGTATTTTGGTACGTTTGTATTGTGTTTGTGTTATTTGATTAAATTGATCTTCTATGAGAAAGAGTTTTAAAGCGAAGAAAATTAACGAACATTCTAATATTCTTTCATCGTTTTCGTTATCATTAAATAATTATATTTATATTTTAATGTAGTTCAATAATATAGTAAAATACTATAAAAAAAAAATATTGTTGTACATATATAAAAACTAATAAATCATAAAAGATGTAATATATTATAATTTCTGTTTGTTGTTAATTTTAAAATTTAATAAAACTTGCACAAATAATTTATATCATCTAAATTGTTTTCTATTTGTTTTAAAAATGAAACACTATCTATTAATTCTCGACAAGAATAAATATAAATTTTTAAAAACCAATTTTTTATGGAGATAATTTATTTTAATATTTTGTAATTTTATATTTAGTTTACGATTTAATCTGTTGTAATAAGTTTCGATTTGTTTACAATTTCCTAATGAATTCCACATTAAGTTATGTCATCAAAAAGCGTAAATTGTGAATTCTGCATATTAAAAGTTAAAGTATATATAATTGATTTATTGAAATGGTAATTTCAAAAAAAATGTCAAAAATTTCAAGTTGATTATTTTAAAAATATTAAAAAAAAAAACTCACTCGAAAAAATTTGAAAGTTTGTAGAGCTCTGCGAAGTGCATTTCGCGACCCGCCATTTTTAAACTTCAAAATTGCACGTATAACGGCGCGTAAACGTATCGTGAAAATGCAACAAGTAACATCCGAGCGAAGGAAACAAAAGCGCGCGCTACGACTGATTCGCGAGCTTCGTTTCGCTTCGCCGATTTTCATAAAAAGTTGACTCAACATCTCCCGATGTACCGATTATGAAAACAAACGGTTGATACTCTGGGAACCGTAGCTTAATTATTCTCCCTCGTAAATCTTAACGACTTTCCTGCGAATCGCAATTCTAATTCTTTCATTTGTTGTCGTTTGCATCGAAAGACCGAAACAGTAGAATGGCTAGAACGAGCATTTCTCGTGGGTGGACTTCGGTCGCATTCGGCTAGACTCGGCCGGTTTCGGTACGGTGAGCCTGCGTCGACCCCGGTCGACCCATGGCGGTCGGAGCACACAACTGGTTGTGGCTTTCACGAGGCAACTACTCACGTTGTGAGCTCTTGCTCCTCGCGTGTGCATTTTCCCTTCATTTCTTATTTTCCGTTAATTCATTCTTGTTTCTCATACGTGCTGTCTCACGAATAAACGGACACACTGTCGAAGCAGCTTGTTAACGTTTTGCAATTGTAATATCTCGAGTGTCGGTGATACAACGAGTTTTTTCACGCAACGAACTGTCAAAATATATATATAAACTAGTCGTGCGGTATTATCGGGGCTTCATATGTATATACGTATTTTCAGCCGAGCGTGAACATTGTAAAACAACGTGTTGTCACGTGCGCTTGCACCCGTGAAATCGGTACCGATTTACGATGCTCGTGGACCATGAGTCGCGCTAGAAGACTTTAACTGTTGTTTACAGCATAACGTATCTCGTGTTTACGGCTACTCGGTACGTACAACCGGTTAAGCACGTGGTGGACACGATGCTCCTAAAATTGGTAGTGTTGCTGTTCGTTCTTGTGCGGCCAGGTGCAAGTTACTTCAACCTTTTTCTCAGTCAGGCAGAAGTGCGGAAACTAATGGGTAAGCAAAAGCGTACTCATTCACGCTTCTATTACATCACTGTGTCTTTTTTTTAAATACATTTTTTACATATACATATATGTCTGTATATGTACTCTGAATAATATTCGATAAAACTATTATCTAGACAGAATCTTTCATTCAGAATATCTCATTTTATTGTCAAGAGAATCTGATCTTGTAAAGAGTTTTATTTGAATAATCTCTTGATTATGTTTTTACTTTCATATATATAATTTGTAACAAACGTATTCTTACTTTATTATCTCGTATAAAGTATAGACACTTGTATATAAACAAATATTTATAGAAACATTTACATCAGTTGTATTTAAATATCCTTGTTACGTTACAGACTGCATTACTAATTTATTGCTATTAAAATAAATTTTTAGAGTTATCTACATTGTTATAATTGCAAATATAAAGAAGCCACATATTTTTTACTATTGAAAACAATATTTACGAAGGTAATCATTATTTGAAATGATAATGTATTATGTGAATATATATATATATATATAAAACGCATACATCTTATATGCAATTCAAGAGACTTTTGTAATCCGGGCAATTTAACATTATCCATTAAAGTGCACAGCGGCGTTAAAAATTTAACTACCGATCAAAAGTCCATTGAGATAGTGATTAGTGCGTGACATTATAATTGAGCAGCGGACAGTGAAGAATCGTTGACTTTAAAGGCTCCTAGTATTAGGAGATATTATTATATCTCCTAATACTAGGAGATATTATTTGACTAATGAATAATTATTATCGTGTTATATGATTTATACGACAAACTTATTACCTTTGTTAACAGTTGAAATCTCTATGCAATTTAACATATAATCGTTGACTGTCGATGTGCTTAATAGACATTGAAATGGTATAGGTCAAGTAGAAATAATTTATAATGTAGTAATAGTGTCGTAAACCGTTGTACTTCGGTTAATTATATTTATCGAATTAATTATATTTGTTGTGATATAAAGTGTGAGAATGTATGTAAAATTAAAATAAGATGGGAAATATTCATTTTTATTTATTTCACATTTATTTTATATTATTTTCTAAAATTTATAATACAAAATAAATATTTATAATTATATATATACAGATATAATTATGTATAATATAATAAATAATATTTATTTTATATACAAAATATTTTACATTATACATTATACATGTAAAAGTGCAAAAATGTACATGCAAAAATATTTAAAAAATTCAAAATAGATAAAACAAATCTTTATTTAGATTTTATTTCTTTTTATCTGTAGATATAATTTGTTTAATGAGTCAATAAATAATATTAAGAAGTTTTTTGTATTTGTTAAAAATGGATATTTCGCTTTAAAATTTAATGAAATAAAATATTCTATTCTGTTATTATTTATTAGTGCAACTTTGCATTATACCTTCTTGAGCAATAATTAACTAACCAATAATAGTAATTAATAATAATATAATAATACTAATAATAATATTATGTATATTAAAAATTCATAACGATTTGCTAATTAATATTATATACTAAATTTTTATTACTCTACAATTTTATATCGAATGAACTTATTAATTGGTTTCAAATTTATTTATAGAATTTTACTTGTTTTATAAAAACTAAATTATAAAACTTGTATATAATTGTATATTATGTAGTTTATTATAAGAGACTTGAAATAATAAATTGTAATTATAGCATTAATATCAATTATTATTTGACTCTTTGGGTGGTATAAAAAAAGTCCCGTTTTGGCGGAAAAACCTTAAAATTTTGTTTTGTTTTTTGTTTTGTTTTGCAAACAATTAAAATAAAACTATTTTATCATATTTTACAACTAAAAAGACAATTATGCATGTACGCTTTGTCTTAAAATCCTCTGCTTTAAAGTGTTAATAAAATTAAATATTTTTTATCTTCATAATAATAGGAATGAGAATATATCATTTTAATCTAACATTCTGCAACATAAAAAGAATGATAAATAATATAAAACAATTATTATATTTTTGATGTCTAATCGAATTAAATTTACATTTCATGAACAATACAATTAAATTTATGAAAATAACGATTCTTTAACAGAAAATCGAAGTATTAAAATTTGATGTCCCAATAAAATTATTCTTTCTTATCTTCTAATGGTCCCATATTTGCCGAATTGAGTCACTCATCTTGTAAATACTTATGTCTTAGAACATTCGAGTAGAAAATACGATTGAACGCATATATACGAATGTTCAGAAAGCATGGTTCAACGACCCATTAAAATCTCACGGACGACGTGGTTGATTCCAGGCAGTCCGACAAATCCGTCCTACGATAGTCGATCGTTTGTTCCATTCTCACGCTCTCAATTTTCATTCTTTCTCGTCACGCGTATGCCTCGTTTCGAACGCGTATTTCTTTTCTTTTTTTTCATTTGTACTTGCTGTTAGAAATCGTCGCTGTGGCCCAGCAACCATCGTAGAGAAAAATCGTTGTACCGGAAACGAGTAAAAGCCACTCGACGCCACGAACTTTCCAATATTTCCGCGATAACTTCCACGGCGGCGGATAATTCGCTCTCGACTCGTTGATCCGCGAAAAACGTCGAGCCAGTTGGCTGGCATTGGCGCGCGTTGCAAACGGGCTGGAGAGAGATGTGTTTCGAGGACACATGAGCCCACGCAAATTGCCAATTCGCTGATTCGCCGATTTGCCGATTCTCCTCAGCGGGGAAACCATCGCGTGCTATTGCGCGTTTTTAGCTACATACTTCGCGCCTTGTTCGTATGTACGTACCACGACACGTATGTACGTACCTACGTATGTATTTCATATGCATCTCGATTCACAGCCAGCAAGCAAGCCTCTTCGGTTAACTCGAACGTGATCGCGTGAAATCGAATTGTGTTTAGCGTCGCGCCGTTCCAACGAATGAAAGGAATCGGATCGTACGATTCGCTATTTAGAGACGGCGTTATTAATTGCGCCCATAAATTCGAAGCGTATTAGCAGCGCAGCGCCGTTCGGTGAAACGAAAGCGATTGAACCGGTGTGTCTTGAATCGAGTCTACCACTATTGTTTAATGTTGGATTGTTTGAAATAGAGATTTTGCATTTTGTATTTGTAAATATTGCAAATATATCTTCGTGATTAATAATTAAGTGTGTATGATAATTATGTAGACGGGATAGGATCATGAATATGATATAAACTAATAAAGCAATAAGCAAATTAGATAATATTGTATTATAAAATATAATTTTGTCTAGCTCAATTAAGAAACAAAAAATTAATATATCTATATATGATATGTACACTCCCGTTATCAAATTTCTTATACCTTATATTTTAATTTTAATAAATGCTCAATTTTATATACACACACATACACACACACACACACACACACACACACACACACACACACACAGCAATATAGATTAGGTTATAGATTAGAAATCAAATTCTTAATTTAAGAGTTTTAATATTTGTAATGTTCTTAAAAATAATATTAATCATTTTGATGATAGCAAACCAAATTATTGTAACTAAAATTTTAGTCGATTTTTTGAGCTAAAATAAATGTGTCAAATATGGAAGATAAAAACCTATATCAAATACTATTTTTTTTTTTAATTTATTTTTAATATTCATTAGTTTCACAAATAATTTTGCATCCAATATAATTGAATATATTACCTACAAGAATTTAATGAAGTTCAACTAAGAAACTAATTTAAATTATGTCTTCAAGTTTAGATTATGTTTTAAAACAAATTTTAATTATGTTTCAAGTTAACAAAAATTAAAATATTTTAATTTCAATTACTTTCAATTTTTATCTACATATACGACTGTTTTGTCGTATATTCCAAAATAACTTTTTATAGGTTGCAACGCCAAGAAAACTATTCAAGGTGAAACGAGATTGGTAGGATAAAAGAGGGGTATCGAATATGCATGAGACGTAATAAAATATAACGAGGTTCTTGTTAAACGAATACAGCATGGACTGGCTAGTGGTTGGCTACAGGAACGGGCTCTAGTTTGTTTAGACATCGAATAATCGACAGCCGCTTCTTTTCGCCTTGTTTTCGTACGAGTCGTTCGGTCCTATTGCTTTTTCCGCCCCTTGGTTTCTCATTTTAGTCGAATGTGGCCACGCTGGCCGGTCGGCCAAGCCGGACCTGGCTCAGATAGAGCCCACGATACCGATTTCGGTGAGTCCCTTAGGTCTCACGGGACCCATAGATTTTTCGAACTGTATTCACGTTTCCTGGAAGAAGGAGGTTTCCAATTTCGGTCTTTACCATAGGGTTTCCCGTATTCGCTCGTGTTCCTTCACGAACAAGCGTCGCAAGAAATTGATCTCGATCGGGCCGTGTTTCACTCTATTGCCTCGTACGGCCTCGATCATAATGGAAAGGAGCGCCGATGAAGATATTTACTGGTGATTAATTATGGTTATCGGCTTGTACCGTTTTCGAAGTAGTTTTCGAATTAAATCTCATGGTGTAAAAAGAAAGAAAAAAGTACGAGTGTATATAGGTACACGAAAGCGAGAGCTCGAAGTCGGATCACGAGTCGAAAATCGAAGGTGCTCGTGAAAGCCACTCACGAGAAATGCGTTAAATCTTCACGCTTTGAAAAATTATAAATACAAGTCACGTTTTTTGAGAACGTTCTATATACGTTTTTTATATACCGGGGCAAGGTAAAGACAAGAGAAACGTTATTTGCACACGTTTATTCTTCGATGATTTCTTTTTTGCTCCAATATTTTTGATGTTTCTCAACGTGACTTTCTTTTTCTGTTAAATCAACGTCCGAAAACACCTCACGACCCTAAAATTTTCGAGTTATCTTAAGGTATTACGGTGCTACGAGCTTGCTACCACTTCGGTATCATGTAGTATTCGCTTCGGATAAGATAACTGAATTCCACCGATGCCATGTTACATTCCTGTACGTTCGGCTTCTCGCTCTTAAAATCGACAAGTAAATTACGATCATCGATTGATTGAAATGGTTACTGTTATATTTCATCGTATAAGAATGAATGCAAATAAATTACAATATCTCTGAAAAATATTTGAAGAATAAATTATTTTCAAGTGATAATTTCAAATAATAATGCAAAATAAAAAAATAATAGCTTTTACATCGATATATGTATTAAAATCGTTCCATACGAATTTTTTCTTTACGATAGAATGAAAATTATTTTGCTGATAAAGTTAAGTACCTTCGTCTCAAATAAAATTATAAATACTAAAATAATTAATTTTTCTAATATAATAATATAATTTTTTATTATTTAACTGATATCTGAAATAAAATAACAAAACAAATAAAATCAGAATTTATATTTAATAATTGCATAATAAATTGCAAAATAAAAATTTATTTTGATAATGTCTAGCCTTGATTTATAATAAATTGCATTAAATAAATTTGTATTATATTTTATTTTTTGCTTTTTTATTTATATTTTGATAAAAGTATTATATTTTCTATATTTTCTGTATTTATTCAAAATATTCAAAATACGTTAGAGTATCTTCAGACTATCTGAAAAAAATTTTATTATTATAAGATTACTTTATCATCTATTGTCCCATAACACGCTGGAATAATTGTTCTTTTTATTTAATTATCATAGATAGTCTTTAATAATCAGTCATTCTCAATTTTTTATGTTTCACATATATTTTAGAATATATGTGTGGCGTATCTCTTACGTAAATACACAAAGCTTATAAATTAGTAATATAGTATAACAATGAGAATAAAATAAAACACACACACACACACACACACACACACACACACACACATATTATGCCTTATACATTAAAAATTTTGTATATTTAAATGTATATTTTATAATATTACTTTTTTTTTACCTGATACAAAATCTCTAAATCTTATGCAAAATTGTAAAAATTTTATTGAAGCCGATCAGCTATTAAACCTTCCTTGAGAATGAGGGTAGATCTCCCTTTACAGGTGTTTCATTATTCAGCTTTCAGGAATCAATCAATAGCTGTATTATCTTGACGACTCTTAATATTTCATAGCGTGTGCGTACCTCCAAAAATTTTTTCGCTTATCCACTATTTGAAAACCACTGTAGACTAACAGAGTACATACAATGTCTTTTAATCTGCTTGGTAATTAATTTATTATCTCTATAATTATTTATGATAGCGCAATAGTTGCATATTTTTTTGCACGTATTTACGTTTTATACCCTTCTCGCCATCCGTTTAATTTATTACTAGCTGTTTATGCTTGAACATTCCAGTTTCTCTTGACGTGTCGAAAAGCTTTATAAATTTTAAGCGTCGTATTAAAACAACTCGTTCATGAAAAAAAGAGGATTGTATCGCAACATCCGGATTAAAATTCCGTTAACTTTCTGTTTAACAAATTTGAATATAAAGAGAAAGCGCTCGTTGTGAAATTATTGCGATGTTTAATCAGGGAAACGTCAAACCGCAATGATCTGCACGAGCATCATCCGTCAGAAGTCCGTGTCAAAACACGATGGTGGTGTGTACTCCGACAATCTTGTGCCTGAGGCAGTGTTTCACTCGTGTGAGTCCAGCTTGGGTCCGACCTTAGCTAGTTAGGGCCTGACAGGCCCATCTTGATGTTACTTCAGGAGTGGGGCGGCCTCAAAGGTCCCGACTGGGCTCCGTGAAAACGTTTATGCACGCACAGTGGCGTAGCAAACGGCGGCTCCATGAAATGATGAAACGGTTATGCTTGCTTTCTGCTTATTCCACGTATGTACATATATAAACCTTGCATTCGCTAACAGCGTAACTTACAACAATCTCGACTAAATGAACGCTGTAAATTATCTTGTAATTCACGTGCGATAATTTTTTTTTTAATAACAGAATAAATTATCTTATAACTCACACGCGTGATGTGATACGTTAAATTATTTTTAAAAGTCGTAGAGTTATTTTTAGACAGTTGTACAAGGATATTCGTCGAGTTGGTTCGATGTACGAAACGAACGGAATTAATCACGTACGTAGATAAATATAAAGCAAGGGTTACAAAAGAAAAAAAGGTCATAGGGACAGAAACGGATGGCGGTAAAGGAGAAATTGGTTGATCGTATCTTCTCTGTCGATGTACAGGCGACAGAGAATGCGTTACGAGTTTACAAGGGAAAGACTGCGAAGGAACGTTCGTGTGTATGGTTTCAAGATGGACCAGCGGGCGGATGCTGCACCGTTGTCCGCATCAATCTTCGACTCCTCGTTAAGATCCGCGCCTTAAGTTTTCGCTTGTGTGCGTCAGCTCGTTTCGTTGAATCTACGTGCCAGGGACACTCCGCGGAATGTGTTGGTCAGACATTTACATGAGGAGCCATCCGGGGAGATACAGGACCCCCGTGGATTTTCTTCCCGAGAGCGAACGACGCTCTTTACCTCGCGTCTTTTTTTTTCTGCTGAGCGAAAGAAGAAAATCCTACTACGGCATCTCCGACAAATTCCAAACGCGCGACACGTGTTATTTTTCCCAACGAAATTGAAATTTTCCTTCGTGTGTACTTAACGTTTGATAAACGGTCGACTGATTTTCCGTAACACTGTTTCTATAATATACAACATACAGGATGTACCAGAGTTTTCATAGTGCGATGAAGAAGAAGTGATATAAATGAGATAAAAAGAATTTCATTTTCTCATTTAACTCTGAACTTTAAGTTATTGACGGCAATAAAAATTTAGGATTTAAATTTGGGACTTAATACTATATTGAAATTTCTCATTTAATTTCATTTTGTTACAAAAATAATTTAACATTTTAAATTTTTGTAATATAATGTCAATTATTATATTCGTTACCTCTTTAAGATTAATTTAAGATAAATTGAAAAATTGTCAAGTGTATTTGACTAATTTGACTAATTCTGTATTGGACAGGAGTAAATAAAGATGTTCTACGTGCAAAAATAAGTTACAAATGTAGAGTGAAATTTTTTTTGTCAAAGCATCTTCAAAAAAATAGTCTTTGAATTAGCCTGTTGATATACATACGTGTACTAAATTCTTAAATTTAATTTTCAAAGCATGCTTTCTAGTTTGGAATTAATGTAATCCAAGTATATTTAGGCCTGTTTGAATTTTTATGTTACTATTTTGCTTTCATTTTGGTAAACAAAATAGAAATTTTTAAAAAACTGCAAACATAAAACTGCAACCAAAAGTCACGCATGTCCATAAATTTCTTTTCTTATATTTTGTTACCTGAAAATATTTATTATCGTTGAAAAAGTAATATTAATTTGAGAATGATTGAAAAAAGAGTTAAGAAATTTAAAGTCGATGTTCTCGAAAAGTGAGCATCATATGAAAAAATTTTATTTTATATTTTCGTAGAATCTTATGAAAACTTTATAGCATGTTTCTCAATGAAAACTTTATAGCGTAAAAATACTGTGATTGAATAAATGATTTTTTATATCCATTTTATGATACATATTTTTTTTTACCGAGTATTGTAATAAGTAAATTTGTCATATTTAACTTTGAGATGACTAATCTGCATTAATCTAAAGTACAATTGGTAATAAAGTTCGAAGAACTCGTGTATTAAATGAAAACGTAATGTGAAATTGCCCTTTATTTGGACCTTGTACTTCTCTAGTCTCTGCAGATATCGAATGTGATAGGACGAGGGTGAAAATTGTTATACTTCAATTGCCCAGCGGCATCTGTGAGATTTTTCTTTCTTCCGAGGGGTATCATAAAATGTTACCCAAGAGGATCTGCTTTTGTAAAACGTCTTTCAAATGTAACATTTTATTAATATTCTTGATAGTAGAGTTCTTAACGATTGAAGTATAAAACTTGCATGTATAAAAGAAATGTAAGTGCAACGAATTGGAAAAAGCTTATAGTACAATAAAGAGCATAAACTTTTATTTATGTATTTTATAAAAATTAAATTTCTATAATATATAAATTACAAATTTATATTGTAATTTATATATTATAGATAATTATACATATGTACATAAATACACATAAGTACACATACAATAAATATTGTCCAATGAAAGAATATTTTCTAATACTTTAGCAATTGAATTATTGTTAGATGAATAAATATTTATAAATTGATTTATTATCGAATGGTTATTCACGATAAACAATGAAGCATTTTCCTAAGATAAAATTTTTATAAAAAATTACAAACTGTGATTGTTTTGATCATTCTTGCAATTATAGTATTACGATTTCACATATACAATAAATACTGTTTGATGAAAAAATCAATATATCCAGTTATATTATTATTATTTATAATTTCAAGCGTTATAAAAACACTCAAAGCAAATTTATGAATCGAATTATTATCAGACGGATAAATTACGGTATTTATGAATTGATTTATTACTGGGCGATTGTCTGCGATAAAGAATCGTACGATGTAAAACGTAAATTTTCAGCTTAATTTGAACGTCGTATTAAACCTCGTAAATCGATCGCAGCCTTTCCGTACCCTTCGTTTTATCCTTTCTCTGTATCTTTCCTTATCTCTTTAACAAGAGTGTTCATCAATTTTTCAGTGTTATCCTTACGAAGAATCTTTTAGTTTTCATTCGTATGTTTTTTCTTCGCTTGCACATAGCGAATCTTGAGTGACAGGATCTTAACGAGCATCTGTTTCTCGAAGATGAGTCTGCCGTTCTCGCAGCATCTCTCTTGAAAAATATCACAGGTTAGTTCAAGTACGTAAGAAATACGTTGCCTTCTCTTGATTCAATATAAGATCGTGATTCAGGCTCTCCGTCAGAATGAAACCTTTTTATCCAGCAGGAACCTCGTTCGTACTGTATACACGAACTTGTGCCTCGCGATGGGAAAAAACATTTTTCTGACGAGCATAGACCTCGATGTATCGGCCCTTATACAAGGTGACTTGGCAACTAAACGGCCGAACTCTTTCGAAGAGCCACAAACAGTTCCTGACAAATGGGCCCTTAAGTGGTACCCGTCCTTAACTTTTTATGTTGCTACCTAGAACGAACTACCGTAGAAACGAGAACTCGAAAATATCGCCGTTCTGGAGGTTTATGCGGATAATTTACTGTTTCGTGACTGCATTTTACAAGCTGACTGTATAGGCCCTGTGATTGGTATATCGACCACAATTCTTGACAAAGGAAGTGATTCTCTTTTATTTTTCTGACGAATTTCAGCCTGTCTAATTTCTATAATGCGTAGAAGCACGCGAACGAAATTCGCCTTTATAATTTAAAACCTATACATATTCTGTAAAATGCTATATTCTGTTCGGTGAAAGAATTTAGTTGAAATATTATGCGTCATCATGTTATTACGTTGCATTATATTATATATTATTATTACTCTGCATAACTATTACTATATATATCACGTATTATAAAATAAATATAAATTACATCACGTATCTATTACATATCAAATTGATGTTTCAAAAATTCATATATATTTTGAGTTCTTTTTTAGTAATGTTAACCTATTAACTGCATTTGATGAATGTGTGTTCGACGATTAAATTCATCTCTTTCACCATTTCTTCTTTTAACCATACAGCAAGTCAACAGGTTTATCCGTTTATATAAATTTTATCTAAAGACCATCTTATTTCTTTCTCTTCATTTCTCAATTATGTTAACGTTATATTCCATTCGGAATGTAAAAACTGGTCTTGCGACGCAATTCCAAATATCACAAAGACGAGCCTATATGTACAGCCGCAAGTACTTACATACGCTTTTATGTCTGAAGTGTACTGTCTTGTTGTATGTCATTCGTCTGACAGTAGACGGAATTTCGAATGTGTCTCTGGAATTATCAATGCATCGAGCGCCGTGAAAAGGAACACATGGTAGAGGTCCACTTAAAAATTCGAAGGCTTCAGAGCCATGGTAGATACGATCTCTCTCGGCTAGAGTCTTCAGGAACCCCACAGCAGGGGATGCTTTGCCTTTTTACGTTCGATGTCCTTCTATCTTCTCGTCGGAAATCGTCCTTCGCGCGATTCATCCCTTGCCTGGCTCCAGTGATAAATCTGCCAGTAGGATTCCCGACGGAAGATTGATCTTTCCTTCAGACTGCAGGGGTAGAGCCGTGTTGCGGAACACGTGTACTCGTAGGTCAGTTCTTTTCCTAGAATTCGGGATGGTATTCATACGTCAGTCATGAGTCGAACGCCAGAACAAGAAGAGTAAAACGGTTTTGTTATTCAACGGACGGTATGTGTGTTTTGTAGTTATTTCTTGACGATCCACTCTCGTCGAGACGTTGCTTGCTTCCATTTCGTATTTATGATGAAAAGTTCGATGGATTTAGTATCTCGTTAACTCGTTTTAGCACGCGCGAAAGTTTCAGATTTCTGCGTATATTTCGGTTCTCTAAACATTGCTTTGTCTACGTGATTCGTGTTTGAACAAACGTATATATAGTTTACATGTTCTTTTCTGGGTATTCTATCTTCGATCAAATATTTTTTTTTTGTTTTTATTATTTTGGTTTTTATTTTGGTTATTTTTTTTATTTATTATTTATTATTATTTATTTAAAATTACTCGTGTTTGTAATTACCCGAGTTATCGTAGTTTATAATGTATTAACAGAGTTTTTCAATTTTCAGTTTTTACATATATTTTATAATTATTTGTTACAAATTATCATTTTCATTTTACAATTTTTATTTCATTTGTTTTAAGTTCTGTGTTAAGCATCTTGAATACACTAAACCATTCTTAAAGTACTATAAATTTCTTCGACTATACAATTATTAATGCTTAGATATAGAAGAATCACAAAATACTGTATAGATCTAGAATAGAATTTGTTTCACGTTAGCGAGAGTTAGCCGTCAGCATAACGCATAAATTATATTTATGAACTAAATATACTATTATCGCATTTTGTCAACATGTTTGCAAATTCGTGTCCGCATAGCTTTATTCTAATTAAATTTATAAACAATTTTTGAAATATGAAGTAAGATAGGTTTTGATATGAAAGAATAAAAAATATAACAAATGTTTTCAATTTTAATGATTGAGGAATTTGAGTGTAAGATATATACGTATTAATCTTGGATCATTTTCTCTATCGTTAAAAAGAATTCTTAGATTTGCCGCTAAAACTGACATGTATATGCGGTATTTCATTCTAATATTTTTGTAGACTATTTTGGAACGTTAAACTTTTTTATTCACATAATTCGGAATCTATAGCAGAGTCAAAACAAGTATGAAATGTGAAAATGAATAAAATCTAAACTTGTACTTGCAGTAACTGTACACAATTGGATCTTTGTGAATTGAACTTATATCTTAATGAATTAAACAATACATAACCAAATATTTTTATGTAATTCGAACGATACAATCCAAATTAAATAACAGATATTAAATAACAGATAAACATAAGAAATTATGCATAAGGAGGTTAAGAAAAATTTATCTGACTCCATGGTAACGTGACAGGCATTTAGTCGATCAGATTAAATCTTCAAGAAAGAATTTTCAAATAGATAAAAAAATCTTCTCTCTTATATAATTGGAGAATAAAACCTAGACCACGTAAAAACTTGAATCAAGCTGTACAGAAGAACAAAGTTTTAAGATGCTGTGCACGTGAAGATTAAAAAGATTTCCCTGGTTCTATAGTAACATTTGACAAAGGCATTTAGTCGATCAGATTGAATTTTCAAAAAAGAATTTCCGAGCAGCTTTTCCTTTATATATAATTCGGAAATAAAAGAACTAGTCGGGTGACGTGGCGAAGCTTGCAGCTCGAAGGATTACAGCTGACGAGTGAGGAAGATCGACTGCGAGGGATTTGAAAGGATTAGGATAGCAGGCTGTTTCCTTGAAATCGACTTCTTGACGAATCCTTCTTAACAAGCAACGTCGACTGAACAGCACGGACGACGTACGAGGGAAAGAACATACACGATTCCACGTCACGATAAATTCAGTCGCCGCGTAATCCTCTTCATGTCCGAGTTCTGATTGCTAGTACGGTGCCATATGTCCTCTTCGTAGTGGCGACAACGTCTCAATCAGCCAACCCATCTGTCAGTTCACGTTCGGGGTGGGCTTTTACTATCGTTACTGCACGATATAACGACCTAGCCGAACCTCGCAATCGCATTTCGAGGGTGCACGCCAGGAACAATATTATTTTAGCTCCCGATGCCAGAATCACGTCCCAAACCCGTGTCGTAGGTTTGCTTTGCTTCCCGTTTCACCACCGTACTTTATCCCTTGACAAATAAACGACAGCCACGGCCTACCTACAAAACGTAGAGTCCATCTACTGTCCCTCCTCTTCGTTATAGGACAATGAACCAGATTTAACCACGAGTGGGAAGAAACATATTTCACGCGGACGTACGAAAATAAATCATCGTGTTGTTGGAAGAAGAATCTTTAGATGATTGATATATTAGATTACTGTTTAGCGAAAGACTTGAAAGACTCGAAAGTTATTTTTATGCAGATACATGAAAATACATCGTTATGTTATGTTATGTTATGATAAATTTTCTAATTTATCAACTTTTTCTAATTTTGGTTATTAATACTTCTTGAACAAGAGGTTCATTTTGTCGCTAAAAGAATAAATCAATTAGAAAAGGTAAAACAAATTATATAATTCTTTAAATAAAATGTCCTTTTAAAAAATTATGGACAGAAATAATCAAAAAATTGGAAAATACCGCTAAACTAAAAATTTATCATCACTGTCATATGGAATTGGATGGTGAATTTCTATTAGATATTTTTTTGAGATTCACGAGTTTTAAAGATTTACAAAATATAATACTTATTTATTTATTTATTTAATGTTTGGTACAGTTAAGTATAAGAAAAAAGAAAAAAGAACGGGTGAATTAACAAATAGATATAGCTAGATACAAAAGAAATGAGCAGTTGATTAAAAAGTATTACAATCAAAGGAAAAACAAAAAACTAAAAGTACATAATATATAAAGCTGTAATATAGAGGCCATAAACGTCTACAAACGTTTATTGATGAGTTATAGATTTTAATACCATTGATGATCGATACTGACATTAAGTCCATCATCTACTGTTCCTCCCCTTCGTCATAAAACTCTAGGACAATGAATCAAATTTAACCGCAAGTCGAAAGAAACACTTTCGACGCACGAAAATAAATTACTCTGTTCTTATTGAAAGAACCTTCGAATGATTGTGATATCTAAAATTATTGTTATAGTATAAGATTAGATACTGAGATTTTATTAAATATTTTCCTAAATGATTTACAAGTTTTAAAAATGTGCAAGTATGAAAATAGATCACTTTGTTGTTAGAAGAAGCTTCGGTTGATTGCAACGTAAAAATTGTACAAGATTAAATCGTAGGATTGTATTAAGTATTTTTTAAAATGATTTGCAAGTTTCAAAAATTCATAAGTGTTTTACAGGAACGTATGGAAATGAATCACCATATTGTTAAAAGAATGATTGCGATATATGAAATTGTTATTATACAAAAATACACAGTATTAAATATTTTTATTTAAAAAATTGTCAAATTCTAAAGATTTATAAAATATACATAATACTGATGGATTATAAATTTTAACCTGTTAGCGACTAACATTGCAGACAATTTTGTTTTATCAGAGAATATTAACTTCTCGAATTGACAATTAAGCACAGAATTAATTAATTTAAGTGATGAATTCAATATAGCGATTTTTTTACTATCACGAGCATAATAATTAAAATGATCAAATCTTTTGTTTTTGTAATTACCGCTTAAAAATTTAATGTTCTAAAAATTTATACAATGTGTATAATACATGAAATATTCAAAATACAATGTGTATAATATATGAAATATTCAAAAATATATGAAGCATTTAGTAGACGAATCAAATTTCTATTTAAAATTATTATCTATTGTTCATGCAAAATTGTATAAATATTCACGATAATTACTAATCAAATGTGATTTATTTAAAAAATATGCGAAAGAAACGGAAATACGAAGAAACATATGCGTAAATGTATCTAGAACCTCTGGAAAGGTTAAGTCTTGAATGTAATTAGACTCCACCGGCTAAATAATCAATTTGCATGTGGTCAATTTGCATAAAACGTAATTTTACTCCGCTAACTGTCAATGTATTAAGATTTATGATTTACCAGATTTATGATTTATCGTATTTCATACATCTTTAAAATTTACGGTTCTTTTAGAAAAGTTGATAGTATAAGAAAATTGAATTAAAAAAATGACACAATAAATTCGACGTAAAAAGTGTTGAAAAATGACCAAAGGTTTCGTTTAAAATTTCATTTTTACGATCTCGGAAATCTTTCACCGTAGACAGTGAAGAATGTCAGGGATTTTAACGTAACTAAATAGCCTATATACCTAGGTGAAAAGATTCTCTTAATCCTTCCGTTCGCTAAAACTATAAAGTCACGGTCGAGTTTCAAAAAGACTGGAAAAAGTATCATCGTAACGACGAAATAACCCAACGGCATGCGCTTCGTCTCTTTCCTTTTCCTTCGTTTTCGTTTTTTTCTCCTCGCTCGGTTACGATCCTTTCGAGTGAATTATAACTGGTGTCGCGTGAAGTTACGCCTTCCTGGATGTGACCTATGGCCTGTGAGGAGAAACGGAGAGAGAATCGTCCTTGTAGTAATGGAAGTGGAGAAACTGAGAAGGAAAAGGGAGGATGTACAAACGACGACCAGGACTTGGCTAGAACTTATGGGTTATTCAGAGGAGGAGACCCCCGTTGGCAGAGAAAGAACCCACGTATTTCGTTCGATATATGCTAAACAGTCAGCCTCTTGTATTATATAGAGGGTGGAAATAACGTATCACACTCACTTCTTATAAAGATACTTATCATTTGAGTAATACGGTCACATCATCGCGATCTACGAATAAAGTTTTTTGTCAAGTTTGAACTGTCAACGAGTTCGATTTGACGTTTATTTGAAATTTTTTCTTGAAGTTAATTTATTTCATCTTAACATGAGTGGTATCATAGTTAATGATAAACTATAACTATTTTTATATAAATTCATATTTTTGAGAATATAATTTAAAAAAAAATCTTATCATATTTTACGTACTACATGTTTACATATTTTATTTTGTCATTATCATATGCAGTTTGTACAGTTTTGCATTTTAAAATTTCTTATAAATCGAAATAAAAGCCGCGGTTTATTATTTAAATCGATCTTATTTTGATAAGACAGTTTAGTAATTATTAAATTGAGGACTTTCATATATTTACAAGAAATTTTAAAACATGAAAAATATAAAATATTGAAAGTATAATGCTTACTATAACATTTGATAAAACATCTACATAAAACAATTTTTAGTAAGTTAGTAAGTTCTATTTGTTTAGTTATATTCTCAAAAATATGAATTTTTGCATGAAAATCAGCGGTCTAATAATTTACATGTATGACGTATCTTTTTTTTTTTCTTCAAAATATTTGTAAAGAAGAATTCAATTCAATTTCTGAATTTTAATGATAATGAATATGCATTTTTATATTTTTATGAATATAATTTAAAAACAGTAATATATTATTGATCACTGATTATTACAATGAAAATTATATATTTGTGCACGTTACATGTATTCTATTTTTGCAACATTAAATTTCTCAGAAACTCATAAAAAGCCACAATTTACTAATAATTCAAGATATCAGAATGTTTAAATACATTGAACGACGAAGTTGAATATTATATATCGTTATATATTTTGGTTATTTACAAAAAGGTTAAGGGTACACCCTGTAGTTGCATGCAGATATACGAAAATAAATCATTGTGTTGTTAGAGCAATCTTAGGATGAAATTACGATTACACAAGACTGGATGTTCTATTAAATATTAATAAATGAATTCGCAAGTTTTAGAGATTTGCAAAATATTCTTTGCAATTTTTCTGTAATATGTAAAAATCTTGCTGCTTCTCAATAAAAACATTTTATAAAAATAAGACGTTAGTAAGAATAGTCGAAATATTCAAATATTCAAAGGATTAAAATAAGATAAAAATCACGTTGCTGATATATCTGCTTTTAGGTACTTACTAGTCTTAAATGAAGGTTAAGCAATTTTGTTTACGTTTATTGTTATTATTTGAAGAATATCATTTCCTCAAATCAATAATTACATACAGACAAACTGCTAATTCAAACAATAATTAATTTAAATGAATTCAATCTACATAATAACTGGACTGTGGCATTTAAAAAATTTCAAAATAATAATTTTAAATTATTGTAGGTAGATAATATGCTTGGAATATAAAAAAAATGTCTAACATATCTAAAATCCATAGTATAGTACTTTCTATAATATTTAACACACAAAATAATTTTCTACTGAGGTTCTGTTTGTTCTGTATGGATACTGAAAAATATAAAAAAGAGAAAGATTTATTATCCTGAGCCATGAGATTGGAATCAGATGTGTTAGCACTACTAACTATCAAAACCTACTAATGATTCAAGACGTTAGAACGTTAGAATACATTAAACGGCGAAGCTGAGTATGTCGTCTAACTAGTGACAAGACATTTCAGTTATTCCTAAAACGTTGCAATAAGGATACACCCTATAGCTGTGTGCATCGAGATCACACGTGAGTGAGAAGCTTGCAATATATAACAAAGTGTGTACATGCACGGGATATATATGCACGCCCACGTCGTTTACCCGCGCTGGCGAAAGTGAAAAATATGCAGCGGCAGCACGCGCTTGTATACATACATGTACATGCACAAGTGAATGCGAGCTCGTTTGTACAAGCATACATGGATACGTTATTAGATCTCCCGAGGCTGCGTGTCGAGGTATCGGCGAGTACCAGCTGCCTGATCTGGTCGTTAACCTCGCCTCACGGATCATTTTTGGATCAGTCTGATCTGTTCAAGTTTTCATAGTAACGTTCCTCAGTAGATTTCTGACAAATTTGTCGTAAATCACTGATTGCGCTCGACTATATCACCTTCTACAGTTACGACTAACTCGCGTTAATATTACCATGGAATGAAATTCGTTTCAAAAATTTGACTTCGTCTTTAGATTTCATTTTCTGTGAATGTCGTTGTTCTACGTATTGTAAACATACGATGTATCGTTTAAATGAATTACAACTAATTAGTTCCGATAGCGAATAACTACATTTATGGGAAATTTGAATGTGCAAAACTTCAGACAATATATATAACATAAAAATATGTAAAATATTTAAATTTATTTAAAATATTGGATTTATTTATTTTATTAGATTATATATTTAATAGAGTATTTTGTATATAGAACAAATTCTATTTCCTTGATTACGTTAATAAAGATTTATAATTTCACAAATTTCTTATGAAATAAGATCATTAATGACTTGATGGATACGAGTAATATAAATTGTTACGTATTCAAAGTCATTTATTAAATTTACATTAATAAATAAGAAATTCTCTATGAATCACGTGTAATGTCAAGAAAATTTGTGCATTGTAAGGATATCAAAGTTTTATGATTCCACTATAAATAAATCAGAATATTTTTATATGAAAAAGTGTCATAGTCACTATTATAAACAAATTTATCTGTTTGGACAGAAAATTTCCGATCTACTCTATCTGTTTTATTAAAAAACGATTTATAAGAATTTTTCAATTTTAGAATTGATAGTTCTTATAAATCTAGAACAACGAAAATAATAAATCATTAAAAAATGGATTAAGTAATAAAATTGAATATAATAATTGAAATTATTTTGATTAAATAAGTAATATTGTAAAAAAAAAACATGCACTAATAACATAATGTAATAATATACATTAACATCTAATATTAAAACAATTTCAAATTAATGTTAGATTAATTAAATCTTTCTCAATGTCTTATTTATTTTTTACACTAGCTTGTGCATTTCCTTTATATTTTTAATGAATGTTAAACGGTACAACATAACATTGCAACATCACATAAATCCTCTGCACCAACTCTTGCAACTCTTACAATATTTTTTACGTCTCACGATTTTCGCAAATCGAAAAACATTAATTCGCACGTGACGGTAAATTCCGTTTTACTTTATTCTCAATGTTTCTTTCAAATTTTGTCTGCAAAGGAACAGATCCAACTCCGTACGCCGGAGAACAAAGAACACTCGGTCTATAGTAGGTATACCTGCAGCACGGAAGGAGCTCGGTGTCCAGAATCGCAGCAGAGATCGAACAAAAATCGGAGCGGGTGCATTGTGAGCAGGCGTCACGACGTGTAAATCTAATATTTCCTGTTCCTTCGACCTGCACTTTACTATTCTGCCTTTCCTTTTTTCTACGTTCCTCCCTCGTACTACTGCTAGTCGTCGTCATTCCATTTTAAAAGACTCGCTACGGGGATCTCGTTATAAGCGCATGGTGGACCGTAGGTTTTGCGCTGAAAAGGTGTTAGGTTTCTGACCCAAAGCCTTGGGGCCCCCGAGAGACGACGAGGGATAGAGAGAATCGAAGGGGCCCCCGCAGCTCAGTCCGCAATTCAGCGGGCCCTTTCTTCAGTTCCCCTTTATATTGCGACTCTTGGAGCTTCGCCTCGTCAACTCACCTCTATACCGTATTTTGACAGTGGGGGACACGATGCCCTGCGAAATTTTGCCGGCTGTTTCGCGCCTCGCAAAACGAACACTCTTGCGCTTGTTTCTCTTTCTATCACGGCCCTTTGTGCCAACGTTTTTTTTCCCTGCTCCTCTTTTCCTTTGGTTTCTCGTAGTATGATTGAGCATCTCGAGGGTTTTAGTATTTGGCGTGACAGTTAGAGAAGGTAGTTTTTGTCTTGGATTTTATTAAAATTGATCAGTCTTATATGCTTAAACGTTTTAACGGATGGAAGGTATTTTCTCACGTGGGTTAAGTTTTTTGAGATTTCAGTTGGAATAGTAAGCTGAGAGAAAGTTGTTTGACGATAATGAAATAGTATTGATCTTTAATAACAAAAGAATAGTAAAATATCAGATAATTTTCAACTTTGAACAAAATAATCAATTATTATTAATAATTTATATTATTAATTATTTTAATTCAATATAAAACGAAGAAAATTTAGAGACTTTATATCTGACAAGAAAAAATATTAGAAATAATAAAATAACATAAGAAACTTATTTGTAATAAAATTATTTGAATCAGCAAGAAAGTATTACAAATGTAAATAAAATAAAATAAAAATATTTATATAATAAAAATATGTAAATAAAATAAAATAAAAAAAATAAAGCAATAAATTAAAATGCAATGATACATATACGCTATTAGAGTGTGATATTGAATTTTAAAAACTTCAATAAATTCAATTTATATATCTACATATGCCTTTATATGCCTACATATCGCATAATTACGAAAATGAGTTGTAAAAATATTTTTTCTAGAAGAAGCGAAAAACAGGTTTTGGATAAAATTAGATTGTTATTTTGTTAATGAAATTATAATATGCTGATTATAATCAGGATAAAATTCATTCTTCAATTTCAATCTCCTTTTCATATTATTCTTTTACGTTCGTCATGTATCATTTTGCTTCTTTGTGAAACATTGAAAATATTTGTTTTCATATATAATGTCTAAAAATAACATTTAAAAGTGAGAGGTACCTGCATGCTACGCCATAATAGTAAATCGTTTTGAAAGGCATAAAGTATTCAAGAAAATCGACATTTGGGAAAGAGAAGCTCCGTATTCTTCTTTATATTTCTTAGATTCTACACCAATCATTTTGCTCGACCATTGTATTCTTAAATGCTTCGTAAAATCTACGAAGTTTGATGGTGCGGATGCGTCTTTTCTTCAAGTTTCAAACTTTTGTTCAATGTTGTTCACTTTATTTTTTTAATTGTATATTAACTAATATATACTAATATATATATAATGATGAATTTGTGGTAATAATAATTATTTTTAAGAAAAAAACATACATTTAATATAATTTTATATATTATATTTAATTTAATATAATAATACATATAATAAGATTTTAATGTACATCCTCACTCAGAAATCTTACAATATACTTTGTTCGCGCGCGTGTGTAGCGAGACGAGATCGTGTTTAGTAAAGAATGTGGACTGTATATTCGCGCGCTGAGTATCAGGGGGGTTGTTCCCTCGTGGTAATCTTGTGTCGCGAGAGAGTGAATTTTGCTATCCGAAAGTTGAAATGATTCTGAATTGCAAGCCGAAGGAAAGCCCGAACGCTTTCTCCGTTCCCCTTCCTTCGGTTTCGGAAAATCGCGGTACGAAGAGCCAGATACCCGTTGCCGTCGTGGGTGATCTCGCTGGCCCGTGTTTCTCACGTGTTCGGGAAAGTTGGTGCCATGCTTCAATCCACGGTCAAGGGTCTTGTCTGCTTAGCGCAAAGTCCAGCCATGTGGCCAGGGTTTTCTGGCGACACAGGCCTGCTAAGGGCACTAAAAAACCAATAAATTTTCCCGAACGTGCCTGTACTTAGACCGTGGGTATTGTAGCATGGAAACTCTCCCGAACATACTTACTAGGTATATATAGATAAGTGTATTTGTCAAAAACTAAAAAAATGAAGTAATTGTACAACAAAGAATCTGTAAAGTATTCATTATTAATATATTAAATGTATTATTTTTTTTTTGGATTCAAAATTACATTTGAAAAGATACCATTAAAATAGATATATGTAGTTTATAAATATTTACTTTTAGTGTTCAATATAATTTTATGACTTTTTGTGTATTCCATGCTTTTATAAATAAAAGGAAGATCTAACACGATGAAGAAATGAAAAGAATCACGAGTTAATAACTACTACATTATAAAATGCATATGCAATATAAAAATTATCCATGATTTAAATATTAAGTCTTAAAAATATAACTATCCGAATTATCCATGATAAATATTAAGTATTAAAAATATAATTATTCGAATATTTTTATATTTAAAAAAATTAAATCTCATTTTATTTATATATTAATTTTCGAAAGATGGACGATTTTAGCACTAGGTTTACGGGACCCGTCAATTTGACGGGTTTCGAACTTTGAAATGAAACATGCAAAAAAACCATAGCATTAATCTTAACTAATTTGTATCGTAAATTTATAATTTCATTAAAAGAGGTTATATACACAATTATTATTTTCTTAAGCTTTCTAAATTTTGAAATTTTTTATGTGGTATACCTATCTTACGAAACCCGTCAAATTGACGGGCTAGCAGATTACGTAAACAATGCTTATATATTTGCTTCATTTGTAACATTATACCTCCAATAGTAAATATAAGAGTGAACGAAAAGTCTGAGATGCTCCGAAGAAGATCAATATGAATTAGGTGAAAGTGAAGATTCTAGTGAATATTCTGAATCCACTGAAACTGGAGAAATGGAAGGATCTTCGGATAGTGAAGAGGAAAACTTCGTCAATATGCGTCGTAAGAAGAAAAGGACACGAATTATTTCTAGTTTTAACACCGAGGATGAAAGGATGAGTATTCCAAATAGATCCCGAGATGTAATGGAAGAAATTGAAATTGCAGCTGACGGGACACAGTGGGTGAAACTGCAAGCAGGAAAATCTGCGGGTAGGCCGCCTGTTCATATGATATTCAAGGATATCGCAGGGCCTACTGGTTACGCAAAAAAAAAAAAAAAGAAATATTATGTCGGGTTGTGTAACTAGTGCTTTTGAATTGATAATTGACACTCACATTATGAAACACATAAAAGAATGCACCGAAACCGAGGCACGTCGAGTTTTGAAAAACGACTGGACAATCACAGTCTCCGAATTACGTAGTTTTCTGGCAGTACTATTTGCCCGGGGAGCGTACGGAACAAGAGCATTGAAAGTATCTTACCTATGGTCAAAAAAATGGGGACCTTCTTTTTTCCGAGACACAATGCCCAGAGATAGGTTTATAGAAATTCTGAGGTTTATACGTTTTGACAAAAGAAGCGAACGATCCGAAAGGTTACAAACCGATAAATTTGCACTGATATCTGAAACATGGAACAGATTTATAAGTAACAGCCAGGCTTGTTATAAGCCACAACAAAATATCACAGTAGATGAACAGCTATTTCCAACGAAAGCCCGTTGCAGGTTTACACAATATATGCCAAATAAGCCGCATAAATTTGGCATTAAGTTTTGGTTAGCGGTTGATGTTCAATCAAAATATATTTTGAATGGTTTCCCTTACTTGGGAAAAGATGAAACTCGATGCTCAAATTCGTTGGGCCAGTTTGTAACACTAAAATTAGCCGAACCATATTTACAACGAGGTAGAAATATCACGACAGATAATTTCTTTACAAGCATCCCGCTAGCTAAAAAAATTGCTTGCACTAAAAAACAACCTTGGTTGGGACCATCCGCTCGAACAAAAGGGAACTGCCAAAACCAGCGAAAGAAACAAAGGACAAGATGACGTTATTTTCCTCAAATTTATATAAATCAGAAGACTGCACGCTTACTGTGTATAAAAATAAACTGAAAGTAAAAGTCCTCCTTCTAAGCACCAAACACAGAAATATACAAATAGAAAACAATAGAAAATGTGTTCCAGAAACTATTACTTTTTATAATAAAACAAAGTTTGGTGTCGACGTCGCAGACCAGATGGCACGCAAATATAGCGTGAAAGCGGGGTGTTTCCGATGGCTCCTTCAAGTTTTTTATAATATTTTAGATTTGGCAGCGATAAACGCATGGATATTGTATAAAGAATGTACCGGATTGAAAATATCCAGAAAAAAGCTCATATTTTGCTTAGCCGAGGAATTAGCTGGAGAAAACAAGGAGAACCATCGTCAAAGTTCAGACGTTTCAGTTCTGTCACCGTCAACATTAGGAGTCCGAAAAAGTTGCCAAGTGGGCTACTGTAATAAAAATAAAAGCAGTAATTGCTGTATGTATTGCAAGAAGATCGTATGCGGAAAATGCACAAAAGAAATTCAAATCATATGTAAAAAATGTGCTCAATAAAAATGATTACCGTGTAGTGTTAATATTATTGTTATCATTTCCGTGATATCTTAAAAAAAAAATTTTGACTTATTTATATTTTATTTTTACGTGAAACCTTATATTGTTCAACTCAGACTTAGTTTGAATAAATTGATTTTTTAAAGTAAATACGTATTTTCACATACCCGTCAATTTGACAGGTGCTCGTAGAGATAGGTATATAAGAAACGCCCGTAAACCTAGTGTTAGTTACATCTAGGTAAGTTCAAATGTAAAATTTTCTAACGTTTTTCCAAATGAGGAATATATGTTACAATCTTATTATAATTATATAAATATTATAATTTATAAATATATGTTTCTCTTCTTCAAAATAACAATTACATTAATTATTACTATCGAATTCAGCATTATTAATGAGGCGGAAGTTAAAGAGATTTAAAAATTAATATCGAATTTATAACACGAGGATAACTTAACAAATATTCGCATTTATAAAGTTTGTTAGAATAACAATAAAGTTCTTATTTCTTTAAATATTATTTTTTTAATAGTCTCATTGCTTGTCAACACATCTGATATATCTTTTGTACATCCTTAAAAAAAAAATAGGTTAATACTAATTGTAAGAAAGTGTGCACCATTTCCTTTAATTTTTTGCAATCAGTTTTAAACTTATCAATCTGTTCATATACACTAAGTTGATAAATTTCAGATCACAAATATAGAATAATACATTGTTTGTTTGAATGTAAAATAGCCTGGCCATTATTAAAGAAAAATTAATATAATAATATACAATGATCGTGTAATCATAATAAATGAAGATCTACTAGCCAATATAACAATAAAATATTGTTCCACCACGGATAATTGTCGAATCACTCTTGTATTATTTTAATCGATATTTAATCCAGAATGCGTTGAAACAATTTGAAACAATTTAAAACGTAACACGCGAAACTTTTGCTTTTTACGTTCTATTCTCGCGGCGTGCAGCTCACCCCTTTGTGGTGGCACAGAATAAGCATATCAAAGAGCTGGAAACCAAAGAACAAAAATAACGTCAGAAGTCTTACACAGGAGGCCTTTACTACCTTTGTTTCGTCTTCTAGATATTGTTGATCGATATCTGTTTGCGCGCAGGTTCACCGAACCGACTAGCCGTCTAAGAGTTTCCTTAGTTCTTTATCTTTGATCCCGTACGTTTTCCGGGTGTCAGCAGGCTGTAAGGGTGTTCCGTAACAATTTGAGAGTTCTCCTAGTAGGCGCGTCGGTATAGTTAGAGATCGTACGTGTACCAGGAGGAAAGGTTCGAAGTGCCATGGAACCCTTCGTGACAATTGTGTCTGGCACTCGTTGTTGAGGGTCGTCGCCTTCGTTGAAAGGGCTCTCTCTCTCTCTCTCTCTCGCTCTCGCTCTCGCTCTCGCTCTCGCTCTTTCTTTCTCTTACACATTTCCTTCGTCTTTTCCTTTTCTCTTTAATGTTCTTGCTTGCACTTTGGCCTGTTACAAGCGTACCAGACATCAAAGGATCTTTGGTATAGGCCAACCCTTGGGTTACCCGCGCGCAGTCCCCGCATAAATGCGTAAAAGAAGCCCCGGCTAGATAAGGGTTCCAAGAATACCTAAACCGGTAACGAGGTCACGGCTAGGTTGTCGCGAAGAATAGACTAGCTGCTACGATGATTGTGCTGTATATGTACATATATCTTATCCCTCCGATGCTAAATACCGTATCTTTCACTTAAACACCAAGATTAGTATCTAATCTAATTGTAAGTAGTGTAATTTCCGTGAAATATACATCTGTATTAATCCTCTGCTACTGTATGTATTGACTCTCTGATACCGGGTTATTTTTGTTCGTTACTACAGTTTTTATTATTGTTATGTTATTATATATTTTTATTGGTAAATAATATATTAAAATTTATTATGATACTTTTTATTTATTATGTTACTATAGTTTACAATGACTATTTGACTCTGGTATCTTTGCTAATACCAGCTTCGAGGATTAACAGAAATCTTCTTATTTGAACTATGAACCAACAACAATTAAGTCATATTCTACAGAAAATTATCTAATTTTAATAATTTGAAATTGAATAAATTTATTTTGAAGATTTTAACTTGAAAAAAATAATTTTATTTTTTATTGGTAGTTTATTTCGTGTTTTTGTTTTACAATATTTTAATGGTTTATAATGTATAACATTAAAAGAATAAAATAATTAAATAATACTAGATATTATTGTAATTAATAAATTATAATTTTAAAGTTTTATGTAAATTATATATATTTTATCCATAATTATTATCTTAAAATTCCTATAATTTTTGTGGATTAATATTTTTTAACAATTTTAATTTCAGTTTTATTTGTATCGAAGCTAAATAGAATTGATAATTAATACTTGATAATTTTAATAATTTTATAATAATATTTAACGAACTTCTTGTTAATTTCTTTTGAGATTTCCATCGAACTGAGTGAATAGAGAAGTGTTAAGCTAAAATAAAAAATCATTGAACGTTGCTATCTTTTATTATACTCGATAGAAATACTATAATCAAAACAGAAAAACTATTTGCTATTTTTTTATGACATTTTTACATTAGTGCAATTAACTAAATTACTCAGGAGTATTTTGATAGAAACAGCAACTATTTTACTACAGCTAAAATAGGAAAATAGGTATTGTAACGTCGAAACGTTGCAGTTGACGTTCTCTAGGAAGCGAGGTTCATCCAGAGAAACATCTTGTTATTCCTCGAACGTCTGAACAAAGAGTCTCGCCTCGATGACTCAGATGATTCTTGACACAGCAAGGATTATCGATACTCAGAACACCTATAAAAGTGTCTCGTGAGTGGGGGAGACACAGAGATACGATTTTTAACAGCGATAACTCAGCGTGGTTTCAAGAATCTAAAGGTAATTATTTTCTGAGAGGATCCTACAGGGCGCATCCTCCAGCGTCTTTTTTTACGACGGACACTGTTCGCTTGGTCCCCAGGAGGGAAGCCGGCTGTGCTTTGGCCGGAGAAATAGCCAGTGCTGAGGTCGTGGGCATACGATATCTGATGCAGAAAACCGGTAAAGGCCGAAGGCCGATGAAACCGAGAGGCGAGAGACGGCGAACGAAGAAGAAGGACCAAAAGCAAAGACACGATTGTGGGGGCTACGGCACATTGTCTTCGAGTGACTTAAAAATCCAACTCGTGCCTCGTTAACCGTCGTATCTGATACAAGCATAGACCCTCGAAGAGAGTACACGACGTGTGCTTGTTTTTCTTCTCCCTCTCGCGCGATCTTCGTTCCCCCTTCGTTCCTCTTTTTTTCTCTTTACTCGATCTTCCATCTTCCGCCGACTCGCCCACGTAACCTTGTGGCTTCTGAATGCGGATTACTACTCGGTAGCGTAATATCCAGGTGCCGCGGCGTTACTGGACACCGAACCGTTTAACGAGTATTTGCGAACTTTCCACCACCGTGTGCTGTTTAACATGTTTTTGGGAAATTGTAAGAGTACATCCGGTGCACGGATGATCACTGGTTATAACTACATTTAGCTGTTTTTATTAAAATTAGATGGAAGTCTAGTTATTTTGCGAATGGTATTCAAAATATTTTTAGAGAATTTCGAGACCATATTCAATGAGTAGGTAATTAATAGTTAATATTTAATTTCTTTTTTTTAAACTAAAATTAAAGGAAATGTTTAAAATATTAAAAAATACAAAGTTTTGGACAATTTTAGAATTATATCCAAATACGGTTGCATTTAATTTCCTGTTTTCTAAAGTTAAATGATAGTCTAGTTTCTTTTATTTTCAATATAAATGTTATTTAAAATGAATTCAAAAAATTTTAAGACCATGTTCAATGTTTAGATAATTACTAGCTACAGCTACACTTAATTTCGTTTTTAGTCAAACTAAATCAAAGTCTAGTTTTATTGATTATAATATCTTTATTAAAAAATTTGTTAATATAAAACATTGTACAGCTATCAGTCATTCTAATATTGCTTAAAATTAAAATTATTAATTTTTAGAATGTTGTTTTTAATGTAGAATACAAAGCATGACCAAAAATGTTGTACAAGTAAGAAAGGAATTCTTAGTATAAAAACAGATCAAAATAATAGAATGAAATTTATTCATTCGAGATTCTGGAAAAAATTATTTTGTACAGTAGTTTTTATCTGCATGAATGGTCATTATTAAAGTTGTAAAAAAAATGAATAAATTTGTAGAAATATATTTCAATAAAAATATCAATATTGATTTTGTTCAATACATTTTTATGTTTAATTGTAAAGACAAAAGAATGTGTAATTTATCAGGTTGAAAATAATGTTACAATAATATTGTTATTTTGTCTGAGCATTTTTACAAATTATTCTATTTAATTCTATATTAAATAGAATAATTTGTAAAAATCTATAAATAATAATAAACATCTACACATAAATATATTTTAATATAATCAGCATAAATGTAAATAATATTTAATATAACACAATATAAATAATTTATGGAAAATGAAGTAATTTAATAATGTCATCACAATTATAATAGCATTTACATCAGTAGCATGCTTGAATATTTTCCTTAACTACAGAACACACTTCACTCCATTTTTAAATAAAGATTAATCATAATACAAACTCTGCTTTGTTACTGCGAATTTGTATAAAATTATTCGTTTATAAAATGACTTTCAATCGAACAAAAGACGAAAGTTTAACAATAAAAGGACAAAATGATGAATTGTTCTCTTAAATCCCCGTATAAATTTTTGTAATCATAATTCACTTTTAAGTGGCACAAAAGTAACATGAGGCGCACGTTTCGATGCGCCTTTAAACTTTGCAGAAGCGTTCTGTAAAAATGTGTGCAAGAAAATAACAAGCCCACTAAATCGACAAAGCGAGACCACCTTCTTTCCGAGACAATGTGCTCGTACTGCCATTACTTATTCTTTCTCACTTGGTAAATTACAAGGTGAAGCTGGGTCTCCTCGGTTTCGCTTCGGTTCACACGATTTGTATTCGCGTTTGAGTAGTCGATTACTCGTGGCGAAGTTCGTAGACGTTCTGCTGTCTCCTGAAAGATAACTAGATATTTACTCCGTTTGAAATATGCACCTTCCAACGATGGGAGGTAATCATTCCTGTCTATTTCCTATATTGGTTAGTCCGTCCTATTTTGAATTGACTACAAGCTATTATTTCAAAGTACTTTTTCTCCCGTTATTTAAACAAATTAATTTTCTCGTTTCACAGCTGAATATGAATGGATAGTTAGTGAAACTTATATTTAAATGCATTTAAAAATGGAAAATTTTTTACTTTATTTTTGTGCGACCTAATTACTCGTCGATTCGTTGTTCTGCGTTAATTGTATATAGCAATTTTAAATCTAATTTCGTTCGATCGTTTCAGTAAATATTCGTTTTTATCTTGTTAAAATCTAATCTATAACAAACAAAATATTCGATATCAGTATTCTATATCAATATTTTAAATCTTTTCTTTCGATAAATATCAAATCTTTATTTGAAATCTGTAATATTAAATCTTTCATTTGTTTTATATATGTTGTTAACGTTGCTTTTAATCGTCTTATTTTTATTTTGATCATCATTTTCATTGAAACCATTTCCCCAGCTAAAAAACTGATGAAAATGCTCCCGAATAAAATAAAACAAAAATGATATAATTAAATGATAAATTAAAAAATTTTCTACATTTAATTGATAAAACCGTGCAGACTGTAGTAATTATTATTTCGATTGATAAAATTTGATGTTGAAAGAATTTAATATTATGCTTATTCAAAGTTTTATGTGCTTATTTCAGAATTAATTGCGATGTATGTGAGCTTAGTAAATTTCGTATAGTTCAAGTAATTTTATATTTGAAGAATAATTTACCATAATAGTAAATATTAAAAATATAAATATAATAATAAAAATCTGATAAAAATTATATAGATAAAAGATTTATAGGAACTACACATACTGGATTGATTCTAACACAAAACGAATGCATTTCTATGAATCATCTCTGGACTATAGGTTCTAGGCTACTTGATAGGCTCTTGAAATAGACCATTAATACTCTTCACCCTCATTTTGTCATGACGTCATAACGCTAACGTCTCGTGTACAATCGATAAAGTTTATATCCAAAATTTACATTATGAATAAATATGTAAATAATAATTAATAATTAATTTCGTTATTTAAGATTATGCTCATCAGAAAATATAACAATTTCAGTATTTTAAAGAAATATTTAAGAATATAAAATTAATTTTCATTGAGTTCTAAGTGAGTCAGTAAAGTTACATAATTTGAAGTTAAGCTTAATTTCAATTTGTGTCCTATATTTTACATAACAGAGATTAATGATATTCATCGCACAAAATGTAGGATAATCAAATTAAAATTGGATACTTTAATTCAAATCATTGTCAAATAATTCATATTATTCTGTTTTTTTCTGTCGAAAGAAAAATATTTCATTTGATAATGAAATTTGAAACTATATTCAAAATTACAATATTATTCCAATAATTGTCATTAATATATTACGTTTAAATATTTAAAAATATCACAATATTAAATTCGAAAAAAATTCTTAAAAATTCCTATATTTCGCAACTTTCGATGTGTTTAATACAATGATAATATTGTTGAAAGAAAGAAATTATTCTTACTTTCTTTACTTTAAGGATCGTTAATCCAAAATAATTCCAAGGATCTATTCGTCGTGTTGTTGCAGATTAGATTCAGTTATATTTATGAACATTCCAACGACATTCCAATAATGTTAATTCTAAAAGTTATTAGTTATTACTTATATCTTTTAATTTCAAGAACAAATATTACATGATACTGATTTATTTAAAATATCAGTTATTAACTCAGTATCAAAATTCTTGATATTTCAAAACGTACTTTAGGAATGGATTTAACTCTTGTTAAAATAATACAAGAGAAAGAAATAAAAGAATCTTGACATTTTCTTTTATGTTACTAACGATTGATAACAATGCAGAAGCTTTGATCAATAAAATATCTGTCATGCTGTTGCAGGTCTCCAGGCGGAATTGTTTTACGTAAGAGAGGGCGTGATAAACGAGTACGCTATTAAATTCGTCGTGCCGGTGCCAGCGCAAGTTCACAAGCTACATTTCACTTGGGAGAATCTCGCCGGTAGGCCGGTAAGTTTTACAAAGGTCTCTCGCGCAGACCTTTGATGTAATTTCTTTGAAATAATTCTTCTCAAACGACGTATATCTCGAGTAGGGAAAGACGGTTAAAAAGATCGTAAGTTTAAAGGCGCAAGAAAAAACACAAGGCCCCCGGTAATGAAAGGAAACAGCTACGGTAGCAGCTCTTGAAACGTAGGCTTTCGTGTCTTCCGCATGCTTTAATTCCCTATTTACGTTTCTTTGACTGGTGGTCGTCACTGGATCAAAGTCACCGTGGAGCGAAACACGATGAATTTGCTCGTTAACGAAGGAATCCGCGTGATCGCGAGATCTTACGGATAAGAGCACCTTGTCGAGTGAATTTTTGATGAAAACGTTTCAAGCTTGGACGGTCACCGTGCAACTGTTCGAAGCCTTTACTCTTTCCTTATTCCCTCGTTCTTACGAGACGTACTTATCTAGATTATCGAGGTATGTCGGTCCTTCCCAGTTTCTCGGATTCGTGCCATCAACCAATAGCGCAAGCACTCACTCTGGTATTTTCGCTCGATTGTAAGGGAATTTATGGATCTTCTATACAGGCTGCTCCAGTTTTCGTGAAAAAAGTGAATAAATTTTCCTAAGGTTTTTTTGTTTTTTCGTTTAAGACAGAGGAAAATTACGACTTTATCGTGTATTATATTTATTGCTAGTGGATATATATGTAAATGTATAAGCGAAAAACAATCACAGATTTTTTATTGATTGTAACATTTATTAAAATTATTAATGAAGTAAATTAAATTGATTGTATCTAAAATTAATTTAATGAAGTAAATTTATAAGTTTATTAAATTTTGATTTAATAAAGTAAATTTTTATTTGATAGAAAAAATTTATGTTATATTAGATCATAATATACGAGTAAATTTATTATCTTAAAATAGAAGATTTTTTCAATTTTTTATTTGGAATACAAAAAATCTCTACATTTCGGAAAGGCAAAGACATAACATTCTAATATGTGATGAAAAAAGTGTATATGATAAAAAAACAGGTTGGTAACTACTAGATTAAGATTTTGAGGAAATTGAGTTTGAAAATTTGTTAAATATAGGTATTTAATCTTTGTTAATTCTTGACAAGATAGAAGCATATAATAAATATGAGATTGAGGTATTGCTGGTTCAATACGTGAATACATGTTTTATGTAATGCATGAAGTATTTGCAAATTGACAAAAGCTGGATTATTTTAGTATATAGTATATAAAAAATGAACATGTCTGTCAATGTATAGTATAATAAAAAAGAATGTACAAGAATTAATATAGTGTAGCGAAATACCAAATTATAATAAGTAGGTGCAAACTGCAAATGCACAAATTTTTGGTTAAGTAAAATTAAAATTAAATTTATCATAGAAAGCTAAATTTGAAAATTCATTAATTACTAAGTCAATTCTTAACTAAATATTAATTTATTATTATGAACTGTATTTTCTTGAAAGCTTACTTTAAACAGCACAATTTTATTCTACATTCTTCATTTATTTTCACAAATAATGTCTAATACGGAATTAACCGAAAAGTAAATTTGACAAATTTTTAAACTTGATCTTAAAATGAAATCTTAACTTAACTATCATTAGATCATAGATAATTAGAATAATTTAAAGCATTTAAGTTTATTTTGAATTTTGCATTCTTTACGACTGAAATTAATAATAAAGTCAAATTAAATTAAAAATTTCAAAATTAGGTAGTTAAATCTTAAATTTTTATAACCTCAACAATGGTCCAATTACGTCAATTAAGAGTTACGTTGTTAACTCAAAGAAAAAATGCTACTTTTTCTTTCAGTTTAATTTTGCATATAGAATCTCTCTCTTTCCATTTGAACCACAAAAACTGAGACATCTTGTACAATCGATAAAGAACGCTTTTGTTCAAATCGTTGCAAAACTCGCCAACCTGAGCTGTTCTCGAGAGAGTATTTTCAATGGTATGTCGTAGGGATTAATATTGTGCTGGAAAGCACGAAATCAGTAACGAAAGAATGCCTTGCCGAGCAGAAATGAATAGAATTTATTTTCATTCGTGTCAATGAATGCATTCAAGCAAAGCGTGGTAGAACTCCATTTATCTGAAATCCATTTATTGAAACAAAATTTTAGTTTCTACCTGACTAATTGAACTCTTGGTCATTGAACCGATTCATTCGAATATGAATTTCTATTATTTGAGAGAGCAACTAGATGGTTAGTGGAAAAACTTAATGAAGTTCTATTGCTATATAAGTATAAATACTAGTTGTATGATTCGATTATATGTCGATGAGATTTGTTAAATGGAGTAGTACTGTATACTCGTAAATATAGTTTATAATACTTTGAAATATTTTGAACGAAATACTTTAAGTTAGATCAAGAGATTTTAATTGAAATTTTAAAATAATATAAAAAGTGAAATTTATCTAATGAACGATAAGTCAATTATGTTATATATTTTGTTCGTATATTTATATTTTTGTCTGCTACTTTGTTATAAAATATAAATTATTTTCACACTTAAATAATTTAAACAATAATTTTATTATAGTAATATAGTAATTTTAAAAATATACATCAAAATTATCAACTTTATTTATTGTAAATAGTTTACTGTAAATGATTAATAATAATTAGTAATAATTAAAGTTTAAAGTCAGTAATTTCAGTTTATAAAACTTTTTAATGACTTATTAATTAATTAAACTATTCATTTACAAACTCTAATTTGTAAAGAAGAAAATATTAAAAGAATGATCTTTATTCACTAGATGAGTTAATAACTAACTTTATAAATTATAATTATAATTTGTAAATTAAAATTATAACGTTATTTTATATTTTGTACATTGACATTAAATTATGATTACAATTTATAAATTGAAATTAGTTAATAACTTCTGTATCATTCTTTTAATTTTTCTATTACTAATTTTACTAATTTTAATTATTTCAGTAAATCACTAAAAGTCTTATAAATTACTGATTGCTATATACATATATATTAATTACCATAAAGTTATAAATTTCTAAATACTATAAATTTCTTATAATTAGAAATTAAAGTTAGTTAGGTAACTTTATAAAAGTTAATCTGTACCTCTTCTTTCAATACATTCTAAAAAATATAAATATACAATTATATGCATATATTCTTGTTCCTTTACTTACCAAATGATAATTAGCAGTAGTAATTATTCGTATTAAAGATAATATGATGTTATTGCTGGTGAAAAAGTTCATAGAAAACGATTAGAAAGTACAGCGACGAATGAATTATATCGGCGTGTTGGGGAAAATGCTTTTTACCGTTGAGCTCTTGTTGAGGACGATGGTACTTTGACAAAGTGGCGGCGAAAAGTGGACAGAATGCGGCACGGTGTCGGATTGACTCGTCGACGATGTGCAGAAAAAAAAAGGAACAGATCCGAGAGTAGGACAAAGTGGTCCAGCCACTTCTTCGAGTTGCTTGGTGGAACGTAGAGAAAGAAGGAAAGGAAGAAAGACGGAGACTGATGGCCAATGTCGAGACATCCGTCACCTCTGCGACAAAACCCAGTGTCCCGAATGCTACTAACAGATTCACCAACTACCTGCCAATCAACTCACCACTTTTGAGCCACATCGGACCATTCTTTCGACAAATTCATTCCATTTCATGTCCTGAAACAAGAATTTATAGAGTACCAACGAACCACTTGAGAGAGATTATATTATATTATTTATGTAGTTGATAATCAGTAGATGTTTATATGTTTTTATACTTTTTTACAAGTCTAAGGAATGAAACCTGAATAAAAATATGTTTCTTCCGTTATAACATTTTAAATTTATAATGTTTTAAAAATTAATATTTATAATATTTTAAATTTATAATATTTTAAAAATTATTTATATTTTGAAAAGATGTTTAGCATATAACTTAATCGAAAAATAAAAATATTTTTATATTTCGTTTAAACTTGAGATACTTTTTAATTTTTGAGAAATGTAAGTGGGTCGAAAGTAGCCGAGAGAACACATTAGGGTTAAATATAGAAAGAATCGAATATCTTATACATTTTTACATTTTGTTTGCAATGTGTGAATTTTTGCACCTTTGAATTTTTTAAAAATGCACAAACGTCCGCAGTTTGATTATGTAGTAAATAATTATAATAGCTGGATCATTTCATACTTTCATAACAAAATTTATACGGGGCGACTGGTTATAATCTATAAATATGTATTACCGGTAAACTACTTGTATTAGAGTGAATGGTTTCGAAAGGATTACAATCTTTCCAGAGATATATTTTCTTTTTCATTTTTTTAATACCACAGCTAGTTGACAGTAATTCACATTTATAAATTGTGTTCATCCTCTATATTGTTTTCCATTCAATCATTAAATAATACTACTAATATTATAAATATTAGATACTATAAATAATGGTATTAATAATACTACAAATATTAAATAAATAATAGTGTTTTTTCACAAAATATTGGGTTGGCAACTAAGTGATTGCGGATTTTAAATAAGAAGGAAAATTCAAAATTTTTGCTTAAAAATATAACTTTATTCAATTAGGTATTGTCCGTTTTTGTCGATGACCTTTTGCCATTTTTCAGGCAGTGTCATAATTTCATATTCATAAAACTTCTGACTTTTGCCAGCAAAAAACTGAATTAAATGTGATTTTACATCATCAGCGTCATTAAAAATTTTACCATTTAAGGAGTTCTGCATGGAACGAAATAAATGGTAATCTGAAGGCTCAAAGTCAGGGCTATATGGTGGATGTGACAACACATCCCAACCTAGTTCCAATAATTTTTGGCGAGTGACTAAAGATGTGTGGGGCTGTGCATTATCATGCTAGAAAACAACACTCTTACGATTTGCCAATTCTGGCCGCTTTTCTTGAACTGCATCGCTCAGTTGGCGAGTTGAACGTACACGTTTGAATTAATCGTTTGGTTTCTTGGTAAAAGTTCAAAGTGCAGAATTCCTTTATAATCCCACCAAACTGACAGCATAATCTTTTTCTGGTGAATCTCAGCTTTTGGTGTCGTCTGGGCTGGTTCATCTTGCATCATCCACGATCTTTTCCGATTAACGTTGTTATAAACTATCCACTTCTCGTCGCCAGTTATCAGTCGTTTCAGAAATGGATCAATTTCGTTGCGTTTCAGAAGCGAATCGCAGATGCTAATGCGTTGCGTCAAATGAATTTCCTTAAGCTGATCAGGGATCCATAAATCAAGTTTTTTGACATAGCCAAGCTGTTTTAATTTTTTTTGAATGCATGTATGCGATACTGAGCTTCTCTGCAATCTCACGTGTTGTGCTATGACGATTTGAATCAATAATGGCCTTGATATGGGTCTCATCAACTTCTGGACGGCCAGATCGTTGCACATTTTTCAGTGAAAAATCATCAGAACGAAATTTGGCAAACCAATTTTGACACTGCCTTTCTTTCAAGGCTTCATTCTCATATACGGCACATAACTTCTTGTGTGCCTGCGATGCGTTCTTGCCTTTTCGGAAATAATACAATAAAATATGCCTGAAATGCGCGTCTTGTTCTTCCATGTTTAAATTGGGATAAAAACGAAACTAAATAACTAATCAATACAATTAAAGGCGGAAGTCCAAACAACAAGAAAACAATATAGGTTAGGTGCTTTGAACACGTTGACAAAACAAAAGAATGTGCTAAGACTATCTATTAACGAAATCCGCAATCACTTAGTTGCCAACCCAATATTATAACATACATCTAATATTCTATTAATATTAGTAATAAAATATATTTATATAAAAATGTAAAAATAAATCTTATGAATCAAATATACGAATATCTCTTTTGAAAATCCAAATGTTAATTTATATATTTAACCTGGATATTCCAAAAATAAGAAAATACAATCGTAGATTTCGTCTGCTCCCGTCACATTTACTCGCACATCTTCATCGTCACATATTTTTCTCTAAAGTAAACAAACTTTACAAGACCATATCAAAACGTAATTCTTTTCTCCCAATTCGATAAACTTCACATTACTATTTTCTCTCGTCCTCGCGACTGGCATATTTTAACGAAAATATTTGCCAAGAGTTCTAGGAAAAAGTATTGTCCAAATCACCGGGCACGTTCGTAAGATTTTATGCTGCCGCATTGTTTGACGAGTTTCTCGCTGCGTCTGCAGTTGTTTTCAGACGTTCCAGAAACTTGAGAGAGAGAGAGAGAGAGAGAGAGAGAGAGAGAGAGAGATATGAAGAGAAAAAGAAAAAAAATCCTAAAAAATTCCTGACAGTTTAAGTCGAATGGTTAGCCGGTTTACAGAGGCATTCACTGTCAGCACGTAGTTGGTCGCTCGTGGTCATAAAAGACCGCAAGCCCGAAGCAGCGTGTAACGTATATACAGAGTGTAGAGCGTGCAGTCGTGTAGCGTGTAGCTCTCGTAGTGTAGCATGGTAGCGACAAGCCAAGCAGGCAGGTTGACGAGATGCCTTCTCTGCGGCTAGTTGGGAACCGATCATCATTGCCAGCTGGTAATCAGCTACGAGCTCTCTTCGAGTTCAACCAAGCTCTTTCTTTCATCTAGCTTCTCCTCCTCTTCGCCCTCCACCTCTTTTTTCTCCTCTTCTTCTCGTCCTTCTCTTTCGTTTCTCCGCTTCTCTCACCCTTTGGGCTTCTCTTACCCGCGGTCTTCTAGATTCACTTTGCCCTCCACTGGGCGCAAATTGTCTTCCGAGAATGATACGTTTCAGATTATAGGAAAGTTCAACGTTCGAGTGATTACGAGCGAATAGTATAGCAGTTCTCTCTCTTTCTCTCGCTCCTTGCGTCCTTCGACTTTCTTCCATTTGTTTATCATTCTATCTGTTCGGAGCGTTCGATTCTTAGCAATTTATTGGATAAACCATCAGAGGTCGAGTCGAAGCGTTGAAATCTTCAGTTAATTACAAAATACAGTGAAAAATATAAGCCAATGTGTACGTAAAGAACAATCATGTAGTAATTCCACTGAGACTTCAAAACAGTCTCTTTTAAAGCGTGAAGATTATACTTTGACAGTCATGAATTCGATTTTTTCAAAGATGTTTTTACATCACACAGCGGGTGAGAAAGTAAAGATTCTTTTAGATTCAATATATGTATAATTAATGCAGGTATTTTTCTCATTACTGGAAATGCATTTTTTTCTGAATTTAAATTTCGTCATTATTTCATTTATCCGTTTCTTATTTAAATAAAATTTATATCTCAACTATTTAAGATATTAAAAAACAAATAATTCCATAACATTATTAACGTTGTTTATTTGATATATTTTTTTTTTATAAAATGTCATATTACGCAGATAATTCTAAGTATAACTAGACTTATATTTTTAAAAATACAATTTAAAGTAGAAAATTTTTGTTGTGTCGAATGTTATAAAAAGCATCGTATTTTGAATATTTTATATATTTTTTCATGTATTGCATTTTGCACGATTTTATAATGTTTCATAATAAAAGACATAAAAATAGACTAAGAATTTTTATGCATTTATGGGAAATATTAATGTATGAAATTGCATAAAAAAAATGCAACACATGATAAGAAAATTTTGAAATTTTTGATAACAAAATATGCTGTCAGAGTTACAAATAAATAATATTCGTTTTCTCAAGTCTATTGACAGGCTCTATATTTTTTTCTAATTATTATTATAAAGAATTATACACTCAATGCATTCGCTTTTGTAACGTAATTGTTACAAATATAAAACGAATAATTATATCTCACAAGGCGGCAAATTAATTTACACATGTGATTTATACGTGAGAATAGGGTTTATATGAATCTTACTTGCAATTGGATATAAAAATTTAGTCTATTTAATTTAGTCAATTTAGTAACAAGGAATGAGCAACAGTTGATGTTTGAAACATCGCGTTCGTAGTGTTCAAATATTAATAAAAATCAAAATTTCGATCAATAGGTAATACTCTAATAATTTTTATAATAATAATTATTCAACAAATCATTTAAATACCAACAACTCCGAATATGAATACGTCTTTAAGAAAAAAAATAGTTTTTACTTTGCTTCCATTTTTACGATTTCTCTGTCTCGTTCATTTTTCCTTTTTTACTTCTTCCCCTACCAATTTGTTCTGGCCCCTTATTTGTGCAAACAGTCATTTCTATGTAGATTAGGAATTTCCAGTGATTTGCATTTACCGTAGCTTCTTTCTTTTCTTTCTTTTTTTCCTTTTTTCGTGGATCCAGCGGGAAATTGCACATTTCGCTCGAAACAGGTGCGTATAAACGCGTGACTCGGCACGGAAATGCGAGTTCATTTGTGTTCATTTAGCGAGTCGCGCCGGTGCACGTGAAATTGCAGTTTGGTCGCACGGATGAACAATTCTTTTGTTTATTCTGCCAATTCGCCAGAGAAAATATATTTTTCTTTCATTCGAGATTATTCGAATTGATCAATATTATTGAATATATTATTTTGTTTGAGGAAGTTTTCGAAAATATCAACTATATGTATATATTGTATTTGAATTGTTCCTTCTTCGTTAATATTCGCTGTTCGAACATCTTTTCATCGATTGATTAAAATTATGGATTTCTGTCTATGATAATGATTATGCAGATTGTTTAGTGACACTCACTTGTTTTTAATGATCTAAATGTTTTAATTTTAAACGAAATTGAATTGAATATCTACTTCAATCTAAAAATACTTAATTCTTTCCTACGAAATATAGTTTTCAAATCTATAGTTTAAAAATAAAATATTGAACTTTTAAAACAATTTCGTAAATTATATGCTTTATAGAAATGTTGTATTATTAATAAAGAATACTGCATCTTATAGATAGAATATAATACCACGAAAATGTTTGTAAGAGGAGTTTTATAAGGATTAAATTATAATTGATATGAATATTTTCAGAGTTTAATGAATTAGGATATCAGTATCGGAATTTAATTACAATTTAAATAAAAATTTTACATATCAGTACTTAAGCATTAGTAATTTTTCAAATTAAATAGCTTTTAGATTTGAATTCAAATTTTGATTGAATTGATATTTGTATAAAGTAGTTTCGAATAAAGTTCGAAATAAACATAAAAACCAAAATCTTCTTTTGTTATCAATAGATACAATTTAATTGTTTATGCCTTTGAAACGCATGAATATAATAAAAAGAATTATAAGTGACTAATCAGTGAAAAATCATATGAATTTCCCAATATAAATATGTAAAAGACATGAATAATATATAACTGTTTTATTGTATAATTCACAAATTTGAAAGAAAATTATTATAACTAATTTACTTCCGTTAATTGCTGGCTGTAATTATCAAAAATAAAAATAAATTAAATAAAATATTATCGTAAGAATGCAATGTCGATTGTTTAGTGATAACCGAGAAGTATTACAAAAATACAAAAATGATAACCGAGAAATATTGCCGGTTATTTAAATGTTAATCTACTTTTCTGTTGATTTATTCTATTTCAATAACTCAGATTTATTGAATATTGTTGGATATTATTGGACTGTGAAGGATTGCTGCATATTAATAATTTACATTAAGGTATATAACTTAATTTATATCAACGAGTTATTAACAAGAAATATCAAATCTTTTATTATTATAAACAGTTATGAAACAACTTTACTACATATAAGAAATATGTGTAGTAAAGTTGTTTAAATGTAACTATAAAAAATATTTAACATTTAAATCTAAATGACATTTGTCCCTGAAGTTCTTCAATTATTCAACGATATCGAACAGTACAGTTATAAAAATCTTTAAATTAGTAATCCTCTGAATGAGCATTTAATTATTTCCAATTTTTCAGTTGCCATATACAATGTCGGTGGATATCAGCAACCCATCAGCTTTGACTAGTTCCTTGAACATATCGCAGGCTGGTGAAATTCCTCTTGGTGGGCTACAAACTTGGGCATTGGCACTGCATTGTGGTCCGTATGACGCGGAGGTCGATCTGAGTCTTCGGATAAATGTCTCCCTGTCGAGACGGAACACCACCAGTTTGGACTTCAGACGAAAGAAAATCTGTTTAAAGGATAAAAGTAACATAGGAGCGGAGGAAGTACACGTTGCCGCTTCCGGATCTTCTTCAGGCGGACAAGTGTTTTATGCTGCTATCGGTTGTGCTTGCGCGTTCATCGCAGCCGTTATCGTTGTTATTATTGCTTACTATGTTCGTGACAAGAAGACTAGGAGGCATCGGGATCCTCTTCAGTAAGTAATTTATTTTAAATCGGTGTTGTTTAGCTGTTGATTATTCTCAATATTTTAATAGCTGATATTTCTTTTCTTATTTAATCAAAATTTTAGAATTTATTTTATTTTTATTTTTGTATTTTATTATTATAATATTATAATATTTTTTTATTGTATTATTAAAATATTTTAGTTTATTTTAAAATTGGTTATTTTTGTAATTATTTTTGATTCATATTTGAATCTTTAATTTTCCTTACCGGAATCATTGATGACTAATAATAGGTATAATAATAATAATAGATGTAATAGATATAACTGTTAATAGACTAATAATATGACTAATAACAGATATAATAGATATAACTGTAACACGGTTTATGCGAAACCATAAAAAATACAATATAATTTATATAGATAAGCGATTATATTTTTGTAAAATTTAGAAAGACAAATTGAAGAAATTTTATTTTATTTTATTACGAAAGGAAAGTAAAAAATTAAACTAAAAAGTGAAAAGCATGTAAATTAAATATATAAGGAGAATAAAAAGAATAGAAAGCATTGAAATTCTCTTTAAGTGGGTGATTTATTTTAAATCATTGACTATTCTTAATATTTTAATAGCTAGTATTGTCGTACTGCTTTATAATTTTTTAATTAAGATTAGTATTTATTAATTTTATTAATTATTTTATAATTTTATATGATAAGGTAATTACATTATTATAATTATTACTAATAATAATAAGTACCTCTCATTATTATTGTAGAAGATATTAAATATGTATTAATTTACTATTTATATTTCTCTCTTTTAATATCTCTCTGTCTTAATATCAAATTGACAAAACAGTAAAAAAAAAATAAAGAAAAATAGAAAGAAATAATTTAATTAAATTTGTAAATTCTTTCATTGAAAGAAAATTATACATTCCTGTATATTCTACAAATTTGTTAAACATATTTAATTTCATATGAAATTGTGTTTGCTTTTCAAGGGAATCAAGGGGTCTCAGTTCCGCGTGTAGTGTGGAAAGAGGCACTGGTGTTGGACCTGCACAAACTTTTTTATCGCCAGAAACACCACCGCCTGCTTCTGCAACATCTACTTCTACTTACAGAAGACTAGACGATCGACCTAGTCGAGAATTGCACGAAAGAATCCAAGAAATTACAGTCCAAAGGTAAATAAAATATCAAAAATAATATTAAGTTGTTGTGGATAAAATGACGAAGTTAATAAAAATTTTGAAATTTGTGCTCGTAAATTTCTTGAAACTTATTAATTTTAAATTGTTATATTCTTTCTGAAAATATTAATTCAATTTCGAATCAACATATTTTGACCATTGTAAAATAATATTATAATTGTTGAAATTGAAATCTTTAATCAGTCATTGTTGACATTGTTTCTTGGTCCATTTTCTATATTTACATTTTCTAATTTAACTGTAAGCATTTCACATAAATGACAAATTTGTTTCTCTGCTTAATGTAGTTCTTTGAGTACTTGTTACAAGCGATTTTACTTTATGTCAAAATCTCGATTTTTATAAAAAATATATTCGAATTCGATCTTTATTCATATCTCATTTTAATACCTAACTTGCCTTTTTATAATTAATAAATATAATTAATTAACAACAATTAAAATAATTAATAATACATTGTTGTGCCTGATAAATTTTAAGTTTCAAATAGGTGTTTAATAAGTGTTATTTAGTAACAACTTTAATTATTAAATTCTGAATATTATATATGTAGTTATATATGTTTATAAAATTCGCCATTTCATATGCAACAATCAAATATAAATATAAATTAAAATATAATGGTATAATAAAAATCAAGTAATTCAAATATAGTAGACTAAAATATTCCGCATTCATTATTTAGCAAATACAGTAATTGATCTTTGTTTAAAAAGATTATTTAATAAGATTATTCAATATTTTATGAAATAACCATCCTTATTTATAACTTAGTCAATGGATTGGATAAATGTCACAATTTGAAAAAATTCTACAATTGCAAGCATTAAAGAAAATTCGGATTTTCAGGTTCAGTAGATCGTACTTATAATAAAAGAGACTTCGATAGTATGTATAAATTTATGTATATGTTTCAGACACCAGAGAAACTGCAACAATTAATCAATCAACTAAAAATAAAACACAGAGATTTATTTTATTATATTTAATTAAATTTTTATCGATACTTTTGGAATATTTATGAGATTAAAAGATTGAATGGAAAAATTAAAAGATTGAATGGAAAACTGAATTTTAAAAAATTTTTATTGAAATATACTGAAAATTTAAATAATGAATTATGAATTAAAAAGATGTTTTTACTAAAGTGTATTGAAAATTTAAATGTTATAGATATTAATAAAATTATATTTGTACTTCATGATAAATATTCGAGCAGTATTTGTATCTTCAATACTGCAAATATTAATAATAAACAAATTGCGAATGCATGTAGATAATATGCAAAAATATATATTCTTTAGAATATTTAATATTAAGTTAGTTCATATAAAATATCATTTTACGCAATCAAACTTTAATTGCAGTTAGTTTTCAAAATAATTTTTATATCATTCAATATTATTAATGACTATTTCATGTAAGTATTTTCCAAAGTAGTAAGAATTATCAGTTCTTATTTTTCTAATGATAATTTCATTTAAGTATTCCAGATTAGTAAAAATTGTCGGTTTTAGAATTAAAGTCTTAGAACGTAGCTGTTATAATTTCTTCGTTTATAAAATTCTTTAAAATAATTGAAGTTGAAAAATTGATTGAAAAAGGAAAAATTAAATATTTTAATTATATATTAATATCACAATAACGAAGTTTCATATTTTGGATGAAATTTTTTAACATTTAGTATACATGATTTGTAATAAATTTCTTCCTTTTTAATGTAATTATAACTTTAATTATAGTATTATTATAATAAAAATTATAAGAAAAAATTTAATAACTGTGCCAAAATTAAAGAAACGACATTTTTATGTACAACAAGTAAAACTTCTTAAATGAAACAAAATATTTTTTTACTACTCTCTTCATTATTATAATATCATGATAGACAAAACTTTTTTCTTTAATAAAAGGCAATTTAATAGATAGTGCAGCAAAATTGAAGTTTAAAGAAACGATATTTCTTATGCACCAATCTAAGAACTAAAAAAAATCTATGTTGTGAAGCTACTCTCATTATCATTTTGATATCGTGATTTATAAAATTATATTTCTCCTTTTCTAATATAGTTACAGTCAACGAGAAAAGAAGGTTTATAAAGATTAATAAATGCGCCAAAATCAATCTTTAAAGAGACGATGTTTTATATGTACCAATCTAATAAATGAAACAAATATTTATTGTGGTAAAATTCACTAATAAATCTAATAATAAATTAAAAGAATAAAATACCACTGCGACAAATTCATCGTCCATGTGTAATTTCTGGCATGTGTAAAAAAAAGAGAACATGGAGAAAAGTTTCGAAAGTACTTATGTTAACCTGTTTCGATTATTCAGGTTGCTTCGGTTTCGATACTCGACCGATCGTTTTCGTCTTCCCAATAATTTTATAAAGAAGGACTTCAGATTCTATACGAAATAATTATCGGTTTGGCTGATGGCGTAGTCACGAATCCCAGAGTAATCATGTTTCGCACTTGTTACAGATGCAGGGTACGCCTTCTCAGCATCGAAATGGAAGGCACATTCGGTCGCGTGTATAGAGGCAGTTATCACGAGGAGGGTGCGTCCTCCCCGAGGGATGTCCTAGTGAAAACTGCTGCTGAACATGCATCACAATCGCAAGTAAGCATTTTTCCTTTTGTCCGTCAATTAGTTTGCGTTCTTTCAACATTATTAATGAAATTATCCCAAGTTTTCTCTTAACTTACTAGCAATTAGTTTCAAGCGGTATCACCGTGTAATTATCACGTACTTCCTGTTCGTTTCGTGTAAATAACTCGAACATAGTCGCACGTGATACAGAAAGTATAATTCAACTTGTAGATTGAAGATAAAATGTTTAAAATATTTTTTTTATGATAATTTTATTGTTATGCTGCTTAGAGTTGCACGTTAGAGTATTGTTGTTGTACGTTTTATAGTTTTATATTGTTGTATATTTTATATAATTTTACGTTGTATACATTTTACTATTTTATACTTAATTGAATCATTTATTGTTCTTCAAGTAACTCATGATTGATTTTATACCTACGTTTGTTATATATTTTTACATTAATTTTATATTTCATACATTTTACAATTTTATAATTAATTGAACTCTTTATTCTATTTTAAATTATTCATATGGTTAATTCTAAATATGTAATACATTTGTATTTCATACATAGTTTAGTATTTTGCTATATGTTAGACTCTGCATTTTTTTATCTATGTAAAAAAGAAAACAGATATATTTTCTATTGTATATATAGTAATTTCCTATAAAATAATAATTTCCTATAAAATACTCTAGATGAAGAAAATTAAATCATTTATTAAATTCAATTAAATTATATATATTCTATTCAATTTTGCAATTTTACATACATAATAATTTACAATCTATTTAAATTTTCACATCGATTGGTAATTACATTCTTAATTTCATCAAGCTCTTTGTTGTTTGTTTTCGAAGGTTGCCCTTTTATTACGAGAGGGTTTGGCATTATACGGTTTGAGTCATCCAGCGTTGCTGCCTGTTTTGGGTGTCTCCATCGAAGATAGAAGCGCGCCTTTTCTCTTATATCCGCACACTGGTTACAAGAACATGAAAAGGTTCTTGCTAAGGTGTAAATTGAGCAGCGAAGGGCCACCGAGAGCACTCACTACGCAAGAAGTTGTGGAAATGGCCCTTCAAGCTGCCAAAGGGGTCCAGTATCTTCATAGAAAGAGACTGGTACACAGAGACTTGGCCGCCAGGAATTGCGTGTAAGTAAAGGAAAATTATTTAACATTTTACTTCTGACTAAACACTTTACTTTTTACGCCGCATGCATGCATGCATTTCCGTTTTAGAAATTTGGAATATTTCGAATTGTAACTTGTAATTAAAATATGCGAGAAAATTTAAATATTTTAAAATGTTAGTATTACAAAGTATTTATTTACTTAATAGAATTATTATTTTCTTGAAACTCTAACATTTTCCAATGTTTTGATATGCAAGTACAAAATACTTACATATACATCTCATGTATTTGAAAATTTTCAACCATTATCTAATTAAGAGGAAATTTTAATTGTTCCTGTTTTTTCAATTTTTGCTCAAGCATAAAACCGATCTTTTATAGTACATATTACAACTGAATATTTTAGCGGGGCATCGGTTGAAGCGTCATAAAGTTAAGATCGTTACGTTACGAAATTAATTGGCCGTACGGCATTAATTAGCAATAAATAAATTACTGGCCGCTACTGTTTCCTTTCGTGAATATGACCCTAATACTCGTGGTAAATCCTTTTTTTGTGTGAACCAACGGATGAATTTAAACCGAGCCACGTTTATTAGCTCTTATACCTCGCATCTTTAACGTTTATATTAGCAGTGGTCTCGAGGCCGTTTAACAATCAGTATTACATTTTATTAGCGTTGACGATGATCTAAGGGTTCAAATCACGGACAACGCTTTAGCCAGAGACCTGTTTCCGCAAGATTATCATTGCCTCGGCGACAACGAGAATCGCCCGATAAAGTGGCTGGCCATTGAAAGCTTGCTTAATAAAACGTTCAACACTGCTTCTGACGTGGTGAGTAAAATCGGTTCTCCTTAAGAATATATTTTTATCAGCCTAATACCCGCGAGAATATTTTCGTCTATGCACACGATAATAAGAAATGAAGTAGAAGAGAGTAGATTCAGTATACTTCAATTTTAATTTTAATTAAATTTTATTTGACTTATTTTATTTCATTTTGATCAAGTAAATTTGATGTAAATTCAGTTATTTAAATATAAGTTAATGCGTATATAGTTAAATTGATCAAATCTCGTTGGGCAATTACCAAGCTCTGTTCACGAATCACTGAAGGACATTATAATTATTATAAAATTATTGTAATAATATAACTAAACTGTTTCATGGACCAAGGGTTTTGATAAGAAAAATATGTTACGTAGAGCAAGTTTTAATGAGAATTTATACTGATTTGCTTCTAAAATGAAAACTTAATAGATATATTTTTATCGATATTTCAGTGGGCATTCGGAGTATTATTATGGGAACTGACGACGTTAGCGCAGCAACCATACGTGGAAGTAGACGCGTTTGAAATGGCTTCATATCTCAGAGATGGATATAGATTAGCACAACCAATAAATTGTCCCGATGAGCTGTTCGCTGTTATGGCCTATTGTTGGGCAATGTCCGCAGACGAAAGACCGACATTCAGTCAGCTGATAGTCTGTCTTCAAGATTTCCACACTCAATTGACCAGATATGTTTAATCGTCGTACGATCGCTATCGACTGTGCAACTCGTACGAAAAATATGAACTTTTTGCTTCCGAGAAGTTTTTATAACTTTGACTGAGAAAACAAATCGTTGGTAGAACATGTACATATATAATTGTAGTACTTAAACATTAACTTTAAGGTTGTCGCAAAAGTTGAGCAAATATTAGCGATAGACATGTCGTTTTGTATGCATTTTATAAAAGAAAAAAAAAGAATGATCGAATCGAATTTTTTAAAAGTCGCAGAACTCGTTTTCGTAGAGTTTATCACGTAAATTATTTTAAGAAGTATTAAATAGCTGCAGCCACATATTCTCTGTAATGGCTGGACTGTGAATGTTTACGCATTTGTAGAAAATTTAAAATTTCTACATACTTATGTAGATATGACATGTAGATATGATATGATATAGTTTACATAAGTATGTAGATATGTAAAAGTATGTAAATTATCCAAAGCATAATAATGCAGATTTTATTACATCAATTTTGAAGTTGAAGTTTTATTTAGTATTAAATATTATGCAACGATGCTTATAATTAGATTATGCGGATTTTTATGCATTTATGTGAAATTTGGAGATGCACAATGCATGTTATGTAAAACTATACAAAATATTTAAAATGATAATAAATAAATAAATAAAATATTATGATAGTTAATAAATTTAAAATATATGCATAAAAATTTGCTTATAATTTATAACAAAAATATTATGTTTTATTAAGTATGTTATTTTATTTTATGATTTTATTATATAATCTCAAAGTAATCTAAAGTTGGCTAGACAACGATTTAATAAATAAAATAAATCTCTATTCAGATCTTTTTTTTTTCTTTTTTTTTAATTAAGTTTAGAAAAGTATGAAATTGCACGAACATTCGCAGTCTAGTAATAGCGTCCAGTAACAAGTCACCGTAAAAATTTGACGTAATGCATAATTTATTTCTTAAGTTAAGACTGACTGTAAGTTTATTTGTTGTTTGATGATATACATATTTACACAACTACTAACAAGTATATATTTTTGACGATTGAAATTAAAGAAAAATATTAAAAGAAAAAAATCAATAGTTCAAGGTGAATTACATATTCAAGCTCACATCTTTCATGCACGTATTTTTAAAAATTTTTCTTTCTCTTACATATATTGAATTGTATTTATATTTTTTGCAATTGTACTATTTTAAAAAATTTTTTTTTTCTTTATCAAATTTTCTCATTTTATTTGTTTTTCAGTTTATACAAAAAAGTATTAGATTAATAGTTGATAATTGATGAATTTAGAAAATATTTTCAATTTAGAAATTAAAAAATAGTTTCAATTTAGAAAGGTAACATTTATCGCATGAAATACAAGGAAAACAAAATTTTACAAAATTAAAATTTCTATATTTTTCTGTCACGGTTTTTTACATAAAATGACAATAAATATGTATGTAAAAAAAAAAGCTGCAAAATGTCCATTTGCAAAGAAAATGTGATCGTAAGTAAGTATGTAGTTCATTTTGAACCTTTCCATTTTCTTCCTCTAATTTCTAACTTCAAGCAGAAAAAAAGATGTGGCTTGTTACAGTTGTGTGAATCAGCTTGTATATCGTTCATTCGAAATACCGCCACGTACATATGTAGTCCAACGTTTCAAAGAACTGCCAAATGCTGTAATCGATGCTATAAACGCTGAAACTGCGTAATTCCATACTCGGGAAGCCGCGCGTAATTAAGCAAAAAATGGCGTTGGACATTTTTCAAATGATGTGATACACTTTGCTTGCCACATGATCAGTGTTTCGAGTGTGCCAATATTGTTTTGTATTTTTGTACATATTTACACATACATATGAGTATGTATATGTAAGACGTTAGCAGAGACGTTATAAATAGAGAGCCATAACGCGGTACTATTTCGGCGAAAACTGTGTACATAGAAAACGAACGTTTGAAAGACGATATAATGTACAAATCGCAGATGTTGTATGGTCATAATAAAGCGATATAATATACACGATCCTGTCATTATTTCTTCGCGCAAGAATCTATTCTTTTTATTGCAGAATTGAACATTTTTCATTTGAAATAAAAATAAGAAAAATAAAGAACAGATGATTATTCCAAACAAGATAAGAAATAGGAATGAAAATAAATAAATTTCAATATCTTAATTGAAAAATAAATTATTTTAGCAAAATAAAAAATAATAAGATTAGGATAGAGGTTTTGTATCATAATAGAAAAAAATGATTTTCCTTTATTTTCAAATAAAATAATTTATTTTTCAAATATATTGAATAAAAAATATTTTGTATAATAGATGTAAAATATAAATAAAATAACGTTTATTCAAATGTACTCAAATAACTTGATTTACGCATTATCTAAGATAAAATATTACAGAGTAAGTAAGAAACAACATAAAAATTAAAGCTATTAGATTTAACATCTAATTTTGTTTCATCAAAACTTTACACGCATGAATATAAATCCAATTTATAATAGTAATAATCAGTCTAATAATTGCCAAGAAAGAAACAAAATTAATGAAAACTATTTGTTTAGTTTCAGATTAGTAACAAGTTACATTACTGAATATAAAAATATTTTAAAAAGATATTCATTCTAATTTATAGATAATTCTTACAGCAATCTTTATATTTATTTCATATGCAGAAACCTAAATACAAAATTGGAAAAATAACTCAGATTATTTATATCACGTTCAAAGACAGATATATCAAGGTAAAATATTCGTATGAAAATACATTGAGAATTTATAAATATAAAAATAAGAATTTTAATAAAAACTAAGTTTTACTTGATTTATTCATTTTATTTTAATTCTTAATTTTCGAAAATGTTAAATTAATTTAAATAATATTAATTTAATATAAATATTTAAAAGATTTAAAAATATTAAACATTAAAATTTGTTAAATAAATTTATTTTTCCTTTAAAAAAAGAATGTATTAACCAAATCTTGCGTTTCACTACTTCATTTCATTTCAGAGTAGAAATCAGCAATTAATGGCATTGGCTTTGAAGATTGATTCTCGAGAGTTGCTTATAGAAAACGAAACGTTAACAGAGTAATATCACGAGAACAATATTCATTTCCACGTGGAACAAGTAATGATAATACCACTCGGACGATGCTCTTGGATAGTTTCAACAAAGTGTCTACTTCGAGAGCAACTTGCGACAATTTTACTTTCGAATGGATACTTAGCTTAAAGCTCTCTTCCCTATTTCGATGAGAGTCACTCGATTCCTTCGACTGGTTATTTTTGGCATTTCTTCATAGTGACTGAAGCAACACAGTTAGGGGAGAACTCGACGGCAAAAGAGTTTTTGTTTTCTCGGAAATCGTTCATCAAATCGTGAGATATCGTCTCGTTAAACGACTCCTGTAATTCGTGCACCCTACGTCACAGACCGTTGGGTGACAAAATTAATGGGGTGTCTTCCTACCGTGACGTCTTGTTTAAAATGACAGATGAGTTTGTGCCTAATTTTCTCGTTAGCTCTGTTTCGCGTACAATCGGATACATCCTCTGTGATAAAGAATGACACTCGTTGGGATCTATAAATTATGTAATCATATTTCTTTATCATCCGACGGTTTCCATATTTTTTGCTTTTTTTTCATTTTTGCATAGTTCTTTGTATTAATTGGATAAATACAGTCGATGCGCGAATTTAATTGACAAATGGTATGTAAATAAACTGTAAATTCATATTTTTAATTAGAATTGAATTAGAACTGTTCAGAATTTTAAATCATCGAATCAGGAACATTCAGAATTTTTTAGTTTTATATATCGTAATTTCTAATTTAATTTTTACAATCAACTTAATTTCTAATCTAATTAATTTAATTTTTAAGTTTTAGTTTTATAAATTTTTAGTAAAATTAAAGAGTTTAGAAGATTGAAATTATTAAAAGTAATACACGCATACATATCAATTAATTTCTTAAAATAATACATTTTTGAACATAATAGAAAAAATTATTTTCCTGTTATAAACATACCTGGATTTGAAACAGGATTACAAATAATAAAATAATTTAATTTTCAAATATATTATCTTAGACAAAATAACAGAGCAAATTACAGAAAAGATAAAAATTTTATTTGAATAATTGTGTGAAAGTTATTTGAATGAAAGTTTATTTTGATAATGCCATATATGATTTTTTAACACGTTATCTTTGTCATTTGGTATATTACAATTTTATAATTTGATATATTACAATTATATTTCATTTTAGTAAACATAGAGTTAATTGTAGTAAACATTAGTTAATTACTATTTATATACAATGATCTCATTTTATCTTTCTTTTTTAAAAAATCTAATTTTACTCACCAGTTACATTAAAATTTAATCATTTAATCAAACTAACGATCAATTATACTGCTGCATTGTGAATTAATAATATGTTAATGAAATCTCTAATACATTATTGAAAATATAAAAGGAAAATAATTCATAAATATTTTTACCATTAATACATTTCCATAATAAAAAAATCACGTGTCAGCACTAGACGTTGGTTTCATTCAGCACTAAGAATAACAAGGTATCTATATTCCGATAATTATAAACCTATTATATTAAAATATTCACTACGTCGATATGTCAAATTACTATTTTTTTATTTTATATTTTTATTTTATGTCTGATACAAATATATTATGATTAAATTTTTTTTATCAGCTAGAGTATTATGGTAATTAAAATTCCTCGTGTGTTACTTAAAAAATATTAAATATTTTATAGTTATTTAAAAAATATTAATCAACTTTTTAAAGTTAAATAACATTAATTTTAAAATCAATTATTATAAATTAGTCTTTAAAATTAATTTTTATTGTATCAGAAATGTAAGATTATTTTTTAACATTTTAGTATTCGATTCAATTTTTTAAATATTTTAAATATTTGCTTTTTTACATTCTTTTACAATGAAAAATTAAAAAGTAAAATTATTTTACGCGCAACAAACTTCTGTTCTATTTTTTTAGCAGTGAATAGTCGCTTATAACAGATTCTGTTCATTCATTACAAATTTGAAATCTGTTTTCGTTTATCGTCTTCAGTTTTCAAAAAAATAACTTTTTAACTTTAAACTAATTTATCTAATTATGCTTGAACTTAATTTATCTAAATTAATAATATGTTTGTGTTCTTGAATCATTTATCACATTTGTATAAGTTTAACAACAAATATTAATTATAATATAATATTTTAGAATTTTAGTGTTTTCTTTTAATTACTAGATAACATCTAATTATTAGATACTAATTGTTAATAAACAATTTAATTACCTAAATAATCATCTATATTGTTTTACATCATGACAACGAATTACAGACAATAATGTATTTAACTATTTCAACTAATAAACGACTCATCTTTAAATGTCGTTAATAAATTTATTGAAATTAATTTCCTATTTTAATAAATAAATTAAATTATTTTAATTAATAAATTCATCTTAGCAAATGTTATTGAAAATAATAATCAAATAATATATACAAAAATAATACAGTAAAGAATTATAAAAAATTCTGTGGAAATTATTACAAATGTAAAAAATATTTATTTATAAAATTAATTGATTTGCAAACTATTAAAAGAATTTTATCAGAAAGCTGTTCAGATGTAAACTAAAGGAGAATACAATACATATCAATAAATATTGCAAATTATAATTTATTACCAAACATCTACTAAAGAAATGTACAAGACGAGAAAAAATAAATTTTTTGCGTATTTACATTGTTAGGATCGAATGGTGTGCACCACATGCTTCATAATTTCCCAATAATGCGAGCCCGATTAGACATGGTACATTACCCACCACGTTTTCTACGCTCCATCAGCAGTAAATGCGTCTGGATACGAGGTATGCCAGAATTTCTTGAGAAACCGGATGCTCAGCGTATACAAAAGCGCGAAAAGCAGTATAACCGATGGCTAGATAGTGCTTAATTGCGCGAACCAAACTAAACGTGGGCATTATGAGATTGTTTCGACTTCAGCGACTATTTTATTCAATGGGAAATTTTATTTTTGAATGTCTGTGCATTTTAACTTTATCGAAATCTTTATTTACACTAAATATATTTCGACAATGACGTTAATTTGCAAGTTTTCTGATAAAATTCCTTTTATATATTATATGTTATGTGTTATACAGGGTGGCTCGTTTCAAACATCTCCATTGTTCTTAAAAATATGAAAATATTTTATTAATGGAAGTTATTCATAACGTGGCAATAATGGTTTTTGGGAAATTTCAAGATTACTGCAACTTTTTTAGGTGGATTAATATATTTTTTGATTCATTAATTGATGCAGCTTGACATTTTCTATAAAATAAAGTGTTAACCTGTGTATGTCAAAAAATTAGTTTAGGAGATATTTTAACTTTAATTCTTAATATACAATATATGTACTTGTAATAATAGAATTTTCCATAATTATTTATCGTTCATATATGATTCTATCACAAAAAGCTACTTTTAATAATATTTACTGTAATAAAATAAGTTTATTAATAATATTTACTATAATAAAATAAATTTATTAATATAAAATAATTGAATTTATAAACGTTACTTAAACGCGATTCGTTTATTAATTGAGATTGTGTTAGCTTTTATTTTTATGATATATGTGCAATAAAACATGAATAATATTTGATGCTATACGAATTAAACCCGTCATATTAACGGATTTTAATTTATTTAAATATCCTACATATAGAACTTAGAACTTAATTCGAAATAGAAATAATTGACGGAAAATAAAGTGACATGTATATTTATTCTTTTCTTTCGACAAAATAAAACAAATGTGAACTCTGACAACTTAATATGACAGTTTTTTGTTTTAAAACATCATTTTAATCATTTTTTAAATAAATATAATTATTAATTATTTTAAATTGAATTATCTAAATTTATAACAAAAAATCTGTAATCCGTTATTTCTAACGTGATACAAGAAAAATTGTCATTATCCAAAAATTCCATTAGCCGAACACTTTTGTCCTCCCATTAGTTCGGACATGAAAGCTTTTACTGTATTATTATTATAAGTTAATCATTCTCTGAATATCTATAAATGAAAGAATACGAAATGAAGAACGATTATATAAACATCATCGTGTAATGCACGCGTGTTATTAAATTCGGCTTAAGCTATAAGAAAGCCGAAAAAATGGATAGACGCAACGAGGGTTTTAATGAATTTCAATGAGCTTTCGCGACCCCTCGTTTGCACAGAGACTTAGCCAAACATCAGATGTAAACGAGGGAATTTGAAATTGCTTCAATCCCTGTGTACTGTCACAGGGTGCATATCAGAGTGTGTTTCGTCATTCTTTATTCTCCACGTCGAAAGAGCAATACATCGTCATTCACGCATGTTGCGCGTCTTTTTAGCTTCACCACAGAGAGTTCTATTCAACACGCACGACTTTACTCGGCCGTTCGTTTCAAAACTTCCTTTGAAGAAGTTGGGAAAATTAAACGATTATACATATACATTTTCTTAGTATTTGCAATGATAAATATTTATACCGTTACTTAAATTCTTCTGTTAAAACAAGTTTACAGCGAAGAACGTAATTGAATAAAAAATTCACAAGAATCACGAGTTTTGTATAAATTCTTCCTTATTATCGTGTAATAATAAATAATAAATAGCAAATAATCTGTTTTATTTTGAATTACGCACATGAAATATTTTATTTATTTTAATTTCTTTTATTTGTTCAAATTATTTAAATATTACTAATAAAATAGACATAAATAAATATTAAGAAATAAAATAAAAATGAATGTAATAAAAACATTTCGTCAAAGTTAATATAAAAATGCTTTTTAATTGCGTGTAACAACAAATATATTGATTCAGTTTTTTCACACAATACTTTTTGTAATAAAATTTTTCAATTTTAACAATTTAATAACATTTATTCTACGTTAGATTTTAGAATTACAATAGCAAAACTGGAATAAGCTTTTATTTTATTAAATATTTTTTTAAGAAGAAATCCAACAAAATGATCCTCCATGCAAAATTTTCTTTAAAACTTGCAATGAAAAATAAATATTTCTGTCTGAAAAGAGAAAACTGATGTTTTTGTAGTCAACTCATTATCTCATAGAAAATTCGTTGTTCTGTGACATTTAAACTTAAAATTTTTAGATGAGCATTCCTGTCGATTTTTCTCTTTTCCCATTGTCCACTATTTCTTGTTCACATAATTCGTTCATAGATAAGCGAATTCAATCGGAAAGAATTTACTTAATTAATCATTAATTAAAATTTCATTTTAATAAATAGAGTTCAAATGAACGAAATTCTACCATTATGAATTAACAAAGAAGTATTATTAATTGTATTATTATTAAAGCTATTACACGAAGAAGGAAGAAGTTGAAAAAATCCTCGTGTCGATAATACATTATTCTATTTTTTTAATTTACATAGAGTCATGTAACGTGTTTACGTTAATTAGCCGTAATACTCAAATGCTTAATATTCATTTTGATCTCGTGATAGATAACGCTTCAGGAAGCAATTACGATTCGTACCCATTCTTCGAGCGCTGACTTTTCACAAATTGGATCATTCCTTTTCTCTTTTTTTTTTCTTTTTTGCCAGTTAGATTAATGAAGGTCATTTTAATTTTCTTATATGTATAGTAATCACTATCATTATTGTAATAGGTATTATATACACTGTCGCTTAAAAATGAACACAAATAAATGATATTTATTTGATATCTAATTGAAAAGAAGATATAAAATCATTGATCAATTGGAACAAAATTCTTGTATTCTAATTTATACCGTATTATCCATTATTTTATTACTACATCATTATCTATTTATTTTAGCAGTATTGTATTATTATACATTATCATCTATTGTGTTATTATGCATTATCCTACTAATAAATCATTAAATATCTCATCAATAATAATCTTATTCATTATTTTATTATTATATCATTATCTATTTATTTCATTAATATTAGTCACCAGTAATATCTCACTAATAATAATCTTATCTGTTATTTTATCGTTACACCATTATCCATTTATTTTATTATAATTTTATTATTAATGTCATTTTATCAATGATTCATTAAATATCTCACCAACTTTATTCACCGTATGTTTGTATGAGTACACATTTTTTTAAAACATTGCTTATTTTCTATAAATTCTACAAATCTACTTAAAACTATGATAAAACAACTCTCATGTCAATAGTGATCATTAAATTGTCATTTAATTTTGCAGTATTAGACGTACCGAATAAACGTTTATTTATTTAAGAAATCTAAATAATTAATTTGGTCAATAAGTAATCAATTTGATAGGGAAAAAATTGTATGACAAACTTTAAAGGATTGAAGTAAAGGAGGACTTGAATTTTCAAGATGATACTAAATCTAGTGATGAAAATTATTTTTAGTAAAGAAATTTTTTTATTTTCAAAAATAGAAGTACCCTTACTTTCTCACTTGCTTATGATGTAAAAAAGAGTTTAGAGCTATTAAAGTAGAGAGTTTTACTGTTTAAAACGATTTTTTCTCACGAATTTTAAATATCAATAATTTTTCATCGAACGTGCGAATACTTTCGTATGAAATTGCATAGAAACAAATATATAGAAATATACAATAAAGTCGAGATTACTCCCTTAAAACCGTGAAATCAATTAGATTCTATAAAAATAAGCGTTTACATACTTTTGAGCGACAGTGTACATCCTGTTTGAATACTTATCCCTTCCTCAGAACGATTTCTTTGCGCAACATCCATTGTTCTGTACAAAAAAATAGTACCAGTCGAAGAAACAATGGAGAAACAAATAAGAAAAACTGTTCTTTTTGTTCTTTTCACGATATCTGCATTAAAAAATTATATATCGTGTATGGAAATTTCTTCACAGATCGTATTTGACTCGCGAGAAAATGAAGAAAATTCGAACGATTTCAATTTGAGAGATTTCCTAAATTTAAATGAAGTTCACAATCAGATAGCAACGACTCAGCAGATTTTAAAATCTTTTACCTTTAAAATAAATAGTGAAAATAAGCTTAGAATACTGAATACTAAAAGAAGTGATTTTCTAAAGGTAAGTAAATTTGTTGTTTCACGTTTATAATTGTTTGTGATGTGTTAAGGAAAGAAATAATGTTTCATTGAAATATAGCTGTAGATAAACATAAGAGTATTTTTTCATAAGCATCTCATGTTTATTACATATTCTTCTATATTCTATAAAATTATACAACTTGGAAGTAATATATCCATGTATCGATATTTTGAAAATTTTACCTTGTTGCGCATGTTGCTTCATTTATTGCATCAGTATATCATTATAGAAGTATTAAATGATTCAATTATAATATTATAATTATAATATTATAATTGCTTATTTCCAAATCTTAAATTGAAATAGATATCAATCAGTTCAAGCATTCAATATATATATATATATATATAAAAATTTTAATATTTGTATTAGTTATCTATTATATTTGTTGTTTCTTAATTCTGTATATTTATGAATTCTCTTATTATTATTATTAATTTTGTCTTTTATTAATGATTCCATGCACAAATTCAAATTTTCAATAGATTTTTCTGAATTTCTTATTTGATTCATTAAAAATTTTTTGAACAAGGTTTAAATCAAAAGATTATCAACGCCGATATATTGATAATCATTAATTCATTATTTTTTTTTATAACTCCTGCAAATAACTTTATAAACTTTTTTTTATATATTCTGAATGATTCGAAGTTAATCAATTCTAATTACTTATAAAAAGAGATATACTTAGAGGATGTATTACAAGAAAATTAAATGTCTTCCAGAATTTTAAAATGATATATCTGGACGTAATAATTTATAAACTTAAACAACAGATTTCATTATATAACTATTTGCACATTGTAATTATATTAAATTGATGCATATGAAACGTGGTTTCATTTTTGAAATATAATTTCCATCGTGCATAAATTTTTTAAAATAACATGTATTTAATTTAAGTAATTATTTCTATATTTAGATTTAGTATACTTTTCCAAATAATAAAAAAATTTGTGAAAGTTAAAATTAAAAAATTTTTGAAATTAATTTATGTATTAAAAAATTAAATCTTTAGATAGAAAGGAGGATATCTTTAATTTTCATCAAATGCTAAATGTATGCTTTCAGTAATTTTCAGGATACTTCTAAATATGAACATATAAGAGAATTATAAAATTGTTTGATGATTCATAGCGTACGTTAATAAGTAAACATGATGAGTAAATATTTATTAATTTTTGGAGAATTTGAGAGTACAAAAATTCACAGAACTTACATATGTTAATATTCAGATACATACAAAATATCCAAAGTACTCTAATCAAACACAAATCTTTATTCTACTTTTTCAGCTACGTTTATAAAAATATAAAAATGCATAAAAATCAATAGTCTACTAATAAAGTTTCAATTTTTTTATCACAACATTCTTGATATTGAACATACATGATTTGGAACAACTTTCCCCTTCTTCAATATATTTGATAATCCAAATTCCAAGAAAAATTTCATATGCACCAACCTAATATATCTATGCGCTTCGTACTCTGGGTGTCACTTAAATATATACAATGAGTATTTCTATAGCAATCACTTATGTATATTTGGAAAGCAAATGATTAAAAATATCATCCATAATTCTGAGTTACAGAGAATATTGAGTTTAGAAAAATAAAACGAAACAACTTTTATTTTATCCCGGTAAGCGTTCAATTATTTATGTAAATCCAATTAAGGATGCACATTTTAGTCCTCTACTGTCCGGAAAGTAATTTTTCCATTATCATTTACACCTGTTGTCGACGATTTGCGAGAGACCGTTTTGCCATCTGGACCAACCATAGTGTGAGAACTAGAGCTAGAAAACACTCCGTAGGAACCGCCAGACGGTGGAGGAAGTTCATTGGCAAATCTGGATTCTACTCCCGGCGCAACCTGAAATTTTAAATAATTCCATTTCACATCAGGAAGAAAATATATACATTCTTCAAACTGGCATGTTTTCGAAACATCTGAAATTCCATGATTGCTTATGACTAGACTGTGCGAATCTTTACGCAATTTATTGAAAAATTTAGAAATGAAAATATTCAGAATGCATATAAATTGTAAAAATATATGAAATATTCGATGTAAATATTTAGTAATAGAATTTGTGCTTAAATTTTAATCATATCTATAAAAATTTGAAATTGCGCAGATTCTAGTCATAAACATGGAATTTTAAAGAAAAAGTATAGAAAAAAGTTCCAATCACTTCGAATACAACTCGAAATTTAGAATAGATTTATTTTTGAAAATTCTGATGAGTCTTTTCGAAAATGCATATAGATATTTATAGTTTTGAAACACAATTGTAACAAATCCAAAAACAAATAATCATAATGTTAAATAAGAAGAAATTAGAGATATACGCTCACGATATGAAATTGAAGTCATTGTTTTACACGACTTATGAGTAGGATTTCTATAAATTTGTTCTATTTATTGTCAATAAAAGAACATACATTTACTTATTTATTCTTTTTATTGTAGATATTAATTTTTTATCGTTCTGTCAATTTGAAATCAAGAAATAAATTAAGTTGAAAAAATGAAAGACGGATGAATATTAAAAAAATCTACTCGAGAATTTTGGTCGCCATGGATCTCCTAAAAGTTCTGAAAATTACAATAATGTTTAATGACGCGATGAGTATTCAGTTGGCACAAATTTTTTAATTACTTTGATTCAAACAGTATCATATATTTGATCAAAACAGGTTCATATATTGAAATATTTTTCTTCGCGAAGTTATATTTTATATAATTTTTTAAATAATATAATGCCTTTTTTTAAAAATAATTTAGTGATCTTTTACCTAACTTCCTAGCGTAGTGTATAATTATAATTAGACTGCATTTTTTTTAGATTTTCATGCATTTTTGAGAAAGATCTAAAGATGTAAATACAACAAAATATATTAAGTAATCAAAAAGTAGTAATTAAAAGTAGTGCTATGATACTTGAATGTAAAATTAGATGAAATTTTTTTAATTATATTCCCAAATGTATAATTTCCGTAGTTTAATAATCAAGATATATATAGTATACAGATTTTTGTATTTACATACGTCAAACAATATATTAAGCACATAAATAGATCAACAATTTTAAACGAGATAAAAATAATTTCTAAAGATATTAATAATTCTTTAATAATATTTAGCTTGCCTCATTTTCTACAAGTATTTTAACATTTATGAACAGTGATGAATATATATGAAAGAAATAAATCGAACAATGAGTATATATGCTTACGTATTTATGTATAAAATTTTAAAACGTACCGGATTAATTGCACCAGCTTGATAACCACCTTCTGGTCCCAACTGAATACTAGATACAGCGCTATGTGCACCAGGGATGTTACTGCCTCCATCGGCTATACGATCAGACAGCCTATATACAAGTTTTATATATTAGTTATTTTCATGACATTATATGCACTATAAAACTTGTCATTAAAATGCATTACAAAAGTTGTCATTTTGTCAATATAATATATTTTCTTAATTTATATGCACTGTCAATTAATCGGTAATTCGATGATTCGACTGACGAGAGATTAAAAATCAAGCAACCAAATTTTAGAGCTAGAAACTGTCAAGGAGATTGTAACAATTATCATGTGTCTTTAAGGAGTAATATACTTTTGAATTGTTGCAAAATAAGGAAAATTAAAAAAATTTTTATAGATAAAATTACATTTCATTAGAAAAATGATATGTACATTTTGTTATATGTTATTTAATTAGTGATTGCGAAATTAGTTAATGATATACGAAACTGACAGGACGTGGTAGTCATTTAGTCATAACATCACATGTTTATCTAAAGCAAATTTTATTAAATTTAAATTGTACAAACAAAGCTGGGCAATTTTTAGAAAAATGATAGTTATTTGATTTTGAACATGTCATTTTCGTCGTGGATGTTTAATTGTTAATTAAAAAAAAAAAGAAAAATGCACTTTGTTAAGTGATAATCTTGAGAATATTACCACAAATTTTTATTCAAATTGATTCTATAGTCTTTCTAGATATTCCTGATGCCTTCTCTCGAAAATTTCATTCCGAGAAAAACGCTTTCAGTTATCTGTTAGTACATATTAGATGCCGACAAAAGCTCTAAGTTAATTGCAATAAATTTCGACTAAGTTCAACAGTATTTTAGAGTATTCTATATAATTTTTGGGAAATCGATTTTTCTGATTTTATGAAATCAGAAACTGCCATCAGAATATGTAAGATGAAAAAAGAAGAAATATTAGACGCAATTTTTATTACAAGAACGCGATATAAAAGAAATATTTACCGAATTTTTCAAAAATATACTTTAAAATGATGATAAAGATTTCACACATTACAAGATATGTAAAATACATAAGATATAAATGTATGAAGGAAATGTATAAAATTATCTACATAACTTCTTACTAGTTGTGAATCTATTTATTACTTGAACTTTTATCATACATTTAAAAAAAAACTAGTAGAAGAATCAGTGGATTTGTATTATATAAATTCTAATTAAATAAATTATTCTAATTAAATAAATTATTTGTTTGTCAGTTCATAACAAAGTTTTACTATATATGAATTCATATGCATTTCGTCGTGACGACCAGCAACGAAATCATGAACAAATAAACAATGGTTGACCATTGTGACAAAATACTTGCGTAGAATTAAATGCATGCGTTCGCACGACAAACAACTTTCTTGCAACTAGATTGTCATCGTCTCTACTTGTCCTAAACCGGATCATAATTTTTAATTTTTGTTTTATATTATTTTATATATTTTACATATTTTATACTATGTTTTATGGAAATATATTGAACATTTTTACTGTTATTTTAAAAATTTCGGTGAACATTCTTCCCGTATGATGTTCTTGGCTTCTTGTAATAAAGTATGTATTCAATATTTTCTTTCTTTATCTTTTAAAGAAATTTGATAATTATCATAATGCAATGATCAGAATTTTTATATGCTCTGCATTCATTCTGTTCGATTACCGTTACAATAGTAACAGCTTTTGAATCAAAATATAATTTGGATAGCAGAAAGTTCAGTAATTGTATTAACAATTTTTGTAGAAATTTTTGTTGTTATCAGAATAAGAAAAGAATAAAATTAAATTTCTAATTTATTATCTTTTTTCATGCATTTTTCTTATTATTTTCTTTTTTTTTTAATAAAGAAACGATAAAAATTTAAGTTTTAATTTTAAACCAATAAATTTAAGTAGTAAAATATTGATATTTACTACATATAATTGCATTTACTCTAGTTACATTATTGTCACACAATTAACAGATTAAACTAGAATCAATATGTTAAATTATTTTTTTACCATAATGTCATATTATTTTTTTATTGTGCTTTATCATTAAAAATTTCCTTAACACTAGTAGTTTTGTAACATTACGATGATATTTCATTAAGATTAGAAATTTCAGGAAAATTTTCTTTGAAACAATTTATGAAACAATTATAACGACTTCCAATCAATCCTATTATATCTTTCAATCATTTTCAATCAATTCTTGTTATAATAGCATGACTTAATAAGTTAAATTTCTCGTAGTTAAATCTAAGTTAAATCTAGTTAATCCTCAAGTGACTATAATAATTGTATATTTTCACTGATAAAGACTAGTAATAAAATTTGCAAAAAAACTTGCAAAAAGAAAAAGAAAAAAATTAAATTAATCGGAAATTAAGTAATGTACAACATAAATTTTAAGGCTCTCAATGTTCAATGATACCAAGGATTGAATATTTTTTTAAAACATTCTAAATTCTTTTTAATTACATAGAATGTATAAAATTTTGAATATCGTAGTAGAATCAGCTCCAAGGGCACGATTATTTTTAAATCACAGATTTAGAAGTAATGATATAAAACGTTAACAATTTGCATTCAGTAGTTAAAATCTCATTTTTGTTAAATTTACCATTGTTGTTGTTTTTGGATTGAAGTTTGCAATTGTCTGATATTATCTTCGACTTGTCTTTGGATATCAGGAAATGCAAATCCACCGTCGAATGGTACGCCTGTAAATAATAAAATAATGAATAAAATAATGAATATTAAACAATATTACAAAGAGAAAAACCAAATTGATTGTTTTTGAATGTTCAGATAGCGTTACATGTTATACTATATTGTGTGTATAGACATTCAAATATATGAAGAATGTAATAACATATCGTGTTAAGTACTTTCCTACTAAATTGCTGTAATAAATATTTCAAATATATTAATATGTAGCATACAGTAAAAATTCTAAAACGAAGAAAGATATAAAATTACAATATATACTTTCGCTTAAGAGTTTAGAGCATTTTTTATTTTTTTTGACAAATAAGAATAGTGTATAACTTTAATTTTTAAATATAATTCATTAAAATTTCAATACTTAATAATTTAAATGAAATATTTATAATATATTTGAAGGAGTTGTCATTTCTTTTAAAATTTCAACATGCTCTAAACTTTCAAGTGTAATTATATCTAACAAAACCAAAATAAAAATAAAAATAAAAAATGTTAAATTGTTTTGTCTAATTAGTTACTTTCATATAGTATCCAATACATTTTATACATTTTCTGCTGATTACATTCATTCGTTGAAAGTAAATTTTTGAAGATAATATTTTTAAAAGTGGTATAAGACAGCGAAAACAATTTTAATATAGCAAATTGAAAATTTGTAATAACAACTAATTGATTATGATTTATTCTTTTCATTGCTATTTAAAATTTTATTCAGACTTTATTTTTGGTAATTCTTAGTGCATGAAGTAACATATATAATTCATAATTTGAATAACATTAAATTAAACTTTGTTATAAGTTGTCAAAATTTATATATAAAATCAATATTAACGAATGATAAATTAACATATTAATGTTACAAATATAATTTAAAATATATTATTAACATATAAAATTAGTAAAATTAATATATATTCAAATTATTTTTGCTAGCTTATTTATTTCCTACATCATTTTTAAAAATATTGCATATGCCTTTCCTTAGACATTTATATTTTCAATCACTATAGATCAATTAATATAATATCTAAATATATCAATCCTATAATTAACTCAAAGTCACAAAATGACGAAATGATAATTATTTCATTTTATTCACTCTCTCCAAAATATTCACTTTCACCATTTACTACGAATCCCTGCCGATTGCAAAAGATTTTTTTCAAGTGCAAATTAACACAGTGCACGCATCCACCCGACAAATCTTCAGGATGATATTCTTGAACTCGAGTTCGCCCCATTTCGTTAATTGTATTACCTCCTCCATAGCCATATTCCCCTGCGTTAAACATGTTCGGCGCGTTGCCCATAGTCGGTTCGGCAGCCATGGGTGCGTTGACAGTATTCAAGTTGTCGGGATATCCACCTTGATAACCTAATGGTTGTGCATTATAATCTGTGCTAGCAGAAGCTCCAGCACTAGCAGAAGCGAAAGATGTCGCAGCTCCAGCTCCACCGTTGGGCAGGCTCCATGCATTGTTACCAGTATTAGGTGTGAAATAAGGATTGCTAGGACTGTACATTGACGAGAAATCAGGAACAACTGAAGGCATAAAGAACGGAGGGAATTGGAAACTTGGGAATCCAGGATACATGAAATTTCCTGTATTCGGTCCTTGGTTTGGGGTCTGATTCGATTCAGAGATCCTATTAGGCTCTTTGGATTCGTCGTCACTGAAACGTGAAGCTAACAAAGGCGTAGCCGTTGTTGATTTCTCAGAATCGGTCGGTTTTTTCGTTGTTTCAGGTTTTGGTTTAAGTGTCGTAGATTTGTCGGTTGGATTAGAAGACGTCGGTTTCGTGTCAGGATCTTTAGAACTCGAAATGGTCGTTGGCTTGGTAGTGGAAGCTTTCGAATCAGGAGTTGGTGTAGTTGTTGGAGCTTTTGAATTAGATGTCGTAGTTGGACTAGAAGTTGTAGTTCTTGAATCAGGTGTGCTGGATTCGGTAGTTGGACTAGAGGTTGTAGTTTCTGAATTAGATGTGCTGGATTTGGTAGTTGGACTAGAGGTTGTAGTTTCTGAATCAGGCGTGCTAGGTTCGATAGTCGGGCTAGCTGTCATGGCAGTCAAACTAGCAGTTGTGGATTTTTGATCGGGCGTTGATCTTCGATTCTTTTGAGTGGTTGGCTTAGCAGGTGTAATCGTTGCTCTTGGTTTGGATGTCTTGCTAGTGTTTGAACTTGTATCAGGCGTGGAATTTGTAGAATCTGACGTTGTAGGATCTAAATCAGGTGTTGAAGGATCTGAATCAGGTGTTGTAGAATCTAAATCAGGCGTTGTAAAATCAGATTTTGGAGACTCTGAACCAGGCGTTGTAGGATTTGGCTCTTTTGTGGAACTACTTTGAGAATTTATTTTGGACAGAGTCACAGCGGGATTTAAAGTAGACGTAGGTACAATGGTGCTTTTGGCAGAACTGCTGGATTCTCGTTTCATCCTCGACAGCCCAGTGAAATCCATGACACGTGGTCTATCATCTTGCAATCCATCTTTGTCGATAAAAACAAAGAAAATACCATTGTTTTCGTTTTTTCAATTGTCTCTACACAAACACTCTATTTTGTGGTCAATGCTTTACATGTTTCACTATTATTCATTATACTGTCAGCATGCTTTTGTGGTAAGTTTCGGACGTTTTTAATTTTAGAAAAATCCTCCACCGTTTTCATGCACACGAGGGAAAGATTTCGTTGCATAACACGTTATATTGTTAACTTTACCAGTATTTATTCTTTTTATCTTTGAAGGACTTCGATCGTTCAATTTATTTTTACGATACGTACGATAAGACAGGAACATAGAATTTCACATAGAACATAAAACATGCAGAGAGATTATTTGAATAGTACTATCTTGGTAAAATACATCCGTGCAAATAACAGTTCTTTCACATAAGGAAGGATTTCTCCAATCGGCACGTGAAATAAAAGCGCGCCGTTATAAAATAGAAATGAAAAAGTTTATTTGAAATAAACAACCAGCGTCAAAAAATGCTATCTATGCATTGATATGAATAATTTATTATTGATAATTTCAGTACAAATTATACTTGGAATTTTCTCTAGTCTTGACTATCAGTCGAGAAGATATTTTCTTGAGTGAATGTACCATAATATGAATAATTTAAAATTCAAGATTCTTTATAAAGTTGCACGATAACTTCTACCAGTTCTATTAAAGAAAAGTTATTTACAAAAGATTAAGAATTATTATATTGCGAAATAAAAAATTATTTACATTATTTAATTTGGTAATTATTTAATTAATTCTCAATATTCTCAAATATTCTTATCAATTTCAATGATCTTGAATTATTTTATAAAAGTCAATGTAACTAATCTACTTTCTTCATACCATAAAGTGGCTGTTAAAAGTTTTCAGCCAAAATATAATTAACAATAAATATAGATAAAAATTTTATAAATTATTATTATATTATTATAATAAAGAATTTCTATATTCAGAATTTTATCACATTAAATATATATGCATTCTGCATATCATAAAAATGTTTACAAAAAAAATTTTGTTATAATTTACTATAGTATTAATCTCTAATAAAAACGAAATTTTTAAGATTAACACGATAACACTCACATAAAAAAAATTTTATAAAAGAAAAATAGTTTTCTCAATAGAGACAATTTAAAACCAATTCAAAAACCAAAAGACTAAACTTCAAAACTTTGTCAACTCAAATCATTGACATTTTATTTTTCTTAAAATCTTTATGACGCGCTTCTCAAGGTCGTATCTTTCCAAGAAACTTTCTGAATCTAACGGAACTCGTTCGTAAAATTACAAGAAAAAAAAAGTTCTATGTATGTAATTTCCCTTAACCCTTTCGATAGTTCTCACAATATAAATTTTCATACGTCTACTGACATAGACAAGCTCTCAGAATGTAATAAATAAATTTTTTTCTTACACATATATATAATTCTCTTGTCATTACAGACTTATATGACTTATATTCTCAATCTAATTCTTTTTTGCATGTGTATTCACATGCAAAAATAGACAAAAGATGTAAAATAAAATTTGTTCATTTTAAGAAAATAGACTTAGGATGTTTTGTTAAAAGTTCCCTTGGTACACGTGTACTTAATAAATTTTCAAATTCAATTTTCTTAAAAAACATTTCCTCAGACAGCAGTGAGACATGAGCATCTCGTAAAAAATTTTATTCTACATTTTTAGTTTATTATTATTAGGAAGTAGAATAACTTTATGTCACGTCTGAAATTAGCTAAATTCAAATATACTTGATAAATAAAATAAAATTCAAAGAAAACGGAAAGACAAAGCATCTTACAAAACAATTTTGTTCTGCATTTTCGACTTATTTTTCACGATGAATCACCACTTGCCCACTTGTACCACTATTGGAATACCTACACGGAATACTCGGTATAATTGTGTTAATTGTCAAAAGAAGAAAATCTGTCTCGAAGGTGTTAAGTCGATCGTAAGATTGTTGCAGCGCAAAAAAAAAAACTCAAAGAAAACGGAAAGAAAGTATTTTAGTTGAGATCAAGGTACGAGCGTGAAACGGAACGAGGTCATGGTTCACGGGCTTCACGGCCAATTATTATCTTCGCGCGATGACACACGATGTTGTTTACATGCAAAGGAGGATGCATCGTGCAATTGATAGTAACGTTACGTACGTGAGAATATCGATTATCGATATTATCTCTGTTGTAAAATCTTCCGCTTGCAATATTTCTTGGTACATGCATATACCACGAACATTCTTTCGATGTTTCGCGCTGATTAAGCAACCGCGTAGATAAATCGGCACAACGCTTCTTCCCTTGTATTTTTGTGCAGATTATGCGGCAATCGGTTATTGAAAACATGCTCGACATTGTAGCAAGTTTAAATAAACAAATTCAAATAAATTTTTGAAATGTTACAACTGAGTAATATGATATTACTTTTAATAAATTAATTTAGATATTTAAATGACGTTACTTTTAATAAATCAAGTTGATATTTAATTGTCAATTAACTGATATAAATTGATTATGTGAAATATTATATATTGCGATATTTTATAATTGATTAATTTAATAAATCTTTAATGAATCTTTATAATTGATTACGACTTTTTATAATTGATTAATTTAATCTCTTTATAATTGATTAATTTACTCAATTAGTTGAATTTATCATATTAATTTAATTTTGACAAAATTCTTGTTTTAAGAGAAACTTCCTTTTCTGCTGAAGTGTATTTTACTTTGTGATAATTATTACAGAAATTTAAAGGCGTGAACATCTACAAAATGCAATCTAAAGCTGCAATGTAAAGATATGTAAAATATCTAAAGTAGATTGATATTAATATTTACCATTTATTAATAATTATAAAATACTATTAAAATATCGTATAAAATAATATTTAGTATTATATCAATGCATAACTTTATATAATATATAATAATAATTAATATAATATTATGTTAGCAATTAATACATTAATATATTAAATGTGCAGAAGCTAATTGTTATACATTACTTCTGATTAAAAACGATTTATGCCATGTAAATATTCTTCTGTTGAGTTCTGTTAATTACTATAATAATTATATATTTACAATACAATAATTATCGACTTAAATCGATTAGCTTCTAAATAGTATTAATATTTAATATATATATGTATAAACCAAATATATATATATTATATATATATATAAACCAAATTTTTATTTAAATTACACTTTCTTAGTTGTGTACATTGCATTAATTATGATTAATATTATTACAATAATGTATCCATTAAAGAGAATTTTTGTACTATATCTAAAAGAATAAAAAGAATAATGACCTTTTGAACATTTAGCTCAAAATAATTTGTCCTAATATTATTAATGAACGAAGTGGTGTATGAAATACTTTTATTTTATTTATAATCAAATTGCATCATCGGTTTCTTTTATGCTCAGTTCCAAGAGTCAGAATTCAGTTTTTTACGGAAGGACGTTTACGCCATAAAGAACAGCTCAGACCTGTTTTTCATTGCTATTTTTCAGACAAACTAACGTTGATATCTTAATGCGTACGGTTTTTTATATTCGCCAAATATATAAAAACGTTTCCATTATCAACGCGAATTATTATCCGGCAGTCGAAAGTTTATTAATATTTCACGATCACACGATATTTTGTAAATTTCCTGTGATTTAACGCAACGCCAATTTGAACATTATATAACTTGCCGTTAGATAAAATTTTTGACGTGAGAAAAAAATTTTTTTCTTAGAAATAACATCAATTCTAGTTAATTAAGATAATGATTCGAATACGGTCTAAGAGTGTCTCTAATGAATCCTGTTTATTCATAAACAAACTGCAGATTTTTATACATTTCTGAATTTTTATGAACGTAAGTAATGAAATGGAAGTTAAGAAGAAATTTGTTTCATCTAAATGTTTAATATTATCTAATATGTATATTATAAATTTAAATTAATATTACAATTATTACATGTAATACATATGCTATATTATACTATATAAATATATAATAATATATTGTTATATATTATTGTCCATCATAATATTGTAATATTGTAGATTTTGTAAATTTGCTCTCAATCTGTAATAACTTAAGTTGTTGACGCAACTCTAAATAAAATAAAAATATATTATAACAAATATTCAATATATATTATAAATTTAAATAAAAAATTACAATGATATAATATTCTAACAAATATTTAATATTTAATTTTTAATTATTTAATTAATTAATTAATCAATATAGATATTAAATATTAAATATTTAGTAGATAAAACAAATTTCTTTTTACATTATAAATATTTAAAATCTAGATAATAAATATACCACGTTAGATATTTTATTTTGCGATACATAAAATATATAAAAATCCACAGATGTTATCCACGTTATCTCATTCATAAATAATAGTGAGAACAAAATGTCGCGTTCAAGCGTGTCACGATTATATTTAAACTATCTTAACTACTTCGTCGTACAACAATTTGCTTTTTAATTGTCAAAATCATTAGGTGTGTGCGAGTGCGCTTAGCGGCGTACATGCAAAGAACCATGCAACATTCATTAAATAGCAATCTACCTCTGTAGACTCATGTATTAGTGAGGAACAATTTATTTCTGTACAAGCCAGGTTCGTGCATGTGTTTACTCAATGACTACTCACTTCTGCGCAATCTGAAGAGAGGGGACCGTAAGTCCGCAAAGGATCCAGTAACGCTGATAAACAGCAGCAATGTCAAGATCCTAATATCCATTTTATTACCCGGAACCAACGAATCGTCGAAGAAAAAAAAAAGAAATGATTGAATACTTGTTTGGCACTACCAAACGTACAAATTCGATCGATCCAGACGTTGTCGCAGTTTACGATGGAATGACTGAGTCAATCGGTATCCCCGTCATCTTATATAGGATTCGCTCGCATCTCTTACCACGGTTCGTTTTGATGCCTTCGCGGCGTGTGAAAAATTGCACGACTGAAATCACGGAAAATTCATACACGCGAAGTTTATGTATTGCTCAATTCCCACGGTGCAGTTTGTTGTTTTGTTGAGTTAGCGAGAAATGTTCAATTTGACATTTTCATTTGGAATTATATTCGAAATATCGTAATTAGATTGTACGTGTTTGTACATTTTAAAATTGATAATGTATTTATATCTAAAGAAATAGAACCCAAATAGAAATTATTTTGAATATTTTATATATTTTTACACGTGATATCCATTGCGTGCATTTTATGCATTTTTAAATTTCTCATAAACATTTATTGAAAACGAAAAATCACAAAAGTAGACATAACGCATTTAAGACATAAAAACATATGTGTATAAAATAATTGTTTATTATAATATTTGAAAATGAAAGAAATGAAGAAAATTTTTATTTATTCTCTACTTTTTTAACATTACAACTTCAATGACTAAAATAAAATTTGTAACAGAGAAATCGAGGCATAAGGAATAGTAAAAAGTGCATTTTATAACAAAGAAATACAAAATTTTATTTATACGTTTTACGAAAAATTATTCAAATACCTAAAAAGGCGCCATTTTAAATCTATGAATTGTTCATTTTGACCACTTTGATAATTTCAATGTTAACTATATACATGAAAATATGAAATTATATAAACATCTGCAATCTAAAAATTCTGCTGTAATCATTCTGTTGTCAAAGATAATATTTCATCAAAAATACTATGTTCGTTTTAATTTTTTTTGAAAATGAAATAAATATTGATTCATGAAAACTGAAAACAGTTTTCTATATTCTTCTTAATTAAATTAGCTAGTCGAAAAGATTCTAAAGATTCTAAAAATAATGAAATTTACAATTCTAAAAATATTGAAATTTATTTTAAAAAATTCAATTCATTATTATATTTAATTAAATTCTTCTCTAAAATATATTATATTAATAATAATATTAATTATATTAATAATAATATTAATTCAAGTAAATGATACTTCTATTTGTTTTAACTCCATTTTTATTTACAACTGTTTTATTAATAATTAATAATTAGTATATTAATAATTAATATTAGTAATTAATAATTAGCTTTTATTGATTTAAAAATATCATTTAATCCTTTAAGAAATTTAAGATCCAAGAAATTAATAATTTTATTATTAGATTATTATTAGATAAGTTTACATATTAGTTAATTTTGTTAGCAAAGAAATGCCTAAATGAAACAAGATAAAATTTTCAGTAGAACAAGATTTTTTAATAAATAAATGAAAGAATTAAATAATTTTTAATAAAACAAGATAATTATTTTTATAATTGAAAATATTTTAATCATATTTTTATCTACAATTGTAATTAGTTTTTCTTGGTAAATAATTAAATACTATTTGAATTGATTAAATATCTAATGAAAATGTTTAAAATATTCTTATGTACATTTTGTCCACTCAAAGCATTTATTGTATAATTATCTGTATTTTAAAATTAATTAATTTAATTAAATACATCAGATATTAATAACCAAACGAACATATATCTGAAAGCTGTGTTATTCAAAGGATTAATTACAAAAATTTATAGATCTATGAATTAGAAAGAAAGTATTAACGTGATTTAAATTATGAATTAACTTTCAATTCATTTTCAACAATAAAAAACTGTGAATTGTTGTCTGCATAAATAATAATCAACACGTAATCGTTCATGATTGTTCTTACATCCTGCTGTACACTAAATCGGAAACCAAAAGTATATTTGTAAAGCATAACTCTTCTTCGTATATGATTTTAATTATAAATTAATTTCGATTCATTTTCAACAAAAATTGTGATAACTGTTTGTATAAATAATAATCAACACATCGGATCATACATTGTTCTTACATTCTATTGTATATTAAATGGTAAACAGTATTTGTAACTACGTAAAATGTAGTTTCTCTTCTTTGTATGATTTTATACTTTCTTGCTAATTAAAGAATGGAAAATATCTGAATAACAATTTCAATTTTTCATAGTAGCAGATTGAAAACTTAAGCAGTAATTTATGTAATTTTATAATTTAAAATAATTTATATCACTTTATTTAAAAAGTATCGTAAAAATTTGTACAAAGTTGACCTCGTTTAATTTTAGCAGTATTAAATTATTTAGTTATATTTAGTCAAAATCAATAATATATCTTATTTTATTAAAAATTTTTAGAATTTGGCTTAAACAAGATAACTTTTTCATTTGTTTTTAAGTTTATTATTAGTTTTTATATGATATGTTAACAGATATGCTTTATTTATGATATAACAATCTAGCAATAGAAACATTTTCAATTCATTAAGAAATTTTATATTCTTAATCGGCATAGTATTTTTCATAGTATTTCACTAATATTCGTTAATGTTTTTATCATGCGAAAATTAAATGATTCCATTTAATTTTTAATATTGTATAATTGTACTAAAATTAACTAAAAAACTTTATGTATATTTTAAAATAACATAAATGATATATCAATAGAAACAATTAGGAGAAATAGAATGTCAAAGTGGAATGTGCATCAGTATCCGAATATTTTTGAGATACGTTGTAAATAAAATAATTTTCTATGTTCCATTTTTTCAATTATCTTCATGGATCAAAGAGTATAAATATCCATAGTTTAATTATGGAACACCAGAAAAATATATTATTATATATATTTATTAATTATTATCTAAACTGATAACTTAAACTAATAACTTAAATTGGTAATTTAAATTGAAGAATTTGATTAAATTGAAGAATTGTCAAAAAAAGTGTCAAATTTTAGCAATTCTCAGAAAAAAATTTATTTTTCAATATAGAAATGTGATAGTTTCATATTTATCACATATTAAAATAAGTTTAAAATTCGGAAAATTTTAATTTGTAATGCAACATAATGATAAAGAGCACACGCAGGAAAAAGTAATAAACTCAAAACTCATTAAAATTTGTATTATTAGTTAACTTTCAATTTATTTTCAACAATGAAAAACTGCTTACGTATATAATAATAGCCATAATCGTTTTATACGTATCCTATTATGCATGAGCTAACGATCGACCAAGAATAATCGAAATTACATCTAGATACTACTTTCGTGAATGAACAAAGCTACTTGCAAAATCAATTAAAAATTAAATGGAATCGATAACCTTGATAGTTTACTGATTATTGAATAGCAAGCAATAAATTGATACCTTCTGTTCAATTTTCGTAGAATCAATTATTAGCGATGCGGTCCATTTACAGGAAATATCATTGTGCACGCAAATTACTACTAAGATTCTGTGATTCATAAGGAATTATCTAAATTACTATAAAAAAAATAATTAAAGTATTCGAGTAGACCTGATAATCGACAAAAATATTCCAAACAAAATGTGATATCATTTGAAAACTATTCGAGAAAAAATGAAAATACTTTGAGAAAATACCACGTGTAACAGTCAATCAATAATAGAAATGTTTAAATATTAGTTCAGATGCACACACGCATGGTTCCAAGTGCCATAATTAAAATTAATCTGTTTGTGACATATGTACTGATAAAAAATTCTTTCACTTTCTTCGTATAAAAAATTCTGTGGAATTGAAAACAGAAATTAACTTCTGTATTAATTTAAATTAAGAGTTTAAACAAAACAAATATGTATTTTAAAATAAATGATTATGTTTCTTTAATAAATATTAAATTAAAACTTAAATTAATAAGTATTAACTAAAATTAAATTAATTAAGTTAAATCAAATTTATGTTACAAAAAATTGAAGTTTCAATTTACATTTTCATATGATGAAAAACAATATATAATGTATGTTAATATATTATACATAATATCATATAATGAAATTATCTATATATTTTATTATACAAATTCAAATTGTTTTATTTAAAATTTGTATTTAATTATACATGGAAAATACTTCGAATTAAAATCAGAAATAATTTCCATATCAATTTAAATTAAGAGATTAAATAAAGTAAAAAGCATTTTAAACTAAATAATTATTTTCTTTAATTTATTGAATTAATACAGAAGTTATTTTTAATCTTAGTTCACAGAATTAAATAAAAATTTTAAATAAAATAATTAAAAATTTTTATTACAATTTTATTTAAAAACTTATACCTACATACATGAAATACATCATTCAGAATTTATAAAATTAATGTAGAATTATGTTCACATTCAACTGCTAAACAAAATTGTGTCCTTAATAGTATCTAATTAATACTAGTAATTGATGAAATGTATACAGTTACAGCATTATAATTAATAACTCTAGATACTTATTACAAATAAAATATTTTTTTAAAATTTATATATTTTCTCTTATGTATCATTACTTATATACAACTGAGCACTCTCGTTAAATATTTATGAAATTATATTCTTATATATTAATAACTAAATTGTATTATTGTATCGTTAAATAATACGGATGAAATGTAATATTATGTATTATATAATGAATAATATTATGCATTACATATAATATATATATATATATATATAATATATATATATATATATATATATAGTATTATACACTTATACATAATATTATAGTATTGTCATAGTTTAAAATAATTAAAATATAATATAATAATTTAAAATATTATAGTATTGTCATAGTTTCATACAATGTAAATAATACGTGCATAATGAATTAACGCATAAAATACCGAAATATAATATAATGCTTTCCATAATATTTGATTTGGAAACTAGTTTCCTATTGCGTTTTTGTATTTTTAATAATATTTTCAAAAATATGGATTTGCATAAAATCCACAGTCTAATTGTAGTTAAAAGAAATTCATATTATTTGTTTCGTAATAATAATAAACAGAATAGACCGTTTACGTAAATTCTTTATCATTTTGTTGCTAGATAAATTTCTTGACTCCGTACGATTGAGTGACGCTGCCGGGGAATCCCAGTCACAAAAGTTGATTACCTTCTGCGCATTAATCCAAAGACGCTTTAGACAGCTGGCTCGTTCCCTTTTAGAGAGGTATCTATTGTGCTCGAAGGCAAAGTACACATCTACCTGCGGAGTTCAATGTCAAGACACGTGTAACCTGCTTCTAGCCCCTGATTAGTGAATAATGAGCAACGTCCATCTATGTATATAATTCATTATTACATTATATACATTGTTACGTTATGCGCAGTTACACTCTTATTCGAACATTAAACTATTACATCTATTGAATCTATTACAATTTCGTAAAACAAAATAGTACAATCACAAAACAAAATCTAGCTTCATTTTAAAGCTTGAAATCTCTATTTTCAAGTATGCCATTGATTTTATTCTAACAATAAGATGTTTTTACATTACATGGCAGATAAAAAAGTGAAGACACTTTTCTTTTCAAAAATGCTAAATTGTCACAAAACGTTAAACAATTTGTTTTCAACATGTTTGAATTTATAATGGATTTGAAGATTAATACCTTCTATTTACAATGACCTCCTAAAACTTGATATACGATTTTCTTTCACTATGTTATTGAATTTTGAACATTACGCTTATTGTAAAAATTTAAGAAATCGCAACACTTTTATCGCTATATTTGTTTTCACCTGATATTCAAAATATAATTATTATTGTATATTATTATAATAAAATATTATAAGAATAATTATAATAATGAAAAAAATCAATCAAAAATATAAAAAGAATTAAATATAATTAATGTTTTTGTAAACTTATGACACGTGACTTAGATTATTACTTATATGCTTCCTTCTTTAATCTTCTACATTATAAATAATTAATACATATTTAATACATAATTATACATAATTAATTTTAGTTTATGATTGATACAGATAATTTCTAATTAAATATTGATCATATCCTAATTTTATTAAGTATGTAGTGACTTATGATTGGAGGTATTTAAGATTTCATTACAAAAAGCTGTTGAAAGTTTCATTTATATATGTATGTATATGACTATTCATTTGCTAATGATCTTTTTATGTTTGTAGAGTCTCTAATTTATAATGGAATTCCTTTTTGATGTTCAATTGAAGTTTCAATACTATTTTCATATCGAATTAGTATTTAATTCTTAAAATGTCAACGATTAAATAAACATACAAAAACATAATTGACTTCCTTCCTTTTATTATTGTATTATTTATATGATCTTTACTTACTATAATAATTAATATTCTCAATTCTAAATTATTTTTAGTTTAAAAAAATATAAATAAAAAAAACGATATAAACAAGTTAAATAAAATAATAAATAAAAAACATTTATACAAATAATATAATATTATATACATAGACAAAAGAAGACCTGTAACGCATATATGTATGAGAATTTGAAATTTGTATACTAGACATTTTTTTAATCAGCATTAATAACAATTATTTATTCATTATTCTTATTAAATCCCACTTTATAAAATTATGGATTAAGTACAGGTGTACTTTTATATTACTATTTGAACTTACATTTATTATAATTGGAGTACTAGTGAGATTGAAATATCTTCCATATTACTTATTTTCTGTTGGCGGGGCGTCGACGGAATTGTCATAATTTAAACATACGTTTAAATTAATTCCTCGAGAATTAATTTAACCAGTTGATGCATATGACCGTGACATGTGAAAGACATTGATTAATTTAGCTATTGATCTCTATATGAATCCAAGCTAGAATATGTGTAAATATTCATTCTTATTTTTAGCTGTTTATATTAGAAAATTTAATTACTTTTGCTCGGAGGCAAGAAATTCACAAATAAGAAATTACGCTCATAAATGAAATTCATACTTTGTATTCATATTATTATAATTTATACTCATATAAAAAAATAAAAAATTAAAAGATTAATGTATATTTCCATCTTGTAATACAATTGTTCTCTAATAATATAAGTATTAACCATAATTTAAAACGTTAAAGTAACGAGTTTACAAAAATTATTTTACTGTTTTAAAATAGTTACTTCACTGATACGTCGATTTTAAACTTTACACATTTATAGTTTAATTAAAAATATTCCATACGAGTTTTTTATTGATAAAATATATATCAATTTCTGCCTAATTCGTTTGTATAGAAATAGATAATACACCTAAATTTAAACACAAATTAATGAATATTTTTTCTTGAAATTTATTTATTATACGTATGTATAAGCTTCAAACTATATTTACATTAGGTCTCATGACTATGTATGTAACTTGTCATCAATATATGTTTCAATTCGTCATTCGAAGTAATTAATTACAGTGATTAATTTGCATTCCTATAATGCAATCTGTAATTATTATCATTTCTTAGACTATCTTTTACATATAAGCAAATTTTCAAACTCGATTTTGTCAGAAATGAAATCTCCATAACATAATCTTCAGACATAAATACTTTTAATTTTCGTCTTATTTCAAGTGCTACGACTTCAGGACTACGTATTATATCTACAGATATAAATAAATGGTTTCCTAAAATGGTTTCCTTTCATTGCACAGAACCAAAAGTCTATAGATTTCATAGAACTAAAGTCTTCTCTTTAGAAATATCTTTTAAGTATTAATACGAAAACGTACATCTTTATTCATCAATATTTATATTATGTTCTTAAAAGTAATCCCTATTATAAGGCATTTATGTCAATGTTTTCATTTTTGAGGAAAAAAAACACTAAGCATGATAATTATGATATTATTGTAGTATTAATAGTATATAATATAATAGTATATATATATATTATTGTAGTTAAAAATTCTTAAATGACATACGACTTGCTGCATTATCATGATCAAGATCGTAACCAAATTATAATCTAAATTATGTATTCAATTAATGTATATCAAAGACACATGTATCTACAATACGAAATAATATTTATTCAACTGAACGTTTTTAGGACGGAAAAATTAAAAATTGCACGATCTTTCTGGTACAATTTCGAATGCAATTTTTTTTCACCAATTTTATTATATTAAAAAAAAAACAAGAAATTTAATAATAATATATTAATAATTAATAAAACATTTAAGAGAAAAATTAACAGCATTTTAAATAAAAGCTGTAATGCTGATATTAGAATAACTTATATTTATAATTCATTTATATTCTTTGTTCAATAACTTAAAATATATATGAACTTCTTTATTGACAAGTGAATTGATTAATTTTTCTTAATGTGAAAATTAGATTTTCATGTGACATGACAGATTAAAAACAGAATGTAGCTTTATTGTGAGAAAAGAAAAAGCAATAACGTAAAAGAAATTTATATTTATTTCAATAGTAAAGTAAGAATAACATAACGAATAACAAATGCCAGTATTTACTTAGGATCTAAAAATTAATTTTTATGTCTTTATTAACATAACGTGAAATATATGAAATATATTTGGTAAATCGTAAATGAACCAAATATTCTTAGTATTTACTATTTCTATAATAAACTCATTTTTTCTAAATGTAAACTTACTACTCCTTCAACTCATATAGTATTTATAAAGTGTTAATTAAATTTACAACTTATTATATTAATAGGCTTTTGCTTTTCAAGGTAAAAAAAAGAAGTCTTCAGGTAAAATGACACTTATCTTTGATCTCTGAGAAATGATATCGCATTTCTAACATGAAAATTTATCACTGAGTCGTCTGGAAATTTTTACAATACAATTTATCCCTGAAGAGCAGTTTACAGTTTTGTTGATAAGGTCTACGAAAAATTATCGTTTGCTCAATCCTTAATGGTTTGGCTATTGAGTTTATGATGATTCAAAGCTATATAAATGCAACGTTGAAAAACAAAATTCTTCAGTAAAAGACTTGACTTTCGTGAATGGTAACATTACAGAGTTAGTGACGAATAATCATGTCAAAGTTACTTTCTTTGATACTGACAGTACTAGCCTTGCAACATATCGATGGTAAAATTTATTAATATTTAACTTTAATTTTACTAATATCTATCTAATAAGTATTTATTAATCCCTTAAAATTCACTATGTAATGTTATGTTTATTGCGTCCTATGTAAACGTGATATTACATAGTTGGATTTTACATATATAATTCCTTATCACCTATACAAAAATAGATTTTTTTTCGTATATATTTATAAACATTTGATAGTGATAAAATAAAGTTATATATATAACTTATATATATTACTCTATTATATATATTATATAACAGATATACATATTATATTATATCTATGTATAATAATATAAAATTTAATAAAATAATATTTCTTTTTGATACAGTTCTCTAAAATTCAGTTAGCCTTTTAAGTAGTCAGAAATTATTGATATTTATTAATAATAATTTAAAATAGACATTTATAATGTGCAACATTTTCTTTCTCCCTTTTTGACGATTTTCTCATCAATTTAGTATAAATTAGATTTAATTTAGTATAAATTTAATTCTTGCACGCTATTCTTAAGAAGCTTTGATTTAGAGAAAAGAAAAAGAAAAATAATAATCTGTAGCACTTCATTTTAGAGATAAAAATAAATATTTGAAAGAAAAATAAAAATAATATACTGTAATGAATAATTTTAATTATTTTTTTTTGCATTAATATCAATTTTATTATTCGGATAATTATTTTGTAAAAATACGTAAATTAAAAATTTTCGGCTATCTTCAATTTCTGACTTCACTTTCCTTGTTGAGATTCAACGAAGAAAGTGAAAATTAAATTGTTTGGCAAAGTGAAAGTTAAATTGTTTGGCAATAATGTTCAGATTAAAAAAAAATGGCAATGATGATAATAATAAATATAATAATTTAAGCAATATTATATTATATTATATTCTCGTACAAACATTAATAAAAATTTTGCATTTGTCTTTAGAATTTAGTAACTTTAATAATTTGTGTAATAATTGATGTACAATGTAGTATCATAAATACTGGAAAGCAATTTAATAATTAAATCGTGACGTTTTCAAGCATTCTGAGAATGCTTACTGCGTAATTAAGCAATATGAATCATTTACATACTCGGTTAAAACCAAGAAATACATTTTCATCGTTTAATTTAGACGTAAATTCGATTATCTTATGATTTATCGTATATTTTTACGATTGTAAACCACGATATGCTCCGTCATTCAACAATTCCTAGCTATTCGATAATTCATACGTTTCTGAAACAATAATACACTATTAAAAATCACTATTAAGAGATACTGAAATTATACGAAGCAATATGGAGAAAGGAATATGATTTATTATAATTTATATTTGATTTGAAAATTTAAATTCAACTGATAAATTAAACTTTTGACTTAATTATGGCCATCGAAAGATTAAAGACGATTGTTAATATATACTACTTATGTTAAAAAGATAAAGCAGGGAGGAATTTTTAAAAAGGAATCTAACTGGTATTGTTGAACATTAGAAGTTATAAAAATTTTTAGATTTTTACGTTGCTTAATTTTGAAATTGTTAATTCAATTTAACTTTATTATTAATTAATACTAAAGAGGACATAAAACACAAAAGAAAACTAAATATTAAATTAAATTTTTGTAACATCTGTGAATCCACGATATGACGATATGAGAAATTAGTCATTACTGGAGAATGTTTTATAAATACAAAATAATAAAACGTTTTTTAAATAATATAATAACATATTAAAAATATAAAATACCTTAGATTTTTAATTGATTAAATTAATTTTATTAGTTTTAAACTAATTTTAATTGGTTTAACTATTTTAAGTTAAACTAGTAATTATCCTAGTAATTATATTAATAAATTTTAATTTATAACTTAGTCATTATACCAGTATGGCATTAATTTTAGATTTCAAATTTTTTTTAATTACATTCTTTTTAATCAATTTTCAAATATATTATATAAATATTAATAAGTAAGTATTGTAAAATTTTACCAATTTTTACTATTAATAATTGATCGGATTTAATTAATTTTTTAATTAATTTATTAAACATGTGAAGATAAATTCATGTCATATGAAAATAATATTAAAACCAAATTTTATAAAACCTAAGATTTTGAATTTTAATATTAATATTAATATAATATAATTATATACAATTTTATATTAATACCTTGTAGTCTTAAGTTCAAAATCTTAAGTTTTATCAAATTAATATTAATATTAAATATTTAATATTAATATTACAATCAAAAATTACAATTGATAAAATTTGAGATTTTATTCAAAATACTTTCCAATATTATAAAATCGTTTACATTACAAGAATCATTTTATCGTAATATTATAAATCAGTTTGTTATCAATCAATTGATACTTAAATAATGAAAAAATTAAAAATTTTGTTTTCCTTAAATATTAAATTATCTTGTTTGAATTTCAGCCACACCATTTTCCTACGAACAATCATCTGAGACTGAAATACACCAAATCTTAAAGCCACTTCACTATGATGTAAAAGAATCTCCACGTTTCGATTACTCGTGGTCTCTACCATCATTTCCCTCATTTTCAATAAGTCATTGGTTTAAAAATAACGACGACGCTATAACTATCTTAAAAAAAAGGGTGGATGCATTGGAAAAGTTTCAGAATGAAGCTCTTCAATTATTGAAACAATTAAACGTGGGTAAGTACGCAACAAATGATTTTTCAACAATGAAAATCATTACATAATAAAAACGCAATAAATTACAGCTTTTATCTTTTATAAAAAAGCATTTTTAAAATTTATTACATTAACAATTGATTTCATATTCCTTTAATTATTTTTTATCTTATTTATGTTTTCTTGAATGTTTTAAAAATTGTTATGATCATTTAGAATAACATTTATTATAATTATTAGAACTATTATAATTATTAGACTGCAGATTTCTGTGTATTTATAGGAAATTATACGTACACAATGTAAGAATTACACAAAGCGTACCTATGTAATATGAAAAAATATCTAAAATATAATGCTTATTATAACATTTAATGCGCAAACCAAAATTTAACAAATATGAATCATAAAAATTCTAATCTCCAATCTAATAATTATATGATAATAGTATTTTATGTTATTTTTTTACAATTTTATACAAAACTTCTTAGACTTACTTTTAAAAAATAAATATTAAGTCGATGCATATTAAACATTGCTTTATATAATAAAATTTTAATTACATGTAATTTCTTGAAAATATTAGTTTAATCAAACTAATTTTCATATCATTTAATATAAATACATGTGTAATTCACTTTTACGACTATTATTTTGTTTCAGTATTCCAGTTTTGTAAGAATTGTCATTTTTAGAATTCAAAGAGTTTCAGAACATATATATGATGTTTTCATTCATAAATTTGTTCCATAAATGCTAAATTACATTTAGCTATCTTACAGAAATCTTCAAACTACTTGTCCCAAATTTAATTTTCACAATGACAAGAAACTCACACGAATATTTCGACTATAGATCGAAGTTTATAGATATAAGTTTTTTCAACATTTCACATATAAATTTATTAAAATTGCAAAGAATGTACATAATACGAAAATTTATATAAAATGAGTAAAACAATTTCTTATCAAAGTTCTAATTTTTTATAGCTTATATTTATATTTTTAGTAATATAAATTTGCAGAAAAATTCACATTTTAGTTAAAATTAACAATATAACTGGGTAGTATTGAAATCTGACTGGGTAGTATTGAATCAAATAATATTAAAGTAATTAAAATCAAACTTTAAAAAAAATTTTCACATACATCATCTTAATGTCATCTTTGCACATTAAATTTTTATTTTTTTTTTAATTTTGTTATATTAAAATACTTTCTTTCAATCATGAAATAATACAACAATTACAAAATCAACGAACACATGTTTATTATGCTCTTCTTATTTATTTATCAAACAATGTAATCGCGTAACAAATAAAATACTTTTCCATACAGCGAACACATCTCCATCTCCCCCCAGGCAACTGCCAGATAAGGACCAAATTCAAGATTTCGGAAGTGTGAAGGAAGAGAAAGAAAAACCGGTAAACAACGATACCATTGAAAAGAAAGAGCAGATACAAAGCGATTCAACAACAACAAAGAGCGAGATTACACCTTTCACGATCATAGATAAAGAGACTGTACTAACAACGAAAGCGAATGAAGAGGAAACAGTAACACCGTCGAAAATCGACGATACACACCTTGCTAACGCATCTCTAAGTGAAAACGAACTGCACAGTACCACGAACGAAGACGACAAAAATGTTGAATTGATTGAGAAACCTGAAAAATTGAAAAATTTAAATGTAGCATCGAATAAATTTGATAAACTAAAAATCAATGAATCCGTAGAAAATGAAGAGAATCAGAAGTTTGGGAAATCCGAAAACGTCACCACTGAAGGCATTGAACAAACAACTGAACAAACTAACGAGAAGGATAAAACGCAAGACAATTCTGACTAATGAGATATCTGAATGTCATCGGTAAATGAAATTTCCGGTCGATAACAATGGAATCATTGTGAATGTGAAATGATACAGTAGTTTGTAATAAAAGAGGAACACGAGTGATTTTATAATTTGTATTACTGATGTTATTATCAATTAATTTTTATAATTTGTATCATTGAGTGATTTTATAATTTGTATTATTGATGTTATTATCAATTAATTTTTATTATATTGATGTTATGTTATAAGTGAATCTGAATAAACGTATGTAAGGGAATATATTAATTGGATTTTATTTTCATTTCTTTTTATCGAGTATTTAAAATTTTATGCGAGGTTTATTTTGATTTTATAATACCTACAATATTCGTGTCGACAAAACATGAATAACATAAATAATTTCAATATTTCCAAGTTTTTATGAAACTTCGTAATATGTGTATATACTTATTCAATTTAATATTAGAATTCTATAGTATTTTCGAAATTATTGCTCCAGTTATTATTAAATTTTTCAGATCGTGACAAATTGAAACATAGTTTAATATCGTAATTGTTTAATCATTGGTATATACTATTTTACTCTATTTACTAGCAAAATTTTTAATTTTTAATTTATAATTTTGTTTATATGTTATGTAACATTGTAACGTATCAGAATCTTTCCAACATCAATAGTGGATTTAATTTTGTGATTTGTTATGTATAAAACAATAAAACAATAAAATAGTATAATTATTTTATATATTTATAAATTAAATTACACATTAAATTGCACATTTCACGCAGTGATGACAAAAATATTTAAATGATAAATCATCCATTATTACACATATTAACTCTTCAGGAACTTGGAATTATCAAAAATCTAAAAATTTAATACTGAATGAAGAGTAAATTAAGAATAAATTCATTTATTCTTAACATATTATATTTACATATTTTTGATATGTTTATTCAATATGAACGATTCAATTTGATATATTTATTCATTACGAATTTATTCAATATAAAACAATATATCATAATATGTTATGTCAGAACCTTTAATAAATGAATCAATTTATTTTGTTGTTAATTATAAAATTATCTAGTACGGGTTAAACACTCAAAGGATTAATAACCTTTAAAATTTAATTTAGCATTAATTATATATTTCAACTTTAAACGGATTTTTTCCAATATATATAATTATGACATTTATGTCACATTATAATTCCACTAAAATTTCTGAAGGTACATATAATGTACATAAGTACACAATATAGTCAGAAAAATCTTCTATGATAAGTTTGCAATTACCTTTTTGATTATATTTAAAAAATTGCATTGTCTCAAATTGACAGTATTATTGGATAATCCCTTTTCAGATAATTTCTTTTCGTACATACGAGTCATCGCGTGACTGGAAGTCTATTCGTCGAAGAGTATTACGTGGGTGGACACACGATGAATGTCAATAAGGATTTTAAGGTCGTTCATACTTATTGAAAAAGGGTAGAGAGCAGTCGCACGTAAGTCAGAAGGCTTTTAGAAATGGCCAGGAACATTCTTTACATTATGCCATTGTGGTTTGTGTTATTAGTGACGTGGGCAGGTAAAAATAATTTTCTCAAACCAAAAATATATATCGTGTGGTGTGTGTTTCTCGTCTTTAAATATTTTCATTTATATCTCATCTGTGTGTAATTATCTCATCGCGATATATTGTTTCTATATAAATAATTACTATCCAGTGATTTTTTTAAAGAAACTACTATATATTCTCTATTAATGCAATGATAGTATACGATAATATAATTAAAATGGAAATTTCTGCATGCAATCCATGATAAAGGTAGTGATGATTTGTTGCTGTTTATTTAATATTAAGCTCTTAAGAGATTATTAAATTTTAGAAAATAATATTAAAATAAAATATTTCTTTTTGAATTCATCCTTGTATTCAGAGAATATTAAATTTTTACTTTTTGTAATATTACAATATTGTACAGTAATAATTTGTTACTGTTTATTTAATATTAAGCTTTTATAAAAAAATAAAAGTTACGAAATAACTTTAAAGAAATTTAGAGAATAAATTAAGAATAAATTAAAAGAATATTATAAATAAATTTAGAGAATAGCGTTGAAATGAAATTTTTGTTTTAATTCATCAGTTTATTATTTAAAAACTGATATGAAATATTATATAATTTTATATTCGGAGGGATATTGATTTTTATTTTAATTTTTCCATTTTTCTAATTTTGTTATTTTTGTATTATTATAGTCAATTGGAGATATTAAATATATAAATTGCGGAAATCTTTTTTAAGTCAAAATTTCATAAAAATTTTATTTCATTTTATGTTTTATCTCATTGTTCATTGTTGATAAATATAAATTTATTTCAATTAAGTAATAAGTAATAAAAATAAGTTTCACGTTTTTTATTTTATACTTTGTATGCTTTTGATATATATTATATCTTTATTCATAAAAAGTGAAATGTTTTCAATCATTACAGCATTTTCCGCTAATATCAATTATTTTTTTCTTTTCATAGACATTTCGATTATATAACTTGTTTGTATTTAAATCTATAAAAATCCTACAAATCCATAAAAATCTGCAATTTAATTCTAATTATTTGTAATTATAAAAAGGGATTGAACTGTTAGCTTACATAAAAACCTGAATATAAAAATACATAAAAAGGGAAAATTGAGCACAAAGTATGGTTAATTTATTAATTTAATTTATTGTACTATTTATTAATTTAATTTATTATTTTATTATTGTAACAAATTAATTTATCTAATTTATTATGGTAAATATACATTTTGTGCTTGCTTTCATTCGCGAATTACTCAATTCGTTGAATGTCAAGGTTAGTCTATTTTTCAATGTGTCAAATTAAAATGTGTTACGATCTATTTGTTTGTGTGATGTTCTTTTAAAACAAGAACTAACCATGATAAAACTACAGCTACGGAAGATTTTCTGCTTTAAACGTGGAAGCACGATGGAATATATCTCATTTCGTAGATGATCGCGTTCTCCTCACAGAAGAAAATGAACGACGATGGAACACACCACCGGAGCTTATACCTGAGCAAGTAATCAAGACGTCCAATGCGAAAAGTGGACGATCGTTGTCTATTCCAATCACGACAAATATCAACGTAAACACGGGAAACAGTGCACACTCTTTGGGCTTTCAACTACGGCCTGAAGGCGTTAACTACTTTGAAAGCAACAGCTTCAATCATCCATTGTCTGGAGCGAGTGGGTACGTTTTCGTGACAGAGATGTAACAATAAACCGGGGTTGGGCAAATTTTATTTGAATATAAGGATAAAAAATAACGATTTGATACAAGTAATCATTTTTACTAATTTATTTTAGAAATAACATGTGGAAAATATGTAACTTTATCTCGTGTGTAAATCAAATAAATCATTTCTTGTTTGGATTAATTTGCTGAAATAAAATAACAGGCTGCGGGTGTTTGTGCGACTTTATATCTTTCTGATATAATCAAATAATAAAATTAATTGAATCCAAACAGAAATTTGTTTCATCTATTAAGTATCATGATAAATATTTTACTTTGAATATTTTATTGATTTTACAGATTTGTTTTTCAGTTTCAAACAATTAAATTTCACGTTAAAATTGATCGAAGTATTAATTGTTAGATACAACAGATATGATAAGAAAAAAAATTAATTAATTATTTGTTGAAAAAAATTATTCTAAAATTATTATATTATATCATTCTCACAAATAAAATCATAAGTGTTAGGACACTTATGAAATTTTTAAAGTAAACTTGAAAAATTATTAGAAAATTCGTTACAGAATTATCAGTTACATATGTGGTTAACTATAAAATGTAGAAGATTAGATATTAGATCAAATATTGGTAAATTAAATATTGAAATAAAATATATATGGCAGTGTATATGAAAACTATTAAAAAATTCATTTAGTTAATTAAAATATTTATTAATATTTGACAGAAAAATGTATAAGTTATAGAAAAATACGTAAATAGGAAAATATGAACGTAAAGGATAAATTTTATAGTACCTCGCGTGAGACGTAAGAAATTCCAAATGATTCATTCATGTTTCAGTATGAAAGAATCTATCAATTGAATCATTCTTACTATCAAAGAATTTCTAAATGTAGATATTTTAATTTTTATCTAAATTTAATCATGAAATTTGATTACGAAATTTACAGAATTTACAATTTAAAACAAAAATATACCATATTAAATTGTGCTAAACTGAAATTTGAATATTGTAATTATAATAAGTTAATAATGCTATTTCTAGCTGAACTTGATGTGCTAACTATTCAAATTTTTTTCATAAATATAACACATTCAAGATATTTTGTTAGTATATTTTAAATAAAAGATGATTCATTGACAAGTCATTCAGTAACTTCGTTTTTTACTCTTCAAAATATTAAAAATTCAAGTACACAAAATGTGATCATAATCGTGGATTATAATCATTAATGAAATAATTTCTCGCACAAAATAAAATCTACAAAATTCATAGAATTTACACAACATTTTTCTTTTAATCAATTAAGAATCAAGCATTAAAATAATTCGAAGAATTATGTGAACGTAACATTAATGGAAAATATAAATAAAAAAACAAATTTTACAATTAATAAAAGTTATATCAGAATAATAGATACTCTATAGAAGTCTTAAATTAAGTTATAGACAAAGCAAAACTTTTCATCCTTACTTCACATTTTAAAATGTGATCACTGTTACAATCATTAGCAGAATACTGCGATAAATATAAAAATATTAAAATAAGTAAGTGTAGAAAATTTTATTGATGAAATTTTCTATAAAAATTTAAATTTCATAAAATATAACACATATTTAATAAGAAATATTTTCAAATCTCATGAAATATAATAAATTGTGTAGAATGAATGACGAAATATCAGTGAATGTAAACAGATCTTTGAAATTTTTTCAACAACGTCACAAAATTTAATAATTTAAATTGACTAAAAAAATTGCAATTAAAATACAATATTCAACAATATTCAAATTTTGTTGAAAACAAAGCTTTGAATAAAAAATTTTCTATTTTTCAATTAATTTTCCAACGAAATATCACTTCACGTTTGGTTATGCAATCACTGCAAATTCCATGCAGACTTTATTGAACTTTTTTTTTAATAGCCATTGTTTTTATAGAAAATTTCACTGAACAAGCTTTTTACTAGTTTATTTTAACAGTGTTATATTTTAATATTCTATTAATGACTGTAACATTAATTTGTAATAATTAGAAAAATGCAAAATCACTCTGAATAAAGATTATTCAATGACAGCTGTCGGGTTAGGAAGGTAAGGATGTTAGAAAGACGAATGGGAGGGAGAGAGGAAAAGAAAGACGAATGGACTTTGAGGGTTGTGAGAAAGAGAGAGTTGCAACTACTCGCTAAGGCTTGGCCCCCGCACTTATTCTCCTAGCGAGATTCCGCATACTGCTTGCTTAACGTCGGAGATCGGAAGGACCTCGACGCTAGGCGCACAGCCACTTGCGGCTTGTGTTAATCAGTGTTCGAAACTCGTAGTTTGAGGAATCCTAGGCCGCTACACAGGCCTAGGATTCCTCATTAAAACCCTTTAAATAATGAACTAAAGAAAAATCTATTTTTAATATACACACTTTACTTATTTTTAATATATATTATTATTTTTAATATACACTATATACACACTTTAATATATACACTTTTCAACCTAATAATAAATAACTATTATATTGGTTCTTATAAAAAGTAGTTAGAAAAAAATACTATATATCTATTTGGATGCATATTTTAATAATATAAAATAATATAATTCAATGTATTAATAATATATTGATATAATAATAACATATTTATATATATTACAAAATATACATTTATCAAATATATATCATATATATTATCATTATGTATATATATATTTTAATGTATAAATAATATTTGTAATACTTTAATAAATAATACATACTCTTTTATCTAAAATCCAAATCCAAATCTACTTTTCAAAAACAAATTTTTATCTGAAAATGTACACATTTGAGATGTAAAAATATTTCTAACTCGCATTTTAAAGCTTTTTTCCATTTTATTTTCGTGTTATCTAGTTATTTACGTGATTTAAAATTTCTTTAACAATCATACTCATCTTATTTTAATCATTTTAAAATATTTATAGGAATAGAAACGCCAGTAAACGTGTTAATCCCTTATAATTTAATTCTGAAGTTTTAAGCAAAAGTATACTACTACCAAAATAAATATCATAATTCAATAGATATTATTAAAATATATATACCTTTAAAATATTTTATCTGAATACATAATATTTTTTGTAGAAGTATTGCAGAGTAAGAAGAACATACCGATGTAAAATGATTAGATTGCTATTAAATTCACTGTTATTTATTATTGTATTCATTATTATATCTCCAAAATATTATTTTAAGACAAGAGATTAATTAGTCACAAAAAACAAATCTGCATTTCCTTCTGTATCTCATACGTGTATCTCTGTGTATGAAACTGATTAATAATAATGTGTATACATATCTATTCCCAGGAGCATTTCGCAAAGTCAGTCGGTGTCATTCTCCGCAGGATTAACAGGAATCTCCGGTGCTGTGTCCGGAGCAGTTAGTCAACATTACCCTATATATGATATTCAAGGAAATACCAACAGCCAAGCGGTTGGTTTTGGCAGTGCAGCTGCTTCTTCGTCTAGTAATCAAAACAATCATGCGACTTCTGCTATCACGTCTTCGAAAGGAATGAGTATTCGATTTCCAGGGCAAAGTCAAAATCGACCAATCTGGACCAATATTCGTCCTAATAATAATAATAACGGTAATACTAACGTTTTACAACGTTTTAGTTTAAATTCATCCCAACAATAATAATAACAATAATTTATGCTAATGTTTAAATAATTGTGTAAATAATATTGATGTTCACTAATATTTTCCATTTTACATACAGATTTTACCTGCTAACATTAATAGAAATGTTAATTGATCATCGCGTCACATATCACGTCAAATACACTGTTAATCATACATTTCAATTTAATGATTACATCATGAAAGTATAATATCATAATCAAAATACATAATTTCATACTGTTTATTCATACAATCGATAACCTTGCATGTCTCGCACAAAGATTTTACTGAAATATGTACTTAGTGCATTGAATAAGTTACTCAACGCTTCAATAACGCGTGACTAATAATTAATACATGTCGCGCGCAATTTATATAATGGCTATAAAAAATATTTACATGCTTACTTATTTTTCAATGAAGCTTTTTATGTTCTACATGTCATTTTTATATAATTTTGAATGATATGAAAATAATATTAAATCATAGGAAATTTATATATTTGAGCTTAATTAACATATTAAAGACCATTTCATTTGCAATTTTTTTTTAATCAAATTATACTATCAAAACTTTTCTTTTTTAATGTTTGATGTTTAATGTTTGAGTGAAAGAAAATTTCAAAAATTCGTTCAATATTTTTTCATATTGTACCTTTATCTAGATTTCACAATTTAGTAAAACTGATTCCACGAAATTTAGGGAAATTGAAATATTTGTAACATTAAGATAAATTATTGCTTACTTCTCAATGAATTAAGTATTATACGACTGCTATAATAAGTAATGTTTTTGTACGTTTCGTTCAATCAAATATTTAATTTTCGTAAAGAATTACTTTAGACTGCAGATTTTTATATATTTTCAGAAAATTTAAAGATATAAAAGTACATATAATATGAAAAAATACATAATATAGTTCTCAAATCATTCTAAAATATTCATAGAAATAAGAAAGCTAATCACTGGCAACCACTAATTATTAAATACAATAGAGCTCCCCATATCCAAATTAATAAAAAGACAAATATGTTCAGTTAACGAAATTTTCAGATCAGAATTAAATGCTTTTTACTTAAGATAAAAATAAAAAATAAAATGGACAATAATTATTTCAAATAAGATAAGGAATAAACATCAAAATAAGCTATTCGAAATAAGAACGAATGCAAATAAATTACACTACATTTGAAAAATAAATTATTTCCAAATGATAATTTCAAATAACAATTCAAAATAAAAAATAATACTTTTTTACGTATATATGTATGTTAGAATATCATGACAGAATAAAAATTATTTTCCTGATAAAGTCAAATTTCTTCATTTCAAATAATTAACATTATAAATAATAAAATAATGTAATCGGATAATATAATAAAATATAATCAAATAATAATAATAAAATATTTTCCAATACTTAACTAAAATAACAAATAACAAATAAAGTAAAGATTTTATTTGCTTAACTATTTAAATAAAAATTTATTTTAATAATGCCCAATTTGTTTTGGATAGTAGATATTAAATTGCATATACTTAAGTGAAAATTAAGGAATCAATTTATTTTATTGTTTAAGAAGTTAAATATAAATATAAATGCTATATATTTTTTGTTGAATTATCTAACTTTTAACCTACGTAGTTCCGTAAAGTTGCATTCACATTTAGTAAGTTCTTTTTCAATTATGAAAAACATGGCAAATATATAATAATCATATAAAATAATTAGCAAGAAAAAGCAGCAGTTACTAGTAAATATTCTGTTCAGATATTAAAATATTCAAATATGGGAAATTATTGTACCATATTTCTTTGATAATCATAAAGAAATTAGCAAGTAAAATAGATAGAGATTGTCTAACTGTAACTTGCTTTTTTAGGTCACCATTCTTCACGTATGCCAAAATTAAACATCACAGTAAAACCGCAACGTGAACAAAATCGTGGCCCAATTAAATTACACGTTTCGGCACATGAAACAAGAGGGAACGATAATCAACCAAAAATTCATATACACAAATGGCAACCTAATTCTGGAAATTATGACGATGATGAACAAAGATGAACAAAAATATATAAATAACTTCAATTTTAATAACTTTATTTATTTTGTAATTGTCTTTTCAGTTAATTGATGAGACAATAATGAACAAAGATTAACAACAGTATACAAATAACTTCGATTTTATTTTATTTATCTTACGATATTTTAATAATGAAATAAATGAATAATTTTTAATTTTAAATTTAGATACAAAAAGTTAAAGTATATATATATAAATAGAACTTATATCATGCAAATATCTTTTTATCTTTTAGTTCTTACAATATAATTCATGACTAAAAGTTTTAACAACATAAACAACATAAAAACAGGTACATTTATTGTAAATTATTTTCCATTCAAAATGACAAATTGATTAAATTGATTTATTGATCAAAAATGAAATTCTGTAAAAAATTATCCTTAAGCATTCAATATTAATTATTATCTTTCTAAAATAGCTCTGTTGAATTGATTTCGCAAAGAAAATGCAAGTGAAATCGTGAATTAAAAAATAGAAAATATATACGTACATAAGTACATATAAAGCAATTTCCAAATACGTATGCAAACGTTATAATTTTAAATTAAAAATTACAGATAAAGTAAACTCGTTATTTCACTCGTCGTTCTTCTTTAAGAATATTTTCTAGAATTAACAGATAAATATAACAGATAAGTACATAAATTGTTGATGGACATGTTTCACAATTTTAACAAGTCCATTCATGTAAAAATGAAACAGCGCAATAGAAAAAAGAATTTAATTTTTCACAAAAAAAAGTATAAGTAATGAACTTTCTAAAACCGAATAAACATTTATCTAGTTCCATGTCACGTCCAATGAATTTAGTTCTAATGGTAAGTAGGCGAAGGAGGATTTCAAGGTCAAATGATAGTTTTGATCTACGTGCGACATCTTTAGAATTATTGATTTCTACAGATGAAGTATAGAATAGACATATCTTATGAAATATCTTGATGTTCTGAATTACTGATGTGGCAAAGAAAAATCATTCAATATTTAAAGAACAATGAATTAAATTGTAAAAAATTGTCGAAATTGATTAAATAGTAAAACTTCATTTGTGCAATAAATGCGCCAGAGCACGTACCTTTGAGTATAGGTACAAACAAGGTATATAACCTCATCACAGACCTCGTCTATACTTTGGGATAAAAGGATTCTGTTTTAACAACATTCTTAACGTTATCATAGTATGATAATCACTGGCGAGGTTTTAACAAATGCTATTTGTATCTATTTGTACTCTTTATATTATAAATATCAAAATATAAATGAAATACTTAATAGTATAGGTCTATCATTATAAGAATAGATTTATTATCAGTAATATTCTTTATTCTATTTAATTAAGAATCACAGATGAGGCACAGACGAGGCACAAGCACAGACAAGATCATATATTTCGTCTGTGACATTGCGTTTATATTATATAAATTATAATATTAATTTTAATTATATAATTTATAATATAAATTTCTATGTTGTTGTAGAACCCGTATTAAATTCATTTGCTAGTTTTTACAAAATTGAATTTTTTCTTATTTTTGTTTCATCCTTACAATCAACGTAATATAGTGATATAATTTTAAAATATAAAATACAAAAAAATTATAAAATATAAAATTTTTCAATTCTTTACATTACAAAATTAAGGAATAATATTAAAATAATAATGGTAAACTAAATGACAAAATTGTATAAAAGAACAAATCAATTTTGTTATTTATTCCATTTTTATTAAACATTCTTCACAACTTACTTCTTTTGCAATTTATTTCGGAAATCAAAGTTATGATTATATTAAATACTAAAATGTTCTTCATTACGTTGTAAATAATTTATTTACATAGTGTGAAATACTAATATGAAAGAAATCGTAAAATTATAATCAATACTAAAACGAAATATTTAATGACTATGCACATATATTTTAATAATATATTAGATATTTATATTTGTATATAAAAAATAAATAAATATAAAATAAAAATTTTACATCGTTGATTTTACCAACTTGGCTGACTTAATTGAATCTAAATTTCTTACAGTAAAATATAGAGGGCACAACGTGTGATTTTTATACACGATCGATATTTTAGTACAAGAGAGTCAATGCTTATAAAATAACAGCTCTATCTTATATTTTTTCCGTAACAAACGATTAATCTCGTTACAATAACAAAAAATCAGGTAATACTAATCATATTTACACACATAAATGCATATGCAGATTCATAAAATTAGTTTAATTTTTAATTCATTTATTTTAATTTCTAATAATGTACATATTGTATATTAAGTGAACATAAATTAAATGTAATTATGCGTAGTTACATTTAATTTTTCCAATTCTGAAAATTATAAAGTACATAAAACATTCCAGTTTAATTAAAAATTTTTAATATCTTTACGTTCGAATTAAACGTGCAAATTAAAAATAGTTCTGAAAAAACATGAAAAAGTACATAGCAAAATATCTGTAACATGAAAAAGAACGTAAAATTATGTATTTTTGAATATAATGAAATTATATTCATTTATTTTTATATTTCTAATATATATATTTACAATTTTTAATATTTATTTTTAGAATATTTCATTTGAGAAAATTTTATCTAGATTATGCAATATTTATTTTTATTTTTAAGTATTATAGTAAGATATTAAATATTTAATAAATAATTTAATATATAAAGATAGATATAAAACATTTAAATATTACCTATATATTATATATTATGTATTTAAATATTTATTAAATATTTACATATTATTTATTTTTTATGATGGAAGTATTAACTTTGTAAATATTTCTCCTTATCATTAAAATTAATTAATTAGCAAAAGTCGTATTAAGAATAATATTAAAAATTTTATAAAAAACAGAATTCGGGCGAATAATTAATAATTTGAATTATTTTCATATGTAGAATAATTTCCCATTATTCTGCAATTGTTTTTCTTTATCACATAACTTTAAGTATTCTTAATAAATTTTCGAAATCGATTTTCTCGAAAACTTAACTTTCCGAAAATGAAAAAATTCTACATATTCTACATATTTTCTTATTTTTCCATAAGGAATCATATTGTGATATGTCTGTTTTTACACTTTTATTCTGGATTTTATGTATGTCACATAAGTACATGCTTAATATTTTTTATGATCTTTTTTATCATTCAGAAGAATTATCTTTTGTTTAATGATAACATTTTAATATACAATATTTTCAGAATCTACATGAGCAACAAGTGACTTATTAAAAGATATGTAAAATATATAATAAAGAGAAGAAGATAATTTTAAACATTCCACCCTTGACAAGTTTTGAAGATTGAATGAAATATTTCTTGAAATATTTCTGAATATTAACATCTTAATCTTTTTCAATGTGTTAACCTTTTTGTAATTGAGCCATGTAATTCAACAGATTATATAAACTGAGTCTATTGAATAGATAATACATATTTACGTGCAAATAAACATTATATAAGGAAATATCTATGATAAATATCTAAGAAAAAGTACAATGGTTAGACTGCAAATTTTTTTTTCATTTGTAAGAAATTTAAGAGTACAAAAATGTAAAAGCACAGAATGTAAAAGTATCTATATAAAATAATATACGAAAGTATTATATATGAAATATGGAAGCTCTAAATTTTTATTATAATATATAATATGTTTATAATAGATTAAATAAATTAAATCTATTGTAATTTATAAGATTATGAGATTATAATAGATTAAAAGAAATGAAAATTCAAGAAAGAAAATATTTCTTTGTTCGTCTTTATAACAATATAAATTTGTAAAAATTTTCTGATAGTCTAATAATGACATAAAAAAATTAAAATTTGTGTGGACTGGCTGTACAGTTTAACTTTTAATGATTTATATAGTTAAAAGCAATTTTTAAAGGAGTACATTAAAACATGCTAATAATAAAAATTAAATGATACTTAACTGCCGAATTAAAAATAACTGATTCTAAAAGGTAGTTACGTTTTATATGATCATTAACATATGTATATTATTCGAAATAATTTTCAACGAATTTCATATAAAATTAAAAATTCTATGAATTCTTTTTCCTATGAATTTCTTTACACTTGTTGTTTCGAGTTATTTAGATAAAGGATATGACTATCGAGATCGTTTTGTTTCTTCTTAAAAATTAATTAAATTAATTAATACATACATAAGTCACAATTTCCTTTCTGATATTCCAAGAATAGATTTTATTATAGAAGTCAGTGTTTTTTAAAACTTGATTGCTCTTTTATTCTTTTTCTAGTTTAACTATTTTAACACTGTAAACAATGTAAACAATGTTTAAAAAAATATTTTACATTATTGTATTTAATATATTATATTATCTTATATTCCATTTATTAATTTTTTCCAACTAATCCCTACTTATTATAATACTCATTAAAACTAGTGTTTATTCGACTTAAGTCCTTTATCTATAATACATATTTCAACTCTACATATGTGTATATATATATATTCAAAATATATATGAGTTATAAATTAATTAATTTATTTTCATTGAAATATACTTATAAAAATATATTCATTCAACATAAATACAATTAAATAACACCTAAATTAAATATAAATATAAATACATTTAATTTAGATTTATTTTAATTATATTTATTTTATAAATATAAATAAATATATTTATCGATTTTCATTTAATTAAAATTGTATTTTTAAAAATTTATTATTATTTTATAATATGTCTTAAACATTTGATAGATTTAAATTTTTGAAATATAAAAATGTTTCTTTAATAAAACACATTATTAAACACATTACTAATTATTATTAATGAAAATTAATAGTAAGATTTGTAAAATGGTCTACTTCATCATATTCCTTTAAAAATGCAAATTCTGAAAATATCAAGAAACAAGTTGTTATAGAAACGAAACAAATATGTAGTGAGAGTTAAAACCTGTATAACTAATAACGTCACTGTCCAAAATCACGAAAAATTGTATACGAAGAATATTTCCAACAGATTGCTTAAAATACATATATTCAAATTCTAGTCCAAATTTATTGACAATTTATTGACAGCAAAATAATAAATGTAGTAACTTTTTGTAGAAATTAATTTACGCGAATTGTCGCGAATATTGATATAGTGATTTCAAAATCCACATTTGAGACCTTTTTGTTTAATTCTTTTTTTCTTTAAGAAACGTGTTAATAAAATGCTTAACGATAGCTATGAAGAATTTACATAATATTTTTACATTGAATTATTTCCAATAAAATAGTCTTGTTTCATGCTTATGAGGTATACAATAACATAGGTAATTGTTTTAAGTGATTCTAAAGTGATTCTGGCGGACGTCATTTGATGTGATTATATTACAGGTAATTTAAAAAATCCCCGTTCGTGGATAAAACATCTAATTTACTGGTCTCTCTAATTGCATATCGGTATATATCGTATATATATGAACATCGTATATTGTTTACCAGTGTTAGTGAACAATTAAACTTTACCTCAGTTCCAGTTTCCAAGAATATATCCGGATACACATTGATTTTTCCTCGTATTATACATTTGGTAAAATTAACAAGAAAGATGAGTGATGTATACTGTATGACATTGTTTTCTTTTATCATTATCGATCATATGTTACTTTTCATAAAAATGAAGAGAAATAAAATATAGCTTAGTTTAAATATTAATGTCTGATGATTGTTTTAAAAATTTTATGAGTGTCGATATTAATTTTGCAAACAAATTTTTGTATTTTTTTTTTTTACTATTTAATTAAAAACTATTTTATTTATCTTTAATTACTTTTACTAATTAATTAAATTTTTATTATATATTTCTCATTCGTTATTAAACTTTTTGATAATTTTATTGACTATTCAAAAGTAATAAACCTTATTTAGCTATTTTATTTTCATGGATAATGAATAGTATGTTAGATAATAATTATTGTATCGACTATACTGGATAAAATGCGGACTTAATTTTATTAAAAATCTTTGCAACTTAAAGATACGAAAATATACAAAATATACATAATGTACATACAAAAATATATAAAATATTCAAAGTAGAATATTTATTATAATTTATTATAATTTAATATAAGTTCCATTTTAATATTAATTGTAAGTGAAAAATAATGATGAGTAAAAAAGTTAATTGTAAAATTAATTGTAAATAAAAAATAATAATAAGCAATTTTTATTTTAAATTGTGCCTAATGTTCTGCATGAATTTTTGGTGTAATTTACAACACTGAAACATAACTGATATTGTAAATATAATTATTACTCAAAATTTATTTATATCAAATATAAAACGCATAACGATAATAAAAATTTAAGAAATGTTTCATTTCTGCAATGTAAACTCAATATCATCTTTTAAATGGAATTATAATTTTTTCCTATTATATTGCGTAGTAAATAATAGAGATTAAGTTCGCTTTAGAAAAATTTTTTATTACATTATTGCAAATGCCTGAAAAATCGTGTGAACATTACGTCGAGATTGTTCCATATACATATATCTTGAGTTTACTAAAAAACTAAAGCATTTTATGTTGCGTCATATGTTGTAAACTTAACACAGGAAAATTTTGATTAACAATTTTTTGAATAATACATATTTTTTGATCAATAATTTTTTGTTACAAATACTTGAGAAATTGTGTCAATTGTTAAGCGAAGCACTCTACATGACAATTTCTAACTTTTTAAAATATATCTATAATAATAAAAATGTAATGTTAAAATTTGATTTATGCTGTATTGTGAAAGCTGATTGTTTTATTATATTATTTTTTGTTAAATTATATTATTTTTTTTATGGATAAAATGAATGAACTAAACAAAAATTTTTAAAAATTGAATTTTTAAATATATATTTTTAAATTTTTAATTTTCCTTTTGTTTTTATTAATACATAGAATAAATGTTTTAATCATTATATTACTCGATTATTTACTGTATTTTAACATTAGTTTAATTAGATACTTATTTATTAATAACTAACAATAATGGGAATAACAATATTGGGAAATAAAATATTGTTTATTAGACAATAGATAATAGATAATAGAAAAAAAACCAAATTATCTAATAAATAATAATTAACAATAGTGAAGCTTCCTGTATGCAACCTTTCATTATACAATCATATAGTATAGCATATTCCAACATCAGAATGAATGTATTAATGCAAAAAATCTGTCATTCGTAATGTTGGAAAATAATTTATACGATATGTATACGGAATAACACTACCGCTGGATATACCGGAAAAATATAAATTAAATAGTATAATTACGTAAATCATGATCATAATTAAAGATAATTAGAGTTGTTTACAATTTTAAGTTTGTGAACAGACAATTTATTATTATTATTTTCATTTAAATAGCATTTTATAGTCTTGATTAATCTTTTTCATCAAAGAATAAATGTTTGTGTGTGAAGCGGTACAAAAAAGTGGTTTTTATTTTTTAAAATTATAATTTTAAAATTTTTGTTTTAAAAAGAATTTATCCTTATTTTTATTTAAATTGCATTTTATTAATTATAAATACAAATTTTGTTATTATTATTTAAATAGAATTTTATAACATCTTAGAAGGTATTTCATCAAAAAATGGGAGATGTTGCGAGAAATGATGGCATACATAATAAACATTCAAAGACACAAAAATTACTAAAAGATTTCTCGCCCTTTCTAAGTTTTACAATATTTGAGGCCAATAAATTTTTACAATAAAGGTCAATTTGTTTTATTGAAATTGTATTTCATACTCTTCATTAGAATAAAATAGAAATACAAAGAATAAAATTATTTAGAATAAAATAGAAAATACAAAGAATAACATGTGTGTTTGAAAAATATATTATGAAAAATAGTACATATATAAAAATACAAAAATTACAAAAGTTCCTAGTATTTTAGTATTTTTAGTTTAGTATTTTAGTATTATTATTTTTATTTGAATAACATTTTATAGTAGTTTATTATATCTTAGAAGATACTTCATCGATCATACTAAATATATATGTATTAAAAAATACCACTTTGCAAGAAACGTTTGCAAAATATTGCTAGACATAATAAACATAAAAGTTATCGAAAGGTTTCTATTTACTTTCTACAAACTGTTACTTCTTTTGGTCTTTGTTGAAGAATGTGATCATCGAAGTCCTTACTATTCATAGATATCTCTATAGGCCAAGGTTACAAAAGATTAACATTCTGAAACAATCAACAGGAAGTACATGATGCGGTTACTTGTCTAATAGCTTTCAGATTTTTATAATTTGTACGATCCACACGAATCAATGAGCTCACCATTTTGCTTAGAAAACTTCATAAATCAATTCAGGTAGACATGAAAAAGAATGAAAAAAAACCACAACAAAATGTTTGGTTTTCCTAGTATCACCTCTAATTATCTCTGTATATCATTGAGATTAACATAAATTACATTATTAATGGTTCATAGACGAAGTTTTTTCTCTTCTACATTAATAGGAAGTTTCGCGAATATTTTTTTTGTGTTATGTTATTTAATTCAGTATAATATTAAATATTATATATAATATAAATTAGTACATTATAAAGTAGTATAATACTAAATTATTATACGATTAATGTAATTATTAATTATTATTATATTCTTATAAAAATACATAATTATTATATAATTAGATTTAATTTAAATATGTATTAAACAATATATATTTAATAATTATTAATTATCAAAATAATCAATATTGCATTATACTATTAAATTATTGTATTACATGTAATATTTATATCGTATTATGTTATATATTATATTATATATAACATAATATTTGATATTAATATATATTAATATATAATTATAATTATTTCTCATTTGTATAATATAAAATTATTTTAATATGTTATAATATGTTCATACTATATATTAATATAATACTAAATAATTATATTATTGTGTATTAGGAAATACTGTATATAATATACTGTATTATTCTATTATTGTTTAGTTTACGTTTATTCGAACACAATAAAAAACATATAACATTTGAATTTTACATACCACATTTTATATGTCGCATCTCAAAATTTGAGTAACATTAATTCTTTAAACTGAATATTGTTTATTATATTTCCGCGTTTAGTTTTCAATATATTTATCAAAATGTACATTTCTTCAAATTGAATTTTAAAAATAGTATCAAGTAAATTTCTCTTTACGTATTTTCTTAATAAATGCAATATCTTTGAAATTGTATTATTTCTCTGAATTATAATACTGTAAAAATTTTATTATTAGCACATTCAAAAAAAGATTAAGTCATGACATAATCAGCCAGAAAAAGGATCATGACAGTTCAAGAAGTATATGCGGTACATATTTGTGTGAATCATGTAAAATATACCTATATATTTGTTAAGTGTGTATTGCCTCCATTCTCTCCTTCATTACATCTACGCATTCTACTATCTAGTATTTCTCTACGTAAATATTCATTCATTTATTTATTCACATTGAAACAAATCTGCATTTCTCTAATTATAAAATTATTTATTTATTTATTTTAAATTCTATTCATAAAAATTTGAATATATATAAATATTCGCATAATTACAATTATTATAATATATATATATATAATAATCTTATATTATTATATTTAATATTATTATATATGTTCTTATATACTAGTATGTTATGTTATTATATTAGTTCAAATATTTTTATTATTGTTATTATTATCCTCAAGTAACTTAAGAATTATATAACCATTAATATATTAAATATTATTAAGTATTATACAATGTATATTTAAATATAATTAATATTAAAATTTAGAAATACAATTAAAATATTAAATATAAATATGTTGCCTAAAACTATGTTACTATTAAACATATATCTTAATTCGAATTAATAATTAATAAAATTATTTTTAATCTTTATCGAAAGTTGATATTTAAGACGAAAATTATTTTTATTTCTAGCAGTAAAATTCGCTTTTCACACATGATAAAATATTACATATTTAAATTAAATTAAAAGTCATTAAAAGTCATTAAAAAGTCATTATTTATTTAAAAACAATGAAAATTGTTCAGTACTATAAAACGATGAACACTGCATGTATCATCTCGTAAGATAATAATACCCAATTTGGCCTTGAGTATCAATGCAATGCAGTAATTAATTTGAAGAAAAGGAAAAAAAGAAGTCAAACACATGTGTGCAGTAAGCCTCTACATCGTAATTTTATATTTTTATTTTAAAGATTATGTGAATTTAAGTTATGTGAAATATCGTTAGATATAAACAACGGACGCTTTTCAATAATTTCTGTTCAAAGATATTTTATTTAACTCGAATTTATTATGCAATCGAAATGACGATAGACTTCAGGAGTCTTAAATATAGAAAAATGAAGAAGAATACTTTTTAAATCTTTTACATTTTTTATTCAGGAACAATGGACATACAGAAAATATTTGCATATTGAATATTTATCAACTACACCACAAATTTTTATACCTTTGTAGAAAATCTTAAAGTATAAAATTACACAAAATACACATTCATATTACATTATACACATTTATATTGTTATAATGAATAATTCATGTTATTCATATTATCATATAATACGTATATAAAATATTTATGGCATTGTGGACAATAAATTAATTTTTTACCGAGAAAATTTTCTATTTTTTTAATTATATTCTCAGAAACACGAATTTGAGAAGTAAAAGTTCACTATATTATATATTATTATGAACTCTATTGACGATTTATACTATCTGCTCTGTTTATTTTATTTTCACTAGTATGAGATGTTATTTTTTAGTGTTGTTGATGTCTTAATATAAAACGTTTATACGTAAACTCTTTTATCACATATAACTAAGGTCAGATACAACGTACGCATTAACTACCAACATTATTCAACACGTTCGACGAACTGATAAACCAGTTAATTTTTTCAATTTCACCTCTAATCTCTTTGACATAACAAAAACGTGTATCCAAATAGTTTACGCAAATTCCACGAAACACAGAATGATCGCTGATTAAAGCTCGATTATCAATGCATACTGTTTCCTGGATACGATACGCGTTGATAAGTAACCATACTTCTCTCAGCATCGTACAATGCAAATACAACTGCTCCTACTTTTGGTTATCACGGCCCTTTCGGCTGCTCCAGCTAAAGGTAAGAAAATAATGCACATTCATGTATGCAAATTTTTTCACTCATTTATAATAATACCGAATACTGTAACGAAATTGCGATCGACTGATATTGTAGCAAAGTGTTAAACGAATATGATTTCACTTGAAAGCGACATTACAGTGTGCACGAACGCGTGCAACTGGAATTCCCACGGAAAAACCGAAAATATGAGGTTTTTAGTGGTAGTAGACGAATGCGGCAGTGGAAGAAGAGGTGGCTCAACGCATTACATAATTGCCTTGAAGTAGTGCGTGTATAAAGATCGATGGCTATAAAAGCAGTAAGATGAAAGATCAGATGCACAGTGCGATCTGAGAGTCATCAGCTCTCGACAATGAGTCGCGAAACGACAAAGAGTTTTAGGGCCTTGCTCCTACTTTTGGTTATCACGGCCCTTTCGGCTGCGCCAGCTAAAGGTAAGAAAATAATGCACATACATGTATGCAAATTTTTTCACTCATTTATAATAATACCGAATACTAACCATGCTTAATTTATCAAATTATTTATTATTTGCTCTGATTTCAATATCTGTTATTTTTTATTGATAATGAAATATTGAAAACATCGAAAATTGAGTATAAGTCATAATAAATAGAATGGTTCGTAACTAGTGATAAAAATATATTATAGGATATTAAAATATATTATAGGATATTAAAAATAAGGTGAAAATGTGAAATAAAATTTTTTCAGACAAGGTTTTGTTTTCGAGAAAAAAAATTCAATTATATAATTATCAATTATGCTTAAATATAAATAACTGAAATTTCTCGGGAATGAACAGTAAACAAAAGGTTATTTTATTTATTTAAGAGATAAGTCAAAAGTATAGAGTAGAAATTTTTCGTAAGATATTTGGCTTTTGATATTAAATTTATAAATTTATTAAATATATGTTTATTAAGCCAATTCTTAATTAAACATCCTCAGAATCTATTTTCTTCAAATGAGATTTTAAAGCCAAAAATTAAAATAATCTTCTACCGATTATACCCTATAATTCAGAATCAGCTAGATTCAAATGATATATTTAATATATTTTCAAACTCTCAAAAACAAAGCAAAATTATTTCATATTTTTGTTTTATTTTTATATCAATAAATAACAAACATAGAATAAATATTAATAAATACAGAATATATTATATTATAATATATATTAATAAATATAGAACTGTTAATTAATTGCTGCAAACTATTCTGCGTTTAGCGATACAGAGTAAACATTAGTCACAAAATATTCCATTTCGTGATGCAAATTTTTTAATCAATTCACATAATCTATCTGTAGAAGATATGTAGTAGATTGATACATATCAAATGTCGTTTTATACATGTAGCAATATCATAAATATTTATATCGTTTTATGCTTCGTTTATCATAGATATTTAATCTAAACTACTAATCTTCTCGGGATTATATAAACCAAAGAGAACGTTATTGTATTGTAATAACTATTATAATTTTAATATTCAAAATGATTTTACTAATTTTTGTATATTTTAAATGAATAGAGTTTTCCAAACATAAAAAAGGAAGATGTGCCAGTGACATCATTAACCACAAACATATCACTTAATAATTACATAAAATTGAATTGCTATCTATTAATGTTTGATATATGCAATAATATGCCTTTGGTTTACTTTACGCATGATATTAACTATTATTATATAAATAAAATCATATGAATAAAATAGTCATTTAACTAATTTCATTCCTTTAGAAACTATAGCGTATACTAACTATAGCGTAAACTATATCAATTATACAAATTATAAATGGAAATTAATTTTTTTAAAAACACACAAGTGCAGTTCTTGTTTAATTTCATATTTATTAAATGTCATTTTATTTCAAATGTACAAATTAATTTATATATAAATATATAATTTTTGAAAGTACTATACCTTAATAAAGAAAAAAATACTATTCAAAAAGTTTAGATATATAAAAATCAATGTATCGAGTTGCAAAGTAAAAAATATCAAATATCCAAAATTTAATTAATGTAAGACAAATATTTATTGATGATTTACGAATTAATAAATGTTCTTTTATAATAAACTTTTAGAAGAAGTAACGACCACACCTTCCAATGAAGAGGAACATACTTTATCAACCGACTTGGTGCCTCCTCCTTATCCACAAAAAGAGGAACACCAATATATGGTTTTCGTTATCAATTATTTTGGACTGAAAAATGCTAGCGGCGAAACTTCCGATGAAATATTTGAAAATGATGTCATCAAAAACGTGCCAGAATTAACAGGTGACTAAAAGCAAATTACATCCTGAAATATAAAAAAAGGAATAAAAGAGAAGCTTAAAATAATTGAAACTTAAAATATTAAATAAAAAAGTTTAATAAAACTATTAAATACTAAATTGCATGTAATATTTAAAAAAAAAAATGTTATATATGTATATTTAATTTCAAGAATATATCGTATATAAATCAAGATTTTAAGAATTTAAAATTAGTTTCGTATCTTATTAAGTTTTATTTTTTGAATTTTATAGTATATTAAATTATAACTAATGTATGGATGCATTTAAATATGATAAATTTGAACATGCAAAAATGTACACAATCTATATAATATACAAACGCATACAAAACATGTAAAGTAGGACATTCATTATAACATTTTATGCAAATAAATTCTAAGAATTACGCTCAGATTTGGCTGAAATTTTGAAACAGATTGTTTTAGTAACTGAAAAGTTAAGACTCAAAATTTTGTGAAACGCATTTTATCATTTTAGTATTATTCTCTCTATTATCGATATAACATAAAAGAAAAGAATGCTCAACATACTTTGTATAATATATGTACAAAAATATTTTCGATATAATTATGTTAAAAATATTTTAAGTATTAACTTAAATATTGTTTAATGTAAATATTGTTTCTACGTAAGACTACTCTATTTTTAAATATTTGCTAAATCAAAGCATGGATGTTTTTCGAAATTTTGTCTAAATCTCTATTTAGATTCCATTTTTTTACTTATATTCGTAAAAATTCAAAAATGCATACAAAAATCCACAGTCTAATTTTTACATTATAAAAATCCATAATTTAAATAATTACATTATTCTCTTACGCGATATGTTTTAATGATTAAAAGAAGATAAACAAAGCTTCTCTTACTCATTTTACAAAAACATTAGCGAACTGATTTAGGTCATTGTGATTCTCATTGTCAACCACGCAAGGTAAAAATAATCAAAGTATCATACATATGTATTAACAAAGTAATCACAATTAGCTAATCAGAATTTAATTAAAACAGATCCAACTATGTTATTAATCATCGAAGTCGATGACAATGTAGAAGACACTAGTATTGCATCGGTGGATCTCGACAAATTTGCAGACGAATTAAGAGACAAAGGTTTCAATGCCGAGAAGATCAACCGGAATGGTGAAACAATAGTTGTCAGATTGAAACAACAAGGAAACGACAAGGAAGATGCAAAGAGTACATTTTCGTCGAAAGAGAAATTGGATAAATTACAGAAAATTCGTAACAAGAGATCAACGTGCCTTAAGTGTGGTGGAGGCGGATATCCTGGTGGCGGTGGCGGGTATCCTGGTGGCGGAGGCGGATATCCCGGAGGTGGTGGTGGATTAGGAGGTGGCGGTGGATTCGGAGCTGGTGGCGGATTTGGAGGTGGCGGTGGATTCGGTGGTGGAGCAGGAGGTGGCGGGGGATTCGGAGGTGGATTAGGTGGTAGCGGGCTTGGTGGACTTGGTGGACTTGGTGGACTTGGACAACATAAAGGATACAATAAAGGAGGATGTGGAAGCGGAGGATGTGGAGGAGGAGGATATCCTGGTGGAAGTCAATCTCCTGGCTATGGAGGTCATCCCGTCGGTGGTGAGATACAATTTCACGAATAAAATTATCTTAATGCAATTTTAATTTCTTAAATAGCGATTACTCAACTTACTAAAATGTAATGTTCTATATTTATCTTACTAAGATGTACACGTTCGTTAACATCTTAATTTAATCTCACATTACTTAAACTTAAATTACTTGTACGTAAACTATTTGCTATATGAAATTTTTTGGCATTGAGCAGGTTATCCAATGTAGTAATTAATTTCCTGTTTTAATCAATTTCTTAAGACGTGAATGCTAAGTCTTTTTTAAATATAATGTGTATCATTAGCTTTTCCAATATAACGTGTGTCACGAAATTTTGAACCTATATGATTCAATAAGTTTTACTTGACGTTCAATATTTTCTAGCATTGCAAGAATTGTAAAGTTAAATATTTTATATTTTATACGGAAAATTCAAGATGATATTTGTATCTTGAGAGAAAAGCAAAATAAGAAAAAATTAGTCATCACATTTTCTAATACCAAACAATTTTTGTACGAAACATTGTTCATACATATAGTAAATAGGTTGGTGCAGTTAGATATTACACTCTGTAATATGGAATTAAAAACGAGATGAGAATATTTCAATTTTTTCAGTATTAAATCAAATCGGCAAAGAGTATTATAAAATTATTATGAGATGCACATAATATATAAATATTAGTTATATTATTTGTTACTGTAAATATTAATTTTGGTACAAAATTATTTGTATATATACTTTAACAAAGATACTCCAATAATTTGAGCGTGTGTTTTAACGTGTTGAAATAAAACATTAAACATAACAAATTATTGTTAATAGTAATAAATAATAATATAGATAAGCTTTAATTATTTGGAATTTGGAATTTAGCAGGTTTATAATTTGGCAACTTATTAAATAAACATTTAATGCAATTGTGTTAATGCTATTGCTTCAGAATTTTATGCATGCGAATTATTATATATTAACAAGGATGCAATTATATTATGCTGCTAATATTGTATGATGGTAAATTATTAATGAAAGCATGAAGCATATCGCATACCATATATTTTATGTCATTCTGAAGCTATTAAAAAAAGGATACAGTGTATTGCCGCTTCCGCTTCTAACATTGGCTTGTTTTTATAGGATATCAAAAAGTTATACCCGTTATTGTTATACCGGTTACAGGCGGTGGATATCCATCGGGCGGTGGCGGTTGCAGCACATGGTACGTATTCAAATTTTTTCTTAAAATATTATAAACTATGTGTCGAATCTCGAACAACAAAGTGATTTCATAATAAGTATTTATCTAGTCAAGTTTATTTATAAGTCACTGAATTTTGTAATACTATTATACAATTTCTGCTTATTTCACTGGTATATTTATTAATCTTTTGGGTGCTTAAAATTATCAGAAGTCTAGTGAACGAGCAGCATATAACAAATTAAGAATACATTCATTCTTAAATATATACTTTTTGGTATATTTATTTAATGATTATAATATATTAATAAATCTTCTTTGAATTTTTAGTAAGTAAATTAAACATTTTATTATTGCTTATAAGATTATCTGTATAATACTCTATACTAACTATAGTAGAGTATTATGCAGAGAACTAAACAGTCAAAGCTTTAAACGACATTGATTGTTCATTTAATATTATTACTTTTTTTATTAGTAAAAATTCATAACAAAATGAAATGGACTTTCTAAATTATACTATAGACTAAAATTAAACTAAATTTTTATATAGAATCACTCAGAGTTTAACAGTTGAACTTCTTTAATATATTCTATGGATATAATCAAATAAAAAATGTTATGTCAAATAAGAAATTAATACATAATCATTTAAAGAATAATAATTTATGAAATAATACCTAAATTGAAAAGATTCAGACTTAAAATTTTTATAAATGCCTAATTTTCTATGAATTCTATTCCTAGTTGAGTTAACATGCGTAACATAGATAAAGATTTTTAAGACATAAAGAAGGAAGCTGTTTCAATATTTAAAAAGCTATAAACGCGATATCCATTATAAACGATACACGAATCTTCTGACTTTTCCATAATTTAGCAAAAACATAGTATTATTTCTGCGATTATTTAAAATGATATTGATTTCCTAAATCAAGATGACACTTTTTTAATCTTCGGACGAGGTCATTTGAGTATGAAAAAATTATTCAATTATAAAATAAATATTCGTAGTATATACAATATTAATATGTATATTATAGTATAGTATATACAATATGTATATTATGGTACAGTATATACAATATGTATTTATATAGTATAGTATATACAATATGTATATATATAGTATAGTATATACAATATGTATATTATAGTACAGTATATACAATATGTATTTATATAGTATAGTATATACAATATGTATATATATAGTATAGTATATACAATATATATAGTATAGTATATACAATATGTATATTATAATATATTAATATGTATATTATAATACGTTAAAATATTATATATATAAGTATACGTAATATTATATATATACATTATATATAAGTATACATTAATATTATATTCTATATTCTCTGATAATATTGTAAATATATTTTTATATTTGTTTATAAAGTTAAAATATTCAATAATTCCAAACACGATGAAAATCTACTTGACCCGGTAGTAATTGCAAATATAAACGAACGTTCAACTGAACAAATTATCAAACTGTTCTACAGAAATTCTCAGATGATTTTTATAATATTCCTTATTTATTACAATTAACTTTTTTAAACATGTTTTAGATACATTAAGAATTTTTCTTAGAATTTTACCAAATTTTATTCATTTCTTTAATTAACTCTTCTTGTTTAACACTAGATTAACACTAGATCAATGATTCATACTAAAATATGAAAACTGTAACAGAGAACTTAGAGAAGAAATTTATAATACAATAAAAAACATAAATTTTAATTCATATATTTGACAAAATCTCTAAAAGCACAACATTGTAAATCTGTAAAACTACTCTATAAAATTTTAAGTTAATCATTTTAACCATTTTGGCAGTTCTAATGATAATAGTTGATATAGTTATTCAACTTATTCAAGAAATTTAAATTCAACCTTAACTAAGTCAAACGTGACTCGTTCATTGTCAATTCAAACTAATATATCTTTATAAGAAAATAATATTCAATAATAATAAAAATATCAATAATAAAAGTATTAATCTTAAGAAAGACTATATTGTTCACGCTAATTAAATTGTAATAAAATTAAATTAAAGTTTACATTCGAAATAATTGAAATAACAGTTTGTTTTTCTATATCATTGCAGTGGTGGTGGTGGATACGGTGGAAATTCATATGCCTCAGCTTCTGCGAAAGCAAATTCCGGTTGGTACGTATAAAATTTTAATTATTTAATCAATCAACATTCTGTAAGTTACATTAATTACGACTGCAAAATAAAATACATAAAATTAAATTATCGCTATGTCGTGTTAATTTGCTGTTTTCAATTTTCTGTTTTCAGGGGAAAATAAACTCAATAGAATGTAACAACAAACAGCTATACGCAAGGAATTTTATAACGTATACGCGCAATCACATTTAATTTTAATTCGTTTCTTATGATATAACGTTCGTCATCTTGATCGCCGATTTACGTAACATGTTCAAATAAATTAAAAAATAGAAAACAGGTTTAACTTTAATAAAAGCTCAGGATTCATCTCGCATTTGTTATTCGAACGTAAGCGATTTCCAGGAAATAATAGCAGGTTCCATCTATGATTGATGTCCGTCGTTAGAAGGGAAGAAATAGCAATACGTTAACAAGCTGTATGCATTGCATGTTGCTTTTACTGCTCGTTCGTCTATTAATTTCTACAATCTACAAGATACCTGTATTTATAATAATCAGACAATCAATCATCATTATCGTAAAATTTTTAATTCAAGTTTACGCTGACTTTAAAAAAAACTTACTACGATCGAAGAAAATTAGAAAAAAACAAAATTGTTTTCATTATTTAGCTAAAATGTAAATAAATCAAGTTTATCGAACTTTCGCTTTGCCTTGTTTAATTAATTGTTCCTTTTCAATCTTTATGTGGACAATCATTGTTGTTAGCAAAATTGTCATTTCTATCTTATAATTGTTCTTAATTCATTGTTCTTAATCCTTCCGAGATTATTGGGATAACGTGTCCCAATATAACTTTCTATATAGATATCTGTTGGGATGTAAACTTTCGACATATAATAAATAAATCTTTTTTTACACGTTAATTTTCTTATCATCGTTTGAGATACATGATTTCAATACAAAAAATTAATGAGAAAATATATATTGTACTTTCAAAAATATTCCAAACATAATTCTTTTTTACAGATGAATATATCATTACAAAAATTATCAATTATATACTTGTGTTAATTGTCAAAAATCTAAAATGATTAAAAACCAATGTTAAGTCAACATTTCATGTACGATTTATATGGTATTATGGTATTTATGTTAGTAAACTTTGTAAATAAACTATTATTTATATTATATTATATGTCAATTTAATGAATTCTGTTTTATTATTAGAACTGCAAAAGAAAATTTCTTTCTATATTTTATGATTCTATAATTTTATGAAACTGAAAAGTTTATAACATTGCTTATGTTGATGATAACTTATTGCTTAATCCTATATTAACAAAATATCACAAAATCACTTTTGCGTAAATTTACATTTTATAAAAGAAGTAATCAAAAAATTATACGTTTATTGCACAACCGAGATACCTACTTTATAAATCAAATTATGATATTAATTAACTAGATAAATATTAATTTGACGATTATGAATGGAAATTTTACAAAGAAGTTATACGAAATATAATATCCCTCATTTCGGTTGCCATTTTGGTTGTCAAGATTAATATTGTTCATTAAGATTAAGTATCGTTTGATTAATATCGTTTTGCAACTCTAATATTACGAAAGTAATTAAAATGATCAATTTATGTTATTATTATTTGTATTATATTTATATTATTTTATATTTTTATAAAATTTTCCGTAGAAATTTTATATATTTCTAACAATATGTCTCAGTACGACGGAGAATGTTTGATTGCTGCTTGCTTCGCTGAGGTTTTCTCATTTTACCTTTTACAGCCGTCGGAGAGATGTGATAAAGAATGACTGTGTGATTTTAAATACGTATATTTAACTAACAATGTATTACAATGTGTTGCTGGTGCAGGATGCGAGTCTGGGAGATGTGTACTGTTTCTTTCCTCGTGTTAGACTGACTGACGTTACAAGAGAGAATGATGCTACGTGACTGACTGTTGCCAGACAAGAATCCTTTTGCTAGACTTGGCTTTGTTTTTACCATTACCAAGTCTTTCCACATCCTGTTTCTGCCTCTAAGGCAAGAGAAACTGTCCTTAGATGGGAGAATGACAGGACATCTAGCAATTCTCGGCAGGATCAATTTTTCCTAAGAATTGACCTGACTGACCGTCTCAGAGGTTCTGTTCTGCTTCAGAACAATATATTTTAGAGATTTGAATGATTTTTAGTAAAATGTATAAATAGAAAATTATGTTTTCTCTGTTCCTTGCATTTTAATTTCTTTATTACAAATTTTATACTTTACTCGTCAGTAATTTTACTATTAAAACATAAATATTCTGTATGATCAAAAATCTCTCATAGATACTTACATACACAAATAGATTAGATTAAATTAATGTATTTGCAATTACAATAATTAAAGTATCTATGTTCTAATTTACTTACAAAATACAAAAACAAGAATCTTTTAACCTTTAGTATGATTTTCTCATTTTATTATCAAAATAATATATCAAATATATCAAAAAGTTCTTATTAACAAATACATTTTTATCTATGTCTTATTATATAATATATTTATATTACACTAATATATTCGTGATATTAAAAAAGAAATAATTGCAGTTCATAAAAAAGCATACACAATGACTTCAATTCGTGTAATATTGATATTACACTATGATATTAATTTCAAAAACATAAAAAAAAAAGTAAATCTTATCATATCATCTGTTGAGACACTGAAATAACAAATGAACACATCGAATAAATATACTATATAAATATATACAGTATACTTATTGAATGTACTGTAAATCTAATTCACGGATAACTACAGTGGCGGACAAAAATTTACAATAGAGATATTATAAGTGTTAAATATTACATATTTTAGCATATTATTTTTACTTTATCATTATATATACAGATATAAGGAGATAATAAAATATAGGTATTTCATATGTATACAAAATAGTCTATTTAAATGAGGCCATTTAAATATCTTTTTGAATTGTGATGATACAAAAAATATTTTTAGTCTAATATCAATGGTATTGAAAGGCCAATAAATGATAAAAATATCTTTTTTCCAGGACCTTTGTTTTGGAGTTTTCAAGATAACAGATGTTTCTTTTCATACAATTATATATATTTTTTTATTGTATTGTGTAGATGATAAAAAAAATACGTTCAGATATGTAGAAAACATGAGATTAGGTTTTATTTTTATCATGATTACAAAGCTTGGCCAAAACGGGACAATCGAGAGCCTAATAATAGAAATAAATAAACATGTTTACTATTTGTTATATCGTCAATGATAATCTCTTCTAGCAGCTCGAAAACTAATGTATCGAAATTTGTCAGTAATTTATAATGGAATATTCAACGCAGGAAAGCACCGATATGATATTCATTTATGATAAAAGTGGCCAGTATTTGAGAGAAACAATTCAAGTGTACAAAAATATTTAGGTGTACTCACTTAAATAGACTACCCTGTATTATATTAATACATTCACGTTTTATATATATATATTATAATATTATAATATACAATATATTAATATATCTGTATATATTAATCTAGTTTGAAGTATATTTTACATTTGATCTATGCTCTGTTAAATATAATTCTGTTTTTCAAAAGTACGATATATTTTCTTCTTCTTTTTAAATTTTTCTTTGTCTATCACTATATACGTGCATACATGGAAAATAAATAAATAATTGCACGTGTATTAAAAACACAGATTTTTTTACATAAATTGTATCCTTTACATGTACAAACGTGTATCCTTTTAAGTCTAACTTTTAACTTTCCCAAGATAAGATTGCGAGAAATAAATAAAATAGCAGATAGCAAGTCACAGCAATTAACTCACAATCAACAGTAGCGGTCGAAAAACGAATCCTAATTAGTTCTGAACAGCTGCAAGTTAAGACAAAATATTGAGCCGTGTGATACTTACTATTACTAAAAAAAAAATATAGTTCTCGATAAAGTGGAAGACCGGTTTAATTACTTCTTCGATATCCTTCATTTACATCATTGACATGAGAGTTAGATGAAAGTTGAATATTTCTACGACCTCATTTGTATGCAAACTATTCGTTGAAATACGAAAAGCGTACAAGTAATAATACTTATTTATTTAAACATATTACATAAAAGAAAATTGCGAATAAAACAAGTGAAATATTATTTTAATTGTATTGTTGTTACTAATTTTGGTAATTTTACAATTTGGTAAAGAAACATTTGTATAGTTAAATATTTTTTTTTATTTAAGTATTAAATTTTGCACGGTAATGCTCATTAAATTTCGTTCTACTATAACAATATAGAAATTGAAGAAAATGCATACAATGTACGAAAATGTATAAAATATTATACATATAAAATGTTCAAAGTATTTCTTACAACGTTTAACAATTTTCTATTTAGGCTTTATTTTTTCAAAACATAAAAAAGATATAGAATTGTATGAACATCTATAATTTAATTACAACTATTTTAAAGAAAGAGAGATGTAATTATAAAACACGTATATCTAATATTAAGAAAATTCATAATTGAAATATGACACTTCATTATTAGACTAATAAAAAAATTTTAACTAAATTTTGTTTTATTATAAATTACAATTATATTAAAGAAAAATACTATAAATCACATATATTTAAATTCATAATAAAATTGTAACGTATTGTGATATTAATCTATGATCAAAGTATGATTATGATTTTCTTACATGAAAAATTTGGAAAAAATACCTTGAAGGTTTCTACAAATATTTGGTATTTAGGGAAAATTAAAGGTATTTTTTATTTCTCATTTCATGAAGCAAATAACTTTTTAATAAATTATTTTAAAGAAATTTATAAAAAATTATAAATTGTAAAATTAATAATTTTACAATTCTCATATTAAAACAAAGTAATTATTGAAAAAGTATATTGAATGTTAATAAAAAACTATATTAAAGTTCGACTATATAAAACTATATTGAATACAAAATAATTTTTATAAAAACATATGACATTTTTTAAGACGCAAAGTTTTCAAAAATCGCATTTTTATACACAATAAGTATTAATTAACATTCAAAACAGAAATTAAATGATCGATATTAATATTGAATTAAATAAGAATTGTATCTGTATGTTTTTCAAAAAATTAATAGCTCATAATTTCTTATAATTATATCGTCATCGACATACTGTAGTTTCCAAAGCAATGAAATCAACTGTGCATGACTATTGCAGAAGCACGCAGTTAATACGTAGATACATGTATGTGACAATAATTAATACCACGTGCAAGTTAAATCAGAGGGGAATTATTGCACGCGTCAAACACTGATAGATAGCAATGATTCAATTTCATGTAATTATTAAAAGAAATAAGTTAGCTGTTACTGCAGCATGATGTACACGCGACTATATCGCCAGTTATATACATCTCACAAGTAGCAAGTCCATGCTATAATTATGGCGCGAGTTGGGTGAACATAACGGTAAGGTTTCGATTCTTTTCTTTATTTTTCCGAGCCTGTCAGCAGGGAATGAGTACACGCGCGCGTGCGGAACAAATTCCGCGCCGAAACGAAGTCAAATTTCTGAGACTAGATGATAGGTTTCGAGCCATTCTAAGGAAATATGTGATCAATATGTTCTAATTTCAAATCGTGTTCGCTTACTATTTAATTCTTTCTTTTATTCTTCTCATTGGACATTAATAAATTAACCGGTACACAAAGCAACAATTTTAATAATCCATTTTTTAATACTATATTTTAATATTTTAATTAATTATTTAATTAAATTACTATTAAATTTTTGTGCTGTTATATTCCAAATATTTTATTTTCTTAATATTTAATCTCTATAAAATATTATGTTAGTATAATATTAATTAGTATAATATAATAATGTTTTTAATAGTTTAAGAAAAGTACATTTTTTATTTTATACTATATACAGTATCTTGGTCAATGATTTTCATCTCATTTCAATCGTTCTAAAATATTCATAAAAATAGAAACAACAGTGGCAGTCAACGTGTTAACATATAGTACAAAAGTTCGTCGAACTTGAAGAAAAAAACAATTACAAATAACTACGTTACTGTTATATCTATTTCACGGATGATTAGCTACGCAAGAAAATCAATTTAAATTTGTTCGACCTGTAACATATATATAGAATATATATATAGATAAAATCGATTAAATTTTAATAGTGATGAAATAAAATGTCTATAAGTCTGCTTTTGTTTTCAAAATAACATGAAGTAATTTAAAAAATAAAATTTAAAATGTAAAAAATGTAATTTAAAATAATTACAGCATTGCGAGAAAGAAATAAAAATATATTAAAAAATAACAGGATAATAGAATAATAGTGATCTAATAATAACACAATATAAAGAAAATAATAAATTTATAAATTATTTATGTTTTAGATTAAATTAAAGCTATTTTATGAATGATCTGTTAAATACATTAAAGAATTGACAATAGTTTCTTCACGAAAGTTAATACATTTCTATTGTATCATAACATAAATTGATTTCTATATTGTAATATAAAGTAATAAAGATAATATTGTGTTATGAATTAACAATATGGTTATTTGTATATACAATAATATCTAAAATTAACAGTGTTTTAAAATAAAAATTATTTATTGATATTAAAAATTCCTAACATGCATCAAATAAGATTTTTTAAAGACGATAAAATTGTTTTTAATAAATAAAAAGCTTTTAATAGATGTGAACTGTAACTGCGTTTTGATATGTAGACATTTTCTTTTCACTTTTCTATATTTAGCTTATCTTTGATGATAAATCTGAAAGCTTTTCGTTTATGTGCATTTACTTTTTCCACATGTTTATTGGAATAGCGATTAATAAAAGGAAAAAGTACAAATTAAACTCGCTATATTGTACTTTAATATTTCAATCATATATTTTTATGTTTTACGATCTAAACCATATTGTTATTCGCACTAAAAAATTATTTTACACTTTATTCTTTTATTTAATTTATTTTTACATTTTATTCTTTAAAACTTATGGTGCTTTCAAAGCTTCTAAGCTTTCAAAGCTAGTAATCTAATAAATGTAGTATAACTTTCACATCGTTTTTTTTTATAAAATATTAACATTTGAGATAATAATAATAGTATAATATTTCGATATTTTAAATTATTGTATAGTTGTTTCATACATTTATTACATAACTTATTGTATAATTTTATTTTAAATTATTACATTTTTTTACTAGAATCTCCTTCACTTAAATCTTAGATTTATTCTTTTTCATATATAATTCATTAATGATAATTAATAATAACTTATACCATGTACATATGTACATACATATGTTTCTTAAATTTCGATTACTTTCTAGGTTGTGTATATAGTTTCTATACTAATTCTTTTTTCGATTTGCATCATATCTTTTAATCATAATATCTAATTAATATTAAAAAAATAGATACATATATTCATTTATCTACTGCTATAATATATTGAACTAATAAAATAATATTGCTAACTAGTATTTTATGCAAATATGTACTTCAACGAAATACTTAAATCATATAAAAATATAAAGATAATTTTACAACAAAAATCTTTGAAATTGATTGTATCGATTAATTAGTACAATCATTTTGTAAGTTAAACGAAATCAAATGTTATAGAATATTGTTAATTTAAAACACGTTTAATTATCAGATCAACAGAGATTCAATGGAGCTTTACAAGAAACGAAGTGAAAATGTGGGTCTGCAGGTCGTTGAATACCCAGTGACTTCCATCAAAGTCTCAATCATGAGTAGTGGCTTTGCCAATCCTCTTCTTCGCGATCTGCAAGTATTTACCGGTCGTTGACCGTCGCCGACTGTAAACGGCCCTCGAGGTCTTCTGGAGGAACGCAATGAGGAAAAACTGGGCGAACAAGGAGCAAATGGTAAAAACCTACTCCGACCGGTGAAATAATCAGATCTCAGTTTCTCCTTCGATCTTTTCGAAAACAACGTACCTGTACCAAATTTTACCAATATTGCGTCACAGAAATGAAAATCTTTTTATGCTTTCTACACTTGTCTTTTAACACATTCAAAAAATAATTGAATCAAGTAAACTTAATTAAAATAATAAAATAATAATACTAAACAAGCAGACAAAAGCAATTTTCAAAATTTTTAAAATTATTTCAATAAAAATAATTTGTATAAAATATGATTTATTTCTCTCATTTATAATTTCATTTAAAATCAAGTACATTTTTAAAATTGATTATTTTTTAAATCACCAAATATCTCTGTTGAACTTCTTTTATATTTAAAACCGGCATTTGTTGGAATTTCATTGTTTTGTAAATTATTATTTAAAAATTTATCTAAAGTATATTCACAGAATCCTAAAATAATTTGAATTGTTTTAGTAAATAATTAGTTTTAAATAAAATTATTCTTTTGCAGAATAGTAATTTATATTATTTGCCAATTAAATCAATTAGTATTAAAATCAATGTCTCATTAATACCAATTTATAACCAAATTTTAATTCTTTTAACAAATAATAATTCTAATTATATGCTAACAAAATTTTATTTATTGTATTTACATTATTTAATCTTAATAAAATAAGATTAAATAAGACAAAATAATAATTACAATAATTAAAAAGCATTTTTATATCACTAGCAATATTTTATTTTAATAAATGACAAATTTTATATTACAGTTTTCAAAATTGATTAATAAAATTTTATTTGAGTTATTGATTACAAAATAAATTGGCATTAAATATATAATATAACACAACCGCCTAAATTATAATATTTAAATTAATACAATTAAGTTACATAAACTATAACATATTTCTTATAATTAGCAAACTAAAAAAGCAAACTATTATGAACAAAGTAATAGTGTGTGTGGTTAATAGTTAATATCTACTTATAATACTATTTTCACATTTCATATTACCAATTAAAATCTATGCATATTAATTGACTAGATCCAAAATATTAAATATTAGATCTATTAAAATACAAATTTGTATATATATTTACAAAATATATATACAGAGAATGTAAAAAAAATGATATTGCTGATAAAAAAATATTATTTGTTCATAGAACATCAATTATTATTTTTGAATTTATATAAAGTGGAAAGTTTAAAAGATACGATATTATTTTATAAGATGGAATTATATTTAACAAGATCAATGAGCAGATATTTATAAAAAATATTTAATTATAAAGATTACTAATTTTCTAAATAAGATTACTAATACACAGATTGTCTATAAATATGTAGATAAATATTGTACCAATTTTAAATTTTCTTTCTATCGTCACTGTATCTGAACAACCCTTCGCAATTTTTTCTTTTTATAAGTTATATATGTAGCTCTTACGATTCAAGACAATCATCTAAAATAATAGTTTTCATAAATTATATTATCACTGTATCGATACGTGTTCCATCTTTCAGTTACAATCTATTAGACGAAACGATTTATACATACAGCTATCACAAGATTTTTAACGTTTTTGTATAACACCGACATCAGCAATCTAAATGCTAAACTGGTAACGCTTCGTGCTGTATTATTTTGAAAGTATCTCAACAATAATTGCACGCGAGATAAGATACAACTTTTACAAAGAGAAATATTGTTAGATCGATGATGATGATTTTTATGCATCTCGAACTAGGGTGACTGAAGTTTGTCGATGATTACAGAACGACAAGGCTTTAATTTAATCCTCATTGGTTTTTTAGGGTCGTAAACGAAACCGGTTGCATCCAGCTGCAATATACATAGAAAACTCTAACCGCTAGAATCGTAGACGTATATATGAAGATGTTTCTACATACATACAATAAACATTATATATATATATATATATATATATATATATATATACACATATATACATAATATATACATACGTATAATGTTCGTTCTTTAAGAGTAGGATGTCAACAACCAGTTAGAGGATGATTTTACGTGCAAAAATAAATTGATATGGAAGAATATTTAAGTTTTCTTTTTTAAAAAATTTGAGTTTGAAAAATTATGTATTGTAATATTATAACATATTTATATATTATAATTATATATCTATTACAATAGGAAATAAATAAAATGTATAGACAATTTTAGTTATTTAAAAACAAATTTTGAATTTGTTCACTTAGAAATCTTAATAAATTATCAATTTAATTCTCTTAGAAACGAAGCATTTTATGAAAAAATTTTATTCTATGTCATTTCGATTATTTGTCCAACTGGAATTAATCAAATCTTAGTGAGCATTTAATGCAAAAGTAATATAAATCAAATAATGATGAGAAATTATCTAAAAATTTCGTAAAATGCAATAATATCAAACAATGCTTTTAAGCTATTGTAAAATTATATCTTCTACACAAAATAGAATAAAGATTAATTTTTCAGAATGTGTTATTAAACCAAATAAGTAAAAAATTTATTTATATCACTTTACATTGAACTTAACAAATTTTCAAACTCGATTTTCTTGAAACGAAGGATTAAATAAAAAGATATTAGTCCCTCTTTTATTTCTAAATCGGTTACACGATACACTATTTATATTCCACGAAAAATCTTTCATATTTAATCGTGAATCTATACAATTTTTATAAAAAATTATAAATTAATCATTTTACCCTATATATAGAAATAAAAATAAAAATTATTATCTAAAATATAACTTTTAATTCGCTAATTGCATCAAAAAACATTTTGAATGAATTATGTTGCATTTAAAAAAACTCATTACTATCACTTTGACTGTATATACATAGCTTCTTCAAAATATCATTACTTACTGTAATTATTTCTACATGATTCAGCATACTTTTCCAACTAACAAATTCTAAATTTATAAGTCTTATTAATTTCAAAATTTTTTATTTATCTTTTAATTAACTTATACATTAAAAAATTATCTAAATGAAGCATAGAGTGTCCTTAATTTTTTTCAAATGCTAAATACATGTTTACAGCAATTTCAATTTTATAATTTTTTAACATTTGTTAATTTTAAATTTAAAATATAACTTTTATTATATATATTATTTCTAAATAAAAATATCAATATTTATAATTAATTCTCTAGGCACAATAATAAGTATAAACTTCTAAGAAAATAATAAAATCGTTTTAATTTTAATAAGCGATTAATATAATAAGATGTCTACGTTTTTATTATAAATCTTGTTAACAATGAATATTTTACATGATTTATACCAAATTTCTTATTTTTCAATTCAGTTAATAATTAATTATATTTAATATAGTCTAATATAACTAACTACATTATAGTTGATAATGAAAGAATGAATTTGTTTTTTTATTGTAGTTGATAATTCCGAAAAAATAACATTTCATATGCATCAATTTAATAATTTCTTCGAGAAATATCGTTCCGAATATACAAAATCGAAAATAATTCTATAGTACACTGCATTGCAATATACTTCTGCTTGTCAATTATAACCGATCTAGTACCGGACCATTTTACTATATGTTTGGTACGAAATTCAATATATAATAGATAAGTTTTATTAATTTTATAAATTTATTGATTTATAAATTTATTGATTTAAAAGATAAGAATCAATGATTTATTTTCATCGTAAAGATCTACTTAATTTTATTATCTATAGTATATCTATATATCTATAAGTATATAAAATATATCTATTTCTTTCTGCTTACTTTTATCTGAATTATATCTTTGTATTTCCTCGTATATATATTTTTCAATTTTAAATTTAAAGTATAATTTCTTTCATATACCTGAATATTAATTACATATTCCTGAATAAAAAATCTAACCAAACCTGTTCGAATCTTTATTTCTTTCCACTTATTTTTGCTTGAATTGTCTTTTTATTTGTATTTGAATTGTCTTTTTGCTTGAATTGTATTTTTGTTTGTATTTTCCAATTTCAAATTTAAAATACACTCTCCATCACATACCTACATATATATATTCCTGAATGAAAATAACAATTTTTATAATCAACCTGTGACAAATTAGTCGTAAATCAAATGGTATCATATTTAATAGATAATCATCTGAACAACAAGTAGCATTTATGCGAAACCGGTTTTCTGCAGAAATATTCCTTGTCGTTGGTTTGAAACGAGTTTGAATGTCCTGCTGCGAGCGTACAATTTCATAGTTAATATACTTGTTTTCCAAAAATAATATTAAAAGTTAATACGAATGACCTACTAAACCAGAATTCTAACTATGTCAATACACGAGATTATGCACGCACATACATCCGGCAATATAGCGCCTAATAGCTCATTACTTACGCCCTTCTTCGACATGTATACAATATAGAAGCGGAAAAGGGGATGTCGATCAATGATGATGCACGTTACTCGTGTTGACTGGTACTTACATACAAGTATTGTAAAATTGAAAGTAATGCAACTTTTTAAATATGATTCTGATCTTTGTAAAGTAATTTCGACACATATATACATACATAGATATAAACTTCCGTTTATAAAGTCAATTAAATGACCTTGCCTTTCTTATTTTAATAGCAATTTCAATAAATTCAAATTATAGTCAAGTGAATCAGTATTAAAATATTTTAATCTAAAGAATAAATGATTATCGTACGTTTGTACATATCAAATTTCATTATATATAATTATTAAGAATTACCAGTCACTGTTACAATTTCTTTAAAATAATTTATGAATTAAAAAATTACTTAAGTAGAATAAAAAATGATAAATTTGAAAAATACCTACTCGCTCCTTCCGGAATTCAATTTTTAAGAAAATGACACGAATGAATATTTTTAATTTTCATATTTTTATAATGAATTTCTTTAATATTGAATCTACATGATTTATAGTATTTATTTTTCTTTAATACAGTTATAATTGTGAATTTTTTCCAGTTATAATGGTGCATTTATTGGAAACGTCAAAATGTAAAATTGCACGAAATGTATATAATATGAAAAAATTTTTAAAGTGTAATACTTCCTATGATATTTATTATGAAAAACAATTTTTCATCAAGGTTTTATTTTTTTAATTATATAGTAAAAAATATGCACAAAAACCTGCAAATCTAACTATAATTAACAGAACAAAATTTAATGGATGACATTAAATTAAAATTTAAAAAGCGATATTTTTTTATACAATACTGTTATATAGCAGAGATTCTGTGAGATAATTTGATTATGATTTTTCTTTTCACTTTGAATACATAGAAAAATAATTGGTAATGAATTGTAAAATTCAATAATTGGTAATGTATTATAAAATTCATCGTAAACACACAGTAGAAGAATGAATGATATTTATAGCTATTATTATGGATATGTTACCGTGAAAAGAGTTTATTTATGAACATACGAATCTTTATATGTATGTACTTACATTGAGTAATGATCCTGACCTTTCGTTCAAGATATTTTATTGCTCCTAGGTTCAATTGTAATAAAATAATGCTAAAATTAAGAAGCAACTTATTTTTAGAATTATATGGAATAGTTTCATACAGTGAAATAAAAAATAAAAATAAATATACAAATAGAAAATTTGCATAATGTATAGCTCGATTTTATACGAAAATTATCGATTTATTATCAATATGTTACATACCTATAAATTGTATAATATTAATAATTTTATATTCTATATGTATTATAATTATTACATCATTTGTAGTTTTACTAACTTATTATTAATATTATCAATGTTATCATTATGATATCTATACGCGAAGAAAATAAGAACATAATTTTGTCTAATATTCAATCAAGTTTTATTTAAAAAATTTATTTTATAAAAAAGATTTCTTGTATTAAAATATGTAAATAATTCGTTAATAAAACTATTATATAACTAATAATAATCTTGTAAATAATATTGCCAGATTTGAAATTAAAAATTGTACATAAGATGATATATAATTTTTCATTATTTTAGAGATAACCTTAAAAATTGTATGAAAATATTTGATTATAATTAATATTGCTAAATTATTGATAAAATTTTACGATATATTTATAAAAGAATATTGACAGTCTATTGATCACATTAATACAGATATATCATAAACATAATTCAAAATCTCAATGTATCGACTTTTTTCTTATGATATATTTTAATTAATTGATGTAAATATTCAATTTTTGAAAGAACACCTTACACAATTCATTATTTTTATGAAACAATGAGCTTTAAGGAAAAAAGATTATACAACGCTGAAAGACAAAAAAGCTAACAGTAAATATAAATCTGTATACTTGTTAAGAAAACTTTTTATATTTCGAATGGTATTTAACCATTAAGGATATTTACTATTTAAGACTGGTTCTGCTTCATATAACTTTACCATTTGTGCTTTTTATTATTTTAAAGTCACATTAATTTCTTATAGGGTCAAACGTAATGCATAAATAAATGAATTTTAATATATAATTCTTAAATTTGTTGTATTTATTTTTAAATTTATTGTATATACTCTTGTATTTATTTCCGTTTACATCTACTGCATTAACTATGAAAATAAAAAAAAATTACGAATAGATTAAAAAATATTTTATTAAATTCTGTTCAAAAAAGTTAAATAACTATTATTAAATATATGTTTAATATCATATGTTGTATATTACATATACAACATATGATATTAAAAATTTATACAAATTTTAGAATAAAATTACAATTATTTAAAAAATGACTATGTACGAAGTCTACGAATTAATTTTAACAATCATATCAACAATTATGATTTATCAATATTTATTGTACACTGATTAATTCTGGCCTTCGTAAAAATTTACGCACTCGATCCTCGAATTGGACTCACTTGAACGATCAGGAAGAAGAAGATTCAAGGTCGAAGATCTATCACAATCTCGCGGGGTATGATTACTACCTGTACGAAGAGATCGAATCTATCTTTAACAGCAGCATGCTTCGCGAGCGAAAGAACATATGAACATTCTTTTAAATTTTTAATCAACAATTCTATATTAAAAATTTTTTTTCTTTGCTATTTTTAAAATATATCTAAAGTTGAAATTATCTAAAGTTTGAAATTACAAATTAAACAAAATTATTAAACAAAATTATTAAAACGATAAAAAACAAAATTACTAAAACAAAAAGTACTCAATGAAAGATCTATAATTTACATATCTTTTAATTATATAATGTGTATTATTAGTTAGATATTAGTTAATACATGTAATACGTGTAATTATATAATTTAGTTAGTATAAGTTAATACGATTTTAAATTAATGTGCAATGACAGTCTAGTATCTTCATAGAAGTTAACCGGATCTATTAATTGAAAAAAGCATGAGCAAATGAAATTTTCTTTAATCTTCTTTTAACTAATAAATTTATTTACAATTCAAATTACTAAAACAAGGGAAAACAAATTACTGAAATAAAAAAATTGCTTATGATCAATTAAAGATTAACAATTTTTAAATTTAAATTATATAATATTGATTAATCTATTTTAAATTATTAAGAGATATTATTAAGAATATTAATAAAGTAATTATTCAATATCCAATGACAGCAAAACAATTAGTTCTATCAGTTCCTTCTTTAATGAAACAAAATTCACGTAAGAAGATAAAAACGAACACGGCTGAATTACAGAACCTGGTTCTGTGTCGGACTGTTTCTTAGAAAACAGCAAGAGAGCATCCGAATAGGTATCGTCGGGTCGTCTCCATTACCAAAAGTAAAGGAAGATTTGACTTTTTGTTCCGATTTGTTAACGGAACGGCGTTAACCCCGAGGGGCCTTTACGTAGTACAGACCGAAAGGGTAGAGGGGAACGTAGATATAAAGGAGAGAGCCCCGTGCTCCAGGGGCTTAGTACCGTTCAAAGATGCAGACTGTTGAGATGTGTGGTACCAGAGCCGTTTACGATCTTGTGGTTCTAATATCTCTCTCGGTTGCCTATGTCCGTGAGTAAAAGGAATTTTTTGAAATTCCCACGTGAATAAATTTATATGGTGCTTTATTAAATTAATACACAAGTGTTGAGTTCTTTGTGAGTCTTTAGAATATTTGTGATTTGAGCATAACGACCGGATGATTAATGGAAATCGTCGAAAATATATCATAGAAAATATAGTGTATAAAAGATAAATATATAAGTGTGTAAAAGAAATAGCTAATAATGGAAGAGAAGTGTGTTGAATGTCTCTTTAAATGCCAAGTTTTTGATGCCAATGATTATGATGGATTGACGTTTGTATTTTGTGCAAAATATTTATTTATGTTAATCCATAGAATTTGTCTATTGATTTATTTCGTGTGAAATCTAGACATATGTTAATGATTTAGGTATTTCTTGGCCTTTACCTCATTCAAGTTTAGTAATAGTTAGTAAAATATGATAGATTAAAGTTTATATCTCGTACAAAATATTTGCTCATATTGATCAAAATAATTTGGTTACTAACTTATTCTGTATGAAATTACGAAAAAGATTATACGATATTCAGAAACCTAAATCGTTTATTAATTATTTAGATGTACTTCAAGATATTTTGTTCAAGCTTAATAATAAAACTATTTGCGATTATAATTTTTTTCTATAATAAAATTATGATGGATTGAAGTTTCTATTTTGTGCAAAATATTTGTTCATGTTGATTCACAAAATTTATTTATTCACTGGCTTATTTTGCACGATATTAGTAAGAAAAATTGTACTATAGTCAGAAATCTAAACATGCTTCATTCATCATTTAGATATTTTTTGAACTTATTCAAGTTTAATGACAAAACGATTTATAGAAAATAAATAGGTAGAAAATAAATTATACAAGCATGACACAAGTATTTTCTATGATGGAAGACTGATGCATGCTGTCATCGCATTATGATATAAATTATAAATTATTATTTAGAATCTAAAACTTGCTTTGTTTCACTTTCAATGTAGTTTAGTCTCTGATTCGATTCTAATTTCTTCTAGATTCGTACCCACTTCAAGTATTACCTGTCATCCCGGGTTATATTCCGGTTTATATAAGGCATGGTGATCAACCACTGGAGGAAATAAATCTCGCGTTAGCCGAGGCATTTCATGAAGGATCGAACTTATCCAAGGTGACCTAATTAATTTGAATAATCACGATAGATGATGCAAGGCATAATCTTGCTATAATTTGTAAAAATAAATTTTAATAACTAATAGTTCAAATCAATTTTTTGGCTATTATTAAAAAGATGTGTATAAGTTACTTTCACCACAATTCTCATAATTTACTTGAATAATTTAATAATAAGTTTAATAATAGTTTAATAATTTACTTGAATAATTTAATAATAAGTTTAATAATAGTTTAATAATAGTTTAATAATAGTTTAATAATTTACTTGAATAATTTAATAATAATTTAATTTAATTAATTTACTAATTTATAATTTTAAATAATTAAATTAATTTACTTGAATAATTTAATAATAAGTTTAATAATAGTTTAATAATAAGACATAAGTGAAAAAAAATAATTTTAATAGCTAATAGCTTCTTACGAATTAGATTTTCAGTTAACATTGAAAATTAATAAATTCAATATTAATAAAAACATTGGAACTATTAAAAATAGATGTATAAATTATTTTTTCATAATTAATTTATTACAGAGAAGGTAGTATTCTTGTAATTTGTAAATTTGTAAAAAAAAATTATAATTCTAGTAGCTTTTTACGTTCTGCAACTGATGCTGAAAATTAATAAATTTAATGTTAATGTTACAAATCATTATAACTGCTAGAAATATATGCATAAGTAATTTTTTCAAATAATTTCAGTTTCTTACTTTTGTTAAATAACAAATAATCATATCCCAACTATGATATTTGACATTTATAGTCAGGTTCCTTTAACTGCTATCATAGAAGACCAATTTAAATAATATTTCTGATTTTCTTGATATTATTTCTGACGAAGATGAAGTGAATAAATACAGTATCAATCCTAACGATTAAACAAGTGAGCAATCAGTTTAATCCTGAAGATACGAAGAATACCAAATTAAAAGAGAAGAATGTAAGAGAGGAGAAAGATATCGAAAAAAGATATCCAAGAAAAACAATTGCACCTGTGGTTAAATCATGAATCTTATTTCGTATATTTTTCGTGCAAATATTAAAAATATTACAATTCAGAAACGTATATAAATGTGTCATTAAAATATATATCAAAAAACCTTCAAGAAAATATGATTGTTTTTTATATCGTATAATATTAACATGCTGACTGCCATATGAAATTAATTCTTCATCAATTTTTTTTCACACTTTGTCTAAACGTAATATTTAATTTTTTAAAAATATTATTTTACAATAAAAGTATATTTATAATAAAAGTATATTTCCATTTTATGGTATTATCTAGTAGATAAAATTCATACTATTTTAATCATTAAACTTTTTACACAAATTCTCTGCACAGTTCTCTGAAATCAATCATAGAAATTGAACTTACATAGAGATTCACTTTATCCACTACTATTCTAATGAATAGTACATATTTCTATATATTGTATATTCTATACATTATTGAATTTTTAAATTTTGCATAAATGTATGAAAATCCGATTAATAATTTTTTATAGGTATAGATACATCGTGGTAGTATTAATTGATTTTTTGTTATCAAAAATGAATATTGCTTCATGCTAGTAACATGCGCATTAATGGGATGATGCGAGAGGACAGAAAAAATATTACCATCAGTTCGATTATACCGTAATAATTGCCTTTACATCCTATATATTTTCACCTGACACCTGCATAAATGGTTAATCTCAGGGAGAAATCATGGATGACTCATTAAATCGCTTGTATTCTTTCCACTTATCCTATCATAATATATTAATAGCGGTAATCTAATACCTTTAATGACAATCTCAAATAATTTAAAATTGGAAAAAAATTCATTTGTGTAAATCCCTTATTATAGATTGTGTATATGCACAAATACATTATATAAAATACTTACATTAATGGAACTTATCGACTAAAGATATGAAAATCCTGCAAATAATAGAAATCTTAATTCATTAAGAACCAATATTATATTAATGCAACATTTCATTTGCAATTATTTTCAATCAAAATTTTATCTTTTCTCTTCTATGAAATTCTAAGAATTCATTTAATCCTTCTTTAGATTTTATAATTTTACGAAATTTTAAAAAATTGAAAAAATATAATAAATTATGACATTATATTATAATAAACTATTATTTAGTTTTTAATGAATAAACAAAAGAATTTTTTTTAAACAATCGATAAAATGACTAAATTTTGTATGTCATGTAAATTATGGAAGTATATGCGTAACAAAATATACGTTTTAACATGAAAAGTATATTTTAGAAAACACTCCTTTCTTATATCGGATACGTAAAAATTATATTCGTATCATTGAGATTGAAAATATGCGGTTTATAATTATAAACATTACTAAATATATTATTAATAAATATTCCAATAAAGTTCCAATTACAATCATCTGAACACAAATAAAATAATTAAACTATCTTCAAACTTTTTTCTTATTAATGAAACTGAATTAGATACATTAATCAATTGTACGAGTGATTAAAACAATAATTATTGACAAACAAATCTGCATTAATATGTTCTATCATTTATTTTTGTTACGACGATGGTAAAAATATAATACAAACAATTTAAGAACGAAATATATTTTTTTATGAATATTTTGCAAATATAAAATATGCAATTAAATTTACAAAGATTCACTTATTAAAAAATGATTTCATGCCCAACCAGAAGTTATTACCTCTTAATAAAAAAGAAAATCCAGAAGAATTTTATTGAAATGAATGCACATGTACGACTAAAATTATTATTTTATTTTTAAGGTTAATTCATTAGCTAAAGAAGAAAAAGAAGATCTTAAAAACTTGAAGATTGATATTGAAGAAGGAATAAAAAATTTAGACAATACACACGATTCCAATCTTCCTAAATCGTCGTCAGATGAGTCGAATCAAAAGAATGTTGAACGAATTTTTAATGCAATTAAAATGGACGATCGAATCATCGCTGATGATTTAACGACGATATCAAAGGATCTCCCACATCTTACTGAAGAAGCTCTTACAATTCCATTTACAATAAATGATAAATCAGCTATCAAGAAACAACCAGTCCCGAATATTATATCTAATGTTCAAAAATTGTCGTATTTATCAAAAATATTATCGACATCGGAAGAGGAACGAACTAAGAATCAATCTAGAAATGGATTCGAAGTGAAGATGATAATATGATTGAAATTAAAATAATATATCATTAATAGTGAGACTTATTTATAGCAATATGGACAGTATAGAATTTTGTGATACAACTTGTCCGATTTCAACATTCAGATATTTATTGTCAAGTGTTATAAATCGAATTACATTATTGTGTATTATTGATCTATGATAATAATACGCGATACAAATATGCTCGAATAAAATACATACATTTATCCCTTGATTTACGCGATACTTTTTATATGCGATTTTTTTTATTCGCAATAAATAATTTCACTGTTTGCGTGGATTTTTATACGCATTCAGAAAATATATTTTTCTATAATTTTCCTTGAATTTATTATATATCGCTGAGATGCAAATTCTTACTTAACTATACTAATTATTTCAATATTTCTTGATTAGACAGTATTGACACTGATAGCGAATAAAATTTATTTTAATTTTTCTGAATTTTTATTATCTTTTTTCTTGTGAAAATATGTGAAATAAATATTTTTATAATTTATACCAGTTTTTCTTTATAATATTTTCTTTCGTACTAGGAAACTACGTGACTTTATTCTGCATAAAAAAATTACCTGAAATGAACAATTTGCATAAATCAAGCGTACTTCTAAGATAGGCTATGAAATAAAATGAACTGTATCGAACACTTTATAACAACATATCAGAATTGGAAGAAAAATAGTGAAAAAATTTGTTAATTATATTGTATAATTTTATTTCCTTCCAACTATTTCAGAGATAGAACTACCAATATAGTTACAATTATCGTATTTACATGTATTGTTTATTTAACAAAAGATAATGAATTCAAAATTATCACTGGACATTCGAACCTTTAACAAAACGTGATTATTTCTTCGATAATTCCTTAGCGACTTCCTTCTGTTTGATTGATTTTTTCATTGTCAAAAATGTTTTTATGCATTTCTATTCTATAGTTGTTATTAGTGAGATTTAAAACAAGCAATGCAGGTATTACGTTAACTCCGTTGACTCTGGAAATTTTCGGAGTAGTTTTTATGTTTTTAAATGTATTCTCATCGATTCTTATATTCAAATGTGATCGTCGATCTTGAAGAAATCTTTCACTCGATATGATAAATGTATTGTTTCCAAATATACAAGCAAAAGCTGGTAGGCTTTGTTTCACTTCTGGTATGTAAACATCATGAACTGCTCGACAGTGAATGTTTGATAACTTTGTCTGTCTTTCTGAAAAATTCTGGAAATATTTGTCTTTATTTCGATTTATAAATTCGGAACGTAACTGTTCATCCTCCCTTTTTCTCCCGTTAATTTTCGAATTTCCGGCATCTTTCGACGTACTGTCAAAAATATTTGATTTTAAATTGTGATATGTCAAAGGTTGATTTAAAGTAGCCACTTGAATTTTAGCGATTTTCGATAATGAGAATATCAAGCACAATTCCTTACTTTCATAAGGACACATGTGCTTGCTTTCACTTAAAAATTTCTGATCTTTTTCGTTACAATCTCCAGTGCAAGCATTGTGGTTTATTTTCCCGCTTAAACGGTCAGTTTCGATTGTCTTGAAGTTGAAGTTCTCATTTACATATTGATCTGGTGTTTCTGAAGCACTATTTATGACATTAGATTGAAAATTTGGATTTATAATTGTTTTGCCTTCAATATATAGAATGAAATTGAACAGTATCACAGTGAAAACTAATAATTTACAAGGCATTTTGACGGGGATGAGCAACTTTCACACTGTTATTTTTTCGTGCACGTATGTATCTTGAAGCACCAAGTTACAGTCCTCGACGGGATAGATACTGACTGTACCAGAAAAACAATGTGAACGCAAAAGCAAGCAAGGTGCATGAAGACTGAAGATTGGGCCGTTATGTCTACTGTGTTCATTTCGTGCGCGCTGACCTTATCTCCTGTTTAGACATTGTTCGAATATCATTGAATTTGGTTCTACTTTTTCAAGAAATTGACATCGACTTTGATCTTGAACATTTCTTGAACTTTGAACTTTGAACATTTCATAATTCATCTTCAGTATTTAAACATAAAAAATAATGTACAAAATATTATTTACATGATTTTAAGATATAAGTGAAAAAAATTTTAAATATATTATGAATAGGAACAAATGTAAAACATATTACATATTTTTTTTTTATAAATTTAGAATTAAACATACTTTTCAGAGTTATAATATGCGAGTTAATTGTAATAATGTTATATTAATAGTACTTTGTAATATACATAGATTATTATATAAAGAAAAGAGACGTATACATTATATTTTTTACCTGTAGATTATATTTAAACTCTCAGTGTATTAATATCATACATTTATATGTATGTCGAATAATGGAAATTTGAATGGTAGGAAACATAAAGGTGCATCCATATCTGTTATTATTACTGATTACTACATACTATATACGTTACTTAGAGATAACGAGATTCCATGCAGATCTCATTTCTGAATCTGTCTATTACTGATATTTACATAAATGAGAAACTTTCAAATATTAATTAATCGCGTTCTAATTGATAATAATCGAGTCTCGGACTTGGTCGATCTTGATATGCAAAGAGGTCTAATTTCGTTCAAAAAAAGCGCGTTAAATATTTCTGACATCTCACAATCAGATTAGTCGAACCAAATAAATCACGATACATAAGACAATGTCTTTGTTTCTTACCTGGCATAGTGGATAACGGTAATGGGATAAGGTACGATAACAAATCTGAATTTACCTTAACATATACTTAATTACATCCTAAAATTCTCAATATGTATATGTATTTTAAAATATACTTATAAATATATTTGTATATAAAAACAAATTACGAAATTTAATAATATAATATAAAATTTTTAAAAACATAAAAGTATATATTTATTATAAATATTACATTCTAAAAATATATTAGTATTATAAGTATTTATGCATATATCATAAATTGCAGTAAAGTTTCTTGAGAGCCCTCTTTAAGAGAGAGAGAAAGAGAGAGAGAATTTTCTGCCCTCATATCACCGTAAATTTATTGATTAAAAGAATTTGTACGTACATAATTCTTCACGTTGAAACTTAGTTTTAATAAAATGATTTTTCAGTTAATATTAAGTTTCATATAGTACGTTATTTTTTAAATAAAATATAACGAAATTGCAACGCATCACAATCATTGACATTATATGCGCGGCACAGATGCGCAATGTGATGTCAACAACGTGTGTATAAAATGTAGATTGTGCCTTTTACATTGCACATGTTAGTGGAAATGTGCATATTTTATTATTATTTCTCTGTGATTCTGTAATTTTTCATTTATTATCAAGTAAGGATCATCATTATACTGTAATAGAAACTATTAATTTCGAAGGTTAATACAATTTATGACTTTTATTAGTATCTTAATCATTACTTCTCTCTTTGTATTTAAAGATAAATACGAACCAGGTTAAAATTCTCAAATAAAATTGTTATTTAAAATTGTGAAAAATAAACACAATCAAAATATAGCACTAAAAAAAAATACCTAACCTAACAATTTTGTAATTATTACTTGATTTTCATGTTATCACACGTTATCAATTTAATTTTTCAAACTTACAGCTGTGACAAAACTAAAACAATATGGCTGGTCAACAACACCCATTCCCATCTGGGTTCCCTAGTGTACAACAATCTGCAATGAGAACGCAGTTTGGCGGAGGACAAATGGTATCTGGCTTAATGGGGCCACAACAAGGTAGTAAGTACAAGGTGGTATAAATACCAATTAATTAAAAAATAGCCAAGAGTCAAAGCAAATGTTAAAGAAATACAGTAATATTGAAAGAAAATATTAATAGGTATGGTGAATCCACAACAATTTGGAGTTGGTGTAGGAGTTGGAGTTGGTGTGGGTGGAGTAGGCTCAAATACTATGGGTATGCCTAGTGCTCAACAAGTATTGGCACAGCAACAACAACAACAACAATCTGTTGCAATGCAACAACAAGTACAACAAATGCAACAGGCACAATTACAATTACAACAACAACAACAAGCCGCATTGGTGCAACAGACTAATCAAGGAAGCAACCAAGCTACAACACCACAAACACCTGTACCTCCTACACAACCACCACCACCACAACAACAACAGCAACACAACAAGGAATTTAATACTGCCAGTTTATGTAGATTTGGTCAAGAAACTGTACAAGACATTGTTAGTCGTACTTTGGAAGTCTTCCAAACATTGAGAGTTCTTCAATTACCAAATGGTAGAATAAAATTACTCAATTATTTTTAATAATTATGACACATTTAATTATATTATATAACAATTATAATATATAATTATATAATTATATTAATTATAATTTTAGGTATGGCACAAGGAGCTAATTTAGCTAATGAAAAAAAGAATAAAGTACAGGAACAACTAAGAACTCTTAAGTTATTATTTAGACGTTTGAGAGTAATTTATGAAAAATGTAATGAAAACTGTCAACTTCAAGGTATGGAATATACACATATAGAAAGTTTAATTCCTTTAAAAGAAGAATGGGATATGAAATCCGATGAAAGAAAAACTTCTGAAGCTTATAGACTTGCATGTGAAGAAAGCAAAGAAATCATGGAGGTAAGTATAAAGTTTGATATAAAGAATTGAAAACAATAGTTTTTTCTCATAAATTAAAATGTCGTATTTAACTTTTTCAGCAAGTGGTATTAAAAAACAGGCATCTTAAAGAAATCATTGATCATCTAAGACGTATTATTTCAGAAATAAATACAATGTTAAATATGCGTCGATCTTGAACTATAAAATGTAAATAAATATTTATATAAATTATTAAACAGCAGCGTTGAAAAATAAAAGTATTCTTTCCTATGTAGAATATAAGAAAATTAGTTACCTGTGTTTTGAAAATTTATTATGCTTTATTAATATCATTCACCTCCAGATAAATAATGTCATTTGCTCTTAAAACAGCTTCTGGAATCGTGCCTAATGGTGTCTCCAAATTTCTTACATACACTTCCAAGCAATCCACATCAGAACCTCTAAATTCAGCAGAAACCCGTGTACTTTCATATAGATGAAATTTTGCTTGTTTACCTATAATAAATAATGTACAATTTAGTTTATAATACACTTTTATATAATTATAATTGATTTTAAAATATATATAAAAATAAGTTTAATTGCACATTTGTTATGTGAATTGTTTTATTCGTAACATTTATAACATAACAATAATTAATAATTTATTCTTTATAATATTTACACATTAGGCTAAATTTTTTGATACTGGCGCCACATTTGAGAAATTTTGTACTTAACTGTACTAACTTAACTTCCTGAAGAGTCAGCATCATAAAAACTTATACAAGATTACACATTTATAAAAACGTTAGATCAATATTTTTGTGTTTGATTAATGAAAACAGAAATAGGTTTAAAAAAGTAGAAATTCGTACCAACAATTCCAGTAATTATACGTAGAAATCGTTCACGTAAAAATGCACGTGCTTTTTGTTTTTCAGTAGTTGCAAATTTCACATTCGTATTATTTTCATTCAATTGTATATTATCTTCAACCGAAGTCGTCATTTTGTCGGAAAATTTGTTGATTTCTAAAAGTAACAACTGCTTCTATGGCGGAACTAAAGCAGTACAATATATATAGATAGTATCACAGTAATGCCCGCCAAATTTGAAATTAAAATGTAGCGATTCGACATTATACGCGTATTATTCTTTAAATTATTATTTGTATTTGAATTTATATTTATACTTAAATAACATATTTATGTAAGTATTTAATATTATTATTGTAATTAATAATGTTAAAAAATTGCATATTTAATATATGTAACAAAGACCCACATTCTAATAAGAAGACTAGATCAACGTAATTAACATAACGGTATTTGAAAAATACACTTTCACAAGATAAAAGATGAGGGCAACCCGCAGGTTTTAGATTCTCTAAAATAGGTTCCTTAGTTTCTTTTCATTCTCATTCAGGACATCGTACAGTAACAATGAATTTCTCGATCTTTGTGCTCTTAATTGTAGTCTTTATTAACCACAGCAGTAAGTATTTGCATTTATATTAAATATTGATAATAAAAAGTTCTTTTATATTCTAGTAGAACCGTATCATTAATTGTTATTAATTATTATTATTTATTTAGGAATACGTTATAAAGTCTCAGCAACAATAGAAAATGTAAAAGTGACACGTAGATCATTAGGAATAATTACCGATAGTGATGACGTTCAAACATCAGAGAAAGAAATCTCTCAGATGGATATATATTCGAAACAAAACTCGATAAAATTACAAGAATTAGAAAGAATTGCGAATACAGAATTTGACGGTTCAAATAGAAAATCTAAAATTTTAAGAAGTTTAGCTTTTCTAGCTGGTTTAAGTGTCGGTGGTTTAGCAGGTGCAGCATCATCCGATATAAAAACCTATACTAAATTGCCACCGTTGAGTGTAAACGTCGAAGCTTCTCGAATTTCACCTCAAGTCGCTGCAATTTATGATCCTTATATTATGTCGTATCCTTATATATTTGCCACTCCTTTAGGAATTTATCCATTTTGGGATTTACTTCGATTACAATCAACTAATGGATTAAACTCCAATCCGCTAAACAATAATGATAAGTATGTAAAAGAAGCACAGAAAATTGAGAGCATCAGAGCATCGAGCAACGCTGATAGTGACAAGAATAAAGAAGCGGAAGTGAAAGAAAAGGTAAGAATTTAGTAAAATGAATAAATAGAAATTGGAGCAGAAAATTATTCGATGTTTTATTTTTTATTACATTTATTGCAATTATAATTTAAGTATATGCATTAATGTAAATGTTTTATATAAATATATTTAAGCACATTTAATTTTCACTTGTGTGCTCGGTAACTTTTATATTAATATTATTTAATTTATTTTTTATAAATTTTTATAATTTTTTATCAATAGAAATTGACTTGATTATGTGTTTATAAATCATTATTAAAATATTTAAAAAATTTTTATAATTTTTTGCTAAATTTTATAAACGTGATAGGAAAATTATATTGTTGTAATATTTCATGTAACATAAATATAAATATGTTCAATTATTCATATAAATATGGTACATGAATTTTGAAATTAGTTTTTCCTACACATAATTCAAAAATATTTTTCCTTAATTAATATTTTCTAGAAAATAAAATTACATTATAATATTATACATAGTTATAGGACTGACTTTTGTTATAAAAAATATTTTAAAAAGTAATTGATAATTTATAATATTTTTCATTTTTCATTAATAGATGGCATCACCTGGTATTACATGCATTATGCAAAAAAGAGTTAATGAAAATGTTATCAGTACAGATAAAAAAATTAATGATTTATCAGCGACGTTAGGGCGACAATCTGTAAATAAAACAATGGTTTCCATCAATACAACTTCGATGACAATGAATACTATGCAAAATTTAACGACGAATAATCAAACAAATCCACCATCTTATGGTTATTACTACGGTGGATATCCACAAAACATAAATCACATCGATTTTACTACAAATTCATATGAACATCCATATCACGATTACGAACATATTAATTATAATTTACCTCCCTATGACAAACCAGAAAATTTTTATTCAGATTCAGATAAATATAACTATTATTCTGTTTCTGTTGATTCTTACCCGTCAAGTCAATTTCACCAAGAACGAATTCCCGGATACTTGCCTAGTGATTACAAAAAATTCTTGTATACATCAAATAATATACCACCGTTTACCAACAATGATTTTAGACCTCTAGTGTAGGGATATTATACTGTATTCACTGCGTAATCATGTAAAACATGTTTATGACAAAAATAATAAATAAAACTTTTTACTTGCAAATTATTAAAATAATTTTCATGAAATATTTTAGAGAATATAATTAAGCATTTTATTCAATTAAATAACTATAAAAGGATTATTTCGATTAGTAATAGCACAGACGAGATATAGGAACTATAGAAGGCTCATATATTTCATCTGTGGTAGTAGTAGTAGTAGTAGTAGTAGTAATGTAATTTGTCTTTTAATTCAACAGAAATAATTATATTCTTCATGTGTTAACAACGTTGTTGACTATCTATAACGCTGGATATATTAATAATCGCGAATTGCTTTATTAGACTGTTCTTCTGACAAAAATATTGTCTTATAATTCACAATTAATATCAATATTAATAGATATTAATAAAATGGTGAAAATGTTAATATTATTTATTGTTTTAATAATAAAATCCTACGCAAATATAAGGATTACTTGTATGTTACTTACTTATATAATATTTTTACTTACTTATATAATATTTTACTTACTTATATAATATTTTTATTTATTTACTTTTATATTATTTTTTATATTACTTACTTGTATAATATTTTTATGCTCTATATTTATAAGCTATTTAAATATTAATTTAATATAAAAATAATTATTAAATATATATATATCAAAATAATAATGTATAATGAAATTTTATTAAATATAAATAAATTCTTATTAATTATTGAAAATAAAATTATAATATTAGAAAATATAATTATAAATTCATAAAAATTTTTTTCAAAAATAACTTCATATTTATTCAAAAATTTTATAAAACCTAAAATAATAATATGATATATATATCAATTATAAAAATAAAATTTTTTAATAATAAATTTAATTTTTGAAATAAAATATTATTAAAAATTAAATTTATAATATAACCTAAAATATTTTAATAAAAAAATATTTATAAATTTTTAAGAAATTGATATTAAAAATTTAAAATTAAAAATAATTTTCCTTATTATTAATATTAATATTATATCAATGATATAATCATAAAAGTGCCGTAAGCTATTACGAACTAAATTCTTTGAAAAGTTCATAGTGAAATGAATATAAAAGCAAGAAATATTAAATATTAATAATTGCATTTCTTTTGAAACAATATTTTGATATTTTTAATTATTACCAAATTGTAATGACCAAATTTAATGACCAAATAAGAATTGAAATTCATTTGAATTTTGTGTTATTCGATATTTTTTTCCATTTTACCGTATATAGAATTTTCAATAGAATTTCATATCTGGATGGTTGGAACTGCTATTGACTTTCTAAATAATCTAACACATTATACAAGTTCGAAATTAACTGTACGTTAAATATCAATCAGATATTGAAATATTTTTATATTTTTATGATAAATCAGTAATTATAATTATCAATATTACGTTGCATATTTTGTAATTTCTATTATTGTATAGTAGAATAATTTTTTTATACTTGAATATTTATGTTTTTAGAAATGTATTCAAAATATTACGATATGAATAACTCATCAAAGAAATTAACTTAAGAACTTTTTTGAAAAATAGTAGTCAACCAAACTAATGACACTTTTATGATATTGAACGAACAAATGAATAACAAATGTCAAAATTCTGGTAAAAAGTATGGATATATAAACACATACATAATATTACATATATGAATAAATAATAAATCTATAAAATTCGCCCGATTCATTCCTCAGAGAAAGGAAAAGCGCACAAACATTAAAAATGAGTATATTTATGATGAAAATGGTGATTATTTCAAGGATATGAATAAGACAAAAATAAATTAAAAAGCATTTGAAAATTAAGATGGATCAAGCATAATGGAATTATTTGCTATTAATGCAAGACATAAGATAAATGTGTATCATACAAACAAAATATTGAAAACGATGACAAAAATTAACGAATTTGTAATTTTCAAATGAACTTAGATTTAAATGTCAATAGCAATTAGTTATCACCATGAGTATTACTATATAATTGTATATTCAGTTGTGTATACATCGAATAATTATTAGTATTATTATTTAATTATGTATTCAGTTTTTATAATGTAGCACGTAATAGTATTTTAAACTAAAATAAAAATATTCCTGATTTATGAAATATTATTTATTTTTTAAATATTTAACTCTTATTTTAGACATAGACATATTTGTTTCATGGAAACATTAGAAGTGTTTCATAGTTATCAAATTACTTTTTTCTCTTTAACATTTTGTACGTAAATATTTTATAAACATTGTTAACCAAATGTTTCTTTAAAATGAATTCAAAAGAATTGAAGTCTAAAGCCAATTTGTGTAAATCATTTCTCATTAAAAACAATTTACACCATGTAAATGTTATTTGATTATCAAAATATTTAATTGATGGAATAATTTAGTCATTACAATTACTATATCATACTTATCATGATATTATAAACTATTCCACTGATTGAAAATTATGACAAGAAAAATATGTCTGTACGATACAAGACATTTTTAATGGAAAATGACTTGCATTTATTGACGTTTAAGGCAATGGTTACTGGATGTGTACTGGATGAAACAATCAAATGTTGCTAAAAACAATGTAAGCGGTTATATTGAACGCGATGCGGTCTTCCATTGTCGCACATATGAGTTCGTACATGCAAATCGTTCAAATCAATTAGATTTTTAGCCCGATTTGTTGTGACTGAAGTTGCGACTGTTACACAATATAAAGAATCTTTCGCAATCGAAGTTATAAAATATGTTGTAAAATATATGAAATATCAATGAGTCTCTCGACCATCAGTCGATCATAAGATTGTCATCTTATAATTCTAAAGCATCATTGGTAAATCATCCTTCACAATTATATACTATTATCAATATTGAATATGGAAAATGTTCAGAATAGGCAATCAGTTCAGAATAGGCAATACCAGTTACTATCCGAAAATCTCGAGACTTATTTTGTATCGTATGTTAATAAATAATATTTAATTATTAACTGTAAATATAAGTACTAATAATAAATATTCTTATAAAGATCTGTCTAAAAAATAATAGTGATCAGCTAAATTGTTTTTCTTAACAAATCGATTTTTCTCAAGTTCTGAGAAAACTATTGAGAAATGAATTATACAATTGTTCTAAATTGCTACTACAACTAATAAGAGAAAAAAGTTAAAACAAGTTGCAGGTTAGCTTTCTGCACAATACCCGATAGTAATGAAATGTAAATTATAATTCTTTTTAATTATTGATTAATCAGCAAACTCTCCCGTCAGAATCTACCAATCGGACAGCATGGTTCGCAGGGAAGAAACCTGTTTTATTTTCGGACGAGTTTGGAGGGCTGGGCTTCTCGTCTATTTCGAGAAGGCCGCCACTGCTGATATTGTGTTTCTAAAGACGCGAATATTTTGCAGCTTTTACGAATGGCTTTTCATAAAGAAAATTTTTCTTCCGATCTTTGTTATTCATTAATTATTCGTTTATTTACTCATCATAAATTAAAAGTATAATTAAAAGTATTTTAATTATATTTCTCAATCATTATTATTATTAAATTTTTAATAATTTTTTCTTATTATTAAATCTTTAATAATTAAGAAACATTAAAGAAAATTACAAGATATTCTTATTTAATCGAAGAGTTATATTTTCTTTTTTATGATACAGGTATTCCAAAACAATACGTTAAAATTTTTAAAATATGACAATTGTGAATTTTTTTATGGGAATAATTCAAAAAATAGGATCCAAGCAGAACTTTTCACTTATTAAATATTAACAATAACAGAGATATTTCATATATTACATATAATCTATGGATTCTTGTACCTTTAATTTGTAACATAAAATGGTCTATTACACATATAACACATATTTTACAAATTTTTAAAGCGAGAAAGAGTTCGCGAGGAAGAGGAATGTTCAATAACATAATTACATTCGTTCATCATTATGTAAAGAAATTATAATTGTTTTGATAAAATTCAGCAAACATTAAAAAAGTGCAAAAACCTATACACATCCTTCGTTATTTTGAAACCTAATGTATGAATATATAATCGATATATTGGCACAGTGTTGCGTGCGCGGTTATGCAATAAGCAAATAGAAAACGATCAACTTCCTTCACGGAAGAGTTAACTCTTTTTTGAGAGAGGAAAGGGCTGTCGATATTATCATGACAATGTGGACATAGTTCTTCAGAAACGGCATAGATTATCTATTGCACAAATTTTTAAAGGATGCCAATGTATGTGTTATTTTAGATCATTTAAATAGTTTCAAATTTATATAACATGAATCGATGGTGAATCTCTGTATTATTATGTGAGAAGCAATTGATTTCTTTTCCTTTTTCTAAGACTTAAACTTACTTAATTTATTTTAAATTATTGTATTTTACTCTACACAGCATCCAATAGATTGTCGCGAAGGTATTTATGCGATCAGATTAGAGTGTCTCTTTAGATCTAAATATATAACGGGTGTCAGGGTTGAATGCCCTGGGATTTCCGGTCTCCATCATGCGTACTTTGATTTTCCGTTTTTTTTCCACTTTCAGTATAAGCACTTATACTCTTCATCTCCTGTCGCTGTTCCTCCTTTCTCCACTTTTTTTCTATGTTGCTCATGCTTTTTTCCATGCGAAACCTAATAGCCTTGCATCCTCTAGGACACTTCAGGATTATTTCCTGCATGTCGGACAAACCGGATGAGAAACCGCAAATGTAAAACTCCACAGAGTATTTTAGTGAAACGGTGTGCGAATATTGCAATCGTGTATGTTAAAGGAATAATTACTAAAGGGCATTATCATTTGTAATTCTTTTCAATCAATTTATATTATGAAGATTTTATTTTTTCATTTTGTTGCTATAGAAGAAAGGTCCCAAGGATTTGCCTAATGTTTTCTCATCATATCTTCAACCTAAATTTTATAATTTTATAAAATGTAAAAAAATTCAACTTTTAATTAGTTTTCCATGGGCTAAATATGATTGGAAGTATCACAAATGATTTGATTTGTAAACCTTTAATATCTGATTGAAAACAATATAAAATATAAAACTCTCATGAAGATAATTAATACTTTTTATGAGTCTTTTAAGCATATTTTACATTTATACTATGCTGAGTATTTTATTTTATCTTATCGTATTACGTCTTATTGAATATTTATACACACTTGTAACGAGATTTTTTCTCAAATGGTACTTGCAAATATATATATACAAATATATTTACAAGAGCAATTTGATGTAAGGAATTATAAGTAAATAATTTGCGTGTCTTTTCTTAAATTTTACTTTATATTAAAAATTATTTATTTTAGTTTTAATTATACATTTCCAAACAAATTAGTAAACGATCAATATTTGAAAATGTTTATAGGAACGCAAAAACCGTTCTTATAAATAGATTATGTAGAAAATTTTAAAATACCACAGAATACACATAATATGAAAAATATATAAATTATCCAAAGTTTTATAAATATGGTTATGAAAAGAACTGTAGTCCGTTTTGTGATAGATCATTTGATAAGTAAAAATTCATTAACTTGATGTGTGTTATTAACTCTGTTTATTAAAGGATATTTTATTTTCACTAGTAAAAGATATTTTTTAATGTGATAGAAATTCTACATTTTGTCCACATAAAAATTCGCAGTGTAATTATTTCTTTATACATTTATGAAAAATTTGAAGGCACAAAATTATTATAACTATTGTTTAATAAACAAATTAATTGTTCATTTAGGTTCCATTTTAAATTATGTTTATAAAAATCTGAATTTGCATAAAAGTTTACAATCTACTAATAATGTATACATGACATTTTATCAGAGGAACATCTCATAGATAATGAAAATGTCTCTTTGGGCCGAATATCTCGATGTTTCTTAAGGGTGCATCTCATCGAGTGCAACGGCGGATCAACGTATGTAAGCATACTACCTACAAAATATGTTTTGGACACACGCATTTTGAACTTGCTGCATATGTACACAGAAGCGAAAAGGTTCGTTCTGTGTGGTAAATGTACTACGCTCGGGTAAGAACCCTGGGTTTCGTATATGGGGGACGACAGAGAAGAGAGACAGCTGTGGGGCAGCTGGCAGCGCGTGCCACGAACCTATGGGGTCTCCTTCAAACGTAGACGACGATGATATCCTATACTTCGTGACACATAACTTACGACAGGTTTCGAACAATGCTATAAACAGAGGTTAACGATTGTGCAAAATCGAGAGATTGGTTGAATCATCTTTACTATAAGATTGTTTAAAAGCACTAGTTTAGTTGTTTCTTACTGTACATAGTCATCTCGTATGCATATATGGAAACATATGCATTGGAAACTTTGGAAGTTACTCCACATGATATTAATTCCTTTATACAATAAATGGTGGTAAATAAAATTATTTTGTTTAATTTATTTAAGATTTATTTAATTATTATATTATTATTATGTAATAGTATTTATTTAATACTTATTAAGGACTAGCGTTGCATTGATGCAACATTTCATTTGTAAATTCTTTTTAATCAATTTATATTATTGAGTTTTATTTTTTAATATTGGACCATAAAAATAAATTTCAAAGATCCACTTAATATCTTTTTTCGATATATCTTTTATCTAAGTTCTATAATTTTATGATTAAATTATTGTTTAGTCCTTCATCGACCAAGATATTTTTTATAAAACAAGAGAAGCATTGGAAACAATAAATTCATTTAGATATTATTTAAAATCAAATTTGAACAGAAAATCAAATAGTCTTAAATATTAATTTGCAATTAAGAACATTATGCATTGAAAGATATGTCAGTTGCTAAATTGAAAAATCTTATATTTTTTTTTATCATTGTTTACTTTTATTTTCATAATTTGTTTTACTTATTGTTTATGGAAAGTGAGAATGAGAAACTGGTATTGTGTAAAATGGAACGGGACGTTGGACTTCCTTGAAAGTTTTTCACCCGCTCCAAAGAAAAGAGATCAGCGGGTTCAAAACCTTCGGGGGAGCGTTTTAGCCTAGTGAACATCTGCCGTCGCCTGCAACGATAATAATTCGAACAGCTGATACTCTTCGACGGACCACCGTCTTGTCTCGTGGATCCTGTAGAACTGTAAGATCATTTCGTGTTAATACTTTCAAATGTTGAAAGTGCGACAATATTACATTGTTTTTGATTTCTGTTGCATTTTAATCTCTAAATTGCTAAAAATACACGAATCATAATAAAAGAAATAAATGGCAAGCAACGATACAAAAGTTAATCGACAATGTCTTTATTTTTTTTTTAATTATTACAGTAGTGTGAGTAATGGTATTATAAATTTCAAACAGGGAATAAACGGACGTCGTTCAGTTGTAAGTCATAACTCGTGCTGGATGATTAATTGCAAGTAATAAAAAAAAAAATCAACTTATCTTATTGTTCACTTTTCAGAAGAAGTAGTCCCTTTTTAATTCGTAAGAAATAAAATGGAAAATTGTTGATAAAGCGTATTATTATTAATACAAGGAATTTTTCATTTTGATAATAATCTTTTGATCTTTTAAACCACAGTTAATCAGTATTTAAAATCCCTCCACGAGGTAAAATGATGAAAGATTTAACACGTCGTCACTAGTCGATTCTACTTTTTGCATTCGTATCTTATTCGGTTGTCGTTACGCTACGCCACTGGTACTACAATGTGGTCGGGGCGGGGGGGGACGAGTGAACCAATGAAAAGAGAAATCGCCGAAGAATCCGGCGAACTGGCGCGCAGCACGGTAACCGCAAACTTAAAGGCAGTTCGGTACTCGCACGTGGGCCTTCGTTCGTGTCGGATGTGCGTGCGTACGAAAAATCGCCAATTGTAAAGGACACCGTCCGTTACTACGTACGTGTCATCAACAGTGTTTCGCGTTAATATCATCGTTTATTAAAACGTGTCAGACCTGAAATTTTTTCTGATATCGTAGTAATGAGGAAAAATTTTGTAACGCGAACGGCTCTTGTGTGCACTGCTAATTTTTAACATCGATCTTTATCGTCAATTAATTATCTCATTTAGAAGGATACTCACGTTATTGGTGTGAATTTTTTCCTGGTGTTTCTCATTGGGATTAACGTAACAGGCAACATTTCAGTGATCATCAGGTGATAGTGCTTCGAAGAATTAGAGGTGCGTATTAAAAACTCGTCAGATATTTCGTTAATTATTCAATATATGTTGAAATATACTTTATGTTCCAATTCTTTGATAATATATAACGGAGTCATTAAATACGCATTATGTTGCGTATTATCTTTTTACAAATACATACTGTGACGTAATCGTTTGCTCCTCATTGTTAGCCGTTAATGTATTCGAACCAAAATAAGTTTTTCCCAAATATTACGAAAGCTTTTCTTATATGTACAGTGTTTAATAAATTTAGATCGATGCTGGCGATATGAATGAATTTTTATATTGTAATATCAGTTTGACAAAATAGGTAAAACATATCAAGAGATTATAAAATATGTATAGAAAATACGGTTTACCTGATCAAATATTTCGGCGAGGCCATCTTGCGTGTTCGTAAAACGATCTGCTTATTCTCTTTGGTTGCTCCTGTTTCACCCCCATTGCAGCGGTCTCGTCGCGACAAAGGGGTACACGACGACGGGCACGTGTACCACAACGTTTATTAATAAACCTCGACGTCGGCTCGACGATTTCTCTTTAGCAGAAGGCCTGGAAATGTGTGCAGGTGATTACAGCCGTCTGGCGTAAATGAACGGGGAACCTTCATTTTTTTCATTGCTTTTTTCTCACTATCCAATGAATATACATGTTTTACTTTAGGATGTAGAATATTTTTTACTAAGAACAGGAAATGTAGATACTTTTATTGCAATTTTTAAACAATAAAAACAATGATATGTTCTTGTAAAATTTTTGAATAGATGTAAGAAGTTATACTATTTAAACAAAGTAAATGCTAATATTAAAATTAAAATGATAATCATATAATAAGCTCACTAATTGGACTGTTATTGTATTTTCATATATATATATATATACATACATATTATTAAATATTCCACAAAATACAAATTTTACTAATATTAGAAATATAATATAAAAATCTAAAATATAACTTTTGTCCAACAGAAATTATAACTCTTACATTAAAAAAAGAGTAATAATTAAATCTGCATCATTCTGAAAATTAGTACACATTTTTAATGTAAATTGTATTTTTTATTCTGTATACTGCTTCATCTAAAGTCGTATTTAAAACGTATTTAAAAGAATTTCGTATGTATATGTAATTGACAATAATGATTTGATACACATTGATACAAAAGTATTTTTTTGTAAAGATTTTTTCACGGTCCATAAGTAAACCCGAGCATCGTCTTGTGTTTTCTAAAACTCTGGCCTTTGCGACTTTGGCCGAGAAGATATTTTAGTGTGTTTCGTCGAGCCTGTGGCAATTGGCCAGTGTCGAATGCGCGAAGCTACGTGATCAAAACACAATTGTTCATAAGTTGAGGGTTATTTCTATGAAATTACTTCCGATATTTCCAATTCGAGATATATACAATGTTATTGTATTAAATAATTAATTATAATAAAACATAAATATTTATTATTTTCCTTTAAACATTATTTTCTTCGGCTTATTAAATAATGTTAAATTTATTGTATAATTAAATTGATAAATTTCATCAATATTATTAATAACATAAAATATTCTTTGATTATGTCATACAATTGTTAATGATCTTATTTTCAAATACGATTGGACTTATAAATATATGTTATAGAATACAGTAATACAGAATTTATTTTTTAGTTGATATATGACACGTTTGACATAGCTTTTGTTCTCTGTAATTATTATAATAATTGTTCAACCAATGGTTGACCGTATTATCTGAAAAGTTAGAATTATTTTTTTTTAATTGCATTATATATAATATATAATTATAATTTCTACCAAATTTCCATATAGTAAAAATATATGAACACTTTTTTCTGGTTTTATAAAAATTAGCCGGTTTATAGAAATCCTGAATTGCCGATATTACTTCTTATAGAATCGTTCTACTCGAGTCGGTGTGAAGATTCTTGTGCACTGAACCAAATGCATAAATGTTCCCGTTTTAAATAACTTTCTAATTTTGAATGTTACTTGGATATTTCACAGCGTTTCCCATGTTTCTATTCTTAAAAAAAAGAATACCATAATATTGTTATTGTTCTTTAAGTTATTTTTTCTTAATTTCTTATAAATTATAATTATATATATATTACTATAATATTATTAATATTATCCATTGAATAATTATAATTTTAAGATAAAATTAATTCAATACAAAATTCAAGTAATCTGTCGTTATTGTAATAGAGCTAACAGATGTACAGACAATTTCATTTTTTCAAAAAATTCAGCGCTTATACTACTGCGAATTTTTATTATCCCAGCTATACGTCGACAGTGCTATTTGAACTTGCATTTTCGAATGCTTAAAAATTTTGGCCAGATATTCGACAGAAAACTTAGAAAAAATTGAAACTATGCGAACCATAGTATTTATCAACATGATATGTACGTAATACGGTCGTTGCTTCCACGGTAGCTGAATTCAGAAAAGCGGCCTTTATGCTCGACCGAATGTCCCAAGTGTAGTTGCGTTCAGTTCTAGGATGGGGAAAAAGAGGGAGAAAGAATGGAAAAGAGAAAGAGCAACCAATAGTGGTGGAGGAGGAACCCGATGGCAATACAACAATATGATTATACGGCGTGCTGCACCGGTTTTCTGCAGCAGCTGCCGTCGTTTTGGGGGATCCGACAGAAACAGACGAGGAAGGGCCGTCCTGGCCGAAGTGGTGCACTGTCATGGATGGTGCTGGTAGTAGTAAGGGCAGGTGGGGTAGGGGGTTGCAGGGGGTGATGGGAGAGGAGAGGAGTGATCAGGAGAAACCGTAGGGCCCACTTCGCACAGGGCCTGGTGTGCACAATATGAGTGTGAGATAGAGGGAATGAGAATATAGAGAAAAGGAAAGAGAAAAAAAGAGGGTGAGGTAGAAAGAGGGTCCTTTCTATGTAGACTGCAGACCTCTATTTCTATCTTTATCTGCAGCATTGCAGAAACTCGAAAGCCGAACCACCATGAAAAATACCCTACTAGCAGCTAGGTTCGACCAGGCAGTTTTGCTTCTCGCAAGAAAACTGGATCCCTTTTTGGGCCGTTACTGAGCCTTGAATGGAGGTCAGGGTCCCTTCTCTCTTTGCCCTTTTCTAGTTCTTCGAGGTACCTTTCCGCATCCTTCTTGTTTCGGCACCACTGTACCAGTAGTGCCTATTTCTTATTCCTGAGCGGCAGACTTCACGACGGTTTTCCCTGGATATAATAGGGGTCCGGCTTCCGCGCAGAAGGGGATCTTTATCTGTTCCCTTTATATGCACGAAAGAGTCATCGATTCAAGAGAATTGAGAGAAGAAGAAGGTAGAACTGTACTTGGAATATCGGAATAAAAAAAGGGGAGGAACGGTTCTTTCTTTGACGCGATGTACGATACATGAAATCTTTTTTTACATGAATACGAATGCGCGGTATGCTTGTGCACTATGTTTGTCCATTTTACGAAGATCATGTGGGGCGATGGAGCGTCGTGTATCACGGATATTAAATTCTAAACGCGTACATTCTGCTTTTTCCTTGTTTCATGTCGCGCTTCGTTTTACCATGTTTTGAATTTCTCGTAGAATTCTATCGATTTTACCTTTCTTTACAATAAGATTACATTTCAGACATTCCGTAATTTATCAATTACTTTCAAGTCTTGGAGTGATAGTGTTACATATGTATCCTTGATTCATTTATATCCTCAAAAAGAATTTCTTCGTTAAGTTTTACATACTCTATTTTACGTAATTACAGAATCAAATATATTTGGAAATTCAAATAAAATTTATCGCTTATTTAATCCTCATCTGTCCTTCATTTTTTCAACTTAATTTGTTGTCAAATTGACAAAATAGTAAATAATTAATGTACAATGTAAATAATTTACAATGAAAACTAAATAATTAAATTTTCAAATTCTTATATTGGTAAGAACAAATAGACCAAACAATAAATAGATCAAATTTTTGTATTTAATTGCGTGTAAGATTTACAAAAATCCTACTCTTATATATATATTACATACAGATCACTTTCATATCTTACTTTCTTTAGTTTAGTCTTGTTTAGCGTTATAATCGTGTGTTATAATTATATTCCAAAACTATAAACGTTTACACGCATCATTAAAAAGGTGATGCATTGAATATAATTGTATATAATAGTAATAATAATAATATATAATAATAATAATATTAATAATAATATTAATAATAATAATAATAATAATAATAATAATAATAATAATAATAATAATAATAATAAGAACGTAATATACCCGTAAAAGGACTTGAAAACGAATATTATTTACAACTTTGACAAAATATGTTGTTACCAAAAATGTCGAAATTATATGTTATATGTTAGAAATATTTGTATAATATTTTATAAGAGAAATATGTCAAATTGATGAGGGTTAAGGTGTATGTAATAATGATGATGATGATGAATAATTCATCAATAATACTAGAATAAATATTGACACCAAATGAAGATAGAAATTTTAACAAAAATATTATGCACTTTTATGTAAATTATATTTCAAAGAAATATCAAGAGAATAACTATTTAACACTAGAATTATCAGAGTGGTCAATACTAATTGGTAATTTTTTATAGGAGTTTTATAGAGTTAGTTTTACAGTTTTATAGCTTTAGCGTATTTTCAATGAGTTTTCCTAAAATATATAAGTACAACTTGTTCTGTATTGTATTGTAAACCTTTTCCTATGATACAAATTTTATATTGGAATCATTTAAATTTACTATAATAGTAATAAAAACGCTCTGAAAATTAAATATTAAATATTAAAATTTAATAAAAATTATATATAAAAATATTGTAAGATTGGTTCAGTGTTGGTGTCTAATATACAAAATAAAAATGAGAATTTCTAAAAGTAATATGAAATTTGAATTTGTTTTTAATTTTAGATAACCAAATCATCGCTCGTCTAAATGCTGCTGAGCCTGTGACGTGATTAGCGTTGACCAAAGTACTACAGAAGGTGTCAAAATTGAGCAGATCGTCCTTCCGTCCGGCGGCGGTGATCTCGCCAAAATTTGGAGGATGTTGATGCCTGGTGCCGCTGGTCTTAGTGCCGTCGGTGCGGTTGGTGCCGTTGGGGCGCCAGGGCCGGACGAGTTAGTCTCGGGTCTTGGCGCGTTAGCCGGTACTACGCCTCAACAAAAAGACACTACATGGACGAAACTTTTCGTCGGAGGTTTACCTTATCATACAACCGACAAAAGTCTCAGGGAACATTTTAACGTGTACGGCGACATCGAGGAAGCCGTGGTCATTACCGATAGGCAGACTGGCAAAAGTAGAGGTTATGGTTTCGTAAGTATTTTAAATAACACATTATTATTTGATATTTTGTTAGCTGTTCCTGATTGACAGTCGTTGTTGTGAAATGCTTTAAGTTTGTGAATAGCTCAGAGTGAGTAGTTTAAGTATATTTTTCTTTGTATCATTATTGGTAATTTCTAGAAGTTATACGTTTACTAAATCGAAACAGATTTCAAGTAACAGTACAATATTGCACGATTAAATTTTATCAAATATTGAATACTGAATATTGAACGATAGAATTTTATCTTTTATAAATGGATTTATAATTGAATCGATAACTTATTGGTAATAAATTAAAGTAAAGCAATTTGTTAATTATTTCGTTTGGAAAATCTTTGTTTAAACGAACGTGTCACTTGCTATGTATTTTTACAATGGTCTTTCATTTAAATAATTTTAAATAATAAAATTTGAATAATTTTATAGGTTCAAATATTTTTATTTTTTTCATTTATATTAAACACGGAAGTACTTTTTTAACCGTCATATATTATAGTCCTCACATGCGCAAAGATAGTATAATTTGTTGCGATAACGTAACCAGTTTGCTCTCTTTTATTCAAAAAGATATGTTAACTTGCAGTATACCATAATGTTTTTTTCTGGGTGAAAGCTTATAGAGTATTTCATTATCAGTTTCCGTTTTTATCACATATGTATAATTATACAAAGGATAATATGGAAATATATGAGTCAATGTCCTTATTGCTCTTATTGCCCTTATTGTCGAAATGAATTCTGTTAAGGATATTTTATTATTGTTTGCGGGAATACTTATAATTTTATAACCATCGTTATTACGATGACTTTAATAATTCTCCATAATCTTAATATTTTTTATATATTTAATAATATAATTTTCGTTAATTTATTTATTTATTTTACATTATTACATCTATAAATTTTATATTTGTAATTTATCCAATTAGTTAATTAAATTAAATTAAATTTTATCGTACAAATTTCTTATTCATTTTGTTGAAATTGAATATTTCTAATATCAAGCTACTGTAAATAAAAGTGAAGAAAATTTAACACGTTCCGTGCCATCTGGAGATAGTTTCAACGAAAGTTACAAGCAAAATTTAAAAATAATTGAGAAAATATCTTTGAATGTGTTAATCTCTTTCATTCTTTTAGATTAAAAATAAAAAATTTTTTTGGGAATGAACACTTTTTATCTTATAGAGTTTATTTCTCTATAACTAATGAAAGTATATAATTGTGTAGATGGAATAGTTGAAACTCGCATCGAAAAGTTGTGATCGATTTTTGGCGCTTAACCAACCGATTAGATTATCTGAAATGTCATTGAAATATCCGGGTATTACATGCACGATACGTACATGGCTTGTATCGCTGCTTATGAGGGGGAGGCGTGCAAGATCCAGGTGAAGCGGAAGGATTAGTCGAATAATCGATTGGATCTGTACGCAGGTGATCATGGGAGACAGGCCAGCAGCAGAGAGGGCGTGCAAAGACCCTAACCCCATAATCGACGGTCGCAAAGCAAACGTCAACCTGGCGATTCTTGGAGCTAAGCCTAGGGGTAACCTACAAGCGAGTAAGTTTGCTCAGCAGTATGTAAATGCTTATTGAGTGAATATGAATTATGTGAAATATTAGGAGTAGATTCTTCAATTGCTGGTGTTTGGTCTTTTTGTCGTTTAAGTGGTTTTGCACTTATATTTTGATTAAAATATTTAGATACTAATTCTTTGATTACTTTAAATTACTATTTAGTATTCTAATACTTCAATTTTTAGTTATTAAAGCATATAAAAAGATTTCAAATATTTTTTCGAAGTTTTTAACAGTACATGGATATTTTTTTATATATGTATATAGAGTATCATATTTACTGTCGAATGAAACGACTTAGACCAAAATTATACTGTTTCAAAGGTAAAAAAAATTTTGTGTTAAAATCATTTTTCAAGATTTTAAGATCATTGGTTTGTTTTTAATATTATATTTGTATTTAAAAATGCTTAGTTTAAAAGATTTTATAAAATTTAATTTGTGAAAGACGAATAAATTGTTACTCTGTTTTCATTTTTATGTTTCTCTTGACTTTTATCATTAAATTGAATTAAATGAATATTGAAATATTTTATCGACTGAGTATCATATAACAACGAATAAGATATTTATATATTTTATGTAAAACAGTATATTATAAGTATTCTTCATTTCACATTAACGCTAATTCTTGATAAAATTTGTATTCTTAATAGATCAATTTCAAGCCATTTATATATTATCTATAATTCGTGAAATTGCACAGAGAATAATAATTCTTCCAAATCTTGTCTCGATATATAGATTTATCGGAATAGATGTCATTTCTAATCTATCAGATGATTTTTGCGCGTCATTGTCACGAGATTTACGTTGTTGAAGCATAGCCAAATCAACGAATTTCATTCGTCACACTAACAGGTAATACATGTATACTTTTTGGACGGAGAGTCACGCTTCTCTTTGATATATCGAGGATACGTGTCTAAGTCACTTGGAAATTCATCACAAAGGTTCTCTTAATAGGACATTTAATTTAGATGCCAATTAGAAAATTTGAAATTTGTGCCTTGTAAAGAAAGTCAAATTATATCAGATATAGAAATTAGTTTTATGCCTTTCTATTCAATGTTAAAGTAAAATTCAGTAAAACACAGTGTAAATTATTAAAAGAAGTAATTTTCAATTGGGGATTTTTCAATAGTAATTTACATTCAAGATCATCTTGACGTAAAAATTTGAAACTTGAAAATTTGAAGAATTTGAATAATTATTGGATGAAAACTTTTCTCAAAAGAAGAAAGAATGACGAAATTTAGAATAAGGAGTGACGCAAAAAACAATTTTAATGATCACGAAACAAAATAAAAAAAAATAAATGGCAAGTTTATCTCGAAAAGAGGCATTGAATTAATTTTTACATCTAGTTTATTCAAACCCATATTTTCTGTTAGTTAATGATTTTGTCAGTTTAAATTAATTGTATATAAATTTAAGAAGTTGGAACGACGATGAGAGGGCAAAAGACAGCATTACGAACGACATTTGCGCAGATCGGATCACTTTCTTGAACTCTTGCGATGGCTCCAGGCCAACATAGCTTGGCGTTTCGGCACCTAAGTCTAAAATTGCTTTAACCTGAGTGCCACCGGTTTTGTCTCTTTTTTCTTCTCATGCGCAAAAATCATGTTTGTGATACTTTTAGGATTAAAATGTATTTTCTCGAACAATCTTTATCAATTCAATTGAATGCAGTATAATTGGACTTTTGAGATTTTTAAAACTAGAATTTAAAAAAAAAATAGAAGTTAAAACAACATATAAAATAGAATTGTTTGAAATAAAAAAGAATAGAATTGAAAAGCTAAAAAAAAGAATTTATTTTGTAATATTACCTACATTCTGGGCAATTTGGTATTTTAAAATTTTCCGTAGGTGATATAGATTTATATTTAAAATTAATCAATATATATTAATAATTAATATATTTACATAAATAATTAATTATTTACAGTTTACACATTATACATTATAACATTTAAAATACATTTTTATAAGGTGTCTTACATATTCATATGTCATGTGTACTTTTTTCAGTTTGTTTCATTGAATCAATTTATATGAAGTACTTGCTACCTTTATATAATAAAATATTCTGTATTCGTCTTGTCATATATATGCTAATGATAATTTTGAATTTATTATGCATTATAATCTATTTTTTTTATAGAAAGCATGTTATTAGGATATAAATGTATGCGAAGTGCGTGTTACTTTATACATATTGTATATGTAAAATTTTTGCGTGTGTATAAAATAAAATTTTTCAATGTAAATATATATGTACAAAAAAAATTGAGAAAAGTTGCATATTAATAATAAAAACAAGTTGATATTTAAAGTCAATTGATTTACTCTGTGTAAAGTCATTACAGTCATTTATACAATATTTATTTAATGAAAGAGGAAGAAAGTTACTAGAGTTGAAACGTATCGTTCTTTATAAGTTACGCTTACTTGAAATAAATTCAAAGTTTTTGTATTTTGGTTAACTTAATTTTAAAAATTGAGTCTTTCAATCTTATTCTAAATAAATAATATATTTTATATACAGGTTGTCTCATTTTAATTCATTCGCGCAATTATCTCCGCAACTATTCATTATTCGAAAAAATGTTTGAATTAAAATTTATTTTGTTTCGAGGGAGAACATTATGATGGTTATCAGATTTGTTTAAATGGAAACGTTTCCGAGATTGAACAGTCACCTCCACTTTTTTAAAATGGATAATATATTTTTTTATACATTAGTCGATGCAGCCTGACATTCTCTATAAAAAAGTATTATCTATGTATGTCGAAAAATAATGTTGCTGAGTTTACTAAAAAATTTATGCATGAAAACCAAGGACGATATGACCACAACAAAAATATCGTTTCTACCTTTCTTCGTTTTTCATACGAGTGATTTTACAAAACTAAAGTTGAAATATCTCTTAAACTAATAATTTCGTTACATAGGTTAATACTATGGGAAATTAATGCATAAAAAAATATATAATTTCGTTTAAAAAACTCAGAAATACTTCTATCTAGGCAAATCTAGCGATAAGATATCTTCCTTGAAATAGAACAAGTTTTATTTTAAATATGAATAGTTGCAAAGATAATAATAATTATCTTAAATAATAAATTAAAATGAGACACCCTATACATACAGTATCGGCCAAAAATTCAAGTACACTTTTACTGCATTTGTATTTCATTCTTATAATTAATTTAATATTTCCAGCTACATTACACAGTGACAAACGTGTTCATTTTCCAATGAATTATTGAAATACTTTAGGCAAGAACATCACTATTGATATTAAATCTGTATATTTCACACGCTGAACTTTGTCTATGTATGTTTAAAGTATAACGTTGTACGTTTAACTTGTAAGGGCAATAAAAACATTTCATGATAAATACTTCTACATATCAGAAATACCACAGTAAAAATGGAGAATATTTATAAATGGAGAATTAAGGAATATTTATTCTTCATCTTTTTTTCCATTTTGCAAGTGGAAATCTGTTCCTGAAGAAGAACATATATATCTGCCGTCGCGTTTTACGAATAGTAAATAATATTCTCTAGTTTAGACTAGATGAAAAAGAATACATAGAGATATTTGTAAAGAACCGGATGTTCGATTTATACAAAAATGGGTGCTCGAGTTCAGGACCATTAGAAACAAAGGATTAACTTTGAACTGTTTATGATTTCAGCATTCCCGTTCGCTACTGGCATTCGAGCTGGATACCCCGCAGTTCTTCCTGGCCAATATGGGTAAGTCAACTACGTGATGTGATTTGTCGAAAAATGTTAAGACTATACATGTAATTATAATTACTGAAAAACAGCATAAGTCAAGAGAAGTCCTCGCTAGCATTCTCGCTATTTGAAATTAATTTTGAGAAGTTGCATCTCTTATATGTGCTAATTTAATACGAACAGATTGAGATAGAAAAAAAACGATGCACCAACGATCATTCGATTTTGAGTAGTTAGGATAGTACCTACTTTTTTTCTTACAACAGTTCGAATATATTTTTCAAATGGTTTTTTTTATAACGTGCAATAATTGACGCATTTTGTTATAAAAGGAAGAGACACGTTAAAACAATTTTTTCTGATTTTTTGATACTAATTTTATTTATTACGAAAGAGGGGACAATTTTAGGAAACTGAAAAAAAGAGGGGAAAAAAAGAAACATTCGAAAATCGAGTACTCGCTTAACGGTTTCAGCTTGATAATGTTGTGAATATTTTGTTAAAGACAGACTATATATAACGTTTCAGCATCCTGACGCATGCGCGTAAGGGAGCAAGACGAGAATTCCCTTTTCGAGATCCTTGAGAGCGCCAAGGGCCGTTCTAAAGAGCGCAAATATAAAAAAAATATATATTTATACATATATATTTATAAAGGGAGATAAACGGAAAGAGTCAGAGAGACGTGAAACGAAATATATATATATATATATATATATATATATATATATATATATATGAAAAAAGAGAAACAGAAAGAAGGGGCAGAGATATTTGCAAATCGATGAGAAAAGAAAGGGAGGGAGAGAGAAAGAACGCGGCACACGCACACGTATCAGAAGCCATGAGTACCCACGAATTTATTTCTGCAAAATCAGACTTCCGAGGATCGACCTCTTCTTCTTCTACTACTGTATTTTTTTGGTTGTGTTTTTTGTTTCTTCTTTCTTGATGAGGTTGACGTGAAGTGATATGACAGTGATTGCGGTTGCTGAGAGATTTGTTTGTTTATTGGTTTTGACTTTTTTGGTCTTTACTCTTTTACACTCTTTTTCTTAATCAACAATAATCACAATAATCGTAATAATATTAATAATAATATTAATTATAATAATTATAATGTTATGTATAATGATGATCTTAGTAGAAATTGTCTAATTAATTCGTAATAATGTACATTAGTTTTTTTAATGAACAAGGTAATAACAGTGAGGCGACGTGTAGTATGTTTTCAATTAAAATTCTAAATTCTATAACACAAATAGACGCATAATTTGCCCATTAAATGTCTCAAAATCGATCACCGATGGCGACATTTATTATCAGATATCGAATTTCATTCATCCAATTAAATGTTTTATTATGTGTTTTATAAGTTCTTTATCATTTCGTTTCTTGTTCTTTTTTACTCGTTTGACGAAGTATTTTGTTCTTCTTTTTCTAAATTTTTTTCGTATTATTTCCATTTGTTTTTTATATTATTTTGGTCAGTTTTTGGTGGCGGGTCTTTGTCAATTTCTACTACGTTTAACTTTCGTGTTAACTTTTTTTTTACACAGTAGTAGTCCATGTAAAAGTAATATTATTAACAGTTATAAGTATTTATTATTCCTTGGAATTAGTATAAAATATCAGGAAGTACAGTCACTTTTTACGAATTTCAATTTGCTAAATAATTTTTTGTGGAAAATCGTCACGTAGAATGTTCGCTTTGCGAATTATTTATCCGGTTGTTAAAAAAAAAAAGAAAAAGAAAAAACGAGAAGAAAAGAACAAGAAGGAAATAGCAAGAAGAGATTAACCGTGTGCAGCAGAATTTCGTTGAATTATGAAAGATACGGTCGATTCTTCGAAGCGGCGGATCTCCCGTATTTTTCATCGGAAATCGACCCGCACCGCTGCGAAACACGACAACGTTCATTAATTTTTCATCGTGGCAATCGATTTTATCGCGGTTTACCCTGTTTGGCCCAGTCAGATTCTTGGGCACAGCATAGAAATTCGTGGAGATATCGAACGGTATCGAATACTAGAATCGCTACGAAGAGAAAAAGAACCAAAAACACTTTCGTTTTTGTTTTACTAACATAAAACTGTAACGTTCTTTTCGATATCATTGTCTTCCATATCATAAATTTCGTGTGAATATGTTTTTAAATATCTTAATTCTATGAGAGAGAGAAGGAGAGAGGGGGAGGGGAAGGAAGAGAGGGGAAAGAAAGCGAAAGAAAAAAGTTATCTACTAACGCATTACAATTTGATGTATGAACGAATTTTATTTAGATGAAACGGAGATTCGTCGAGTGTACAGGCTCCGCTAACCATTATAATATTAATAACCTTGTGTGTGTGGTTAAGGCTTACACTACACTTGGTGTCGCTATTGGTGTTGTATTTTTTGGTGTTGTACGTGGTGGTTTTTGAACTTTAATATAACACGGTGCACCGTCTGTCATTAGGATATTCAAGAAAATAAATTTGCATATGGGATTGTTTTTTAATTTTACTTTTACAGGAATATAAATATTCGATGTTGTGAAAATACAATATCGAATTCGCATACAATTATCAAAGCTGGATAAGCGAAATGTCATTAAATTGAATTATCAATCAAATCAAATGATCTTTTTTATTCATTTCAAATGTTCAATTTTTATTCGAAAGACAACGGGAGACGTCCTGACTTGTATTAACTTTGACAAAAAAATTGGGCGTGAAAATGAAAAGAACAACAATATGCAATTTAACAAGCTCAAAAGAAATTTATGTCACATTGAATGTCAGTAAATGATAAGTACAAAAATGTTCAATTAATTATATATTAAAGTCGGGAATAATTATAATAATTTTTCATGATAGGGCAATAGACGTAAATTGTTTTCCTTAAACTAATGCAAGAATGTTTTATTATTTTTTTATTTTATTATTTTCTCTTTTTATTATTCTCTCTTTTATTATTTTCGTTCCACATATTAATTTTTTTTTTTATAAATTCTAAATAATATTAAAATTATTATTTATTCTATTACTCCAAAATTGCAGAATGAAGCAAAATGTGGGATAAAAAAGCTTCATCAAATTTATTTAAATTATTGAAAATAAAATTAATATTAAAAATGAAATTTCGTCAAATATGTTAAAATTACCAGTTATCATCTTTTCTCTATATTTAATTTTTATTTCAAGAATAGAATAGAACTATCATTTTATCGTGTTAAATGAAGGAAAGGTTAAATGAGAAAATTAACTGATAATAAGAAAAATTCCGCCAAACAAATATGTAAATTTAATACATGCATATATAGATCATTAACGTAAAAGTAGATTCGTAAGATTATCATTTACGTCGAACGCATAATCATAGATTCGTATTGCGAAGCATATGTCCTCAAATTAGCAGAACGTAGATGAAAAAGTGAAATTCAACACCGACCGAGAGACGTTTTGTACGTCAGAGGGGATTTTCATGGTGCTAGTAAATCCGTAGTGCTGCAAGTTTCTACAACAGACCGCCGTCGACGACGACGACGACGACGACCACGACGACCACGACGACCACGACGACCACGACGACCACGACGACCACGACGACCACGACGACCACGACGACCACGACGACCACGACGACCACGACGACGACGACGACGACGACGACGACGACGACCACGACGACGACGACGACGACGACCACGACGACGACGACGACGACGACGACGACGACCACGACGACCACGACGACCACGACGATGACACGCTTCGCATCTTGGTTCAGCCATCTTGGAGATTCTGGCATTGGTCCAATCTTTATTTAGATCCACCTGTCTCCTGTGTTAGCTTCTGTTTAAGCTATTTCATCGAGGGTTTCTACGGGAAGATTTTTAACACTTCTTTCTCTCACGCAAACAAAGTTACAAAGAACAAAGCCATAATAAAAACTTCTATTTTTGTTGGTATTGGTTCTAATTATTCTTTTTCGATTGATTATCTATTATATGGCATCGTAAGTTTTCACTGCTTTTAAATTTTTAATTATGGAAAAGTACTTCAGCAAAATAAATCTTTAAATTGTTCTTTAATTTATATTGGATATGCGAGGATAATTTTTCTTTAATTTTTATATTTAATACTTTATTATGTTAAATACTAGTTTATAAATATTTAAAGTAATTAATATATCGAGGGTTTGGAAGTCAATCAGTGTAAATCGCTTTTCATTAAAAATAGTTTGTCAAATTTTATCATCAAAATTTTCAATTGATAAAACAGTTTATTTGTTACAATGTAATCAAATTGTTCTATTGGTTTTAACAACGAAAGTATATTTATACACAAAATCCATAATGGAAAATGACTCAAATTGATTACATCACGTGTGTTCTGATAAAATACGCATTATACTATAAATATAAAATATTGTAGGTCATGATTTCAAAATAACATAATTAATTTAAAATGAGCTGTTTCATATAAGTCAGTCACGAAAGTTTATATACATTTCAAAATATTTAAAGGAAACCAAGGATTTTAGAAATTTTATAGATATTAATTTATTTACTAGTTAAAGTTATATAGATTCTGAAAAAAATGACAATGTCTTTTTGTAGATATTTATTTACTGAAAAATGTAACATAAATAAATCATAGCAAAAAATCATGAAATTTGCTGTTATCACAGGTATTTACGTTAAAACATATAAAATGTATTCAATCAGAATAATATATAGTTTATTTTGTTTTATTGTTCACATAGTATAGAGATTTTATAGTATAGAATAATAGAATAAAGAAAAGTGTTTCTTTTTTTTTTGATAGAATTTCTTAAAATTTAGAGCTTTTAAAAGATGAATTATATCATTAGTTAGATAGTTTTGCAGTCTTTTTCATTGTCATAACTTTTACACTCTCTTTATTATAATAGTGTAATAAAGTATTATATTTTATTGGTATTGCGAAAGTATGCAGATGGTGATATTAATATCTTTGTCAGAATTACTCTGTAAGTTTGTCATAGTTGAAATATTGCTTTTAGAGAAGAGGTTCATAGTCGACGCTCCGTACAAGAATGCTGTTTCTATTTTCATTGTCGATATTCCTATCCAGCTGTCGTTGTCACTCATTCGTCGAATTTCTACTAGAGACAAACAGTACAGTTTCTAGCGCTTAATTTTGCAGTCGGAAAATCAAGTACTTGTCGCAAATTACGTTTCACAAAACCAGTGTTTTACACATTCGAAAGTTTTTCACATTCACATTTTATCGCCTTGCTATTTTATTGTAATAATCAGTTTTTCGATACATAATAATAATATATTTGTAAAAAATTTCCATTTTCGCTACTTATTGCTTTTTCTTTTGCAGTTATTATAAATTATCGTACTTTACATTAAAATGTTTATATATCTTTCCCGATGTTGTGACGAGCAGGTCTTCTGTCATCTTTAGATTTCTATTCATGAAAAAATATTTATTATCTTTAATAACAAAAATTTACAATACAGAAGTATTTACACGAAATGTTCTATAAGTAAAAATAAAACTGAAATGTCACATAAGAAAAAGTAAATATTTAGTTAAAAAGTTATAATAAATATGTGAGATGTAAAGCTATAAATGCTTATTTGTGTGTGCATTTCGAAGTGTCTTGTCGCCCTTCTTTAATAATAGAAAGCTGATATAATGTGCTATTGAATTTATTGTAGATCAAATTTCATTGTAATTTGTGAATCATTAATTTATTTTATATTGTAAACTTTTGTTTCCAGAGTTCATTCTACGTAGTTCTACGTAGTTCTACGTTCTTCTCAAATAATATACATATGTAATATGATCATGCACAAAGATTTTATATTTTTGTTACAATTTCTTCTAGTAAAGCATTTGTGCACTTTCTACTACATGATTTTAGTTTTATTTTTGTCTATAGAACACGCTGGCAAAGTTTGAATGCCACACTTTTGGTCACTCTATATTCTTATTAATATAATAAATAATATTACAAATAATACAAATAATATAAGTAATATAAGAAATATATTAATTTACTTTTTGATGGTCAGTAATCGTTAAATATAATATGGCGCCACAATAACATCGTCGGTTATCATCACTGTTAATCCTCACATTCTTTTTTTTTTGTTTCTGAAATCATTTGTGCAAATTTATCTTGTCAAATTACAAATAATTTAATAATTGAACAAACAATTGAATTACAAATAATTGGACTTCATATAATAGAAGCTCACCAATTCTCTATAGTGTATGTAGTTTACTTCTAATTCAATTAACAAGTTCGAGTATTGACTAAAATTTAGTTCAAGTAAATGGAGTTCGTATAAACGAAGTTCTACCACTGTATCTTCATGTCACATGTTCTTCGCCGATGTTCTACTTTTTTCGACCTTGAATCATCACGTTTCTACGTTTGACGTTAGTCTAATCAGTGTATGTAGTTTGAAAAGAAGCAGAGAAACGTGTTAGCAAAAGAAACAATTAAGTCGTGGAAGATCCACCCTCGAACTCGCCATTGGTCTGTTCTGCTTTCCAAGGATTGGTAGATCATCCTATTGGATTATCCACGGCGCCGGCGCTTGCACAGTTTGTACACTGCGCATTGACTCTGCTTATACATATATACTAATACGCGTACATCGGGAACAATGACGATTAAACAGGTATTTCCCACAACGGACAGGTGTTCGAATATATCTATATACGCAGGAAAGTAGTATGGTACTCATCATCGCGCAATGCGGAAACATGGTAAAAGGAAAATTACGGTATGACCACCTGACACACGTGCCGTCATGTTTTCACGTGCATGTGATGACTTGATGACATTATATGGTGATTTTTAAATGCATCTACGAATTAAAATAAAGAAAAAAACCGTCATATGAATTTACGTTCTATATACGTTCTCTTATAAATAATTGAAAAAAATGTTTCTGTTTTGTGCTTTAGCACATGCTATTACACGTTGTGGTATATTTAAATCTTAATTAATATTTACAAAGATTTACTCAACACGAGTTAAACGAAATCCATCAAATTTTTATTTTTGTTGGAATTTAAAGTCTTACATATTCAACTGAAGTGTGTACAATTTCTAAGAAAGCATTCGAAATGGATTTGAGACTGTTCAAGGAATACCTGGTATTTTTAATCGAGTGCGATTTATTCAATGCCAAGACATGTAGTATCATATGTTAAAACACAAGATGAACATATTGAACATTTTCTTCAATCATCTATGTATGATTTGAAAATTAAGGTTCATATGATATATTTTACTTATTTTATTATGTAGATTCATCACTTAATATGCATATTTTTAAATTTTTAGAGAAATGTCTCTCTTATGCCAAATTTAAGATCATATAAATCATATCAATGTTCTTTAGTCAATTTTATTATGAGTCGACGAAAGTTAATTTGAGATGAAGCACAGTTTTAAATTTGATGCTTTCACTGAATGAGTACTGTTAGAAGGATTGATGATTCTTCGAATTTTTAGTAATTGTTTAGTGTACTATACTTGACACTTAATATTAATATTAATATTATAATGTACTTATTAAGTATTATAATATACTAAAAAATTACATGTTGGAAATTCAAAGAAATCTCCTACCTTTCTAAAATTCGTCTAAATTTGACATTGAAATTTCATATAACTTAATTATTTTGTTGTTTATAGCACTGTTATGTTATTAAATTTATTGTGACTTATTAACGTCTAAATAACATAATTTCAGTTTTGTAAATTGGATCTTTTAATATTTGAATATAGATCGGGTATAATATTGAAATTGCAAGCAATTGTTCATGACTTAAGAAAAAATGTAAGATGAAACTAAATTACAAAACTCACAGATATACAAAAAAATTTTTCATTAATTTGAAAATTATTTGTCACATGTTTAGAGTATATTTTATCTTTATAATTCAAATTCTGGGAAGGTTTAGGCTCTGTACGTTAAAGTTTATTTCTATACATATAAATCAATTTTTTTTTGTAGAATCATTCTACAATTGTCGATTATTTATATTCTAATAATATCTTATATTCTAATAATACAATGAAGAATTAACGGAATAATTTAATAATTTAACATTTCTTTCATTTTTTACTTTCTTCTTCGAGTTATAAACTAGTGATCTTCATTGCAAAATTATTGAAAAAAATGAATTTCAAACGACAACTTAATTAGATCATTTTCTAATCAAAGACTTCTCTAGGATAATTGATTCTGATTAATTTTAATCATAGTTTATTATTTGTTTAGAAACATTGTGGTATCTTAAAAAAATAATAGATTTATAAATAAAGAAATTATCATATTGGAAAGATTAATTAACTCGTTTTTTGCGGTTAATTAACATCGTAGTCTCTATAAATTAAATTTTTATTTTTTAAACATCTCTTACTCGAAAACTCGACAAAACGAAACTTCGATAATTTGAAAATTTTCTCTCTTTTCTCAAAGAATCTCATCTATGCACTGACAAGTGTAACGAATTCAAATTGAAGCAGTATGCAATTACTCACGTTACTTCTATTTCTTTTCTATAATTTGAGGCTAGACAATGTGTTCGATTGGTTTCCAGCGGATTCCTACAACCCTCGCATTACAATCCATAACGATTGTCGTGCACACTTGGATATGCAAGTCCTTGGAAACGTGCGCGTATGAATTAGAAGGGACTATTAAGCAACTTTGTCCACGCGTTCACCCTCGCGTTACTTCGCATAGTCAGATCTTAATCGCGGTGTACGGCCACTTTGCATCGGAAATCGAGGGTGATCACTTAGATGATCACGAAAGGACGATGCAAACCTTTTCGTGACTCTGAAACGCCTTTTTGTTTCTCTCTCTCTCTCTCTCTCTCTCTCTCTCTCTCTCTCTCTGTCTGTCTGTCTGTCTGTCTTTTACTTGTCTACCCATCTATTCGTCTATGCCTCCGACTGTTTTTTCTTTCTTTTCCGCTATCTTCTGATATTTCTGCCTGTGCTTTTGCGAACAATTGCACAATATATACTAATATTCTATACACAAATTTCTAAATACGATTGATCGCGTTTAAATTTCGCAAGAGAAGATCTTCTGGATTTTCTTCTGTAATACGACGATTCTTCATTTCAAATTATTTTGTTTTTACAATTATTCACTGTTTATTATTAATGATTCTTCTTCATTGGTACGTGTAATTAAGGGAAACACAGTGAAATGATATCAAATAAAAAACTGAAATATTTATTAAATTTGTGAGAAATTGCATACTATGCACACAAATTCCCATAATTATGATGAATTATTATTTATATAATTATTCTACACTCTATCCTATTTGCGATTGCTTTCCACACATGAGTAAATGAAATAATTTAAGTTAAAAAATTAAATATTCACTAAATTTAGGAAAAGTTTAATAACTTATTTACTTATTTACTTTTAGGCCTATTTGTAAGTTTTTCATGTAACATTATTCCAGTCATAAAGTTACTTACTAATTACTTACTAGATATTACGAACTGTGCAATTTCGATTTACATATTACGAAATCGATTCACATATCACGAGGTTATAGCTTTCATTGGGATCAACTTCGGAAACGAATTAGTGAATAATTTAAATCTCTCGACGACTGAATTAATAGTATCTTAATGTTTCGTAAGTTTATCAGTTCGAAGTGAAACTGATAAATGAGCTTTTCTTTTTTTGTAATTGTCAGTACGTGACACTTAATCCCAAGAGAAATTGTGCGATGTGTGACATATTTTTTTCGTTCACAAACGTATAGCCACAGGTTACATCGATCGTATAAGTTCTATGCAAGCTTTCTCGTGATGTGTCCCCGACAATTTCTCATCGCGAAAATTATGCAGACCATTAAAACAACCGTCTCGTTTTTGCACGAAGGTCCCAAGGACGAAGGTACCGAGCGATCAATGTTATTGCTTGGAAATTATTCTGTTACACTTACATCGAATTCATTGTTAACAATTAGTTACTCTGTTCGTTGATTACAGTGCTAACGGCGTCAACTGAATATTTAAAATATTTAAAATTCATAATTATCTTTCAATATGTAAGTTTCTCGAAAGCCAGATTGACTAACTCCATTTTTTGTTCATTTCTCAATTTTATTACATAAGTACACAATTAATGTTCAATTTTCTGAAAACAAGTTCTTTTGTCGCATTATTATCGCAATTCTAAGATAAATTTAGTATTTACAACATCGTCATCTTTTTTACTTTTTTATTTATGGAATTAATCAGTGTAGTTCCTAAATGCGTCATATAGTGTCACATTTAAATTTAAATGCATAATTTTTACTTATTAGCAATCAATAGTGTGATTACATCTCATATTACTACTGTTTGCATTTGATATTTAAATATTTAGAAACGATTTTATGGAGATTTTTTGATTTTCAAAACGTTTTAAACATTAGTCTTTCAATCTTTTCTTATATAAATATAAATATCAGTTTTTCAATAATGTTGTTTATTAACTTCATAAAAAATATCTAGATACAGATATCTATAGATACCTAGATATAAATATGAAATATAGATATTTGAATATTGTTATTGAATTCATATACAAAATCTTGCAATTTTCAAACTTTAGAATTTTATTTCGTTTGTATCTTATATCGTATTTCTTTGTCTCTTTTCCAATAAGATAATATTTATGATCATAAATAAGTCAATTCGATTTAAGTATGTGAATTTTGAAGAAAAATCTGAATATAACCTTGAACTTCTTAATACAAATACCAAATACATCCATGCCAAAAACCTAATTTCGTAATTAAAAATTTAAATTAATACGTTCAAAGAAGATTTACCAGATCTGGATTACTACTGGTTAATCAGATTGTATACGCTTGTCATTTGTATGAAATGCAGTTGGATTTAGAAAGTATGGACAACCACGAAGATATACGCTTTCATGGGTAAAGAGAAAAAAAATATATAGAGAAATGAAGATAGAAGGGGTAAAATAAAAACACGTAGAGTGGAAAAAGTGGGGTTGAGGACACGCGAGCCATCCATAATGCACAGACCGCAGTGAAGATGCGTCAGCAAGATAAATCCAATTGAAAATGGAGGAACAAAAAAAAAAAAAGAAAGATCATACAAGAGTTGATGAGGCGATTTTATGAATTTATTTAGTTGTTCAAGGTCTGAATTGGAACTTGTGCAATGTAGATATTCAACATTACGTTTTATCTACATAATTTTTTCGTATTTATGATTGAGATTAACTAAAACTTGAGATAATTAACTAAAATTTAATAATTATGCAGTATACAAAATTCGTGATTAGGTTTGTTGTAGTAGCAAAAAATAAATTTTAAATAAAATTAATAAATTGATAGAAGTATGAAAAGATATCTTAAAATGTTAAAAATCTGATTAATTAATTAAATAATTATTGTTATAATATAAATACAAATATTATTATTAATAATAAACACATACATCATATTTTATATTAATTATATATTATTGTTATATTAATAATATAATACATATTATATAAATAAGTGTAATTACTTAATTTACTAAGCAATTGTAATAATAAATTATATTAATAATTATTACAAAAATTGATTTATTTAATAAATTTTTGTAATATCTATTTTTAATTGTATCATGTATTAGTAACAGAATTTCAATTGTTACTGTAAGTATTATATTAAGTTATACTATAAGTATTATACTGTAAGTATTATATTGTAACGGATTTTAAAGAAAATTTAAGAGAATAATAAGTGTCTTTTAGTAATATAGAGGAATAGACATTAGTAATAAATGTTTGGAGTAAAAGATTGAAGTGAACATTGAAGTGAAGATTTTTATTTACAAAATTCTTGTGTAAAAATCACATTACTCTGTTGTCGTTCAATCTCAGATAGAAATATTTGGGCGTGGAAATAAACGTGATTCGAAATAACCTAATAATTTCCGTAAACTTGGCGTAAAGTTCTCGTTGGGGGAAATTGTCAGAACCGAGAAATTGGCTGCAAGTACTCCGAGAAAGCATCTGGTGGCCATCTGGTAACAGGCCAAGTGTAATATTTTTACGACGATCGCCGATATACTAATCTCTCATGCGATCAGTTCGGTAAAAAAATATAGGTGATTTTCTCGACAATAATAAAGCATCATAGAGCTTTATTAACTTAAGCTCGGTCTCATTGTGTTTGTTTCATTATTTCATTTAATAGATTGACGATTAATTTTTGATTTTAGTTTAATTTTTTCCAGTATTAGATTTATTTTATAAATTTTTTAAATTTTTGGTATATAAAAGTTAAAAATCGTATCATTTATGAATATGCATTAAAAATTTTATTTTTGAACTTCTCCGTAATCTATAAATATTAATTTTTTATCATTTTGTTTCATACTGTCATAGTTGTCTCATTTTTGTAATTTTTCCGCTATACTTCATTATTTCGTTTATATAAACGATATTGCAATATTGTTTAAATTATTTGAATTAATTAGTTTAATAATTTATTATATTATTTACAGTTAATTTTGTATTATTTGAATTTTAATATATTATTCAATTTTTATTTTAATTCGCATATCAATTTTGTTTGTTATCAATATCAATATCAATTTGTTTATAATCTACTGATTTATTAGTATGTTAGATAAAATTAAATTTAATTACATTTTGTGTTTCTTTTTCAAAAGTGCAAAATTTCATACTATTTATATTCTGAGTTAAAGTAAGTAACCCAATTTCGACGACGGACAGAACATACGCATATTGAGATACTTTCGTATGTTCATTAAACTACTGTTGGTGTGCACTAATTCGACGAAACAAACTATGGTTCGAAGCCACAGGACAACATATTGATTTCCTTCGTAGACTGGACACTAGCTATTATCGATCGGTTAAAAAGTTCAGGGCTGTCTCCTGTATCTGTATGTCTTTTCAAAACATGATTTACTTACCGGTTACTTATTTGTTATAAAAATTACATATAAAAAATAATTATGAAAAGATCCATCGACAATTAAATAAAATACACAGAAACTGTACATAAACACAAATGAAAAAGATTTCACAGATATAAAAAATACTTTCACTCGAAATCTATATTGAATATTTTAATATTTAATTATCAATTACAGCTAAAAGCAATAAATTAACATCGAATACTAGTCGTTAGTATCGTATAACCAAACGGTCAATTATCGGCAAGAATTTGAAGAAAAATAATTGGTTTTAAAGAGTCATTGGTCAAAAGAAAATGATCGTGTCATGATAATTTGAAGAACACACCAAGGAGGAACTAAAGTCAGGGCCGCGCAGTGTTTTTACACGCAATCGCAATTCTTGAAAAAGAAAAAGAGGGGAAAGAGCTAGAGACAGAAGGCACTGCCGTGGAACGTATATCACTTTTCTTTTTTCTTTCTTACGCCTGTTAATTTTATTATACTAACGTTGGTGTTAGGTAATCGTGTGCCGTGTTTCGAGAAGTATCTTTATATATTCATGAAATGACCTGTACACACACGTTTGTCGTTGGTTTGTTGTTGATTTGCCGACACGTTGAGGATTTTCCTGTTTTCTTTCTTTCTTTATTTTTTTTTTTTTTTATTTTATTGGATTTGTTGCGCATTTTTTTTTTGTCACGCCTTAGTACCACACTGTTACCATTTTCATAACGCGTCGCTTTCCGTCCAGTCTTCCCTTATCCTTTTTACCCACGCATCGAATAATATCTACACGAACACCACACGTCTATATTGTCTTTTTTTTAAATTGAGTAATATATCATTGCAGCGGTACACGTAAAAATAAAATATCTAAATGATGTCGTAGAACGCGGATAATATTCCTTTTTCGGTTATCGAATATTACATCAAAGTATGGTTTCGAATAACGTAGAACTGATTACTAATTCAGTGATACGTATTTTTACAGGAAGAAAACGCATGATCGTTGATTCTCGCAAACTGGAAATTACGTGGAACACTTATTTGTTTTTTCGTCGTATTTTTGACAGTTTTCTGGCAGAGCCATGGTGCCCGAGAGCCATGCTCTCAATACAAAACGAATGCGTTTCTTAATATCAAGTCCGAGTTCATTAGCATCTATTCGTGTTATCTATTCATAAAAGTAGCGCTAAACGCTTTTCCAATAAACCGTTTGCCTTAATTATAAAAGTAGAAGAGCAGAATACGAGGTTGAATTCGTGCGTTACTTTCAGTGGAGTATTGCTTGCGTGAAACATTCTCTATACACACGTAACTGTACACGCGTAAATTCCAATTCCACCCTCCTTTCATTCTTTTTCTCCAATCCTTAACTGCACAGGAAGAAATGTACTGTTAAAGCTTCCGGTGTCCATCAAGTTCTGTTGATTACCTTAAACAAGGTAAGAGAGAGAAATGACGATATTGTATCAAAAAACTCGATGGACCGCAAGTTGTTTCGAACGGCAAGTGTGATTATATAGGACTAAATGGTCTTGGTGGACTATGTACAGCGAAAAAAAGTGATTTTAGTTAGTAAAGTTAAAGTAAGAAATATTCAGAATATTTTGTAGAAAGTTAATTGTAACAATTGTTACAGTGTTAGTATATCATATACCAAATATATTGCAATTGTTCTACTGTTTTTTTAATATAGATTTAAACATAATATTAAGGATTGATATTATTGGCTTATATTAGAAAATGATTGTGTTTTGTAATTTATAATATTTATAAAGATTATCAATATTTTACTGTTACATGTTTCATTCACATAATAGAAGTTTTTTTGAAACATATTTTCTTTTGAGACATTTTCTCCGTGCTCTTGTAAAATACAGTATATGTTAGAATGGAGTATAATATGCTTAAAATATTCGAACAGTGAAATAATGCGTTTTTCCTGAAACAGAAATACTTTTTTAAAATATAAAATCAATTTCTTTGTATTTTATGTAAGAAAAATAGCGATGAGAAAAATATTAAGAAAATCTTTAAAATTTGTTTCATAATCAAAATATTAAATGAAATTTAAAACAATTTAAAAGGAGTAATTTATTACAATGCTATAAATATATGCATTTTTCTAAATTTCGTGCACAATTTGGATGAAAAGAGAAATGTTTATATAAAAAGATATTAACTACATCCTTCGAATTCTCTTTTATAACCAGAATATTGAAAAACGAAAATAAAATTTACAATTTAAACAATTTAAAAAGTTTATTACATACATTATAAATTAGAAATACAATATTAAGTATAGTAATTTCTTCATAAATATAAAATCTAGAGTTATAAAAGTATAAGATATAGAACTATAAAACAGAATGATGTAGAAACGACTATTAGTTAAACTAATTAGTTACGACTAAACGTAACTTTGTTCCTTAACAACTTAATATACATATATGTCATATGAATAAAATAATATTAATGGCCAATAATATCGACCGACTACCTTATAATTATCTTGTTACAACTATATCCAATATGCAACAGCTTGTCAGTTAATGTTACAATGGTTAATTTTCTAGTCCACCATGATTAAACCATCGCGAGTATTCTTCGTATTAGATGAGTGCCGGTTGTGCGATGGTCGATCGTTGAGCTGTCTAATCGTTGGATGATTTTGATTTCAGGGTGCCACCGGGTTACGTGTACCAGTCGCCTTATCTGGCGGCTGCGGCACCAGGTGGTTTGGTACCGCTTCCGGCGACACAGTTGACCCATGCAGCGGCGATGGCAGCAGCGTCTCAATTTTACGAGTACCAAAACGTCGCAGCAGCAGCCGCCACGTATCCGGGAACATCGTATAATTTCGCCGAGGCGTATCCTTATACCAGCGCCGCTGCGGCTGGTATGTGTTTGAAAAGTGTCCAGAGCAAGGACAGCAACGGGCTGATACACCACCACCAGCAGCACAATGGTAGCAGTCCTGCGGTGCTGGCACATCAACGATTGGAGAAAGCTCTCCTGCCGCCCTTTCTGCCGTCCGTGCTACGTAGCAACGGTAGAAAATTATTAGAAAAACCAAACGCATTGAAACAGACGAAATGCAAAGCTATTAAACGTACGGGAATGTATGCAAGAGAGAGAGAGTGTGTGTATGTGTGTGAGAGAGAGAGAAAGAGGATATCGTTTCTGTTATGGAGTAGCTTTACTCCCATTTGGAGGAATCTCTGCAAGATTCCCACAAATTTTCCAAATTACTCCATCTAATTTATTTTCTGAATTACATGTTCTTTTACTGAGCTTTGCTTTATTAGATTCATTAAAATTTATTCATATCTTGCTCTTGAGAAGTTTTGAAAAAAATTCAAATTTACTAATATGATAAAAGTTTCTTTATTTCCATGTATTCGCAAATTTTGCAAATTGATAGAGTTATAACGTTGAAAGTTAATTTCCGAACGCATGTGCGGAGAAATTTCTTACGTTGTCCTTAGAAGCTTGCATGTTTCGTGGACGCTAGAATATACTTCAAGTTTGCGTAATAAAGTAGTTTTAGTAAAGATTAACAACACTTGAAGAGCTGCACGTGTCGACATTTTCTGGCACATTTTGTGACCATGATGAAATTAGCGTTTTCGAAACTTCTGAAATATTTCGTTTATTGCGTCTTTTCTACTGAGAACGGACCTTAACACGAATCTTAAAAGAAATTGATTAGAAAAAAAGCAAACATTGATTTCATTGACTTTTGAAATGGAAAGTAGATATCTTTGGTGGGAATCTTGCTGAGAATAATTTTTATTCGTTTCATTTGTCGCTTCTTTACATTGGCGTATGTGTTTTGTAGTTCTTTCGATTAGATGAAGATTGAAGTAACAGAGTTTGCATTTATCAGGAGAACTTTCTACAATCTTTTTCTTTCAAAGCTTGTATTAAACGATAATTTTATGATTTTTAAAAATTATCAGCAATTACTTTTATGTTATTCGTTTACGTTCTCAGGAATATGATCACACGAGAAAACGCTTATACGGAGGTTTTTTTTAAATTTGTGCTGGAATGTTCGCTGTCGGTATAACAGACACAATAAAAAAAAAAGTAAAAATGCAACATTGCATGCTTAAGCTGGCTTCGCATTCAACACGATCAACATGCAAATTTTGTTAATGCTCTGATGTGCTGTCGGTGGTGGTGGGAAAAATGTCACGATGGATGACAGTAGTTAATAAGCTTTTATTACGCGATGTTAGCGTTTTAGCAGAGAATTGAAATTTAATTTTCGACAAACGTAAGATTTAGAATTAAAAAAAGAGTACAAATTGAACATTTATTTATAATAACGATATTTTTGAAGAAGAAGTGCAGGTAATTCTGTAATAAAAAATTTAAAAATTACGTTTTTAATAAGTACAATGTATAAATATACAGTTGAATAGAATTTCGTAATTTAATTTCTCAAAAAGAATTAATTATTTAATTAAAAGCACAAAAGTGTATTGTAAATAGTAGTGTTAATATACAGTGGCAGAGAGAAAAAAGTTTAAGAGATTAGGTATAGAAATGAATTCAGTACCTCTTTCTAGATAAAATTAATTTTTTAATTTTGCTTTGGGATTATTTAAAAAAAATTTTTTTCTTAAGAAAAATTCTTATATTTGAAGGGAGTTTTCATTCAATAATTGTTCAAGTTCTTCGAATTTTCAGTTTTCACATTTTTATGTCGACACACATTTTTTGTCGGACATACCGAATTTATTACTAAAAAATCTTTAATTGAAAATCAAAAGGAATTGTTTTTTTTTTAAATACACCATGTTTTATTAATGGCACCGAACTAATTTCTGCATATAATAAATAGTAATATATTAAATAATTTTATAAAATGTAATTATATTTATCAAGAACAATGAAATTACATTTAACTAAAATAGATAATTATTACTAGAATAGATAATTTTAATAAAAAGATGTTTCATAAATTTCCAGATATCTAACAAACTTAGTGATAGTAATACAATTATTTTATTATAAAATTGATACTAGTTGAAAGATCTATTATCACGAAAGAATCATCGTATTATTTATTGAATAATTCCAAACATACTGCAAACATATGCCTTACCTAAATATTTAAAAGTATTAAAGACTAATAATTTTATGACAGCTCCCGTTAATTATGAGACCAATTAAAATTAAAAACTAAGATTAACTATCCATATCCAGAATTCAAAGAAAAAAGATTTTATGTATATAATGAAGCTTATGCGATGTGTTCAGTTATTTAATGTATTCAATTATTTTATAACAGGATATATTAATGAAAATTTAAATCTTTTTGTAATTATTTAATGATAATAATCTTATTTTTGAATACTATATATTTTTTATGATAATGGGTCTTTCGAAAAATATCACTTTTATTAAAAAAACAATTGTATTATTTTATTATTAATATACGTTTTATCTAAATTTCAGGGTAACATATACTTATATAAATTTTAGGGTAACTTATATACTTTGAACAAAATGATTACTGCAACATTAATATAATTCTATTGCATGAGTTTATTGTTTAATTTTATTTATCTGGTTATCTTGACGTGAAATTAACAACACGTGGACGTATATAATTTACATGAATGTTATCAACTGATGAATCGAAAATTGAAATCTTTAATATGATACGAGTTTACGTTAAGAGAAAACTAATGAAAATAATAATGAAATTAAAATTGATATAGCAATCACGAATCATAGTCAGGTCATTTCTAGTAAATTGTACATCTTAATTTAGGTGTCCAATGATTTACAGATGGAAATCTGCATGTACAGTCTTTTTCATACAATTATAATAACTAAAAATTTTCCACGTTTGATGTATTTTTAATAAAATTTAGAATGAAAAATTTAATTACAAATTTTATTAACTATTAAAGTATTGCATACAAAATGCCACATATTAATAATTTATATGTATGTTATTAACTATTAAAGTATTACACACAAAATATATATAATAATAATATATACAATATAATAATATAAATAATCTATACAGTAATATATATGACATTTTATTATTTATTATAGAAAACAATAGAATTATCGTGATGATAATAGATCACTGTGCTAAAGTATTAGTTATAGAAAATAAACAAGGAACTGTTTCATTTGAATTTTTAAAAATGTCTTATTGATCCTGTGTAAGGAAAAAGCAGATATGACAAAGTAGTATATAATGCAAATATGGAATATAATGCAAATTTTGTGAAACAAAGGAAAAAAAAATACAACTATAATATTAATGTATATTTGTACACATTAATTATTGATAAAATTTATTGTTAAATTACATATCGATCTTCCAATTTTACTAAAAACATGTTTGTAAAAAGTTAAAAACTCTATGGTTAAGAAGATTGTACCAATTTCTCTGCCATTTTATTTGAAAACTATAGATTTGCATATTGTATTATTTGCAAATTGGTATTTTTCTTGAAGGATTACCTGCGCTTAAATCGGAGAAACGTACAACAGCTCAGAAAACGATTTACTTGTTTTTACAGCGAACGCAGCGGCGGCAAGTTACGTGACACCGTATACGTATGCAACGCTACCAGGTGCAGCGGCAGGATTACCAGCAGCAGCGGCTGCAGCTGCAACAGCGGCGGGCGCTGCCTTCCCAGGACTACCGTATCAAACGACGCCTCAGGAAGCAAGATTGCAATAGAAGTTGGATGAATTGCCACGAGGAAATTGGTACCGTCACCGATTGTTCCAGGCATTAAATTCGTAACATAAAACTTGATCCTTGCCGCTGTAAAATGCGTAATGTAGTCTTCATCTGTCTCTGCGTCGATTCACCTCCTATCTTATTCGAGAATCGAAGCATTATTTGGAGCGGTTGTACAGCACACGAAAGGGAACCATTGTTTCAACGACCTAGCTCCGCGTTCTCACGAGCTAATTTTGGAAACAACGACGCCCAAGCGGGAGACAGAAAACGCGAGGAAACTTTCGTCGATGCGATCTACGTCACCCGGAGGATCGACGGATTCACAATTTCGTACTAATTTAACCTTTAATCTTCCCCACCTTAATCTTCCTTTCCACGTTCTCCTTCGTAGAGCCAAACTTGGCACGTTCGGCCAACGTATATACTTTCGAGATATACATGATTAAATACGTAACGTTCGTTAGCGTTTATGATTATTTATAACCGATGGAGTACGATGGGCAATAGAGGCTTTCGACAGATGCGCGAAACATTTTACGAAACGTCGGATTCTTTACATCTTTATAAATACATTTGTGTATCGATCAATGCATAAATGAAAAGAAGAACCGAGATTGAAATCTGCAATGTTGTTAGTTCACAGCTACCTAAGATACGAACGAAAAAAAGTAAAGAATTAATTATTACTTGCTGCTAAGTAGAATCGAAAGACTGATCCGTATTCAGAATTGATATTGAGAAGTGTATTTAAATCATAATTGTTAATTGAATTGTTTTGGAAGATGTTTCTTCCAGTGTCAATGAATGACTTTTAATGTCCTTTGTGAATCGTTATTTCATTGCTATTCTGTTTTTTTTTTCTTTTTCTTTTTAACGATCATTTGAAACGAAAAATGCGTTGAAACGTAGGTTTGATGCTTTTATAGTTTTGATGCTATCATTTCTGAATATTGATCAAAGACTATTTTAAATTTAAGCGTAACGTCTAGTTTATTTATATTCAACTTATCGAGAAACGAATGTTTTCCATTTTATACGTAGAAGATCGTTCTTTTTATAGTCGACATATTAGAAATTCACAAACGAAGTTTTCACAAAACTTTAAAGTAATTAGTGTCATGTTTAAATTGAAAAAGAGAGAACACTCGACCTATCTAAATATCTTACTCAGTTAAATGTGGAGAAACGAAGTAATTTCTTTTAAAATTTTAAAATGTTATTTTTATCTTATTTTAAACTATTAATTTAGTTTACATAAATAGCATTTGAATTTAGTTTACATAAATAGCATTTTGTAAGAGGTCAGAGATTAATCTAAAATGTACATTGTACATTGTACATTGTTATAAATTTTTACGAATTTGTACTTTGTGATCGAATAATCAAATTTTATTTCAGATATTTTACAAATTTCAATTTATTGAAGACTTTCTAGTTTTGTGGAATTAATATTTTATTAATACAATATTTGAAAGGAACTTTTGAGCAAATATTCTAGAATGAAAATTGTAGATTCATTCGTACGAGGTATGTTAAAGCGTTGTAAGTAACGATGATTGCGTTACAATTAAACCAATGTTGCCTTAGAATCGCGTGTCGGCGAAATCACCAAGTGTCTTAACATGATGCCTTTCTTGCATAATTTATAGATGTTATTTAAATGAACAATGAGGACCAACGGACGAACGAATCGACGTTGCTAATTATCGAATGTTGATAATCAAAAAACTAAGCGAATACCTATTATAAATATACAGAAAGATATTATAACGTAAAAGTACTAAAATTCTGCTAATCAACAAATAATTGTTTCGCACAAAAGTCTTTAGAGCTTGTAAATACAAATCTTTAGTAGGATTTCATTTTTAAATTTGTTGAAGTATAGTCTTTTTTTTTCATGTAAGTTACAATTGACATACATTGTTATAATATATTTTAAATACGGATCAAATTTGTCTAATTAATCAGTTACTGAACATCAACGTGTACTACTTATTCAAGGAGGAATTGCAAGGCACGAAAGAATTCGTTCGTCTTATTTCTTAAAGTGATCAGGTGCCTTAATTAGCACGAGTAATTTTAAAGGTTAAAAACTAGTCAGTGATTCGTTAGCGCGAAGCAATTCACTAACGTGTGTATAGGTGTGAAACTTGAAAGGAGACGAAACAATGAGATGAGAAATAAAAAAACGAAAAAGAAAAAGAAGAGATAACTAGCAAGCAAGAAGGGAAACGAAGGATCAGGCTATGAAGAATGAGAGGCTGTCTAGTCCTACACCCTTCAGAATGAGGTTTACTCGATTCGTTAGAATTTTACGTAGACATTAATACGGACAATGAAACAGAGAAGGAAACCAAAAGTCTTGTAAAAAGTTAGCAAATGATGCTGTTAGAAAAGTTTAGTGTTAGATATTAATTATTACATAATTATTCGATTAAGATAATAGGAAAATAAATTAATACTATCGACATATGATTATTATTATTATTTTATTATTATAAATTGATAATTATTATTACTATTAATTATTGATAATATTATTGTCATTATCGATTATTCATTATTGTTCATGTACTTAATGATGACTCGAAGAGAATATGTACGTGTTCATCCGAATGTATTGCGAATCAGAAAAAAAAGAAATCTTGTTGCGACACAATGAAGATGAAAAGTGGATCCTAGAATTAAACCGTGATGAATGCGTATTTTCATCACGGATGCCACTGATTCTTTCAAATCATCCTATACTCTTAGGATTAACGGTTGTAATATATTGTCTGTTATCTTTAATAATATTAATATTATACACTCTATTGGTAGGTTAACAAAACAAAACCGAAAATAAATATATTGTCTCTAAGAGAAATAAAAGAAAAGCGAATACGTCTTGGTCTTATGATAGATCGCGACTATTGTTGTCTGTTGCTTTCGCACGTCATCTAAACTCTTTGCAAGAGACGAAACTATGGACATACTGATTATCGAAAAATCAGAAAAAAAAGAAATAAAATATTAATTTTCAGAAAATCATGTGTCATTTAATGGCATTCTCGTTCCAAAAATATGTTTTATCATAATTTACAAAAAAAAATCCAGATGATCGATTAATCTCAATTAGAAATTAATAATTTTGGTTTTAATAATCAGTCTTATTAATTAGTTGAAAATAAAGTGTGGAAGTTAGGAGTTAATATTCTTTTAATAACTGAAATGAGATTTTTAATTAAATTTTCTTGGAAAACTGTTATAATGAAAATAATTATAAATAACATTTCTTTTACTTTTTGCTAACTTTTACTTTTTTCTAAGTACATATGAATAAAAAAAAAATTTAGATCTCGATTTTGATAGTGGGTGTCAAACATTTTTTTTTTCGAACCACCCGAAATTTAAACTACATTAAGTATTAGGTTGTACCATAAGTTTCTTCCTTTTTTTAATGTGAAATGAATACACGATATTTTTTGTTTAAGATGGATTTATTATGTTATATATGAACCGTTCTGTTCTATAACCTTCTTCCATCTCTCAGGAAGCCTCATTATGCCCTCTTTCCAAAATTGTTTAAGTTTGCTTGTAAAATATTCATCTAGGTGCGTTTTTATTTCGCTTATGGATTTGAAAGATTTACCGCGGAGAGAATTTTTTAAGGAGAGGAACAAGTAGTAATCGGATGGAGCAAGGTCTGGGGAGTATGGAGAACGTTCCAATCAAACTGTAATAATTTTTGCCTTACGGCTAACGCAACATACGGTCTTGCGTTGTCGCGATGGAAAACGACGCCTCGTCGGTTCGCCAATTCTGGCCGTTTTTCTGCTATGGCTGCTTTCAATTGATCCAGTTGATTGCAATATTTGTCAGCATTGATCGTATCATCTTGAGGAAGGAGCTCGTAGTACACTACACCTTTCCAGTCCCACCAAATGCACAGAAGAACCTTCTTCGGATGAAGTCCAGGCTTCGCAACAGTCTATTTTCCTTGGACCAAGTGCGTTTTTCGATGCACATTTTGGTATAAAATCCAAGTCTCGTCTCCAGTGACAAGCCTCTTTTAAGAAAGGATCCCTTTCATGTCGCTAGAGAAGCAAATCGCACGTAGAGACGCGGTTCATAAGGCCGGTCTCCGTCAATAGGTGTGGAACCCAAACTTCATATCGATTCGCATATCCTATCTTGATTAAATGCTTACGTACCGTTGTCTTGGGAATATTAGTGGCATCCACTATCTCACGCACACTATATCGTGGATTTTCAGTGAGCACAGTCTTGATAATGTCCGTATCAGTCGTTGCTGGGCGGCCGCTGCGGTCTTCATCTTTCAACTCGAAATTGCCAGCTCTAAATTTCTTAAACCAATTGCGGACGGTTCTAATAGTGGTAGTACCACTCCCGTAAACGGTGAAAATCTCGTCTGCAGTGTCCTTTGCACTGTTGCCTTTTTAAAGCAATGAAGCATAACATGCCGCAAATGCATCTTTGGCTCTCCATATTGAACGGTGCAGAAAAAATTTTAAAAGAGACTTTGTCACCAACGAAACGTACTTTGAAAGAGCTCTGGGACGACTGAAGCCGATGCCATAAACGGCTAAGAAATAAGCCTGTATGTTTAATTAACACAGCCACTTAGAGTCACTCATAGCATGGCGCGGAAAAAACTCATGGTACAACCTCTGGCCAACCTTCCTTGGTAGTTTATTAGTTTTCCTAATTATAAGAATCGTTTGTGACAAGAACAACGATTTACGCGTCCATTCCTCGCTATGATTCGTCAATTGTTTCACGACAAATTTCCTTTTCCTTTGGCGACCGAGGTAAGTGACTTCATCGCCTCGATGGAACTCGATCTTGTCGTTTTTCGTGGCTAAAGATAATCTTAATGGTCTTGTGGAATTGGATGCCAAGTGTCACGCCGCAAAAACGAGCAAAGGGGAAAACCGCCCTCGATGTCTAAGTCAGGCCTGCAACGTTCGTACAAAAATAACCGGCTGTCTGTTTTTTAGCAAAATAATTTAACGATTTGGTTTCCTTCATAGATCTTCATAAATTTGTCACCCTTTGATGCCTCGTTTAAAAAAACTGGCTTTAATTCTTTGTGACCCGGGATCTAAAAATTGGAAGATAAGTCAAATTTTTAGTATTGTAATAAAAATCAATAATAATTATACTTATATAATAATAGACTATAATAAAATAATAATTATACTGTAATAAAATATACTTGAATCTCGTTTTATACGTTGAATTCGTGTAAAAAGAAATTATGTAAAAAAGAATTTTTGTTGAAGAAAATGGAAAAAGATTAATATTTTAGCGATAAAAATTCAAAAAGTCTTAACATTTTGTCATCTAACATTAATGTTTAAAATTCAGTAAAATAGGGAAAAAGAATGGTTTTAAAGAGCACGATTTGAAAATTTCAATTAAAAAATTTTTCAAGATCATGATAAATTTAGTTGTAAAAAAATTTTTTAATGTTTTTATTTGATGTTTGAATTTTTACAATTTTTATATAGAATAAAAGTACCTTTTTATCTTTGATGATTTTTTTTAACGTAATTATAACAATTTAAAATGATAACTTTACATTGTTATTGATTTAAACATAAGATATAATAATCTTCGATATTTAAAAAAAAAAAATGCTAACAAATTTCTTACATAATTTAATAGATTAAGATTATCTTTGACTTTTTAATTTCGGATTAATAATGAAACATTGCGAATTATAGATATCGTGGATGTTAGATAAAATGACACATTGTGGAAGTCATATAAAAACTTTTATATTTTCTTAAAACATAACTAAACATACATATAAGAAATATATAAGAAATCTTAAATGTCTTACTTCATAATTAAAGAGTATTTATAAAAAACATTGCCAAAATTGGAAAATTTCGTTTCTGCATTGATAAAAATTTTATACAAAATTGAATATTCTTCGAATAAACTATTATTTTCGATAATTGTTTTTTAAAAAGGAAGAGAATTTTTACATATTTATGTTATTCATATTAACTTTATATTATTATGACATTTATATTTATATTATTTATTATACTCTTATTATTATATATATAAAATTTAGATATTTTAATTTTATAATTTTTCTAATTACATAAAATAATTATAAAATATTATATATTCTAAATATTCCGTCCTGTTTAATTTTGCACTTTAGAACTTTCTATAAGTCCATAAATTCAAGTGTTTAAAAAAAATTCTATTGTTAGTTAAATATTAACTTCATTTTAAAAAAACAATGCGGAATTTTACACGTACTAATTATATACATATTGACATTAATTACATACATATTGGTGATAAAATATATCAAAGAAAATACATGAAAGAAAGAAATAATAAGAAAAATTTCCAACAAATGTGAGAATTGTCGTATGTTTAGCACAGACTGCAACCAATCGTAACGCAGAATACCTGTGGAATCAGTGTCGACTGGTCATCGTTGGCAAAGATAATGAGATGTCAGCACGGGTGCTTCATTGATAACATGTTTTCTGAATGACGCCCCGCTTATCATTCGTTTTGATAGAGAAATAGTAGGGGAGCATTGCCATTGACAGAAGAGCAAGCCTCAGTTATCCCGCGTTTATCCGCGTAAACTAGAGCGCTCATAGCGCTCGGTGATTTTTTTGGAATTAACTCGGCGGACAAGGGAGGTCACGAGCAAGGAAAGACTCGAGGATCGCGATCCAGATAGGACTCGCGAAGTCCTTCCTGAGTCCATGCGGAAGCACGTGGCCTAAGGTCAAGGTGAGACTAATAGAATTCTCGCGTGTCTTCGCTTCCTCCTCTTGCATACTTTGTACCGTCTACAGTAACTACTAATGTTTCTATTACGATCGCTTATTTTTCTATATGATTCTGTCATGCATTATCAATTACTGAAATACTCCACCAGCTGTATCGTATTACATGTGCTTTTATCGTAGTGCAATATTAAATCAATCGAACGCGTCTCACGGTTTTATTTTTCACATGCAATTTATCATGCTTACAAATTCTCTCGATCAGTGAATTATAAGTAAAGGCCAGTGTGATTTTTATTTTCTTTATACGATGTTCGAATAATTAATTAAAAACACAGTAGTTTTACTATTTTTTAAATATATTTTAAATACCGTGGGATTTCAATTTTGCAATTAAGCGCTTTTTTTCAGGTTTATCAGGTAAGTTTCACCAAACGATACGCAATTTGACGTACTTGAAACTAATTAATTATTATATAAATACAGTGCAGAAATACTCTTCGTAGCTACTATACTTATAATTATCGTATAATATATTGTGCAATACATATTGTCCATTGTACTTAATTGACTAATTTCTTCGATCTTTCTTTTTTCTTTCTTTCTTACTATAAATCTTACTATAAAGCTTAATCTGCTACAATTTTCATTTTATTATCGCATAAATTACATTGCTGACTACGTAATTATGTTGACTAACATTATTTTAAATTAATCGATTGACATATTTAATTATTTCGAGAGTATCGATAGCACTCTATAAATTGATACAAAAGCATCGTAGCTAATTATTATATCATCGTAGATATCTTTTTATTTGACGTTCACAACTCTTTACTGGTTTCTTATACGCTTTTTATAGTATAGTTTTATCATGCACACGTGTCGCGTATAAAAATGTTTGACTTTCAGAGTAGAAACACGTTCATTCGTGTCTTTTAATTAATTAATTGATGAAGGAAATTCCTACATAACATTTCGTAGTAATTAATAATTTCGGTACAATTGTCGATACGGAGTTTATATAATTTATCAAGTTATTCTATTTATGAAACTACTTACCATTACTGTTTAGCTTTTCCCGATTTGTATTTTTATTTTTCCTTTTCTTTTCACTGTTGATATCGAACAGTATTTAAAATTTGTTAGAATAATTTACATATATAATATATAAATTTAGAATAGATTTAAAAAAATACCTAGAAATTTGGAGATTTATGGGATTATAATTTATGGAGAATTTAGAATTCTATAGAATTTACAAAATTTAGAAAAATTTTTGAAATTTTTTTAAGTGGAATTTTCGTTTTCTCGTCGAATTGTGTGCATATTTCGACTTCTTTTCTTCATGTAAGTCTGTGATAAAGTCAGATTCGCGATTCTTCGCGTGCTTCTTGTAGCACGACGAGGCGGAAGTAACAATCGGCTGGAACTCCGTATTAATGCAGTCTCTGAGCGTCACAACGAAATCTATACCCAGTTAAATTGCAATTGCGTAATCATCTCAGGTGCCCGTGGTACACTCAACAATTACTAAGGAAATGGTTAGTAAATAAATCTATTACGTCGTTTGACTTTTCGACGTTTGCATATAGATGAAATGAAATTATTTCCTTTTTTTTAAATCAATTGCAAAAGAATTCGGCAAAGAAGAGAACATGATTTTCACATCTGATGTAGATTTTATTTCACCATTTTATTTATGCAATAATTTACGTATTGTTAGTGTCAAAGTATTTAGTAAATTTTGTTGATAGATAATAAACTTTAATTCACGAAGCTTTTATGCGTTAAATCTTTACTACGAATCGTTTTCTAGAAGATGATTTGCAGATTATGTTATAGCACGTATTTGAACGCGTTGAGATAACAATAATAGTCATTGTTACGATGCATTTTAGAGCACATTGCGTATTAAATTGCATCATATGTATGTAGACTGTAAAATTTTTAGATATTTTATAGAAACTGATGAAATTGTTGTATATTTAATTTATAATTTATGTATTTATTTAAATTTAAAAATGTGCTTAAATATGTTTAAAGATATGAGAAATATCTCAATACATACTAAAAATTATGTTTAGATGTATCAAAAACCTAAAGTTACAAAAGTGCATAAAATATATAATATTATATAATAATATCTATTATTTTATAATAGATATTACAATATATATATATATAAAATATCACATATATGTAATATATAATATTTATAATATTTAAGTAAAAACAGTCTTTACTTCCAACTTTTGGATGTTTATAAAAATATATCGTCCATTATTTCATTGCGTTTTGGAATTTTCATTCATAGTTAGTCAACAAGATGTGATCACGCATGTTATTCTTATATCAAAGGTATCGATAAAAATAGTTGTATTTATTTATGAATTAGTTTATGATAAAATCGCTTGTTACAGGAAAGACGGAAATATTTTATTATTTGGACGATAAGATATTTATCGATTAGAAAGCTTTATAAATAATAAACGTGTATCTATACGTAAAACATAAAGTACAAGAAAGTAGAGTTTTAAAGCATATTTTTCATGTGTATTATTATTATAACTTTTCCCCTCATAACTTTGCAATCACAATTAGATAATTTAATTGTCATTTATTATACTTCTCTTTAATAAAATAGAAAAATTTATAACGAAGAAAAAATATGTCTAAATGTATCTAAATATATCTAAATGAATATTTTTTAAATCTAGAAAAAGTAATTATAATAATAAATATATTACTTTATAATTTTTAATTATAATTGTTGTTATAAATATAGTTATATTTAAAAAAATATAATTATATTTTTTAATTACTTTTCCAATGATTATAATTATAATTGTTTATTTCTTTAGATAGATTGAAATTTTATAAAGGAAAAATATTTCTAAACATTTTTAAATACTAGAATATTTTATAATAGTTTTATAGACATTAATACAACGGTGTTTTCACAGATTTGAATAATTTTTCGTAAAATACATAGATAAAATCCTGCATTTTTTATCATTATAAACTTTTTTCAATTTCTTAGTTTCTTATTTATTACTTGTAGCTATTAGTTTCAGCTATTAAGAGTACTAGTATTGAAATAATTGATTTATTTAAAATAATTAGAACCATATCTACCTAAAAAAAGCCGTTCAATACAATTGCTTTTATAATCATTACGAAAAAAAATATCTAAACATATTAGATTGTCCCATAAGTTTTTTCCGCGCCATGCTATGAGTGACTCTAAGTGGCTGTGTTAATTAAACATGCAGGCTTATTTCTTAGCCGTTTATGGCATCGGCTTCAGTCGTCCCAGAGCTCTTTCAAAGTACGTTTCGTTGGTGACAAAGTCTCTTTTAAAATTTTTTTTCTGCACCGTTCAATATGGAGAGCCAAAAGATGCATTTGCGGCATGTTATGCTTCATTGCTTTAAAAAGGCAACAGTGCAAAGGACACTGCAGACGAGATTTTCACCGTTTACGGGAGTGGTACTACCACTATTAGAACCGTCCGCAATTGGTTTAAGAAATTTAGAGCTGGCAATTTCGAGTTGAAAGATGAAGACCGCAGCGGCCGCCCAGCAACGACTGATACGGACATTATCAAGACTGTGCTCACTGAAAATCCACGATATAGTGTGCGTGAGATAGTGGATGCCACTAATATTCCCAAGACAACGGTACGTAAGCATTTAATCAAGATAGGATATGCGAATCGATATGAAGTTTGGGTTCCACACCTATTGACGGAGACCGGCCTTATGAACCGCGTCTCTACGTGCGATTTGCTTCTCTAGCGACATGAAAGGGATCCTTTCTTAAAGAGGCTTGTCACTGGAGACGAGACTTGGATTTTATACCAAAATGTGCATCGAAAACGCACTTGGTCCAAGGAAAATAGACTGTTGCGAAGCCTGGACTTCATCCGAAGAAGGTTCTTCTGTGCATTTGGTGGGACTGGAAAGGTGTAGTGTACTACGAGCTCCTTCCTCAAGATGATACGATCAATGCTGACAAATATTGCAATCAACTGGATCAATTGAAAGCAGCCATAGCAGAAAAACGGCCAGAATTGGCGAACCGACGAGGCGTCGTTTTCCATCGCGACAACGCAAGACCGTATGTTGCGTTAGCCATAAGGCAAAAATTATTACAGTTTGATTGGAACGTTCTCCATACTCCCCAGACCTTGCTCCATCCGATTACTACTTGTTCCTCTCCTTAAAAAATTCTCTCCGCGGTAAATCTTTCAAATCCATAAGCGAAATAAAAACGCACCTAGATGAATATTTTACAAGCAAACTTAAACAATTTTGGAAAGAGGGCATAATGAGGCTTCCTGAGAGATGGAAGAAGGTTATAGAACAGAACGGTTCATATATAACATAATAAATCCATCTTAAACAAAAAATATCGTGTATTCATTTCGCATTAAAAAAAGGAAAGAAACTTATGGGACACCCTAATATTTGCACATTTTTTAAAAATAATTAAGTCGTTTATTTGAAATAATTAGAACCTGTTTGAAGAAAGTAATTATCATTTTGTTGGTTTTTATCGACAGATTTCTTAACGTGGAAACATATAAACATAATAAAACAGATACGCATAGATATATTTATCGAAACTTTAAGGCACTGCAACTGAATAATTTATTCTAGGTATATTTCTATCAAACTGAAAAAAAGCGAACGAAATAGTACCTAGTAAATAAAGTTAGTGCTGTTAATCATTTCATGATTAAACGGCTTATAACGATAGATAATGGAGTTATCGTTAATTGAAGGATTTGTATGGAAAGAGAGAAGTTAATGCAATTATCATGACTGATCTTGTTAGCTTTTTATTTCTACATAGAGTGTCCCGTTTCGTGACCAACCGATTGGAAGATGATTCTACATGTAAAAAGGAATCAAAAGGAAAAATAAAATTTTTTCATTAATGGCTTTGTTTTCAAGAAAATCAACTTTAAAAATTTATCAATTATATTCGAATTTAGCTAATTCTAGATGTGACAGAAAAGAATAATTAACTTCGCTTTTGAGAAAATTCAATTTCGAGTACACATTTGTACTAAACATGTTTTATTCTAAATGTGTTCAAAATCTATTTTCTTGAAAATAATATCTTAAATGGATTTTTCACGTATCATTGCACAGAATTCGCATTTGGAATTTGCACGAAATTAGCCAAATTATACTTGAGAAATTTTAAAACTCAATTTTGAAAAATTTCTTTTAATGAAAAGATTCTTTTCTTTCTTTTCGATTCATTTTTACATGTAGAATCACTTTCCAAACGGTTGACCACAAACCTTGGGACATCCTGTACATAGGATATATATATGCTTTACAAACATACAATTTATAAGCATGTATTATCTATAAATTCTTTAGATTTAATGCATATTATTTTCAAACTTGTAAAATTATGTTTGCTACATCATTATCAATGCAATATGATTTTCTTTCGTCTAATCATTCGATATAATAATTTTGTACAATGTCCTGCACAGTGTTTTTACAAAAATTAAAATAAATAGATATAAAATTGGAATTAAATCGTATTATTTGTTCTGATAAGAAGAAGCAAATATATTTAAGGTAAAGCTATTAAAAACCAACGTTGCATTAATGTGACTCGTTTGAAATTTCTTTATATTAATTTACAAATATTATCAAAGTACATTTTTTTTAATTCTTAAGTGGGCTATTTGCGATCATGATAATTTAGAACTGAAATTTCATTTTACTTTATTACTAATATTTATATTAAAATATGAAATTAAATTAAATAAAATTTTAATAATCTAATGCAAATTACTGTAGTCACCTATAATTTAACAATAACACTTGAGTTAATATTAGAGCTGTGAAATGAAATCCCAAGTATTCGTTTAATACTTCTTATCATTATATTTTTTATTCTAGATAGAAATTTGAAGATAATGATGTAAAGATATTAAAGAATTCATAAACTATTATTATATAATTATGAGGAATTATATAATTAACAATATAATTATAAATATAATATTATAATTACATAATTAATTATAAATAAAATGCATACAATAGTAAATTAGTACATATTAGTATTAATAAGTTAGTCACCTAGCTAAATTATGATATACTATCATTACATAACTACGATAAACTACTTCAGAAAAATCGATGAATTTGTAAACATGATAAACTATTCTTTGGGTCTTAACACTAAAACTAATAAATTAACTAACTAATTAACTAGCTAGTTAGAAATTTTATGGACTTATAAAACTGTGTTTGCGATTTGAATGATTTTTCGTAGTATATATAAATAAAAGTTAGTATTTTTTATTATATCATAAACTTTTCTATATTAATTTCTTCTAACACAAATATTACATTTTAATTGTCGTTAATAATTAATTTCAACGTTAGTTGAAATAAAAAATACGAAAATCATTATAAAGTTTACAGTAATATATAAAAATATTTGTTTATTAATATCTATCATTATACCGTTGTCAGAAAATTATTATCTTTACTTCTTAATGCACTAATTTTTCTACTCTTTGTACTCTTCTATGCTTTTGATGTAAAATTGCCTGTGTCATTTTTTACTTCAGATACAATACAAACGATAATTTTAGTATAATACCTGTGCAAGTTATTATTAGACTGTTAACGACTAACGTTGCATCAACGTAATGTTTTATTTGCAATTTCTTTCTTTACATTTCGTTTCATCTCAATTAATTAATCTATTTTATGATATTAAAAGTGTGCAAAAAAGTTTCAAGAGTTTGTTCAATATTTCCTTATTCGTATTTCATAATATCCATAAAAAATCAATTTTTCTTAGAAGAAAATTTGAAAAATTTTAAGACATTACTATATAATATAATCATTATATTGTTTAGTTTTTGATTAATTATAATATTTATTTCAATTAAAAATCTATGGATTAATAATTGTTATAAATATATTGCAGATGTTGAAGGTTACTGCTTACGTTTTATCTTTTAGTTGTATTTATAAAAATATGAATTTTAAATATCTAGTTATTATAAACATGGATTTAACAGATTATAAATGAAATACAATTATACATAGATTGCGAATTTTTATGCAAATTCATATTTTTAAAAATATAGTACGTATCTATATACAGTATACAATATAATATATCGATGAAAAATTCTTTTACATATCAAATATTCTAGTTATTATAGTGTTTTTATATTGTATGTATTTGGGATTTTGTATATTTTGTATTGTTTTTATTATATACATTCTGTTTTATTTCATAGTTTTTAATTTTCTATAAACGCACAAAAATTCATAATTTATTAATATATATTAACCCTTTCAAGAATATTAATCCTTTATGGAACGATATTAATTTTTTACAAACGACTATCAAAAGAATATTAAAATATAAAAAATTCACTTCTTTAAATTCTAATACGATAATTTTCTTTTAATTTTCGTCACATTTTTCGATCGTATATCTGTTAACACATGATAAATATACTTGCTAAAAATCATTTGCCAAATTTCAACGTTCATAATATATATTAACTTTGACAAGGATTACTTACTGTATATAAAAAATAATAAGAACGACCATATTCGAAATGAAGCACATTTTTGAAAATAAATTTGAATAAAATTATAATTACTAAATAAATACCGAATCTAAAATCAGATTTTACTACTACTTTATGAATGATTACAAAAATAGTGATATAACTAAACATTGAATGTTAAGACGAGAGAATACTAAGAATTGTCATTGGCAATAAGAATCGCTGTATATATAAATGTACTTACAGTTAGCAACAAGTTGTTAAGGGTTAATCAGAAAAATTATATTATACAATATTCCCAAGAAATACACAACAGCATGAAATGTCGATTATTTTTTAGAAAATTTAAGAAGTTAGGTATATGAATGTTACAGTGCAGTCGGAGGGATGAGCAAAGATTGTGGAATTTGCGGGATTTATCCCCGATGGTTACGAAATCGTGCTACTCCGAAAAATTTCATCGCTGTTTATGGTCTCCTCGGCACCGTACAGGCAATGGCTTTTATTTACATCGTTGTCACCCTCACGACCTTGGAAAAGAGATTTAAAATACCTAGTCGAACAACTGGTAAGAATCTTCTGATATCGTTTATTTAATTTTTTATTGATTTTTCTCTTTTGAAAATTATAATTTCAAATTAATCTCTATATTATTTATATCATACATTGTGACAATTACATTATTTGTCGAAAAATTGCAATGGCTTAAAAAATGAGAAATAATGATTTTTTGATTAACTATATAAAGAAAAATAAATTTAAATGGTTAATAGTTAACATTTTCTAACTAAATATTAATAGTCCAAAAAACACATGTGATTTCCAAATTTCTAGGTATTGTAATTTTCTTTTGCGAACAGTATAATTGTTGCTTGATAAATGTAATACTATTGAATATATCATAAACTCTAAAGTTTAGGATAGTATTAACTATATAAATAGTTATTAAACTATTCTTTTAAATTGTCATATGTGAAATAATTTATGGCTATTTTTCTAATTCATTTCTAATTAATTTCATCTCAAAGTATTTGAGATATATTGTTGTTGAATAGATATTGAATAAGATGTTAAAAAATAAATGTTCAAATTATTAACTCATAGCTGTTATTAAAAAAAATAAAAAAATACTTAATTATACAGAATCTAAAATTACTAAAATACAGAACTAAACTAATAAATAATTTAAATATATTTCTTCATTACATATTAAATACAAGAGAAATAAATTTAGAAATCTAGAAAGAAAGAAATTTGTATCATTTAAAAAAATCTAAAGAAAAAAAGGATTGTTATTAATACAAAAAGAGTTGTGGAATATAAAACTATTTTTTTTTTCTGTCACGAACTATCTTGCTTGTCTTGTCGATCTTTCATTTTAATATCTACTTGTATAAATTATAAATCTGTATACATATAATATATATACGCGTACGTATATTCTTATCTTGGTCTATATTCTCGGATACATTCATATTTTTTACTCATTGCAGTTTATTATGAATGAATAAATTAAGTTCATTAAGTATCGCAAGGAAACAGAAATATACATTTTATGGCAAAAATATTAATTTTAAAATTTGTATTGAATTTATTAAAAGTTCCAAGACATATTTTAGACAAATTTCTAAATTTCATTTATATTTTATAATCAAATTGTTAATGTATTAAATTTCTACGTTATTTATTGCATAAAGTATTATTTAATTTTTCATCTTTAAAACAAATATATGTCTACATAGAAAATGCACATACAAATATGTAGTATTTGTTCTAAGACTTTTGAATAAGTATTTAAGAAACAATTTTCAAAAAGTTTTCTAATTGATATAGCAATAGGGAAATTTTTGGGAAATTCAAAATTCCAAAAATGTATAAAAAGCATGTAATATGTAAAAATATAAAAAATATTCAAAGTGAAACACTTATATTATAATGCTAAACATATTTCTATTTAAATTCTAGTTCTTTTATTATATTTACAAAATAATTAATTATATTTATAAAATTCTATATTTTATTCTATATTTTAAACATTATTACATGCAATAAAATTGAATCATTCATATAATAATAATTAAACAGATGCAAGGTATGGAAAGATTCTTATTTTTATTGCGATTTCTTTCGTCATTGATATCGAATAGCTAACTGTTACGAGTTATATTACAGTACTTGCATTTGTACGCGCATATGCGTATTGTGTATTCGGCCCCGACAAAAGATAAAACTCGTGTTGGTGTGCGTTCGTCTACTAGGTAAGTAGAATGTCGCGAAGTGAGAAATCTGTCATTAGAGCAACGAGCGCTGGACACTATGAAGACACACGAATATACCGTTCTCTTATATTGTTTTTATTTCAAGAATGTTTCTACTAGACTGCGAATTTTAATGCATTTATGGAAAATTACAAGTTACAAAAATACACACAATGCAAAAATGTATAAAATATCTAAAACGAAGTGTTTATTATAATGTATATTATATAAATGATATAATGTTTATTATAATATATAATATAAAATAAATTTCTATTTAGGTTCTATCTGCTTATTTATGCTTCTAAAAATTTAAAAATACATAACAATTCGCAGTCTACTCACATTAGCAGCATACAATTTTTGCATAATACATGTTTTCGTATAACAAATGTGTTATTTTGTTTATTTTAAGACAACAAAATTACGAGACATACTTTATGGAAGGTGAAACATTTAACAAGATCACCTTGAATCTTTTTATTGCCAATGAATTTATTGATTATGTTTAGGAATTAATTATCATTAAGACGAGCGTCACATCAACGCAAATAGGCGGGTTTTTATATAAATTCTTTTTTTTTTGTATATATAAAGAATTTGGGTGTAAGCAGAATTTGTTTTATCCATTAGTATATGTTATATCAATTAGAGTTGGTATATATTAAATATTTTATATCGTAGATAAAAAATAACAATTTTAAAAGAAAGTCAGTAACAGAAACTTTTTTATTATTTAAGTTGAAGATATTAATTCCAAAATGTGAAAAAAATTTTCAAAACATGATTAAAATTCAATATTTTGTTTACAAATTGTAAATGACCGAAAATTTTGTTCGTTGTCGATAACTGTTCGAGGTCGCTTATAATAGTATCGATAAAAATCTATTTTGATCGTTCATCATATGTAATTATCAGTGAAAGAAATTCTACTTGACTCATAATAGTTATCAGTGAGGAAAATTTTATTTTGGTTGCTTATTATTAGTAAATATTGTTTTACATTCGATATAAATAAAATCCTCTAATAACTTATAATCGTTATTTGCAATCAAAAACATTTTAGTAAAAAAAAAAAAAAATTGTTATTCTATAATTTTTTTTATCTAGTTGCAACTATTGCTCCTATTTTTATATAATATATTATTATAGCAATTAAAACAAATACATGCAATTATATTGAATATCTCACTGAACACTATTATTTAAAAAAAAAATCTATTTTCGATCAGCCCATCAATAATAATAGAATAATTTAAACTGATCGTCAGGTTTATACGTTACATTTCATTTTTCACTTTACTAAACCAATACAACAAATTTTGATTTGCTTAAAGAAAATAATAATGAGTATTGTGCCGTAAACTCGTTGCCGGGCTTGCGCGAAATGATAGTGTTAATTAGATTGGTTCTGATTGTCATTTTGTTTCGTTCGAGTTTCAAAATCGTACGATGTAAAGAAATCGATAAAACTCTCATTTATTTCGTCCTCATTCTTCCTTATTAACTGGCGTACTGATTATTTGCATTGTGAACACGCAACTGGAAGAATGTTAAACATGTGTTACAGTGGCCGCGTGAGAAATCTTATGCACACAATATTTAGCCAGGGACTTTGCGATTTAATGAGGTCGATGCTATTAACTCGATCTATCGATGTTTGTACATATTCGTTGGAATTATCGATATGGACGATATGTTTTTACGTATGTGTGGAATTTCGTAATTTTTCAAGAACGAATCGTTATTTCAAATCAATAATGAATTAATATGAAAATCATACATACAGAAAGTAATTTATTATTGTATTACTTTACTACTATCCAATTTAAAACGCAAAAGAAGTTACATATTAAGATATTGGAACTAGCGGAACAAAGGATATTATATTGTGTCATGCGTATTTACGAATTTTGTAATTTTTGTAAGACGATACGTTATTCCAAATCATCTTGTAAAGTTACAACGTTAAATAATGCGTGAATTAATGTGAACATTGCAGAAAATAATTTATTACTGAATTATATTTTAATATTATCCATCCACAAATTTATCCAAAAGAAATTATACGATTATTACTCACGATTATTAATAATTATTATTTTTCTAAAATAATACAATAATATAATAATAAAATAAATAATATAATAATAATAACTATTATTACTGAAATTATTATTATGAAAAAAAATCGTATAACAATCCAATTGATCTCATTTTAAAGCGAGAAGCCTCTATCTCGATAATCCTAACTTCATTTTTTTCGTCTTTCTTAAAAATAGTCTTACATTATATTTCTACATTATATTTCTACACTATATAGCAAGTGAGAAAATAAATTGTTCGCGAAAATTGTAAAAATTTCATTCACACGACGAGACATATGCATGACCTCAAAAAATGAAATTCTCTTTTTACAACCGACCGTTTTCAAAATTTGCTATACAATATTTTTTCACCATTGTATTGAATTTTGAACATTTTGAATTCAACATTTTGACGACAAAATGTTAGGATTTTTTGAAATTGCAAATTTGAAACATTTGCAAGAAATTCAAAGATGCAAAGACATAGAGAATTGATACAATACAAAAATACATGTATAAGATATTAAAAACAAAGTGCCACTTTTGACATTTAATAGCAGAAACAATTAAAAATCCGCAGTTTAGTTGTAAGTAAAAATTAAATATAATCTCCACTGTATTCCTTCTTATATTATAAAATGAGGAATATCTGTCAGATTTTATACGAGTTAAATTTATTTCAGGATTAATCCTTTCCGGCAATGAGATCTCTCAAATTTTATCCCTGATATTAACCTATTATGGAGGTTCTGGTCACCGTCCAAGATGGATCGCAATTGGTGTCGGTCTTAGTGCTTTATCGTGCCTAGTCCTCGCACTTCCACACTTCCTATACGGGCCAGGGCGAGATGCTTTGGCATTAACGAAGGAATACCTTGACAAAACTCTGTTGAATGCCACCACAGTGCCCCAAGATCTGGCAATTTGTCCACGTGTCATCAAACCGGATCGTTGTGACGAGGAAGCGCTGTTGGACGTTAGCATTCTTCCACGACTTTTGGTTTTCCTCTCTCAGTTTATCCTTGGAATTGGTACAACTCTCTATTACGGTCTTGGTCAGACGTACCTGGATGATAATACTAAAAAAAAAAATACTCCAATGCTTCTAGGTAAATATTTATTGATATATGAAAGTATTTAAACATTTATAGGAAATTTTTATAAATATATTACATATATTGAAAAATATATTGAAAAATATAACTGACCCAATAACGATGAAAAATTGTCGATTTAAATTGTTATAACTTGGAACTTGTAAAAGAAAATTGTATAAAAATCCATTTGATCTCATTTTAAAGCATAAAATCTCTACTTTGGCAGTCCTGAGTTCGTTCCTCTCAAATATGATTTTACATCACGTAATGATTGAGAAAGTGAGAATATTATAAAAATTCAAAAAATATTGTAAATAAATATATAAATATTCTTTAAAAATATTGAAAATTTTTTCGTGACTAGACCCATCATTTTCAAGAATAAAGGCTTCCTTTTACAATGAGTCCTTAGAACTTGCTATACGATGTTTTCCAGTATTTTATCAAATTTTCTAATATTATAATATTAGAAAATTATAATATTAGAAAATTCGAGTAATCCTAATATTTCGTTATTCGATTCTAAAGTTCAATAAAATGATGAAAAAATCATACAGCAAGTTTCAAAGATCGTTACAAAAAGGAGATTTTAGTTTTCAAGGCTAATGATAAAGAAATTTTTTTATTGTTTTTAGAGATATTTGAATTTTTACAATTTTTGAGAAAAAAGTATCTCTATTTTCCTGTATGCTACAATGTAAAACCATCTTTGGAAAAACGAACTCAACACTAAAGATTTTATCTTTCAAAATGACATCAATTGAATTATTATATAATTTTTCTCTTTACGAAGTTATGACAGTTTAAATTATCGATCAGTTTTTCATTTCAGTTATTGGTTCAGTTATGCTCTTTGTATTCTGATTTATTGTAATTAAATTTATCTATAATTTACGAAGATCAATTCAAACAGCATATAATTTCATATTTTTATTAACAGAGCATTATTTTTACAGTAGAAATTTAATATGCATTTACTTTACTGCAATACATCATACAAATTTATTAATAATCACTTCTGAACAATGCTCTATGTCTAGTGTGTTACATTATTAAAAAATGGAATGCGAGAGAAAATTAAATTCTCAATTTTCATTTCTGTAAAAATAGTATTAATAGAAAATGAAATTATATGCTTTTTGAATTCGTTTCAATGTCTCCTACAATATAATGGAAAAAAAATATCTTACCCTATTTGAAAAACACAAGTGGTTTCACTACGAAAGCAAATTATATTTGAAATTCTATTTCTTTTAATTGTCATTGAAATTCTACTTGTTGTATGTTATTGTATTACTATGCGTTTTAATATGTAATTTCTTACAGTTTTCTGATTTTGTAGAGAAATGATAAATATTACTTTTAATTATTAATCCTTAAATGCACTTTGATCAAATTCAAATAGTGTATGTATAAGAGGTAACACATAACGTAATATACAATTGTAAATAAATTTACAATTTAAAATTATTAAAATTACAAACAAGTTGTTAAATTCAACGATCATTCAAAGTTATGATTAAGATCTAGATACATATCGATGCTCCAAGCTATAAATTTTATATTATTTGATTGAAACATTTTTTCGTTTCTAAATGCAATGACGAACAATATCAACGAGATTCCCTATTTTTTTTCTTTTCTAATTTAAACGTGTATGCTTTTTTTAATATTAAATGCTAAAATCTATTAAATATAAATATTATTATTCGATATGTTTAATAGCATAGTAAATTTCTCGAAGAATACAAAATTATTTATTTATAAGAACTATAAATTACAATTCAGAATTGAAGAACAAATTTTTTATACGTTTGATGTTTCAGGTTCAACTCTTCTTTCGCGAAAGCAGCTTCAGACTTTTGCATAAATAAGTTTCCTGAAGACTTTTAAAAGTTTCCGTACATTCAGTGAAAAATTGTCGATACATCAAACTTTTATTTATTGTATGAAAAAAATCGTACGACATATTTTAAAGGATGGTTACAAAGGGAAAACTTTAATCTTCAACGCTATGATGAATTTTGTTATGAAAAAAATTGTTCAGTGCAAAAACATTTGAATTTGAAAATTTTTGAAAGAAAAAGTATTTTTACTTACTCTCTTTTAAAATAATGTAGAAACATTTTCGAACAAATTAATTCAATGTTGTGAAAGTAAAAGCTTCATCTTCAAAATGAGCCCAATTGAATTGTTCTACAATTTTTGCAAAATTGTCGATAACAATACAAATTGTCATCCATTTTTTATTTAGTGTAAAAATAGTGTGGCAAATAGAAAAATAAAATACTTGCTATGTTGCTTTGAAAACTATTTTACGGAGGAAATATTATAGAAAACACAATACTTTAGGCATTTTATATATTTTTTTATATCATCTATATTTTGTGTAATTTAGTATTTTAAAATTCCCTATAAATGCATAATCCGTAGTTATAATTTTATAAGAAAAGAATTATAATTTTGTAAAAAAAATCGTAGAAGAATCCATTATTTTGCAATAACGATTTTTTGAAGATGTTTTTACATCATTTCTCTTGAAAATTTTTCAAATTTGAAAGTCTTTATTGAAAACATATTTTTTTAATAAATTTATTATGTTCTCGAAGATTAAAGTCTTTATTTCACAGTAACTTTTAAAATTTGTACAATTTCTTTTTGATGAAGTTAATGAGAATTTGAAGTATCAAACAATTTTTCATTGAGTGTACGAAAACTTTCTGAAGTCTCTGTATATGATATTTTAGTAATTTTAACAATATTCATATATTCACAAATAAAGATTGAAATATTCGACAATGAATTACTGGAAAGACTAGTCAACATAAATATGTAAAATGAACCGTACTACAGCTTTTGATAAATATTTATCAAATAATTTTATCAGTCAATGCATTCAATTTATATCTAATCATTTATTTTTTCGAAATCTAATCTTGCATGGTCGCAATAATTTCATTTACCTCATCTTGATTCTTTTTAATCATAAATATTTTGGAACGAGTTTCTAGGAAAATTTCAATTAATGTTGTATAAAGACATCAAACATTTGTATGTCGAGATATCCTTATTAAAGTTTTATTAGGATTTAAATTACACAAAATTATAATTTTATGTAAGATAAAATTATAAAACAATAATAATAAAACAATAAAACGACATAATAAATAATATAAAAAACATTCTAATATTATTTTTCAGATTTTTATTCTAAAATATATTATATGGTTCCATATAATATTTATTTTTTTGAAGCAGTGAAACAAATTAATAGGATATAAAACAAAGACTTCTAAAATTATTTATATAAAATTTGTACTGCAAATAGGGAACATGTAAATTTTAATCTTTAAATAATAAATAAATTTTAATTTTTAAATAGTTATTATTATAATTATTGCTTTATTAATCCTCTATGGATAATTATTGTACATCATTATATTATTCATAGAAAAACTGAATTCACGTTCACATTTGATTTTTTTATTATTCTAAGTTTTCAAAAAATATACAAAAATAATTAAATTAGATTACTGTATTATACAATCAGTTTTTAAAATAAACGTTTAAAAAATTTCCCAAAGGACTAAAAATTTGCTTTGATGAAATTTTAATTATATTATTAACAATCAAATAATCAAATATCTGTGTTATGTGTATTAAAAAGAAAAAGAAAAAGAATATTTGTAGCAAATAAATAATATTTAGCTTTCTCATTATTATAAATAATATTTAGTTTGATAATAATAATATTTAATTTTCTAATTGTAATTATATCCTTTTTTAGGTTTTACTTTTGCTCTGAGAACTATTGGACCAGCAATAGGCTTCCTGCTGGGTTATGGTTGTCTCAGTTTGTACATAGATCCTAGTCTACATCCTGTGATTACGAAAAAGGATCCCCGATGGTTAGGTGCATGGTGGCTCGGTTGGATTATTTTAGGTGCCACTATGGGCATGTTTTCTATTCTTATAGCTATGTTTCCACGAAATTTACCGGCTGAAAAGAATATTGCACTCGACACTGCCAGAAAGGTAAAACATATTACAAATTAATATTAGAAACTCTATTACGTATTAGTCGATGTGCAGAACTTAACGAAGTCATTTGCTTAATTTAGATATGTAAAAGAGTATTCTCATAATTTAAAAACTAAATGTTCCGAAACTTTAATTTATTATAAGAACATTATTTATTGAATATTAAATTGCGGATATTTATGTAAATGGAAGCTAGATAAATTAATTGAATGAAAATGAAAGTGAGATAGAGAATTATTTTATTTATCGAATATCATAACTAGAGTATCGTTATATTATTTATAACTAGAATACTTTAGATACTTTATATATTTTACGTTATATGTATTTTACATTTTACATTTTTGCATCTTCGAATTCTTTATAAATATAAATCCACAGTCTATTTATCAGCAATATTTCTAAAAGTCTTTGAAGTTAAAAAATATAAATTGTTTCTTGGTGTTAAATTGCTATTTTAAATAAAAATTTTTAAAAATTATTTAAAAACATTTTGAAAACTATTTTAAATAAAAATTTTTTAAGAATTTCAAAATAATGTTTATACGTGTATAAACTGAATACTGAATATATATATACTGAATTTAAGATATTTCTTTTTTCTTCACATTTTTCTTGAGATATTGAACGTGTGTTGATTGAAGATAATTCATTTCTTTGTTAAAGAAACACGTAAGTCGTGCGATTTAAAGAGATAAGAGTGAATTAAAGAAATCGTTTTTCAGAAGTTTCTATTTTTTTTACCAGTATTATCTATTTAATTAGTAATTATTTGTAAGCTTTTAGCAAGTAGTTCTTTATCCTTATATCTTTATGCTTTTTATCCTTATATGTTTTTTATTCTTTCAATAATTTAATTTGATAATTTAGTAAATTTAATTTAATTCAATTCAATAATTTTTCTTATATGTGATTATCCATCTATGTTAATATATTTTCCTTTTTCTCTATAATATTTATTTAACAGTGAATCTTTATAATAATTACGTAGAATATTAATTACATATACATATAAATAATTAAATATTTCGTACTTTTTTCAGGATGGTAGTATTCCATTGAAACTGCACTTGACTGTGCAGGAACAATACATGAAACCGATGGAACCAAGAAAATCTTTAGAAACTGAATATATTCCAACTATGCGCGAATTTCCGAAAGCAATGAAGAGGTTATTGACAAATTGGCTGTTGACTTTCAATAATTTAAGCGGAGTGTTCTACGTATTAGGTGCATCGGCGTATATAACATTTTTGGCGAAATATCTTGAGGTTCAATATAGCACATCTGCTGCTGGTGGTACTGTAATTGCAGGTGTGACATTTGGAAAAGTATAATGTTAAAAAAAAACAATTTTTATTATTTTTTAACATTGTTAGGATTGAGTTTTTGAATTGTAGAAAGATTCCTTTTGTTATCTCATTAACGCTCATTTAAAATTATTCTGGAATTATTGTGATCTTTTGCAAAATTTAAAAGTTCAATAAAACGCATACACTTGAAAATAATCATATTATACTTATTGAAAAAAAAAAAGATTTAATTTGTCTATATTTCCCGATAAGTGAAATAATTGAAAGGAATACGTGCGATTGTAACATCAGCCAAAAACATTTTTTAGACAATTTGTATTAATCGCTCGTTAGCCTTTAATATTTCATTATTTTTAACAAATTTATCTGCAAAGATTTGAATAAAATTTTTATTCATCTAAAACATACATCAATAACTAGCTTTTGAATGTTGTACACTAACAAAATAACAAGTAGAGAAGCAATTCAAAACACAATATCTGAAAATTTCATTGACAGTGTGCGTTAATATGTTAATCATTAAGGGAAGAGACCAAGTCACCAAAACATGTAGATAAAAGAGATCGGAGTGAAATTTCTATATTAAGCGAAAATAAATATAATTCTAGTAAAATAATTTTAGTGAAACAATTATATAAGTATTATTACAAGTATCTTATTTCTGGTATTTTATGCACTTTTGCACCAAATATTTCTCTGGATTTTTGAATCTTTAAATTATTCATAAATATATAAGAATTCACTTCTAATTATTAATTATTTTTTCTGCTATTTTTGTGAAGAAGACATAATACAGGTACATACTAAAAATTTAATGTTAATTTTGTTGAATATGAATACATTTATTATTTAATTCATTAGTATATAAGTAGAGTTATTTGCTACATACATCTGTAAATAATTTGAGATATTGTTTCTCATCGATTCTATATTTATTGTTGATTGAATTTTTGGATTGTTGAAAAATACTTTTTTTTTATCGATTATTGAAAAAAAGTGATAAATAACAATATTTTCTATCGATTAATAATAATAATAATGTATATAGTATATTTTTAATGTTAATTTTATATTCATATTTAATATGTTTATATAATATAATAATAAGAATAATAAATAGTAATATTCTTTTACCAAAATAATAAACAGCAATCTTCTTTTAATTTAGTCGGAAATGAATATACAAATCTACTAATTAGTTAACGATTTTTTATAAAGTATAATGTTACTATATATAATGTTAATGTATGTATTTAGTTTCTCAGAACTACTATACATAAGTTTTTATGTTTTAAGGTCCGATATCACTCGTTGGAATGGTACTAGGATTTCTACTTTCCGGATTAATAATTAGCAAATTTAAACCTGGTCCTAGACCATTGTTAGCGTGGAATGTATTCGTTGGCATTTGTTTTGTTGCTGGTCAAGTACTATTTATATTTCTTGGTTGTTCCGATATCGGCATCGAAGGCCTCAACTTAGAAACTATGCAGTGAGTACGTTTTCTTTCTTACAAAACATTACTTTTTAGTATTCTAAAACAATTACAGTTGTCAATTCATTCGTTTTGCTTATATATTTTATTTTTAGATTATTGCTTTGTTGTAATGTTATTTAATTTAGAATGTTATTTATATATCATATATGTAACATTAATTTATGAAATTGTTTTTTACACAATATTTGTGTAATATAATATTTAGTGTTTTAAAGGCCTTTATTTTCACTAACAAAGATATATACAATAAGTAACAATAATAACAATAAAAGTAATAACGATGATCACAATGATACCGTGATCGCTTCTAAATATAAGAAGTGTACGAAAGTAATTACAACTTTTTAACGCGAGTTACGTAGGAAACGCGGCAGACTGCACACTCACCCGACGTGGACTATTGAACACTAGACCTTCAAGTAACTGGTATCTTAACAAGTCAAAGTCAGTTCTTTTATACTGTGGGTCTAGGTATGTCCTTTTCCCTCAAGAGGTTGGAAAGCGGGTGTTGTCTACGGTCAGACCCATGAGAGGCTTTTTGACAATTACCTCATGGCCCTGCCGATACTGTAACCTGGGTCCACGTCGTGGGAATGTTTATCCTGCAGTCTGGACTGTGTCCCCTACATAATATAAATAGTTTATATATATATGTATAAAATAAAAGAAAATAGAAAAGTATAATTCTATAAATTATTATTAGAAGTGTAGAAAATAAAAAAGAAGAAAATAAAAAGAAGAAATAAATAATTTATAAAGAATTAAACATTAAAATTTTTTTCAAATAATTTTCTGACATATCCTGTGACATAATAATATTTCTAATACAATTTGAATTAATTATATACAGTATATTATTTATAATATTAATATGTAAATGTCTATTGACGCAAATAGCTAATAAAATAATTCATAAATAAAATACTTCTTTAAGCTAATACTATATTTTAATGTAAGTTGTCATTCTTTCTAATATGTAGAGGACTGTTCATATAATTTAATGCGACTTTTATGTATTTCACAAGAGTTATGGATATCTTGGAGCTATATGGAAAACATTAAATGTAGATTCATGAAATGTATTTCAGCTGTTTCATATACGTACAGCTGTTTCATATTCATTTTGTATAAATTGTTTAAAAAAGCACAATTAATTTTTCAAAATTTCATAACTATCTTTTCATGATTTCATGATATATATATTTCATATGCCAAATTGATTGCTTAAGTTAGAAATTTGATAACTTTTTATTGAGAAACATAATACATGCATAGAGTAGATTTGTATAAATTTTTCGATTCTCAATTCAAATATACGATTTCAAAAATAAAAGAACAGGAATTTAACACGAAAACAAATAACTTTATCGAATATTATATTATTTTTCTAATAATCTTAATTTTCTGATATTATATAGAATTTTAATAATAATATACAATTATATTTTCTTATATTAGTTTTATATTTTTTTATTTCAATAACATATTTGCTCTAATAATTAGTAATTATAGTATAAACGTATTTTTAATTCGTTATTTAATAGATGCTCACGTGTACAATATTTCTAAACATATTCTAATATTATAATTTAGTTACACACACTAGAAGAACGATAGATAACGTTCAAAGTTGTAACATAAAATACGAGTAAAATCTAAATAATTAATTTCTGTTCCAGAATGAATTTAACATTCAGTTGCAACGCCGACTGCAACTGCAACGGCGTGAAGTATTCTCCGGTTTGTCACGTGGCATCCAAAACAACCTTCTTTTCTGCTTGCCACGCTGGTTGTCGAACAATAATCAACGACAAAGAATTTGGAGATTGCAGCTGCCTTCCGTTACTAAGTACGCCAAATTTTGAAAGCCATTTTGGATATACCACTGATGATGTTTCGAGGGATCAATCGATCTACGTGAATGACTCGCATGTGATGAATTTCGACATAGTCGGAGCTGGTCCATGCACGAAAGATTGCAGCGGCCCTTACCTCCTTTTCATGATTCTCACTTGTATTATACAAACGTTAGCGTGTTCCGGAAAAATTGGCAACGTCCTGGTAAATTACCGCAGCGTTGAGAAGAAGGATAAAAGTTTCGCGCAAGGTATTACGCTGATGACTATTTCCTTGTTTGCGTTAATACCGGGTCCAATTATTTACGGAGCCATTATTGACTCAACTTGCTTGATCTGGGAGGAGTCCTGCGGAACCAGGGGAAACTGCTGGTTCCATCATGGAAAGAACTTCCGATATTTAGTTAACATAACGTCAGCAGGTAAATGTTCCTGAATAATAAATACATGTGTATTACAAAGGTGTATTATAAAGTTTTTGAGTTGAATGAACCATATTATTTTTTTAAATATTTAGATATGGAAATTAAGAGAATTATTGTTAAAATTATTAAAACATAAATCATATTTGGGAATTATATGTTTTGAACAAATATTTGTAAAATTAACGGAATCTAATACACTTTCACTTTTTCAATTTATCGAATTATTGCACAATTTTGTTGTTATTTTTGTTTTAATTGCTTTAATTGCTTATTTTAATAACTTTGTTTCAATTTCAACACTTAGAGTGTTGTTCGTTGATATGAATCTATGAATCTATGTTCTTACAAATTTTCAAATTCGATTTTGTCGAAAACGAGGCTGCAGTTTTAAAAATTTTGTAGAATCATCTTTACTACTTATGATTCAGCTAACATATAAACTAAAAATCATTGGAACTAGAGAGAATCAGTTCTTATTATATAAACTCCAATTATATGTTTTTCAAAAAGTTCATAATAAATGAAGTTTTGTTATACAGAGCTTAAACTATTTCTTTTTATAAATCTGATTCTAATTTAATACACAGTATCGTTTCATTGAAATTATACTAAAAATTCTGTCTTGTGCTATACAAAGTAATTTTATTGTAATGTTCACGAGTTTTATAGTCATGTTCGAATATAGAAGATTTTACCATATTTATAAAAGTATCATAAAACATTGTTTGCATTGTTACCTACTACAAAATAATGTAAATATAATAGTACATTCGAATGGTGGCAAATAGATGATAAAGAAGTTTAAAATTTTTATCTTATCTCGCGTCTCGATTTGTTCTTCAAAAAATATACTTTTACGGTGTAAATTACAGTGACATAACGATTCGATTCTGATCCAATTGTAAACTTCGTATTAGCAACATTAGATATGCTCGAGATCACGCTCAAAATCACAATTGTTAAACAATATCATCGAGTGGAAATAATTAGATTTCGTCAGACACATATCACGTAGGTCTTTGTCTATACGTTTCATTTGTGTCGAAAGTGTTAACATTTGTTTTATTTCGCTTTTCAGCGATTTTGCTATGAAGGTATTGCGTTATTGTATAAGAATGTGTTTTTTAGGATTCTCCATGATAGGAGTGTTGTTCGATGTAGCGGTCTGTTATCTTGGGAAAAATTTGGATTTGTACGGCGCCCAAGAAAACGACAAACGTCGCGAATTTATTAAAGAAGATGATATGCCACAAACTGCCGACGGCGACAAGAAGAAAAAGGAAATGAACGGAAATGTAAATTAAATGACAAGCAATTATACCAACAGAAAACGTGAAAATGTTCCATGTTGTCCAAATTTTAAAGTTTATTTATTTTTACAGAGGCTACAAAAAGTAATCATATACATATTTTTAATGAAAATTTTCTCTTAGAATAATTTTGACAATATCAAATTTTTGTAATCATTTGATAGTACTATTAAATAATATATATAATAAATACAGAAAAATTAAATTAAAGAAATAAATTCGACACAATTGAATTTAATATTATCCTGATAATATAAAATTTTTGTAATTATCTAATAGTGTTACTAAACAATAAATATAGTAATTATAATAAATTAAAATTTGATTTGAACCTAATGTGATTTTGTTAATATCAAATTTTTGTAGTCGTCTGATAGTACTATAATATAATAATTAACTAAAGGAATACATTTGATATAATTGAACTTAATGTCATTTTAATAATGCAAATTTTTATAGTTATATGATAATATTATTATGCAAATTTTTATAGTTATATGATAATACTATTACGCAATAAGTGTAATAAATTAGTAAACAAATATAGTAAATTTGATATCATTGAATCCAATATCTTTTTAATATTAAAAATCAAATGTTTACTATTAAATAGTAAATGTAAATGTAATGTAGCAAATTAAAGGAATAAATGTGATATATAATTGAAGCAAATAATTTACTTCGATATAAATGTAATAATAAATATAACGTACTTCTTGTAGCCACTGTAAATTTAAAAAGTTCCCTAATCAATATCGACAATGAGAATAATATTATACAAGGGATTTTTAATAAATTTCATATGTCTTATTGAATTAATTTAGTTGGAGAAATTAACCATAAATTAAAACTCAAAGCATTTAAATAACGTTAATATTTTTGTTTCTTTTTTTTAAATTACATTCCAGACTGGTTAAAATATTTGCACGATTGTACAGCATTATTTCTATTTGTAAATAAAATATGAATTTTTGTTAAATTTCTGTATGATATTTCATTTGATCGTTATAAATGTTTTTGTGCGAGTAGATACCAAAAAGTGATTTTCAAGGAAAATCTGGCTTTTTCTGATAAACCTATGGCAAACAAAGTATAATACTCGACGAGACAGAAACGTTTAATCGAAGTGAAATGAAAACAACCAGGTATGTATATTTCGGCGTGAAATGCGTTCATTCTTCGTAACACTTACACAAAATCATTAAAAATTGCATAAAACTAACAATATAGTATATGTTAATAATATAATAATAATAATATAGTATAATATACAATCGAATAATTAATAAAACATATTTTATCAAACTTTGGATAATATATTTTCAATATATATAGTTTAATAGCAATATTGTAAATCACTTGAATTAATTCATATTTAATATTGTATGGTAAAAGATTTAGTTATGAAAAGATTAACATTTTAAACATTACATATTATATATACATAAAACTATGAAGAAAATATTTAGATTTGTTTCAATATATACAGTTTATAAATTAATTGAATTAATTAACATCAATAATGTAATATTGTACATCATGAAATCGTAAAAACATAAAAAACTCAAATACAATGTAATTGTTCTAAGTTAACATAATATATATATATATATATATATATTAACATTATATATATGTATAAGTAAAAAATATATTTAGACTCTTTCTAAATATTTTATAATTTACATTTAATTTTTGAATAACAAGAACTAATTTACTTAAATTTATTTAAATATTTGTTTATTTCATTTTGAATTATAGTTATTCGTGTATTATTTCATGGAACTATAGAGGCTCACGAAAGTATTTTTATACAGAAATTACATGATATTCATTGAAATATATAGATTAGAAACACAATTATTTAAATCCATCATGTCAATAATTCAAGATATTTTGTATTAATAATATGTTCAAGGTATCTACATAAATGTATATAAAATGTATATGAAATGACAGAATTTTATAAATTTCTAAAATTATTTGTAATTTAGTGACGAAATGCTACGAAAAAGTCATGATTGATGTTTTGTCGAAAGTATCGTTTATCGTTTTATTTTTTTGACATAAGTCAAAGTGATCCACTAGTCAACATTCAATTCAAATGCATTTTAGAACTTGAGCTGACACAGTAAACATTGAATATTAATACCGATTTCCAAATAGCTACCTGAAGAGAAAAGATCTAAAAAAATTAGACTGGGAAAATACCCAATGATCAATGATGATTCACTAAAAATTTTAATTGCAAATTTTGTTTTAATTTTAATTGCAATAGTCAAAATGTAAATGCACTCTGGTAAATTTTAAATTGGTTAATATTATTTTTAAGAAAGATATAAACTACTTGAAAACTAAAAGTTTTATTAAGAATTCAGTCATTTTGTTTACAACAGTCTAATATATACTTACAATAAGTATTATGTAACTTATATATTTATTTTTAGAACGTTTTCAAATTTTGTATTCATGAAAATTGTGTTTCATTAATGGACAGGGATTTTTTATACAACTACAAACATAAAATTTAGATAGAAATTCACTTCTCCTAATAAAACATGGAAAAATAAACATTATATAACATGCATAATATATTTTTATGTTAAATATCCAAATATTTTCATGAGTCTTTATACATGAACGATTTTACTTTTTAAATTAATTTAATTTTCATACAAGTGTAAAAAAAATCGACTTTCCGCTTTATCGCTACAAAATAAAATATTTAGCGCTATGACAATGATCCAGCATCTTCACTTGAACCAAATAAATTATTATGAAGAATTTCAAATTCTCTTTTTTTACAATTGTTGAAAAGATTATTTTTGTCAAGGTTAATATTAATTTTTGTTTAAACAGAATATAATTGTATGGATCTATTTATAGATGCTTATATTATTAAATTATTGTTATTATTATATCATTATAGATCTATTTATTTCAATTGTTATTATTTAAACTATAATGATTTGTATAATTTTAATAGCGTTAAATTAGAAATTATTACAAATTCACATAAATGCAATAACTATAATAAATGCTTGAAAACTACTTGATAAACAGTTTTATCCAGCAGCAACAAACTTTGATCCATTACAGAAAGAAACCTAATTTGATCAGATGTATTTGAAATTTTGTTACACGATAAGCGAAGATCGTTCCCTTGCAAGGGTCTGGTGATGGTCCGTGATGGTTTCGTTAAATCCCTCGCAAATAGACCGTAATGCTCCGAGAGACGAAAAAAGTTTCGGCTGGCTGTATGAAACAAAAGATAAAGAAAAAAAAAAGAGAAATGAGAAGGTATACTTAAATCAGGCGATCGACGGTTTCAACTGATTCATCGTGCGCGTAGAAAAAAGAAAGGAAAGCAAGAGGGTAAAGGTCTGAGGGCTTGTTCTCAGGTTTCGCATGTCGAATTCTGGGGGTCGTAGCTGTTGCAGAGTCTGCTAGCCAAAGGATTACAAACCCGCGATGTTGAGAATAAAAAGGGAGTTTTTTGTTTGAGAGCCTTTTAATTTTTAAGCTCGGGCAGGCTATAACTAGAAGGCACAGCCGCGTAATGAATTCCGCGACGTCCTTGTGACGTCAGGACATTTCTATCGATCGCATCCTTAGGCACGCTTGCGGAGGATGCGCTTTAACATTACCGAAGGATTAAGTGTCCTGCCTTACTCATCCGTAAATAAAGAAAAATCATGGCTACTATCGCCGCTCGTTGCTCGTCCACTCGTTCTCCTCCAAGGTCCACTTGCTTTACGACTCTGTCTTCCGATCCCGGATTTCTTGTCCGAGAATTTCTCTTGCTTGCTAAGTATCATGAATTATGGTAATTACCTCTTCACGCGTGACGATGATTAAGGTTGAAAAGTGAGAGGAAAGGGATTCAAAGAAAGCAATGTTTCATAATTTACAGATTTAATCTTTAGTATCATCTTATAATCTTCTCATTTCACTCAGAAAAATTTCTATCAATGCATTTTTCTTGTATTGTACAAATAAGCTTTTAATATTATGATATGAGTGTGATATTAAGTACGAAAATATTATAATATTAATTATAATAATAAATTATGATGTTATAATATAATATTATTATTAAATCAGATATTATAATATTATAATAACAAGTAGTGCTTAGTTTTCACACTTGTGCTGCATAGATTATAACCACATAAAAAGCATAATAGGAAGAAGATATTTTAAAACAGTTAAAATAAAAGTTCTTTTTATTGACAATTAATCAACGTTTAAATAGAACAGTTTTAAATTGTAGAAATGAAAAATATGTAAAATATTTGGTGAAATTTCAAAAAGGAAAGTAGTTGTACTTCCTGAAAAGATCTTAGATAATATGTACAATGATTTGAACCTATGTAAGATTACATCCCGATACTAAGAGTTAAATATTGATTTCTGATAAAAAAATCAAATGGCATTTTCACATATTTTAAATTTCCGTTTTATTTTGATTATTTATTCATGTTTATAAAATTTGTTACAGTTTCTAATGTCAGTTGTATTACTCTGTTTCAAATAAAATTTACTTTTTGGGGGGATATTTTTTAGTGGTCCTAACCTAAACCTAAGTGAATATACTTTCAAGATTTCAAAATGATCTTCGTTTTTTTTTTTAAATGAAAACATGTACTTTTTTCAGATGGATATGTAGCCCGTTCTATGACGAATTCATCGAACTATTATATGTGAAACGTCCTGGACAACATTGGAGAGGATACAATTATTACAATTATCCTGTAAAAATAGCGTTAAATCAATGCGTTGACAAACGAGATCAATATTTTGAATATGAAAGATACGACAACAATTTCTTGGTACGTTCAATGTAGGTAACTTAAAAGGCAGTAACTGACCTTGAATAACCTCGAAATACCAACATATGAAGGTCGATGAATTATGTAGATATTTCGATGAATTAGGTTTAATAAACTAGCGCACACGCGTTAATATTTATAATACTAATATGATTAATAGAACTTTTTATGTATTTATGGGAAACAGGAAGATGCACATAATGAACATAATATAAAAGAATGTTTTTGTAACATTTTAATGCTCTGTTAAAAATTCAATGTTGCATTTGATATTTCAGTTATTAATTGAGGAGACTGCTGCGATAAGATAATAGTTCCACTTTTTATTAATTTTAATAAACAAACAAAAATTGAAAAATAGATTGAAATCAATCAAAATCAAATAAGATGTGTTAGAAATACAAAATTAACTATTCGTAATAATAAATTTTTGCATTTTCTGATGTGAAATCTATATCTTTCGTTTTCTTTCGATAAATATGATTTAGATATTGAGGCAACCTCCTTGTTGCTGCAAACGCTTCAATTATCTAATTGTAAGAATAACAATAATTTTTAACTGTAATAATAATTATTACAGTTTAAATCATTAAAATAAATAGATCACGCCTCTGTTAAAATCAATATTAATTTTAACAAAAATATCCGTATTTTTCAGCAATTTTGAAAAAAGAAAATTTGATATTCGTCATTTTGACAGATTTAATAATTTTAATGTTAATTTATTTATAAATATATTTATTTACTTATATACTTATTCCCATACATGTTTATTTACGATAATAACCTTTTGGTACAAAAATATATAATACATCATACTATAGTATATGTATAATATACAGTACACAGTCAAATATGAACAAGAATAAAAATTATTGGACATAAAAATTTGAGTTAAATACGAGGGATAGAGAGTAAGTAATTAATATTAAATTACCCTATTTATAACAAACATCAAATTTTTATTAGATCAAACACGATATTCTTAAAAGAAATAAAAAGGGATAAAGAAAAAGTCCAAAAGTTAATTAAGTAAATTCGCTTGCTTGGGTACATTAATAATAGAACGGTTCTATAAATAGAACGATTCGCTTAACAACGTTTCGAGTAAATTTAAAGAAAATTCGTTTCTCGATTCAAAAGTATTAATTCGTTTGAACATTTACCGCGCTTATACATATGTATAATCGCGATATGTTGCAGAAATAATCAATTGAACGAACACAAAAGTACTCGAATTTGTAATAAACTTTGCCATCGGCTGCGTATCGCAATACAACTGATACGATTGTTATGATCGGAAATAAAATGACTAACATTTCATATGAAATTGAAGAGTTTTCACCGATGCCAGTCTGAGAACATGTGAATGCGTTACCGTGTAATATACAGGTCAGCTTCGTGTTAGGAAGTTTTGTCGTTGTGTGTACACGGTGTATTGTGCATGACCCTGACCCATCTTTCATATAGACCTCATCAACGTCTTCTAAGTTGAGGTACAGTCTGATCTAGACTAACGTTGACACGTAACGAACAAGGATAGAAGTATGCGACGCGATTGACCGGAAGTGACCGGTTTCGACCGTCCTCTTGCTATTTTTAATCATATTTTATTTATACACAAACAGATTTATTTTATCATTCTTCTCAATGATTTTCTATCTGCTTTCTACTCGGATATCTCTTGAGATAAGTCAATTGAGATAAGTATAAAGAATTGCCGATCGAAAAATTCGATAAATGTAGGTTATATGTGATATACAATAATTTTTTTATTATTATATGTATTATGTTAGATTTTCTGTTTTTATTAATATTAACGATTATCATTTGTTTGTTATTTTTAAATGCAATTTTACTTTTTAAAGTTATGGATTATTTGTCATTTGTCTTCTATGTATACTTTTTTGTGATTTTTATTTTTTATTATACTAAATACATATAGCATGGAAAAATGAGTTGGAAACCATAAAACAATAATATCTTTTTTTTTTATTAACAATAAAATTTTTATTTAAGATTTTGTTTGATTGTTCAGGCATATTTCAATTTAATTACTTCGAGACTGGTTAGCAAATAATCAATAGGAGAAAATAAGTGTTGAGAAAATTTATGTTGATAAAAAATAAAGTTTCAACATGCTTAGATAAGAATAAAATTAGTTTGATACATTTGACAAATCTTCAAACTTAATTTCATTTAATTGTAAATGAAGCCTTGAACGAAAAATAGTTTTCCTTTACAGCCTATTTTTGTACCACAATTACAGAAATGCACTGTATTTATTGCATGTTAGATTACTAACATTGTTATAATTATTATTTAATACGTGCATTGTAAAAATATGATTAATCACAATTATAAAATTGTATATAAAAGTACATGAAGAAGAAACCAACATATAAACTGCATATGCAGAGTTACATTTGTTATGAAATCAAAGATATAAATAAAACCCAGATATAAGTAAAAGATGAAATTAAGTGATTATAAGTAATACAAAATTTTTATATTACATAATTTAATACATAAATGATACATAATTTTTATATAGTATACCAAAAAGGCAAGATGTTATCGTTTGATTAATTTGCATATTTATCAAATTCGCGAAAGAAACGATGAACAATTGAACCATTCCTAATTTATTTTCTAGACATCAATTATTAATTATAATATCAACGATATAATATTCAATTTGTAATAAACGAAATAAGCAAAAGTGAAAGAAATATATTTTGCAAAAATACAAGAATATAAATATTTGTATTCATATTTATATATAAAGTACATTCACGTTTATATTGGCAAAAGAACGTAAGTAATAAAAGGCCATTCGCCCTCTAGAAAAACGATTAGCATTAACTGTGTGTAATAATAATGATTCTAATGCAACTCGTCCGGCCTTGATTCTTCTATTCTACGAATGCTGCGTAATTTAGCGACGCAAGTGGGTTGTAGCATTTAGAGCGTCTAACGAAATTCGTCAACCTATTAAACTGACTCTTTGGGCCCTTGCTTCTTCATTTACCGGATCACTCGCACAATATGAACATTATTATTGCGATGAGTCCGCAATGTGATCGGTATACTTTCCTTATAATCTTCTTCGTTTACTAGAAAACTTTCAGTTTCATGGATATCGTAAAGAAATTGGACATTGATATTTCTCTGATTGATCGACAATTTTTTAAAAATCATATGGGTATCTTATGACAAATTTGAACACAATTCGAAAAAGCATGTTTTTCAGGAGAAGCGAAAATCTAAATTTGAACGAAATTAGATATGATTCTGTTAATTGAGGAAACAATGCTTCTTTAAGCGCATTTAAAGTAACACGTTTTTTTTACCTCATCAATATGCATTTGTTTATAACGATAGTCAAAAGAAAATTCATAAGAAATTCACAATAAAATATAAATAACGCAGTGTCACATGAATCAAGAAAAACAACCATAATTCTTCATTTCCGGCCAAATTATGAAGATCAATGAGTAAAATTTTTATAATTAATGAAGGACTGTCTTCACAAAATTTTTTTAATGATAACTTGAAAATCATTAAATATTTCCTCACAAAGAAGCGATATGTATGTTATCGTGCATAAGTATTTGAACATTTTAAAGTTATTCTAATAGTTTATGCGGATTTATTTATAAGAAATGAACATGAAATTTGAAAATGCGGGAAATTAACGTTCATCTACCGTAATTGTCGAAACATAACAAAAATATTTAATAGAATTGCACTAGTTGTCCAATTATTTATATATGATAGTGTAAGAAGAAAAAGAAAAAGAGTATCAGTATATTCCTGAAATGTGAAAAAAAAGATGCAGAGAGAGGTACATCAGAGCATTTTAATTTTGTTGAAATAGATTTTATATAGTAATTTGTTGAGATATTTACAAAAGTATTTGAATGCTTGCCACAAAAAATTTTGTATATTACAATTTGTAAAATCTCATCAATATTATAACGCGACACAATTATTGTAAAATTAGAAAATTTGAAACTAATCTGGAAATATCTATAGTAGTTATCAAGTTATCAATATGAATGATGATTTTAAACATATAATTAATTCTTATTAAATATTAGGATTATTAACATACCAAATAATTAATTGTTAAAATTCTTCTGTGATCTGTGTAAAGTATACTTTTGTAATAAATAAATGTAATAAATTATAATAAATATACTTAATAAAAAGTTAACATACAACATAATGACCATGAATGCATAATTATGGTTAAAAGATATTCTTACTAATATAGTAAATAATTGATCAAATTCTTTTGTAATCTTTGCGAAGTGTACCCTTGGAACAAATATTTGTAATATTATATATCTTTACATTCGTTTCAAATTTTATCAATATAATTATAATTAGACTACCGATTTTTATGCAATTATAAAATATTCTAAAGATGCAGGTATATACTTGCGAAGATATAACATGCAAAAATATGATGTAAAACATCTAAACTAGAATACGTATTACAATTTTTAATGTATAAAACAAATTTCTATTTAAATTCTAATTCTTTAATTTGCATAAAAGTCCGCAGTCTAATAATAACAATAATAACTGTATCTTATCAGTATTTAACGAACTTTCAAAATATTTTGTATAATATGTTTATAGAAAGTATCTATAAGCTTACAAATACTTTTGTAAGCCATTGTTTATAAATTTATAAAATTAATTTCGTTTATTATATGTTTAAAAGAAAAAAGATTTTGTATTTAAAAAATATAGAAAGAGAAAAGAAAGAAAAATCAAAAGAAATACCTTACTAAAATAGATTGCAATATATGTATGTACATATAGACTTAAGATCTGTTTTTTATTTTTTTCGTTTATCATATGTTTAAAAGGAAAAAGATTTTGTATTTAAAATGCAGACAGAAAGAAAGAGGGAGAGGGGGGAAAGGGGGGGAAGAGAGATTTCAAAATTTTGTTGAAATAGATTACATATAATAAAAATTTATAAGATCTGTTTGTAATGAAGAAAGAGTAATGAAGAAAGAGTTCTGTATTCGAAATTTTATCTTAAATTACGTCAATTACTTTAATTTGAAAAATTCCAAAAGATTTGTCAGTATGTTGGATTTGAAGAATGAATTGTGCTTTTACGACCGTTTACTTTCCTTAAACACGGTGCCAGAAAGATAGTCGTAATTAAAAGTTCTACACGTGTATCAGACGATTACTTTATTTGTGAAACTGAACGGTAGTTTGGCAAGAGGAATCAACAGTCAACTTTTTCAGAAATTGTGTAAAATTCGACAAGTGTGAATTATACTGTGTATGGTATATTGATTCGTATATCAATATGGATTTTTAATTATTTTGCTCGTCAAAGAGCATGTTAAACGAATTTCATAATTAGTCAATATGATTCTGAAAAAATGTATGATATTTGTTAAATATCAAGTCTAACTAGCAAAGAAAAATTAAATTAAAGTTTATTTATATTTTGATGCTTGTTAGAAATTATTTATAAGTGTTTTTATGGGTGAATATTGAAACATTAAAAAAAATCTAATTACTACTGGTCGTTTAGTAACTATAAAAATTATTTACACATCGATATTTACTGTTATTATTTATATTTATATCAGTGGTAATTACATTTTTTTTTACATATTTCATATTTGCATTTTTTACATACATTATATATATATATATATATATATATATATATATATATAATTTAATCATAGCATTTGCATACTAATTAATAGAATGTGAATTTTCATGCATTTATGAAAAATTTAAGACATAAAATTGCAGGTAATATGAAAGAGATATGTAAAATATTCCATAATACTTTCTATAATATTTGCTGATAAATAAAATAATTTCCCAGGCATTATTTTTTTTAATCATATTCTCAAAAATATGAATTTGCATAAAAATCCTCAATCTGTCAATTAATTATTTCCATACATAGTACATATTAGATACATATAATTTATTACTTCCATATTTAATAGTAGTAGCAGTATTTTCATACGAATATAGAAAAATTTGATTTAAATTAGTAAATTTGATTTAAATTAGTAAATATAGTATGGTATTAATAAAAAATATAGTATTAATATGGTATTAATGAAAAAAAAGTATATCATATACAAATATTTTTTATAGTCATTATAAGCTTTTGTTTCAAAAATTTTGATGTTTTATTAAATCGTTAGTTTTGTACAAGATTCAATTAGTGGAATAGAAAGGAAATATGAGATCAAAACGTTTCGTTCGTTTAGTGACAAGATGACATCGTGTACTAATTTATTACCTCCTTATCGTAGATGTAAATTTTTGCCAACAAATAAAATGTCTGATATGTTTGCAAACAAACGACGTACGAATGTCAGAAGAAGGATATTTCCTACAAGTCATGCCGAAATTGGCTAATAACTCTTTCATGACTTGTACGTTTCTTCACGTTTGAATGACACTGACATGATACCGTTATTACTAATAATACACCTCTATCACCGTGTATCTCGGAAGTTATATATTTATATATTCATATTTTGAAAATAGTCATTGCTCCATTATCATATTTCATCAACAGACTATTATTACAAATATATCAAATGACTTATTAATAGTTTATTAGTATTCTTAATAATAATACAGATGCTAACATTAGTAATAATGTTATTTGTGGTAATCATCATGCCTAAAATTTTAAATTGAAGTAACTGGCTACAAGAGTAAGAATTGCCTTTGTATTGAATTTTAAAGTACAAATTATATTTACAAAGCACGATGTAGATTATTAAAAGAAATAATATATTTTATTTGATTTTCAATTAAAGATTTTAATTTATTTTAATTTATATTTGAAAATTAAAAATTCGAAGATTTTGAACAATTATTAAATTGTAACTTTCCTCAGATGAGAAGAACTAGTTCCAGAATAATAAATGACCCATTAAAACAATTATTTCCTATCAGAATTATTGCAAAGGAAAAAAAGATAAATGACAAATTTCTTCAGAAAAGACGCCGAATTAATTTTTACGTTTAGTAGTTAATAAATTATACAGGATTAATAAATAAGCAAAAATGTTCAAAATATCGTTCTTTTTGTTACACGCATTTCCGTATTTGTCAGTTTTTTCGTTAGTACGAAAAAATAACCATGGCTCAGGAATATGTGTACTGTGTATTATACATTACTGTAAGCGGTGACACGTGCATTCAGAATTCGAACTCAGTTGGTAATATCGTTTAATTATCTTAGTAGCCGTGATAACAAGATTTTAATCGGTTTCGCAATACCTTCCATATTTCTTGCTTCAAGGTTACCGAAATTGTTTGAGTTAAACACTGTTGATCACTTATTAAACAGAAAAAGAAACTCGCTAACGAATAAACGTATCTTCTATTTTATTCTCTATTTACTGAATTCCCTTTAAATTAAGTAACGAAATTAAAAATAGGAAAACCAGGTTAGACTTAAATTTAAATAAAATTTCGTACATTTCAAGGAATGTTACAATACAGAAAGATATGTATAAATATTCGAATAAAAGACATAGTGACGATTTATCAAGAAGAATAATTACTAGAAAAGTGTTAGAAACTAATCCCAATACTGTTTGTGTCAAATAACTGTTTCTAAATTTAACGATAAATACGATACACACGAGTTATCAGTTTCAAAGAAAGAGAGTTTTAAATCAACATTGCAAAATTTCGTTATTCAATACTTTGGAAACCGATCTTTCTTTGTGAAATTAGCCATAATTCAACTTGAATTTTTAATTTTTAGTGATGTAAAAATACAAAAGATCCAATATTAAAATTCAATATCAAAATTGAAGTTATTATAACATAAAAATTTGTTATAATACTTTATAATGAAAAAAAATTTCTGTTCAGGCTTTATTTCTTTAATCGTATCCATTAAAATGTGGAGATACTTCTAGATTATGGACGCATTTATTAAATGCGGAAATGTACAATATTTAGTAGTTAAAATAAATTTCTACTTAGACTCATATTCCTTAATATGAAATTGCATAAAGATCCACAAATTAAGAACTAATATGTGAATACATGTAATGGTTTTAGATGCAATGAATTTAATTAAAGATTTTTATGCATGTGTACGCATTTAATAATTTAAAAGTGCAAAAATACTATGTAAAATATGCAAACATGAAATTTCAGGTACAGAAAATAATGCAATGGTTTTAGGTACAATGAATTTGTAGATTATGGATTTTTGTATTTATGAGAAATTTAAAAGTATGAAAATGCTATATGATATATAACAGAGCTATACAAAATATGCAAACTTTTATACTTATTATGTATTTATAATTATATTATATAACAAAATATGCAAACTTTTATACTTATTATGTATTTATAATTATATTATATAACATGAAATATGTAAAAGTATGTAAAATTTCTGCTCAAACTTCTATTTCTTTAATTTCTTCAATTCTCAGACTATTTCTTCTTTAATTGTGTTTATAAAAAGATATTGTATTCCTTTGTGTTTTGTTTTTGTTGCATGATTACGATTATTATATAGTATAATACACGCGTTATCATACGAAATGCAAAAAAAAAATGTGGAAAATTTCGAAGTATACCGAGGTCGAAACAACTATGACGATACGGTCGCAAGCCGATCCATTCTTCGATGGAAAATTAAATTTCAGCAATTAACTACCAGCTATTAGCGGTATAGCTGTTTGGTGTGTGCCATTAGCAATGCGCGGGAATAGACGGAAGAGTTTACCAGTCGCGTAGTGTACGTGTGTGTGTACATCACTCTATTAAATCATAATGGGTTCACAATGTGAGCCTCTGCTCCCGGAGGTTGACTAGAAACGAACATAGACACCATACCCAAAGCCGAGACCTCGTCTATCTTTCGCTGAGATCTGCATGTTTCGACCCAGTCCTAGTTGAAGAATATCCTTCCTGCAAAGAATTACACATTAAAGGAGCATTCACGAATAACAATATAATTTGTTATTTTCGATGGTGATATTTATGAAATAAAATTGAAGTCAATTTCGCTTAATGCTTTTGTATTATCATAATTGTCAGTAGACATACATATAAGAGTTGATGTTGGTATTTTCCTTTATCGATTGATTTGTTTATTGTAATTATTCAATCCTTTTTTACATCAGCGTTCTTTATCATGTTGTAGTGTTCATTGTGTTTTATACTATCTATTGTGTCTTCGTTTTTTGCTATTATTATTGTATTATTGTAAACAGTTTTTTAGATTGTAGTATTTTAATAATTTTTATAAAAAATGTGTTTATAGCTTCCTTTCATACTTACAACATTCTTTGATATTTTTTAAATATTTTAATACTTAATACTTAGTGTTAATATATTGGTACTTATAAGAAAGCAATATGTTGTTTAATAAAGTACTTTAATAAAATATTTTTAAAAATCTTTCTGCAGAGAAATTGCAATCTTATTAAATGATAGTAAAACATTGTGACCAAGAAATTTATTCGTTAACATAGGTGAACCGATTAAATATATTTCACATTCGTCAGTAACGATTTACAAAAAGAGAGACACGCAATTTTCTAAAAAAAATCGTTTTACGTTAGAGACGTATTAATTTTATTAGTGCGAAACTACAAATAAATTATGATCGTTCAATTTTACATTTTTTTAAAGTTGATTAAGGAAATAAAATCTAAGCAGAAATTAATATCATACATTGCATGTTATAATAAGCATTGCACTTGGATATTATTCTTTTAAAATTAATTAAGAAAATGGTATTTAAATAGTAGTAATTCATTTCATCCATTACACGTTACAACAAGTACTATTAGATATAAAACTATCACACATTATAATCGTGACATTATAGATTTCTGAAGTTAATCAAGAGTCATCAAAGTAGATATTAATTACATATTATAATTAGTTCTATACTTTGAATATATGCATTTCTGTAATTTTTAATTTCCTACAAATGCATAGACATCTACAGTCTAATTACAAACTTTTCTCTCAGCTATTCCCCGTAACTGTTCCGCGTACATCGAATCAAACTTCAAGTAGCTTACCTTATTCTTGTAAAGTTGATACGTCTCCGCAAATACAGATTATCAAAAGTAGACCTTACAGAATGGAGTCGGGTACAAGTAAATTCTTCTGGATGTTTGAGCAACGAAGAGGAAAACAAATAGACGAAGAAAGAGAAATCGACAGAGAAAGAGAGAGAGAGAGAGAGAGAGAGGGAGAGAGAGGAAGAGAGAAAGAGAGCAGAGGATAGAGCAGTTAAACAGAGCACGGGAATTAAAGGGGAAGGAGACACAAAGTGATTGCAAGAGAGGTAGAAAACGTGCCCTCGCTTGATAACAGCAACACGAACCGAAGAACCATAAATGCATCACAGTTCTCCGCGTCGTGATCCTCTGTCGTCCGATCGGTTCTTCGGGATCGAAAGTGGGGATCCGCAGGAGATTCCGTACACGAGTTTCATCTGTGTCGCTCTTAGAAGACGATTTCAGTTGGCCAAGAATATCGTTCGTTTTCGGACATAACATTCCGATTTTTCTTTTTTTTTTCTTGGCCAGAATCGTGTTGCACACTGCCTTCGTGAAACGTGACCACCGCCACAGGATTCAAATTTTCGACTTCCACTTTTGGTGGCTAGTTTCACTTAATTGGTCCAGCGGTTGTCATCGATCGTTTTCGCTTCGATATAGAAATCATTCTTTACTTTACGGTAGGTGTGAGTGAATTTTGCGATAGCTTTTATTCCCTTGGATTAATTAGTAATCAAATAGTAATTATCGAGTAATTGTTGAGTTTGACGTGTAGTTCTTTTGGCACGTTCTCAACTGTTCATTCGTTTATCTCGGTCAAAGACATTGTGTATGTTGGTAGTACGTATTAATTTGTACGTATTATTTATTTCTGAAATGTTGAAAATAGTCAAGTTTCGCAATGTTATTAATTTTTTTAAATGATAAATATGATTATGAAAAGAAGATATGCATTTTCATCTACAAGTTTTGGAATAAGTATTATATTTATTTCACTAGGAATATTAAATATTTTACATATTGGCGATAGTATTATAAAAGGTAGACGTAATTTAGAAATTTTTATTATTCAATATATACTGAATATTAAAAGATATTCTAAAACTAGAACAATGTAAAAAATTATTTTTACAAAATAATTATTCTATCATAAAAAATAAATACACGTTCAAAAAGTTACTTTTATTATTTAAGAAGCTCAATTCTTATTAATCACGTCTAAATTAAAACAAATATTTTTTGAGTTACATGATCCTAAATAATTGTTTTACTATAAAAAATAAACACGCGTTCAAGAAGTTATTTAATAGATTTAATTTTTATCAATTATATTCAAATATTGTCTGAGTTATGAACTATACACGAGTCTAAATAATTATTTTATTATTAAAGATAAACAAATGACAATATTTACTTTTTTTAATAGTATTTAATATGTTCAATTATGTCCATAATATTTTAAGACTTTAATTCTTTGTGCATATTTCCATAATCCCGAATATCGGTTTTCGTCAACCATTTGTTTCTATTATCGCTTATCAAACTTCACATTCGTGTTTCACAAAACGTCAATGTAACATGTAACATTGCACCGGCACGATGTCATTTCTATGGTCCTCGTGTGTAATAACAAGGTTCTTGAGAATGAAAATGCATAATCTCGTTCAAACAAGCCGGCTCTGATTTCTAATCAGATCGTGTATATCTTCAGGTAAAGGTCGACAACGTACGATTGTGTGGTAAAATCGGATCGGACGCACGATCAACTTTAACCGCGCGATATTGAAACATGGAGAACACGTGACCGTGGCAAAAGTCAAATAAAAGCCAAGTGAGCCGAACGAGGAGGGTGTCAAAGGAAGAAAAGCGATGCCAAGGGCCGCGAGGACAGCGGACGTCGATCGAAAACGTGCGTTCAGCGATTGAGGTCAGAACGATCTCGAAGCTGCAAAGTGGCGTTGTTTGATAGGTAATCAAACCAATATGAAAAATAATACGAGCAACCATGAGAAGAACGGGCCGGAGAGCCTGAAGTTGTTGAGAGTACCGTCCACACCGCCGACCACCCCAACGACGCCCACTACTCCGAGCTCCAGGGGCCTCGAGGACGTCTTCAAAGATTTACCGATCACCGACGAAACATCCTGCGGCATCTGGTGTATACGGAGTCCGACGTTGCAAAGATTCGCCAATAAAAAGGCTTATGTGTTCCTCTACGGTGTGCTTGGATGTATATTTTCGGCGAGTTACGCGTATTTCAACGGCACCATTACGACTATCGAGAAAAGGTTCAAAATACCTTCGAAGACGACAGGTGAGTTTTGAAGTAGACAGCGTAACATGAGGCTTCTTAATATTGCAGAACTTCCATTCGTCGTGCATACGTGCTACTATAAACTATTAATTGAACGATTGTAGAACGTAGAATGCATGTAAGCGTGTAAATGTTCTAATCGAATTTAGGCGTGAAATTAGCTTGACCTACAATCTGTTTAACGAAAAGTTTAGATCCAGGTGGTATATTAGCTAATCAGTGTCGTTGTAATAATTTAGGATTGAATTATTTCATTTTGGTATTTTTATTTAATTGAATTTTGATTGACTCTCGATTATGGAGAACGTAATATACAAGGTAAAATTAAATAATTAAAGTATTAGTATTTAATACCACTATATTATTGTAGTTACCTATGACCCAATAATATTATTTAGATTAAAAAGATTAAAAATCTTTTTTTTTAAATAATTTTATATACTAATAACACATATCATCTTAAACTCTTGCTTTACAATTACAAGATAAGATATTAAAATTTAATTCAGAGGTTTTGGCGTAAACTGTTTAATTTAGTCTGATGTTCTGTATACACAACGATAGAAAACAAACAAATTTCTGTCACTTTAATATCAAACGTATTGATACAAAATGTTAGTTTGCGATGAAAAGATAAAAATACTGAATTTTATTTAAGATGTGAAATCTTACAATAAATCATATGTTTTATTTAGAAGCTAATTACCTATTTTCAGATATCACAACATACAATATAAAGTATTAAAACGATTTCTCTTCGTTTAATATCAATGTATTGGTGTATTGGATATAAAAGATAAATATCCGAATTTTACTAATCCAGCTTTGAAACCTTTATATTGTAAAATCTTAGGTTAATAATCAAATTCAAAAGATAATTATACATTCTCAAGTATCATGATACAATATAAAATATCAAAACGATTCCTCTTTGTTGATCGATAACGGACGATAGCGAATGATCCATTGTGAAAAGTTATTAAACGAATATAGAAATATGCACCGAAGTGTTTGTACTTTATATCATGAATCAATAAAAGCCAGACAATTTAATTATTTCTATCGATCGAGAATGTTAAATATGCACTTTTTCCTTCTTTCTAGGTCTTATCTCTGTAGGTAACGATATCTCGCAACTGTTTGTATCGGTGGTCCTGTCTTATTACGCAGGAAGGGGTCACAGGCCTCGATGGATCGCATTCGGGATTTATACCGTGAGTTTCAACGAAATAACTTGCTCGTTTAGTCATTCGACAATATCCTGAGTTATTTATACAAATATGTACTTGGTTTTTTTCCCTCTTTTTCTCCTTTTTCCTCTCTTTTTTCGGCTCCTTTATCTCTCTCTCTTTCGTGGAGACCGAAGAATGTAGAGAAAACTATCAGTTGTCGGCACACGCCCCAAAGAATGCACTAGGAGACGTCACAACCCACCGGTTGGCCAGTTCTTAATTAAATTAGGAAGCGTTGAAATCGTAGCTCTACGCTCATTCACGCCTCTTCCCATCGTACTCTCGCCACAGTGTGCTTAGCTAAGCACTCCATTCATTGGGCAGTGAAAAGACGCTGTTGGTATGCGTGAATTATCTCGCGTCACATATTTTCAATAATTACGTTCAAATTATTTACGTTTAATTAGAGACCAGTTTGTACCATGTTTGTTTCAACAGCATTCAGGATTCTATTTGATTGTATTATGTACAATTAACATTTATGAAATTAGAAAATATAACGTTTCTACGTTGAATATTTGATGTTTAGATAATTGATAGAATTTTGATTAATCAATTAGATTGCTAAAATGTAGTTGCGTTTGGAGATTATTTCTTGCTTGGAGATTATATGCTGTTCTTTTTTTTTATATCGTGACCTATTTCTTTTTATATTCACTTGTAAACTATTATGAACAGGAATATTTAAATATATAATAAATTTATACATTTGTAGATGAAAGAGAATAATATGGAAATGTAGAGATCAGCTCGAGAATTGATTGAATCAATATCCTTCAAATAGTTAATAAATTATTTGTCAAAACATCATTTTTTAATATACATATGATATATGGTAAAGTCTATATAAATACATATTTTATAAAAATTAATACCGCAAATTATTTGTTAAAATTTTCTTTTAATATAATATCATATAATACATAATAAGATTCGTTTATCCCTTGAAATATAAATTTTTTAAAAAATAGTTAATAGATTATTTATTTAAATTTTGTTTTCTAATCTAATAACTAATATATAATACACAGTATATATTTTTATATATTTCTTGAAATTTTCTAAGAATCAATATCCTTTGAATAGTTTCATTAATTTTTATTTTCTAACATAATAAAATGTAGGATCTATTAGTTAAATTTTTCTTGATAAAAAATAGAATTTAATAAAAATTCTTTTGATGAATTTTTGTAATTAAATAATATTAAGTGATAATTGATAGACTTTATATCATTCTTAATTTTTTTATGAATAAATTATTAAATTGTTAAAAACGATTAATTCATATTCCAATTATTTATAGTTATTTTCAAGTGTTTCAACATCTTTCGTGTGTCTTTTCGACGAATTAATTACTCAACGTTTATCTCGCATAAGACAGTCGAATACGCGGTGAATTATTGTCAGAGCAATCGTTAGATAACGTCACGGTACCGGTAAATACGACTTGTAGACAATCATGTCTAACGATCATGAATATAAAAACTTCAAGAAGACTATGGCAGTTTCCAGACTGATTTTGTTTAATCAGACAAATGTAAATATCAGAAAATGTAAATATCATCATACTACCAAAGTAGTATACACGATACATAAATATACACAATACATTTGATGTTTTATTTGTAATAAATCTTCATTAATCAAAGATATCATGTTTACAGTTATCAACAATTTTTTTAATCAGTCGACATTTTTATTGATATTTTTACAGAGTTACAGTGCAATGAAACGTAATGAACGTTGCACCATTTCTTTTTAAAAATTGTGTCACTTCTAAACTAATAATGTCCAATATATATATGTATATATATAATGCCCAAAATACAACAGCTGTTATAATATTCACTATTTAAATTCAAAATTATTTTTAAATATTTTTAAGTATTTTCATAGAAATATAAATTTCCACAAAAATCCGCAAGCTGGTAATTAATTGGTTTTTTAAAAAGAAAGAAATTGTTATATTCAAAGTATTGGGATGTCAGTGATGAATTAACTGGTCGAACTGATTAATAAGTTAATTATAGTGCAATTTATTTCCCTATAGTTAAAAATTTTTTTAAATTTCAGGAAAGAATTGTTATTGATATGCATGACTTCTTATATTATATATTATAAAGAATATTATATGTTACAAAGAATAATGAAACATAAAATTATCTTTGAAGTAATATCGAGGCATGAGGAATTCGCAGACTGTTGTAGTGTTAATAACTAAAGATTGAGGTATCAGATAATTCAGTTTTCTTTCTTTATAACTAGCATGTAACTGATTAGAGAAAGTTTGAGAATAAATATTTTCCAAAGTTTTCTATGAATAATACTTTTGCTTTCATTTTAAAACTTTCTATTTTTCGATTTTCTACACAGACTTTAATTATAACAATGACTAAAATATTATTCAAAAATGTAAAATCATAAATTCCTGTAAATAAGAAATTCAATATTATGTTCTGTTTTACTTATGACTATAATAATTCATAATAATTTTGTTTCATTCATTACGATCAAATAATTCGTTAATAAATTTTTGTTTATTTAAAATTATTTAATATTTATGTTTACAAAACAATTTAATATTTCTATCTATCAACTTTATGTTATTTATTATACAATGATTAATAGTGTTGTCACCTAATAGATATGTACAAAGTAATTATTTTAAATCATTGCAGAGTCATTATAATTGATAGATTTGTTTTCCAAAACAAAATATTCCATGAATTAAATTAATATATTCCATTTAATCATAACGGCAAAAATCGATCATGTAAGAATATGTAAGAATATTTTCAAAAATAAGGAAAGGCACCTGTAATGGCTAATCTGTAAAAAATTATGCTAGCATTACACTATCGAGTACAAGTGATTATCTAATAATTGGCGTATTTCTGATATTAAGTTTTCAACCAAATGTAATGGTACTAAGTTAATTAAAAATATTGATGCTCTTACACTTCAACTATCAAAATGGTCAGAATAACCAATTCATAACTTCTCAGAGAAATTCTACAAATTTACAACCTGTATTTTTAGAGATTTGAGTGACTTTTTAAACTACGTAAATACAAGCTTGTGTTTATTTATTGTGTCATAAATTCTTTTTTTATTCCTAATTTCTCCAATTTTTCTGAAACTAGTTTGAATATTAAAATATAAAGTACCGTAATATAAATATAAATATAAGTTTATATTAGGAAAATTAAATCAATATGAAATTGATATGAAATTAATATAAAAGGAAACTAAATTTTACTTTTACTTATTACCAAATTTCATTTTTACTTTTACTTATTACCAAGAGTAGTCATAAACATAATTATACTGTAAAAAAAGTATTTATCATGAATTCCTTTTTAAGTAACGTTTCATTCCTCTCAAAAATCGTTTTAATTAATCAAATTGATATAAAGAATTCACGAATCAAACAAATTTGAGAAAGAAACAATGAAATACTTAATTTTCTTGCTCTGTTCTTTAGGTGGTTCTCTTTTGCTGTTTAACGATGTTGCCGCATTTTTTGTACGGTCCCGGAGAAGACGCTCTTCTACTCACAAAAGAATATGGGGCGAAACCACAAATTGCAAATTCGAGTCATATACCTGATAAATATCGGAAGTTCTTATGTTTCGGGAACGAAAGCCGAGAAAACGAATGTGAGGATGCTGATGGAAATTTCGCGCCTCAGGTGTTGCTGTTTATAGCACAATTGGTATCAGGAGTCGGTGGCTCATTATATTATACTTTAGGAGTATCTTACATGGACGACAATATACAAAAATCAAAGACACCAGCTTTGATCAGTTTCTCATACTTTTTAAGAATGTTGGGACCGGCTATTGGTTATGGTTTGGCTTCGTTTTCCCTGAAATTCTATATCAGTCCTTCGTTAACACCAACGATTACGACGCAGGATCCAAGGTATACTAAATAATACTTTATTTAACTTTAAATTCAGAATAAGTTCGGAACGCGTAGTTAAAAACATGTTAGATTCTTTTTTTCTAATAGAAAATAACATTGTTACAAAATTGACTGAAAGAGAATAGTAAAAAAGATTGTTTAACAGAATTTTGCTTAATACAATTTAAAATAAATACAGGTTGATTGTTCGAAACGCATTGAATTATTTAATTTTATTTTAAATCTATAGATTTGTTATAAAAGAATTAAATCACGTTGATGATATGAAAGTGATGGAAATGATGTGCTATTATAGCTATTACATATATCATTTAAATTTGCCTATCGATTTATTCTATTATTATGTATGTGCATATTATAAATACTATTTTTTATGAAATGACACTGTGCGTTTATGATAAAAAGAATCAACATATCTGTTGATAATCGTGTTAATTTGTATATGAAGCTATTTTAGTAATCGGTTGAATTTAGTAAACGATTTGAATTTTAATTAGTATACATATATGTATTGATGTAATTTTAAATTCTGACTTATGAAAATACGCAACTCAGTATAATTATAAGTTGAAAGTTTTCTTTCTATAGTTTTAAAGATAAGTTTGTCACAGGAAATAAAATAGCAATATTTATAAAAGAATTCAGTTATATTAAATGACGTTAATATTAACGTATTAATTATTATGAGGAAAATATCATGGTTTTGTGTACTTTTAATGTATACTAACAATATAAAGTACTAGATGTAGTTTAAATAATTTCATTTATATATTACAAATCATTTGTGTGGAAGATATATAAAATTCGCAGTATAATTAGTTTATACTACGCAGATTATACGTCGTAATATCGCACGAAATAAATTCAACAATAATTATTTTTCTTTTATGTATAATACAATATGCGCAATTAAATTTTCTAGTATTAGGTCATTTTACAAGTATTCCGATGGTTTCCATACATTAGATTACTAAACGAAAATAAGAAATTATTTCTTGCAAATTGACTAGTAACAAATTTTTTCATTTTTGAAAATAATTAATTTTTTATCCCCTTAAAATAATTAAATTTTCTTTTTCGATTTCATAAAATTCCCACAATCACAATATCCATTATAACAATCGAATTTTTAAATTTTTTATTGATATCCTGTTTTCTATTAAAACTCATAGAATTTCAATTGTAACACTCAGAAGAACATTACTTGTAAGATTCGTTCAACAAAGCGAACTTATTAATTTCCAACGCTAACAGGTGGCTAGGTGCCTGGTGGCTCGGTTGGATCATTCTGGCGTTCCTTCTTTTTATCTTCGCAAGCATCATTGCGCTTTTCCCTAAAACGTTGCCCCGAGCCGCAGCCCGTAAAGCTTTAGCACTGGAACGAAACAAATCGGCAACTAGCATAAAAGAGGATGAAGAACCAGAGTTACCCGCCTCTTTCTCAGACATGATGAGGACGTTTAAAAGGCTCTTGACAAACATCACTTTAATGTGCAATAATCTGGCAACCGTTTTCTATTTCATGGGATACATGCCGTACTGGATTTTCATGCCGAAATACATCGAAACCCAGTACAAACAGTCAGCTTCCGTTTCCTCGTTGATTACTGGAACAGTCGGTTTGGTCTTCAGCGCCTTTGGAATTCTTCTGTCCGGATTAATTATCTCCAAGTATAAACCGAAGGCTAGGTATTTGGCTGCGTGGAACGTGATGGTGGGAGCAATATCGGTCGTGGGGATGATTTCCTACGCGTTCCTCGGCTGTTCCGCTAACGATAACCAAATTACGGTTCAACCAGACGGCGCCCTGAAGACTCTGCTACCGTGTAACGAACAATGTCACTGCGATTACGTTACTTATAATCCTGTCTGTTCGGAGCATGGTCAGACGTTCATTTCAGCATGTCACGCCGGATGTCGTAATATGAAGGTATTTTATAAATTTGATCTTTTATTCACATTATTGGGCTTTTGGAATTAATAACAATTTAAATATGATACGTAGTGTTAGAATTTTTAATATAATTGAATTTTATTACTAACTTCTGTCACGGAGGACATAGAGGTAAAAACTCTAAATTTTAGGAATCTGATATAAATTACTATTTATGGTTTAAATTGCTGCTATGATTAAATTGATGTTCTTATTGAAAGCTTTTATTATATCGCAATTGGCTTTTTTACGATTTTATTTAAGATTCGAAATTGTGAATATAATTTAAGATTAAGAGCAAGAAATGTGATAAGATAGTTTTATCGAGAGCACGGTTTAATGGATTATATTTTTTATAGTAAAGTTTATGTTTTTATTAGATGCATAAAAAAATAATTGTTTTAATTTGTTTAGAAGTTATATTATTTTAATTGGTATTATAAAATAGTGGAAAAAGAAAAATATGCATTTCTATTATGATAAAAATAAAGAATATTGAAGTGTTTAATTAATATTCAGACAGTGAAATTTTAATTATCCGAAATTATATAAGATCAGTAAGAAGAAACAAATATTCTAAATGTACCCATCTATATGTGTCATATCATTTTTTATTAAAAGATGAAATAAGTTAATATTAAAAATGCAACAGATATATTTAAAAAAATAGATTGTATATGAAAATGGTAGTGTGAGAATGATAAGATGGAGAATATAATATTATTTCATCGAAAACGTAAGATGGGTCAGGAGACCAAGAAAAAATTAGAAAATCATTTTGTATATGAAAAATGGCTACAATTTTAATTGTTCAATTAAATTTGCATAATTGAGATTTTTTTTTCTTCTCTCACTTGTTATTGGTTATTTTTAATACAATGCATACTTTTACTAATTCAAGATAGTAAAAATGTAAAAAATATAGGCATTTCCTATTTCGTTCTTAGATTAATGAAATACATGTCTGAGATATCAAATTTTCGATATTATTTAATATGGAATTTTTCTTCTATAATTATGATTCAATAATTCAGCAGTCTGAGTTGCTATCAACAAAATAAGATATATGTCGTCGAATCATTAAAAATGGACATAGCTTATTTTTCTTTTCTTTATCTGAACGAGATCATTCAATATTTTAATTTAATTTTAATAATTAGCTTCAATTTAACTTCAAATTTTAATTATTTACCAATCTTGCTAAGATATAATAAGTACATAATTGTTGTATTTCTATATAACTTTTTTTAGATACAAACAAATGGTAGTAAGATGTACACAGAGTGCAGTTGTATTAAGTCAAAATTCGCACGTTTGCCATTTTTGTTCGCGAACAACAGTTTGATACATACAACGGAAGATTCGTTCGAGAGTCCAGAATCTAATAATTCAATTCCTTTGGGTACCGCAGTACCGGGAGCATGTCCCGTGGATTGCATGCACAAATTTTATGTTTTTCTGGCTGTGGTTTGTCTGCTGAAGTTCAGTGGAGCTACTGGAAGGGCATCGAACTTTTTAGTTTCCGTTAGATGCGTCGATGAGAAGGATAAAACAGTGGCCATGGGTTTCGGATTAACTATTATGAGCTTATTTGCATTCATACCATCTCCTATTTTGTTTGGATTTATTTTAGGTAAGAGAATTAATTAAAACTAATATGTTAGTAATACTCGTAATATAAATATAATATTATAATAATATCTGTTATTATAGAAGTATTGTATTATATTAAATATCTATTATGTAATACAATATACGAGTATATCACATTACATTATGCTATACTAGTTTGGTGTAATATAATAGTAGTAGCGGCAATAATATAATGTTAGGTATTCTATAATATCACAATATTATAGAATGCTATAATATAATATAAATAATATTATTATATCAATGGATACTACTATATAGAACATAAGATGTTTCCTTATTTTGTTAATATATTTTACAGATATAAATTTTATAAAATTCTATAATATATTGTTATATTTAATTAATACAATATATTTAATTTTATACATTAATTAATATTTAATTGATTAAATATTATATATATATATTGTTTTTATCAAAATCTATGTTTAATGTAAATATATACAAACTGAATTTAATATAAATTGTAATAAATATAGGAAAGATAAATGGAAAGATGATTTTCAAGATCACTTGGTTACAGAATATTAAATTTTTCACAATTTTTAATGTAATATTATATATACAGGCTGGGCCAGAATTCGTAGTACAAATGAGCAGAGGGTGATTCTATGTATAATAACATAGTATTTTACAATAGTAAATTTTATATTGATTTAAAAAAGCTCAGAATAATTTATCTATAATAATTTTGAATTTTATAGAATATTTCATAGATTAGTTCTTACAATATTAATGGTTAATAATTATATTTACTGAATTTCTTTTATAATCTGAAGCTTTAGAAAAAAGAGATGGTAAAAACGCAATTTAAAAATGATATTTAAATAATAATCATGAAATATATAAAGAAGAATAAATAAAATGATATATTACGACATATGGTTACAATACAGAAATTGTTCTTGAATTATACAAATTTAATTTATGACTCTAATTTAATGAATTTTAAATTCACTATGTTATTAAAAGTAATATTCAATTTGTAAGAAATTGATCTTACAATTTAAAGTAATAACAAGTAATTGTATTCTATACAATTTAAAGTAATAATCCTATATTTCGTTTATAAATTATCGTTTTTTTTATTTAATGTGCACCTGTCATTTGTTTAACTAAAAATTGGATAAATATTTCTACAGATAAAACCTGTCTTGTTTGGGGGAAAACATGTTCGGGTACAGGAAATTGTTGGCTCTATAACGGAGAAACATTGAGATATCTACTGAACTTTACCGCAGCCAGTAAGTTGTTTTTGATCTAGTTTGAAAATTTGAATTTAGATTAATTTTTTAAATTTATTCTTGTTATCATAACGTTTTTAATATTTTTACTGTACTTAGAAATCATATTAAAAACTAGTATTAACCTTAGGAATCTAAAGTTTAATACTATTCAAAAGTCTAAAAAGCCTAAAAGTTTAATACCAAATGAAGATCATATAATAAATTAAGAATGCATTCATCTTTAAGCATATATCTTTTGATAAATTTATTCAATATGAAATTTTAATAAATAAATTATTTTATTTATTAACTCAAAGGGTTAAATGAAGACATCTTGGTCGACCTATAATGACGAATATTATATAATAAATTTTGCAGTTTCAATATTTTTAAATTAGTTTTCATTTAACAATAACAAGAATATATGATAATATTGTGAAATCTTGAAACAAAGATTTACAGTCCAGTAATAATAAAATTTTTAAAAAATAAATTTATTTGCATCACGATTATTTTTTTTCACAGCGTTCGTAACGATCGGCACCTTATTCGACGTGGGTGTTTGGTATTTCGTGAAAGACGTGAAAATCTTCGACGAGGAGATTGAGCTGAAAGACATAGCCGAAGAACCAGGGGAGACACTTTGAAAGTGAACCGCTAACGATCGAATTAGATCGCTTCATTCCAAGGAAAGGTGAAGTTAAAGGTTGAAAGGCGAAGTCATTGATGAAGAAGAAACCAAAAAAAAAGATGGAAATGTTAAGAAAAAAGGAGAGCCGACGAATAAAGACTTTACAAGTACCTTAAGCAACTTCTTGGATATTTAAACGCTCGTAGTACCTCAGATAGAACTTACTGTTGACTAGTTCGCTCATGAGGCACGGCATTCGAAGAGGAAAAATGAATTTCATGTCTCACTGTTCCCTATTCTCTATTCACTGTTTTACTATCATGATAATAATTCTCATCACTTATGAGAAGCCTGAAGCCCTCCTGCGTAAGAATATATAAATGTAAAAAGGACTCACACCAGTATGAGATTTTTCAATTAATCATAAGCATGTATGTACTTTCGTGTATGAAATATAGTTTAAAAATTGTTAAATTAAATTAAATTTGGATCTATTGATAAAAGGAGGTTATTTAATTTTCGATTGAATGGTATAACGTAATGTATTTCTTAAAACTATATTTCTTCAAATCGACGAAGCGTTGCCATGTTCTCGAATAATATTAAGATGAAAATTTACTCGAACATAATTACATACACATTTATTTTTTACTCGAAACAAACTAATTTACGTAATATAAACCCGAATGCGAACGTTGAAGCGTTATTAAAACTAACATCGTATTAATATCGAGGTTGGTTACAAATAATCTGTCAATTTATTTCTTAAATCGTTAAAGGAAAAGGAAATGAATAAAAGTAGTAACAAAAGATTCAAGTACATTGAATTTTTATTTGCATAACAACTTAATAAAAATATATCGATACTAATATATCGACAAAAATATATCAAAATTAATAATAATGATAATGAAACAAACAATAAATTAGACATTTCAATTCGAAATAGAAAGTTTAAAGTTTGGTATGTTGAAAGTTTAATTTTAACAATATATCTTTTAATAAAATAATTTTATTTATATCTGTAATTTTATCTACAATTGATGTATTATTCAGAAAGGTACTGTTTAGTAGTTCCTTGTTTTTTAAATTAAAAAAAAATGATATACAGGGCAAAATAGCAAAAATTGAAAGCTGAAGTATTTTAAACAAAAAGTGCTTCGAGATGAGTATTATTCGTTACAGTCGGTTAAGAAAATTTACACACAGAGATGGACAAAAATATTCGTACATTTGGCGAAATTATCGATATTTTATTAAATTATTATAACTTTATGGGAAAAAATTATACAACAAGTTGACTTAATTTTAAAGGTTTTACTTTAAAAGAGTTAAGCTTGTTTTTTCCAAAGATGTTTCTATATCATGTATAATAGGTGAGATAAAAATACCTGTTTTCGAAAATTATAAAAATTTAAATGTCTTCAAAATCAAGGAAAAAAAATATCATTTTATGATTAGATTTATTATGATCTTGAGGATTGAATTTTTATTTAAACATTGACGTTTTATTTGTTGTACAATTTTTATTGAACTTTGAATATCAAGGTTAAAGAACAGAAATATGAGAAATTCTAATATTCAATTCAAAGTTCAATGAAATGGCAAAAAATAAAAAATAAAAGAATAATTATAAAAAATTGTTGTAAAAGGAAGATTCATTCAGTCTTCAAGATTATGATAGGTTCACTTACTAAAAAATAAATTTCCTATGAGGTTTAAACTTTTACAATTTTTGAGAATAAAAATATCTTTGCTTCTTTGCTTAATCTTTAAGAAAAGCGAACTTATGGTTCTTAAGTAGTAAGTAAATATTTCACATTGATTCTTTCCCACGAAGTTATAACAATTTAAAGTATCAACAATTTTTCATCGTGTGGGCAAATACTTTCGTCCACTTGCAAACAAATATTTAAAGAGAAACAGAGATTTGAAATATTTCGTATAACACTAATTTATTTATTAATTATAGTTATACAGATTCTGAAAAAAGTAATATTTCTTATATTTGTTTCAAGATTGGGCTTTGAACTTTATTCGAGATGAAGATAAAAAATAACAATTTGAAATAATGAATCGTGTTCATTAATGTATTATTTTCATTTTAAAAGTAAGTTTGTATTGAGTCTAGATCAAATGAGTCATTTGCAAATAATTTTCTATTTGAATTCATTAAAATAAAATAACAAACAGTCTCAGCAGAAGATAAAGTGTATATAATAGAATTAGAAACTATTTGAGAAATTATTCGTACAAAATAAATACAAAGTACAAGGTGAAATAAAATATTATTTCATTTAATAGCCAAGTAAAGCAATAATTTGAGAAAAATCATTTGCTTGTTGAAACAAACTAATGTAGAATTACTTCAAGACAATATCGAGTCAAATAAGATAATACGTTTTTTAAATAATCATTTTTCAAATATCTTACTCAAATAATGCCCCTACTTGATTTACTTATCGATAAAAGAAATTGATAGAAACAATTATGAAATTAATATAAAATACTGTTAATTAATATAAAATATATTAATTATATATTAATATAAAAATAGTATCATGGGCACATTAAAGTGTACAAAATGTTATTTCTGTTATTATAATTATAATCAAAATATGTTTTATTTGCTTTATTCCAATGTTCAAATGAATAAAATTTTATTTGAACAAAAACAACGAATGAATAATTAATTGCCATTCGTTATTTATATTTCATTTCTTATTCACATTTACGTCAACAAATGCTTCCAATATGTCAATGTGTTATTATATAGCTAGTATACAGTAAATACTAATATAGCTAGTATATAGTTATTATTGTAGAGATATTCATTCTGATCTAGTCTGTAAGTAAAGTGTTTGAGTTTATCTGTAAGTAAAGTTTATTTGTCGAATATTTTTGAGATCGTAAGGTGCATATGATTTTTAGTCAATAATTCCGTAGTCCTACAAGTGATAAGTCATGGCCCGTACGAAATCTAATGTTTTGAAATTCATCAATATATGTTTTAATCAGACTTATCTTGCGATTCCAACGATAGTGACGTTAAATGTGCAAGCGTATCCAATAATTACATTTCTAGGATTTATACTGGATCACTTTCTTAATATTATAGACAAAGAAACTTTTGTCGGAAAGGAAACTTCGTCAGAAAGAAAAATATATTACTATATTGAGTAGGAAATGCGAGCAAAAAAAAAAATTTTTTTTTGAGAAAATCGAGTTTGAAATTTGTCAATCAAGTGTACTCAGCTCGAACGCATTCAACGTGGATGTCAATGAAATATCGACGATTTCTAATTTTTTATACACAGATATCAATATAGTATTGGCATATTTTGATAAACAATACTTTCGATATTTATTTGATTTTGAAATTAGTGGTTAAATTAAACCTTTCGTTGTTCAACAAAATTATGAGAAAGAAATTTCTAAAAATGAACTATTTATCCATATAAGACAAGGATTGAACAGTGAAATTATTCTTCATTTTTTCCGTATGTCGTACCAACTAAATGAAATAGTAACAACAGTAACAACAGTAACAACAGTTTAAAATATTTTTCATTAGTATTATAAATATTATTATTAATATAAATATTCTTCATTACAATTTTACTCTTCACTGTATAAGAACAGTCTGATTTCTATACATGATGTTTAATTTTATTTTAATTCATTGGCAGTGTTACATAATTAAACTAATTATGTGGTCATACAGTCTTCTTTGCTACATTATTTTTATCGTATTTTTGATAATCATATATTCGTAGAAAACCAATTATACCAATTGTATTCTTTGTAAATACCATAACTAAATTTAAATTATTATCTATGCTACAAATTTAAACTATTTATTTTCTAATAAAAAAAACTGTGGATTTTTATGTATTTATAGAAAATTTTCAAATGTAAAGTTGGATAGAATGCATATAATATGAAAAAATATGTAAAATATCCAAAAGTATCAAGATTGAACAAATTTTATTTTAAATAAAGATAAAATTCAACAGTTTGAAATAACTAATCATTTTCATTAACTTATTACTTTCATTTTAAAAATAATATATAAAAAATAATTTTATCTTGTGTGTAATTTTATCCAAGTCAGATAAATCGTTTCTAAATGGTTTTTTATTTAATTTAATTCATTGAAATAAAATAATAGATAACCTTCCACCCCAAGGTGAATATTCGTAGAATCAAATACAAAATATAATACAAAATAAAATAAAAAATTATTTTATTTGATGAAATAATTGGGAGACAAATTATTTGCTTGTTCAAAAACTAACGTAAGATTATTTCAACATAACATTGTATCAAATAAAAGATTTATTTAAAATAATTACTTGAATTAATTATTTATATTAAAATTATTAAAATAATTATTCGAATAATCATTTTTCAAATATTCAAATAGTGGCGAAACTTGTTTTCCATAATATTTGATATGTAAAATAATTTTCAACTGAGGTTCTATTCGTTTAATTATATTAAATTTGCATAAAAATCCGCAGTCTACTAATAAACTAATATTTTAATTTTAAATGGAAGAAGATTATATTTGATGTATTATAAATTTTCTCTTGAGCTTTATCAATTTTGATGTAATATAATCGTTTCATTTGATAATAGATATAAATTTCATCGACTGCTAAAAAGATAAAAAATTACAAAAGAATTATCAAACTAAATATAAAATACTTTTGTGATAAGTGATTATATTTTATCTTAATCGTTTCACTTTTCGTTGAATCTTGTCAATGAAAATAAGAACGAGTTATCTACGTTGGTCGCTTATGTTTTATGCTATAATTATAACTAAAAATTACAACTTTAATTTGTTGATGAAACATTTAACAGAAATTTTGTTTGAACTGACTGATTTGGTTGAAATCAATGAAAATTGTAACTGATATACATATATTTTATATTTCTTTTCCATAGATTACTGAAGGTTTTCTGATAGAATTTCTTACTAATTTCAAATTATTTTTAATCGGATGGTAACTTCAAATAAGAGTACGTGTTGCATTTTGATCAAAATCGGTCAACAGTATAGTATGATTCCACAGTTTCCGGAAAATGTTTTAACTTGTACACAAGTTGTAAATATTCCATCAGAACCAACTCGATATGAAAAAAGGGAGTATTTTATGTGTTCGAAACTTTAAACCGAGTTATTTTAGAATATACTAAATATATACAGCTTTATTCAAAATCATCATCCAATTATTTTTAGATTTATATCTATATATTTGGAAAGAGTAAATTTCAATTAATTGTATTTAGTTACAATATTATTTTGTCAGATACTGTTTTCATTTTTTTCATATAGATAATTAAATAAAAATTTCAATAAAAAAGTATGTATTCTATATTTTTCTAAACATTCACAAATATTCTAAACATTTTTTTGTTGTAGCAATTTTAAGTGATTAAACTTAATCATTTATTTGATATCAAAGATAAGTTTAACATTTTAAATGATGAATTGCACCTCATTGTTCACTTTTAAGATATAGTAAAAAAATATATTTTTTCTGTTACTTTTTTTTATATACTATATCTATGTTATAAATTATACTTTGATATTAAAAAATACCACTGATCTTAAAAAATCTTGGAAAAAAGTATATCTAACTTATTTAATTTATTTAGTTTTCTTCCAATAAAAGAAAAATGATTTAACATATTTTTCATCTCTAAATTACATCTTTTTTTTTTATATAGAAAAATTAATTTTCAAGAATCATGAGATATATTTTGATAATATTTATCAATTTTTGAACATTCTTTAAATTTTAGGCAAGATTATCATATAAAATAATCATATTATTTAAGACTATCATATAAAATAATTTCTTAAATTCTTCTCCTTTTTAATAAATAATTTCTTAAATTATTATTAAAAATATTTCAATTGATTCCTCTATATTTTATCTTGAATATATTTATTTCAAAGATTCACGTCATGTTTCAGTCGATGCTGTAGTTCAGTGATAAATTTTATAAAAATATAAGAATATAAAATGTAAGAAGAGTACTTCAGATTAAACAACTTATTTGTATACTTTAATGTTTTATAAGTAATTATGTATTTATTATGTATAAATTATAAAAATATGATTGAATGGACACAGAAAAATAACCAAAAGCGTTAAATAAATTAAGTATTTTTATGGATTTTCGTATAAAATTCCAGAAGAAAGAACTGAAAAATGGTATAATTGCACATTCGATCGTGCAACGTTCTTTTCTTACTAATACTAACTATATGCCTAATAAAAACAACATTTGTGCCATATGCTAACTTCTTCGCAATAATCGGGTCGATCTTAAAAATCCAACTCTGTTCCAAATAAATTAATCGTTTTTATAAATTTTCGTATAAAATTTCCAAATATCGTAATTGTATATCAAAAATCAGTGTGCAATATCTCTATACTGCCTTTGTTAGATACTTTTGGGCTAACGCTTTCGCGGGACTCGGGTCGATCTTCAACGATCTTACCATCTGTTAGGCTGCTAAACCCTGATGAATATTGACTTCTGGAAGAAGCTCTATTCGGCGCCATGGCCACCAACGGAATTCCTATTTTACTTTCTAAATGAGTTCCGTTCCCATTCACGGATTCTTGATTCTCTCCAGTTTGCTGTTCAGCGTTCAATTCGTACCGATCGATCAATGATTTCACACCTTTCGAGGTGGAACGCACAACAGGAGGATCTATTATCGGTATACCAATTTCGTTGAAATCTCCTTTTTTCTGTAATTTGTCGTCTTGCCTCTTCCTCGAGAATTCGAAACTACTAGTTTTCGAAGAACCATCCACGTGTCTCATTTTTCTTGGGTCTTCGTAGTTATCCGGATTAGGAAATTCGCGTCTGAAAGGTGAGCTCTTCGTCGAAGAGCTCTGATCGCTGTTATAAACGGGTTCATATTCTTTTCCCGTAATACGCCTTCGCGATCTTGGCTCTACGCTGCTCAAATCACTTTCCACGTCCGAGTCGAGATCCAACGGTCTGTAAGCTACTTTTGTTGTCGAATCTTTTCTACTTTCTCCGTCACTGGAACTCAGCTCGTCTTCCGAATCCAAGTTTCGAATGGCGGACTTTTGACTTTGTGATGTTTTTTGGTTCAGTGATGATTTCGAATCCGTTCGCCGATCCCCGGGACCAATAGGACCGTACTTTAGTATCGCTGTTTCTTCGTTTTGTCTCTCTTCTCCTTCCTTCGGTGAATCTTCATTCAGAGATTTTGTCGATTTTTTAAATTCTTCGTTCGTTATTTCTACTTGGACTGGTGTATCATCTAGAAAAGGTTAATTTTAATTTAATTTTTTTTTAATATAATTATTATGTAACATTGTAAATATCTTAAATAACATTTTAATTGAAGAATTGTTGGATAAAATAGAGGGTGTTCTTAATCTTCTTTAAATACCTACGGCAAGATACCTATGCAGTAATTTTCAAATTTAAGTTATGAAATTAAAATAAAGATACTTCGATTATTCATAAAAATTAGACTGCGGATTTTTACGCATATTAAAAGTTTTATAAATTTAAAGAAATGGAATCTAAATAGAAATTTATTTTATCTACTATATGTACTTTATTTTAAATATTTTGTATATTTTTGCACATAGATAATGTATCTATATTGTATGTAATTTTACAACTTTCAATCTCTCATAAATGCATTAAAAATTCGCATATCACTGTTGTTTTAATATTTTTATTGTAAATATTTTTTTCTGAACATTGAATGTAAATGATTTATAGAAAATTGTCTTCTGAATGTAATGAATAATATTAAATTTAAATTTTAGAGTAACAACAATTCGTGTACATCAACCTAATACATTATTTATACCTTAATGAAATAACATTAATTTTTATTCATTTCTTCTCAGTTACGTTCAGATTAGATTACGTTTAGAATTAATAGATCAGTATATAAAAAATGAATTAAGTAACATTAAATCAATATAATTCATGTAAAATTACGTTCATGGAAAAAAATTTTTGTTCGTAACTTAATATTATATTAAACGTAATATTACATAAGAAGTTAAATATTTTTTTGATCAATAACGGTTTCAAGTTGAGTATATTTTAAGCTATCGTGGTTTTAAATTAAATGGCGATTATTTCCGAGAATATCAATTCGTAGAAAAAAATAGTTTTATTGAATGTAAGATCTAGGATTATAGGATTGCAACTGATTCTCTATGATTTGATGTTTCGTGACGGATCACAATGAAAAACTAAATATCTGTCTAAAAGAGGATATGAAAAATATTATAAGTACTTACTGTTATAGGTAGGTCTGTTTTCTTGATTGGACACAGTGTCAGGATTGCGAACGAATTCTCTCAATTCAGTTATTGCTGTTAGCTGTTCTTCTTTCTGAACATAAAACTCCAAATCTCTGCTAAAGATCCACACTAGGATTTTTAATATAACGGACAGGGCTAATAGTGAACCTGTCATATAGGACAAATAGTTGCCAAGCTTTAAACCATCGTGAAGACGACACGAAGTTCTTTGAGTTCCCCAATATTGGCACGTTAGACTCGCAATCATATCGTAAAGAATTTTTCCAAGAATATTCCCGAATATAGCGAACCATGTCATCCAAAAGCCTATGCTGATAGCCTTGTCTTGCACATTCACTGATCTCAAGATTATTAACAAATCTCCCACAAAAGTTGAAGCAACTAATAAGCACGCCAACAGATTTCCAAACTGAAGAAGAGAAAAACACATATTTGCAAAGGAATTCTTATAATTTTTATTTTGTAAAGTTATTAGATTATAAATTTTTAAAGTGAATTTAAATTTTTGGAAATGTAATTAAAAAACTAGAACTTGAATATTGAAAATTGTTGTACATACAAAGGTATCAAATATTACAACAACCACTATATAGTTTGAATGATTTAAGTAGTTCTTCACATCAAATGTAATTTTGCACTAAAAAAATTTTATAAACATAAAAAAACATACATAAAAATTCGCAGTATAATAGTTATCATTTAAATATGATTTAAAAAAGAAAAAGATAAAGTATAGCAGAGTTTCCCATATTCAAATTAATAGAGAGACAAAAATGTTAAGTTTTGCAAAAATGTAGAATTTTTGGATAATATAAACACTACTTTTTTGATATTAAATGACATATATTTAAATCGAAATCAAGAAAATTCTCAATTTATTTTGATATTTAACGTTTAGAAATTTTCAACTCTCTATATTAATTCTAAGTTTTTATTTCTTTAATATTAGATTGTGTGTATATGAGTGAAAATATTAAAATTTTTAGTTTATTTCTTTAATTTATTTGGAATTGACAAAATTCTGCGTTTAAAGATTAAGAATGCTATATTTCTTTTTGTTGATTTACATTCTGCAGAGTTATTTTTTTGTGCTTCAAATCATCAAAATTCTTTAAGATGATAAGTAAAAAAAATATATTATCATGATGCCGTTTCAATTCTTGTTATATTATACGTACATTATATAATTTTTTATATTACATATTATGTTCTATTATTTGCTTCTTTAATAAAATCTTGTATCTTATATCTTAGTTAAAAATATGATTAAATCCTATGTTTCATAATAATTATGAAAAACACAAAGCACATAATATTATATTTATATATTTTATACATTATACATTTTACTAAATGAAATTTATTTTAAACGTCTTCTAATTTGATAGTTGCTTGACATACATAAGTTAATATTTCTTTATAGAGAATGTTAAATAGTATAAAACTAATGTATTATGACCTTCTTTGTATTAAACAATTTTTGTTAACAAAGTTTCTCTATATTTCTAAAAACAGCAAAGATATTTAAGGTGCTAAAGTTACATGGTCCACTCTATATATAAAATAATTTATATAATTGTAGTACAGTTTATAAAGTAAAAAATATCTGTTGTTAATAAATATTCTGTTCGGATAACAACATTTTCATTTAATTGTTTATAATTAATTATACTAACTACTAAGGAAAGGTCTACTATACTAACTGCATAAAATATTTTCTTGTTAAAAATATGTAGCGGCCTAGGATTCCTCAACTACGAGTTTCGAACAATGACTAGCACAAGCCGCAAGTGACTGCGCGCCTAGCGTCGAGGTCCTGCCGATCTCCGACGTTAAGCAAAAGAGTGCGGAATCCCGCTAAGAGGGGGGAGGGGGGAGGGGGGGGGTGATCATCGGGGGCCAGCCTAGCGGGTAGTTACAAACAGCAAGCGTCTGGGGTTGAGTCGCTGCCATCAGCCCCACTGATGAGTCTAAGCAGCGACTCCGAGATGAAACGCATCCTTTAGAACGCAGCTTTCTCTCTTTCACAACTACCTCAAATCCTTTCTATGCATCTTTCATCTTTCATTCCCTTCATTGGTGATCCGCGACGGTGACTTGAACACGCAACCATAGAAAACGGAGTTCCACAGCAACTACAAGGAAGAGACGACACACAAACAAAGGATGCAGCAACATCTGGAAGGACCAGACGCTGAACGAGGATGTGCAATATCGAGGACAGAGCACACATGACACGCAGACGATCGCAGAGGACGGCCCTATACACACAGCGTCTCCACCGAACGCAGACCGAATGTAGAAGGAGACACGCACACAGGCTGCACGCTGCAGCAGACACACGCGTCCGCATGCAGGCATTACGTCGGGATCCACAAAAGTAGCCATGTATGCAACACGCAGTTACCACGTAGCGCAGCCACGACACATAGAGAACGCCGTCTCTGAAGACAGTCACACGAAGCCTCCAACACAGATGTCGGCCTGGGTAATCAGATCTTAGATGAAAAGGTACCAGGACCGAGCCAAAGACAAAAACGGAGAGCAGCCATCAAGTATCATTCCTCCATCGGCCGCAACGCTACTATGAGTCTCCTCTTCTCAGTATCGTTAACACTGGGAAGGGGGTGATGTAGCGGCCTAGGATTCCTCAACTACGAGTTTCGAACACTGACTAGCACAAGCAAGTGACTCGACTTAGCGTCGAGGTCCTGCCGATCTCCGACGTTAAGCAAAGCAGAGTGAGGAACAACTGCTAGGAGGGTGATACTCAGCCAGCCTAGCGGATAATTACAACAACAAGCAATCTGAGGTAAGGAGTCGCTGCCATCAGCCCCACTGATGATGGATATAGGCAGTGACTCCGAGACGAAACGCATAAACGTAATTCTTTTTCTCTTTCTCACGATCCCAAAGTCTATTCGTCCTTATCCAACAAATATATAATTGCTAAATATAATTCTTTTTGTAATAAAATAATAATTCTTTTGATCTCTAATTTGATTACATATTCAATAAGTTGAATCATTCTTCTATCTTTTATTTAACTAAAAATGTTTAACTGCACTGTACATTTATTGCTAATAAATACCTACTAATAAATATATTAATTAATTGAATATTGGAATGGGAGGTTCTACTGTAAAAATACTATCGCAAAGAATAGTAAAATATTCACCTCAAAAAGTATCCAATTAACTTGACAGTTGTTTGAGGTGCAAGGTCCGTTGATCGCTTCCGTTTTCTCAGCTCCCGTCATTTCTTCTACGCAACTGCAACCACTGTAAGTCGTTATGCCATTTCTAAGTTCGAAAGAAGTGCATCCAGCATGACAAGGACTGTAGAAGGTGAACATGCCTTTGTTATCGCAGACAGGACGGAAGTCAGCATCGTTTGAACAACCACAATTCCTATTGCAATACTTTAGCAAAACGAGGCTAAAAAAATGTACATATTAAAGTAATAACAAGCATTCTTATTTTGTACAAATATGTTCGAAAATTAATAATTAAACTACGGATGTTCATACAATTTTGGAAAATTTCAAGATACAAAAATCTATATAATAAACATTCTAAAAAGAAATGAATTTAATAAAATTACATAATAAACTTAATAAATTAAAATAAAATAGAAAACATAATAAATTTATTATTACATATATTTGATACAAAAAATTAATTTTTATTTAAGTTACATTTTTTCAGTAATGTTCATGAAGATATAAAATTATACATAGATCTACAATTTAGTCATAATATTATTGAATCTTTTATTTCATTTGTCAAGTGTAATGTACTTACGATCCTCTTTTAGTGGTGCCAACAATAGAATTTTTTTCACAAGTTGTAGCAGATAATGAAAATATAATTGCAGAAGCTAAAAGTACAACGATAATGCCGTAACCAATAACATATTTAGCGCCAGGTTTCGCTTTTGCAATAACTAAAGCAGAAACAATCACAATTAAGCCAACAAGAACAGGTTTCAAGATATCTGAAATTGTAGATAATGTATTAATAATAATATATTAAACACTATATCCTATACATATATGTAATATATGTAATATGTATAATATAGTTATAAATATAATTAATATATTAGACAATACATATTATATAGACTATATATATATATATTTATATTTATATTTATATACCATAAAAATTATTTCTTTGACATTCTGTCTCGTAACAATTTAATAATTTAATTCTAAAATATATAGATACATATATAATAATAATATATAACATAATATATTTATTATAATATATATAAATGATATTTTTATGTTTCAAAATAAAATTTATATCTTACTTGATATTAATCTTGACGAAACTGGATCCTCGAAACCGAATAACATTCCAGTTGGTTTCGGTACATAAAATCTCGATTGCGCAATAAGGTTCTCGAAACCAATAAAATTCGTAATGGCCATAAGATAAAAGGTACAAGCAATAACTTGACAAAGCAATATTTTATTAGTGAACAGTCTACCTATTGATGGCCAGAAATTAGAACTACCAACTTTCTGACTAACCATCCTGCGAGGCGTTCGATTTTGATTGTTGGAAATGTTTAGTAAAGAAGCAGCAGCTTTTTCGACAACCTAATTCAATGAATATAATTTCATTAAGTTTTAATTGTATCCAAAATATATATTAAATGTTATTAATTACTAATTTAATATTTATTTGATATTGAGAAATTAATCAAATATTAAATATTTAAGTACTATTAATTTAGTATTATAAATGTTATCAAGGGTTAATAATTATTAAGCTAAGTATTATTTAATTATTAATTATTAATTAAATTACTACTAATAAGTAAAAATGATTATTAATGTTAACTACGATTAACAGACTATGAATTTTTATGTAAATTCAATTTTTTAAAGATGTAATTGAAAAAGTAGAATCTTGGCAAGAAACTTATTTTATGTACCGAACTACACCTTGGATATTTGTATTTTTTCTGTATTTAAAACTTTTCATATTTTTATATTTTCATATTGCATTTAAAAATTTTCTACAAATGTATAAAAATCCGTAATCTAATAATTAAATAAGTAACAATGATCGATCAATTACCTCAGATGGTAACATTCGAGGGAACCATGAAAGAAGTAAACTAGGAACAATAAGTAATATTGTTAAAATTGGTAATCCTAACCACCATGCACCGATTTGTTCTCTATAGGATTCTATAGGATTCAAAGTCACTGAGTCAACTCTGTAACAATAAGAATTTTCAGAAAGAATTGAATATATATATTATAAGTAAATTATATATTACTATTTTGAATTTTGAGTAATACTATGACTCTGGATAAGATTATTTTGACTTTTATTATTCTTAAAACAATGGTACTCGATAACTCTTAATATTTTTTATGGAATATGCAATCAAATTTATGTAAAATACGATAAAATATAAATAAGATATTTGTATATTTTCAATATTAGTCTACTATGTAATTTTAAATGATGTACATCAAATCATTGAAAATTATGAACAGGATGACTAATTCTTTATAATGAATTGATTATGAAAAATAATAAAGTTAATAAAGAATCATTGATTATGGAATATAATATAGTTGTAAATATATTACAAGAGAATGTAAATTATAGTAAATTAAGAAATAAAATGTATAATTTGCTCTTTAATGAACTTTTTAATATGGCCAATAAATATTAGAGATAATAGTAATAAAATTAAAGTTTATTCGACAGTTTACTTCTGGTAATGTATTATATTATTAAAAAATGTATTCTATCTAATGCTCTGAGCATTAGCAAAGTTCGTGTCCTTATAATATTCTGCACTATTTTAATAGAACGTTGATTTTAAATTCATAGTTAATTTAACAATATATAACTATTTAACCCTCTTAGTAACCAAAATCGATATAATATTTCGGTTTTTCATATGCAATAAAATTTTAAGAATGTAAGGAAAACTTTTATACTATAGTCTATATAATACAAATTATCATCTACAAAAGAAAACATGTGTGTTTTATTGAGCTTCATTTACATGAAAAAATTATAAGATATTAAGAGGGTTAAAATTGAAAACATTATGCAATAGCAACTTTATAAGAAGGTATGATTATTGTATGATAAATTATAAATATCTAAGTGAACTGTATTAAAATTATTAAAGAGCTTTAAATATTCTACTAAAAAAGTAAAATAATATTTTCGTTAATTTCTGAATTGTGAAAAATAAATTTTCTCTAGAAAAAAATTTCCGGATGATATAATTGACAATAATTTTAAGATATCCTGTGATATTATCAGACATTAAACAAAATTTATATCTGTATAATTATGTTGAATGCTCACCTAAGGCAAAGCCATGCCAAGATACATCCTAGAAGGAAACCGAAAATCTTCACGGCAATAAGAACTCCAATAAAAGCAGCTATATGTTTTTTCTTTGTGTTGTCATCCAAATAAGACACACCTAATGCAAAGTATGCAATATTTGCGATACCAGATATGATTTGTACAACGAAGATCGCTGCAAATGTGAAATAACAGGGCTCATCTTCTTTTGCAACAATTCTAGAAGAACTGTCTGAACACAGATCTCGACTATCATCTGTAAAAGAAAACGTAGTTGTAATTATTAATAATTTTTTCATTAATAGTATATTACTACTTTATCTTCCTGAAATTAAGAATATTTTTTATTTGAAGGAAGAAAAGGAAACATTAACATATTATTCAACGAATATATTTTTATTAAATTCAAATTGTAATTTGTAGTGACTTTTATAAGGATTTATATTTCTAACTTTTATAAGGATTTGTAACTTTTATAAGGATTTTTGGTGATTTTTCACTACTAAAAATTTGATTATTGTTGATTACACTTGGTTTTTGGTAAGAATTTTCCTTTAAATTATTAATAATTTTTCTGAAGCAAATGACATCTTTATGCAAGAAATATTAGTATATTGAAAATCTTCATAATAAAAAATAATCAATAAATAAAATTCTAAATTTAATTAATCGTTACTATTAGAAAATCATTACTATTTCACTTCATTTATTTGAATATGTATTATTTCACTAAAATAGTATAATACAATTTCAGAATTTTATAAAAGATATGTGTGTATAACATTGGGATATTACATTATTAGATTCTATAGACACAATGTGAAATGATTTGTATGGATATAAGAAGAAATTTCTCCGATAAAAGTTGATAATTTTTTGTTTTGTTTTGATAAGTTATAACGAATATCATAGAAAAAATAATGCAATTTGTAATTTTCAATGACGAAGATGAGAAAGTTTCAGAAATTGAAGCTGAAAATTATTTTCGAAAGAATTGCGTCTATACATTTCACTATCATTTCAAATACAAAATAAATTTTTAATACTATAAGAGTATTTGTATTAATTAGATTAATTATATACATTATATTAATTATATTTTTTATTATATTCTTATTGTATTATTACTATAATTAGTAATTAGCTAATAAATATTCCTTATAGTAACAACCTGAATGTTTCCTTCCTATTTGATATAAATAGTAAAGAATGATCACGAAGACCTTGCACATCATTTTAAACGATGGCTGCATGAAGATTAATAAATTGTTTTTCATTAAAACTTCAATGCTTGTGAAGAGCATAACTGTACCACATTGTAATGACAATGAAAAATCGATCATTTAAACTGATATAACTTCATAAAAAGAAGATCATATAACGATCCACTTGATTTTATATTAAAGATTCTGTTTTGATAGTCGTAAGTTTGTTTTTCTTTTAAAATGGTTTAAAATGATTTTACATTATATAACGTAAAGATACATATTCTCGAAAATTGTAAAACTTCAAACACTAAACAATTAATAAGTTATTCATTGATACGAATAACAAATTTAGTTGTATATATTGTATCAATAACAAATATAATTATGATTAAATAAGAAATGAAATTTATTACTCGCCTGCGTATATCGACATATGTGTCACGTTTTCGGTTTCTTCGACAACTTTAATTTGATGTGTTAAATGAGGAATTATCATAATAAAGTACGAAACACTTTGTAGAAGAACTATGCCACCAATCCATGCAGCTCTATGAATTCTGTCACCCCAATATGCGACGATTACGCCAAAAATGAAAGGCGTCAAGTCGGATGTGGCGAGTGTCCATTCTGCAAAATTCAGAGAGTAATTAACAGATAGACTACGAATTTTTGTGCAAATTCATATTTTTGAAAATATAATTTAAAAAATAGGATTTTGCGAAGAAAATTGTTTTATATGATAAATATTAAATAATTTATAAATTTTTTTCATACTATGTTCTACCTTAAAATTTCCTATAAATGCACAACAATCAGTAATATAATATAATTAATGATTAGTGTCTTCAGTCTTTAAATTTCACCCTTTATAAAAACACTTTTCAAAATTTATATAATTATTGTATAATAACCTGCTAAAGTTGATAAAAATCTTTAATTTATTATAATAATGAATAAACTACGAATTCAAATGTATTACATAATATTTAATTATTTTATAATTTACTAAAGTTGATAAGAGTTTTTTAAATTCGTAATATTGATAAACAGATTGTAGATTTATATTTATTTACAGGAAATTTAATTATTATATAATCCATTAAAATTGATAACAATTTTTAGTTTATATTAATCATATTAATGAATAAACTGTATATTTACAGAAAATTAATATAATATATAACAATACATAAACTATCCAAAATTAAATACTTGTTGCAACAGATAGAAGAACTTGTATTTAACAAAAAAAAAAATAGATTTTTATTTAGATTCTATTTGTAATACTCAAATAATATCGTTGAATTATAAATAATTATAATAATTTATGTTAAATTATTCAGATTTGGTGTACTTGATTTTATTTTATATTTTATATTTTCCATGAAAGAGATTCAATTAAATTAAAAATTCTAAATAAATTGAATACTAATAATAAGTAATTTAACACCATGATTGATTTATGATTTTAAATGGCCCAATGATACTAATTAAAACATAATTATGTTTTCATAAACGTATAAATTTCAATTTTTAATTTTAAAAATCATATCAGGACAAGTAATTAAAACAATTGAAATACATGCCCATTACATAAGGATCAAATTGAAATCTCCTTGCTATCGTAGATCCTGCTATGTAGAAATACGCGTAAGCAGCAGCTTGTATTAAACCAACCCATGACAGTAGACCAACGAAGAGTCGTCGGGTTGCAAATTTTGCTAATTTCGGGCATGGTAATTGTCCACAACCGCAGTCAATCGATTCGCTCGGTATAGGATTCGCTGGACCAGCCAGACCACCGTCCACTTCTGAACGCATCACTTCTTGAAGATGTACAGTCATTCCTTTAAAATGAAATCAACTTCTTTTACTTATATTACAAATAAATTAATTACAAATAAAGAAGATAGATTTATTATTGGATTCTTTAATTTATAGTGATGTTAGGATACTATATTTAATTCTTGTCGATAGACAACATAATAATTTGTGTTAATTTGTAATATACAAATTGAAATTTGTAATATACAGTACTTTTCCAATTTAATTTTAGAATAACATGTTTAATTTTTCTTGTTAATTCACCACAATAATGTTTACGTTAATGTTATTAATTTTTGTGTTAATAATATTGAATTTATCAATTAAATGTGGTAAATATAATAAATTATACTATACCAGTAGAGTTAAAATATTTAATAGTTCGTAAATATTAACTATGATATGTGTATCTTTATCTTTTTTAAATTTTAATTATAAATATCTTCATAATATTAATTTAATATTATAATATTTATTAATATTTATTAATATTTAATATTATAATATTAATACCAGTATAATAATATATTAAATAATATCTTCACGATAATTGAGACGATACTGAACTATTGAATTATATTTTATGACATATAAATATAAATATAACAAGTATAATAAATATAATAAATTTTATCACAATATAATAGAAAGTGATACAACTAGTAACTTTGGATTCAAAAACTCGCGAATATTTCTTTAGAATTAAAGAAATATTAAAAGAATTAAATTCTAACATTAACTGTATTCGTAACACCAGTTGTAATCGAATTAGTAATGTATTTCACGTGTCTAACTCATGTGTCACGATGAATCATCCAATGACGTCTCATAGGATTCATGGAATTTTTAGTGAAATTTCTTTATACTGGAAAATCCTCATCATACTTCATGCGTAAATTATTTGTCACTTACGATTCGTAATATCGAGAAACTAGCTCGGTTTTATCGACTGTTTCAGCAAACTTTATCAATTTACTTCCGAAAAAAGGTGATCAGTCAACAATCTCTACTTTTACGCACTGTTCAACACGCCGATTTTCGTACCGATGCAACTGCAAAAGCTACAACGTTCAATCACATTGTTGATATTGGTCACAACTGGAGTTTCGACTGGTTTTTATCGTGCGGTTTGTTTTGTTTCACAAAAACAGATTAATAAAGAGAGGACCTACTAACGTGAAACCAAAGGCGAGGCACTTTTAGTCGACGTACGTTATCTTGTTACAGATACGCTACTCAGATATCTTCCGATAAAGGTGAAGCGTAATATACGCATGTGCTACAATAGGAGACGGTAATGCTCGTACCTCGAGTCAGACAGGAAAAATATTTGAGTTGCGTACGTTGACGATATGTCGAACAAGCGATCATCCGTAAATTTAAATAGGCGAACGATATAATCGGTGAAGATTTTTGTCGATGAAAATTTTTATTGGTGTAATTAACTGACCTCTCGTATGAAGTATTCAATAATTTCAGAATTTAGTTTGATTAACAATTGCACGATTGTATGGGAAAGTCACATTGTGAAATATTCATTGATCGAGAAATTTTCTGACACATCAACGATGAATCGCACGTAATTGTTCGATACTATTTTTATTTATAGATTCAGTTCAGATTAAATTTATTCTTTTTTTTCGTATTTTTCATCTTATTTTAATTAATGTTATTTTTTGTACAAAGGAAAAGTGTAAAATACAAACGAGTGAATTGAATTTTAATTAAAACTTTTTAACCATAATTATGTCAGATAATATTAATCATTGCAAACTTCATAAGTTTTATAAATATATTTTCAATTTTTTCATGTACAATGTGTTCATACATGTGTTTCATGTATGTGTTCATCATAATACAATGTGTTATTGCAAATAATTCTTGAAATTATAATAGACTATAGTAAATATAATACACATATGCATACTAAGTATATTATACTATATCTATATAAAATTGAAATATTTCATAGTTCATAAATATTAAATATAATATTAATTATTTATTATATTAATATTAATTACATATATTATAAATACAATATTATATTAATACAATATTATTAATTAATAATACATTGTATTAATTAATGCAATATTATATTTAATGTTATAATTAATATCTATAAACCAGATAATTCCATGAATATAAAAGTAATATAATTATTTAATTTATTATATATAATATCATAAATATAATATTAAATAGTGTTTTGAAGATGATTAATTGTAAGATAATTATATACACATTCCATATTTTAACATATAATGTAATAATTATAGAATAAAAATAATGCAAGAAGTAATTCTAGGCGCACATTTATATATTTTTAAAAATGTTTTTTATTTACTCAGTTAACTTATATTATATATATATAGTGTATTATATATATATAGTATATATATTAGCTTAACTTATATTAAATAGTATACATCATTGAAAATCTTTTGTTAATATTTTCTTCAATTTTTTACATGTAATATCATTGCAAATAATGTCGTAGATAATAATCAAAGTTTGGAAAAAACTCATATAGCATATTTTTCGCTCACTCATTCCTCGATCTAAAGATAGTTCATAGAATTAAAGATTACACAGTTATCAGTAAATATCCAAAACAAGATTATTTAGGAATCTAAGAATCTACACGACCATTTTCAGTGTATCAATCATTAAAAAATATTTGAAAAATCTACCTTAAATAGGTGTAGACTAATAGATGTAATAAAGTATAATCGAACTGAAGATATACTGTCATATCTCTAATTTCTTTGTATTAATCATAAACACATTCAAAATTTTATTAAAACAACGTTTGAAACTTTAATTAATTTCTTCGGATGAATACATTGGCATAAACTTGCGTATTTAACGTGGTATAAGAACGAACGAACATTTAATTAATCATCAAAGTCTTATGAAATCTCTCGGGACATTAAGAATATTAGAGCTATTCATTGATAATATTCATCGATACCCACACGTGTTAAATTTCAATATTCATAATATTTGAGAAAGAAAGACAAAAGTATAGAATAAACGTCGGAAATCTTTTCATTAGAAAGAAGAATCAGAATGATGAGTTTACAAGAAAAGGCACTTTATCTTAATTTCAGGACGAAAAAATATAACCTCACAATATTTAATACTATTCATTTTAAACGAATTTATTAATATAAAATTCTATTTATAAACTTAAGTATGTATTTAAAAAGAAGAAATTAATGATATATCTATAAATTATTATAGATTTTCAGCTAATTAAAATTTGTCATGTAGCTGGAATTTTTGCATCTCATGCAGTGATCCAAATGAGAATCGTTGTTATAATCGATAGTTAAGTTTCAAATATTTTATATCTAAAAAGAAATATTAAATACTCTCGAAGTATAGAGCACGAACATATATTTTAAGAATATATTTTTTGAATCTTTAAATAGAGGGGGCTACTGAAGCCTCAATATATAATTAATAATTATATTATATGTTAACATAATTTAAATTATGAAATTCTCTATTATTTCATTGTTTCTAATGCTGCAAAGGAAAATATATTTCTCGCCAATTTGACATAAGTTAAGTATAAACTCTTACTATTGAAAAAGAATTAAAAGTCTATCTAGTAAAGGATTAATAGCATGAATAAAAAGCAAATAGTTTTATTATAATTTTTAGCACATTTTATATTAATTATTTCTAATTAATTTTCTAAACAATTTTTTATCGATATTTTGTATTTATTACTTCTAATAATAAATTTTTTATTGATATTTCATAATTATTATTTTTAATAAATTTTCTAAATCATTTTTTATCGATATTTTATATATATAATTTCTAATTAATATTTTAATTAATGTTCTTAGCTCTTTATATCCAGAATTAAGTTACCTATGACACTTCTATTAAATTTTTGTGGCATTAGATTTTATTGTAAACACAGAAAAGAAACTTTTCAGAATAAAGCTTTCCTATTTTTCAAATTTCTTAATATTCGAACGTATATTATAAAAATAAAATGTCTACTAGTAGCATCTGATTTTTTAGTTACTAATAGAAATTCTGTTGTAATAACATTCGAATATTGAAATTTAAATAGAGATTTACATAAAGGAGTTTATATTGTAGATATTATTTTTAGTGGTAAACAAAAAAAAGAAATAAAAAAAATAAAAATAAAAAAAAATTAAAAAAGTAGACATATAGACACAAAAAATATTTGTTATATATAAATTATTATTATATCGAGTGATATTCACGATACTCTTATGATATAAAGGGTTAATACAGGATAGTTATTTTCATCAACATTTTGTATTTATAATTTCTGATTAATTTTTTTACTAATGTTCTCAATAATGTTCTCAATAAATATTATGATCAATATTTTCTAATTAATTTTCTAATTAACGTTCTCAATAAGCGGTAGTTATTATTATCAATATTTTACATTTATAGTTTCTAGTTTCAAGTATTCGGTATTATTGTCACATTTGTATATTCAGTATAGTAATACGATCATCTTAAAAATATTTCACGAACTTGATTTATTACCAATTTCTGGTGTAAAATATCTCCTTTCGATTCGACATTCTGTATTGGTCGAAAGAGCCGATTGGTAAGAAGAATTCCGAAACCCATCCAATTTCGAAAATGGCAGCGACCGGTTCCACGAGCTTCGGCCAAGCTCTAACGCTTCGAGAAAGGAGTTAGCACGCTTAAGCACACTTAAGTCGCTGCCATAAGAAAATGACGAATGCCAATTAGCATATGAAAAGCTTCCCTCGTTCGCCAGTTCGGTTGGTCGAGCTGCGCTCGACTCCTTGGGGGCTGTTACTTCGTTCGGCATGCTTGGCAGGGCGATCACGTTTTTGAATATTAAGGGCAGGATTACACTGAGGGCTTAACGCGCGAAATTTAGTCCGGCGGAGCCAGAAACGAAAAGAAATCACCCTTAAGACCCCGATGTAACGGAGGAATAGTAGACACGAGAAAATCGGCGGGAGGACCCGAACCAGGGATAGTACCGGTCCTTTCAACTTCTCCACCTGCTTGTCAGCCGCGTTATGCATCATCTTCTTAGCCAATGTCACTCCTTTCTAATGATAAATTTATCTGTCTACTCCTAGAATTGAGAATCGAATCTCTATAACGCATTATGGAATAATTAACGATGAAACTTAGTGGAATTTTTGCGTTTAGAAATCAATCAAATTAATCAAACTTAATACTAAACCGGATTCCAAGTTTTTATTTATTATTATTTTTATATTTATTTTTATTATTCTTAGCTATATAAATAAATTATTGATTTTAGAGATACTTTACTTTGAACTCTGCAAAATTTATGATATGAAAGAAGAGAAAAAAGAAGAAAATTAAACATTTTGTATTTATATTGTTCTAGTTTCTTATGCGAGGGTTTGTTAGTAATTAAAGTTAAAATATCTATTATAATAATATCTATTAAAATAATAGTAATAATTTTCCGATATAGATATATATCTATAAGTAAGTTAACACTTTTTTATAAAGAATGTTGAGCAACATATTTACTAGTAAATTAAAAATTATATAATCCCATTTAAGAAAACATATCTCGATATCGGTCATTCTGTCTATAGTTATCGACGAACATTCTTAATTTCTTATATCCTAATTGAGATCAAATGTGTTGTTAAATTTAATCAAAAACAAAGAATATATCTACATTGTATATCATTCAATTTCCATATTCATTTCTAATAAATAACTAATACTTCATAAAATTTATATAAACATTTTGAATGTGATTAAAAATATTTTAACTTTTTAAATATTTCAACATTGAATAAACACATACTTACTGCAATTAAAGTTAATGTACAGAGTCTTTAGCAACTTATTATTATAATTATTATAATATTAATTTTATCGATATCTATTATTAACTATTATATATATATATATATATATATGTATATATGTGTATATATATATGTATATATGTATGTATATATATATATGTATATATGTATATATATATATATATGTATGTATATATATATATTGTATATATTAAGAATTAAAGAGATTCATTTGAAGTATTTCATATTGCAACAATTTAGAAGTCTCCAAATACTTATACACGATATATAATAAAGTTAGGTTTTTAAAAATATAATGCATTTAATTAATTAATAATAATAATTATTATTATTATTATGTGAGTAAAATTAAAAAATTAAGAAAGATATTAATTCATAAGTACAGTTTTGTCATTTGATAATACTTGTACATACGTATTATCGGCTAAAAATGTATGGATACTTGATCATTTTTGATAGAAAGTAATTCTTTTTTTGTAGAATAAAAAACAAGTAGATACAGGATAGTCTCATTTTTTATAAAAATTAATATTGGTACTTGCTTACCATATACTAATATAATTTTTTGCTTGCATAATTTTCTGAATTACCTTACTTTCGATATCAAACACTTTTTCTATGTAAATATTTTCTTCAAATATAATCTGGAGAAATAGATGAGTTTTTATTTATAATTATTTTTCGATGCATTTGTAATTTATTAATTAACGATTGCAATGGCTTGTATTACATTTCGAAAAATTATAGTAGAGAATGAAGAATCATAGAGCATAAGTATATTTCTACAACTTCCGAAATTGAATTTTACAGATAAGTTTGAAAGGGGATAAATTTAAAATACAGATAAAATCTCATCATAAGAAATCAATATTTTAATGATATTGTAGCGGCCTAGGATTCCTCAACTACGAGATTCGAACACTGACTAGCACAAACCGCAAGTGGCTGCGCGCCTAGCGTCGAGGTCTTACCGATCTTCGACGTTAAGCAAGCAGTGTGCGGACCCGAAGGGGGAGGGGGGAAGGGTGTCGGGCCAGCCTTAGCGGGGTGTGTATAGTTTTACATAACAACAACACAAGCGTTTTGGGGTAGAGTCACTGCCATCAGTCCCATTGATGATATGAGTCCCCCCCCTAGGCAGTGACTTCCGAGACGACGAAACGCAATGTTCCTTTAATACTAAAAAAATAAATACAATAAAATTTTAAATAATCATAAAATTCAATATAACACATAAGTCCAGGAAAGAAGAAATTTTACCTGGATTGTATTAGATAAATAATATCCACCATTGTGTAGTTATTATTTTAATGACACCTAAAAGTAAAAAAGATTACGAAACCGAATTTTACAGAAAAGCCTCACACAAGGGATAAATATTATAGAATAATTGTACCAGATAACTGGTATATGCATATATATATATATATATATATATATATATATATATATATGTTTAGAATTCTGCATGGAAGCAAGGAGTCATGGACGGTATATGCTCGTTCATAACGATCGTACAACGCTCCAAGTACTATAACTAGAAATATAGAAATGTATTTATACACACGTATGTAAGTACATTTATAGATATCTCACGTAGGAGGATGCTGGCTTTCCATTAGCAGAGTAAGTGACCACCGCTCGCATTTTCTTTGATGTCGGTTAATTTACTAATAACATCGTTCCACGGTTACTCTTCGTCCACTCTCTAAATATTTGTATCGCCAACATATCGACTTGTCCTCGTGTAATTAAGCTACATTATTATTTTGAGTGGAAGCAGCCGGGAAAAAGAGCCGTCGTTGCCGGGGCTCAACTCCTCCCAAAATGAACTTTCCATCAGCCACGCTGCTAAACTACTCCAGATGAGTTTCTACTCTACGTAAACTGATGCGAGCCAGGAAAATATGTATGATTACTGGAAGTTATTTGGTTGTTTAATGAAATCGATATTGCTCAAACAGTAATTCGGTACTAAATAAATCAAATATCTCATACACGGTACGATAGGATAGTATGTAAAAGTTTCTGAATGTATATATGAATTTTTCGTTTCATGTCGCAAAAGCAGTATCTAAAGGAATTAATATCAGAGATAAGTAATATAATAAGAATAGAATATTAAATAAACGTTATTTTATAATTATTAGAGTGTTTATGCACGTAAAATACTATTGTACTATACTTTCTTCTGTTTTGTAAACATTGTTGTATATACGTTCTATTGACAGAGCAACGGAAAATTGTGAAAGTTAATATTGACCAACTGACTTTTATTCTTCTGAAGACAAGCCATATATTAATCATCCTAAATGTAGTACAATTCGCAATTATAGTATAAAATATTCAATTTTTTTTTTTTTGTTAACTCACAATTAATTAAAGAACATTCTCATGGTGTTGCGATTGTAAACAAATTTATTATAATAAATCAGAAAAATAAAATCCTCAGGTGACACTATAATAAACATGCTCTTGGAATTAATAAGATGACACTATAATAAGCATTTTCTTAGAATTAATTCTTGTTATTAAGATTTTTTTTGCATCCAATATAGTAAAACTTCATTTTATCAAACAAATATTTGAGAACTTAGTATTCCAACGTTCTAGTATCCAGACTTTTTATTATCCAAATGCTCTATTATCCGAACATTATATTTTTCTATCTATTCACATATAGTGGTAGAACATATAGAAGTATCATTTAGATATAGAAATTGCATAGAATATGCAAAAATGTATAAAATGTCTAAAATATTTAGTAAATATTAATATAAATATAATATGAATTCTATTTAATTCATTTTTGTAATTATGTTAGCATACTATTTAGTTTATTATTTAATCTGTCATTAATTAGTATATAATCTAATACATATATTTTAACGCATCAAAGATCAATTTATTTCATTTACCATTCTTCTTAATCAATTTATATCACCAAATTTTATTTTTCAATGTTGGGATTATAAAAAGAAATTCCAAAGATTCGTTCAATATATTTTTCATCATTCTACAATTTTATTTATATTAATTTATATTTACAATTATTAAGTGTAACAAGAAATTGTACTGTTTTTAATATTATAACAAAATATTGCATAGTCCTTAACGGATCGAATAGATCGAAAACATTATATTGTATAACAAGAATGGTTTCGAAAGTTCCCTTTAACATCGCAACTTCTTCCTTACGCGCATCTAACCGAGAATATTCTGAAAGCACAATCTCGAACGATCAGCGTAAGATTAAAAAAGAAAAAAAGAAAAAGAAAAGAGAGAAGCGAGGCTATCGAAGGAGGGTTGAAAATCACGGGCCGCTGTCTCAGAGTTAGAGAGGAACAGGGCTAAAGAAGGGGATCGCCAGTTCGGCGATCTTAGCAGAGGATTACGTAGAATTAAATCCTGGACGGGGGCGTGCCCCCGTAACACTTAATTTTTCCCCCGATTTTTTAATCTCCTGGTAAATATCGTCCCACTCTGTCCCCCTTTCTTCCCAGCTGGTCGGCCGTCCACGTCTTCCGCGCTCTCTCGTACCATCGTCAAAGGAGAACCCATTTAAAAACCTCATCAATGCTTAAGCCCCCGCGCTACCATAGGAACTAATCCCTCCTATTTTAACGCAGAACGAAGGTGAAAGAAGGAGCCGAGCGGGAAAGGAGAAAAGCAGCCGGTACGCGCTTTTAAAAGTAAGACTCCGCCTTTATTAGTAGATACAACAGTTTTATTTCCACCAAAAAAGGCAAAGGAGAGGAGAGGAGAGAGAGAGAGAGAGAGAGAGAAAGAGATCTCGCGCACCGGATATTCCCATGGCTCTCGCTATCTCTCTTTCTCTCTCTGTCTTTTCCACCTTCGAGTTCTTAACTCGAACAAGGCCTTCGTTTTCGAGAAACGAGCTTACTCAATGACCTTTCAGACACGCCTAATTGGTAGCCGCTGTCAACCACGTAAAAACTGGCAACACGTTTAATACATAACAGGTAAAAGTTTAACGACCATGTAATCAATATATCCTTCTTTATGTCGTTTTCGCGGCATTCGGCTCTTATTTGGGTGATCGAAGTTTGTGGCATGTACATGTATCGGAATTAGCGATTAAAATTCAATTTTTGATGTGTGCGGACTTATACATACATATGTGTTTTGCTGAAGATGTATCTCCGTTTTATGAATATTTTGTAAAATTATATATATGTTACTATGTTTGTCATTATGTTTTAAATGTTATAAAAATGTTATAAAAAATGTTTAATTCTCAAGTGAAAAATAATTGTAAAAAACGCTAGAAACGTCAAAATTGAAAAATTTTGTTTTCTAATGAAAAAAATTTCATGTATTAATAGAGATACAATGTAAAATATAAGTAGTTATTATATATAGTATTAAATAGTATTAAGATTAAAGATTGTCTGTCTAGAGAGAAGTATTAATTTAAATGCTCAATTAAATTCTTTTATTTAAACTGATATATTTATGCGTAGTGTATTCTATTTGAAAATAAAAAAATATATTAAACATATATGGATATAAAAACATAAATAAGAAAATTATATTTTTGGTTTTCTATATGAGCAAAGAAGATTGGCATTTGCAGTAGTTGCATATTTGAATAAATAATATAATACATTAAATTTTATCAAAGAGTTGGCTTTTAGATAGTTTTGAATTATTTTAGTGCAAGCAATAAAAATTTTTGTTATGCATTCGGTTTATTATCTAAGTCACATTTAGCAACAAAAATTGATTAAATTGATTTTGTAAATAATTTGATTTTTAACACATACTATTTTATGTATTATTCTTCAAAAAGCATTTTGTTGAGTTACAAGATAACAGATATATATAATAGGTAGTGTTAGATTATTAAAATTTGATGCATTTCATTTTATAATCCCTGATAAGGATTGGTAATAAAATTCAACGAAGTTGGAAATTTTTAAATTATTATGTATCAATCATTGGTAATATCAAAATAACTTAGAAAATTACTTTGTTAATAATTGTTAAAATGTTAATAATTTTTAATTTAATTTGGGTTTATTATCATTCTCTATCAGGGAAAATGTAAAATACAAAATATAAAATAAAATATCCTAAAGTTTAGTACTCTAATATGAATTATAATAGTCAATACAACAATAATATTTATGTTAATTTTTAGTATACTAAATAATAGCACCCACGGTCTCCAATACATATCATTTTACACGATTCAATAGATTCAATAACTGTTAAAAATCTTCGTATGCTAAGAAATAAGACACTAAATGTACATAGGTTTGCAATAAATATTTTACAATTTCTCAAATTTCGTGCGATACCTTTCTTATACAATTCAATAGTTGTTGAAAGCCTTTGTATATTAAGAATTAATATAGGTATATATTTTTAAAATTAATTAAAAACCATTGTAATCTCTTCATTATGTTTATATACAATATCTTACATATACAATTTAGGATCATTCAAAAGACCATAAACGTTACAAGCTGCAAATTGATCAGATCTAACAGAATATTTTAATCAAACTGATAAATTTCTTTCGTGTTTATTACATTCGTATCGATAACCATATTGTAATGGTAACATATTTGTTGAAAACATTTTTCACAAGCGTAGAGCTTTGGCCGGGTTCGTGATACGCGGATGAAACAAGCTCGCGTTGCGACTGTAATACGCTTTAAACTGTTAATAGAGTATCGTGGATGGTGTTTGGCTGCGGTTGAATCTCAAGTGTTGGGCTAACATTCATGATGAAATTAATCTGAAGCGGCTCGATCGAGGGTAGTGGCCGTCGGTTAAAAAGCTCCTGGCTTTCGGTCCGTGGACCGTCCATCTATCCTATAGGTTTGTCCCCTTCTTGTTCACCTCGACCCTTCTACCGGGATTCATTCAAATACGAACGCGTTTGTTCTTGTATTCACGTGTGTAAATGTTCGTCTGGAAGTCCAACTTTGATCGCTGGTGACCACTTGTGAAAAGAGTCTACTGACAATATATCGTGTGTGCATATGTGTGTGTGTGTGTGTGTGCTGTTATACTATTAAATATATTCGTTATTCTTTATCGTCCTACTTTATGGTCAATTATCAAAAGAAACATACATATGTGGATTGTAAAATATATTTATGTCATATTTAATCCTTATTCTTTGTGTTAATTTCACATATTTTCTTTATAAAATGTGTATAAGATCTCGACATACGTAGTGCAATCTCACGATATAAAAATGAAAACATCTCATAGCTGAGAGTAAATTACATGCAATTGAATAGAAATTTAGTATATCGTTAATAAAAGAACTAACTATTTATCTTTTTGTTGTAACTATTAATTTTTTATTATTATGTCAATTCGATAAAAGTGATAAATTAAGTTGGAATTTTTAAAGAATTTTGTGTTGTAAAGTAAATAATCATGTTTGAAATTCTATTTAATCGTTGTACCATACAGAACATTTATTGGTAATAAATACTTTTTCTTTTATTAAATTATTTTATATATATCTATTATTTTAATGTGTTTTTTCATTTAACTTCATGTTTGTCATAATTGCAAAAAAAAACTTACCAAAATACAAGATACAAGATTTTATAAAAAATTGCGCATGTTATCATATGTTGAATATACTTTACATAATTACCTAAAGTAATTACTAAAATATAAGGTAAATATAAAATATTTAATATAAAATAAAAGCTAGAGTAGATAAAGTTTTGTGCATTTATAGAAAATTTAAAGTTGCAAAAATGAAAGTACACATTTTCGCTCGAAACTTAGAGTATATTAGTATATTTCAATAGAAATAATAACTTTTTTAAATAAATGAATATTACACACAATTTGTAATTATATTTAGAACAGAAATTTATAATTTGAATTGCCAGAATAATTAGAATGGAAAGTAATTAGAACAGTTTTATTTGTTTATACAAAAAAATTTGTCTTATCTAAAAAATTCCTGGGCGAGAATACTTACATCTATGTATTATTATATTTTACCTATGATGTGGTTTATTAGTTAATGTGTGGTCAAAAATCGATTTTGAAAATGTATGTCACAAATACGCGTGCAGTTAGCTTTAATATTGATAAATTGATAAAAGTTGATATTGATAATAAACTAGGAGTGGTAACTAGGAGTGGTAAATTACATTTATAGAGGTAAGTACATTAGAAACAAATGTACATTAATTGTAAGATCGAGTAAATAGTATGTTACACAATATATAATAAATTTTTTTAATTAATTTTCTCTCGAAAATGAACTTGAAAAAATTTTATTTTAACTGCTTTATTTTTTTTTTATCATATCTAAATAGATTTTTTATCTATTAATGATATTACATTAGATTCTATGGACTTATAAGAAAATAAAGATTGTATCAAATTCATTCAAATATATTTCAATTTTCGTAGAAGAATTATAAATATTTGTTTCAATATTTTCTTTTGTTTCAATTATTCCTTTTTAAGGAAACGGTCTATTACATACAATATTAAGTCTGATCGAAATTGTGCTTCATTGTGCTATGCGAAAATAGTTGTATCGTAATATCCAAATATATAAATAAATGTAATTTGAATGTAATATTTAAATATATTTCAATCTTCATAACTACTATATATGTACTATAAATATGCATTTCAATATTTTTGACGTGTAGAATCCAAATTATTTCTTTATTTATTATATGATGGTCGAAAACAGTCCGAAAAAAATTACTAAACATGTTGTATTTTATTATACGAAAATAATTTTATTGAAATGCCCACGTTTTCCTATTATATATATTATATATATTATTATATAAAAATATATTTAAGTGAAGTTATCTAAATATCTTTTCGCATTGCGATGATGTAAAAAATATTTTTTATGTAACATGAATGGTATCAAAAGGCTAATAACTGGTAAAAATATTTTTTTTCAAGGTCATTTTTTTCCAATCATTTTTTCTGGAGTTTTCAAGATCATTAATGTTTCTTTTCACGTAACTGTATGTTTTCTTACATCGTATAATTAATAGAAATATACGTTCAGTTATGTAAAGAACATGACTTTGAAATGACAATGATGTTCAAAAATTTAAATTTTTCTTTTAAAGAATGATTGGTCGTTTTTGGTATTACCAAATTGAAAAAAAATGCATACGATTTACAAAATCTGTTTTGTGAAGATCTTGATGCAGAGATAAATGATACGGGTGAAATTTTTTTAACAATATCCGTATTAATTTTAAAAATGTCACTCTAATTTTGTGAATAGTTCTTCAGTTTATCTCCGATAATTTTTGACCACTTTTTCGTATGTATTTTGTGATGGACAATTAAGGAATGTGTCTTTGTACACTTACGAATTACTTGTCTCAAACACTAATCATTTTTACCATAAATGAATGTCATATTGATCTTCTTTTATATTGAGTATTCCATTATGAATTACTGACAAGTTTCGATACTGATCAGGATTTTAAGCTACTAGAAGAAGTTATCATTGACGATGTAATAAATAATAAACATCTTTATTTACATCCATTACAAGACTCTCAATTTTCACGTCAAGGTCTGTGACCTCGATAGAGATAAATTTATACGTAAAATTTAAATTTTCAAGATCATGTTCTTTACATATCTGAACGTATTTATTTACCAGCTACACGATGCAATAAAAAAAAGATATATATAAAAAGAAACGATGGCCTTAAAAATTCCGAAAGAAATGGCCTTAAAAAAAATTCTTATCAGTTATTGGCCTTTCGATACCTTGGCATTCATGTTAAGCAAAAAATATATTTTTCATCATCACAATTCGAAAAGATATTTAGGTAGCCTCACTTAAATGGACCACCCTGTATACAAATAGAAATAAATAATTATATACGTGTATATATATATATATATATATATATATATATAAATAGATAAATATGTATTATTTTTATATAAAACAAATTGAAATAATCTTTTGAATTTTTTTTTCGATACATCATTAAACAGTATATCAATATAGTATTTAATTAATATAGTAATATCAATTAGCATTATTAAACATTGATAACTGTATCAATTTGAGATTTTAAATTACTTATTTTTGGAATTTGTAATTTAACTTAATTTTACCATTAATTTCAATTATAAAAAATATAAAATATAAGATAGAATTAAATATTTTAAATTTTTGTAATCTAACATAAATTATTATAGTCAGGTAAAATCTAATGATATTGTTTTTGGATTAAATTCCAATATCAATCCTTATCAGTCGTCCTGATAGCTAATAATATGAAGCTATATTAAATTTGATTATCAAAGAGATGTACCAGCAATTTGATATTATTAATTCATCCTTTGAAGTTTGAAGTACAATAACATCAGCTTCTTTCTCTTTATTCGTTTCTTGCTTTTTTAAGAAAATGCGACACAAGGTTTCCCATAAAAGCACTGATGAGATAACAGTCTCCGTCTTAACGAAACCTCAACAGGGGGTGAAAGACAAGCGCTTAACATGACAATAGCCATTCAGGGGAAACTCATACCACTCGCCTACGACGTATTCTCATTGGAGTCAATGCAAAGGTAGATCACGACTAAGAATTACAAACCTTTTATGAATCACAGATCTTGATAAATCGTTCTTTCATCGCGTTTTTCCTCGTTAATCTTTAACATTTTTTTTCAAACGAATTTAAACTTTTCTTAGCTCACTAGTCTATTGAGAATTTGCAATTCCTTTCAGTTAATTAATTTCAGTTAATTAATATTATCAAATTTTATTTTTGAATATTTAAAAATTCCAAAGATTCGTTTAATATTTTCGTATTGTTACATTGTTATCTAAATTCTGTAATTTGATGAAATTTTGGAACATTTATAACATTATTATAAGTTATTGCTTCATTCTTGACGCATTAAGTAAACCATTTGCTTATAAATCTTATCACTCAATTTCATGTCATCTATAGATACATATCGCATCTAAGTGATACAACTCGAGTATATTTTCGAAAAGTATATTTTCTAGGAAAAGCAAACAATAGTTTAGATATTATTTTGTAGATTAAATGATTTTATATATTATTTATTATTATTGTGTATTATATTTCTATATTATTAATTAAATATAATTTTATAGATTATTTATGTATTGTTTTAAATATTATTTAATATTATTGTATATTAGGTATTATTTTGTTAATCTGTTAACCGAGAAGGTGTTACTGAAGTCCAAATATTTTGAATATAATCATTTCTTTGTAAATATATATGTATACATATTTTTTTAAGCGGTTTCCATTAAAAAACAAAATCACATTATAATTACATTTATAAAGATTAACAATAAACTTGACTGGAACAGAATCAACATGTCTTTATTAATTTATATAATTTCAAATATAATTAAAAAATATAAAAAGTTACTAAAGTTAACAAATGAAAAAGTAATCAATGAAACGACATAATTTAAAATAACACACTTTTCATTTTATCAATACGCATAAAATTTTAGGTAGCTTTTCTTCATTAAATATAATGTAAAATAAAGCAAATAACTGTATTTGATAATAATATAATAACATAATACTATAATGATTTTCATTCTTCCTCTCTCTTGCTTTACTTATATAAAATTAGGCAAGGATGGAAACAGAATATAAAAATAATAAAGGATATGTATATAAATATACACTCACTCTAAGGTCTTTTACGAATATTTGTTTCGAACCAGAAAAATTAAATAATATTTTATTTCTGCAGAAGTGTTAATATATTAACAATTGTATTATAATAGATCTAAAAATTTTATTGTCTATTAAGTATTTAAAAAAGGTATCCTAAAAATTTTGAGTGAGAATATATATTGACATTTTTAAATTACAACTTATTTTATATTGTAATTACTCACCAAATTTTAGAATAATTGCTCGAAGCGATCATCCCTAATTCCAATGTATGTATAATTTATAATAATTTTTGTCGCTAATCGTTGAAATTATTTGGAAAAATTATAACACGGATTTTCACTATGAGCATAGTCGCGATGTAAACATTTTTCTTCACTAAACTTACTTCTTGTACTAACCAGTCGAATCATAACATCACACCTGATCGTATTATCTACAAAGTCTACTTCGTAATCCTCTTACAAATCTTATAGAAAAACACTAAATACCAATACTTAGCTTCACTATATCTATTATACTTATATAGAAAATAATTGTTGCAGCATCAAATGAATTATAATTCGAAAGTGAGATCGTCTTGAGTACATATTTTTGTTCTCTCATTCTAATTCTGTTGCAAATTCTTTATTTATTCCTTATTTTTTCAATTTAATTTGTCTCTCAAATTGATACAATACTAAAAAATTAATATTTAGAATGCTAAAATAAATATATAATTAATATCTATATATTTTTTTATTAGCAACAGATAAACTAAATTTTTATACTCAATTGCATGTAAAATTCACACAAATCCTACTCTCACGTATAAGTCATGTTATGACAATTTCATATCGTGATCTTATTTTCTTTAGTTTTGTTGAACTAAAAAATTTGTTATGATCATTAATTTTAATCTTATTACAATTACATTCCGAAATTATAAATGCCTACAGGCATCTTTAAAAAGATGATAAGTGCAGTAATAATTAAAAAACATTATACTGCTTGTCAAGAGACTTAAAAACGTGTCTTATTTGTTATTGATATTTTTTAATTAGAAATATCAAATATATATATATATATTCTTACTTCTTAAAAATATCTATATAATACGACATTATATAAGCAAAATGTGTCAAATTGACACAAGAGGCAGATGAAAGATATACAGCAAATGTGTATTTATAAGCAAATGAATTATCTACACACATTATGTCTACCATGAATATTAAGATAATTGATATTCAGTTCAAATTGAACGTAATTTCATTATTTTCAGTTTTGATTATTACAAATTTATTCTTTCATTTATATTACGTACTTTATGTTTATAACAAAATAATAAAAAATACTAAATAATAAAAAGTGGCTCACGAAAATATTCAAATGTTATATTTTGTTTATAATTCAACACTGTAATGAAATTTTTCTACTCTTAATTTTCAAGTTTCATATTCATTTCTAATAAATAGTATAGAAATGTTTCATAAAATCTATATAAATTTTTCGAATGTAGTTAGAAATACGTGTTTCAATCGTTCTAAAATTTCAGTAATGAACAGACATATTTACTTAATCACTCTGCAGAGTCGTCAGATGCTTATTATTATAATCATTATTATGATACTAACTTTCTTTTTATCAATATCTGTTAACTGTAAGATTAAATTAAAGAAATTTATTAGAATTTCCAGTCCATTGTATTTTACATTCCAATAATTTAGAAATGTTAAAATACTACTGCACAATAGTGTAAAAACGCATTTGTTATCAATTATTCAACCTAATTGAGAAATGTCCAAGTACTTACAGGATAGTGTGATCGATTATTGTAGCAGTGATTGTAGACTATAATCAACATTTCGATACACGATAAAGTTACAAAATTCCCTGTAAGCAGCTGCACCCTATATACACGAAGTAAAGTTATACAAGTCTCTAGTGTACACAGAAAAATGTTAAACTTTGAAAAATAAGTATCTGCAAACAGAGAAACTAAACTAGCAATCAGATGAATCAACGAGAACCACGAAAGAGGAAACTGCATCAAGTTTGTTCCCGCTAATTTTCCCTGGAAAAAAATAATTGCCAGACAAATAAAGAATTGAGGAGGGTCGAAGTTTTTCGCCAACTCCTTCGACATATCTCACGCGAAAAAGGAGAGAGAGTGCGAGGAAGAGAAAGAGAGAGGGAAGGAGGTTTCGTTTTGGAAGCATGGGAAGACTAAAACCAACGTAGACAGGACATCCTTTTCCCCTTAGTAAACTTTTCTTTTTTACAAATAGGAGTAAGAGTTTTACGAATCAACACATACATGCGCACACAGATCAAAAGACGTGGTTCTGATAATTGGTAGAAATCTTCTCCGGTCCCTTCGACCCTCCATAAAGAAATGAGCCACGTCGACATCGTGATCCCGTATATACACCTTCGTTTGAAGATTATGCACATTTGACGGTGGCCGCCACAGGGAAAACATGGTATATTTATTTTATATGTTCGATACGCGAGGCAGTCATAGTTCTAAAGATGGTGGCTTCAGGTGGGGGTATGAGAGGGGCTCGATGCAGCCTGTGTATCGACGAGATCGCGGGGGGTGGTAGTCGCCGCAGTCGTACAGTTCAACCAGACGAGGGGGCGACCGCCGCCGGATGTCTTTGCTTTACGCTTTACTTTTATTTATCGCCATGAAAGACGGAATTCATGGCGGCGGCGGCGCTCTGCTACCGTCGCAGACTTCTCATGAAAGAGGAAAAAAGCAGAAGGTCCCTCCCCCCTTCCACCCTCGCGCTAAATGATACTCGGTAATTTCATGAGTGGAGGACGCTGCTTTTTTCTTTGATGAACTCTCCCTATCTGTGGTTCTGCGAGAAGTAAAATATTCTGTGCAAATTAGAAATTTTAACTTTATATGGCACTTATCGCGTTTTTATAATTTTAACTATTTTAATGTCCCTTGCTACGATTTAAAATATTGCTTTTAACATTTATAATAAGAAATTACATAGAATTGCACCTTGAATATATGATATTAATAATATTCTTGTGCATTTTTTTCTTGTAAAAAGATTTCTTTCTCTATTCTTAAATAAGTAATTAGATAATTTGTGAATGAAGGTCGCTACTTTTCTTTGAATTTTTCTTATCACTACAATTCTACGAAAGGCAAAATATTCCGCGTATAGAAAGTTTAAATTGTTAATATAAAACTGTCACTGTATAATTGAGTTTCATAATTTTATTTATTGTTATTATTTATTTATATCGTTTTATTCATTGCGTCTGACGTTTTTTGAACACTGATCCCTTGTCTTACGGCCTTTTTTTTCAATCTTCTTAGACAAGCATTAGTTATTGCAATTATAATATGTAGATATAAAGCATTGAATTTATATTTACTTATGAACGTTCAGTTTAAAAAATTTAATGAAATTCGAATTCATATTCTATAAGACTATAATCTGTTTTTTCTTCTAAATCGAAATCATATGTATTTTGTATCGCTGATGTAATTCGATATTATAAAGCAAAGGTTTAAAGAGTTGGGTCACCTTGAATGTGTAAAGTTAATATCTTTTTACATTTTGTTTCCATAGAAGAATGAAATTAAAGAAAATAAATTTCTTTTCTTTTATAAAATTGCTGGGAATATCTCGTTGTAAAAGCATTTAAGTGACCCTCGTTACAGCGGTGGTGTAAAATCTACGCCATAGATTAGGGGCATGTGGTTTGAGCTAAAGAGAAAAAACAAAAATTTTTAGTTTCTACATAACATTCTTCGTTTCTGTGAAATTGTTTGTTATAGATATTTTATAAAGAACTTACGAAAACTGAGACTTTTTAACAAAAAATGCGTAATTTTCAAAATTCAATATTTTTAAAAAGTACCTACGTACTTACTTGCCTCGTTGCTACTTATGTAGAAACTAAAAATTTTAGTAATAAGTTTGGTTTGAAAATCCACTTTAGAACTAATCCAGATAATAATAACAATCCATATAAGAATTGAACAACTCCAATTTTTTTCAACTTTTATTTAGCATCATACTGTAAATTTTTATTTAAAAAAGATTTCAAGACAATAATAAAAAGGAAAGTTTATTTTTAGGAAATTTCTCTCTGTAAATTTTTCAACAATATTAAATCTCATACATAATCCTATCTAAGCACCAACGTTTGATATCATCGCATATATATAATCTATAAATCATTTGTAAGTCATATAGATTACAAAATCAATAGGTATTACGAAAAATGAATTGGTAAATTTCAAAAAGACTTTCATATGAGAATTTTGAAAGAAATTTTCTCTAATTTTTTCTCAATTCCTATTTACAAAATTTAGTTAAACACATCTCTGTTTGAAAATTTTCAAAAACGACGAAAATTTTAATTTTTTTGGGAAGGCATTTCCTATATATCTTTGAACAATAATTCTCAGCATGTAATTCGTTTGATATCGACATATATTGCGACCTATAAATTTGATCTATATAAATCATTAAATCGGTTGATTTCATATTAAATCGAGAAAAGTGTGTTGGTCAATTTTGAAAAGATTTTTATGTGAAAATCTAAAAAGAAATAACTTCAATTATTTTCGATTTCCATAGTATAATAGTTAACTACATCTTTATCTAAGAAATAGACAATAATAAAAAGATTTATTGAAGAAAATTCCCGTAGTGTATCTCAATATAATCTTGTTATAATCGTAAGTTATCGACGTATGAATTACGATCTATCATAGATCATTAAATCGGTAGATTACATATTAAATCGAAGAGAGTGTATTGGTCTGTCTTGAAAAGGGTCGAAATCCTCCTTAATTTTGGAACGTAGATTCGAAAGAAAAGAACGAACGAACGAAGGAAGGGGTTAACTTCTAATTGTTTTGTTAAATGACGCGCGAGTAAGAATCCCTGGGAGGACTTAAGCCCGAAAGCGAGCGCGCCAGTGGAGGTTCAGTTCGTTCCGTCTTCTCTCGTTCTTCCTGCTTTCTTTCTCCTCGCTCCTTTCCCTGATTCTTCCTCTTCTCTCCGCCAAGCTTCTCTGCCGCCTTAATTCTTAGCTTTATTCTCTTCTAAGACTCTCTCTTAATTTCTTATTTCTCCCTCCACCGAGCTCCGACCTGCGTACTATCTTACCTTTCGCAATTTATACTCGAGAAAAAAGAGAGAGAGAGAGAGAGAGAAAAAGAGAGAGAGAGGCTACTGAATGCCAGGCTTAAGCAGACAATACTTCGCTTTCAAACGGCGACTTCGAAGACCTTTCTTTCGCATTAGATACTTTAATTCTTTAAACGTGTCTTTCCGCCGGCTGAGATACCCTCACCCGTTACTGCAAGCTTTTCCTCCAAAACTGTCTCGATCCATTCGCAAGAGAAACTTATTTTTCACGATATATGTTCATTTAATAATCTTAACGCAATTAATTTTGTATGAAATATTGTTCGTACGGAAGTTTTATTTTTGAAATAACGTGACATACGTTGCTGTTCGAAAGTATGTGGACACTTCTCATTTTATGAAATTTATGATATATAAAATAGATTATTGTTGCTAATTTTTTCTACAAATATACGTGTACAAGATGATTCTTAAATGTGTGTTCATATTTTGAATGCAACATGCTAAAATAAATAAAAAAACGTTTTCGAATTATAAATTAAAAAAAAGTTCAATTTGTCCGATTTGTGTCTCATTGTTAGTATAGTGCTGCTATATCATAATACATAAAAAAACCCTATATCGTTTACATAAAAAACATTAATTGATATTTATATAGAATATCCATTGACATGAATTAAATTCAATCTATAAAATTTTTGTTTTTAATGTAATTTAAAATGCGTTACACATTCAACTGATTGTGATGTAAATAATGTACACGATTTGCAGAAAAGGATTCAAAATTCAAGATTATTTAAGGAATACTTAAATTAAGTATTCGAGTACGGAATTCATGATTTTTGGTAAATTTCTAGTTTAACGGTTTTTCCCAATTTTAGCTTTTAATATTCTATGTTTTTTAACAAAACATAAATAAAAAGAAGCGCTAGATTTTATATTTCTCAATATGGAAGATCGGAAGAACATATGAAGCCATGCGGAATAAAACAAAAAGAGAGTGTTGTGATATAGCAAAAATTTGGAAAAACCGCTAAACTAGAAATTTATCTAATTTTTTTTACGTATCTATCTTCTTCATTAGTTAAGTACGTACAAATGAAAATATGTATTGTCATGTTATTAAAGAAGCAACGTAAGATTTACCTCTTACGTTATAGAAGTAGTGATGCATTGAAATGTTACTGAAAGGATGTTACTTACGGCGGAAACTATCGAATAACCGTCACACGTTAGTGTACGTAGTTGACAATGAGTTATCGAACCCTTCGGAAATGTCGCTATAACTGACCTAGACCCTAGACCAGATATGAAACTAACAAAGGATGTCTTACAAATGTTTTACGGTTACAAATAAATTTAAGTACATGTGCTACGAATCTGTTATAAAAACAGTATGATTAAGATCATTACGTATATACTATCAATTTATTGTAAAAAAACATAATAACACTTATTCTTTCTTTGTGCAGATACTAAATACATTAATTCCAAGGTTTTACAAAAGGAGAAATGAAATTCAATTTTAGAAATTAGTTGTAAAAGACATCTCTGCGTCAATTTTTGTTACAATACTTTGTCTCTTCCTTATTTAACATGATAGATTTATTAAATGGGCGCAGAAGTTTTGTAGAGTATTATATAAATAATAATTTTCTGAATTAATTAAATATTTAAATAGACTTAAGTAGAAATTAAAATTCTGCATAATCTTACAATCTACGAAATATATATAAAAAATTTTCTGTAGAAGGAAAAATATTAAAATATTAAAATATTAAAGTACACAACTATATCTATGTCTTAACCCATTAACATTATGAAGTTTAAAAATGTTCAAAATTTTATTACTATGTCAGATCGAAAAAAATTACTTTACGTTCGGGCTTTTCACATTCATATTCTATACAAGTAAGTCATAAATCACTATTTTTTATAAAAAAGATACTGATTTTTTAAAGGATTAACCCTTTTGTTGTTATAGATGAGATATCTCGCGTCGCAAAATTGTTTATGAGATGTTATGGACGAAATATATCGTATAATGTCGTTCATGAAGCGTTATGAACGAAAAATTTTGTCCATAACAACAAAGGAATTAAAATTATTGATTCCTTTATACAAATAAATACTGTGTCTTACGAATTGGTTTTTATCCAAATCATTGGTCGTGATATATCGAGTTTTTGTAAAAAGTGATAATATGTAAATTATTTCATTTATAGTATATTATAAACGATATTGTTTCACGAAATGTCTCGTTATAGCATCTTATGAACAATTTTACAGTATAAAATATTTCATCCAATATCAACGAAAGGAACAAGCAATATATAAATAAAATTTACCCAAACTATTATCCAAATTGTCTGAATTATGTATTATCATCGGAATGTTCTACTATTCGAATAATACATTTCCTATTTCTTTCCTACCTCTATGTAATCAATACAGTATTTACTTATGTAACTATCGAAATAAGATTTTTTCACAACATTTTAGTGTTATGAAACGAATAGTGTTATTAATTAAAACAAACTCTGATAGAATAATGTTGAAAAGTAGTGAGTGTGCAACAAACATAGCTTGAAAATGGACCATTAAGAAATCAATAAGTAGTATACAAAATAAAGAGCAATATTCATTCCAATACATTCATAGTTTTTGAAGAAGAGAATCAGATAGTGAAACATAGTGCGAAACACAGAAAGCAGCTTCAAGCAATTATTTTAAAAGGCTTATGTAACATAGAGACTATAATATGAATACATATTATACGTGATGATATGATACATGAAATTTGTAACATAGAAAAATCTGTTGTTCTATTATCCGAACAAATTTATCTCCCAATTAATTTTCGTAATCGAATTTTTGCTGTATATACAAAACAAAACCTGTAAAACTTTTGTCACTTAATATTCTTTAGTCGTTTGCTTTTTACAAACGTAGAAATCATTCGTAAGAAAATTCGTAATGAAATCGATTTTGAAACAAAAACACGTAATTTTAGCTTGATCGATGTAGTTCTATTTTTGCGAGCAAATAATTCCTGTTCTATGATCTAATAGTGTATCGTAGGAACACCGACCAACGTAAACTGCTATAATTATTCGATACCTCTTGACACACCTAATTGGACAACTTGGCCGGTAAATGGTATCAGAAGAGAGCAAGATGGAAGAGAGATAGGAAGAAGTTGGCGGTAAAGGGTAGAAGAGGGAAGAGACGATACTGACCGTCGATTTCTACAGACCATCCATGGACCAACCATCGACTCGTAATGGCCACTTTGAGGGCCCGCCATAAGCTTTCCCAAAGAGACGAACCCTTGCCCTAAGTGGTCTTATACCGACGTTTCGACGAGATAGATACTTACTTTGCCTATCCGCAATATGACCTAACCTTTTGCTCCGTTCTGCTATCATTCTCTTTCGCCAATCCTTCTCCATCTCCAGTTTACCTTTCCCTTTGCGTGCGTCTCCTTCTTTCTCGTCGTCTCGTAGCTTATGCGTTTAATTAATCGGATATCAATTTTCATATTTCCGAATGTGATATGATATAACATCTGCATAAACAATTAACCCCAAAATTAAATTCGTATAAATTTTTACTATTAATACAATATTAATTTAATCGGCGAATTTTGTTAAGCTTCTGAAGCTGAAAATAAATAGAATAAAATAAAATTGAAATTAAATTAAAAGTGGATGAAGAGAATATTGAAATTTTATTAAATTCTTGACTAGAGAATTAAAAATGTTCAAATCAATTCAAATTGGATTAACTTTAGGAAATGTAAATATAATATAATTTATTATTTATAATAATTAAAATATATTAATAAGAAATTAGCAATCTAACTGACTAATTAATTTTACTAAATTACACGTTAATCACTACCAAAAGCTAGATATTATAATTTTTTAAAAATTTTCTAGTTCAATTATTGACAATATATATTAATATTTAATAATTTTTACTTTCTCCATATACAGTACAAATACGTAATAATTGTTAGAATATCCAGAATAACACTGAAAAATGACAGAAAATTATTACATTTCTCTTACGAACTGTTAAATAGATAATGGATAAATCACAAATTGGCATACTATAATAAAAATTTATCATTGGAATTTTTTTTATAGACTGCTCTATTATTTTAAATAATTTATGTTAATGATCATACTGTGGGTTTTTATGCATTTATGAAAAATTAAAAGATATATGACATGTAAGCATGCAAATATATATACAATATATAAATATGTACATAAATATAATGAAATAAAATATCCTGGACCCAATAACAATAATGAAATGTATGGTAAAATATTCTGAAAATAATAGAATCTAAAATGAATGTAATGAAACATATAAAATATAAATTATACAGAATGTAACAGGTTATTATATTTAATAAGCAAAATAATTTTTCACAATTTAATGATAATAAATAGAATCATGAAAGCGATCTTGAATCATCACATTGGCGTACTGCAGATATTCAGGATACATAAAGTATAAGTACAGTATGAAATCGATGGTTTTATTATCGCAAAAACCAAATGTTACAGGGGTAGCCGAGAGTGGAGAGGGTAACAGAGGAAGATAGAAGAGCAGAAGTCAGGGGGTTCACAGACTAAATGGAGGCACTGCAGAAGCAAGGGTTAACTCAATAGAGTTGTAAGTGAATTACTTATCGCGTATACCCAATATACAGACTAGATGCGTTTAGCTATAGGTCACGGATACTCAGGCGACTGAATTTCATCGACGTGAATAAACATACGTAACCCTTTTTCCTACCACGTTCATCTTTCTTGTTTTTTTCTTTTTTTTTGGAATTTCTAATTTCCCTTTGTCCGGTATTGCTGATGCAATTAACCTTGACTTTGTTATGCAATTACGCGACGTGAACCTTTTTTTATGGACACATGGACAACGCACAGCATCTTTTTTGGGGCCGATAACGTTGTTTACGAAGGGACATTTTCAAAATCATTTAATATATCGCGCTTCAAACAAAACTTTTTGGAACTTTAGAGGAAGTTCTCCAATTGGTTTTTTGTTAGTAATTAATTAAAATCGAATTTCAGTCAGTAATTTGCAAATGTTACGCATAAGGTTGATATCAGAAAGAAGTTTGATTTATTTAGTCCGTATACATATTAATTTGTAATTTTTAATTGTTTTGATCACTTATATAAAAAATTGAAAATCTGTGTTTTTATACTCTATGAATCCACAATAAATTCAGAAATATTCGCAAATGCGAACGTATTTGTACTGTATATGGAGAAAGTACAAAAAGAAAACGTAAAAATAGTTCAAATGGTTTAAGTAAGCCAATGAATAGCTAGAATCACATTTAAGACACCCATTTTATATTGAGAATAAAGAACTACATAAATATATGCAAATGCTCAAATGCTGTACAAGTATTCCAATATGATAAATTTACAGTAAGAAATAAAATACTGAATAGATTGTTTGATAGAGGAGAATTTTGTTTTAAAAATTTGTATGAAATTTTCTGATACCTGCAACTTTTGCGAACAAATCAGGACACTATTAATAATTTTGGAGATTATTCTTAGTAAAATTAAAGGAGTTTAATGTGATTTCAATAAAATTTGATTACAAACTTAATTAATTATTAAAATATTACAGACATACAAATTAGTAACTAATATTTTTTGCAAGAAAAATAGTATTAAGTATACATACATGTATACATGACAAGCGGTTGAGCACTGAATAGACGAGATACTAAACAACAATTACAAAAATAAATAATTATTTATTTGGATTTTCAAGAATATATTATCAAACTCACAGTGTGAAAAAATTTTTTTCAAATCATACGTGATAAAGTATATGTATATTTATATTTATATATATACTTAAATAATTAATAAAATGTATTATGTTATACTCAGATTCTTCAATTTCATTAAAAACAAATATCAAAAATTGAGAATGGTTTTATTTTAACAGCTAGGTGTTGTAATATATGTACGTAATATAAGAAACTGTGAATGATAAAATTTTTTACATATTTACTTTATCGGAAAATTTAATTATGCAACGCTTACCTTTCAATAAATGGAGCTAACACTTTCTAGCAGTGGCAAATTGTAGAAAACCGAATTCTAAGGGTTATGTCCTTCGAGAGCCCTTGCGAGGTCTTCTAGTACCGGGATCTTTGATGGACGACGGGTTGCTCAAGAAAATTCAGTTAGTCCGTAGCTTTGTGTCCTGTCGTGTTGTAGGGGTTGGAGGGGTGATAGTGCTCGGACGGATGTCTCTGCTTGGAACTTAATTAGCCGTCGCAGCCTTAATTACCGCCTGATATTGCTCTGGCACAATTAACGCAATTAACCGGAGAAAGTGTTGCGCGTGTCTTCTTTCGAACTTCTTCATCTCCGATCGTTCGTTGTTACAAAAGTGTCACTTATACCTTACATTGAGAGATGGAAAAATTACGGAGAGAGAACGAATTTATTTTCGCTGTTCACGTGTCTTGCATTTAGTTCTCATCGTGAAGTTAATTTAAGAGAAAATAATTTCGTTTGTAATTTAATAATAATTGTAGCGATATCTGTTGAAATACATTTCTTAAGAAAATGTATATAAATGAACATATATCATCAAATATATATATAAGTATATATCAAATATACATAACGTAAAGTTGCAAAGTTGAAGTTGTTGATGTTAATTGTTTTCTATCTTAAATTATGTGAATAATAATAATTCTATATTATTATATATACTGAATGAATATTATTATAAATAATAATAATTCTATATTATTATATATATTGAATGAATATTATTATAAATAATAATAATTCTATATTACATATAACATATACTAGTTCGATTTTATTTTTAATTAGAAAAGACATTAATGTAATATTAATTACATAAAAACGAATGCTCAACAGTGATTATTTTTGTTTATTTGTAGCAAACATTGATAATTTTATTTTCTACGCAATCAAAAATTTATGTCGCAGATTAAGAATGCGTACGAATATAAAACTGTACAGATTTTTTCAAACAAATTTATATTTTTCATTATTTAAATAATTCAATTTGTTTTTAAAATTTCAAAAATATCAAAAATTAATAATATCGTTAGTAAAGATTTAAAAAAATTATAAAATTCTATAATATAAAAATATTCTATTGGTAAATTTTATAAATGTAAATTAAAATAACATCTATCTTTTCTTAAAATTTTTTCTTTAGGTACAACAAATTTTTTTTTTATTTATTATATATTAAAAACGGTAGTTGAATAATTATTGTAAATAAAATAATATTTTTTATAATTATACAATAATTCGTAATAATATACAGATTTTAGAGTAGTGAATATTGCATGAAAGTGTTCTATGTATATTTTAAATTTATAATTATCTATGATGATTCTATATAATACAGTCGTCTCCTATTTATGTATAATATAAATTTGTACGTGTACTAGAAGTTTTTCAGTTCCGTTTATTATGTAATAATATTTATATCTTAATTTAGAAGATTATAATTATCTTCTGAATATTTACCACATTGATTAATCGAATAACTTCTTGCTCGTCAGAAAATATCCAACAATTATCGTAACTATGTAACGATGGTTTTCTTCGACGTTATCACGCTACTAGTCTCTCCAGATTAATTAGAAAGAACGATTTTCAAGAATGACGAAACGGTAGATAAATGCAGCCGGTTGAACGTAGCAGGAACGCGAAAAGGAAAGGGGTGAAACGAACAGACCACGAAAGCGTGAGCACCGTGAAAAGGGATGGGGAGTAGCTCGCATAATATACTCGTCGCGGCATAATAATTCAGAAATTTGCATGTACGCGGGCTAACTCCTCAAGTAGGTTATCTATGCTGAAAGTTTTCTTCGTGATATATAACGCATCCATGGTCGAGTAGCGGGAGAGAAACCGCGTCTACATCGCCTTACGTCCACGCCATCGAGGAGGTTAGAGACGAGGTTTCGCAAGTGAACTTGCCTAACTAGGCGCAGGTACAGCGAAATATACGTTGTACCAGCGGGACATTATCTTTTCGAATTCGAATTACCGATTCTGCGCTTCCCTCCTCCTGGCTAAAGCTGTCGTTTATTCGAAATTTATGCGCGAGTTATATTTACGACGTTTGGATCACCAAATAGATACTTGGTATCTATAATATTTTATGTAAAGATGTATTATTAAAAATTTTTACGAGGTATTATAAATAACACTTATAACTTTATTTCATATATTTTAAATTGAGACAATATACTTATAATTTCTCGTACTTTTTTTCTACGATACTCCACTTCTGTTATAATAGCTTGTAGTATTGTAGTATTTAATTTTATGTAGTATTTAATTTTTTTTAATCAAATTTGTTACGAAAATTACTTTTGCTTTCACGCAAATTTATGAAAAATGATTATATTATTATTATATATTATGTAACCAAACATTTCATATTATTATAAATTTATATTAATTAATTTTGTTTATTTATAATTGATTCAAATTATGAAAATATCCCAAAGACCTAGAATTTTCACTCTCACGGTTTCTCGAACTTTGCCAATTCCAATTAATCTACGGTTATCGCTTAAGCAGCTTGATGTCGAATACCACATGAGCAAACCCTATTCACTATATTTCAAACTACGCGCCTCGACGTCGTGAAAGGGACATCAACAGGGTATCCTGTAGAAAATATCCTACACCCACCTCTGTTCCGGACCTAATCCAAATTTCAAAATCCTCACATTAGCCTTTGAGACGATCGTGCATCGTGTCCGCTTTCTGAATTTGTCGCGCGATATTTTCATTTTCGCGCGACAAATTCGTACATTTTGCAGATAATACTTGCCCAGATGCTCGTATGCAACGAGGGTGAATCTTCTCTTTCCTATTACGGTATATTATACCTACAGATTTCTGACAAACTACGAATATATCTATCCATCTCCGGTTCCTTTCTCCATGTGTGTCTCCCTCTCGTTCGTTCCATCTTCTCGTTCATGGTGCCGGTAACGTTTTCACCCTCAAAGGACCTGCTCGACATAGTCAGAGGATTACGATGTACAACTCTACGTCGAGTTAGAATTTGGTGACACGAAGATGAGTATGTATATGGGAGTTTATTGAATGAAGCTGTATTAAATTCAGTATCATTTCAGGCCGACAAGGAGATAAAGGAACTCAAGGAAAGAGCATGGAAGCTGATTACGTTTAGATCGAATTTATAGTTGGGCTGGAAAAAATGTCGCGATTCATTAGCAGCATCGTTATTGACTTTTAGTGAACTTTTGTCAGATATTCAAATTTTAATTAAAAATTATTTCATTTCGATAATAATTTTAATAACCTATTTAATAAAAATTATTAAAAGTTTGGATTTTATTTATGAAAGTAACTTTAATATAGATACTTGAAACAATATGATGTTTGTTAAAATATAATTTTTGTATTGTTACTCATTCGACATATGAGTTAGTGTTTTAATTGATTTTGAAATATGAAGTTATTATATAAATTTTAATTAATAAATCGAATTGAAAGATTTGATACGTAAATGTTCTTTTTTTTTATTTTCATTATTATTTTAGAATAAGAATTTATTATGTTTGCTTTCAACAATATTATACATTCTAATAAGAATTTATATAAACATATACGACATGTACATATAATATTACATGACTCTGCGATACACTTACCTAAATAATACAATTACATGTACGTACTTACTCTACTGCAGAAAAGAATTGGTATATTCATTTTTAACAAGTTCATTTTATTTAAAATATATTACTATGTTTTTAATAAGTATTCTAAACTTATTTATTAGTAATTTCGTGTAAAGTGCAATGCTAAATGCTGCTCTTAATTATTAATTTGCAAAGTACGTTGAAACTGTCAATAAATAAAAGACAAGTATTCATATTAGTTTTATGAAACAATCAAATTTTTCATTTTAATTACCCCATCACGATAAAATATTCGCATTACACATCTATATCGTGAAGCAGTTTCTTCGATCTCTTTAACGTTTTCAAATATATTAGCGTTAAAGAAACTGCACCCCTTAGATTTGTGCGACAACACAGCCACATAGGAAAGTATGATTGTGCTCGATGGAGCGGCAAAAGGATCCGTACCGATGACACGAAATATTTTTCCGCGAGCTCCCACGGCGTTCCGTTCCGGCAGCAGATCCTTTTTACACGCGCGGAAATGCGGCCGCTTTTATGTGAGTTAACGCACCGGCGCTCGTAGATCCATAACGTAACCCCTCCGACCCTCGTAAACCTGAATTTATTAACACTTCGAACGATGGGGGAGATTTGCTAAATGGTTTTCAATTTGTACCTTAACGTATCCAGACCACATGCTCGACAGATTTCGCGGCATATCGCGTATGTACTTCCGCAAAGAACTGTATATTTCATTTCTTATTTCAGATTTTATTTTAACCAGTTCTTCTTTATTGCTTACAGCGTCTCAGGCGTCGTCCACGAAATTTAAATTCGACGGCTACTTTCATTTTATTGGCAATCCTGGTAATTGAATGAGAGAGAAAGTAAATCAGCAAACGTTCGATGCTACAGCTATGCGTTTTCTGTATTCTATTTTCCTCTCTCGGATTTCTTTTTCGAAATACACGATTCTTTACATGTAGGAGATCTTAATGTTACTTATTTAACACGATTTTTACCCTTACTATTAGAACTGCTGACAACATATAAAATTTGTATCAGAAAAATTAAATTAGAAGAAATAGGAAAAAAGTTTATGATATGATATAATAAACTTTTGTTTATATATTTTACTATGCATTGGTTATTTTGGCTACTTTGATAGTTTTAATGTTAAGTAGTATAGTCTCCAATTTTCATTAGCCCCCAATTCCTATTTTTTTCCTGCATTACTTTATATTTTTGTTTTATTTATCTTCCAATATATTTATTATTGCTTAACTATACTTGGAATTCTTTATTAATGTATAAAACAATTAAATTTTTACATTTTACATTTTTAATATTATACAAGAATTTATACATAATACACTTTATTTTTCAATAAAGATTCTACATGTCACTTCTAATTTTTGTAGTTATATAAAAATATCACTAAATAATGCAAAATTAAATATATTTATATTTGACTGATTAAATATTATAACAAACAAATATTTTTTGTAGCCATATAATAACTAGAAAAATTGCAAAGTTGCTTAGAATGTATAAAGTATAATATCTATTATAATATTTTGTGGACGAAATAAATTTCTGTTCAGATTTTATTTTTTAAATTAGCCTTATAAAAATGTGAAAACGCATAAACATCAACAATCTAATTTTAATGCAATAAATACTAGCAGACTTTTTGCGAGATCTTCTATAGTATCTTCGTGTATAGAGTGCTTAAGAATTAATTATCATTTTTTATTTTTTCTAAGTAAATGAATAGGTAAGACCTTGGAGATCTACTATATATACAAGGTGTTCACATTATTTTTGTCCAGCGTTTTTCTCGCTTACAGTTATTATTTGTGTATGCTTCAACTCGTGCCAAACTCGACGTAAATGTTGTAACTATTTCTTTCATTCCTGACCTTTCTAAAAGACATTATTTACCATATGATTAAATTCGTTTTGACAGCTGTTTTCATACAAAAGAAAAAAAAGAAATTAGTATTCTATATAAAAAATTAAAGGTCATCTTAATTTCGTGAAAAATATTGCAAATATGAAAAATTATTATACACTGCTGTATTGATTATACTAAATCGTACAACTTTGTTCTTTGTCATTTTTTCCTCTTGTTTACCATCTCCGAAAAAAACGCTGGACAAAAATGACGCGAATACTCTGTATATAGATTTAGAACTTACTACGTATCAGACAACATATGTAAATAGTTTTTTAACCAAGGATCCATTCTCTTTTGTTCTATAATAATTATACACTAATACTAAAATTTACTAAAAACATTACAACTATAATATAAAATTAAAAAAAAAATATTTGATTTATTATCTTATAAATGAAATTTAATAGAATAAATGTAAATGTTTGGAGGTAGACAATATTTATATAAACGTAATCATCGACGCAACGATGAAAGTTTTGACAAAACTACAAATTAATCGCTATACATTGAAGTTTTTGAGCATTGATTAATCATCAAGAATTATTTGCTTATAAAGTATATATTTTAATATACTTTCATAAATAAATTAATCTTGGAATAAGTTTTCATAAAATTTTTATCACTGTGCGATGTTAAAGCTATTTCGAATTAGGGAATTAAGTTTTTGGTAAATAGTGGGTTGAAGTATTCTATCTTGATATGCATAGTGAAATATCTCTAAACTTATCTTAAAAAATGAAAATGATATATAATTTTATACGCACAATAATCGAAGTAATTTTATTTTTATATATTTTATCGCAATAAAATTTTTGCGCAACTTCAGTCTCTTTTGCATAAAAATTTATGCCTAAGAGTGTCAAGGAGTCTGTAATTAAATAAATTAACATCCGATACGACATTTGTTTGTACGAGTAACTGCGATTTGGAAAAGAAACTATCACAAAATACAGGAGAAGAAAGAGATGAAAAGTACAGGATCGACCGGCTCTGAACGATCTCGCTTCCACGAGGATATTGGAATGCATCGCGCAGGGTGCACGTAATTTTCTGGATAAGCTTCGACAAATTAGCCCGGGCATACGTTACCTTCGCTTTAGTTGTCATCTACGGTTCGATTTGGCTCCATGTAGCTCCCTCCGTTATCCCCTAAAAACTTAGATTCCCTCGAGGAAACGATCAAACCTTTTATTTTTTTCCAGCTTTTTCCAATGATAGCATGTGTCCAAACATGCGTATATACAAGCGTGTATATCCACCCGGTACACCGATACACACTCTGGCGAGTATAGAAAGACAGAGAGAGAGAGAGAGAGAGAGAGAGCCGAGGAAAGGGGAAAGCTAGCCAGTTTGGAAAAACTCCAAGAGGAAAGAGCGGTGCTCTGCATCGCTCCGTATCAGGGCTGCCTTCGAAGAGGAACTATCCTCCGCGGAGGGATGAGAGGGATGGGTTGCCGGTTCGAAGGGAAAGCTACTCTCTCGCCGGGTGCTGGAAGGCGTGAGTCGCAAAAGCTCCGCCTGCAAGCTTCGTGGAACACGCCCCGACGCCGTACCACCCACAGTGGCGATCCTGGAAAATAGTCCGACCAGCCGTGTCACCGACGAGGCTTCGACCGGTAACCCCTCCACGGTTAAACGGGAACTCGTAGTCCTTCCATCCGTGATCCATTCCCTGCTCCTCTTTTTCTCTCGTGTCCTCTTCCTCGTCTCTAGCCATCTAACCTTCTCTCTTTCTCAATTTCTCCTCGTTTCCCTCTTCTGTGACCTCACCCTCGTCCTGTTCCTCCTCCTCATCCTCCATCTCCTCTATATACTCTTCCATCGGTCTCCACCCTTCGAGTTTCAACTTCGGTCCGTTTTGCACACAGATTGCATCCGTGGCATCCGCGGATGCAAACATTACCTCGCTACCGGTCCTTGCTCCTTTTACAAGGAAAACGCTCCGTGTATATACGGCCAGACTGGTTAGTTTGTTGCCCGTTCGTGTGTACGTGTGTGTCGTTTGTAATGGGGGTATGGCTGGTCGGAAGAGTGCATCGTTCGGGCGGGGGCCGGAGAAATTTGAGGTAAAGCCTGGTAGATGCTTTATTGGCTTTACCATTGCGATAAGGAGCGCCTGGGTTACCATGGAAAATAGTAATATAGGGAAAAGCGTCGCAAAACTGGATTCGAGAATTGACAGCCGAGCGAATTTAGTTCTTTTACGTTTCATTACGAAATTTATTCGTGGATCGTACCGTTTAAATGCTATCGATATTTTCCTTGTTAGTTGTAACGAAATTTCTCTTGTTTGCAATTTATTGTGTATTTAGTTGTTTGCTGTTTAGCCAAGAGTTCTATCTTAAATAAGTACGAAACACAGTATTTGATTTTGAGAAAGAATCTAGAAATATATCTCTGTATTTCTTTTAAAAGAATATTTTGAAAAGGAAAAAATCTAAGATAATGTTTGTATTTTTTGAGATAAGTTTTATTTAAAGAGAAAATTTTTTCATTTGAAAAAAATATTATTTATATTTAAGTACGAAAAATAATATGAGGAACGATATTCGATACATGTATAAAAACATAGATGATTTTAAACGATATTCTATAATCAGAATTTGATAGATACTCTAAAATTTCTTTCAAATTCAATTATAGATAATAAAATGAATTCTTTTTGTTGCACTTTGCTATTAACAAATGTAAAAATTGAAATAAATATAAAAATATGTAGTATAATAAAAGGAAAAGTACATTGCAAAAATATATTTTCTTAACAATAATCGCATAATAATACCAGAAATGAGAAAAGCAGCTGATTCTTTAAATTATTGGCATGATCTAATAATTAATTAAAAGTTAAGAAATTTTTAAATGCTTGTATTAATAATATAATAGGAATAAATCATTTATACTATGATAACTTAGGTTATTAAAGAAATACAACATAAATATTAATTTATTTAATAACGATATTAATGCAACATAACTAAAAATTAACAAACTATGTAAATGGCACTTATAAACAGTACTACATATGACAACTTTAATTGAATTGAAATAAGCAAACGTGAAGTAAAATTGTATATAATTTCTAAATTATTAATTATTGATAAGAATACAAAATTTAAGACTTTGAGTTAGCGTCAAGTGGATCTGATACAACAACAAAAAAAAAAGATATTCTTTTGTAAAAGAATATTTAGCTAACTGGAAATTTATTAAAGAAAATAAAATTGTATCGAAATTCTCGATCCTGGTACATAGGTAAAATCGGTGATAATCTCAGCTTTTTCAATACATATAAAACTTAACAATATCAAAAACTTCTAAACTATCTTTATTTCTTCACAATATTAATTTCTCTAAGTTAGTCAAAAGTAACGTCCAACTGTTGGAAATATTGATGTTTGGATTAAAAATGACGTAGATTAAACATTTCATTGATACGAAAATCCAAGCTTTCGCTCAAGCTTACCCGATTGACGTCTAGAATTGGATTTGAAAAGTGTAGAATGTTGTATCACCGAACGAAATCTCTTGATTTTCTCATTCTGTCACGAGGAATTTGCCTGAAAGATTTTCGACTTCAGTCGACATGTAAGATGTTCCAGATATTAGGAATGTGGACAAATTCGTCACACGTTATCTTATTTCAAGCAGAAATATCTAATTATCCATAATTTACATTGAATATAATTTACATGGAATATAAAACATAAAAATAGAAAATATAAAAATTCAAACAAATCAGAAATACCTAAATTAAAACCAGACTACTTATTGTTAGACTCTTCTGTATTTTATATATATATATATATACATAATACTGGCAGAATATTTTACATGGATACTATATTCGTACAATATACGAATTAATTAAATCTGAATTAAAGAATTTTTATAAAGTTAAACAAATCGAAAATACCTGAATCAAGCAATTTTAATTATCCAAAGATTACTCTATATCTCATAACTATAGTATCGATGGAATATTTTACACATTGTAATTTTATTCAAATTTATGTAATCCAATGAAAGAATTTTAATAAGCAAAGTCAAATATATCGAAAATATCTGTACTAAATCATCAAACGCTATACTATCTTTATATCTTGTCTAATCTGTAATGCCGTATTAGGTTTAATTGACTTTAACTGAAAAAAAAATTAGGACTATTTTTAATACAATGTTATATCTGTTCTTCTTTTCTTTAAATGAAATCTGAATTAAAAAATTTTAAGTAAAAATCCAAATAAATTGAAATTGAATTAAAGAAATATAGTAACAAATTGAAAATATCTGATTTAAAAAATGTCAATAATCTATTACTCTGTATCTCGTATGTATTGTATAACTCAATCGATGTTATATTTTTATTCGTAAGTTTTAATAGGAAACCTCATTAAGTTGAAAGTAAATTGGAGTAATGTCAAGGGAAAGAGATATAGTAAAAACCGTTGGAACAGTATAGAACATTGAATGGCAGATGTCACGTGAATAATAGATTAACGGTCAAGCACTCCCTTTAATCCTCAGATTATCTAGTTTAATATCGCGGTGCGATCGGAGCCTGGACGAAATTAAGCTGACCGATCTTGACTGATGAACTTTTTTTTCCCGTTCGTTTACATAAATCAAACGTCGTATACGGATATCAATAACTTTTCTCACAATCTGGGTTAAATAACTTCTGCTGTTTCATTTAGCTAAATGTAAAGTTATATGCGTCCAAATGTGCGCATTCAACGCGTCATTTGATAAATGGAACAACTTCGTAAATGAAAGCAGAAATAACACCGAATTTAAATAATAGAAAAAGAAACGGTGTACTTGAAATATTTTAAAACGGTGATCATTATTATAGCTGATGCACCGGAAACCGGAACTGATACGGAACGTCATGGTAGATACAAGCAATCTACACCGTGTAATCTGTTACGAATGTTGAACAATCGTAACGACAGTTATTTCGAGATTTCTGTTAAATAGGTTTTCAATCATAGTTGCCAGTTTTAAGTCGGCACGTTTAATCCTCTATAGAATTTCGTTACTAAGAAAAAAAGTTATCAGTTAATTGCAGCTGTTTACTCTAATTTAAAACTAACAATAAGTTATTTGATATTTTTTAAGTGTGCAAAATAAAATTTTTAAAATACGGATATGTGGCTACGTAAGTTTCCAATTATATAATGTAATAGAGGGTTAATACTTGTAATTAAATATATGAAATTAGTTGAGAAAGATATTTACATATTATATAGAATAAGATATTATGTTATATTAGAATAAGATTATTATTTCTTCAGATAAATATTATCCTGAACTGATATTGAATTGATACTATGTATTATATTATCGATTAAACTAATATTACCTTGAAGTTTTCCGTTCATTTTTATTTTTCAAATCTTTCTCAATTTCTAGTGTTTGCCAAACAAGTCCACTTGTTATCTTTCATTATATTATTTGCTATGTTTTCGTATCTAAAACCTAATGAACATTTCTACTTGAACTGTCTGTATATAGGTGAAACCATACATGAGTCATGTATGAGATTCACGTATACATAGAAAAGATAGAATACCGAATGTAACAATTTATGTTCGTGTAGGAGAACAAGTAAGAACAGCGAAAACAAATGAGAAGCACCGAAATTTCACAGATATGTTAACCATGAATGACGTTATTACTTATTCGTCATCGCTTATGCTAGCTACAAATTAATTCCTTGGAATCGTATAATCTGAAGCCAAAATCAACGGAAGTATCGTCCATGTTATACGTCCCCCGAATGTTGATCCCTTTGATCTAACATTATCAGATAAATATCAAACATTATTATCTAACATTATTAGATAAATATCAAAATTTTATAACTAAATTATAATCAGCTACAAGGATAAAGATTTTGTATTTTGTAAATACAATCTGACTTATCACTTATTTTAAATTTTTTTATTTATTGATTAGAAGATAATGCTTTGTGTATGCAGGTAAATTTTAATAAATATGTATTTATCTGCATTAAATATAATTAATTTTACTTTCGAAGTATTTCTATCTGTAATGATATTGCTAAGAGATGATTAATTCACGAAAAAAAAAATTTCATTATTACAGTTTAATATTTTATTTTATACTTAATATATTTTACTAAGAAACAATGTTTATCGTAATCTATGTAGATCATTTATAGACCATTTATAGACCATTTAGCATTGGAAATTTTATAAATAATCTAATTTTGTACATAAATGTTTCTTCTTTGTTAAATTGTAAATAATATTAATTACTATAAGCATTATGATTTACTACGATAAAAATATAAGGTATTCTAGAATTATAGTTTGTCTATAATTAATATAAATTAACTTATATAAATATAAATTATATAATATAACATAAATTTATATACATAATTATATATGATATTATTAATTATACATAATTATATATGATAAAAGTAGAAAAAAATGACCTATGCTTAAATATAAGCAGTTGTATTTTCTATAACTTTTACACATGTAACAGTAATTTATAATAAAAAATGTACATTATGTGAATTTATATCTATGTACTGCATTAATGAGATCGAAAATGATCGAATAAATGCAAATTTGGTGTGTTTATGCGCTTACGATTTGAGAGCATCTAAATATTACAGAATACGAGGAGAACATTTGTGTTATTATACTATAATACGATATATACGATACTATAATAATATATTTTATAATAAATCTTTTTTCTTGCCATAAAAAATACCATTTTACTTTCTTTATAAATATTTCTGTATTTTTATTGGCCAAAAATAATATAATAAGACAAAAGTATTTCAAAGAAAAATATTCAGTGAGACAAGAAATATATTTCTACAGAAATATCGTTTACCATGGAATATAAAATAAAAAGTATATATAAATAAACATTCTATTGTTACGTAAATATTCGTTTTCTCATCATCTCTGTTCCATGCACATGTATAAATTTTCCTAGGAATTAAGAAAATTCACAGCCAGTATTAAGAAGTATGTCAAGCTTAAACTGTTTCCGCGAAATAGTTTTTACAGAAGCAGATCGCAAAAAACGGAGTGACGCAACTGGATGGATACAGGAGGACAAAACCATGATTGAAGAAAGGACAATCGAAATCTTTGTGAGAGATCTTAATTCTCCTTCTTTCGGCCCCTGGTCCGTGACGCCCGCGACCAGGCGTTCCGCGTAGCGTGTTGCAGATACACAGGTGCAACGGTGTACGTGCATCTTGTCTCTAGACACACCCCCGGACTGAAAATGGTACAGCTAAGAAGAGCGGGGTATATGGGAAAACTAGCTCCCGGACTGGAGAGGTGGGAGTCGAATTATAGAGAAGGCGAGAGAGGGAGAAAGGATCAGAGACACGAAAGGGACAAACAGTAACTATACTTGAAGAGAGAAAGAGAAAAGCAGATATAAGTAGACATAAGGCGAAAGGGGTGAATAAGAGGAAGCAAGAGAAAGTAGAAGAGAAGACAACGGGGATCGAAAGACCGGGGTAACTTTTAAGGAAAATGTAACGGAGAAAGAGAGGAAATAGATGAAAGGACGACGGAGGATAAGAAAGAGAAAGATCGTGTCGGATGAGCAAGAGAGCGAGATAGAAGATATAGTAGATCGTAGGAGAGAAGAAGAAAAAAAATGAAGATAGGATAGAGTGAAAAAAGAGAGCGAGAAGGAGAGAGGGAAGGAGAAGAGACAGAAAGAGGAAAGAGAGAAGTGGGAAACTGCACGGATGAGGAAGGTAGTTCCAGAGGGTTTGAGGGTGAACCATCCGAGTGAGGACCAGGATAGTCCTCGACGGTGGGCGATGGTAGCTGGCGAGGTGGTGGGGTGACAGCGACGGCGGGTAGGGCGTCGTAGGGGCAGAACCAGCGCCGCGACGCTTCGACACGCACAGTTGCGGCTCGAACGCCGTCCCATGTGAACGTGTTGTTCCCGGTGGTTCGTGTATTCCTTTTTTTTTCTAGCATCGTGCATAATGTTCACGACTTGTTCTCATTCTGATCGGGATTTCGGAAAGACATGATCAAAGCCATTGACCGCGAGAATCTCTTAGCTCGCGTTTCGCCACGGGAATGGATTTTTTTTCGCAATCGGCGGGAATTGAGGTTAAGTTTTCGAAAAAAAACATGACTGAGAAGTAGTGTTCATTGAACGATGTCGTACGATTAACAATCGTGAGATCGTTTTAAGATTAAATCCGTTATCAATCGTTCGGAGTGATTTTTTAACGATGATATTGAAACTTTCCGAGCTCGACGAGAGTTGATCGATCAAGCCGATTAAGACCGAAGGATCGAAGATTGATTCTGATTTAGTGACAATTTTCGCTTAATCGACAACATGTATTGTTAAACTCTTTCACGAAGGTTGACAAAATTCCTGCAGTGTTTTGGAAACGATTTTTACCAGTGCGAATGCTATTTATCAATATAGTGTTTCTATATGAACTACATAGTGAACTTTTACTGCAAAAAAAGTAATTGCAATAATAGATAGAAACTGAACTTTTGTACTATTGACGTAAAATCCCGCATACACGGGCTGCTTTCACTGAATTTCCATGTACTGTCGCAAACACGTGCGTGCAGAAACATTCTTTGCAATCTAGTCGTAAGTGCACGCAGTCGAATTGTCCGACTTGTTACTGATCCAATCGATTTTATCATTCGAACATCAGAATATTACCAATGACGACGCGATAGAAACAATCTTCCGTTGTAAGAATATACTTGAATGTAATTCAATTCAAACAAAATCTGAACCAAAGTGTATACCCCGTATTAGAATGTGCATCTATGGCATTGACATTATTGACATTAAAAATTATCAACACTTAGAACATGAATCGATATTGTGATTCGATCATTACGAAGTATTATTTATATTTACAAGGTACATAGCGGAGAAGGTGTAACGATTTTGAAATCTAATTCGTTGGTAATTAAATTTTGAGAACGAGCATCGATCAGTGAAAATAATCGAAGCGATAAATGTCAGTGAAAAATTGAAAATGGCGGCGACTTCCGAGTCCCAGGATAATTATTGAGGAACTCTTTACAAGGGAATGGATTTTCAGAGCGCTATGGACACGTTTGTAGAGGCATGGATGGCTGCAAATACGAAAACAGATCAAGTACAGGTAAACCGTACAATTGTTTATCGATGATAATTTCAAACGAATGACCATTAAAGTATTTCATTTCTGATATTCATATAAAAGAAACGTAACACCGTCTTGACATTGGCATCTGCGAATATAACGTCGTTGAAAAGTAACCCCTTCTAACATTACACAGCCAATTGGCCACCCTACCAATTTCTGCCCTCTTAAGCACTTCAACTTGCCACTAAGCTAATTCCCCGATATCAATTTGCCACTTTCCGTTATATCTTGGCGAATTTACTTACATAGCAAGAAACTTAAAAATTGTTTAAAATTTCAAAACAAGTAACGCCAACTTTTATATCGTAAAAGGAAAACTTGCATTTATTTTACTTTATATGTAAAATAGGAAATAGTTTATATACACATATTAAACATAAGTTAGTATAATTATGATGATTGAAAAGAAATACTTTACCTTTATATAAATATTACTTATTTAATATTTTAATTCTAATTATTTCTTATTTAATATTCTAAAAAAATTGTTTGTTTAATTGTCGAATATAATATTAATAGTCCATTAGTTTAAAATAGAAGTGTTACATAGGAGGTAATAATTATTAAATAATTATGATAAATAAATACCAAATAACTTGAATTTAAATTGAGAATAATCTTTCATATTTAGACATACAAATTATTCAAATGGGTATATTACTATGATTAATTTAAAAAAATTTTTAAATACGATACTATTTATTTTGCTTGCTAACTTGGTGAGTGTTTTAAAATTTTTACTCATATCACAGCACTTCGAGAAGATTCGTTAACTAAATTGTCACATTCCACGAAACGTTTAATCAGACAAAGTCGAAGTAGGTTGTCAAAAGTACCAAGTATATAGATTCGGTACTCTAAAATTTCAGAACGACAACCGGAGTAGTGTTAAAGGTGGTAGAAGTGGTAGAAAGGGTTGGGAGATAATCCTTGGTAAAACCACGGATCGTATGTGTTGCGTGGACGGACATATGCACTTTACACGTGTACGTACGGGGGGTCACGGGTTCTGACCACGATACGGATGTGCCCCTGCCTTCTTCCTGTGCTACGACCACGTTCACGTTCTGGCATTCAGTACAATAAGACCACATCTCCATTGGCCAGTCGATCTCTCGATCGTCAGAAACTTCTGATTTTCATTTCTGACCTAGATATTCTTGTGTTTTTCCGACCTTGGTGTAGATACCAGACTCTACCATCTTGGAAAGTCATATCATTCCCTTTAAAAATTTCACTTTGTTCGCAAACAAAACAAATGACATTTAATTTGTACGTAGATGATACATAAATATCTGTGTATTTGTCACACAGACTCGTTATATACTTTTTCCAGTTATCACTAAACTGCGAATTTTATCATATTTTTTACAGTTCTACGAACTTGAATAGAAACTTGTCTCGTCAATTAAATGTTCTGATAAATTTCTTTTTTTGGATATTTTATATAGTGTTCTTTATTTATTATTTTACAGTCTGCAATTTAGTTATTATTTATAATAAGACTTGTGTATTTATAAGAAATTTGAAGTTGAATTATAATATTTATCAAACGAAATAAATTAGTTTATTTACATTTATTTACGTCCCAATACCTTTAGTTATATTCATGAAAATATAAAAATGCACGAAAATCTGCAATGTACTTATAATACTCATAATTTAATTATAGTTTATAAAATAATGAAATATTCAAAGTACAATATTAATTATATTCAGTATATGAGACAAGTTTCTATTTACGTTTCATACGTTTACAAAAATCTTTTAAATTTAGCGTAAGAGAAGTGTACATTACTTCGATTTGTTAAGCAATCGTAAGATTTCCTGTTTTAGAATCGTTCACTTTCCCAGGATTACGAATAATCTGTATTTTTTCTCAAAAAACACAAGAACAATATTCCGATTCTGAGGATTCTGAGTAGTATTATATGGGGTTTGTTAAACATCCAAATCGGCCCTTCCCTTCCTACGATTCTCTTCCTACGGTGTAACAAGCATTTGGCTTCCGCTGTTAAAAATTGAAGGGAAAATATAGAGGAAGCAACTCTATACGTAATACCAACGACAGGGTAGTTTCGTATGCAAATAAATCGCGAGTTTTTCTTCACAATAGAAATATTAATAAGTTACGTAGGTACATATCTATCATACATACATACATACATACATACATACATACATATATATATATATAAGTTGTTCATAAAATTAGAAGGTTTGTAAGAATAGATATATCTATGTATGTTACATAAAACAGTGTGAAGTTTTATTACTACTATATTTTGAGACATATTATGATTATATTGGTTAAATTTGAAATAAATCTAAATATATATACATATAGAAATTACAAGATATTTAATATAAATATACATTCCACATAAATTGCGAAAATATTTAAATTATATGAACTTCAATATCCAGTGCAATCATCTTTTACTTATATTAATACTTATTTTGAGTTTGCTATTTCTGTTGCGTAGTACTAATTTTTTATTACGTTTGCAATAATTGTTTTATAATTTTTATACACATGTTCATGATTTTAAATTTTATCAATATAATTAGTGTTATGAGTGTTAGCCAAATTTTAAAATGTTTTATATATCACATATTTACTTAAGTGAATGCCAATGAATTTAAAATATAAATTAGTTATCTATTTATTGCTTGATAGAATTAAGCAATGAGACTTTATGTGCATAAATATAAAAAAATATTTAAGTATATATAGATATTATAAAGAAATATTGTAATTTTATCGATCTTAATTTCTAAAAAAGTATATCAGAAACAATGCTTTAAAAAAACAAATTGCTACTAAATAATATTTCTAATTATTAAAGAATTAAAGAATAGACACAACAAAAAGTATAAAGTATAATAAAGTAAATAGAATTATAATGCTGTTCATTCATTCGCACAAGAATGGTGTTGTATGAAATAAATGTTCTATATATTTAATATTTAAATTATAAATTTCCTGTTTAGATAATATGACGTTTAATATAAAAAACATTATATCGATTTTCATAAGTTTCCTTTTTTCTTTTATTTAATCCATTTTTTTTTTTTATTAATCATTTCTTCACATTTGTGATTACTGTGGTTGAAATGCTTATAATTGCGTTTTCAGTTTCCTGAACTTAACAATGATTTTTATTAGAGTAATTCCAATTCGAACGTCAATGTTTTACGTATGAAATGAGGAATGAAAATGTCTAAATTATACTATAATATACTATGTACTCTTTGAATAAGCATCTATTTCTTGAAAGCATTATTCTCACTCAGAAGTTTTAAGACATTTTCTATTTCTATATTTATTATTTATTATTTATCATAGTATTTATATTCCTTGTGTTATTTAATTTTTCCAACATTGAAATGTAGCGCTTAGTTATTTATTCCGAAACTTAATTTACGCTCTTTGTATACATATAAACGTTTATTTTTCGTGAAGGTGTATGTATGTATTCTATAAAACTAAAGGGTTAAAGCGGTAACTTAACGGGTTTGGTAGCTTTCAAGATAACAGAAATACATATTCGGTGTTCCAAAATTCCAACGACGGGAAACAGATTCCGGTAGCGGAAAATGCGTCCTTGCCGGTATTGCACGGCAGAGTGTACCATGCACGTACACCGAAGCTACGTGCACTCGAAAGTGCGTACATGTAACGTCCGAGGATAGGTTGAGGCACGCATGGTCACGGTATTTGACCACCCCTGCTACCGGAATGATTGTAATCCATCTATCCGGCCGCCGAAGCCGATACATCAAATGCACATAGAACTTTTCTCGTTCTTTTTTCTACCAGTCGCTTCACCTAAGTTTTCTGTTCGGTTATCTCTCGCATCGAACACACCGTGACTATCTTGTTAATATTTATGGCGGTGTTAATATTTAGTTTTACATCGTACGTCGTTTGTCTAAAAACTGTAACTGTTGATAATTTATTTCTGTTAAAAAGAAAAACATTTTATCTCTCCTTGGTTAAACTATGATCAGCTGAAAACGCGTCATCGATTGATAATGATCTGGAGTAATCAAATTTCGTCAATCTGCTACAAGCAAACTGCGAAGTTTTGTATGAATTGATATTTTCTAAAATGTAATTAAAAGAAGCAGAAATTTTACGTACTAAATAGGTGGTATATGTAGAATAGAAAGTGTTATACTTTGGATATTTTATTATGTTATTATATTTTTCATATATATATATTACATAAAATTATATTATATTGTATATTATATTCATTCTGTGGAACTTTACACATTGACATCACTAAAATCCATAAAAATCTGCAATATAGCAATAAGTATCGTTCATTATCTCCCTTCATTGGATAAAGTTTTTTTTATGAAAATGATATTTTCATGAAACATAAATAAGTAAAATTAAGTACAATATAAATATATAATAATAATGTTTTAAAAATTGAATTATATTTTTATTTTAATAATAGTTAACAGTACGGAAAATATCGAAATTGTAACGGATAAACATTTGAACAGAAAGTTTGAATATATAGATATGTACAATTTTGAAACACTCGCAGTGTGTAGCGATTATATCAATTTTGTTTAGTGCACGATTTAAACAATATTCTTCTTGTTTCGCGTATTCTGTTTTTTTTTTTTTTTGTTTTTTTTTAGAAATGATTAGAAGACAGTGTACATCTGGTAGTAGAATGAGCAATTTACGTAACGTAGTCGTGGACGTATCAATCCATGGATTATCTACCACGGGAAGAGGGCCAATTATTGTACGTGGATATTGGCCATCTGATATTTCGATAAGCCTAATTAGAATATTGCACGATTAATGTAAACTACGGAGACATTTAATTCCATCCTATCGATATTGGGTAAAAACAAATATTAGATCGATCGGTGTTATTCAATCGCTAATCTTTTGTCCGAGGAAAAGGAGAAAAAAAATTTCAAAGTACTTTGTTTTTACAAAATAGCTTTCGTTGAAAGCGATTTTATAAATTAAAAGATGAAATTTCATCATTGATTTAGGGCTTGTATACGCAGATATAGAAGAGATATAAAACGTAGAAAACCAGTTTATAGAGTGTCGCCGACTTGTAAACTGGTATTTCGGTTAATAAATATTGGAACATTATATTGATAAAGGTAGTCGGGACGTAACATTCGGGAATTAAATTAAATGTTTCGTCGATTGAGTGTTCTAAATACATGAAATGAAAAGAATTAGCTCGTTCCGATTAATTAATTAATAATCGAAAAGATTTTTTTTCTATTCTATTTTATATGTGTGTTGCTTCCCAACTTGAAAAGTTTCCATGATGATTAATATCGTAATAAATAAATTATACCTCATATCTTCTTATTAAATGACATTTGTATGAAGCAGTGTGAAAATAATAACGAAAGCATAAATAATATTTCAAATTTAAATAACAACTGGCAAGCAAATATATAATATATAAATTGTGATCAATGTTCCGTATTTTGTATTTAGATTATTACTAAAACATATTATAAATAACAGAAAATATTGATATCTAAATACAGATATACTTGCAGATTTATCATATAATTTACTAAATAATAGGTAAAATTAAAGAAATAACACGAAATTTGGAATACTGAATACGAATTTTAAAACGCATTAAAATTAAAAGTAATGAAATGCTAAAATATACTAAAGTACAAAAAAGTAAAGTATTAAAATTATCAAATTCAAAAAATAAAACTAAATAGTAAAATGAAGAAAATAATATTATATAAAACTTGAATGGAATTACCGAAAAGCGAAAAAAAAATTCTAAAAAATAAGTTGAAAAGACACTAAAATTATTAAAAATACTGAAAATGTTATTTGATAATAAAAGTACTAGAAGTAAAAATAATATCATAAAGTGAAAAATACTAAAATATATTGGTATTATCGATTCTAAAAAATAAAAATAAAAGGTAAAATTCAGGGAAATAATATGAAATTTGAGATATATAAATATCAGATTTGGAAAAAGGATTTTTTCAAAGTGTTTATTTAAAGTACTTAATTAGAAAATTCTAAACTACTACAATTATCGATGAGTATTGAAAAAAAATTCAAGAAAATAACATGACAAAACATTGTATAATTTACACTTTGGAAGATTTAACACAATAAAACGTCGGAAAACTTAAAAATTCTTCAAGATGATAGGAAGACGTATCAATTTAGAAGATTATTGAAGTTGACGGGGAATACTCTGAATGGGACCTACTATGTTCAATTGCCAAACATTATAGGCCGACCATTTCTAATTCGAACTTACGTAAGCTCGTTAGAAAAACGTGACAGAAATCTAGTCGCAAACAAATTCACGGAATTTGTGGGTACTAACCTTTAGTCGTTAGAGGATCAGGCAAAATTTTAAATTGGTCGGCGATTAAGGTTATCGTCTTAACGGGAAACACTAACAGGAAACGTCGTCGACGCATATCTATTACACCCGGTAGATAAGTTGATCCATCGATGTCGAACCGTTGTTTACGATGCTAGTATTAATTTGTTGCATTTTGCATACAATGCAATTTAATTCGAATTTTTGTTGTTCGTCGTTTCTCGGGTTAATAGTTACTTTCTTCTTTTTATTAACAAGAGAATTAGCCTCCAATTTGCTTGGTATAATTTACGAAATTCGAAGTTTATGAGAAACGACATCGGTATTCAGGATAATTAAAAATGTGATAAGGTATATTATTTATCATATACGATATGATAAATAATTATCAATATGAAAAATACATAATTGTGTTATATATACATAGAAAGATAAAAAGGGTAATTTAATTAATTATTTAGATCAATGAAATTTGTAAAGATTTAGAAATGAGTTTTTGTGCTTAAACTATAGTTACAATTAATTAATTCTATCTGAATTTGTCGTCGATTAATATCTACAGCAATATTCAAATTTATTTTGTATTTTAGGAATAAATCTCAAATTTCAAATAAATTGTTTTTAAGAACAGTATTAAAATCAACCAAATTAGAATTTCATTTTGCAAATTGAATTTTTATATTTAAACTATATCTGCAAAATTTAGATGTAACTAATTCTGTCAAATTTGTCGCTAGTGCAATAATACTTATACTTTATATTTTAAATATAAATTTCTTTTTTTTAAATATATATAAATTATATAATATTCAATTAATAAATTTAAGTTTTTTTTTTTAATATATTCAAATCAATGAAATAAAAATTATCCTTTATAGAAATTTAAAACTGAATTCCTATACTTAAATTATATCTACAAAATTTAAGAACAACTAATTAATTTTATTTTAAATATAAATCTCTGTCTTTTTATTGAGTTTTTAAAAACAACGAAATCAGAATTTCTTTTGTAAAATATGAAATTGAAATTTTATATTTGAATTATAGTTATATTCTATCGAATTTATTATCGATTAATACAATATCTGTATTTACTTCATATTTTGAATATAAATCTCTAATTCATTCTAAAAACAATATTCAAATGAAAATTTCCTTCTGTAGAGATTTAAAATTGACTTTCAATTATTAAACTATACCTATAAAACTCAAGGACAACTAATTAATTTTATCAAATTAATTTTTACACTTGTACAAAACAAAATATTCACATTTAAATATATCAAATATAAATCTTCGTCTCCTTCTTTAATCTAAATATAAATTTCTTTTCAAACATAAATCTCTTATCAAATTTTTGAAAACAATTTTCAAAAATCAGAAAGACGAAGTACAATTAAGTAATCAAAAAAAATTATACGAATCTTTCTCTAAACTCTTCTCTCGAATTTTTCAAAAATCAGGAAGATGAAGTATAAAACTTAAGGATCAAGAATATTAAAAGATCGTACAATTGATAAACGGGTAATTGTCAAATTTACGTTGAAAGTTGATAAGACATAACGAAGGAACATGAACGCACCTTTGGCAGAGTGAATGGTGCATCCCCTTTCGCCGCACGTCGAAGCTACTGTGATATCACTTGGGGCGTTAGCCGGATAAGCCACTAACCCCATCCACCTGTTGCCTTTTCTTATGCGTTCCCGCTTACAGGCCCGCGTTTCATCCTCATTCCTCGCGTGGAAACGAACCAAGGCAAGCTCATCCTCTTCCAATCCACTCTTACCTCCAGAATCCGCCTTCCTCCCTCATCCAACCGTTCTATATACCGGTGTCAGGCTTCTGCTCCTTTCCTCTCCCCGCTGCCTCTACGGTGTCCTCGTCGGCCTTTCCTCTTCCACGTTTTCCTTCTTCTCCACCTCTGTCATCGTTCGATTCTTTTGCTCCTTCATCTCTTTCTTTCTTTCTCTTGTCTCTCTCTCTCTGTCTTTTCGGTCAAATTGTAGCTTCTCACTCTCGCAGCTAAGCCCGGGTCTTCAGCGGTCTGACGTGTTTTTTGCGAGTGCATACCTCGAAGCAGCTCCCGAAACAGTAGCTGGTACCCCGGTACAGTCCGAACCAGTGAAAAAATCAGCGACCCGAACTTGCTCCTCTCTCAAGTGCCTATATCTTAAGTGCCGATCAACACCGAAACTGTCGAATATTTCTTCGATCGTTTTCTTGTGATCGATTATTGCATCGAGAGATTTATTTTATGAATCTACGTGGATGATAAAATTATCAAAGGTATTTTACAAGAACAATGTCGTCTTTATTCGTTTAATACGAATTTTAAAGTATCCGAATGCTGTGTTTCTCGGTTAATTATTTCGTGAAAATATTGGTTATTGTTTACTTAGTATTAAACTTGATGTTATGGTACAAAGAAAGAAAAATTGCGGAAAATATAAATTTAGATAGATAAATAGATAGCCAGATAAAATAAATAAGACAAAGAATAGAAAGACATGATCAAGAATAATAAAGAAATAATAAAAGTACAAACAAAATTAATATTGTTACAAAAATATATGTTATTATGAACAGATACTAAGATAGTTTTACATTCTGTTATTATACCTCGTGAGTGGGCATTTATATCTAATCTTTAATTTTATGGTGTAACGTAAAGTTGGATGTTAAATTTTAGACATAAAAATTAAGAAATATGTTTCGTTCCATTATGTTTCAAAATATGCATTATTATTTCAAAAATGTTTTGTGTAACATTATTTTGACTGTCATTTAACTTACACTTTTTGTTTACTCACAAAAGATATATTTTATTTGTCATAGTTTTAAATATACAGAAAAAACTAAGGCACTTAATGCTAAAAAATCCATAAAAATGTGATAACTTGACGAATTTGTCTACAAAGATTGTTTAATTTGGCTGCTAATAAATTTTACTTATCCATTAACACGTTGACTGTTATAGTGCTTTATCAAATATCGATGATATACAAATATTTTAAAATCAGTAAAATAAGATGAATGACATCAACAAAAAAGTAATATAGATATTACTATAAAATACTATAAAGTATATAAATAAATATAAATCCATTATATAATATAATCTATATATTATAATAAAATATTATAAAGTAGTATAAAAAAATAAAATAAAATAAAAAATGTGCTTTCACTTTTCTAAATAAATTAAAATATTCCGCCAGATAGGCGTAAAAAATTAGTGTATTAAGAATTAACGCTGCGTTAATACATGTCATTTACAATTTTTTTTGCTCAATCATACCTATTATCAATTTTTATTTTTTAATAATTTAATAATTTTTTTAAATTGTATTTTGATGTAGTTATGAAAGGAAATTTCAAGGTTTCACTTAATATCTATTTTTCCATCATATATTTTCTACATATATTGAAGTATTTATAAAATTATTGCTTGGTGGTTTAATAAATAAGATAGATATCATTGATCAAAAGATAAAATTAAATAACATAAATAACTAATAAAAAATGCGCTTCAGTTGCTTTTTTTTATAATAAAATAATATTTACTAAAATATATAATAATTAAATTTCGTGAATAATTATTTTCGAAAAATTAAATAGTTAATGACAAGAATAGAATGACAAAGAGAGCGTAATACGTTACATTTATAGTTCTTTTTTTCTTATTATTTATAATCAGTTTGTGCAATTATCATGCAAAATATATTACATTCTATACTTTACAAATATACATAGTAGGGCACATTTGTGACAAAAAGAACCTACTTCATCTATTCTATCGCCTTCGTGATAAGTAATATATATATACATATATATATATAAAAGTAAAAGAGGAAGTTTGTAATTTACTTATTCTTGGAAATTGAGGAAAATTCCAGTCTATAAAATATACATTATGATTTTGTCATTTTCAAGTATATGTAGAATTTAACTAAATGGAATTGCGCGAAAGAAAGTAAGATTATGTCAAAAGTGACACGATTAAAACCTACTGATTCAATACCATTTATCTTAGATTTTTGTAAAGTCTCGACAATCCAATCTAATCTAATACTGAATCTATTAATTTACTAATAGCAGTAATGGTTACATCAGAATGGGTTTTCATAGCTTATTAAAAACATGTTTCGTATAAAATAAATATTTAAATTATTAAAAAAAAAAAATATTAACACGTATTGAAACTATTTAATTACTTACTCGTAAAATATAATGCTGAGTCATTCTTTATTTTTAATAGATATTTATGTTAATAGATATCTCTTTATTTGTTTATTAGTTGTTTGATTTTTTATTTGATATAATATTCTACAACTTAGATTTTGTTTAATAGTACTTTATTTTTGATAGAGTTTATTTTTACAGTTTTATTTCTTTATTCATTTATTCTCTATTGATATTTTCTTTTTTTTTTAGTTTAATAGATAGTTGAAAAAAACATGAAATTAACGAGGATTTAGTGAATAATTATTTTTTGTAAATTAGAATAGAATTAATATTTTTTATAAATGAGAATAAAATTTATATTTTATATCAAAAATAAAAAAATTAATAAAAGCAATATTCTTATTACATACAAAGTTATTGAAATAATAGTTCTGCGTAATAGAGGTTGCATAAAAGAACAAATTATTACTAATTTACACTATTGTACGATATGCTGTTCTATATATAAATAATATTAAATATACTATAACTTATACTAAATGTATGATGTTAATCAATGTTTTGCAGTGAATTAACTTTATTTATAATATCGATATGAATATCAAATTGATTCATATTCATGAAGTTTAGATTTATTTATTCATTACGAATTTTAGAAAACAAGAAGAAGTTTGTAAAGTTTGAAAAAAGTGTGTAAAAGTTTGTTATAAAAAGGAAGATTATTGACATTTTTACAAATAGAAAATAAGTTTGCTAATTAATAAGTTTGTAGGAAGCTTTTTCTCAGAATAACTGTCAAAATCATTTATTTCTTATTATAGAAGAATATTATTGACTGATTATGTTTGCAAATTATAAAATTCAGATATATGATAGGTTTCTCAAAATAAATTTATCATATTTTTTTAAAAATTATGAGTCCTGTGTATTTTATCTTTAATCTATCATCTTGATTTCAGATAAAATATTAAAATAAGTATTAAAATAAAAAATTAAAATATTAAAATAAGTAAATAAAATTAATTCGAATTCAAAGTTATTTTGTTAAACTTGTTCGTATAGAATTGTATCAATTTGTAAAAATTAGAGAAATAAAACACAAGTGTTTATTATGAATTCACGAATGTAGTAATTCTCCGATAATCTCAATGCATGTAAGGATAATGGCAAATAAAAAAATTGAGAGTAAGCAGTATAGTTACATGGATAAAGATAATGAGGATTGAGTACGAGGGGGTTAAACGATTTCTTGGTCGATTTGATCATGCAGTTCCTCGGAAGCGTCATTGGCGATCCAATTTTCAGACAACGAAAACTGCCACGCGGTACATTTCGCACTTCGGCCGTAGTGTAGGATTGTCGCATTCTGGGCCCACTTGACCCTCGTTGACACAGTGAACGGCTTAGCCGTTAGTGTTAAGTTCAGTTCACTCATACATAAATCTAAGTCCGCGCTTATGCCTTAGCTGGACGTTGTTGGAATTGAGCACGTGTTCAGATTTCATCGACGACAATACTTAGATCATCCGGCTCATTCGATACGACCGAATCGTCGCGGATTCGACTATGTCACGGAGTATCGTCTTATCAGAATTAATGACACAATTATTACGTTGCTCTCCTTATGTCTATTATTAAACTGCACGATTAATTCACAGCTATCCCTGCGTTTGCTTTTTACGCGAGCCATTTTTATGCATACGCTGAGAATTCTTGGCCGTCGTTTATATTTATCGCTTTATTCGCACAGAAGCTCATTATCAATAATCTCAATCCATTCTTTTTTTTTTTGGACCGATCGAAGTTATAAGTTTGAACGAAATTTGATGAAAAAATCTTTATTAATATGTGATTTCTTGTTTAAGTTTTATATTAAGTTTAAAAAGTTAATTAATAAATAATAATCATCTGATATATTATAAATAATTTTTGAAAGCAAGATTAATACTAAAAATATCGACAATTAAAATATAAAACTTGTATTTAGAGAAATGATGCAATAGAAAGTTTATAATACAATAAGAAATAATTTTTATTCACATATTTTAAAATTGTTCCAATCTCCAAATATGTATTATCTTTCTTAATTTGTGAAATTTCTACAAAATTAAGAATTGATTTTATTCATTAATTCTAATGTTAAAATATAAAAATCGTAACAGGATTTTATTTACATGTAATTTTACATAGTTATAACATATAGTTTGTGGAGATAGATTAAGAATTACTTTTTTCAATATACACCAGATATCTTGGATTTTAATTGATATTTCATAATTTTATACATTTGAAAAATGTGTTGCTCCTATTATTAACTATTAAATATTTTTAAAAACAATTTATAGCATAATAATCGTAATTCGTAATAATTGCAATCCAGTTACATACATTATTTTTAAAAGCAAGATACATAGGAGATTCTATATATAATATATTATTGGGTTGTCCGGAAAGTTCGTGCCGATTTTGAAGGAAAATTGAAACGCAGAAAATTTAAATTTTAATATACATTTATTAAGTTATAGTATATAGATGCCATTCTGTTCTATAATCTTTCTTCATCTTTCAGGCAACTTGAAAATTCCGTCATTCCAGAATCTCTCAGATTTTTCAGTAAAAAACTTTTCTATGTGATTTTTTATCTCGACCAAAGAGTTGAAGTTTTTTTTCCATTAAGGGAATTTTGTAATCGAAATAGGTGAAAATCAGAGGGCGCGAAGTCTGGTGAATATGGTGGATGGGGTAAAATATCTCAACCGAGCTCTAACAACTTTTGTCAAGTTATCAAAGACACATGAGGCCGCGCATTGTCCTGATGAAATACGACGCCATTCCGATTCGCTATTTCTGGTTTTTGTTCAATTGCTGTCTTTAATTCATCTAATTGGGAACAATATTTCTCTGAATTTATCGTCCCGTTTATTTGGTAAAAGCTCATAATGCAGGATCCCTTTCCAATCCCACCAGAGCATGACCTTCTTTAAATGAAGACTGGCTTTTGGGGTGGCTAAAGGTGGTTCATTCTGCTTTCCCCAAGACTTTTTTCGCTTAACATTATTATAAATAATCCATTTTTCATCCCCCGTCACTACTTGCTTCAAAAATGGTGTCTCCTTGTTGCGTTTATAGAGCGAGTCGCAAATGGAAATGCGATCCATCAGATTTTTCTCCGTTAAATTGTGGGGAACCCATACATCAAAACGGTTTATGTAGCCAAGCTTCACAAAATGATCGTGGATGATGAATTTTGACATATTTAACATTTCTGCTAATTCACGTGTCGTATAGCGTAGGTTATTCTCGATTAGTATTTTAATTTGATCTTCATCTTTGGTGGAGGGTCTACCCGGGCGTTCTTGATCTTTAAGGTTGAAATCACCAGCTTTAAACCTAGCAAATCACTTTCGCACAATTCTTTCAGCTACAGCACCTTCGCCATAAACAGCGCATATTTTGTTTGTCGCTTGTGTGGCATTTTTGCCTTTCCGGTAAAAGAAAAGCATTAAATGCCTAAAATGCACTTTGTTTTCTTCCATATTCAAAGGCGTATAAAACTGACAAAAATTAACGTATCGTAACCAAATTGTTTTCCAAATATGCCTGAAGTACTGTCTTTTACAATATGTACGAGTGTCATTTGTTTTCAATCGTTCTGATATATTCAGACCTGTTCTTACGCCACCTACCAAAAATCGGCACGAACTTTCCGGACAACCCAATATATACGTAATTCCGGATTTGTATTATTTTGCATGATTATTATACGTACATTTTGTTTTACCGTGAATCTGAGAAATAAATGAATAATACTTAATATAATAATAAAGATTTTATTTGACAAAAGAGTAATAAATGATGATAATTAACGATTTTTAAATGCGTATATAATTGAACAACATTTTTTTGAACCATTTTCAACTTAAGTATTTTCAATTTGATAATTTTTTTCTAAAATCACGTTAATAATAATTTAACATCACATAAATTTAGATTATATTCTTGGATTATTCTGAAATATTGATATACCTACTATCTACGTTGCTATGCTATCTCCATTTGCAGTTGTATTATTCGCAACAATCAGTATTCATATCTGTGAGTATTCAATTATGAAATTTATTTTAGTTTTAACAAAATTTTCTATTGTATTATACTTATTGAAAAATTTGTAGCTTAATGATTTTATACGAATAATGTATATATTTTAACAATATATTTATAAGAATGCATTATAATCATATATTTATATATTTCCTTAAAATACATACTTATAATACTATTCATATATGAGTAACATTGATTTTTGCTTATTTTTGTTTATTTTACTCATCCACCTTTGCGAATTCAAGTTATACATTAATATAAAATTAAATATATTACATGATGTTATATTTTATGTTACATCCAATTTATTGTTAGTTATTATTTTGATATATTACTTTATTTTATTTATCTTTTTCTTTTATTTAGTATTTTATATAATATTTTTATATCCACTTCGTTAGTTATTTTCATGTTATAAAAGGATTAAATTACTTTATTTATTAACGAAAAAATGAAGAGGAAGAATACGATTCATATATGTACGTGAAATCCTGAAAACGATCGAACATAAATAAATAGTTAATTAGGAATTTGAATATTTTCATTTGCAGAGCCAAGCTTTGGCATTGACACACAAGGCCTCTCCACCTTCGAGGCCAAGCAGTGTGTCCTCGTTACCGAGAAGTCCTCAGTCTCACCAGTCCCAACAGTCTCAGCCACAGAATACTACTCAGCTTCCGCCAGTGCATCCTCATCAATCGCAGACACCCCTAAGTACGCCCCAGACACCGTTTATTGCGCACAATCAACACCCCAAGCAAGAAGCAAATACAAGCCCCAAACAGGAGGGATTCGATCTCAGCAAATCTACTCCCAGCACTGGTGAGTTTCCTTTACTTCTCTTTTCCATTGTCAATGATTGAGTCAAATCAAGTAAATTGCTTCACAATAATTTTTGATAGTCAATATTTTCTTTCTGTTGTTCAATTATCATTATTGTATAATAACTGACGTAAGTCAAATTAAGTAAATTATGTACATCGTTACAATTTTTGATAAATCTTTTTTTCTAATTGATAATTAGTCAAATTAAATTAATTTATAATAAAATAAAATACGTACACTTTTGTTCAAAAGTTTTATTCATCCTTTACATTTTGGACAAATTAAATAATTTTCATACATTATTCTAAGAAATAAGGATATTATAATTACAACTTTTTAATTATACATGTAATTTAATTTTAAATATTTCTAGATATAGGCAATTAATAAAGATTTCGGTATAATAATATTATGAGTAAAATATTTATTTACTTACTTGAGAGTATTTTATTTGAAATCTTTACATGCTTTAAATTTTTAAACAGAAATATATATTTTATAAAATACCTACATCTACTCTACATTATATATATTTAGAACAGTTATATGAAGTTTATTAATTAATGTCTTTTTACGAAATACGTTTTAGTATAATGTATCTTACTGTAAATTATTTTAATCATATCATGTTTATGGAAAAGAAGCAAGTTTTGTAATGTCACGTGTATTACATGTATTTTTTCGATATAAAGTTTTCATTTCTCGAAAATATTAAAAACAGCACACAATTTCGAAGTTATATGGAAAAAAGCACATCAAACATTTTTATTTAATTTATTAAAGAATAATATTGAGAGAGAGAGAGAGAGAGAGAGAGAGAGAGAGAGTTTTGTATTTTAGTGTTCAAACTTTGTTGGTATGTTCTCTAGACAAAAATCAAAATCAAATATCGTATAGAAGAAAGTCCGAAGTTGAGTTTCGATAAAAAATTACAAGAAAAATATGAAAAGTAAAGTTGTAGTTCATGTATTTATTTCGAAATATTGTTATCCATCATCGAAATGCACAATCGAAATTAATATAAAAATACTTTGGACTGAATTTTATATCAATTTTATTGAATTTCTTTACACGCAGTTTTGATTCTTGTGTTCAATTCATTTCGTATATTGTAAATTTTTGTTTTCAAAGATAATAAATATTTTTTCATAAGTAGATATAAAATGTAAGGTATGAAGATCTGGAAATCAGGAGATTCTTAACTAATTCATCGTTGAAATTAGGTCAAATTATGCAGATAGTTACTAACCTTCAATGATCTGAAATTGAGTAGATGTAATTTGAAGATTTTAATTTAAAAAAAGAAAAGATTTATTTGAATTGGATATAATTGGATATTTTTTATTTCTGTTTCATAATATTTTTTAACATTGAATAGTATAGACAATAGAATATCTGTAACTATATAAAAATAATATAATCCATAACTATAAAAAAATATAGAAATTTTTTGATTTGAGGCTTTGTTTTCAAGAAAGTTTGAAAATGTATTAAAGCAATTTTATTCATAGTCAATTTTCTTGAAAAAATTAAGGTTTAAATAAAAAAATTTTACTCTATACTTTTTACTTACTTTTATAGGATAATCGTTTAAAATCAATTGAATTCAAGTATATCCGATTTCCCGAAACGAAGCTTCAAAAATTTTATTTTGTATTTTTTTTTTTTTATTCTTCCATAAGGAATCATTTGCTCGCTTGACTCGGCTACACTTTCTACAGCGTAATAGCTCATAATTGTCCAGTTAATCCTCTGTTTTTTAGAACAATAAAAATAATCTGCCAATACTGTTCGAAGAACAGCGAAACTGTTAATGATCGTAACATAGAAGTTAAAGAACTTTGATTCCCTGTTCATAGGGCAAGTTTCCATCGAGAATGACGAAGACCTCGTGTGCGTAGACGATGGAGATCGCGCGGAGGTGTGGTTAAAGCTCGTAAACGAGATAGACTATCGGCGGAATTTCCTTGATCCTCGATAATGCAGTGGAAACAATTTGCACACGTCCGTTTGTCGGACGAAAACCAGAGTACGCGCATGACTTCGAGATGTATCGATCTTTAACATTGCGACAATTGTTTGTTGCGACAACGCATTTCTTAAATAGCTACTTGAATATGTCCATTCGTCTATTAAAATAAAAAAAAAGAGAAACAGAAAATGGAAAAATCTTCCTTATCTTTCTGTAATTGTTTTATTTAAAATATTAGGTCAACAAATGAAGTGATTGAATTGTTCGAAATTTCTAAGCTAGTTTTTGAAAATATTTACTAAATTAGATTTACTAGAGCCAATGTAGATATTTTTATGATTCTAAAGTATACAAAGTCATAATTACTATAATTTAATTACTATAAATTAATTAAAGTTTTTAGTTAATTATTATTGATAGGTTTCTTTCTGATTTAATTTCGATTCAATAATCTTGAAGGGTTGTTTTTTTTCTTCGTACTTTCTAGAATTCTTTTGGATTATTAATATTATGATTAGCTTTTACTGAATGAGAACGATGTTTAAAGCTGTTATTTTTGTAAAATTTTATAATTTCGTGATAAAATAATCGATAGAATTAGAATTATAATTTGGTTCAAATTGATTACTAATACATATTGTCGAATAATATTTTTAGTCACTAAATTTTGAAAGATTCGCGTTCATAAAATTGGACATTTTATATATAACAATGTAATACTACTCCTAATAATTATAATAAATTGATGTCTTTTTATTTCAAACTTTCATTAAAGATTAAACGATAATTTATCATAATATTATAAATACTTGAATTCCTTTAAATCCTTTAAATTCCTTAAATTCCTTTGAAGTGAAAATACAGTAATGAAAATATATTAAGTATATCCTAGGAATTTCCTTCCATAGTCTAATCCTTATTTAAAATTATTTTTAAATTGTTTTTATTTAAAATTACATTGAGGTTCTCCAATTTTGGTCATTTATATTAAATATTATACGAACGAAACGTTTAGAGTCAGTATAATTATTTCATTAATATTTATTAATTAATTTAATTATAGTATTAGAAACTTTCTACTTTTAATAAGCTTTTGCTAAAAAATGTTTCATTTACACATCATATGAATTATTTCATATTGTTATACTTATTCTATGTAGAATAACGCACACACACAAAATCCCTGTGTTACATATATTTATCTATGTATTATATTCTATTATACATCTATCTTCTAGGATTGTATGAAGTGTGCGTGAATATTTATACGTAGTTGACCGTCCATATGTATTATAATTGCGATTAAAATTCTTTTAGAAAGACAGAGGATAAAAAATGTAAAAAATATTTCAATATTATAACTTTTTTCTAACTATAACAATTGAATAATTAAAAATTTAATTTTATTTACTTTTGAAGGAAGACCTTGAACGTAACAATTTTTTAATTTAAAGATTTTTTTGATTTGAAAAAATTATTTCTTTAGAAGAGAAACTAAGCTTATATCTGTCAGCTTAAAATAAAATCTTATCAATCGATTGCGGATTTTTGTGCATTTTTATATTTTTCTGAATATAATTGAAAAAATGAATCTTAAATAGAAAAATTTATATATTAAATATTATAATAAATGCTTAACTTTAGATATTTTATATAGAGTAATAGAAAAAATAGTTAATAATTGCCAAATGACAAAGAAAAATCGTACTAAACATGAATTGAAAAATTAATATTTTCAGAGTAATAAACAATGTTTTGTTTCGGTTAAAATAACTGATTTGGTTGAAATCCTATAGACTTCTTTTGTGGGAATTGTTTTTTTATTGTGCAACCACAATAGAAAACTTACCAGATATAAAAAGCATCGCACTTTATATTTTTCAAATATTTTTTCATATCATGAGCATTATGTATAACATTAAATTTGCTGTAAATGTATAAAAGTTCATAATTATTTAGTATATAAAATAAAATTAAATTTATATAAATTACTACATGAAATATATATTATTATATTTATATTTATGCTATATAGATTATACCATATTATATAGAGATTATATTATATTATATTTTATATAAAATTATAAAATAATATTTGGTATACGAAATAAATTTTTATTTAGAGATCATTTCTTTAATTCCGTTTATAAAGTTTTTTAATACCCAACAGTCTACTAATTATAATACTTACGCACATTATTATAGCCAGCTCTTTAGAAAATTCAGAATGGAAATATTTTACGGGACGTATTTAAACGATTTTGAAAGTTATATCCCAGTGGAATTCCCATGATCGTGACTTCGGGTAAGGAAACGATGATCGTCGAAATACAGGGAGCGGAAAAGTACATATTTGCTCTTCGAATTTCGAATGACGAAAGGCAAGAGGAAAGGGGAGGGGTGGGAAAACGTGGAAGCACGCACTTCTTAAATCTACGGATTTCGAGGATTCTCTTTAAATCTTCAGCGTCAAAACTAATCCTCGGGTCTTCAACCCATACTTCCTTTTTCCATATCTCTGTCATTCCTATCTCGACTTCTCCTGTCGTTTTCGGTTTTTTAAATCCTATGAAATTCCGCGAAACCTTAAAATCGATGGAAGGAACTGTTTGCCTCTGTTTCAACTAGTGCAATTGAATTAGTAGTACTGATTTTTCCAGTGAATGATAAATTGAAAATCGAAGCTCAGAAGAAATTTTTACTTGTTATGAAATTATTGCTGATTATTTTACTGCTTGTTACTATTTTAATATTATTATGTTCTATTATATTATATTATATTATATAAAGGCATTTAAATGGAAACTTATCTTAATATCTTGAAGAGTTTTTGTTAAAAAAATCCAGCAGAATTCTACTTTTTTGAAAATGAAAAAATTTTATTCTACATTTCTTGTTTATTTTTGCACTTGAAATAACCTCTTGTTAAGTATGTTTTTTGTCACTGTCTTCTGGAATTGGCGAAATTCAAGTAAAATTTGTCAAACTTGACAAGTTTTCAAACTCGAGTTTCTCCAGAACTAATCCCCAGACGAAAATATTTTATTTTTTTTCTTATTTTTTCACAAGGAATTATTTTTTACCCGCTTGTACATAACATTCGGTCACATGTATGTTACATATGTAAATATTATAAAAATATACGTGTGTATAAATAAATTATAAAAATAAATACGTATACATATAAATAAATGTATATAAGTTGTATTATGTACATACATATATTGTACATATATTATTTTACTGTTCGCTATTTTTTACTAAAAATTATGAATGCATCGTATTTAAAGAAGCGTTATAATAAAAAGCGATATCATATTTAAAAGAGATTGATGCTTTAAACTTCTAAGTGGGAATGTACAGTATACAGACCTTTCGAATGCGTAATCTTAACATGAATTATATAAAAATAATTTTAGCTTTCAATACAGTATACAGACCTTTCGAATGCGTAATCTAAACATGAATTATATAAAAATAATTTTAGCTTTCAATATGGTAACTTGAACGTATAAACTGAAGAACATAAATGAATACTTGAACTGTCTTGCATAGCGATTTATATCAAATTCAGAAGTGATAAGTTGTCGACTGTAGATTTTTGTTGTACGAATTTTTCCAATTTTCCAATTTTGCGCCGTATAGAACAATCAGCTGAGTCAGCAGTAATTTGTGAAATTTACTTTACTTGTTTTTCTTATTTTATTATCAAGCTCATTGTTTGGCATATCCATATATAGCTTAAGACTTGTAATTTGTAAAATTTTGCTGATAATATTATACTAATTCTATCCTACAAAGAAGCTCACTCCTTTTTTAAGTTTATTCAATGTGCTTATCGCCGCTACACGAATTTTCTAATTATTACTAGTTACGTTACAAAAATATTCGTTTAACATTAGACCAACCAAACTCGTCAATATGACGGATTTCAGATTTTTTACAATTGCTTAAAACTGCTACGGGGATTTTTGTCAAGGGGATTAATATTGATTTTAGTTTAAACAGAAATATAATTGTATAAATCTATTTATTTTAACTCTCGTCATTTAAATTATAATAAATTGTAATTAACGTTAATAATTATAATAATTAAATTATAATGATATTATATTATATACAGAATATTGTTGTTTTAATATTAAAATTATGTAATTATTTAAAATTCACGAATAGATTTTTAAAGGGAAATTTTAAAGTGTAAAATTTTAAGGAATGAATACATAATATAAAAAGATATATAAAATATAATGTTTTCTATAATGTTTAGTACGTGAAACAACTTTTTTAAATTTTTAAATTTTAATTTTCAAATACATATATGAATTTGTAGAATAAAATTCAAAGACTTTTTTGCATTTTTACCTTAAATAGGAGTAATTGTGAAGTTTTTAAATGTGTTTTTCACCAGAAATAGCTACCTCCGTTTTTGTTCTTAATATGTATTTACAAATCTCTCTATTATTTTATTCGAATCACGTTAAAATTTGAAGCTGAATTTTACATATCTTATTAAAATGAATTATTAGAATTTTTTCAAAATTATTTTTCTGACTATAGAGCACGAACGAAATTAGGCTATAATTGAATAAGAATTCAATAGTTTACGAAATTATTCGTTCATGATATTATAGAAGAAATACATATATGTGTAGTTTATGTGTATTATAAAAAATATTTTGGAATTTTACTAATACTGTAATGAGAGATTATTATGATTATATTAGTAAAATTTCGAATCAATCTATAAATATAAAAATTAGTGATAAGTGAATATAAAAATTATAAAATAATTGTTGCAAACGTAGAAGAAAATTAATAGCATGAATAGTGATTTTAAAATAAACATCTGTTAAAGTGGATTTTATTGAATATTTTAGTTCATCGATATAATGGATTATGGTTGTTTAAATACTTTTGTCATCTCTGTGAAATATCTACTTATTCAAATAAATATAAATTATTATTATATAATTATTGTTAGATAATTATTATAAATTATTAATTAAATGAAGCTATTTAAACAAAAAGCATTCAATCTTTTAACACTTCTACATAGAAATGTGTATTTTGAAATTTGTTTCAGACTTGATCATTGTAATTATGATAGTTGAGCCTCGCTACAGTAATAATGAAATTTTAAAATGTTTTGTATAACACACATAATGTATGTATAAAAAATATCTATAAACATTCAAGCCTTTCCATGGGAAATTATATACATATATTTGTTTGATAGAAATTGCGTCATCTCGTTCAATGGCTGGTGAGTATGACAATCGCGACTTAGGATAATAGGGTGCATGTCCATGTGTCTCGGTTTTACCTGTGCAAGATTTGCCTGACTTCTCGTGTATGAGTAAGGGCTGAATATCGAAAGAGACAGAGAGAGCAAGAGAGAGAGAGAGAGAGAGAAGGATATTGTAACCCTTACAAACTAATCCGGATTAAATTCGAATCTCTGGCTATGTGGCTGGGCGATCTGTGAACACGTACTACACCGTCTTGCAGCATACGATTGAACTCGTTACGACATTTAACCCTTTCTCCAACTCCACTTAAATCGCTATGGGGCTGAAAGCTGAACTTTTGATCCCCTCGCCTGTTGTTTATCATTCAGAAGCTTCGAAATTCGTTTGTTGGCTCGTCTACATCGGAAATTTATTATTTCCTAATAACTTTCAATGAAAACGTTGGACAGCTATGTGATATTAATACAAAAATTACTAGAATAGATCTAGACACTATTTGAAATAACATCATTTTATTTTATAATTATTTCGTTTTAAAAACAAAATGTTTGCTATTTTGTTTTCGAAATAATACCAAAAGTGATTATTTTGCATTTGAAATAATCAAATAATGTGTAATAAGTCGGTAATATCATAATTATTTTTGCTGATGTAGTATAATATAATTTAATACCTGATTTATTTATTTGTATTATCTTAAGAATTGTATATTTTGTGACTGTAGGAATAAAGAAATTATGAGATTGTTTCTTATTATAAATAATTATTACTTTAAAATCAGTTGTTATTTTTTGTATTTTAAAATAACAATACTGAAAATAATAAATCGAAATAATACTTTAAGTATAATTATAAATTATTAATTTATTAATAATTTATTTCTTACTTTACTTTAAAATAAAATTTGCCCAAATCCGTATTGGAGTAATAAAAATGATCTATTTTTCATAATAATTTTTCACAGACTTACAATGTTGCATTTTTAGAAATTCCAATAAAATATATGAAAAAAAAATTGTTTTTATTCTGTTTTATATTTTTTCTTATATCTTGCATTTTCATTTCTCTAATATAAATTTTATTTTTTAGTCGCGGCTAATATTCATTCATAGTATTAATAAAAATAATAGTTAATAAAAATGAAAGAAATTTGTTAGTTTGAAACTATACTTTGTTAATGAAGTGGCAATATTCCACTGAATTATTAATCAATAAATACCTATTAAAAACCAATAAAAATTGCATTAACGTCATCAATATTGAAAATACAAATTAATATAATAATAAATAATTAATATTTTTTCATCGTAATCTTATTTTGTAATTTTATGAAATTTAAAGAAATTGATTTATTTATAATCTTATGATAAATTATTGCTTGATCCTCAGTGATTATGTCAAAACATTAAAAAGCTATGTGTGAAAATTTTTAAATATCTGTACTCGTAATATTTTTATTAAAATTAACGTATATTAAGCTTAGAATAATATACAAAAACGGTTTGATCATGAACAATCCACACTAAATTATAAAAAGAAATTTTTTTAAATTTCTAAATTCAAAAATTTTGAAAGATTTTTTACTGTATAAGAAATTATCAGTGTTATCACTCTTGAAGATAAAAAATCTGTATTGCAAAATGCACACAGCTATGTATGACTTTCAATTTGATCACACAGAAGGAGAAAGTCAGTATTTAACCATCACAAAATTCGACTGAAAATCATAAATAATATTAAATTTAATATTAAATAAAGTTAGGAATAAGTAATTTATTCACATTTAATTAAATTATAATCTCTAAATTCAATTCGCTAATACGTGACATTTGTTATTGTCAAATTACCATTCAAATACTTTTGAATTGATCTAAATATCATATAGAGAGCCTCGCTCCAATTCAGATCAAGGATTCTCTCAATGACAAAATACAATTCACTAAAATTTTCTCATTTCTAAAGTACAATAATGTTCAATAATTAATAAATTAATGCTCGAAAGACACAAAACAAATTAACTATTTATTTGCTTTAAAACTTGAAAAATTAAATAATTAAATTTTATACAACAAAGAAATTTTTTTGTTAAATGTATTAATTTGATTATATTATATTATAAAATACACATGTATAAAACTGTTATGATTTATAAGTACATGTATGACTAAATTCTGCGTGATTTTATATCTATTTTTTTTTTGCAAATTACGTATATTGATGAAATGTAATTATATATGTAGACTAACATTCTCTTTACAATTCTCTTCACTCAATTTTATTATCAAATTTCATTTCTTAATATCTGTTGAATCTATGAAAAGAAATTCCAGTTCGCTTAATATATTTTCTTATCATTATTGCAATCTAGGTTCTACAACTTGTCAAATTTTAAGAAATTTAAATATCTATGATATTACAATAAATTATCACTTGATACTTAATGAATTAATTGCCCATTCATATTTTTTATTTGTTAATATAAGATCTATGAACGTAAATAATAAAATGTAAGTTAAAAAGCAAAATATTTAGTAAAACCAACACATGAAAATGAAAAAGTGCAAGTAACAAATAACAATAATTGATTTACAAAACATCACCGAAAATATCGAATATTATTTAACTATGAACATAATGCGTAATTAATTATGCACTTAAGAACACTAATCTTATTAAGAATGATCTCTCAATCAGCATGCGAAGTACCTGTTTAAAATTTTTAACACAATCTGTCAAAAATAACGAATTTATATTTTTTGATAATAACAATTGTAGAAAGAAACATAATAAGAGAAAGTGTGTTTTCTGGAGAAAGTGAAAAATAATTTTTGAATAGAATTAGATATTATTCTATAAATCAGAAAGGATGAGTTAATTCTAGGATTTTTTGACTGCAATAATTTCTTTATTTATAGATCCACTATCTACTCATGGCGTCATATTAATCTCATTAAAAACAAATTAACACCAAAATTTTACTTAGCAAGGAGCAAAACTGACTATTCGTAGATTAAAATTATCTTTAATTAAAGAGTGACTCAATTTGATTAACGTGTTAATAAAAAGAATGAGACAGTTCAACATAATACATTTTACAACTCATAATAAGATACATTTAGAGAATGTAGAACAGTTCGATCAATTTGAAAATCACTTTCATCACAAGTGAGAAATATATCGTAATAGTAAAATTCAAAGCAAAAGTTATTGCCATCAGTTCCTGATAATTCGTACATTAACATGGGATCCATTTAAACGAAAAGAAACGCACGAATATAACGAATCATTATTCCACCCTCCTACGAAATTCATGTTCATCGGATTTAATTAAGATTATCCGAGAACACGAATTAAATTTGTCCTTCCGCAGGACGAATTCCGTTCGATCGGTGAACCGGTCGTTAAGACGATGAGAATCGAACGTAATGAACGTTTAAAACAGGCAGCGGCCGAATGAAATGAAAGAAGAGCGGGACGCGTAGACTTTCATGTACACCCTGTAGATAATACCTTGACTGTCGTGGAACACACAGGATATGCCAAGAGTGGAACACCGGTGGTGTGAGCGCGAGATGCGAGAAGAGAGAGGATGGGGGTTAGGATTAGCTGAGTTGTGTGCGTTGGATTTCGGATTTGGGCAGCGGGCGGGTGGGTGGCGGGCAGCGCACACTCGACCAATAATCCCGGATTAATCCCAGATTCGACTATATACGTACTATACACGTATACTGAAGCGGAGACCAACACAGTCACTCACGAACGGGTATATCCTCGCAGCGAGTTACTAGTACATTCGCAAAGGACGCGCATGGAGTCCCGGTCAAACCGAGTGACTGAAGTATACGTGGTTGCGATACGCGTACATTTGCACGGGCGTGCACTTGCAGCGCGAGGCGCGATCTGCGCGCATCGATAGAGAGAGAGAGAGGGAGGGAGGGAGGGAGCACGCGCGTCAGAACTCCGAGGAGAGAACCAGGCCGAGCCGCCAAAGGATTTGGCTACACGCGTACAAAGCCACACATACACGTGAAGACACATCGATGCAACGGCCAAAGATAATCCTCACGAATACAGAACCTGGATAATCCCCGTGTAGGACCGTATATACGGTTGCCGGATCGCGTATGCGTGTACACGTACGGGAGCGTACCTATCACGAACGCAGATGATGGTCCGTACAAAAGGGTGGGTGCGGAGAACGACGGCGGGGGTGGATCAAGGGTGGCGACGCGGGAAGGGTGGAAGAGGGGAGAGGACTGGAGGCTAGAGGACTATGGCAGAGCACACAAGGTTTAGAGGCTAAGCGGCTCATCCCCCAGGAAGCTTTACATCCCGTCCTGATACGACGGGAATTCTACGAACGATTCGAAAGATATCCTCTTTGTGAGTTGGGGTCGAGGCGCGAGTATGCGTGGCGCGACACGGCGCTACGACCGCCGGCTGTACCGCCTCGGTTTGCATGGAAATATTGGTCGAGTGCGAAAAGGACGCAAAACGATTTCGCTGCTCATCGTGCAGACCCGTACGATTACAGGAATGCGCGGTGTTTTTGTGGATTCTGTTTGTTTGCCTGCTCAAAGAGCGATTCCGGTTTTTGGGCGAAAATTCTGAATCGCTTGCGAAGGATTAAACACAACGAAGATACGCGTGCTGCCCAATATCTGCCATTCCAATTACCTCTTCGATGCGTGTGCGTTTCACGCAATTGGGAATTTCGGGTAATAATATCAACATCTGCCGATATTAATTTATGTAACACAAGGTCCTATAGTTCGAAAATACGTACACCGAATAGGATACGCTGCACGTATTGTGCATCTTTATTATGTAAATTTCACTTACTCGGGGAGAAGAAGTATGTGCACATTGGACTCTGACATGGGATTTTAATTTGTACTTTTTGTGTAAAATTTTGTGTAGAATTTGAATATATTGCATGTAAAACCTTATTATTCGCGAGAATTTTGCTCGCTGCATTAACTCACGGAGTCCCATATAAATTTCATTTTTCTCGTTTCTCAATGTGGAAGAAAAAAGTGCGTTGACACATTCGCAAAGGCTCTGTTACCATTCTGTTACCATAATCTTAATCCTGGATTAAATGATCTGGGGTTTGTATAATCTCGCCATTTTGTCCCTGAAACGAATCTCGGGATTAGAGAGTCTAAAACCTCACAGTCGTACTATGACGATAAATCTGTGGATCATATAACCTCAATATAGTATGTACATACTTCAAATACATTGTAATGAATGATACGCAAAAAGTTTATCGACGTTGACATGCAGAGCGATGTTATCGTTCACAAATAAAGTATTCGCAGAAATAAAGATAGACGTACATACACGTATAATTTCGTCGCAAAACTTAATCTTTTATTATCCTATTATCGTTAATTAAATGCAAATATTGTTACTTTTTAATTAATTAATATGATCAATAGTACATTTCATTTCTTTTTCAGATAAAATGTATTCAATATCGTTTAACATATTGGAACATATTAATTTTTCTGAAAATTCAATAATTACAGCAAAAATCTCTAAAAATTTTTAGTCTCTTTCGAAATTGATTTAATTTTACGAATTTGTTTAATTGATTTAATTTTACAATTAGTTAACGGTTTTTATTCTAAACGCGTATACTTTATTTTGAAATGGTCAACGAAAATATTAATAACACATCTGACCTATTTATTATTGTAATAATATTAATTACTATAAAAGTAATATTGTAATATTGAATAAAAGTACTAAATAGTAATAATAAAAATAATAAAGTATTTATCATTAAATATTATTTGAATAATATTATTGTAACGTTAATTGCTTTAATAACGAAAATAAAAGAAAATATTAATAAGAAATTTAACAAATTTAATTGTAAAGTAATCTCAAAATTAATTAATGAAATGGATAATTTAAGGAAAGAAACACACGTATGTATCACAAATCGAAGCTATCCTTGCAAGGATTTCACGGTCTCACGACAGATTATTGCGGCGAATTTCTCGTGTCAGGATAACAGAATGTAGGTGAGGATTACAGACACGCGGAAGTCCTTGGCGCGTATCGTCGTAAGAGCGCTCATAGCCTGTTGCATTCGTGACGATGAGAAAGAAACAAATGTCTGAACTACGAAGTTTTTATACTTTGAAGGCAGTACAACTTCCTTACAATTAGAGCTATTCTGTCTGGCCAATAGATTTCGTTCAGATTCGGATCAACCTTAACACGAAAATTGGGATAAAAAGCGAACAAAAGCATTAGGATCGCAGAAAAGAAATAGGTAAATTTCCTTGTAGTAGCAATATTGTAGGATATGAAGGCCTGATCCTCGTGAATTTTTAGACTTTCCAAGGTAATCGATTTCGAACATAGGTACCGGAATTCTACGATTCTTCTTCTGCGATCCTGGTATTCAAGGGTCATTTCTTACCCTTTTTTTACCTTTTCAAACACCTCTTTTCTTAGTATGTTGTTCGGATATTCTGCTTGTGAAGCTTCAGCAAATAGATACAACATACTCTTCTCAATATCTTTGTAATTTTTTTATTTTATACGATATATCAAATGTTTTTATTCTTTTTATGCACTGTGTCATCGATATTGAATTATTAAATTAGGTATAATTTAAATTATGTTAAACTATTTACATTTTTCTTTAAAACGAATAAAATTCGATGAAGAATTTTAATTTTTCGTCTATCATCATAATTAATTGTATTTTGTTATCAACATATTCACAAGTAAATTTGTCTATTTTATTGTCTATTATATTTGTTGTTTCCTTATCGACATAGACTAAAATCGAAATTCATTAAATTTATCATCAAAATTATATTGAAATCCAATAATTTAAAATTAAAAAAAATTTAAATTCGAAAATTACTGGTACGTACTTATTTATTTATTATGAATTAAACGAACCACTAGCAAATTTTCAAATTTAAATTCTTAACTTCCCCATTTTTATATTTTTATATTTTGCTTGAAAGCTTCCAAATGTCGAATATAGACCGATTCCTAATAATTCGTAGGCCTACTAAACGTCTCATGGATTAGGAGAACATAGTTCGCTGGAAAGTATCTTATGTCAAATGCTCCCGCCTTCATCCGTTATCCCTTGACCAAAAAATCCCCAGTATCCTTTTTACTCGAAAAGTATGCAAATGAGATCCTTTGTTTGACACCTGCCGCCTTATTTTAGCGAACGGGAAAACAGAAACAATAAGTAGGTATCCTAGAGTCGATTCTCGGGGTGTAGAAATGGTTCATGACCCAAATAAGGGCTTTTGTAGGACCCCGGGAACCAGGATAGCAGAATTGCAGGATATCTCGTCTCAGTTATCGAGCTTACAACACAACGCATCGTATCTCTTCTTCCCCTATGAAGTCTCCACTTTGTTTGATATTCTTTCTTTCTACGCCTCCTTCCTAGCTTCATCGTTTTTCATATTTTTCTCTATCTTTTATTATTATTTATTTTCTAATATTTAATATTTCAGTATTCTTATACTATAATATTTAATATTGTAATGTCTTAATATTTAATATCCCAATATTTCAATAATCTAATATCCTAATTTGGTATTCCAATAAACTTATACTCTAATTTTTCTAATATTTAATATTCTAATATTTTCTAATATATACTATTTTTATACAGATAATATTGTTTATTTAATTTTTCAACGATAAATTTCAAAGAATTATACCTACAAATTGCGATTATTACTGCTTGTTCATATTTAATCAAAAAACGTACAAATTCAATTTCCATAGAATTTTAAATTAAATTTTTATTTTCAATTTCATTAAGTTACTTCAATCGGAGATTTGATGATTTATTCAAATCGTTTCCTTTAGTTTATTAAGATTTCAATTGCAAACCAATTATACGATTTTGTCGTACAAGATCGTTAAGAAATTACAAGAAAGAATATAAATATAATAGATTAAATAACTTTCAAGTTTCTGTAAAGAAATTAAATACAAGATATTACAAATTATAGTAATTATTATAAATATTGCTTTTCGTTACGACTAGATTTTTATACAAATTGATATTTTTGAGAATATAATTTTAAAAGATAGAATCTTGATAATTGATTGTTTTATATACCTTTTATAGAATCTTGATAATTATTGTTTTATATATGAAAATATTATAGAAATTTCATTACATTATGTGCATTTTATGCAATTTTTTTTATTTTTAAATTTCCTATAAATGCATAAAAATTCGCAATTTAATTACAATTATTTTATATTTAATAAGAGTTTATTAATGAATCCTGCTTTTGTTTCGAGAATGATTCATTTATCTTGAAAATGATTCTATTTTATTGGTGGATTCATTTATCGACGAGGGGTATAATAGCGCACATTGATGTTAAATTAATTACTCTGTGTCTATCTTATGCCTAATCCTGCTCTAAATAATCTTCTAGATTATATAATCCCATCATTTAAGACCTAGATTTACTAATCCCTGAAGCGTCTTTGACAAACAAAACGGTAAGGTTGCATAATCTTGAAGATTATTTAATCCAAGATTAACAGAGAGACAGTCGAATACGTTACACGAATAAGTTTCTTCTCGCAATTTTTATACGATAAGTTAAATATCAAATACGTATATATATTCCAATATATTAAATCTATTTCCAATAATTATATTTTTTTAAATAACATTTGTTTTCACATACAGGAGAAAATAATAATTGTTTCCCTTTTTAAAATTTACGAAATAGATACTAGATTATATATTTAAATGGATGTTTAAGAGAAGGGTGTATGTTACATTTATCATAAGATTTATAGGAAAACGTAAACGGAAAAATTCATTGCTCAATGTAATAATTAAATAAGCAACTGGTGTATTATACGTGTTTTTTCCATTTTGAAAAATAAATAATAATCCAATAAAGATCTAGAGCCGGTATGAAAAACTGATACTGCCATTTATCAATTTTTGATTACTGGCATCTCTAAATTGATACTGTTATGATACTGACATGTATCAATTTTTCCTTCTTCCACGAAAAACACTTTTCGAAAAATATATAACATAGACTTTCCTTTAGACACTCATTGATTTATTATGTTTTTAACATAATTATTACAATTTTAGACACGTTGTAAACAATTTTATTTTTTAATTGTAAGAAAGAAAAACTGACCTATTTGCGTAATTAATAAAATCGACTTTGATGGATTGTGTAGACTGTAGATGATGACTCGTTTAAAAGTACAAAAATATATTGCAAGTTACATTTAATTAATACTAAATAGAAACGCACAGAGAATGTTTTATTTAATCGAAATTATATTTTATTAATGCTGGATTTTTATCTAGTTTGTTGAAATATAAATGTATTTATTTGTTATAAATTATAATCGTTCATCTAAAACTTGTATAATTATAATATAATATATTTTGAAATATTGAACTCATTACTTATTTCTTGTTACTTCTAGCACTGTTCTTTAATTAAGTTTAGAAATTTGATAAGAAATTTGAAAAATTGAAATTTATTGAAATTGTTGAATTTAAAAAAGTATTTTTAAACTGCTTCTTTCTTTAATATCTATTTAATCTATCAATAATCATAATGTATTTAATTTCTGAAAATTTTAAAATGTTTAAATTGGAATTATTAAAACTGTATTATTTTTTTGGGTTTAATTTTAAGATATTAAACACTGATCTTTCAGTAGAAAAATAAATCCTTGAATTGGATGGAAACAAAATGGAAACCCTGTGAATATTTCTTGAAATGCTAGGCTATATGTTTTCCTAATACTCAAGTAAACAACTTTCGCTTATTTTTACATAGACATAGTAGATGTCATACGAAATGAAGGATATATCGTTTGTTGAATAACGATTGAAAATATATCCATTGAGCGATTATGAAATAATTCTGTATTGTTGAAAATAACAAAAGGGACGTTCCAATGAATTAGTGAAATTGTTATGAATATGCAATGTGATAATGATCCAAACTTATTTAACCCAATTCCATAATACGTTGCATACACAATTCATCCGGTTTAACGAATTTTTTTATCCAGGATTTGCAAGTTACAAAACGTTAAAGTATGAAATACAATACATTATATTGCTACGTATAGCACAAATGTTTGCTTGTTTTTTTAATTGATGAGTATTTTTGACAAAGATGAAAATAATTGTAAAGTTGTTATATAATTGTAAAATTGTTATTATATAATTATTGTATATAAGTGCAACAAGAACAATAATATTTATATAATTGAAAATGATTTAAATGAATATTGAAACTTTCTCTCTCTCTCTTTTTATAATAGATCATTTTAAACAATACATCGAGTAGTAATATTTATATAACCAAGAACGATTGTAAAATATCTTTTACTTTAAAATTGTTCTTTTAAATAAAATTAAAAAGAAAAAATATCTTGACATGAAATAATAAAATTAATAGTATATTTTAAACAATAAAGAATTGTTTAAACATTGCTTAAAATACGAATAAAAAATTAGTATAGTGGTTAGTATAACTCTTCAATTAATAACACGTGCACACATCTATATATTAGATTAATATGAAATATAATTCAAAAATATTTTTTTTCATTATTAATTATAATTGTATTAAAAAAGAAAAAAATTATTATAAATTTTATATATTTAATAATAATAAGATTCATGATAAAAATAAGCTTCGTATTATTATTCGTACAAAATATTCGTGTGATTTTTAAATATAAATTTAAATATAGGAAATTTTGTTACAAATATACATTATATTTACATTATATTTCTAAATATAAATTTGATTGACAGTTAAGAAAGGTTAAAGATAGGACTAATTCTTTTAAGTTCTAATTTGTAGATTCTGTAAATTATTTTACAGAAATTTATAAAGAAAGGAATTGTAAAACAGATAAGACCTTTTGAATTCTTAAATTGATCATTCTTACAAATCTAGCACACGTAATAGTTGCTTAAAAAAAATGTATTTAAAAATATGAAAATCAATTTGATTAAATTTATAACATTTTGAAGAAGCTGAAGGTTGATTGTATAAAACAACATGAACCTAATAACAACGACCTTGACATTTCAACAAGCTAGTGATTCCTTATCAGTTCTTCTCATCGTTTCTGCTCTCCTGGGATAGAGAGGTCACACGGTACCCTTACCTACATTCCCATGGGATAATCTGGAGAAGCCAACTGGGATGGTGTCACCCGGCAACAAGCGTAAGAACGAACGGCACTGCGTTCAAATATAGGGATGCATTTGTACATGAGGCTAAAAGCGATCTAGAGGGGGATATACGTAGAAGGTGCTACCAGGATTACAGATCCTTGCAAGCGGTTGAACTTCCCTTTGCGTCACGTGAAAGGAAGAGTGACTATGTATGTACTCGTATATCACCAAGTTCTTGCGATGTATCATCCGGTAACCTCTTTGTACAATTTCGCTGAACAATTTCACACGTGTAATTGTCGTGCTCTTTTAACAAGTAATAATGAGAATCGAGAAGAAATTTATATTAATTGATAATCATATTACTGTACAAGGATTTATACATCGTTACGATTGTAACAATATAATAATTGCACGACGTAGAACACGTTAATTGAATAATAATTTTATGACAAAGTACGATATTCATTCGTGTAATTAATATCTCATTTTCCTGAGAATGTATTATAAAGAAAATGTATTATAAAGAAGATTTTTCCAAGTTGTTGAACAATAGTCTAAACAACTAACAAGAGTAATAATTTAGAAAAGTATAATATCCAACATAATGTATTATAAAATGAAATGAATTAACAAAAAATTTTTAAATGCACTTCCAATTTTTAAAGAAAAGAGATATATTTATACTTTATAAATTTAATTTTCTTTATATATTTTCACAATAAATATTTATTTTATTATTGTTTATTATTTTTTATTTATTATTATTTATTATTGTTTTACTTAATTCAGTAAGAATCAACTATTGATGCATCATAATGTTATAAATATATTAGTTTCTTGAAATTTCTTGAAATTTAAATCTGTAAAATCTTGGTGGACGGAGTTAAAAAAAATATTAAGCAAACACTTGAAATTCTCTTTTATACCCTCAGTGTATAAAAACAGAATTTACTAATGCAAATTAATTGAAAAGTAATGCACATCATTTAATATAAATTTTTTAAATTTGTAAAATTGGAGTCAATAAAATACCGTTGAAAAAAATGTTAAGCAAAGTCGTGCAATTCCCTTTTATTACCAAAATGTTAAAAAACAGAATTTAAATTTATTGAAAATATTGCAATATTTATCCTTATTTATCTTATTGAATTAACATATATTTCTAATGAAAAGTAATTACCCAAATTTTTAAATATTTTATTATATTATAGGTATTCGAAAATATAAAAAATATTATATTTTATAAATAAAGATTTTTTGGAAAAATGCTTTATTTCTGCAGTAAGAAGTACTAATAAGTTTCATGTGCTGAAAAGTCTTACTTTATCTCCACTTTCAAATTTTAATTTTTAAATATAATTAACCGAAGTTTCAATACTATTATTAAAAGAAAAAATATTACGAATAAAATATTTATTTACTCGAAGAAATCATTACTTCTTTTGAAACCTAAATATGTCTTTAAATTTGACTTGAAAAATACAATAGTTAGAAAACTTAGCAGACACATTTAATTGAAGATTGTCTTGCCAGGAATTATTGAGGAAGTTACGAACTATTCCTGTCGTCCTTATGAGTTCCTGATATTAAAACTCCTTATACTCTGTTTAAATCTAGGATCAACGTGATCCTGCGGCCGTTTTGCGTGCTCCTTCCGGCAATAAAGGATTACGTCACATGTTCGTTCTATGGAACCCTGATACAGAAAGCCCTTCGATTTTAACTGAAACAGGACGCTAAGGAATCAACTATTATAGCTTTTCAATTTCTTTTATACATTTGTGTTGACTCAAGGATTCGTTTATCCTTAAAAGCTAGCGTCGAGCCTTTCTGTTTTGTCGTTCCCTTTCTACTGATAAATTTAAATTTCCTCCGATACTGAATTACCTCCTTCAATTTCTTCTAACTTCCGTTAAATGAGAAAAAATTGTATATTATGAAATCTTTGAATTTTCTGCGTGCTATTAATGTTCAAAAATCTATTAAGTATAGAGTACATTTTCGCTCAAAATTTAGAGTACATATTAGAATTTCAAAACAAGCAAATTTAAAAACAAATAATTTTTAACTAGATTTTTAAATATTTATTTAAGTTTTGAATATTTCATTTCAAAATCTATCATTCTTTTATATATATTTAAATTGTAATTTATTATATTTAAAATGGAAATTACGATTACTATTTCTATTTCTTTGAGAAACGTATAAGAAAGTTTGTTTCATTCGAAAAATAAATACGAACCTTCAAACTTTTGAAACAGTTCAATCACTCGTAAATAAGCAATTTAATTAATTTAATATGGATAATATAGGACATGTTTAAAAGTACCACTTATTTCAGTTAATCAGTTCTAATCACGAATGATACTTATTCTTAATTCTCTAAATACACGTTTAATCTTTAAATAATATCAATCTTATTTAATATCTTCCGTGGTAAAGATCAATAATAAAATTCAATTAAATAAAAAATTAACTGTTAATTCTTCACAAAACGAAAAATTCCCAAATTAAGTAAATAAAATTAATTTAAAGTTCTAAATTATGTTATGATTGAACTCTTCATCCAATGATACAGATAAGAATTAATTATTAATCCTCGACTGATAAATTTTGGATTCAATCTTTGTTTCTCTGTTAATCTTCTGTAGTTTGTACTACTGTTAATTTTAATTATTTTGATTTTATTCTTCTATTTAGAAAGTAAAAGAAAGTAAAAGAAAGAAAGAGTTTTTTATATTATGTTTTAGTATGTGTTTTTTAAATTTTATACTTAGTAATATTTTCTTAACTACGCTTTTAGAACAAATACTATATTTGTTTTAGAACTGGAATAATAAAATAATATTTTATAGAATATAATATTTATAGAATAAATTCTCTGTGAAGGGTTAATTATGCAATGAAAAAATTTTATTATCTACAATAAATATTGAATATTAAAGATAAAAAGTATTTATAAGATATTTACGAGCGTACAATGTAGATATACGAGCATGTGTATAATTGTTTCTTCAATAACCGCTCGTTAATCGATGAAAAATTCATTGTCAGAATGTTAATAATTATTTAAGAACTCAGTTTGTACACAAATGATTTAATAATTTACAAAATCGATTGACATTCAAATTCTTAAAAGTTTAATGTAAAAAAAAGAGAAAGAAAAAAGTTAATAAAATGCATTTTCTGCTTTAAAAGAATATTACGTTCGTAGGCCATTGCTCGCAAATAAGTCAACTCGTCCTCGAATTAATCCTTGATTCTCGAAGCAGGTCGAAATAATCTGAGATTAAGGCTCGCACTACGACATGCCGGTACAAACGAAGTGCACCAGATAGTTGTATATATATGTGTAACGCTATTTCAACCAAAAGGGGCGAGAATGAAGAAAGTAAAAGAAAAAACGAAAGAAAGAAAGAAAGAAAGAAAAGGAGAGGGAAAAATTGCAGGAGTGGTCGATGCAAAAAAAAAAAAAAAATAGTCGGAACATGATCTTAAGGGACCGTCGAATAGGGACCTCCACAAATCTCGATCTTCCTGCTTAGCTGAGTTGTACCCGATAGAAAGAAGAGAAGAGGGGAAGAGAAGGGGAGGAGGAAAAGGAAATAATTTCCCTAGGTCGACCTGGTTAAGATTCATAATTTACGATCTTGGAAATAATCCATGGCGCAAAGAATAGAAGGGAAAGGGAATGCGGGCAGAGAGGGGAGAGGAAAAAAGTATGTGTATGAAAAAAGAGAGCGGAGGTAGGACTTATCCTTTGATCCAGGATTTATTTAACTACGGTCCTAGCGCGGGCTTATCCCGGGGGAGGTTTTAGCCATCGAGGGGCCACGCTATTGATTTTTAGCTCGAGGATTAAAAGCGCACTTCTGTGATGCTGTGTGCAAGACAACGTATGTGTGTGCGTCGTGTTACAAAATAATCATCAACATAGATGTACAAAAAAGATGGATATAACGTTCACATTGTCAGCATTATTATGTTATTATATCGTATGAAGATGATTCAATAATTATTTGCAACGTAGTAATACTTTTTGTGACAATGATTGTTAACATTAAATGCTTATGTATCAGCATTGATCGATTTTCATTTATCGTGACTGTATAAATTTAAGGAAATTTGTTTTTGTTTATCATAAAAATAATAACAATCGAAACATTTTACGTTTATATCAGAAAAGAGCAATGTGTTGTTCCATTTTTATAGTTTGAAGAAGTATCAGAAACTGGTGGAAAATTTATAGCATTTAGATAATATTCTTAATAATCTGGCGTATTGAGTGGATTGATAAGTTTAAAATTAATAGCAAAGAATTAAAAGAAACGGTGCACGCATAATTTATTTTTTAACATTTTTTTTAGAATATACAAAACTAAACGCATCAATAAGCAAGGGGATAATATTAAAAAATAATATTGTTATAAGAACTCCGTGATTATTCCAACAGATTTTATAATTACATTGTGAATAATTATTGTAATATATTTTTGTTCATAATTGATATTGCAGGAACAATCGAATATTTTGAAATTTATTGGAAATTTTTATGTCGATGAATATGGTTGTTACAGTTGTATAAAGCGTAATATTTGAATTAACATAAACTGCATATTTTATGCTGGATTGACCTATAGCATCCTCGTAATATGGAAAGATAAACTTGAATGTAACAACTCGACATGTACATACTTAGATCGTTTGTATTTTCTTTTACTTTGTCGTTAATGTAATTAACATCGTAAGTAGATTATAAATTAACTTTCATTCAGTTATCTTTCATTTGAATATATTTTATAATTAATTCGAAGATATCAGTAATTCGAAGAAAAAAAATTTAGTAAAAAAATTCATGGACACTTTTTAATTAATATGAACTAAATAATACTATCATAAATAACGCGATGTAAAATATATTTACTTGTGACGAAACATAATGTTAAATAGAAAAGATGAGCTAACTCATCACTCTAATTCAAATTTTTTGAATGTTATATTATTCAACAATTTTATTATCGAATTTATTATATTACATTATTATATTTTTCAATATTGATATATTTATTTATGAATTTATTATTTTTTTAAAACATATTGCTTCCATTAAAAACAAATTGTACCGTAATTTCACTTACAACGATCAAGATTGATCAGACTATGGTCAATTTGTCTATATCAATTATTAATTCTAATTGCTATTTATAGAAGTTCTTAGTTAACAAACGAACAGATTAACTAAAGAAACAATATACTTTTCATTAATATGTTATTAATATGCACTTATTCAGAAAGACAAAACTTATAATAAGACATATTTATAGAACATAACTTATTGTTAGTGTCACCCCCCCCCCCCACCCCTGAATTAAGAGCTGATATACGACATATTATCAATCATTGCCAAATTATGAAGATAAATTAGTAAGATTTTTACAGTTAGAAAGTGTTTCTGCGACATTCATTGCGATAATGCAATATTACAAAATATTACAAAATGAGAAATAATCATTTCAATAATCAATGCAATGGACAATTATTTTAACGAAAATAAAAATTGAAATGAAAAATTCAAGTAGCACTTACCAGTGAAACATTCGAGTAACATGTAAAATATACGAAAGTTTTAAATATGTAACGATCACGTATACGGATGAAATTAAAATAGATTTTCTTATATCTTAAAATTTAACCGAATTATAGAATGACCTGTTAGTTCCATTTATAGTAAGGAGAAATAAAGAGCTAAAAATTTTATCAGGTTAAGTGAGAATGAAAATATCTCAGCATTGTAAAATTAAACGAAGGTACCTGGATATTTATAAATTAAATAGTTTTAATTTATAAATGAAATTGCACTCATCTATGTAAATATTAACACATACATTAACAACAATAATTATAACTTTTGATTTATATTTTAATAAAATAGTTACTAATCTTGATTGAACGTTTCATTAAACTTTCGTACAGTAAAATAAAAATATAATTTTATAAATTTTGTTGAATAGAAGATTTAAACGAAATTGTAATGTAGAATTAACGAATAATTATAACATATCTATTATAAAATTGCTAAATACTATAACATATCTATTATAAAATAATTTAAACTAAAAATTGCTAAATACTATATAGGAAAGAGCATAGTATGAATTGATCAATTGATTTTAATAGTTTAACATCACGATACTAGTAAAAAAAATTTTGAAAATATAATGAATGAAGATTTTTTTTCTATGGATGAAGCTAAATTTGTTGGTACTTTTCTGAATACTTTTTTCTTTTTCTCAAATTATATGATTGAATTCTATATCATAATATTATATGTTTGAATTAATTAATTTATTTTATAATTATTATTTATTTTCTTTTTTAATTACTGTGAGAATTTATTTTATAATTATTATTGATTTCCTCCTTATAATTTAGTAATGTAAAAAGAAAATTTATTATGAAGAATATAATCAAGATAACTTTAATTTTTTTATAAAAAGAACTTTCAAAAAATTTTTTCTTTTGCATCGATAGGCTCTTCAATTAGTACTAATTAGCTTTCAATTAGCAACAATACTTTGTTAAAAAATATCAGAATTAGATCAAATATTATAATTGATTCGTGCTTTGATCTCTATAAATATGTTTATTATATTTTAAAAGCTCTTTTTGTTAAAATTGATTTTTATTCCGAAATATAAAAATTATATCGTATGTTGACAAAGAAAAATTCAAAGTGATTTACGAATTAATAACTTCATGCATATGTGAATATGTGCATATAAATTAGTTCATTCTTGAACATGATTATATATACGCATAGTATGCTATTATAGTTCGAGAAAAATAATTTAGTAATAATCGTTGAATGACTCGCGACAGTATTCGAACGCTTATCATAAAAGAATTTTTTTGTATATATTATGTATGTTATATAAAATATTTTGAAATTTTATTAATTTTGATGCACGACTCTCATAATTATATTGATGAAATTTAAAACCAAAAATGTATATAGAAAGTAAAAGATATTTATTGTTTATATATATTTAGTGAAAATTCTGTATACGCCTGATAAATATCTTGAGTGTTAAATGTAGTCTTACTAAATATGGACTTATTGATATAATAAACTGTAACTTTTCAAGATTTGTAATTTGTGCCAAATGGTTTAAAACTTTTATATATATGTATTTTTACATTTGTTCCAAATTTGATCAATATAATCATGATACTCGTTATTATAATATTAATTAAAGAAATTATTTTTTATTAGAATATTATATTACATATTATTCATTATAGTATTAATATATAGTATATATAGTATTAAATATATATATAGTATTAAAATTCAAACTGGTATTTCATAAATGTTCCTGTTGATACGGCTACTATAAATGTTCGAATATTTTTGTGATAAACTGTAGCATTTTTCTCGTTATGTTCAGAACTGGATCTTAACTCGAAAAGCTAACGTAGTTTCGCTGTAGAAAAAATTATCAATAATAATTGAGAGTTATCATAATTTCAGAAACGAGGTCACCGATACTCTTAAGTGAAATTTCACACTTTCATCTAATCATTCGATGTTTATCACGTTGCGTTAAGCTCGTGTCACGTTATCTCATTTTTATCTATATTATTGTTTATGATTATAATTCTTGATAAATAAAATTAATTCTTCGTGGAAGGAGAATGATTCGTATTATGTTTCGTGGTTACAAAGTTATATATAGTATGCAAAATATATGTCGTCACATGGTTTTTTAATAAACCGTGGAAATAATACATGCGTAATCTGTAAAATCCAGAACGAAATGGTGATTGTAATCTTTTCGTAATATAAAATTCAGTAGCACTACAATTTTATGGAAAATAAAAATTATTGGCGCAATGACTGCGAGAATATCGCTTTCGGAAAAAAAAAAAGCGGACAAAAGGCTCAAAACGCACGTTTCTTTTTTTTCTATTTATTACACGTTTCAGCACATCATATTCATAATTAACTATTTAATACGATTTTAATAATTAACTATTTAATAAGACATTTTTAAATCATTTCTACGTATTCTTAGGAAATATATATTATAAAATGTTTATGTAAAGTATTAAAATGTTTATGTAAAGTATAAAAACTTGTATTGATAATTTTCACTAAATAATTAAAATTATAGAATTCTTTTTTTTACTCGCACAAAGTATTAAGTTGATGTATATCGTTTTATGCAATCAAATTTTAATTCTATATAATTTCTTTGAAACATTATAGATTTAATTAAATATTTTACATTTAATTATTTTCATTTCATTCAATATGCTTTTTCAAACCTTTTTTTTTATCTTGCTTCAATAAACCAGATTTGTAAGAATTTTTCAACTCTGAAATTCCAAAAGCCTCAGAACTATTGCAGTATTTTTATTTATAATTTTTATTAAAGTAATAAATACAATCAAAAATATTCAAGACACTTTTATTAAATTTAATTTTGCATAAGAGAATTATATAAATTTTCTGATTTACATTCTGACTGATCAACGCCATAATAATAAAGTTTTATACTTACCAATATTAATTTTTCGACTCATCTCTCTTAGAATTTCTTTTCGTCATTTGACGAGTATTATATCCTAAAAATTATGAACTCTATGTAAGTTATGAACCCTGAAAGTTATAAACCCTACATTTTCTAAATTCTAAATATACCATATCTTATAAAGTGAAACCTCGTGAATGCTTCACAAGCCTAGTGAATGTCTTGAAGGGGGCTAGAATTTGATATAATTTTTCTGTACATGTCACTTAAATATGGCATACGTTTTTTCAAGTAATTTTCTGCAAGCTTTTCATTGTACATTATTAATTATAAATTCAACATTAATATTAATTATTATAATTATTAATTCTATGTTAAGATATTGCTATTAACTAGAGAAATATATATAATGAAATTAAGCAATAAAATCATCTAAGAAATTCGCATCAATATTCTAATAATCATTTTGTTCAAAATGATTGATATTTGATGACATGTGGATGGAAGTTGATCATAATAAACAGTTAAACAATATATTTTATGTATCCCACTCTGATCAAATTGTGTGTGTGTATATATATATATATATATATATATATATATATATATATATATATATATATATGTACACAGTGTCTATATAATGTCACCGTATTAACCTGCCTCGGTCTCTCTTATAGCACCAGTGCAGAAACCGCGCATTCTTCTTTTCTCTCGTGACATCTTGTTTCGTTGGCCAATGAATACGTTATCTGGAACGCGATTCTTTGCGGCGCCTGAACGCGTGCTCGCAACTGAAAGTGCAATGAACGGCACATCGGAAATCCGAAAGCTAACGATGCAACGCACGAAAGGGGTTGATAAAAAAGTCGCGGCTTACGAGAAGCGCATGGACGACGAACCGATCGACGGCTTTAGGAATATATGGCCGGTTATCTTCACGGGTCACCGGCCACGGCTGCCGGCTTAATCTTCGCCAACGTTCGACAAGAAGAAGAAGACGAAGGCCTCACAATCAGAAGAAGAAAAAGGATCGACACTTATCTTTATCCAAGCAGCTAACAACCATCGAGTGTTCCTACGTTCTATCCGCGCCGCACCAACGATTAGCCGTTATATTTTAATCTTTTAATTGGTCCTCGCGAATCCATTGATCTGAAGTACTTTGCAAGGGAACAGCAACGACATCTTCAATGACATTTTCTTCTTTTGCCATTTTCTCTCGCTAAAATGAAAGAATGAAGAAATTGATTGTATCGTTGTGTAACTTATACATTGTTTAATTTTTAGTTATTAATTAATTTCATTTTTAATTTTTATTAATTAAAAGTTCTGGTTAGAGCTTCGTTTGGTTGTATCTTAATTCTCATAAGTTGAATAACTTAGTAGAGTCTGAATGTATGATTCTTATACAGGATGAACTGTATTCCGAATTTTGAAAGATGAGGGATTATGTAATTCACAGACAAAGTGAGGGAAAAAGTTATATAAAATTCGTCAGCAAATACTACGTTACATAGTTATAAATAAATATTGTATGCATGAAATATGTCGCGACACATTTCGCATTATAGCACAGAAGTTGACAATATTCTATCGCTGTAGCATATGTTCTATCACGTGGTAACTACTTCATATTGTTAATAATCATAAATTATAATAATATGATGAAAAATAATTACTTAATGGTTCTAATTTATTATTTCGGAGTGTTGTCGATGAATAATAGAATTAATAACATTGCGAAGTTCTGGAAATTATAGTGACAATGAGTTTTAACTTTCGATAAAACTGCGTTTCTTTCCGCTAGTCTTTCTTAGGTCTCCATGTAAAATCATTTTTTCTATCTGCCTATTTCATGCATACAATATTTGTTTATAACTCTATATAGTTGCCGATGAACTTTATATTATATTTATACTTTACATCTTATTTTTTGCTATTTTCTTTCAAAAGATGATAAAATGACAAAAAATAATTTAAAAAATATCCGTTTTATTGTGCAATCTGCATTATTTAATATTCACCGCTAAATATCTTATTAATATTTATAAATTGAAAATTTTAATCAGAATTTCATTTAATTTTCTCCGTTTAATTCTTATGAATTGTCGTTTTAAAAATAATTTAATAGAATTTAAGGCAACAATTTTTTTCTGATTTTTATGAATAAATATCATTCTTTCAATTTTAGAAATCTGTAATATAATTTTGTAAAGGAGATAAAAATGACATCTCAAGGAACATTTCATTCTTTATTCTTTCGTTAAAATAGAGAAATATCTGTTTCAGAACTTCATTTGATTCATTAATTTTTTTAATTCATATAGATTATCGTTTTTAAGATTGAATTTAAATAATTGTTTTCTGATTTTAATTAAATTTAAATAATTGTTTTCTGATTTTTATATTTATTATGACGAAGTATACGTTTTACCGATATTTACCTATAATTTATCTATATTTATCTATAATTAATTATATATTCATTCTAAATTAAAAGAAAAAGGTATACACTATTACAATTAAGTGTATTTGTAAGTATATATTTGAGTACAGTACTTACAGAAGAGATCAAATGATACCACAGATTGACAAAAGTTAATACAGCTTTTTATTTCAAGCATGCAAATCGTATTTTAAAATTAATTTTAAAAGAAATAATTTAATGGATATAATGACTCTTTTTAACACTTGAAATAGTTTGTTTATTATGTTACATATAATGTATCTATAATTAACCATAAAACTATTTTTTCTTATAAACCATAAGAATCATAACTGTGTGAAAGTTCTAATGACTAAAGCAAAAATAATCAGTGTATTTAATATTTTCTGTTTGCTTTCTAATTTAATAACTATTTAAATTTATACTGTTCTAGTTATGTACTTTTTATAAATTGACAAAATTATAATTATATATTCAGTTACATACATTTGCAAATTTCAAATATTTAAAGGAAAACAAGGATTTTATAGTTAATTAATTTATTAATTAAAATTGTATAAATTTAAAAAATATACAATACTCAGCTTTTTATATTTGTTTATTGGAGAACATCGAAGATCTAATACAACATTAAATTTGCAATTCTTTTTTAAAGTTTTAAGGATCTATATATCTACTCAATATTATCCAGTTTATATCAGTTTCGTATAATTTTAAAAAATTTAAATCTTTATAATATTGTTTGATCCTTAAAAATATGTTAAATATTTATTATTATATTAATTCATACACAGTAGCATCATAAAAGAACAGAGTATTTTTACATTATGGAACAAAATTAAAGATTATAGAATAAAAAATATCATGTTTTATAATAACATTTTTAGGACATAATGTAAATTGTTTGCAAGTGAAATGTGACACAACGTTCGCCCTTAATAGATCAATTAAAATCGAATATTGAAATTGATAGATTCTCTTCGTTTTTAAGAACTTCTGTTAAAACATATATTTCGTATAAAATATATATATTTTTGTTACATTTTTATAGAAAGGAATGTTATACTTAGAAACATTTTTAATTAGTGTTCTCATGAAGCAGACATTTTAGAATCTATATAATAAAACTTCTACGGAAACAAATTATTTTAGAACATTTAATTGAAAACTCATTTTTATATTCGAGTATTATTCATTGAATGGGATTCAGCGTCAGTATTTGCTATAATTATTGAGAATCGTTTTAATATTGATGGAGAAATTATCTGTTTGTTCGAGAGAAAATTTTTATTTTTAAATTTTATAAGATCCGTTCTGTTTGAAACTTTTATTTTTAAGAACATTTATTTATCTATTCTCATCGGGACTTGTAATATAAGAATACTTTTCGAAAAAAAGTTCTACGATCCATGTCTCAAATAGAATCTATTTAGAAGTAATATTTTCAATTCTTGATTAAAATCTCCATATAATAACCGAGACCTTTTTTTATCTGTTCTAAATATTTGAAACTGGACAAATGTACGTAGACTCCAAATATAAGCCATATATAAATATTTTTTTATTATTCATATTTCGATTTATCATTGAATCATCGTCCTCGAGCTCTCTGTTACAAATTGAACAATTTCAACTTGTTAATACTTCTCCGAAAGAGAGAGAATCTACAATCGAATAAAAGAAAAAAAAAACAATTTATCGGGGCAGCGTTATCGGTTAATTAAAATTCTTGTAGAACGCAAAGGCGTTCCGGCGACAGTCAGGTGCAATGTCGCGAATGGTTATGGGCGTCAGCGAATAATGTGTGCGTCCCTGCGAGCACGAGCTGTGTAAATCGTATTAGGGATTATTGCACGATCAAAAATATCCCCGTAGGATAATCCTCGAAGGTGGCAACGATGTGTGAGTGGCATTAACTCTCGTGTATACTATGATGCGTGTAGGTATACACTGATCCCCTCATCTTCGCTCTTTCTCTCCCCACTGTATCTGCAACTATGTTTCACAGTATACCGGTGGATATGAGTTTGTGTGAGCTAACCACCACGTCGGCCTCTGCGAAAATCCACGCCTCTGCATCCTGTTTTCGATTTATCTTTCTCCTCTTTCAGGCTCACGACGGGCAGGTGATGTCATCGATGGGTACCTACGGCCCTTCCCGTAATCACGCTTTAAATGTTTATTCCCGGAGGCATCTATTCGGTTAGATTCTAGGTAAAGAAACGTTTAGAATCGTCAGCGTGAAGCTACATTTCTTGTTTCGTAAACTAACAGTCATGTAGATGTGAAGTCTTTGAAAATATTGAATAACGTTTTAATTTTATTTATCAAGCAAGATATCTGAATTGTGAGAGCAATTTAACGCGAAAAGTTTAACGATCATTCTAGTATACATGAAACTAAGTTTCTTTTTTAATTTAACTTTCATATCTGAAGTAACGTTTAGAAAATACGGACCAATATTTTAATTTCATTAATATATTATAATATATATAATATATATAATATATAATAAAAATATCTTGTGCTTGTTTCATGGTATCAGAATGCCCTTTACGAAGAGATACCACGAAAAATCCCAGCATGAAACTTATTATCATTATTTTATAAACAAACTTTCATCAAATTGTAATGAAAAGTAGCTTTTTGAAAACACTGACTAACTATCTTATTAATAAGATAAAGTATCTTTTTGTTTATTTTTTGTGACGTTAGAATCGTCATAATGGATAAATTAGTTGTTAAATATGTTAAATTTTTGTCGTATTTTTCATATTTTTGTTATCACATGATGTGTACAATATTTCGTTAACATATGCAAATTTATTTAATGTTACTTTTTTATTTTTACACAACAAATATTTGTCAAGTTTAAATAAAATTCAAATATCTAAAACGTCATGTTGATATTAGGTTAGTGTATCAACATATTATCCAAGATTTTTATTCGCATATTTGTTTATATTTTGAATTTAAAAATTTTTGGTGCAATTTAAAATTTATTGTGTATTATTGAAATGAATAATGTGCACGATCTGTGAGAAAAGATTTCAGAATAGATTTGAGACTATTTGAGAGAAACAGTTGATATTTTCGAGCGAGTGCGGAATTGAATACATTGAATATTTTCTTCAATTGTAAACTTGAAAACCAAGTTACGTGGGACATAGGTTTATATGTAAATTTACCAGTCAAAATATAAAACATGGATTTAAAGATCGTTATTTATTTATTGCACCAATAATAGTAATGAACAATATCTTCTTCGAGAATAAAATTTGTGTCACTTATTTCATTTATCCATTTGTTAAACAATTGCTTGGCACCTTTTGCTTCAGGTACTATTTGAAATTTGACGAACCCCTTCACTGAAACTGATTAAATCAAATTAATCTATCAATATGTTTCTGTCACTATGGTTGTATATAATTAACGTTATTATTTATCTTTGAACTCTTTTCATGTTGAATTCAAGTTATAAGTTGGCTTATTATGAATTGATCATACGATAGTTATATAAAAGTATCATAATTCATGATTCATAAATTGTTGCAATGAGAACCAATGGCAAAAGGAAAATATATAAAATGTGTAAGAAATATATAACATATTCAATCATTTATATTTCATATAGAATACATCAAAAATATGTATCTATATAAAAATCTGCAGTTTAGTTATTATCATATAAAATGTGTCATTGCAATATAAATGTTATATGATCGCAAATATAAATATGTCTTAGTCTTAAATTTATGTGAGACCATAACTATAATTTTTTGTATTTGTAACTGTACAATCAATCACAAAAGTCTGTCGAGTTTTAAATATTTAAAATAGAAGAATTATTTTGAACAATTTAAAAATCTTAATTAATTAAAATTAGATCATCTTTAAGAAAAAAATTAAAATTGAATTATCTCTAAAAAAATTTACACAATTTCTATGTATGCAATAAAGCGATTGAAACTTGTTTTGATTGTAATAATTGTAAGAACACTTTACTTTAATATACCCATAGTAATTGTATATTATAATATTTTATGATATTTTTTAATGTTATTTCATTTAGTTGCATCTACACTAAGATTTATTAGGAACTGAAACTAAATTCATAAAATTTACAATATTATGTTACAGCAAATGATATAGATATTGGAACTGATGTACATAGATATTATAAAGGAGAGTTATCATAAATTAAAAATTTCAATAATTATACAGAAATCCGTCGGAGCATTCATAGTTGACGGTACAGTATACTGAAGAGCATAACTGTACCAATGACAATGAAAAACTGTTAATAATTTAAACTGATGTAACTGCGCAAAAAGTGATCATATAGCTACTTAAAATCACAACAGTCGTTTGTTTTATTTTTCTCGAAGATGATATTACATTATGTAGCGAATGAAAAAGTGATACTTTTTTCTCAAAACTTGTAAAAATTTGAATATATGTAGAGACATTAAATATTTTTTTAAATCCATTATTTTATCATTTTGAAGTTTGAAGTCTTCCTTTTATAACAATCCTTTAAAAGTTGTTGCACGATTTTTTTCACCATTCTATTAAACATTAAACATTAGAAAAATTGAAGATCCTAATATTTTGTTATTTATGTAATCCTAATGTTCCAAGTGCAATAAAGTGGTGAAAAAAAAGAGAGTACAGCGAGTTTTAAGGGATTGTTGTAAAGAGAATATTTCAATCTTTAAGACCATGGTGAATTTAATCACGAAAAGATTTTTTAATTTTTTTATGCGTTTGAATTTTTACAATTTTCAAAAGAAAAAAATATCCTGAGAAAAAAATATTCGCTGCATGTTGTAAAATCATCTTGTGAAAAAAATAAACTCACTATTGTCAAAGTAGAGACTGCGCTTTAAAATGAGGCCAAGTAGATCGTTATATGATCTTTCTTACGAAGTTATATCAGTTTAAATTATCGACAATTTCAGTCGCTTATATTTTTTAATAAATAAATATAGTCGTCATCTTTTTCCAAAATTTATATAACTTTACTTAATAAATAAATTAACTTATCAAATGTCTAAAATACCTGTCTTTTTTACACATTTGAAATTTGTAGATATATATATATAAACTTTCACGACTAACTGTAAATAAATCGAGAAAAATTTAAAATTTTTATGTCAATAAAAATTAACCTACTAAAACTAAATTCAATAATGATAATAATTTTTGGTAAATTTCTGGTTTAGCGACTTTTCGCTACCGTTTCTTTAAATAAGAGGTTCATTTTATCACTAAAAGAAAAAAGAATCAATCTAAAGAAATTATATAATTATATAGTTCTTTAAAAGAAACCGTTATGGTTTCGAAAAAAATGATAAGCCAGTGAAATAGCTAAAATTTAAAAAAAATCACTAAACTATAAATTTACCATAATTTCCTTACGTTAACAAACTTGAGAATAGCTTAGAACAGCAGAAAGAAAGAAAGAATACGATCTGAGAGAAGTAGAATTATCGAACCACTCTCTTTCTAATTATCCCAAGATGAAATACATGATGTGCACTTTTCGTTACAGTCATAATAGTCGTCTAGATAGAGCGTCTAAGGCTCTTATAGATATAGATGTAAAACGACAATCGAGTCCGCGTCGTCGACGACTCTTGACTTTATGTATTTTTAATAGGATTTGTTAATTGCGTCTTCTTTGCAATGCAATTCGCGTGGACAAACAAATTCTACGCTCGAGCCGCGACCAACTATGAAAAATTTCTTCGCTGAAAAGCTGATTTTATATTTATTTTTGTATTTAGATCATTTAATTTTATATATGTGTATACATATATTCGTTTCGAAATCTTTAATCCCCTTTAATCAAAATTTTGCTTTCAATAATAAAGGGTTGTAGTATTTGATTACAAACTTTTAATTTAATTTGAAATAAATTATTATTCTTAACAGATAGTTTGGTGCCACTAATGATGCACTAATAACTGGACTATGGACTTTATGCAGATAGATTTATCAAATGAGAAAAATGTTTTATCTATTAAATATTACTATAAATTAATTACTATACCTGTTATAATATTATCATTACATATATATATATATATATAATAGTATTATAATCATTTATAATTATTATAATTATTATATTTGTTTAATAATATAATTAATCAAATTTTATACTCACATAAGATTACGTGTAATATTATTTGTTGATAGTGTATATAATAAGTTATATATAATGTAATATATATAATTTTCTCTGAAATGCCTTATGAAAAAGTTTTATTCTAACAATTTATTTTTGGAATAAGTAAATAAGAGGATCGCCCCTTTCGCGAGTGCATTAGGACATCCTGATAAAAATAAATTCGATTTACTTTATATTATTAAAAACCCACCATGTAATTATAAATCTTTGAAATTAATATTTTTAATTTTTATTTATTTGAACTAATCAATATGATTATCGATGTGTATAATATAAATATCAATCACACGTTTTCATCATTTTATACTGAACAATCAATATTTGATGTCTCAATCATTCAAGTTTTTATGTGATGAAATTTGGCAGCTCATAATTGAAAATGAAAGAGAAAATCCTTTGTGTGTGAGATTTAACAAATCCTTGATTAAATATTAAATGCAGAGCCGAGTATACATATGAAGATATTTTCATATTAAAATAGATACATTTCACTGACATATGGACTACAAAGATAAAAAGATCGTGAGATTTTATCTCATTATATGAAAATTTCTATCGACCAACAATAAAATAAATTATAGCAATGACGATTCAAGATTCACTTTGAATAAAAACGTCATTACTTTTACTCAATTTATATTGATAATTAAGATATAAAATTTCTAACAGAGAAATTTAAATTTAAGGAATAGGAAGATATTAATAATAGAATAAAAAATAGAAACTTTTGTTTATTCAGAATGTCATGTAACTGGTGAAATAATCAAGTAGGGAATGATTTTGAAGTAAGTCGAAAGTAAACAAAATTTAGTCGAAAAGAGTAAAGATATAAAAAGAATAACAGTTCTCCACTTATGGCTTCATTTTCGTGAAAATGTTTTTTTGCTTTTTTATCAAAATATGTGTTTAAATTTATTTGATAGAATGCATACAATTAAAAATATAGCATAAATTGTATGTAAATTATTATTTGTAATAACACCAAATATTACAAATTAAAGTACAAATTAAAATTATATATATAAATTATATAAGATATAAATTAATATAAATATATGAAGTATATAATATATATATAAACTTATGAACAGCATAAAAAATTAAAAATATAATGTGCAAAGTATATAAATGAAAAAATATAGGTAAAATATAGGTAAATAAAGTATACAATTTTTTCATTTAGGACCATTTAAGATTTTGAAGAAAATAGATTTTAAATTTATTTAGTTAAAAAACAGTTTGGTATACATGTATTCGATTGGTTTTCAAATTTAATTTTCTCCGAAACGAAGCGAAAAAAAATTTTGATTTATTTTTGCATATATAATAATAATCAGCCAAATTGAAGTATACTTAACAAAATTTTAAATCTCGTTTTTTTAGATAGAAATGATTAATTTTATTACTGATTTATTATTTTAATTTTTTGATTTGTTATTAAAAGATTTAGTCTTAAAGTTAATTTTATTCATTTTAAATATATACAAATAACAATTTTAAAAAACTTTGAAATAATTCAACTATTTTGTGCACATTAATCAAGATTTTAACATTATTGACAATGAAACTTTGACTGAATACAATTCTAGTTTATGTTATATTTGAAGAACTTTATTTTAAAACTTTGGGACGTATGCGATTCATTAAAATTATAAGATTTGATTTTTAATAAATATATATAATATAAATATTATAATGTAACTATTAATAATAAATATATATAATATAAATATTATAATGTAACTATTAATAATAAATATAAATATTATAATAAATTAATTCAATTTTGATGAGTTGCAATTTGTATCTTGTTTAAGAAAATTTTAACTAAAAATGTTTTCTTTCGAATACGACTTATTAAGATTGAAAAAGTTAACTGAAAAAAAATGTTAGTCTTTCTTTTTGACTTACTTTTTCATATATCATCTTGTATTCGATTGTATCACCAACTACATGGTACACTGTAGGTATATTTTATGATTCAAGTCTTTGAAAATGCACCGATTTATATCGTGAATCAATGAAAAATTAATTTCTATGAAAAATTTTGATAATTCTAGTGAAGAGTAAAAAATTGGTGTATATCAAATCTTCTAACAATTATCAGTTAACACATTCGCAACTGCTGATATAAATTCACGTCATTTCAACTTACATTTCTGTGTATCGTCAACGTGAATTCTAATGTCATTTTGTAAACTCATTTTTTTGTTATCACTGAAATATCACATTGAAAGGATTTTTAAAAAAGGAATTGTCAAATAAAAGTAGAGTTACGAAAAGAAGACAATTTTCCTTATTTCACAAAATACAAAAATGTTTTAATATACTTAAAATACAAACGAATTAGCTCAATTACTTATTCTTCATTTTCTTTTTATCATTTTTGTAGATTTAAATTGTATTACTACTACTAATAATGTAGGTATAATCATAATTTTCATACCTTTAAATAATAACATAAATGATCACATATTAATTTATGAAATTTAGTACTGTCGAAATAATTAGTATTAATAGTACTGTTAGTACTATTAATTCTCGTTCCATAGGAGTTACTACGGTACATGATATAGTCCCTGAAACCTAGTTGTTACGTGATTACACGAACATAAGCAAACAGTCTCGCAGAATAATAAATAAAATAAAAAATAGAATTTCGCCAGTTGTTCTGTCTCGGTAGAAAAAAAAAGTCATACCTCGAATTTTCTAAACGCTCTCAAAGCAACGATAAAAGGGATCGCATAAAAATGAAGAGAAGAATCCCTTGGCATCTGCTTGTTTTTCAAATGAAGTGGTTCCGGCTCTGTATCCGAGCGTGTGCACATGAATTCGATAAGAAACGCATCGGCAGTGTGCGAAAGAAGACGGAAAACGGCTCGTCACCTTCGAACAGGGGCAGGGCAATCCTATTTCTTTCTTATGCAAAATCTTCGTGCGCGTAGCCGTGTTAAGGGATTAAAAGTCCGCTCGGCAGGGTCAGCCGAAGGCTTAGAACGCCTAACAAGATTAGCTTAAGACGCCGAGTCCGCATACCCGGAGGATTACACATTATGTATTCACCTGGATGTATTCACGCAGAGATCTAGTTCGAGTTCCTGTTTGCGTCGAAGACGATGCTCGCGAAAGCGCGGCTTACTAAAACGGTCGCATCGCGTCGCGTCGCGTCGCGTCGCGTCGCGTCGGTGACCACGCGATTCGATCCGTTCAGTGATTTCCCGACCAATAGACACGCTTGCGTATTAGATTGACGCTGATAAGTTTTCTCTTCTGTAAATATTCTTACATACTTCTTATTTGTGGAACATGCATTGCATAAAACTCGTAGTTACGCTGGGTGTTGCAAAAGAAAGAACTGAAGTCTTAGCGAATTCTTGTTAATCATTGGAAAAAAATAATTTACAAAAGTAATATACAAAAATACAATTTATGATATACAAAATTTAAAAATACGAAACTGCACAGAATTTATATAATAGATTAAAGTACATGAAATAAGAAAATTGTAGTATTCCTTATCATATTTATCTCACAAGTTTTATTTGCTTAGTTCTGTTTGTGAAAATATCTTTGAATGTCTTTATAATAATCATGAGAAATCAAACAGAAATTAAATTTTTCGAAGTTCTTTTGATTAATCTGCTAGCTGCGCGTTTCTACGTCGCAAATATGAAACGATAACAAGTATCAAATGTAGTATATTTATGCAACTGCAGTAAAATTAAATTAAGTTATAACAAAATGACAATCGCTCTTTTAAAAAGTCGATAATTTTATTGCTCAAAATCATTAAATATTTCTTATAAAGAAAAAGAATTTTCGTATTAACAAATATTAAATATATGAAAACAAAAATGATTTAAAAACTTAATGAAATTAAAAACTTAATCTTTTCCTGTTTTTAGTCTGACAACAATAAAAATTATCAAAAAAATTGTTGTGCAATGCCGAATAATTAAATAAATATTCCAGATATTCTATTTCAAAATAAATTTCAATAAATTACACATTAAGTATTAACAATTTCTTTTTCTAATAAATTTTATTATTTTTTTGTTTTTTTTCATTCAAAATATTCTATAAATTGTTGTGGAATTTACAAATACGTTACAGTTTTCACTAAAACGTTAATTCACGTAACAAATGGTAATTATTTTCTTTCGTATGCGACAATATTGAAAATATTTTTACATATTTTCAATATTTTCATTTTTAAATATTTTGTTACATAAAAAATATTCATCTTAATATATACATTAAAAAACATAAATATTAAAACAATATTTTTTAATTCCTGAGTACTATAAGTTGCTCACATAGTATGTAGATCTTTTTCTTGTGTATAAATTACAAGAGATTATATTATATTATAATATATAGAAATTTGTAACATCAAGTAAATTATAGACACGGTTTTAGCAATTTTATCTACACTTTAATTTAATATTATGTTAATATCAATAATACGAATTGTTAAGAGGAAATAAAGGAATGATCCTTATTGTTAGTATATGTATATTTCATGTGAACGTTATGTATTTCTATATATATATATTTTGACCCATGATTGAAGTAATTAATTTTATCAGAATACAGGCGTATGGTACAGATAATATGAACACAATGATTAATTCATATTTAATCATTCTATAATAGAAAATAATTTAAATTCATTTTATAGTAGAAAACAATTTTTCCAAAAATTTTAACTGATTTGCTGTGAAAATTATTTTATGTGAACAATATTATTCACTAATTTAAATTTATTTAATAATTTAATTTCAATTCGAAATTTTAATTCGTTATCATAAATAGACTGCGGATATTTTTATGAATAAGATTTTTGTGAAACCTAGATATTTAAAAACTTATTTTAGATAAGAAATATTATACAAAAATACTATACTTTAGATATTTCATTTAATTTTATATATGCATTGCATACGTGCATTCTACACATCCTTAAACTTCTGATAAATTAGTTTATTATGATAGTTTAGATATATGTATGTGGTTAAAATTATGATATGGAAATGTGATAAAAAGCTTCGATATTCGCCATGAGTTTTAGATTGAATCCTTCCATGAATAATGCAGAGTTGAGTTTAATCCTTTATGTTTATAAACAATAATAATTTAATGTATTATGTTTAAGATGCTATTTATAAATATCGATAAGCCTGGAACTGCGATCGAACAAAACAAGACGTAGAACTATATATGTATACAAAGTAAGACTCTAACCATCTTCTAGCGACTCATAAACATTCATTTTACATGCTTTCTGAGCGCTATAAAGGATTGTTATGTATGTTAAAGTGATATAAGCGTTCAACCTGATATAGTTTATATGAAGCATTGTCACGATACAATGAGTTAATATAATGAAAGATATTATCGAAATTTTATAAAATTCGAATGGAAAATTTAATAATAATAAATCAAAAATCAAAAGGAAATAATCAATTATTGCTAACATTTTACTATTTTCATTCAATATACGAAAATCAACGACCGTGATTATTTATGTGATTTAATGTCAACATAATCAAGCAATAATCTACAAATCTAAAATTTAACTTCAACTTTTGAAAAAATAAGAAGCAAAAATTTGAGATTAACTTTCACAGTCGTAATGTTAATAAAAAAAATTAAACAGTGTGAAGTGACTAAAACACAATTGAAAATGAAGTATTAATTGTCGTTAATACGACATAATGGATTAAAGTAATGGAAGGTGACAGCGTTTATTTTAGTAAAATTTAATCAATTCCCGAAGTGAGAAATATCACACGAGTTGGAAAGATAATATATTTGTGCATAGGAGAATGTATTAAATCCCTCAAGATTTTATGTAACGCCAAGGGAACATTTTCATAGGATACGACATAATCTTCCGTGGAAGAAGAAATCACACGCGACTCTGGGTGAGCTTCGACTGAGTGTATTGTAATAATAAAGTGCGTTTAGACAGCGATCCTATAAGAGTAGAAGAAAGAGAGCATCGTTGAGGGGGAGCCTTATCTTCCCTGGTCGACTAGAACTTTATTTCGAGGCGAGATACGGGTCTCTCCGCGGCTTTTAATGTCTTTTCTCTCCATGGTTTGATTAAGAGTACCGTGCACGACGAACGTCCCGTGGCAAGAACGCGAAACAGAAAAGGAAGAAAGCAACGACCGCCAGAGATAGTGCGCTGGAGGCTTGAATAATTGTTGCCTTATAGCCGTCAACTCGTCAAACGCCGCGTTTACCTGTAGCGCTGTGATAATTAAAAACGAAGGTGAGACTTCATGTTTTTATTTTCATTTAGATATTCCGTCAGATGATGACGATTGATGATATACACAAATTGATGCAACTGTGTGTCAAACGCACAGTAATATATAAAAATTTACTGACATTACTTTTTTAAAATTAGAATTGAATATTCTAATAATTAAGCGATTATCTTGATGTCGATAAAAATATTGTACGAGTTCTTGCCTTTTAAAAGTTGATTTATTGATATATTGATTATAATATAAATTTTATATCAGGATTGGGCAAATAGTAATTTAACAATTCATAAACAACAATTTGAAATAATGAATCATTTTTTCTAATTTATTACGTTTACTTGAAAAATAATTTGGTAAAAGTAACTTTCATCTTAGATCACAAATGAATCGTTTGCAAATAATTTTCTATTCTATTTTCTAAATTAAACCATTGAAATGAAATAACAAACAGCAGAAAATAAAGTGTATATAATAGAATAAAAAACTATTTAAAAAATTAAAAAAATTATTTGTAGAAACGAATACAAAGTATAGAATGAAATAAATTTATTTAATAGCTAAATAATGAAATAATTTTGAGGAAAGTCATTTATTTATTCAAATAAATTAACGTAGGATTATTTCAAAATAATATCGAATTAAATAAGATAATATGTTGTTTAAATAATCATTTTTCAAGTATTTTATTCAAATAATCTCCATATCTGTTTTATAATTTACAAATTAAAAAGAATTCATAAAATACTGTTTATATTATTGTGTAGTGCAACTTTTTCATCAATGACTTCGATATCATCAATGACGTTGATATGATGTTTATAAATATCATTAAATTTAGATATTTCATTTTATAATTTATTTTACATTCTCTGTAATAGAGATTGGTAATAAAATTCAATTCAATGAAAATTTCTAGAACTGAATAATTTAATTTTAAATTGTTATGGTTTCCAATAGCCCGATGATTGGCATTATTAGATTGAGAGCAAAACAATTTAAAATTAGATAGATGAGGTATTTTAATTTTAATTTAATTATTTCTAATTTCTTTTATGGAGAATATAAAATACAACGAAATGAAATATCTTCAATTTTAATAGTACAATAGAAATTATAATAGTCATTTGTAATACAAAAATACTATTTCAGATTTTTTTACAAAACTAGAATATATAAAATTTATTCAATTACAAATCTTTCTTGAGATACATTGAAAAAAAATAAAAAAATAATTCAATACAAAAAGGATGAGATTAATTTTCTCTAGCCGGGAAATTAAAAGAAGAAAAATAAATAAACAACGAAGATATTTTATTAAGATATTAAAATGTTGCAAAATTTCAGCTCGATTGTTGTTATTATTGTAAAATGTTATTCTTTTTTTATTATTTTAAGGATTTGTAGTTTTTGCATAACTCGGCTCAACTGATGTTCTATACTTGTACGATAGAGAAAGAATTATAAGTTTTTTTGTACGACCTCATATTTCTTAGCGAAAGTGTAAAAAAATATATCTATTTATCATACCAAAAACACAAGAAATACCTTAATAATAATGATTCATTTGGGATGCAGAAAATTGCCATTTACATTACATAATATTTAAGTAGGATGTAAATGTGATTTCTTCGAAAGAAAAAAATATCAATAAGAATTTTCCTAGGCGGATACCACTGATACCAAGTAAGGATGGTACGAGTAAGTGGTGGTTTTGGCAAGGGGATGTTCTGATGCGATTTCACGCTGGATTTGCCTAAGATCTCCGCTAAGGAGCCCTTTAACCCTCCCCTTTTACCCTTCTCCAGCCTTCACCCTTCCATCACCGATTCGATGCTCGTGGCTGGCGTCTTCTTCAACCCCTCTCTCTTACCTACCTTAGCTTGCTCCGACCAGCGTCACTTCCCGAGAAACCCCCGAAGATTACGTGCCTTAGCACAATGTCGCCTAAAATGCCTTCATTGTTCAAAAGAACCGGTGAGACTGTTGTGTTTCAATTATAACCCTTCCTACATAATATTTCCATTGCGGAAACAACAGCGTCGAAATTGGAGGAATATAATGTAAATGTAGGAATAAAATAAAATTATACAATTTGTTCAATCAACGTTAATTGGTAACGTTTGTTAATTGGTAACGTTTAATTAATTTTATACAGTTTTGTGTGATTGAGTGATTGATTTTCTATAGTTTTATATAGTTTTTAAGTAGCACTTTATAATGGAATGATATAAGAATAAAATTCTACACATATGACATATTTAATCGATATTTACTAAATGGGAAAATGAAATTTTTTAATCTTAAAAAGAGTAATTTTATGTATAATGATTAAATTTCTTCACAAGATAATTTTTTTTATAAATTTGTAATAATAGTGCAAGAATAAAATAACATTATACACATGATGTGTTTGACCAATATTTGGTCAAACCGCTAAATGGCATGCGAGATTTTTTAATTTCACCTATAAGAAACAAATCTTATAATGAACGAATGTAAGCGATATATAACAAATCAATTTTACCTAAGAATTTTACCTAATCTATTCGTATAATAGAAATATAAGAATAAAATAATGAAACTTTTTAATTTTAGAAAGAGTAATTTTATAATGATATCCCATCTTTTTATCCATTAAATTAAAAAAAAGTTGTCTTAAGTTACCTAGCCATTAAAAAAAGTCACTTAGTCACAAAAAGTTGTCAATAAATGTTTACAATAAATACAACATTAACATTTACCAAACAATGTAAAGTAAAAAAGAATGAAATTTTAAGAAAGTGAAGGATGGAAGTTCAGAACAAGGAAAGCTTAAAACATCATTAGCAAAATAAAACTCGTCGTCGGCCTCCTCCGAGAACCCATAAGCTCTCTGTGACGTTTATTTTTCTACGGCGAGCCGAGAAGGAATCTTACCCGGTTCCTTTGCATATCCGATCGTCTTTGATCTTACTTCAAAACGCACGATAGCTCTCATCGATCTCCCTAAATATTTTAGACCGTCCAAGCAAGTGGAATAGTTAAATCCGAAGTGTTCCTCGGCCGATGGCGGGTTCAGGTTTTGCTGAAACCCTCATGGATTAGGAACATTCGTGTTGCGCGTATATCCGTGTTTTAAGGACGCGTGCAAGCCACTGTATACTGTAACTTCGCTTGTGTGTGTATCCTGATTTGTGCCGGTCTCTCTGCGCGTGTATGCAAACCCTTATGGCTTAAGCTAAGGCTAAGGCCGAGGCTCTCCCGTGGGATTACTACGTCATTCTGCAGGACTCTCCGGTCGCCGGAAGGATCAGCTCTCTTCCTTCTGAGGATTTCGTGGAGGACTCCATCCCGTTTCTAAATCAGGTTGTCAGCCACAGGCTGAATTTTCGTATCGTTTAACGCTTCTTTCGTTCTTTAAACAGTCTTTGATAATCTTCTTCTTATAGTCGTAAGATACGTATCTTCAAGAAGGAGAAATATCTTAGAGGTTATGCAACCTTAACTCTTTATATCCGTTAAGTTACCTGTGACATTTTTGTTAAATTTTTATATCATTAGACGATTTCCAACGTATTATAGACGTAAAGGAAAGCAAAAGAAATTTTTTTATAATTTAATACATAATGTAGTTTTCCTTATGTAAATTTTTCGAATGTCTTGACATTTGTACGCTATATCATGTTATATGCTAGTAGCAGACAATTCTAATTACTATTATTCTGTTTTGATAATATAATATTTAAATATTAAGATACCTATTTAAAAAATAATGAATCGTGTAAGAAAAGTTCTACTGTATTATGTTTAAGGCGATAAATTGGGAAGAATAAAAAGTAATATTACGTAAAACAAAGATATATAAATATTGTTGTATTATCTCCTAACGTTTCATAAATGTTCATATTGAATTGATGTAAACGGTACTTTTAACCATCATCAAGATATAAGGATGCACTTTAGATAATTATTCATTTATTTACGGGAAGTAGAATCTACTAAAACAAATAAAATAATTAATGAGTTTGACAAAAATAATAGTAATAGGGAATAACACGAGAAAATTAATCGATGAGATATATACATTACTAACCTTGGATAACCAAACTATCTAATTATGTTATTATTAAGCATTTGTAAAAATATTTTATTCTATAACAATGAACAATGAACAACATAAAATATTTTATTTTATAACAGTGAAATTTAAAAAATCATATTGAATTTATTAACATTTGGAATAAATATTTATATACGATTCAAATATTCTGACTTCATTTTTATGAAAGATTAGTTATTTAAGGTTAACATTAATTACTATTAAGGTTTATCTCAATGTTTATCTAATTAAAGATGATATTACGATGCTGTACAAAAAAGAAATCGTGATATTGCAGACTTTTTATAGAAACATCAATCTTAATTTTAAATGAATTACTTACTTTTGAAATTCTTAGTTTAATTTTATTTAAATTCCAGTAACTTTTAATAATTGTGAATTAACTAATTGTAAGTTACTATGTCATCAACTAAGTGATACTAATTACGATAAAAAATTATAAATATAATACTTTTATTTCTTAGAAAGTTTTGAAAGTTTTGAACGGGAGTGTGTTTTTAAAATTTTTATTTATATATTTATAATATTTAATAAACGATAATTTGTTGAAAATTTACAATGATAATTTGTTATGTTGCTCTTGTCACAAGTCATTTGACTTTTTTATTCTATTTATTATTAGAATCGCTTTCTTAAAACTTATATATAAAGGGATTTTGTGAAATATAATTTCAAACAAAGTAACTTATTAAGTGGTAATAAAAAATATTTTCTTCCGTTTTGGTGAAATCTTCTTTCCTTCTTGCATTATTCACTACAAAAGAGGATTACATTTCTTTTATTTTATTTATTTCTTTTATTTGAATCGTATATTTTTTTATCTTCTTTAATAGTTTTATTTGTGAAATAGAAGATCTCTTCATCAAATTCCATTGTGTATAAAACAGAAATTCCATTTGTCAAATGTTACTCTTATTCACAGTGTGAATAAATTTATCAAAGGGAAAAAATTGCTCTTCTTGATAACAAATATTTTGAGAAAGGTGGAGCAATATTTCAAATGTATAGTTTTAACGTAAATACAACTCATTTAAAGTACGTAAATCATTTAGAAGTACGCTTTTTCAATGCATTAGTATACCAACGTCTGACGTAAGAAATCCTTGTGTGTAAACGCTAGGTTTAGCCGAAAACAATTCAACCGCATATGTGCATCAGACACTTGTAGGAAATCCTATGGCGAGAGTAATTTTCAAGATTTCAATTTTTTAAATTTTAAAATTACTCATGTTTTTCGTCTATTTTTGAGAGTTTGAAATTTCAAATTTTTACATTCATTGAAATTTTACGATCATTCATGCTTTTCGTCAATTTTCGAGAGTTTGAAATTTCAAATTTTTTTCACAGTTTTATATAGTTTATTTGTAAAAAAAGTAAATTAATTAATTAGTTAAAGAGAATGTAGAATTTAAGAAAAATAAAATTTGTTTTGGTATTATCGTAACACCAAAATCGTGTAAGAATGAATTAACATATATTACGTATTTTCAATACATCTGGATTTATTGAAAATCGTATGATTTAGTTAGGAATATTATAAATATACATATGGAATATATATATTTATTTAATTAACTTTGATTTATTTCTCGAAGATGTACATATAAAAATCGGTAGTAATTATTTTTAATAGTATTTCAAATAAAATAGACATATATGTACGTATATAAGCAATTAATAAATATTATGTTGCATACAGTGATTTCATTTATTGTGAGTTGATAAGCTTTTTAAACTATTTTTCATAGACTTTAAACGCGATGAAAACATTGAACACTCGTAAAGTGAGCTATATCCTTTAGAAACGTGACATGAATATAATATTCAGTGTATAACTTAGTATGGGGAAAATAATTCAAAAATTAATTCAGGATTCAAAAGCGACAAAATAAATTCATACAAACGTGTGTTTGTTTTGGGTTACAGAATTTTGTGTTTCGCGCGTTATATGAGAAAAATGAAATTGAAAAATAAACGTATGTATGTACATACGTGTCACTATTCTCAGAGTGGATAACCTTGTGGAACTTGTCAAATTTAATGTACGTACATTTATGAAAATCAGTTTTGTTTAGGTATGTTGTCAAATTTTGTAAGTCAAATTTAATGTACGTACATTTATGAAAATCAGTTTTGTTTAGGTTCAAGTAGAAATTTCTCTAATTTTTTTCTTGTATTAAGTTATATTCTATATATTATATATATTATTTTGTTAAAGTTAAATTTCTATTCAGTAATTTTCATTTCTTCTTGAATTCTTATAAATCAAATCGTGATTTCGTTTGAACTTTCTATAGTTCTAAACTGACTCTTATACATAGTGTAAAATAAATCGGCTTGTATTATGAATAAACTACAGATTTTTATGCAAATTTCTATTTTTCTAAATAAAATTTAGGAAAGAGAACCTAGATAGAAAATTGATTTCTCTATTAATTATTAATAGAATATTACACTTTGGATATTTTGTTTATTTTTGTATGTTACATGTATTCTGTGTATTTTTGCACCTTCAAATTTCTCATAAATGCACAAAAATATTATAAATTGTCACAGTATGTAAAAACATTATAGACAATTTTTTTCATGACTGAATCTACATCTTGATTTGAAGACTGAAGTCTGCCAACACTCAGAGAAACTGATATTCAAACTAAATATACAATTTATAACATTTTGGAGTTAGAAGTCAGTTATGAGTCAGAGTGGAAATGTTTAATTTATCATCTGCTATCAGAGTGTAAAAACATTTTAGAATAAAATGAATAATATATTTTAGAGGCTGAAAATGAGCCCAAGTTTATCGTTAATTGTATGATTTATTTTTTTAATGGAAGTCACTATACATATTTTTCAATTAAACATAAGAAAAAGATGTAATTTTATAAAAACGTACATGCTTGTTTAATTACTTTAAAATCCGTCACCTAAATGTTATAAAAAATTGGATCTTAGACAGCAAGCAACTATCGCAAACAAATTCTTATTTCTAAACGACATTGGTTGTCGTTGCGTAACCAGAAAGAAACCCATCCATCAGCTTTCACTCCGATATCTCGGGCTCGAATTAAACAAATAACGCGAATCTTATGTTAGCTCTTCTATGATGAAGGCTCGAAGGCTATCAAGAAGTGACAAGCTGCCACCGATAAGAAGTTTCTCGATATTGTTGAAAATCCAACGAATAAACCATCCATCGCCTACCGATAATAGACGACCGGAACCTGTCCTTGGTGCCACTTAAATCATCCCCCAATGAGTTGGCGCTTACAATAACTCGTTACCGAAAATCCAAATTAAGCTCCTTAGTCGAGAAATTTACGAGACATTCTCCCTCTTCGAAAATCCTTGCCGCCACTCCCCCCTCCCCCTCCCCCCTCCCCTCTTTCTATGTCCCTCCTAGCATCTTACGAAGTTTCCTTTCCTTTTCCTGCGTTCGACGCAGTTTATCAAAGTAATTTTAATCTGTCGAGTATAGTAGTGCGTGCACACAAATGTCAGTTACCGCGGCGAACAACGCGAAATCGTACGAACCTCCGCAGATGTTGGAAAACAACTCTTCGCCGATACATGCGCGCGTGTACGCATGTGCATACGTACAGGCACGTACACACATCGAAACGGATATATACAGGGAAACGGTAGCGGAGTACGAGCGAACAACGCCCTTTCTCTTATTCTCTGTCTTGTATAAGAGCTTACTCTCTAAGCATCTTAAGGGCAAGTTTTCACCCTTGCTTTCATTCAACGCATATGTAGAGAGAATGATCTTGACTATCGAGCAAAACGCGCTCCACCAGGGTTCGGATCGAAGTTCAGCGTGTAGTGGAATACAAAGGGATTAATATTTGCATGACTTCTAATGAATCGGATAAACTGATAAAGAAACATACATTGTGACTATATCAACCCTTAAATGCATACTATTGTAAATTTGCGAAGTTTTACATCATTAATTTTAAATCTGTGATCTAAAAGGAGTTGTTTGTATTAAGGGTTAAGATCAAATAAAAGATGAAGGAAACATGTTATTTATGTCCTTGTAAGTTGTAGATTTTTATGGGATAAAATTTTAAAGTTAAAAGAATTTGAAACAAATTGCAAATTGTTTTTAAATTCTATAGGATATAAATTCATTAGATTTTATTGTCTTAATTATTCATTAGGCTTCTGCAATAAGAGCTGCAATAAGAAAGTAGCTTTATTTTTAATAAATCGACACAAAGACAATTAAAAATCAGATATTTTTTCAAACGTGTTATAAATTTATTTATATTATTACCTTTCTGCTGTAAAGCCACCATACTTATTACTTGTAACATCTTTTTACATCAAGTGAAAGATTTTTTTTTAATGAACTGGGATATGTAACAAAAAAATTTGTAAAAAGTATAATTGTCTTCTTCTTCTTGCAAACCTATTATTTTTTTAAAGTTCTTTTTTGCACATTAATGTCGTCCATTAAATTTTATCTTATTACATTAAATAAATTTACCATAAATTACGTTCAATGTTGAGAAAATTCATAATAAAAACATGAAATTTCATTCAGCTGACACTAATTTATTTAATATAATTAAAAAATTCGTTTGATTTGATTTTTTTTATCAATTTAAATTTGAAAAACGTACTTTGAAGATTTTCAGAAACATAAATTTAGCATTTTGCAAATATCGAAAACAAATTTCATTCTATCTAAGCAATTTTTTAATTCATAAATTGTGTTAAATTTTTTTAAAAACGAGCAAACGCAGGACAATATTCTTATATTCATAATGTCTTTGTCTCTCATGCATGTATTATATAAACTTTAAGTTTATAATTAAACTTATAATTAACTTAACTTAAACTTATGATTTTTCGTAATGTATTTATTTTTCTTTCTGTAGAGAAAGTGGATCAAAAAATAAGTTATTCTATTTAAAAAACTGATCTTCGCATCTGGATAAAATAACAGAACTATTATAGTATTACATGGATAGTTTTCTCTGAAAACCATGCAAATTTTGTTTGAAACATTTTTTCATATTTTCAGCAGATAAGGAAATAATAGCGTGTATGCGAATAAATCTGGCATACTGTATATAATATACTGATTATATTATATTTATATAAATTATTATTTATATATTATTTATATATTATTAGTGAAACGAGAGTAAAGATTAAAAGATCATTAAAAATTTTGATGAAATTCAGAGAGGGATAAAATGTGACGCAGAAATGCAAGAGCAATTGGTTAGAATCTGCTGTTTCGCGCGTTTTTGAACTGACAGTATTAAGATGTGTTTTCTAGCATGCGTGATCTTGCCTCTAAGAATCGGCTAACACTTAGATTTAGAAGGTTTCGTCGCGTGGCTGGTGATCTTATAAGCTACACTAACTGTGAGGTTATCTCATTACATCTTATCTGGTGCTTTCACCCCAACGCGAGCTTAGCGGTGCTGTAGAGCTTAAATCGCACGCGAGCTCATGGACATAGCCTTTGCTCGCACGCAAATGGGGCACGGCCAACGGTGAAATCAACTTCTGAAATTTTGTGTCGTAAACTTTTCGAAGAATCCCTCTGATGAATATTTCTCGTGATGATTAACGTTACGTTAATGATTGAAACCCTTGTATTGGAAAAATGAAAATTGCAAATAACAGAGAAAAGTTTGTAATGTAATGAAACTAATTATTTATATATATATTTTGTGAAAATAAAAACTATTTTTGTTTATACATGTATTTTATAAATGTAAATGTATATTGTGAACTTAGAAAATTTCTATTTCTTAGGAAATTACCAATTGCTCATTTTTATCACTTTTAGTAGTTCTATTGTAAATGAAAAATATTTGATTAATAATTAACTGTTAATTGGTAACATTGGATTGGGAGCATTTTAAGATTAGATTATTTAGAATTTTTAATTTAACTGAATTTTATTATTAACTTCTATCGTAGAGAGTGTAAGATACAAAGTAAGATAAAAAAATCAAAATTTTAGTAATCTAATATGAATTACTACATTGTCATTTATGATTCAACGATTTTATTTAAAGATTAATATACAATAGTTAAAATATCAATGAGTTAGCGTAATTACCAATTAAATCACTATTAATCTGTGCTTAATTGTTACATGATTACATGAACACAACTAGTCATTTTATATTTAACACACAATTAAAAATAACATATTGTCGAGTGTTCCGTTACGCAAAAAGTCATAATCCGAATTTTCAAACTAACGTTTCTAAAGTAACAATAAAAGAGATTGTACAAAATTAAAAGAATGTGTTGAATAAAAAAGTTAAGCATAATCTATGATATTAAACAATTGCATTGCTATTAATTTTATTCTTTACTTATACTATCAAAATAAAAATTACCAATTAAATAGGAAATTGTCGCAATATTTTTTGTTAAATTAATGTAACAAAACATACAATTTGGTGTTATAAATTCTGCCAAAAATATAGTGCGTTGGGATAAAGAAAACTGAAAATACAATGCGAAAGACTGAATAAATGAAAGGGAGAGGGAGAAAGAGAGAAGACGAGAGATAGTAGATAAAGAGTTCGGAAGAGTTGGACGCTTATCTGTAAAGGCTGGCATCCGCCGGATCAGCTTCAGATACCAAAACCACCCACACTTTCCTTCTAATATATGCGCTTAGATTAAGTTTCAAGAACGGAAGCAGAGATCACGAATTCCGTCACGTGCTGCAACGTGTTTGTCTCTATTTTTGTCGATTTAAATTTAATAAAACTAATCTCTATCGAATATTTTTATCGATTTAAATTTGATACAACATATAACTTTCAATTAACAAAAATGTTCAATAATTTAGTTTAGTTTTACTTATATATTTTGTATTAAATAACATTTAAAAATTATTAACAAACAACGGTAGTTCTATAATAATAGAGTTATAACTTTCGAGACTTCGACTAAATTAACCCTTAAACTAATATCGTGGGGTGACAGATGAATTTATATTGTATTACAAAAATTACATTATATTACATCAAAATTATATTACAAAAATTTAAGATATGCATTTAATTTTTTCCTGTTCTTTATATTGCCTTAATATTACATTAAATCAAGTTAAAAATTTCAAAATTAAACAATGTAAATCTGTTTATGATAGCTTTCAAGAAGCAAAATTATTAGGTAGCAAATGAAAATAGGAATTACAACTTTTCATTTATTTACGAATCTTTTTCATTAAACTTTTAGATTCAGCTAAATATAGATTCTTAATATCTTTAATTGGGACTTTGATGTACAATGAAAATTAAATTATCATTAAACAAAGATACCTGCTATACATTTCAAACATTTGCAAATATTTTCCTCAAATTGATTTCTATTTCGTACGAAAACAACAGTGTTATGACTAATTTACTAGTGAATCTTTTTCGCAGAACTTTTACCGTGAAACATAGATTATAATATCCTTATTCTTTAGTCGAGGCTTCAGGGCACAGCTTGATTCGATTTTGAGAGATTAGACAAAATCGTCTTGGATTACCAAGTCACCAAGACGAAGGGGAAACCTTAGGATCGTAGTCTTGGTCGTACTACGACTGATCTGCATAGTGTTGCTCTTCCTAGAACATTAGATTTGGCGCGGATTTTTATTTCTGGGCAAAAACAATATACATTGTTGTTCATACTCAAACAAATATTTTAATTTACAATTACAAAATGCAAATTACAATTACAAATATATAATTATAATATTCATCGTCCTCTATAGAAGATTTTCATCTAAAAAGACAAGATCCCTTTAAACTTTTGAGCAGTAATATACATATATAACAACGAGAAGGAGTTTCATTTTTTTTATAAAAATTTATTGTTTAACTAAAATTTCTTTGCAACGAAATAAGAGATTTTATCTTTATCAATGTATCCAAACGATCTTTTGTTGGTAATTTAGAAACATTCTCACCAGTCTGACATTATGAATAATCATTGTGAAATAACAGGGGTCGAAGATATAAAAAGAAATATTCGGTAAAGATTTTTCGTTTCATTCCCTTGGCAGTTTTGTGCGTACCTAAAGAAGCCATTATCACTGTGACGTGGAATGGGTGATCACGGGGTGTCGAAAAATATGTTCCAACTTTTTATCTTGTATCTGCACTGCCGACTTGGCAACGGCTACAAGACCAGTCTGTTAATTTATCGCGAAGAACTTCGTTAAACGTTAATATATGACATATTTAGATGATACATTTAAATATTCATTGAAATATTTATGTATTTACTCACATCAGAATAAAAAATAAAAATTTGAAATAATGGATCACGTACACGAGTTTTATTTGAGTTGATTCATTAAATGAAATTATTCTAGGACATACAATGGAATTAACAATTATTTAAAAAATGATTTGTAAAAACAAATGCAAAATAAAATAAAAGATTATTTTATTTGATAGTCAAATAATGAAATAATTTTGAGAAAAATTAATAACATCGAATCAAATGAGATGATACTTTGTTTAAATAATCATTTTTCAAATATTTTATTTATGTAATTCCCAAAAGTCTGGTACAATTTTATTTTTTTAAATATTTTTTATTTAAATAATTTTGTGAAGTTTATTTTATCATTTCCAGCGAAAACAATTTAAATTAAAGTTAATATTTATTTAATCGTAGGTAATAAATCTTTAAAGTAATTTTATTTACTTTCTAACAAATATGTGAAAATTAGATTTATATTATTTATATTTATTATAAATTATAATTTATAATAAATATTCTGAATTATAAATAATTCTGAATTATAAATAATTGTTAAAAATCTGTTTGCAAATATGTAAAAATATGTAAAAAAGCAGTAGATATTTTTCATTCGTTATCACTGAATTATCACGTTGAATTAGATATTATTTTAAACTCTGTCATTAAATACTTTTTGATGTAAAAAGACAATGTACAAACATTTTGATGTAAAACAGGCATGTTAATTTTAATCTCTTAAATTTAGTGAAAGGAATCGACTAAACAATAATGAGATTAAGTTAAAATGTAGGTAAATTTGAAACAACCTATAGTTTTTGGATGAAATAAATTCGTTTGTAGATTTTTCTGAGAAATAATAATAAATTTTAATTAAAATTAAAGATAAAAATAAAAAATATTATAACTCTGATTTGTAATTGATTGTGAGATGTAATTAACTAAAATTTCAAATATAATATAAAAGAATAAATTTCTGAGAAATAAGTATATTACAATTATAATTTTTACTTTTAAATATAATTAATAAAAATTTTAGTAATATAAAAAAATAACATTGCGAAGAAAATAATGAGAGAAGAAGAAGTCTTGATTAAAGAAGACATTATTTCTTTTCAAATTCTAATATGATCTAAATTTTTTAAAATGAATTAATCTAAATGACCTAAAAGATGATCCAATATGATTTAAAATAGATGCATACGTACCGAAAATAAATACAACAGGTCAAAATTGTTCATTAACTGAACAACTTAACTTAAAACATGGAGCAACTTTTATATACGAAAAAAATCTATCAAGAGAAAAGCTGTTTCATTTCTTCAGGGGTTGTCTTTGGGATGAATCTTATCTTGTAGTGAAAACTGTCAAAGACGAACCGTCCTGACGCTTCCGTTATGCTTCCTTCACAGCGTAAATGGGGAGATAACCGGAAGGCCGATAGGGTCTGCACCAGAAATGAGAAATGTCTTTGCGGCTGCAGAGATTAAAGATTTTGCGGATGAGTGGTTGACACTTTCTTTTTTCTATTTTCTTTCTTGTATATTAAAAACAAAAGATGTATTCATGTCAAGATATATTACTGGTACTTTTTAAGAAATTGATAAATACTAACATTAGCACTCCTAACAGGAGTCATCCTATTAAAAACCCTAAATCATATTAAAAATTTACAAAACATGATATTTTCTATATTAGTATATAATATTTCTGCATTATATTATGTATAATACTTATATAATATTTTATATACTGTATATTATTTATTTATGCTTCATATTATATGTATATAATATCACATAATGTATGACATATATTATATTATTGTTTAATAAAATAACTACTAACCATGAATTATTAAAGACCAAGACAAAATGTGGATAAATAAATGAATAATAATATATAGGATGATAAAAAAGAGGCACATAATTTTTGAAATAGTAATGAAATGATAGTGATCAAAGAAGTCCTAATAGATATAGGTAATAAATATCCTAATAAATAAAAATTAGTATTTTTACAGCTATAAACAATTTCTTATTTCAGTTAAACAAATGATTTTCTCGCTTCGTGCCACCACGACACATTTTCAAAAATTCCTTGACATGTTCTAATTATATTACTGATATTTTGTATTTCCTAATGCAATTTGTTTACTGATTGTCACTGATAGAGAAGTACATTATATTTTTAGAAAATTCTCGCAGATTTAAATCAATTGCTTTAAGTGAAAAAAACATTGTTTACAGCTTTTACAGAAAATTTTAATTTTTTCATCATTTGACGAATATTACTTATTCTAGAAGTTATGAATTTTTTTTTAATAACTCTGTATATTTAAACTTATTATAATACACTTTTAATGGTCATTGACCATTGAAAATTAGAAGATATCATAGTTACATTACCGATTGATGCAATATTAACGACATTATAAAGCACAAACAAAGTTTTGTTGCGCCTGCACTAATTATACAATTTAATGTCAATACAATTTAATTTAGTGAATCAATTATAGTTGTTATTTTAATTTTTAACTACATATTTTTAAATTCAATCATTTTCATGAACATCTGTAGTGAAAAGGAATGAAAAAGCGACAATTTTGAAATATTAAGAAATTGGCAAAATAAATGTGAAAATGGTATCAGTAGATTACACAGCGGATCTGTACGCATCAAGCATGCTAATAAACAGACCGCATAATACGGCCAGTCGTGGTCAAATCTGCGGAGTAGAAGCCTACCTTAAACCAGCTGATCCCCGTACAGAGACGACGCTAGGACAGGGCACCTTAATGAAAACTATACGTCCCTGGATTAAGGTGGCCACTGGTCAGCTTTCGGTCCTCCTAGGTACGACCTGTCTTATGCAACCTTGGGGTAGACCCTATGGCAACCAGCGTATTAGATGGAAGTTTAGGGCATTAATACCTAATATCATGCCACCGACAGTAAATCCTTTGTTGGTCATCTTACCGGGAGACTTAGCACCTTACATCACCGAGCATTGATAACATCCTATATCAGTTTATGATTTAATATGTAAGTCGATCAAACCTTCGTTCATGACGAAGAAATCGCCGTATATTAAAAATAGTTCGTAGGAAATTTCGGTGTTTTATGTTTAGTGACGGAATTGAGACGCGAAAAGAAAGGAAATATGTATGAAAATAATAATTAGAAACAAATAAGAAATTTAATAAAACAGAATGTATAGACTGCTTATTTATGGTTGTATGTTGATGGCATATTGCAAAAATTTGAAAAAGTTGTAAGTACTTAGACTAAAGATTGAAGTATTTAAATAATGTGCAATGGCTCACGAAAATATTCGAATAATTACAGTAAAAGAACTTTCTTGTATATAGGATGTGTCATTTAAAATTGAAAGCAAAAATTATCTAAACTACATCAAAAAATGTTTCAGACAATAATTAAACGACTAACATTTTTGTAAGTGAACACGTGGAAGTTATATGAGGATTGCATGTATTTCTTCAATTAAAACTATATACATAATTCAATCTATCTCTTACAAGTAAATGTATGTCAAAATGTCAAAAAAATCATCAATTTGTATGCAAATGTATTAATTTTAATTTTATAAAACTTATCCCGCGCGAGGCATCAAAAAACGCGAAGCGTTAATATTGTATTCTTTATTTTTTTTCCTTATTTTCATTGTGTGGCTGCGTGTCTTTTCTTGTCTCGCATATGAGATTAATTTTATGAAACTAAAGTTAAAATATTTGCTAAATTAGTGATTTTATAACATAAATGAATAGATATTCTTTTATAGAAGCATAGTATAGAATGCTTAATGTTAAGTTTTATTTAAAAAAGAAATTTGATTTTCATAATCCATTTTGAAATAAAGTGATTACGCCATAAAACAAAATAACAGAATTAATTTTTTAATTAATTAATCCTTCATTGAATGCATATAACGGATAATTAATGTCCTCTTTATGCATTAGATTTCAAATGTTCATAACATTAAATTTTTATATGTGCGATTTATCCATAGTAACATCCATCATAGTGTAACATTAGTATAACTCGTAAGTGATTTTTTTTCTAGGTTCACCAAGTGCAAAATTTTTCATTTTATTCCATTTTTCATTTTATTACATTTATATTTTTTCATTTATATAAAAAACTGTTAAACTAGGAACTTTTTGTTCATTTTTTTATGAACAAAAATGCATCAATAGACATTTTTGTGGATAAAATAAAAAAATCATGATACCAAGGGTTAAAAGAATAGAGCCATCGAAATTTATTTCACTCATTAAATAATCTAATTTTATATGTCGTAAATTTATTATTTATTTATACCGTATGTAAGCTATTCATTTTTGCATCTAAATTTTTATAAACACAGTTAAAGAAGTAAAATCTACGCAGAGATTTAATTTTACTCAATGAATATAATACTCTAAAACATTTGAAAATTATTAAATTAACACCCCAAATAATCAATAATCTAAAAATTGCCGATCTTTCAACTCTTGTGTAAAAAATCCTGTAACATTCTATCTGTCCTCATTTTAGTTCTATGGGACATGATTGTACATGAAAATTATTCCATTTTTCGAGTACTCGAACCTGCACGATGGGATGTTATTTATACTACTTTTAAATTGTGAAATTTTGTATTCTAAACAATTAAAAAAGAAATAAAACAATTTTACAATCTATTTACAATAAAAAAAACAATATTGTATGTAAGATCATTTTTGTGTTTAAATCCTATGTTTTAATGTCAAAGGAAAAAATTCTAACTTTCATAACTTAATTTTTTCGAAAATCTTTTTTGTTACAAATCGAATTAAAAAATTGAAATTGCTCTTTTCATCTTGAAATTTTACAACTATAAAATGACATTTATTACAAATCTTAAATAAATATTATGTATTGCAAATTATAATTTTATATTTTACAAAATATTATCTTTACATTTATACATTACAACAATATTAAATCACCAGTGAATAATGTGCGTATAGTGATGTAATTTATTGTAAAATAAGAAATTTAAACGCTTATGTATGTATATTCCAGATAAGTAAAAGAACGCTATGTATCGTATACTTTCGGAACGAATAGCTACTTGCAGTTATCCGTTTCCTTTTCAATTGAAAGATATCGCGGTATATTGATTAATAAGTATTTCATTATTTTCCGAATGAAATCGGCGAAACTAAGTTTCCTTCTCTCTTCTTCTTTCCTCCTCTCTTCTCGTTCTCCATTTCCTCGGTTTCATAGAAGTCTGGGATTATGACCTGAAGTAGGATAGACTGTGGGACTTAAGTCAGGGTTACACAAGGATCGCAGCTATTGTGCCATCGCCTGGCTCTTATTGTCTCGGGATAGACGAGTGGATCTGCATATGCTTAGCACGAGAGTTAGACTTCTCTCTCAGCGATCTTCAGCTTCACGAATCATCTGGACCCTCCAATTCAAATCCTGAAATGCGAAAGCGTGTGCCCATTGTCGGTCGAATGTATAGAACCGGAACTAGCTTGATTGTCCAAGAACTCCTGTTCTTCATTTCGAATGATTGAAAACTTTTGTTCAGATATATAGGCATAATATTATGTTTAAAGCAGGATGATTAATTGATTTTGAGCACATAATCCAGCGTTATAAGGGACACCGTCACATACGAAATTGTTCGTACACGATGAAAAATTGTTGATATTTTAAATTGTTATAACTTTGTGAAATGAAATTGTACAACGATCAAATTGGCCTCGTTTCAAAGCGTGAATGTGTCTGTTTTAATAGTCCTAAGTTTGTTTTTCTCAAAGATGTGCAGCGGGTGGGAAAGTAAGGATATTTTTGTTCTTGAAACTCAAATATATATTCTATATATTTTACGTATTTAATATATTTAATATATCTTTTGTTTAAATAGAATCTAACACTAAATACTTAATTTTTATCATGTAAACTGTTTAAATATTAATATTATCTATCATTAATATCAAATGTAGTTCATAAATTATTTCTTTCTACTAAAAGAATTTAAAACTTAATGGATTTGCAAGAATGGAATACTGAAACAGTACAAAAATAATATTATACTTTTTAGATTTTAATGCAAAAATAAAGACTTGAATTAAATATCTCACATTAATAAACAATTTAATAATTTCCAAAATTATAAAAAAAGTATGATTTGGATTTCAGGGAAAAATCTTCCAGTGCATTGTGTAGTCGAAACGATTCACAATATTGTAGAAACACATGTAAGCAACTCTCGTGAAAATTGGCGAAGACCTCAAGTAGAAACGGATTCCTATGTTATCATCCCTGTAGCTATGCCATTTCAAGTGAGTAATCTTCTTCTTTATTGTGTTTCTTTTTTTTTTTATAAACAATAATATTCACTTACTTGATTTAACGTCATGTGAAAAATTATAATAATTACAATAAACTATATTTAAATGTTCTAATATTTTAATATTTTGAGGAACAATTTTTTTTTTAATTGTAAGAATAGAGGAGTACATGTTTAGCTTTAAAATTAAATAACGAAACAATTTTAGTAATATAAGGTTAATTTGTAATATATAAAATTCTAAAACTGCTATCCTTCAAAAAATGTAGTCTCTGTAGTCATTGTAGTCTTCATTTATAAATTAGCTCTTTATAACATCATGTAAAATTTTAATTTGTCTGCTTGTTGTTTCACTGTTATATAATATTATCAATACATTATTATAAATATTATAAAATTATTTGTAACAATTATTAATTGCAAAATTCTTGTTTAAATCAAGTAGCTATAATTAATTGATAATCTCTTACAAACGAAATTCTGATTATACGGAATTAACAATTGAACATTTCTCAAAACGCGAAAATTTATTTTTCAATACATAATGTTAGAACTTCATATATAAATAAATTTAAATCTGAAAATTTTAATTCGCAATACGATAGGCATTAATAAAAAATATATATAACAACATATAAGAAAATGATAAACTTAAAATTCATTAAAATTTACATTTCCTCTTTTCTCGTGAATCCTTGAATTATACATAAAATACATACATAAAAATAGAAGGCGCGTTGAACAAAAATAATATAACAGATGATATTGAAAAATGACGAGTTTTACTGCTACTGATTTTTATTTTTGCGATACTTCTACTGAATTCAAATTGAAAAAAAAAAATACCAAAACTACCAAAGTAGTCAAATGATTAATAATTTTTGTAATAAGAAAACTTCAACTTTATAAGTATAAAAAGTAATTACTTTATTAGGTATAAACTAATAACTTTATAGGTATAAAATAGTATATTTTTAGAGATTTAAATGACTTTTCGTAAAATGTATAAATAAAAGCTTGTGTACTTCATTGTATTATAAAGCTTTTATATTTTCTTTTTATTTTGATATCTGTGATAGAAAGATATTTTAATATGAATGATATTTTAATCATCGATAGTTCTAGTATTAATAAATTGTAGTATATTTGAAATATCGATGCATTGCAACAATTTAATTTAATCAAATAATTGTTTGATTTCTGCAGGATTTAGTAGGTGAAGCATTGGTACGTCTTGGTTATTCAAGCGACCTGATACCAAGCGCTAGGGGGAGTATCGTCATAAGAAACTGGAAACCTCTCCCGATGGAGAAAGTCGCGGACGGTCCTCTGTTAACAGTTGGTGACATTTTAGCTGAGTTAACATCGGTTGCCACTTTGAAAATTCAAGTATACAGATCGAGACCACCACCACCTAGTCCAGCAGCCGAAGTTAGAAACAAATTGCTGAGATTATTGTTACTCCATAGTCATGCACTTCTCGTCTCAGCTGGTTGTCCTTTAGATGAGGTAAGTCTCGCGATTTTTTGTTAGTTTCTCTATATTTGCATATTTAGAATATTATAATATAAATAGAATTAACTCTCTACGTGACATTGACATTGATTGACATTGATTGATATTGATTTTATTAGAATGGTCTAGATTAATCTTTAAAATAGAATGAAAAATATATTATAGAGTGAAAGCAATTCAAAGGGATTACACGTTTAACATAAATATGTAGACATATCTAAGATTTTTGTATACTTTTTATCTATATTATCAAGAGACATATTCATTTTCCCTATATAATATACTCCAGGCAAGAAAATTATTATTAATATTAGAAATCTTTACTAATATTAAAAGATTTGTATATTTTATATACAGAATGTGTACCTAAATTTTTGGTCAGTACCAATTATGTACCAAAATTCAGAAATATGCGGCACTTGCTTATTTTTTTTCAAAAATATAGTGTAATTACAAACTTACATATAGAAAAAACTAGAATAATTTTACTTATTATACCGTATTATAGAATATCATGACAAGAAAAAATATATATATTTTTATAGAATAAAAAAACATTTTATAATAATTTTGTAATTTAATAACTAACATTTTGATGAATCATTTATTGAATTTTAATGTACAAATAATTTACACATTAAACAATTTATTATTTATATTTCATATAACATACCTGTGTTACAAAAAATGTCATTATTTTTAATTATTAATTTCTTATTAATTCGTGTATTTTAAAATGATTCGTGCGTTATTAACACAAATTAATATATATACATAGATGATAAACAAATTTGATTTTATCTCTTTCAAGTATCTCTATAATATTGTTACATATTTCTGTAATTATAATATACTGTCTCGAACATATTTTTTGTTATATTAAAACATTATAAGTCAATTAATTAACTCAGTAAACATAAATTTAACCGTGAAGAGAAACCATGATTTCGAATAAGAATTAAGATCGAGTGTCAGCGTTAAAGCATTACAGCGTGGAATTTAAGAACAACTGAAAGTCAAGGAGTCAAAAGAAACCTAGGTGTAAGACCGCTTAAAAATGTATAAAATGTAAATCTAACCAGAAAGTGCTTGTCGGGGCACCTAATCTCATTAAGAAGTCCTCCGTTTTGTATCTTTGCTCGTCCTTCAAGAACTAGTGGTAATCTTCTCCAGATTTTCGGTCCCGATCCTCGTTGATCTCCGTTTTAAATAAATGTTTTCTCGGTTTCAAGCAACCACGACAATATTTAAAATCTTCCTTTGTCAATATAGAAGGCATTTTCGATTTGGTTAATAATTATATGATTCATTCCAATTTATTTTAGTTTATTTAGATTGAGCGTATTATGATCTCAGTACATTATTGATAATTCAAACACTTACAATTTGTTTAATGTATAATTTACTTAATATTTAATAAATATAGAAAATAAATCTGCTGCGACAATGAAATTTAAATTAGAATTGAGCAACATTCAAGAGAAAATATTTAAATGTAAAATAATATAGCATATCGTTTAATAATATTTTCATTCTTTTCTTTAATTAATAGTGAAATATAGGCAAAATATTGGAAAATAAAATAATATTATATGTTTATATAAAAATTGTAGACTGTTATTTATTCAATTTCATAACATAGCTAAAGTAGTAAGAGTTAAATAGAAATTTGTATACACTAAATATTTTAATGAGTATCTACACTATTTTTGATATTTTATATATATATGTATGTATTTTGTAGATTTTTGAAATCTTTCTAAAAAATTTCTTATAAATCTTATAATATTATAAATAATATTATAAATCTTATAATATTATAATAATATTATAAACAATTCAATAATAATTATTAATTACTGTTATAATATAACGATATACATTTAAATAAGTACGTATATGTTACAGTGCATTTGTTATTTTCTTTCATTTTGCGAGATATTTTAAAAATAATTAATATCTATGTAAAATAAATTGCAATTTTTTAATAAACTAAAAAATAGAACTATAATATATTATCAGTTATCATCTTTTCGCACGACTATTTATTTATAATATTCTTTTCAACCATATGTAATACAATGCAGTGTGAAGGTAATGATTTCGGAATACATCTTTGTATTTCAAGATTCTAAGAATGTTTGATACTTTCTTTCTGTTTAATCAATATTTTTGGTAAAAATCAACTTTCTTTTTAATTTTCTATCTATGAACACTCACTCTATCTATTTATCTTAGTACTTACTTATTGCATTAATTTAGTAATCATACGTTATCAGAGAGTATTTGATATTTTTTAACTTTGAGTTAAAGTTAATTTAACTTTAAAATAAATTTACAGTGGATAGTGAATTTTTATACCTTTTTATTTATATTTATATTATAATTATTAATTGATATTTATATGTATATCATATACAATATCTATATTACAATTAGAAAAATAAAAGTATATAAATAATCTTCAAATTTCCTATAAATACATAAAAATTTCTAATATTTCACTGTTCATTAATAAACAATATAACTGCAATTGGATAATGTTCTTGCTTCTATCTTTTTTATTATTAAATCAGTAATCGGTACAATTAGTAATCGTAACAACTGATTAGAAAAGATAAGAAAGATCCTCAAAATTTAGTTTATCTTAAAGACACTATGTGTTATTTTTGTAAAAACTTATTTAAAAAATTACTAAAAAAATTATTGTTCCAAAGAAAAGAATATCAACAGACTTCGTGACAACAGATACTTAAATATGCCATGTCACGATTAAAAAGATTACTTTTATTAATTGCCCAAGTCTACGTTTAAAAGACTAGCAATCGATCTTGTGACAAGAGATATTATCTCATGAGTAGGTTTCTTAACCTAACTACCGATTAGAAACGTTCTTTCTGATGTCCCAAAGGAGATGATCCAACGAATAGGTCCGTTCGATTTCGTTTCTCCAAAAGACGAAACATCATCGTACGATTTCCATACGATGGCAACGCGAGCATGCCCTTTCGACGGCAACGAAGATCTCATAGCATGTGATAGGATTACCCTTTACTCAACCAAATTCGCAGCCTTCATCAAAAGCCCCCTCGATATCGGAAGAAGAAGAAGGGTGATGGGGTATGCCACCCTCTTCGGGCGGGCATTATCTAAGTGCACTCTCTTTGAAGATCCTGCTATACTCGCCCATCCTCGAACTTTAATGCCGCTCGCGGTGGTCTATGATTACCAATTTTCCCTGACAGACGTTTCCTGCTCGAGTTTCGGCCCGTCAGTTAATGGCGAATTGCTGTGATGGAGAACGACTCGTGTTCATTCGACTTAATCTGTCGATCGTTCGTCCAAGACTTGACGTTCGCGCTAGCTAACAATGTCGATCAACCGATTTACGAAGTCTCGACAAATTTGCATGAGTAGAATACGGTTGTGACTAGAATTGCCTTTTCTGGCGTTTACTATCATTGCCTCATGCTTCCTGCTGTTCCATACAAGATATTTATATAGCCTGTGTGAATTTCGATCAAACGCATATTGTGTTTACGAATTTATCATTCCATGAATGTTAGATCTTAGTAACTGTCATTTGTTTTGCGTACTAGATGATGGAATATATAAGATTACTTAAGTGTATAGATTAATTCGTGGCATTTGCAATTAATCGATTATAACATTATTTTGAATTCATATCAATTTGTATAATGAAGGAATAGGAAACAAGTAAATACTGATAATCGCATAATGATTACGAAACCATTAAGCACAATGTCATCTGATAAACAACGTATCAAACACTGCATTTTCTTGTATTTCAATTGCATTTCATTGCAATTCTTGTAATTCATTGCATTCTTCTTGTATTTCAATTGAAAAACGCTTGTCCAAGCCCAAATGCACAATTTTTCACTTACGCAACTTAATAATCAAATCTAACCTTATCCTTAATCATTTGCGTTCGAGAACTTCCGTTATTTTTGAAGAGAAAAACTAGCAAGAGGACTAAGAACTAAAACTGGAAGGTCGGATAACTCAAAAATTATATCCATGCAAAGTTCAATAGCATACAGCGTACCATAAGCCATTAAGCACATTCTCTCGATGGAAGTTTCCAAAAATATTTAAACAGAACGTGTTCCGCGAGTTGACAGATGGTGTCAACGATTTATCCCCAGATTATTTAAGACAATCTTAAGGCAAATCTTATTTAAAAGAGTTAATTAAAGGGAATAATTAAATTCAAGTTCAATTTAATACCATTACATAGCACCAGAAAAAATTCGTGCGGCTCATTATTAGTAATTGACTAAAATCAAATGTCAATAAATAATTTTCACATGCGAGCAAAGTTTCTAGTTTTCAATTTTTTTCATGTTTCATAATATATGTGAGGTTAGATATGAAAAAATTAAAACTTTAACTTTTCATACTCCATGAATCTAAATTTGAAAATACTGCAAAATATGCAGCGTTTTTATTGTGTCTGATGAATAGTATCGTTTTATTAGTAAAAAAAAAAGACGTAGAATAACGATTTTTTTGCCTACGTCCCAAAAACGTGAAATTAAAGAAGATAATAACGTTTTGCAGCCTTTCCTCTTTATCAATTTTTTTTATCAAAGATGAAGAAGTACATATATCTATGCGTCGAAACTCACGAAAAAAATGTGCAAACGTTTCACAACATTAATAAATCTACGACAAAGAAATGACTACACTCATTTGAGTCTCATAAAATACTTGATGACTACCATATTGTTTGACGTTTAAATTTTGTTCTAAAAATCCGTAAGAACTTCTTCCAACAATTAATATATTATATTAATTTGTAATATATTATAATTTTATATATTAATTTGTACTTCTAATATAATTGCCATATTTCGGTAATAAACATAGTTTACTAATAATATACATTATGTATGATAGATTCCGTAAATATGGTGTTCACATACTTTCAAACGACAATATAGTATGTAACGTTAGTCTACACAGACCGTTTCCATAACAACAAAGTAACTAACATTTATCAAGAAGTAAAGAACTATATCAACAGCGACAATTCATATTGATGTACCGCGTGAGACTATTAAAAATGGCATACGTAAGCGAGAAAGAGAGAGAGAGAGAGAGAGAGAGAGAAAGAGAGAGAGAGAGAAAGAGAGAGAGAAAGAGAGGCATGTTGTATTAATGTATTAATGTCAATGAATATAAAATCTCGCAACAACAATGTTAAATCCTCGTATAATTTCCCTGGCTGGTTTTTCTACCTGCTGGTATCCAATCGTTTAGCCTCTGCATTACGAAAATGTCTACATTCGAACCCCGTTGACAATATCGTGAATTCAGTCGCGAATATTATTTGATCAGTTCTCGCAATGACGATTGATTTATTGCCAACCTGATGATCAGCTGACGCTACTGCGTCATTTGGAAATAATAAATAGGCGTAAATCAGAGCTCGAATTACAGACCGATGTCGTCAGATAAGCCGACTGGCCTGTTTCTTTTTTTCTTTTTCCTTCGAGTAGTGTTTACATATTTATTAACCGATTTCTGAAATCTCGTGACCTGTCAACCGCTTTGCGTCTTCACTGCCTGAGTGATTAAGTGCCGGGCTGTAAAATTCGCCGGAGAGATTCTAGCGGGATGACAGCCTGCTGGATAATAATTGTTCTGCGCCGTATCTGGCGCTACCAAGGTGCCACGGATACGCGACGGATTACCGCGTTATTAAAGTGGCGTCGAGTACCTTGATCCTTGCGGGCGGGGATATTTGTTCTTATAAATCATCGTCCAGATAACGCGTGCGTTTGTCAAACCTCGTACTACTTCCTACGAGCCTAAACTTTTCCACGATTTGGTTCGTTAATGCTACACGCATCGCATTCAACAACGATACCCCGAACACTTGCCTAACATATTATCATTCGATACAAGAATATACCTGTAGCTTTTATTATGCTTGTCATTTTTATAGACGTTGTAAATATCGTTACTACATTCTGTATTTAAGTAATAACAACATAACAACTATTTTATATCTGGGTATCGTGATTTACAATGGGCAAATGAAGAATCGTGCTGTCATGCTAAATAAAGATATTAGTAAACTGCGGAGTTTTATACAAATACGTTTTATACGTATTTTTGAGAATTTGGATAAAGAGAAGAATAGCACCTTGATGGAATATTGTTTTGCATATCAGATATTGTAAAAAGTATTTTGGGTATTTTAAAAGTTCTTCCATGTTATGAATATTCTGTGCAATTTATTCGAATTTTTATTCGAATTTTATTCGAATTCGTACTTTTGAAATTTTCTATAAATGCATAAAAACCCCTTATTTATTAAAACAAATACCCTTCTAGGCTCGCTTTCAATTTTAGTAGCACACTTGTAATTAAATCAATTATTTATTACAGGTATTATTAATTTTCATTTTGCCGTCATTTTTCATTTTAGTTTGATAAATAATCACTTATATAGTTTCAAATTTGCTATTCAAACATATAAGTATATTTTGTTGCATACATTTATAAATTACATTATTATATTAATATATATTAAATTTTATATTAAAAATTATATTTACATTAAATCAAACTCACATTAATCATATCAAATTTGCATTAAAAATTTAAATTGACTTAAATATGTGTATTTCTGAAAATAGTCATCTAAAAATTTCTTCATGATATGTTTGATAATTTCAAATATAGAGTACATGAAGATATTTAATATAATACTTGTTTCTTTTCATAATTAATATTTTAAATATTGTATAGTTAATAATTTCTCCGTTCATGAATTCATATTTTAATAATTGAAATATCATTTACACTTTTTCTAATATTTATTAATAAAACTGTAAATCAACTCTTCAAGCATAATATAGAATACTATTATTTTTTTCTTATGGTTAGTAGTAAACACGTATTTGCACAATTATTAATATTAAATTAATTATTAATATTAAATTTATTATTATTAATATTAATTATACTAATAATTAAATTTATTATTATTAATAATAATTATAATAATTTTTATTTTAAATTAACTTTTTAATATATCTATTTATTTTATTTGCAGTGTATTTCATAAAATTTATGATGGGAAGTATTATAACTAAACTGCGGATTCTCATGCATTTATAAAAAATTTGGAAATGCCAAAGTGCACGGAGTGTAAGTATTAATATAAGAAAATATATAATATATTCAAACTACAGTGCTTTTTTATAATATCTGATACGTAAAACAATTTTCTACCGATATCCTGTTTTAATTACATTTTCAAAAGCATGAGTTTGCGTAAGAATCTGCAGTCTAATTATAACTATATTTGCAATATTTACAATAGTCTCATCTTGTTCATTCAGCGTTATTAATAGAAAAACAAAATACTCACAAGTAGTAAGAGAATAGCGAGGCAATTCTTTACGTGTAATATGTACTTAACCGTGCTCACGCATTAATTTTTATCCGCCACGAATATATACTATGTCGCAAATACGTATGCTCGTACATTTTCGTATTTCCATACATAATCTAATGAATTGTTGAAACGCGCTTGTGACATTTGCGCGGAAAAATTTACTCGTCTGTATCGAGCCTTAAGAATACAATTTTTCATTCTTCACGATGCAAAATGCAAAATCTTTTGCCTTTTGACTTTTTCATCAAATTTATTCATAGTATTTATTATAATCAAGTATGTTTGTACTTCATTATTATTAGGTTATAGCATATACTAATTATTACTATTTAATTAATACTATACTTATTTTTAGAATCATAGCATATTCATTACTTTTATTTACAATTTACTTTTATTTCAAATTTCTTCATACCAGTATTCGGTTGCTAAAACTATTACCACAACTGATAAAAGTAAATTGTATTTCAATAGTGTTTATTTGTGAATGAAAATTAAGCTTAAATATTTTCTTATTTTTCGATATTTGGAAATATTTGTTCAAATTTATTCGTAGTATTTAATTACATTTGCAATTGCTTCATTGCTATTATTATTATTATTACTAGTAAAACTATTGCATCATTTACTTTAGAGCCATATTGTATTCATACCTTTACTTACATTTTCAAATTATAAATACTAATCTGCAGTATCAAAATCATTTTTGCAAATGATAAAACCGAAATAATATTTTCGATAATATTTTGTGAATAAAAATTCAGTTATCTTAATACACGTAAGATTTTTCAAATGAAGGATAAGCAGAAGAAAAGAATCCCAGACTAAATAACAAAATAGCTCATAACATGATAAGCAAAAAGCACCAATGAAGATTCAATATAACATACCAGCGTTAAAATAATTAAAAAATGCAGTTCTAAAAAGAAATTTACAAAGTTGCTTCTATATCTAACAAACAACAAAAAGAAAATTCTCATCTTTGTCGTAAAGTAACTATTCCTGTTATTCCAGATTTCCAGAAAATAAAATATATTTATAACAAAAATGAATGAAGATGAAAGAAAATTTTCATTTTTGTCGTAATCAGTTTGTTCCTGTTACTTATGTACAACTTTTTGTTCAATTTTCAGATAATATTATCATCTTTCTATATATGTATATCTAAAGTGAAAACTTTCTGATTTCTAAGATGAAAATTTCCTTTTATCTTTATTATGTTTATACATATTATCTCTATTATCTTTATCTACAATATATATATATATACAACTTATTGTTTGATTTGCAGATGACATTATTATCTCTATGTAGAGGTGGAAATGATTTATCAGAAGAAACTAAACGAAACTTCGAGTCTTGGTTGCAACAGCAACAGTTGGGTTTAGGTTTAAACCCGATGGTACCATCCTCGAACCATCACACGCAGAGCCCTCAGCCGGATGGAGCAGGCACTATTGGATCGGCAGGTGGTACGATCGGTCCTCCGCATCCAGCGTTACTTCAATACTCGCATAAAACTAGGATGAGAACGAGTTTCGATCCCGAATTGGAATTACCGCGGCTTCAGCGATGGTTCGGTGAGAATCAACACCCGTCACGTCAACAGATTCAACACTACGTCTCGGAATTGAATGCCCTAGAGTCTCGACGAGGCAGGAAGCCCCTGGACGTAAATAACGTTGTCTACTGGTTCAAGAATGCCAGAGCCGCTCAGAAGAGAGCTGAGAACAGGGGTGTCAATGGTTACAGCCCTCCTGGACTCAGTCCGAGAGGCGCCAGTATAGTCAGCGAAGATTGTACAGACGAGGAAGAGGATTCAAGGAATCAGGTATGTGTCGAAATATTAAAAATATCAAAATCAACTGTTTCTCTAGTGGAAAGAGGTTTTCTTCATTTGTTTTAGTTTATATTAATTTAGTTAAAAATAAAATATAAAAAGTAATTCATAAAAAATAATAGTAACATATGAATGAAGTATAGTCTAATTAATTTTTAGTAAATTTATTTTTGAAATGAATGTTCTTTAAATCTTTTAAATCTTTTTTGTAATCTTTATTATTTTTAAAACGGATATTAAAATATAATACGAATTTACTTTTTATAACTAAACTAAACTTTACTTTTATAACTAAAAAGTAAATGTCTGAAATTTAATTAGAAACCAATTCGTAATTTATTAAAAGTAGAAAATATGCATCAAGAACATTATAATTAATGTTTAGCAAATTTATTTTTCAAATAAACTTTAAAATAAATATTTATCTTTGTAATTTTCAGAATGAATATTAGAGTTCGATATGTACGAAACTCATTTTTAATTACAAAGCAGAAGAAAGTAGCATGAAACATGAAATACTATTTCGTTTTTAGAATATCATTTTTATAAAATCGATCATAACAAATGAAAGATTTTTTTAGATGTTCAGTTATATTTATAATTATTTAACAGTTTTATGTTTCTAACATTATAAATTTATTGGATAACCAAAAAAGTTTGTGCGCTTTCTTAGAACAGTAATTAAAGATATAAAAATTTTCATAATGCTAAAATATTGATATATTAATATGCTAATACATGTAACATATCAACATGTATATATAATATAAATTATTGTTAAAACAATCACTTTAACAATCTACAATCTTTCTCAAATGCACAAATATTTGTAAATTTTGCTTTTATAAAATGTTTTGTTTTTAGAAATAAAAAATCTACTGACCTCCAATCTCTGCTTTATTAGTAAATTTTCTATTTTGCACATTTTTTGCTAAGAAAAGATAATAATCTCTAACAGAAAATTATAATACAGCACATATATAATTTTATTTAACTAATAATAATCTAGTAATAATGCTATAAATAAAACATTTAATAATAATACTATACACAAAAATTTGGATTCTGGATTTGAAACACATTACAAGTTGCACGAACTTTTTTCAGTTACCTAATACAACATTAATTATATCTTTGGAGAAGGATTTGGATATCGACGAGACTGTGTACTTGGTTTATCTCTTTTATTTAAAGATGAACTTGTACAAACAAGTTGACGATGAGCTTAACGAGAGAGCGGGCTATTTCGAACTTCGCGCTACTTCTTGGTTCTCACTCGCGGACTGCTCTACGTGTTCTCTCTGCGCTCGAGCTCGCGTCGTCGCTCGAAGATTTTTTGGATCTGCTTTTTCTTCCCCAATTGGCCAAGCGTTTTTTGGATCTGGCCAATTAGGTGTCAGGGGTGATTGCGCCTCCTACTCTTCCTGGAGTGGGGCTGCAATTTCTCCGAAGACACTTCTCCGAATTCCTAAACGACGTAGCGGGATTTCTCTGGGTCTTGCACGTCGCCATCTGGTTTATGTTAGGCCGCTGGCCTGAGTGCTTATCCTTCGTAATCGTAGAATTTACGACGCTCGCGATTGCTGTCCTGGCCGTTCTAGTATTACCGAGTGTGGACTTTGTTGTCCTACGCACTTTAGGAATAAAAACTTGGCCTTCGTCTTTCGACAGCTCGTATATCCTGAGAGTCGTAAAGTCTCCTAGCTTTTGTAGTGCTAGAACTTTTTCTACGTTCGCTAGCCGCTACATCACCCCCTTGCCAGTGTAAACGTTACTATTCTAGATCCTTTCTTAAAACTATTTTACAATAGCGTACAATTGTATACTTATATGTCTATCAGCGTACTTGAAAACGGTCTGGGACTCTAACTCGGCGGCCCGATCGCGTACGTATTTGCGTATCGGTCGGTTCTTGAGTCGCGGGTTTGTACGTTATGCGCGATGATGTTTCGTCATCTCGCGTGTATTCGCTGTCGTTATCGTTATTGACGATGTAGGCAGGTTTGAGGCGGTCTATAGACACGCGTGTGTCCTTTCCTCTTACCCTGACTACATATGTTTTGTCTTCGCGGGAGACAACTGGGAACGGGCCTTCATACGGGTTTTGCAGCGGGGTCCTAACTTGATCGACCCTGATAAATACGTGCGAAGCCGTGTCTAGGTCTTTAAATATGAACGTCTTTCGCGTTCCGTGCCTTGACCCTTCCGTAGGTCGGATTCCTCTAAACACGCTTCTTAGCTGTTTAACCATGTTGGCCGGTTCCACGTTGTTCCCGTCGTTCGCTTTGCTCTCCGCGAAGAATTCGGCCGGTAAACGTATCGTCTGACCGTATACTAGTTCTGCGGAGGATGCGTTTAAATCTTCGCGATGCGCTGCTCTTATGCTAAGGAGGACTGTCGGAAGGACTTCGGTCCAACGGTCGTTGGCGTGACATTTTATTGCTGCCTTTAATTGGCGATGAAACCGTTCCACCATGCCGTTCGCGGCTGGATGGTATGCCGTTGTTCTTAAATGTCGTGTCCCGAGCATTGCGCTGATTTGGTTGAATAGGGTCGATTCGAACTGTCTGCCCTGGTCGGTGGTGACGCGAGCAGGTGTGCCGAATCGGGATACCCAACCATCTACGAAAGCTTTTGCGACGGTTTCTGCTTCTATATTCGCGATAGGAAAAACTTCGGGCCAGCGTGTGTATCTGTCTACGCAAGTGAGGCAGTATCTGTTTCCTTCCGAACTCGGTAGCGGTCCCACTAGGTCGATGTGCACGTGCTCGAACCTTGTGGACGGCGGTAGAAAGTTCGCTGTAGGACTTATTACATGCCTGCTTACCTTTGCTTGCTGACATTTTACACAGCTTCGTGCCCATTCTCGGCAATCGCGATCAATCGACGGCCAGACGAAACGTTCTTTAACTAATCTGACTGTCGCTTTTATTCCTGGGTGCGCTATTCCGTGTAATGATTCGAATACTTGTTTGCGGTATGCAGGCGTTACGAATGGTCTGCATACCTCGGTCGATGTATCGCAATATACGGAAGCGTCGCTACCTACAGGTTTAATTTTCTTCAGACATAACGAAGTACCAGACGCGGTGAGGAGTCGCTTCAATTCCTCATCCGTACTTTGTGATTGAGCTAGCCGTAATTTAAGGCTGCGGTCACGGATTCTATTCTCGACAATGCGTCTGCCACTTCGTTGTCCTTTCCGCTAATATGTCGAATATCGGTCGTGTATTGGCCGATATAATCAAGATATCTAAACTGTCGCGGGGTACATCTTTCGGGTTTCTGTTGAAATGCGTACGTAATCGGTTTATGATCGGTGTACACGGTGAATGATCGTCCTTCCACCGCGTGCCGAAATTGCTTAATCGCGGAATAAACGGCGAGCAACTCTCTGTCGTAAGCGCTGTACTTACGCTGCGCTGATAACAAAGATTTCGTGAAGAAGGCTAGTGGTCGCCACGAACCCTCTTCCTGCTGCTGCAGAGTTGCTCCTAACGCGAAATCGGATGCATCTACCATAATCGCGATATTCGCACGATTTGACGGATGCGCTAGCAATGCTGCGTCTGATAACGCTTCTTTCAACGCTTGAAATGCTGTTTCCGCTTCGGTGAACCATCGGATCGGAGCGTTACCTTTTAACTTCCGACCTTTCAAAAGTTGGTTCAGCGGAGTCTGTAATTTCGCGGCCTTGGGTATGAATCTTCGGTAGAAGTTCATCATACCTAGGAATCTGCGAAGCTTTTTCACGGTGTCCGGCTTTGGAAATTCTAATATCGCTTTTACTTTTTCAGCGAACGGTTTCGTTCCATGTTCGTTCACCGTGTATCCCAAAAATTTTATCTCGTTTTTCGCGAAATCGCATTTGTTCGGGTTGACGTGCATGCCATACTGGTCCAGCCTTGCGAATAGCTGTTCCAGATGTTCGCGATGTTCTTTCTCGTCTCGGGAGGCGACTAGGATATCGTCAAGATACGCGTAACAAAAATCTAATCCCCTCAAGACTGTATCGATAAATCTTTGGAATGTCTGCGCGGCATTACTCAACCCAAACGGCATTACGGTGTATTCGTACAGACCGAAGGGTGTGGTTACCGCGGTTTTCAGAATGTCCCCCGGATGGACTGGTATAAGCGCGAACCAGATCGATAGTCGAGAATATTTTCTTCCCGGAGAGCATTCGCGAAAAGTCTTCTATGTGTGGTATCGGATAGCGATCCGGTACCGTTCGAGAGTTTAGCGCGCGATAATCGCCACAGGGTCTCCATCGATTTTCTTTTTTGGGAACCATGTGAAGGGCTGAAGCCCATTGACTCTTGGATGGTCGGATATATCCCTGGCTCATCAGCTCGCTAAACTCTGCGTGCGCGATTTTGTACATTTCCGTGGATAAACGGCGCGGTTTACAAAATATCGGCGGACCGGGCGTGGTATTAATGTAATGGATGACATCGTATCTTACCTTACGCGGAATCGCTGTCGGCCTCGTGAGGTCTGGATATTTTGCGAGGAGATGGTGATAGGGTGCGTCGCCTGATATCGTCCTCACTGAATCCACTTCCTCGGCTGTGATCCTCCCGGTTGTTGTAAGAGATGTCGTCTGGTCCAGTAACCGACGGTGTCGGAGGTCGACGATTAGTCCAAAATGGGACAGGAAGTCAGCTCCGATGATGGGTTTCGCCACGTCGGCGATGAACTTCCACTGGAATGCACGTCTTAATCCGAGGTCGAGACGGAGGGACTTGATTCCATATGTACTGATGGTGGTCCCGTTGGCCGCATATACTTCATACGTCGACTTCTTGGTTAGGCCGTTAACACGCGTACGCGGTAGCACGCACAGGTCCGAACCAGTGTCGATAAGGTACTTGGTTTTTGTCACTATATCACTGACAAAAAGGCGGCTCGTCGTCGTTGGCCTCTCAGTGCTTGCCGCATTTAGTGTCGGGCCTGTCCGTTTCCCGACACCCAGCTGCATGGTGCGCGACACTTCGTCGAACGACTGCCAAAACTGTGATGGTACCAGCAGAGGTTCCTCGCTGCCGGTGACTTGGATCGCCCTCTTGCGCGGCTTCCTGATCGGGGCCTGGTGGTCTGTTGTGACGACACGCGGCTGATCCTCTTCGACATTTCGGCCATCTGCGTCTTCACCTCGTCGAACATCTTACGTAGGCAATCGGCGTCTGTGATTGTGGATACGGCAGCAGCTCGTTGCGCGTTTTCCTCTATTCGGTCTGCAATCGCTACTAACTCGTCCAGCGGCGTTCAATGCTGCTAGTATGGCGCGGGTCATGGGCTGCAGTCTGTCTGCCCACAGAGTTCTTAAAAACTCGTCTGACGCTGCTTCGCCTGCCTGTGTCCTAATGTATCGCAGGAATTGCGACGGTGTCCGGTCACCAATGACGCTGGATCTTCCGCGTTTGTGGCACAGCGAGGCAGCGTAGTACCGCGTCCTTAAGCGCTTCATACTTGTTAGTTACAGGCGGGCGCTGGATGATGTCCGAGACTTCGTCTATCTGCCGCAAACTAAGGCCTTCCAGGACGTAACCGAATTTGGATTGATCGTCCGTGATGTTGCGTGCAGTGAACTTCAGTTCGGCGTAGCTGAACCACTGCTCAGGCCGTTCTGTCCAGAATGGCGCTAGCTTGATTTCCGCAATTGATCCTGCGTTGTTCCCTTCACCGCCGTGGGCTCGCGTGTTGCTTCTAGTTGTCATCTTGTTGCTTATCCCGTCTAATCACGTCGCGGGTCACCAATTTGGAGAAGGATTTGGATATCGACGAGACTGTGTACTTGGTTTATCTCTTTTATTTAAAGATGAACTTGTACAAACAAGTTGACGATGAGCTTAACGAGAGAGCGGGCTATTTCGAACTTCGCGCTACTTCTTGGTTCTCACTCGCGGACTGCTCTTCGTGTTCTCTCTGCGCTCGAGCTCGCGTCGTCGCTCGAAGATTTTTTGGATCTGCTTTTTCTTCCCCAATTGGCCAAGCGTTTTTTGGATCTGGCCAATTAGGTGTCAGGGGTGATTGCGCCTCCTACTCTTCCTGGAGTGGGGCTGCAATTTCTCCGAAGACACTTCTCCGAATTCCTAAACGACGTAGCGGGATTTCTCTGGGTCTTGCACGTCGCCATCTGGTTTATGTTAGGCCGCTGGCCTGAGTGCTTACCCTTCGTAATCGTAGAATTTACGACGCTCGCGATTGCTGTCCTGGCCGTTCTAGTATTACCGAGTGTGGACTTTGTTGTCCTATGCACTTTAGGAATAAAAACTTGGCCTTTCGACAGCTCGTATATCCTGAGAGTCGTAAAGTCTCCTAGCTTTTGTAGTGCTAGAACTTTCTCTACGTTCGCTAGCCGCTACATATCGAATAAAATATAATATTAATAATGTGGAATAATGACACATAATGTAGTATTTAAATATGAAAGAAAACAAACAAAAAATAATTTTATTTTTCTTATTGGTTAAAACATATATTTAAGTGTCATATTCTGCACAATTCTTTATCTTCTGCATCATTCTTTATTGTAGCTTTCATTCTATCGTTCTTTATGTATCTTATATAGTTTTTGTCCATTCCATAGCTTTTGTTGATCTTTGAAAAAATAAGTAATAATTTGAGAAAAATGATGTAATCTAGATATTAGATTATATTATAATAATATATTAATATTCCATAATACTACAAAACGTTCATATTTCTAATTTCATGGTACTCTGTTTTTTAAAAGAAATCACATAATTTCACAAATACTTATGTGCATTTGTATCATATGTAGGTACGTCAACAACAATAAAGAAATAAATTTAGTAAAATAATAATACGTATGATCAAATGTATGCAAAACTTTTCATACAGCGACAAAATTAAATATTTTTGTTATGTCACTAACATTTATTCGAACCAAATTATGTTAAAATCAGCAAGTAAGATTACTAATCTTATATTAATAATATAAAATTAATCAATCAGTTAAAAATAAAAATAAAAGTAAAAGTAAAAATTAAAAATAAAAGTAAAATATGAATTAATTATAATTTGATTAATTTCTAACAAATTTATTTTTAAAAATAAATAAAAGTATGGATATTAATAGTCATTAAAATGAATATTGCTCATGATGTAAAATTGATTTATGAAACATTCGTTTCTAAATAAAATACAAAATATAGTAAATTTACATTTGAAATAACGATTACTGATGGTTTAATATCTTTTTTATAGTAATCATCATTATGTACTCGTGTTTCAGTCAACATCACCTTCTCCCTGTCCACCTGGAAGCCCACCGGTCGGTCCATTGTCACTTACAACCAGACCTGAGGATCAACAACCTCCACCTTCAACGCCATCCTCGGTGAAACAAGAAGATGCCAGGGTATCCTCTGGTTCCGAAGACGACGAGACAAGACCGACTGGTCCATTGCCGCCTGGATTTTCTCTGGTTCCTAGTTCAATGTTTGGCCATGGAATAATGTATATGTCACCTTATCTGCCACCACGTGGACCAGCTGGTTGTTCGACCAGTATGTTGGACGAGAGGAGGAAGAGGAACCGGACGTTCATCGATCCCGTAACGGAAGTGCCGAGACTCGAAGCTTGGTTCACTCACAATACTCATCCCAGTCACGCGGTAAGTTGGACGTTATTTAATTATCGACACGTAGATTTGTCATTCTTTTGCAGTAATATTCACTTAGTCGCTTGAATAATTTCATGATATCTTTCACATTATCTACAACCAATATTATTTTTTCAAATATTATAATGACTTTGTATAAAAATGATCATGAATTAATATAAAACATTGACACGACTTGTATATACTTATATTTTTATATACTTATATTTTTTACATAATTATAATTACAATTGATCAATTACTTTTTGTATGATGGTGATCATTAGGCTGCGAATTTTTATTTAAATTGATATTTCTCTAGATTCAAGTAAAGAAAAATGATTTATTAAATGGAAGTTTGTTTTATTTATTTATTAAAACTTATGATAAATACTTTATTATTTAAAATTCAACGATTTATCACATATAATATGAATTGTATGATTTATTATATGTATGTACTTTATTATATATATTTTATGCATTTTTACATGATTAAATTTCGCGTAAATGCGTAAAAATCTGCCGTCTAGTGATCAAATAACAATATAGTAAAATAATGGTATATATTAAATAATCTCCGTATCATACTAGATTCTTATCATATGATATTCTTTCTAATATAGTTTTCAAAATATATTTTGTAATATATTTAAAATATATTGTATTTATTAAAATTTATTTTAAATAATATTTTTTAAAATATAGTAGTTATTTATTCATAAACACTACACAGTTTACCTTGAAATATTTCCGTTACTTTTATATTATCTGATACTTTTGCATTTTCATATTTTGATCTTACAGTTTTTATGTTGCTGATTTTTAAAAAATTACAGATTATAAATTGCATGCTTTTAAAAATTATATGTTTAATAATTCTTATAACTATGGATAATAGAAAAAATGATACAGAAAGTAAAAGTTACACATTTTTTATTTAAAATGATTACACAATTAAATTTACACAATTTCAGTACTTTGTAAATTATATATTGTTTTAAAATTATTATATTTTAAAATTATACAATTGTAAAGAGCTCATGATAATATTCATACTTTTGCGTACATTTCCCATAGTGAACGAATTTCCCTCAGAAGATTTAATGATTTTTTCAATAGAGTATTATATTCCTTGCAACAGAATTTTTAAAAATGCTAATTCTAGCTAAATAAAGATAGTTTTATCCTTATTACTCATAGACTAATTATATTAATAGGATATTTTACTTAATATATAATATATATTATATAATATATAATATATTGAAAATTTATTTTGTTTCTGTAATTCAGTATCATTAATACTGAATCTGAAGAAAAGAAAATCTGAGATTCCGTGTAAATAAAAATCTCGTTCTGTATTAAAACAAAATTGCTATCTCTAGGAAAATAAAGAATTTATGTAAATTCATATGTTTGTGAATAAAATTAAAAAAATAAAATCTAAATGTAAGTGCTATACTTTAAATAGTTAATATACATTTGCATATTATGTGTATATATTTTTGTCTATTAAAATTTTCTATAAATGTATAAAAATCTACCTAGTAATGAAATATCTGTATTTGAAACAAATCACATCAGAAACAAAATATTTCTAAAATTATTAAATTGAGAATTATTCGAAATTTTTACTCAGATTCTTTCATTTTTTCAAATTTCTTTACATTTCTAATATAAACCTATTATATATAAATATTTGAGAAATGAATTTGAACTTTTTCATTTATGATTCAACACGTGCAATTTATTATATAAAAATTAAAAATATAAAAATTTTTTTATACATATAATACATAATTATATATATATATATAAAATATGTAATTTAGATTTTAGAAGTTACTCTATGCATGCAAATTAATGAAGTTTATTAAGTATTTTATTATCAATAAATGCTCAATAACCTCTATACTTACTTTTTTCTTCGTAATTTAATAATAACCAATGGATACAGTGTCATATTAGAATTAAAAAAACATCATTTTATTAAACTATTATATATTCTGAAAATATTTGTAACAGTTTATAGAAAGAATGTTTTTTAATATGTTTTAACATATCGTCAATTATTAATCGGTTACCTGAGAGTTAATTCATGTTTTCTTACGCAAACGGTCAAAAATTACCAATCAATAATATATTAATATTTAGTGCTTAAGTCTTTTATTTTATGTAATTTTTGAATTCTATAAGACGTGGAATCCATTGAGTTTTGAATAATTTGTTAATCGAAAGTATTTCAAATTTCATTTTGTTCTTAAACATCTTTTGAAATTAGTTGCTTTCTTAATTTTTACTTCTAATACTCTCAGGTATGTTCGATGAAATTTATGTCAAGATTTCGGATTGCTCATGATAGAAGCCGAATGCCTTTTTTTGTCTCTCAATTGTTGTGAAATATTTCCAGTAATAAGAATACATGTAATATCAACATTTTGCATTCCTAGTCTTTATATTCTAATCTTAATTTTTTCCTTGCTTTTTTGCCTTAAGATTAACAAATTAAAACATTTTGTTAATTCTGTTAAGTTACTAAATAATATTGCAAATAAAATCCATTTCATTTATAGTTCCTATTTCATTTTATTATTATTATTATTATTTTCTTTTCTAGTTTTTACTAGTTTCTGATATAGCACTGTAACCAAAATCCATTCTTTCAATAATTTTCATTTAATTTCGTTACAGTATATTTTTTTCTGCTAGTGAAATTGTTTAAAAGATTTGACATGTTTAATTCGCAGTTGATTCTAAAATATACGGAGGAACTGAATCGGATGCCGTATCGACAGAAGTTCCCGCGACTGGAACCAAAAAATGTACAATTTTGGTTCAAGAATCGCCGAGCCAAGTGCAAACGTTTGAAAATGGCCCTATTCGAGGGTGAATCACCACAATCGCACCCGTATCACGCAGACTAGCTCGTCCCCTCATGTAACGTAACCTTGGAACAACCAAGATGCCCCAAGATGACACGATCATTTATGTACCGTAAAACGGAAGGAGGGAAAGGAGAAGGGAAAAATATCGTTAATCAACCTGTTATTCTTTAATATCGTTGACTCGTGACCATATTCGCCGGTCGCACTTTTGTTGTAATTATCGCGTAATAATTAATATAATTACTATGAACTTTAATAAGTGTACATATGAGAATACTGTCGAATAAAAACTATACGTCATGATTTGCAGCATCGTCATCCTTTATCCTTTTCAAATACTATCGATGTGTCTGTGCAGTTTCATTCCTTATGAACACTCTTTATCTTATTTGTTATAAATTAAGGGACAGATAAATAAAAAAATTTTTCAAAAATGCAATAGATAAAAATATTATTACTTTTATTTCTCATAACGTTTCTTTTGCTTAAATATATTCATGTGTGCAAATATATTAATGTTATGATAAAAATAATTGAATAACAAATCTGATATAATTAAAACTGAATTATTTTGAGCCGAAGGGAAAATTTGTCAGCTGGAAAAATTTTTGACAGGAACAAATTTTATTTACTTATTTATGTTTTACTTTATTTCACAAATATAAATTTGATATAAATATTTATTTTAAGGACAAGTTTTCCAATTTTATTTTCTTTTCTCTTATTCCATAAATAATTGTATTTTGGCTCGATGAACCACAATCGAATAATTCTAACAATTAAAATTATTGAAAATGACTCGAACAAATTGAATAATAAATTTGACATAAGTATTCATTTTGATTGAAATTTCTTGAATTGCGGAACAAACTTTTCAATTTTATTTATTTTCGGTGCTTTATTCTTTAGAAAAGAACGAATGAATTGTATTTAATTTTAGTAATGAAAGTATACGTCTTCAATTTCAATTTCTTTTATTTTCGTTTGCTTTATTCCATGAAATGTATTAACACTTAGAATAATTTGATCAAGAACAAAACACTTCTCATGTCAGTTACGGAACAACTTGTTAAATTATAACTTTCAACATAATATTTGTAATTGTTTTTACATAAATATTGTTCATGACAAAAACAAAAATACAAAAGACCAAAACATTTTTGTTTAACTGTCAGAAAATTTGCTCATAACAGGAATCGATCACATAGCGACAAAAGATGAAGTATCTATTCAATATCTTAGTACTATAGATATGATACACGTCTCTATATAAGATGTGACACAGGCCAAAGTAAATGTCTATAATAGTGTTTCCAAACGTGGAGTCTCTGCTGAACTGAAATCTTGTTCTAAAATAAGATCATTGTATTGTTGTCGAGTCAACCCTGACTCAAGCATTACAATAATCAAAGTCTTTCTATAGATGTGACGAAGGACTATACTTATCATATCAACAATAAATTATCGATCTTTATTTCTAAAACCACATCTACGCGATATAATATTTGAACCATTTATTTTTTAAATGCAGTAGACGTTTGATTTGTTGTATTTCATAACCGTAAGTATATTGAGTATAATATAGTTTTCAGAGTACAACCGAATAAAATCATGGTACGAAGAACATCTTTGATTTAAGACTTTGAATTTAAAAATTTGTCAGGTACATTGAAAGGTTTTAAGATATTTTCCATTTCTATTATTTACCATAAATAATAAAATGTTTGAATTATGTGTAATACGATTACTAGTTATTGTATTAATATTTTATAAACTCTCTGTTGTTTAAAGTATTATTTGATTTTTACAGATTTATAACAAACAATAGTTATTTTGAAACTGCTGAATAGGAGTATACACTTGAATTTGGCTAATTTTGTAATGGACAACAAAGAACAATTAAAATATTTTAATTGGAGAAGTAAAAAATAAAACATTTTTGTTTAAAAATTCGTTCTAAAAAAGAAAATAGATTTTGGATGTATCTTGTTAAGAATTAGTTTGCTACGCGTTTACTTGATAAATTTCAAAATTTAATTTTTTCGGAAAAAATTTTATTTCACATCTTTTACTTATTTTTGAACGTACATAATAATCTTCTGTCGATTATTCATTGTCTGAAATTAATCTAATTTAGAATTTAGAATAATTAAGAAATATTCAAAGTCTATTTTTTGAAAACAGTGCATCGTATAAAAATATTTTATTCTACATGTTCGACTTATTTTTCGAGTAGTATCTCTGTTTTAGATGAGTATCCTAGTAAAGAAATTTGTTCAATGTCACTTATTTTTCTATAAATAAATTTTACACATTTATCAAGTATAGATAGACGTATAAATAAATATTAAATAAAAGCACTAAGTTAGTATATGAAAGGCGTTCACTGAATTGTTTAGATTTGTATAAATTTTAATTTTTTTTAATACTTCTAAAAATATAAAAAATTTTGATTTATTTAAAGAAATCTCTAACGTTAAAGAAATTCCTAACTTTTTAAAAAATGTGTCAAGTTTGAATAAAATCTAAAAAAATTCTTCTTAGCTAATATAAATGGCTTTCTAATTAAATTTTATGTTAAATATATTCTTAAAATACCATAAATTCTTTTGGATTTTAAGATAAGAATAAAAATTTAATTATCATAATAGAGTTAAAGTTTTTTTTATCAATAGAGATAGAAGAGATTCTAAAGAAATTCATATGTAAAATTTTACTTAAGAAAATAAACGATTTTATGGAGGTTACTTATGAATTAATACAAATCTTATTATCATTCAATTGAAACAAAATCGAATGAATGTTTCAAAAATGGTTCTTAAATCATACAAAAATTAAAAAACAAAGTTATAGAAGCAACTGGTAACTAAAGTTGCCAAATCAATATCATATCGATCATATCAAATTTAACAATGTGTTTGTCCCATATCGAAATGAAATGATTAAAGAAAAAATAGATCTTTCTGTCATGATTTCTGCAACAGTATAAGCGAATGTGATCAGAAGATATCAGACTTTCGACTCCGTTTAAGTCGACAATGCTACACGAAGGGGAAGCTTTCGTCATCTATGAGATACGCGCATAGGACGTCGACAGAGAGATCGTACCCGAAGTCAGGACGGATTTAATGAGGATAGGCGGATTTGTCCAATTAAAATGTCTTGTAAAGATCCACGTAGGTCGATGCTTGTTCATTCACAAAACATCGAAATTCGACCTCACCGCAACAGCCTCTTCTTATCCATGACTATATAAGTACAAACTCGAACTGTTATCCCTTTAGTTATCGTTATTGAGATTCGCCTCTCGAGCCAAGCAAAGTCGAGACATCGTTAAGAGGGCAGCAAGGATTTGAAGACGCTCTAGTGAAAATCAGGATTGTTTTGTTAATACCAGATGAATCGTGTAAGTATCGGATAAGTTTCTTGGAACTTGGAAATTTGTTGGTTTTTCTTTCACTTTAAGATTGTTCGTATGTTTGGAAATAACGAATATCCGTCGATAATAAGAAGAATTATATTGTGTTAAGATTTTTCCGATTCTTTTTGTTACTTCAAATAAATGGACAACAGTTCTATTCAATTTACGAATCTATATCTTTCAACTCTTTTACAATAATCACTATAGTTGATTAGCGGCCGCCTGTATCATTTGCTGCAGATTTCGATTTTAGTCAACGCATTTAAAAATTGTTTTCTCTTGCAGTGAAATTAACAATAAGAATCGAAAATTTAAATACGCAGCGAAAGAGTTATTTTGGTTATGGAAATACCGTCGCGGATTTTTTTCGAATTTTGCCAAAATTGTGTAAAATTTGAATAAGAGCTGAACCATAATTTATCTTTTGTACACTTCAGTAACATCGGTTTTGCAATATAATTATTACTATTAAGAAAAAAATGATTGATAAGTGAAGAAATGATTTTGAGTAATAAGAAAAAGATTATTATTTATAATTAAAGATTTATAGATTTTCTTTCCGACAGCTTTATTATAAAAAAAAAAACGCTGAAATTGCTGAAATTTCATTGAAAAATACCAAATTTTATGTGCAAACGAAATAAGAGATGTCAACTTTTATTGTCTATTTTTTCTATAAAAAAAATTATCTTATTTTGCTACTCAAAAATGCTAGTATACTTTTTATTTTTAATTTATTTTATTTGAATTAGTATCTACAGTAAAATTTTTCAATTCTGCATTTTGTAATACAATTGTTAATATTATTGTTAGTATTATTACATTTTTCCAGATTTAAAGTAAATATAGATTAAAACAAATATAGAATATGTTAAAATGTTAAAGAAATGCAAAGAAATAATATTCGTTATAAAAAGAAACCTGCCTGTGTTTCAAATCTTCCGACAAGCAGTGCCGTACAATTATTATATGACATTTATTCAATGAATTACCTTTCCTAAAATGCACATAGTAGACATCTATTATTTCGAACACACAATCGTTCATGAAGATGTTCAAATAGTAAATTTCTGATGTTAAAAAAATTGTCGATATTTAAACTGTTACTTATAATTTCGTAAAATAAAATTATACGACAATAAATCTTGATTGTTGTTTTAAAGTTTCAAGCCTCTAATTTCAAAATGACATCATTCAATTAATAAATTGTTAATAAAAGTATCTGAAAATTTAATTATTTATCTATTTGTTACATTAACTATTATATTGTATAAATTTGACAATAAGAAACAGATTAAATTTAAAAAATGAAGAATTGGATGAAAATTGATGAAAATTCAACATAATATTTTACTATGTTACTCTTCTGCATGAAGAGTAATTCTACATATAGAATTATAGAAGAATTGTAGAAGAATTCTGGAGAACTAAGAAATTTTTATTTTATTTCACTATGTTTTTTATTTTACATCATTTACATAAAATATTTTCGGTATTTTTCTCAGATTACATGTACATATTTAACCAAATAATTTCCACTATTGTTTTTACTTTTGTTTCTGGGATGTACGAATGCTATTTACAAAGAAAGTCCTACAGCATCCGCATAATAACTTTCATAAATTAGTAAACGTAATAAATATTTCATCATTCTAACAAAAATTTTTTTATACAATGTTAGAAAATGTGTCTAATAAACTTAATCTTTTTTTTTTTGATCTAATGACATGACACTAAAATCCTAATTTAAAAAAATATTACATTACATACTTCTATAAATAATTATTATAAACTATAATCATATCAAATTGGAATAATGTATTACGAATTGAGATAATACGTAAATACGTTTATGTAGGAGCATTTATTTATTAATTTGTCAATCATTCGGTTTCTTGTTATTCAAAAAATAATCATCATAAAACATTAAAAAATTTCAAAGCTCCTAACTGATATATTATATAGTTTTACAATTCAAATTGAGAAATAATGAAATAGATTCCGCATTGAAATTGTATAAATTTCTAACACAATTAAAATATTTGAAAACAAAAAAAATAGAGATTCAGAAACAGAGATAGAAATATTTGACTGTTCAGCTGGATAAGAAAATTGAGGAAGGAAGAGGGTGAATGTAAGAAGTCGGTAGGGTGGCAGGCCGATGCCTTATGAAAATCTAAAAGTCAGCAGCCCTGAGGATCATCTCTCTATCTGATTTTAATTTATCAGCCGACATAGAAATAATTTAAGCCACACCCTTGCTAATAAATCGTTATAAAGAATCTCGTCAGTATCTCGCTCTGGAAATCTTTCCCCTTCTTCCTGTTATTAATCTTTAATTATTATTAAAATCATTATTAATTTTTAATTATTGTTGTATTTTCAGTGCAGTATTATTATTATTATATATAATAGTTATCATCAGACTCCTAATTTTTATGCAAAATCATAGTTTTAAAAATATAATTAAAAAACAGAACTTGCGTTTCTGGAAAAATTTACATTCCAAATATTACAAAAAACACTATATTTTAAATATTTCGTATGTTTTTTCTATGTTACGTGCATTTTATATCTTTTTGTAATTTCTTTCTAACTTTGTATATTTAAATTTTCCATAGTGCATAAAAATTCGTAGTCTAATTATTATTGTATTATAATTATCGATTATTTTAAATTCCCAATTTTTAGTTCTAAATTAATTATTAATTATAATGTTCCGTTTAATTTTTTACAATTGATGTAATATAATGATTATTATAATACATCAATAATATATATTATAATATATATATAATGATTATTTTTAATGATTAATCCTTAATTATTGTTGCATATTTTTAAACAATAAATATGATGACTAAAATATTTTATATTTCATATTCATGTAAAACTTTATATATTCTAAAGTTTAAGAAAATATTGAAAATACAATAAATTACACATAAACTAAAATTATACTTATAAATAAAATAATTTAAATTCTACTAATTTAAAAATTTATGATTTATTTAATTTAAAATATCCTTTCATTTTTCTACTGTTTATCATTATTAATATTTTCTCTTTATTAATAAACTCATTACATTACTGATTTAACACACACATTTAAATTTCAATAAAAATTTATTCAGTTGTTCGTCTGTTCACTTGATGTATTATTTTCAATTTTGTACCTTCTAATACCAATTTATGTCAACTAAACGTATACTTCGTATACATTCGCATTTAAAAATTTAGACTATTAAAATGTTAGAAAATATCAAGAAAAATAATAACTTCTTCAACTAAATAAATATTAAATTGCTACATATAGTGAATTTTACAGATAATGTTATTTAAAATTTAATTATTATTAAACAATATTTATTAAACGTTTATTTAAAGCTTGAAGGCTGTCAAATACAATAAAAAAATAGGTCGTGGATTAAAATAAAACATAGATGAATATGAAAGAAGTGCATTTTCTTATATCTCTAAATTTGAAACTTCGATATAATGAAGTTTGCTTGTAATACTAATACAGAAGCTGGATCAAGAAAGGAAACAACGAGAAGAAAAATCGATATTTAATTAATATCATGCTCAAGAAAAACCTCGTCATTTCAACTGCAAAATACCATTTTTTACAATATTAAAATCAAAATTATAATTATAATATCTTCATTTATCAGAAAAATATCTAAAGGAACTTAATTCATCATAACTATTACTAAAAACTAATTGCCACCAACGTTATTTTTTATTAAATATTAATATAAAGAGATCTACACATCCAAGATAAATTGCATCAATCGATTTTCTTCACGGTCTGGAGAAAGAAATTTTTCCTCTTTAATATCGATGTGTTATTATAAATTTTAGAATACATTATCATGTTTTTAATACCAATAAATCACTATGTAGTTTTAGGACATATTTAATAATAGAACGAAATGCTTTTACTGCGTTTTAAAGCATAGAAACTGTCTTGGAAATTTTCTTGAATATGTTATAATCTAGACGAAACTCGTTGTGTTTGTTTTAATTTTATGTAACGCGAATTAAGCTGATCGAACACCCATTACGTACTTAATGGGTATTCGATGAAACGCAGAAGACCAGTTCGGAAATGATCGACAAATTTGCCTAAATAATGAAAAATCAGGATTTCGGAATACGGACGCGCGATGTTATTCGCTAAACTATGGCCTCGGCGCAATTGTGCACTAGGAAAGTAACCACGAGACGTGGGTACACGTCGTTCCAAAGGAGCATTGTGCGCGCTTCGGCATTCAGAGGACGTTCTTATCTGCCTATCCGGAGAGCTGTCAGCAAAGTTCCTGAATAATAACGGAGAACAAGACAGAGAGATCGAGAGAAAGAGAAAACGGAGAACCACGCTGTTCTCCTATCAGCCGCGGTTAGGATATGCCTAACTATTCTGTTTCCATGAAGCTGCCGGACGTTTCGTCGTAGATAATGTTGTCTGTGATGACTAGATCGTTGGATGCGATCAGTAAGGACGGTAAAAGTATCCTAATACTGTTACCTAGTATTATCATATATACATAAGCATCCTATATAAACGCAGGGAGATTTGTACGAAAATAATTGTTACGGATAATAGTCGAGTAATGTCTACTTACGTTGTGATTATAATATGTATAACCCTTATCTATCTCTCGCTATTTCAATTCAATTTGTCCTTTGATGTCAAATTAACATAATGGCAATAAATTAATATCTATAACGAAAAGATAAATTCTTTAATTTGCAAATTCTTTTATTGACATTAAAGGGACTAAATTTAGACTAGACACTAAGTAATTAAATTTAGACTTAGAGAACTCTGTAGGACATACTTAATACTTTTTATTTATTTATATTCGCTGAAAAAATCTTTCAAAATAGCAAATATCAATTAGAAAATATCAAGAGAAATAATATAAACGGTAAAATAATAAAAGAACGATGAATGTAAGTCAATTATGACTTATTGTCAGAGGATTAAACCGTCTTATCGGTACTCCGAGATTTAATTGGGTATAATCTATTCTCAAGTTGTAAATGTCCAATTTTATATAGTAATCCTACACATTTTATATACATTTTACAACGAAAATTGATAGAAGAGACGGTTAGAGGTTAATATATTGAGGATATATTTGTAATCTGTTTTTTTCTGTAAATGAGAAATTTAATATCATTAAAATTACAATTCTAAAACAACTAAGCTCAAGATGAATCATTAACGTATTTATAAATTTTGTTTTTATTAATTTTAGAAATATTTTTAATTTATTAATTTCATTTCTTCTTAATACAATTTTGTAGTATCTTTCATCAAGGTCTTGAAAGCAGAGTAAAAAATTCAGAGATCTATATAATTATTACACGAATATAACTTTTAAATATTTTTATCGGAAGAACTGATTTTTATGTTATTGCGTTTTAATTTTTCCTGAATTATTTTTTATTGCTCGCAATTGTATATTTCATATTATATAAAAATATTTATAGTTCATATTATATTTACGTTAATGTTGGATACATATTGGAATAATTAATAAATGCAAAATATAAAGGAAAAGAAAATCTCAAGATCAATTTCTGGACCAGGAGATTAAAATGAAAAATAAAATCGTTTTTTTAAGACAGAAATAAAGACATAAAAACTATTAACGTTTTATTTTCATTAATTTTTTCATTATTTTAGAAAGAAAATCTGCTTGATTAAATACTCTTACGTTTACTTTCTTTTGATAGCAATGCTACTTCAAATCATATTGGTAAGCATCGTTTCAAGTAAAAACTACCAAAACTTTTACAATATGTAAATCAAAATAATTATTTATATTAAATATAGTTTATCTTGAATGTTAAAAGAAAACACGTGATAATGTATATGTAAGCGAGAGAAGCTGAATAATATATATACATATCTGATAAACATATATTTTTGTGGTTTATCAGAATTCAAATCTTATTTAAAATCAAATTTAATTCTTCTCTTTCAAATTCAGAATAAAAATATTTAATGATATTACACCATACTTTTTTATATCATAAAAGAAGTTCTGACTTTTTGATATTATACAATGTATAATAGAAAAAATGAAATAATATAATAAATAAAAACACATGATGGAACAAAGTATAAAATACAATATATTTAAAAAATAATTAATATATTTGAAATCTGCGAAACTAATTAAAGTTGTTATTTAAATTGCTATGAAATAGCATAATGAAGAAAGATAAAGTCGTTTAAGAAGAATGTATTTTTGTTTCTTTTTTAGGATTGCGCAGAAGGGCAGAAAGACAAAGAAAACAAGATGAGAGAGCGGTTAAGATGAAGTCACAGAATGCTAAAGGAAGAATTCGAGAGTTCGCAAATTAGCCGCAGGATTGGCCTTATAATCCTTAAGGGATGGTAAGATCGGAGACGCAGCTATTCTCTTTGACTGTTATTCTCCCTTCTGTTATCCCTTAACTTTGTCCTTTCGTTGGCCGATGAAGTCGTAGATGAAGTCATATAAACGAAGTCTGACCTCTTCTTTCTTATTCTTTAACCCCACCCCAACTTCGCTAGCTATGGAGAAAGATCGAGAAAAAGAGAGAAGGAGAAAGAGAGAGAGAGAGAGAGAGAGAGAAAGAGAGAGATTGAAGAGCTGCGATTGAAAGTAATGAGCCGTGGAAGGAAGATCGCCGAGAATAGTAGGCTGTATCCTCGGCTCCGTTAAATCCGAGGGTCGGATAATTAATCCCGTTAATTTATCGGCACCAACTCTGCGTCTTGACCATGTGCGAGGCAAAAGAGAATCTCTGTGAGATTACCCCCCAAGAATTGCAGAGGAGATAAATTTTTTTATGGTTTATTTATCCGTGATTAGTTTACAAACTGAGTTGTATTGTACATTCATAATAAAATTGTAATATTTAATACAGTTAATTTTGTGTATGAATAATTACTTGAAAAAAATTTATCAAGACAGATTAATTTAATAAAAATTTTGACTTATATAATTAATATTGACTTATATAAGTCAATGTATATATTTTCTATTCAAAGTTATAGCACTTAACCTTTTTAAATATCACTAAATAAAAGAAATTTTGTTAAAAAGTTACAACTTTTTTTACTATAGCTTTTGTATTTTATTGTTCCATGAACGTTTATAAATTTGTATGAGATATTATTTTTTGAAAAACCTTCTATGCACATATCTAAGAAATTATGTATGTAAAATTTGCTACGCTAGGAAATGTAATTATTACGATCTTAATACAGTTTATTTTATATAAGAATAATTATTTGGAAAGATACAATGATTTAATTTACTTGTTATTGCTTCTGTAACGCAAATTTTCTGTCAACTTCTACAGCGAAAAATGATTAAAAACTACATATATTAGAATATATATGACTGTATTAATTTTTTATAGAATATATTTAATAGAATATATATTTAAAATATCTTTGTTATTATTATGTAGAATGTAGAAGTTTGTAGCATTATAATAAATTGATGTAGAGAATGTTTTAAAATTTATTGGTATGTATAATATCACGTATCTGCTGGCTTTTAAATTTTTCTTCATTTTCTACAAAAAATATCATTATTTTTCATGTAGTACATTTAATCGATTCTTTTGCGTAATTATTACATCCATTTGAAAATTGACATTATAAAGAATCATTAACTTGTAGATAAAAAATTAATACGATTGTTTAATAAAATCATTTATTGTAGCGTTTTTCACACGATATCGATTTATTTTGTTTGTAATTTCAGCAATATATTTATCTGTTTATTTATTTATTTGAGTTTAAATTAGTCATTAACAATAAAGTTTTTAATGAACACCAAAAGGTACATTATTAATTGTTATTATTGATTGACTATTTAAATCGTTCATATTCTAAACTTTTGAAAATCAGACATACAGATTTACACTGTTCATATAACAATTTTAATTATTACATTAACTTAATATGAACTATGACGTTCGTATACAATTTCATATTCGTGAAATGAATTTGATGTCGTTTGATTTTAAATCATGTTTAGAATTGAAACACTTCTTTGTTTCTATAAATCCTACAAATTCATAATTTTTATACTTTCGTTTGACAATGAAATAAAAATAATTAGATAAAACACGTAAAATTGCGCGTGATTATATGCGACAATTGACAAAAAAAAGGTGGTAATTCGGAAGAAGGGCAACATCGCTTCTTAATTGATCTATAGTCGAATGTTACACGATTGGACAGAACATTAAGCCTCCAAAAGTGGCCGCTTAGTCGGTCATTGGCCGAGATCTATCGTAGAAGTAGAGTCACGAGAAGAGAAGATCATACCACTTAGCCTGACCAACAAAGGAGCTCTTTTCGCGATCGTAAATAAAAGAAATCCTTGTAATGGCTTTCGGCGAAGATCTTGCCAACCTCCCCTCCCCTCCGCCCGCCATTTCGCTTGCCCCTTGCACGGGATATTAAGCTCCCGATGGCGAGCACCCTGCACCCGACTCGTATCAGAACCCTGTAGGCTCGCAACAGTCCAGCAAGCAACCATAGTTAATTCCTTAACCCTTATAGACTTCAAGAAAATTTAGGGACCCGCGAGAGGAGGTACTGCTGGAACGTATAAACTGCCACCGGGAAGGAGGGCTAAAGAAGGAGGCAGAGGAAGTCTTGGAGAAACCATGAGCCGAAGTAGGAATACCAGGTGCTCCTGGGATCTTGGAGGCATCTTACGCCCGGACGATACATAATTTATGTTGCGCTCTGGTGGGCTTAAGACAGTATTAAGATCGACCGAACACCAACATTCTACTCCTTACACTTCTCTCATCTTACCCTCTCCTTCTCTCTATCTTTCTCTCTCTTTCTTCCTTTTTTTAAATTTCTTTACAGTTATATACAACTTGTTTACGCAGCGTAGAGTCTTTATTGTACGCAAAAATATCATTTAGATTTGAGGACCGTTGTAATGTAAGACAACTGCTTGGTTAGCAAGATTAGTGATAGGTTTTTAATGCAGAATTTACAGTTGTTAATAGTTCACATTTATTATTGCGTCATTCTCTAGAAACTTAAATGCATCGAATAGATGATAAGCGTTAAAGTAGATAATTTAAATAGAAAAAACACTTCTTAGTATAAAACTGTACTACAAAATGCTTATGCTTTTTATTTTTAATGTAAATTTGTAAAGTGTAAACGGAAATGTAGATGAAAACCTATAAAATCAAAAACAAGATGTACAAATAATATTAATACGTTAGTAGCATTTATAATAATAAATAAATTAAAACATAATTAAACTGTAGATTTTTATGCAAATTTTTAAATATCAACAATTGAAAGAGTAGAACCTTCATAGAAAATTGTTTTAAAAATGTACATGTAAGATGTGAATAGCATTATACTTTAGATAAATTTTTCGTATTATATGTATTCTATGCAATTCTGTGCTTTTAAATTTTCTATGAATTTTCCAAAATCTGCGATCCAAATGTAATATATTAAATTGTACTGCTTTAAAAAGTTTTAAAACGAAAAAAATGAATAAGAGTGAATGTCATCGTTTGTTTCATTTTCGATACACTCAAGAATGCTGATTAGTTCATATTTTAGGAGGATCAGCGGGAATATCATACAGCTTAAGGCCCATTCTGTTAGAAGATTAGGATTTGACTGAGGGGTTGTTGATACGATACCAATAGCTTTTATCCATTTCATGATTGGCCAAACAGAATCTTTTCTCTCTTGACATACGATCGTGCTTTTCTGATCCGATAGACGTATCCTTGCTAGGAAATGGTAACAGAACACGTAATCTTAAATTGTAGAATGATTTTCTATTAGAGTAACTTAAGTCGTTCATTTTTTTTCATTTTTGTTTAAGAACGAATTTAAATTTATGTTCCTCATATTTTATTAATATTTTAAACAAAAGAAACACGTATAATATTTTGTACGATTGTATAATATTGTTTGGCAAATTTGTACCAATTTTGATGTTTATAGAATCATATACTGAAAAATGGAAATATTTTTAATATACTATATATACGCTAATTAATTTAATTATTTTTGTTGATTTTTTAAAGTAAATTTACTAAAATTTTTTTTTAAATCGTATGAAGAATGAAATTTTTTTAAACTATATACTATACACATTTAAACTATACACATCTTTTGTATTGCATTTTTGCCTTTCTGATAAAAGTAAACCATTAAATGCTGCAAATATATTTTACTTTTTATTTCTCATTTAAAAATTCGTCATTGCTAGAAATGAATTTATTTAAATTAAGTATATACAACAATCAATCAAATATTATTTAAAATATTAGGTATTATATAGTTTAAATAAAATACTTTAAATGAGAAATAAAACATTGGCAAATAAAATATTTTTATTTTAATAAATTGAAGCATAATATAAAATATTTGATATTATTTATTTATTAATTAAATAATTACTTGAAATACTTTCGTTAGTTATAAAAGTAAATTGAAGCAAAATCAATGAAATGTTTGCATTAACACTTTTATACAATTATGGTTTTTCCTTTGCTTTGTCAATATATTTCATTATATTTTAGGAGATTTTAATATTTAACAACTTTAATATTACAAATAAATTTGTATTAGAACAGTTATATTAATAGAACTTTGTATTTCATGAATTGGAATCATTGAATTCTTTGTATTTCAATACTAGTATGTACCTTTCTCAGTTTATTCATAAACATTCATAGGTCTTCAATTCAATTATAACACATTAATAATATAGGATATTCGCGGTTTTTCCCAGCGTTTTTATCGGAAGTGATAAACAAGAGGAAAAATAACGCGAACATCTTGTATAACGGAACATTAAAAAATATTGTAATCATTGAATGTAAATCATTATTTCTAACAATAATATTTGAAATAAGTAAAATAAATTAAAATAAATAAAATTATTCAATTCAAATTTATTTATTTTTAGCACGCTTCAAATAAAATACCATCTTTGAATATTACTTTGAAAACTTATTACAAATAAAATATTGCATGCATAATTCAGAATAAAATAAATTATTTACTATTTACTATTTAAAATATTTTACTCAACCTTATCATAATTTGATTAATACCTATTTCTACGAAGATACAAACTGAATATGAACTAGATATAAAGAAGTTGATCATTTTATTTGCAATGATCTAATATACAATTAAGTAATAAGTACCGGTTCAGAGATTTGATTCTTCAGAAACAGACGAACGAGATAATCTATGGTGAAAAGTGGTACGACTCCGCAGAATACAGGCCAAGGAAGGGGGACGAAGTTGGGGATCGAAGGAGCAGAGGATGGAAAAATAATTGAAAATTTTTGGACGGTCAAACCTGTGGGTTGGGTAGAACGCCAACGATGTCTTGGCTGGGCGACTCGTGATAAAGCAAAGAGCCTGTGCTAAATACTTACATAAATCTGTATTGCCTTGCGCAGCACGAGAGAAGCTTATACTACTCCTACGCGGTCGTGATCACGCGTACACAAACTCACGTATAAGTGAACATAGGAAGACGCCCCCGCAAGAAACGATGTAATCGGTAACCTACCAAGCAACTGAGGTTCGATCCTTCGGAAATTAGATGCATTGGATCAATGCAAAATTTTGTTCGGCTCCTTTGCTCTTTTCATTCCCACATCTAAATGTAACAATATAAAAAATTGTGATGTAATAATTAAGGTATATAATTTTTAGCAATTTTCATTTGCATGTACAGCCTTTTCAGAAAAGAAAAATATTCGGCCATTAATGTTGAAATAATTAAAATAATAGAACAATCATTTTTCTGATGTTAAATATTATTTACTCAAACTGAAATTAAAAATATAAAGAAAAGATTTACAAAATGTCCATAAAAACTGTATAATTTTCACAAAACATTAAATACAAGCCAGAAAAATCCTACACGAAATTGCCACATCCTACAAACATAATTGCTGTCTCATAAAATGAAATTCATAGACCAGAAATGAGGGTTTTTTGCCAAAAGTTTATAACGTATATATGAATTTTTAAATCTTCAAACCGAATCAAGCGGTAAAAAGAAAAGAATTTATAAGGCATTCCAAAGTGTCATTTTATAACATCTCTTCAATTTTTTCAAAAAAAAAAAGCCTACAGAAATTAAAAATTCCAGGTCGGCATCTAAGCCACAATAGAAATCACGAAGATCTTCATACTAATGAACACCGCGACGATTCAACCACTAACAAAGGCCAAGAATCAAGTATCGCCTTCTTTCACAAGGAATTAACAGCATAGCGAACACAGCATTTACACGTATGAAGCCTTCCACGTTCAATTTATTCAGGAATAAATAAAGTTGGTGGAAGTAGCGTTTCTATGTACCAACTATTTTAGGAAAGAAAACATGCAAGAAGGAAGAATTATATCGTCATATGTCATAACTCGCTGGATCATCAAAGGATATGCCAACTGTACAATAAAATAAGAACCATTTAAAGTTCTAAAAGGAACATATTATCAATATGCCATTGTCATCAATTCAATCACCAACGATTTACTTGCTACAACACAAATCAATGTATTAGACAAGACTCAACAGCCAATACAGTATCGAACACTAATTGATACATGTATGATAATCGACGACAAACTTCAAAACAAAAAACAAAATTACAAAAATATAAAAATTTCATAGAAAAGATGCTGTGTTCCTATTGGAGTTTTTAGTAAATTATCCATCATTGCAAAATATATCATAACAGCTATTATTAAATTAAGAACCAGCGACTGTCAACAAACACTGACTTATCTTACCATTTTCAGCATCGCATCACTGAGTAACACGAAAATTTTTAAAAATTATACAATCAATCCTCTTATAACACGGCATTTTTAAAACATGGTTTCTATACAACAAGGTGCAAAAATTGCGACAAATCTCTTATAACGCTTTTTTTATATTCTAATAAACTTGCACAATCCATGTAGCACGAATTTTTTTCTATTACATTGTTTCTGTATTCTAAGCAAAACTTAGTATTCTAAGCAAAAGAACGGTTTCGACACAAAACGAATAAACCGTTATAAGGTTGTACAATTCATCAGTGGACATTCTATTAAGCATTAAAGCAACATAGATCGAAGCATGATACGACTGGTATCACTATCAAATCAAACAAATAAATCGAAGCATAAAACGACTGGTACCATTGCCAAATTAACCATTGATAAAGCATCCATTCTGGTCAAAGATGATATATGAATCTGCATGTAAATACATATTTACACATAGTTGATCGGTATTCTCTCAAAAGAGGAAGGATTCCGCACTTTATTATTTCTTTAGCCGCTTATTTCAGAATAATATTCGACTTGTTGAATGAGGTATATATACATCACAATTTTTTATATGTTTTGCTTAAAAGCAACTATTATGCAGAATGTTTCTGATCCGATAGTACAACTATTAAAAAGTTAGTTGGAAAGAAAAAATAAAATTTTTTCATTTAAAATTTCTGTTTTCAAGGAATCAAGTTTGAAAATTTATCAATTAAATTTAGCTAATTCTGATTAGAAATAAATAACAAACAGAAGATTATTCTATCTACAAAAATAAGACAAAAGTGCAGAATACAATATCCCTCATTTTCAAGAAAATTCAATTTCAAGTACACAACTATTATCAGTTTTTAATTAAAGGTGTTCAAAGTCTGTTTTCTTGAAAGTGAAATATTAAACAAAAAAATTTTATTCTACATTATATGATGATGCAAACAACAATTTCTATAATACATTTTTAGTATCTTGAAAAATGTAACATCAAATAGCAAACGAATTTATTGTAAAATCTAATATTTAATATATCAAAGTATAGAAAATTTCCAAAATATTGATTATATAAATATATTATCATTATAATTATAAATATCCATAATTAGTTTAATTATTACATTCTTCATACATTTTAATTACGTGTTTATTTTTAAAATCATGCGAGCATTCTTGGACATTGGGCAAATGATTTGCAGAATATAGATAAATACTTGTCTAAACATGAATCTTGCTGAAATGAAACGAATTCATTTGATTTAAATGCAGTATTACTCTAACATTCGCTTACGAACATAACTCGATTGCCGTTTATACTATAAACGAACACGAATTTTGTCGAAGTGGAAAACGAACGAACATTTGTTCGTTTAATTTAAACGCACCATTACACGTCACTCTAATTACATTAACGAGTTGAATGCAAATATCGTATTTGTTTTTGGTGGAAATGACATTTTGCGTAATAAAATTTTTCAAAGTGTTTTTTGTCTACAAAAATATTTGACAACAATTTAATTAAACTTAATTTAGTTTAAGTTTGTGAAACTTCTGGTAAAGTGGTATCATTAAAACAAAAAATTATATGTAGATCCTTTTGTTAATCATATTAAAAGTTTCTAACTAGTGGCTTTATTGTATACTATATTTATTACTAGTCGATTAGGATTCACGAAGAAAAAATAATCGCAGGTTTCTTTAATTAACTGAACTTCATTAGAATTAAATGTATTTAAATAAATTAGTTTTAATTTAACATAAATTTATATACAAAATTTAATGAAATAAAAGTAGGTATCCTAAAACTATTTTTTATTTAGAGTATAAAGAAACGTTTACATTTTGAAGAGAAGGTGATTTTAACGGAACATTGTGACGCTAATGGAAAGGCTGCATGCAATAAAAAAGATCCACTGTTATAAAATATATTCACTTTGCTTTTTCTATTTTGTGATTATTGTAATTGATATTGTTTAAAATCATGTTATTTCCACCAAAAACAAAACATTCAGAAAAGTTTAGTGACAGTTCAGAAGCACTGAAAAAAATCCACTTCTTAATGAATTCACCTAAATGTCAACTACCACTAATTACTAATTAATTAAAAGTAAACATAACTTTAATACCATTGGTTATATATATTTACAAAAATATTGTTACTGGACTTCTTTACCTTTTACATGTTATACCGTTTGACAAGCAACAAATTTTCAAGTTTTTAATTACTATATTAATAGAATTAAAAGTAGCAGGAAATGAGAAAAAGTTCATATGAATCAACTGTAAATCGAAGATGGTACACACTTAATGTTGAATATATAATGACACTACTAGTTTCGAAGCTCGTGTGTAATATACAGGGAGTCATAAAAATATCAAAACACACACCCGTCGTTGGCCTTCGTCAAGAAGCGGAAGATGGAGAATGATAACTATAGGGAACTATAGTAGTTCCACAAGAGACTCAATTGATGAACGGATAAAAGTGGAGCCAACGTGGTTTCATTTCATACAGTGATAACAATGATATCATTTACGCAATTATCCTAATTACTGGTTCCATAAAAAAGGAACAAAAAAAAAACATAATTTATATTCATTTTACCATCATTTATATTAATTATTTTATATCAACTTTATCAAATTGGAATAGAATAAAGAAATATAATTAAAAATTAAAATTTAACATAATTTGTATGAATATGATAAAAGAAAATCATGCTCAATGTCTAATTAAAACACACTTACTCAAATCTTAGAGACTTTTTATTATTTAGTAGATAATAAAATTTTTCAGTTACATATTTTTATAATACAATTTTATAATATAATTTTGAATGCATGTAGAATCTTTGAGAGTTATATATTTACAATTGTAATAATCGGACTGCGGAAATGTAAAATTCTAAAAAATTTACAAAATGTAAAAATATATAAAATTCAAAATTGAGCTCTTATTATCATATTCAATAGAAAGAACGAAATTTAAATTCCATTTCTCTAATTCTTTAACCCGTATTTCAAAAATTTATCACACGAGGAATACGCATTAAAGAATAAATAACTGCATATTAGTTCTATGAAAAGCAACATATTTTGACACTACCTAAACTATTTTTTCAATAAAATTTTTTAATCAACAATTGAAGGGTTAATTACATACATAAATACGTAAAAATACACGAATACCTGCAGTATAATGATAACTTAACTTATGTCTAAGACGTCGACAGAAAATAATCACGTAGCAAGTTCACGCAGGTAGGTAGTCCGATAGACAGAAGAGCATCAAAATCAAAGATAGAAGAAATAGTTTGAATAGGAAACGAAATTGAGTGTTGTGAGAGAAGAAAGAAAACGACTGTAGCGAGTGAAGAGAAAAGGAGAGGGGTGATAGTTGGTTCCGGGGCTTCGCTGAATCCGCGGGTGTCAGAGCAATAAATCTGGCGGGTATATCTGAGCTCATGAATGTTATTAAGATACAACCCCCCACGAGCTGAGCGGAGCATAGAGCAGGGTATATACGGTAGCGTCGTAGGGAGATATAGACAGAGTCGAAGAAGGAAAGACGCTGCTGGTAGATCGCAGGACCAACCGGGAAAGGGCCAGCCAGCCGAACCTGGTGGGAACGACGAAGAAGAGAAAAGAGAAGCAACCCGGAGAAACGGTTATGAAGAAATACCGCCACCAGTAATCCCACCATAGATCACCGCCTCTGGTGGCCGCCTCTGTATCTTCGCCTCTTTTCTTCCTGTTCTTCTTCCACAACGACGTGTTCCTCTTAGCCATTCGCTTCTTCCTCGTCTTTACTCCTTCTTCTTTCTTGTCTCGCATCTTTCTCTCCCTTATGCTTTCCTCTTCGTCTTCGAGGTTCGCGTCCTTAATACCATAGACTTAACTCTCACTTTAATTCGACGTTTACCAAGAATCATATCACCGCGAAACGTTTGATTGTCATTAAGACGATGAAAAAAATTTAATAATTATAATGTCCAGGAAACTATATCGAGAGTTTTTGATATTCTCTTGTTTTTATATTTGATATTTTCTTATTTATTAATATCACTTATATTAACTCCAGAATTATTGAGAACTAAAGTGTAAAACTTATGAGAGAGACATTAAAGTGCAAAGAATACAAAAAGGTCTAATATATACATAATAAAAAGACACAAGTTATTTATTCATGTACTTTATGGAAAATTACTGAAATCTCCAAAAATACACCGTTCTAAATCGATCAAATTTTCTTAAAAATTTACCAATTGGATATTTTTATCATTTTTGTAGTTTTAATATTAAAATGAGGCGACATGATTTATAATATTACATTATTTGATTATTTATTCACATAGCTAAAGTAATAAAAGATGAATAAGGTATTTGTAATGTTTCTTATTCTTTTTATTTTATTTTACGATGAAAAATAGATAGAACACGAAACATTAATTAGCGAGAAATAAGTAGAAACATTGTAGAAATCTCAGAAAAATCTCGTTTATAGAAAAGCAAAGGATCTGTGCGTTGAGTTTAATATTGTAATAGATCTCGATGTTGAAAAAAAATTTCAACGAATGATAATCGCATTTATTAAAGCATGTGACTTAGGATAGTCTTGAGATTCTCGGACATATAAGTTCACCCCGCTCTAACGTTGCTTAATTAATTGAGCTTTCCAGTACGAAATGGACCGCGTTCTCGACATCAAAGTGAAGCTTTCGGTCTTCCACTCGCCCCGAACTGCCTATCAAAGTGTCCTGCTTGCCAATTAATACCAGACCCAGTTGTTTGTCCGCCGGTCTGCAACATATCTTATCTAGTAATAATAAGTAAATACAGAAATCTCGCAATCATAGGATTTATGAAAGGACTAATCTCTTAATGCTCGATCGTCCTCCCGATTTCTGAATTATGACTGAACTTTCTCGGAACAATTATTGTTAATTTTTAATATATATTTTAAACTTTTATAGTATTCAATCTAAAATGTCATGAAGTCTATCTAAATCTAAATTTTATTGTAAGCAATAATAGAATACTTAATAAGAGATGTATTTATGATAATTGAATTATTAAATTTAATAATTATTAAATTTAAAATTATATACAGAGCGGTTTATTGAAATTATCGTTACATCGTCAACTGAATTGAAATCAATAATAAAGAAAAATGAAATTATAACTTATTAAAATGATATTGTATATTAATATAATAAAAATTATTTATTTATTATTATTTATTATTGTATCATGATGAAATTATATTAAAATGATAATCATTAAAAAGGTGAAATAAAATTACAAGTATAATGTATTGTGGATATATTGTAGATGAATATGATCTTTTATGATGCGAGGGATGATTCTGATTTTTGAAGGAGTTAAACTTTCAAGAGTTTTGTTCCATTCATTCATAAAAGTAAAAATTCAAGTAACAAATTATGTAATATTTAACCCTTAAGTATGTTAATCACATTGAAACTTATACAATGATTATAAAATTACTATAAAAAGTCTTACAGATCTTTAATATTGCGATTTATATACATATACATTTTTCTAAGTTTCGAATAAATATCAAATTCAATTGTTCTTGCTCGATATATTAATAATTATCAAAAAACATAAAATAAAAATATAAAAAAATGTAAAAAGGAAAATAGGAATAAGTGAAAATTTGAAAGATCTTACAAACGATTTATAAGGGTTAAAGCACTATTATAAACGTATGCAATTAGATTTGAATTTAGCAGTATCCTTTAATTCTTTTATAACGTAATAAAACGACAATTTGCAGGAAATTATCTTGTGGTTTTAATCCTAAATATAGAAAATATTTATACAGAATATTTTCTGCTTTCCAACACAATAAACAATAAATTTTAATCATTTCTTTATCTAATAATACTTAAACTACAGAGTTTAAGAACTATTATTTAAAATAACTCGTTTCTTAATGATTATACGAATGCTTTAATGAATTATATTATATTATAAGAAACCAATCAGATGAATATAATTTTATTCTTTAATCCTATAATGATGCGACACATAATTCATTTATTTTTTGATACAATCAATAAGAAATTATTTTATATATTTTTATATAACATTTCTTATTAACTCACTGTTTATAAAATTTACAACTCGAGTCTCTGTTTTATTATATTATGAAAGAATTTATTCCTTTCTAAAAGTATTGCATATACATTTCGTATCATCTCAGAGTATACTTATTTCTTACTTACCCACATGATAAAATTGCACCAATAAATTTATTTCGTCATTATAAAATTGAGAAAATCGAAAATTCACGGTAGATTGATGTTTAATAGACAGTTGGTAGGACGATTCAATTCGCTGTCCGACATCCGGAGCCCCTTTGCCGAGTATCGAGAGGAGGGCATCCTTGTTCTCGCGGAGATAGAACGCCGAGAACGTTGTATAAAACGTATACGTGTAAGCTTGAAGGGTGGTTTATGTATCGCGGGGGCAAGATATCCGATGATTTAGCTGCGGTCTCGAGGCCGTTCCGTCGAGAGTACTCGCGCCGAGTGTCTTCTTATCTTGCGGCTGCCCGCAGTAACCGCGCTGTAATCTTTTATTAATTCGGCGACTTATGAAATTTATCGTGGCTTTTGTTTACCGTGGCGCCACGCCGTCTTAAATCTCCCTATTCGCTGCCTGTTCTTCTCTTCTTTTGCATTATCTACTCAGTCGGTACAGTTCCTACAACGTTACGCTACGGGGAATACCGTTTTTAGAAACTGTTTCTATGGAGGCATGTTCTTGCTCGAAAATATAAATTCTCCTTTTAGTTAAAGTTAAAGTTAACGTTAACTCTTTCATTACTGAATTCATCATTGCGTCAGGAATTGAAATTTCTCTCTTTTTTTACAACTCTTTGATTGAAAATTGTCCTGAATCTGTGAAAATTTTTGGAACGTGAAATCTTTTCTGAGGTGATAATAATTCATCAGTAGTAGAAAGACACTATTGGATCATTAAACGTTTTTTTATTTATATGTAATAAAATGGATTTTATAATATTATCCATTTAACAAAATAATAATAATTAAACTACAGATAATAATTATGAAACAATTAATAACAATTAAAATTTTCTTCCAATTGTCAAACAAGCATAACTTTAGAAATAAAATAAGTCAATTTTTGGTTATATATCTAATCTTAGTAGGAACGAATTACTGATATTTGTGAATTATTTATTTTGGTTATTCCTTACGTATTCTTTTTTTACCCCTAACAGAATTAACCTTTTTATTTTCAAGAATGAACCTTCTATTCATTAGATTTTTGGCTAAATGATTTAGTGTTGAAGTATCTCTTACTTTAGATAAAAGTTCTAACTCTTTATTTATTTCAGATATTTACTTAAGATACTATATTAATAATAAGTATATTATTTAATAATAATAAAAAGATAATTAATTTCTTTTTATTACTAATTAAAGAGTAAGCTCCAGTTTCTACATATTTTTTATTACTTATCCTATTTTATTAAAACAAATATTAACAATTAAAACAATAAACTTTCATTTGATGTGAAAGGGAACTAACTCTAATTATAAGTAGAAATCTATTAATATAAATATTAGTCAATCATAAATTTGTAGCACGTTTGAAACAGTACTTAATTGTTAAGCCCCTTTTTACTAAAATTAGAAGGTGAGACTACCTCTTTGTTGCAGCAGCTGTTTTTGTTATTAATATAATAATCTAAATTATTAATTTAAAAATACAAAATAGCATATTAACAATATGTTTATCAAATTTAAATCTCAGTGAATTAATTAATTAATTAATTACAGTAATCTTTAAATTTGAGGAATCCTGTATTTGATCTGTAGTTATAGTATGAGATGTACGAGTTAAGAATGAAGAACTTTTAAAATAACAGAACTGCTACCCAACATTTATTTGCATTCTTACATATATTAATTTTGATCTCTACAAGATAAAATTGTAATAATTACACTTTTTTAAAATGTAGATCTTTATGTATTTTCATGTTCTAATAACATAATTAAAGTTCAATAACAACAATGTATTCTCTTTATTTTTACATTCTTAAACTTCACAATGCATAAAAGTCCACAGTTCAGTAATAATAACAAAAGATAAAATTATCTCAAATTTCCAGTCGTCAGATTTTGTAAATAAATAATTATAATTAAATTTACTATTTTTCTACCTTTGTATCTAAAAAATTACATCGTATAAAAAAGTAGGCAAGTTTCCAGATATATATGTAATATATCTCTTTACATATATATAGATATGTAAGTACCAACAATATTTTTTAAATCACACAGAATTCTTACCTATACTACATAGTATGTGTACTAGAATTCCATATAACGGTGGCGGAATGGCGCTATATTATTATTAGAGTCCCTTAAGTCTAAGAGCCTTAAATCTGCGATAAGTTATGGGTACCCCTTTCCCCGCTCCATCGTATCCAGCCTGCAACCAACTCCCCCAGCCACCTTCCACACCTTATACCATTTCTCTGTAATATCTTAGTCTACGACGGCGCCTCTTTGGCCTTTATCTCGCATACATTATACGGCCCTGAGCGAGCCGGGCTGCCAGTTCGAACAGAGTAGGGATGCAACTGAAGGGAGTAGAAGGGGGTCGAAGGGTAATTGAAAATAACTGCCGTTTCTGAAATACGTCTAATCCTTTATATTTCGACTGAAATCAACCAATTTTTGGTTAACGTACTTTTATTTAATTATTCTACATGGAACATATTATAAAAGATCACAATTTATTTTAAGAAATTTTGTAAAAATATTTTGCAAATTAATTATTTTATTTATTTTACATATACACTATAAAATATAATGGATTTTATATATACATATATATATATATATTTCTTATTTATATTAAATCTTACTTTACCCGAAAATGAAAAATAGTTATATTATTTAGTAATATGTAACAAAAAGGAAATAATTAGGAAGTATATAATAAATACCATAAATATTGTAACAAATTAAGTTAATACTATATGTTTACTTCGCAATTACTTAATTACTTATATTGTTAATTGGTCTATATGTTTACTTCGAATTTAGTTCTATTTTTTATAAATAAAAAAATATAATTATATATTACACAATAACATAAATAAACAAGAAATAATTATATTATACAAATAAAAAATGTATTATTTCGCCTATATTTGTATATAGTAAAATGTAATAATTTTCAAATAGATTTATATATTTATTCCGTTTTATGCGATAAGATTTATAGAAATATTCGTATTTTGTGTAAATTTTTGTCGCAACTCTTGAACAGAATATTTTACTATACAAATTAATAATATTAATCAAAATATCATTCATTAATTGAAACACTTTTTTAAAACAAATACTTTTATATTAATTCAAGTATAAAATCGAAATTTTTTATAGTACATTATTTAAAATAAAATTTCTACGTTTTTTTCGTTCGTTTGTATTTTTTCTATTTATTTTATTTTGTACTTATATTCGTGTAATTTTTATTCACATATGTTCTCATTTCGAACACCGCAGATTACAGATATGCAGGCGCATCAATACTGATAATGAATTAATGTGCGTAACTCAAGAACGTAAATGTTAAGATTAAAATTAATATAATCTGTTTATATACAGAATAAGTTTAAATCGTTGAAAAGCTAATATGAAGTAGTACATTCTAATACGATCTTCATTAAGTGACAAGCAAGGTTGCTTACGTTATCTAAGGAAAAAGTTAAAAACTTCTAGAAGGAGGTTCATAGGCGGAGATGGATCAAAGTTTCCAAGTTTCAAAGAACTGTCGAGGTTCTCCAAGTTAAGTTTTGCGGCGTGCTACGAACTTAATCGCTAAACGTCCTGATTGGCTCATTATAGGAAATCTTTAAGCATAACGTAGAGATGATGTATCAAATTTTCATTGATATTGAATAGAATTATTCTTAAGATATTGCATTACGAAAAATTCATCCAATAATCTGAATTGCGTGTTTTTCTTTACTTTCATATGCGAATGGAATTGCTTTGAAATAAAAAATACGGTGGAACAACGCTCTTATAAAGAAACAGCTTTTTCATTTAATTTTATACAAAAAAATGTAATGTTTTTTTACTTTGTTATAACATACAAATCATTAATTGATTTTTAGATTAAATTTTAGATTAATTTTTCTATTAAAATTTTCGAAATGAAATGATAAAATATCATTGTATAAATAAGGAATTATTTAAATCTTCGAACATTAACTTAATTTTCCTTTCTTTTATTTTAACTCAATTCTTAATCAATTTTTTGAACTTATTTCTCTTTTAACTAAGCTTCTAACTTAATTGTTAAATATGTCAAAAATATTCGCTTTTTTAAAAATTAAACGTGCAATTTCCGTACTGTTAAATTATATAAATTACATGCCATTCATACTGAAATTTCTCAATCTTCATCTAAAATACTAAATTTACGAATTTTTAAAGCGTATTATTATTTGTTGTCAATTGTTTGAGAAAATAGCATTTTAATTTATAAAATATTACCTTAAAGATATTTTTATTAAAATTTGTCAAAATTATAAATAATTCGCAATTAAATATATTCGCGTTACATATTATCATAGCCAATTTATCTATAATAGCATACGAAATATGATGAAAATGACATTTCATTATTTTTCATTAAAATGTTTTAAATTGCATCAAAACTATATAGATATACAAAAGCAAACATTGAAATATAATCCAATATTAGATTAGTTACAATTTACAAGTCAGATATATTAATTTTATACTAGATCAGTATATAAATTCGTATATATGCACATATATACGTGATATATATGATATATACATGTGTATGTATACATACATATATATGATATACATATATATGTATATATACACATATATATATATATATGTACATTTCCATTTATAAAAAACTAATAAAAATATATAAAAGTAAAATTTATTTTGATTTTATAATATATTAGTCATTATTTTGCACAATTCCTCTTTGTCGTGATAATTTTCTTCAGTCATGTCATCTTTTCAAAATTATGACTCATTTCATGCGCATATAAAAATGCGTACAAACTCATAAAATGATCTGATATAAACTATTTAAACTATTTTAATATAACCTTACAGATACTATGTTAATTAAAGTAACTGTCCATATAAAAATATAAAAATATATGTATGAAATAAAATACATATAAAATATATGGATGAAAATATATGTATGGGTAAGACGTGGAATATAAAGTACCTTGAATAAATAAAATTCTACAACCATTTGATATTAGCGAATTAAATTTAATTTAACGTAAAAGTGGTGAATCAATGCAGTTATCCAATTAAATTTTATACATTTATCGCTCTTTAATCTTACTACAGTCTTCGAATTTTTATGTCTGAATCATGTTCTTAAACAAACAAGATGTTTAACAAAATATTTAACAAAAGATTAAATCGAAAAATCACGTACATAAATAACGATTATTTTACTTTTTTTTTAAATTAAAAAATTTGATACTGATAGAAAATTATCCAAAATTATTCAAAATTTAGTGAAAAACTTAATTGTCAGTCTCGTCAATTATTTTATTGTAAAAAGATTTAGGGATTTACATTAAGATTATCAGTATTGAATTCGAATACATGCTTTAAAAGTCTTTAAAATTTGTCCTAATTTAATAAAAACAAATCGTGATAGGAATAATAATTTCTAAAAAGCAATCTATATATTTTAACTGAAAAATAATTGATTATTGATGTGAAGGAGGAAAATAAAGATTATCAATAATAACTAAAAATTTTAATCGTAATAAATATAACTAAACCACGAATTTACATGAAAATATAAAATATCCATATTGTAGTGTTTTCAAAAATATGTAAAACAATTTTTGTTTTGTTTTTTTAATTATATTTCCAAAAATGCAAATTTGCGTAAATTTAATTATAATTTGCATAAGTCTAATTATTTATTATTATTAATTTATTCTACGATAACTTTGTTTGATATTAATTATTTAATTTTCAGATCCCTTATTTTAAAATAATGAATCTAATATACATAAACATTGAATTGTATTATTTTACAATGAATCTAGATCGATATTCGTTATTTAATGTGATATTTATGGTTTTAATATATTTTATATTAATCATCGGTTTTTATAAAAAAAAGAAATATATAGAATAAGAAAAAAATTAAATTACAAAAATGAAGCTAAATTATGTTTAATGAAAATTGTTAAAAATTAAGTTTAAAGAATCTTTCAGTTAATTCAATATATGAGTAATCATATACTGTAGATCTGCAGAAAAAGAAGGGGCATAATTTTTCATTCGATCTCTATTTAAATTATGTAAGTTCATATATAGGGATTTATATTAATCAAGGGTAGAATTTAATGCAATAAATTTTAAAACGAGCATTGCATCAGGTCAACATTAGTGAATCATAATTTCATAATCAGTAGAGATAAATTGAAATTTTGATCAATAAAAATATAACCTAACTAAAGCTTTATAATGAATTCAGCCATTTCATTTGCAACGAGTTAATATTAATTAATGTTAATTGATATTACTGAGAACCTAACATTAATTTTAAATAGAATCTTAATTGGCTTTTTAATACCTTTTGATTTCGATTAATTGTTATCCAAATACTTTTAATAATTTGCCTTTCGTGTCATAAAGAAGATACGCTCTGTCAAATCTGAAAGAAATTCAAACTCAGTTGTTGATGCGTATTACATGGCGCAAAGGAGCGAAACCTTCTATTAAAGAGCGGCACAGAAGTAAAGATTACATTCGTAATGTTTCGTCGAGTATTTCGTTGCCGAGAGTGTGAGTAGTAGGCAGGACAACCGCTTATCGCGGCAATAAAAAGCATCGAGCAAGATTGGCATGTTGCCTGCTGCAATCTTTTCGACTCTAGGCATATTCGGATGTACACTAGTTCTCAGATAGCGCTATGAAATATGCTCATCCTCAAAGAATGTTCTGACATCGGAGCTGCTTGGAACAGAAGGGCGTAAGGATATTTAATTTACGGATACAAAATTTTAAAAATAATATTTTTTCTAATCGCTTTAATCTTAATAACGATATTTTATAACAAGTTAGTACGCTAAAAAATGTATATTTTGTAAAAAATTTCAGTACTACTTTCAAGAAGAATATATTATAAAGATGAATTTTATATGAATGAATAATATAACGAAAAATTTTTACAAATAAAATTAGCAAAAAACTAGCATCAGCCTATGAATTTTCTTACTTTATAAAAATTATAACTAAATAGAATTTATCAATCTTCATTATGTATGAAATTTTACTCTTATTTATTTATATTCCTAATATAGCTTAAAAATATTGTATTATTTATTATTATTAATTTATATAATAATTTATTATATTTTTATTATATGATTTGTAGAGTAATTTAATTATTATTTTTTATAAGATTGTAAAAACTATGATTATTATATGATACATTAAATTTATATATATTTGTTCATCGTAATAATCAGACAAAAGCGAATATTATATATGAATATTTTCTATAAAAAGTCCCTGTATCAAGAATATGAAATATATACTACTATTTTACAGATATATCATAACATCCTAAATTATTATTATTATTATTATTATTATTAGTTACAATTAATATTACCAGTAGATTTATAAAAAATTTTAAACTACAAAATTAAATAAAATACACATAACATGAAAAAATATAATGCTGTCTAATATTTAGCATGTGAAACAATATTCTGTCAAAGTTGTATTTTTGCATTTTTAAAAATATAAATTTGTATAAAAATCCATAGTCCAACTATTAGTGTTTTTTTCTACATTGATATATCAACGGAAGTATTTAATTCTTTTGATTATTAATTGATTATCATTTATTCAATTATTTTATTAATTTATGTAATCATTTATTTTTTATATCCCATCAGTAATAAATGCACATATTTTTCTATCAGTCTAATATCCATATTTTATTTATTATTATACTTTCCATACTAGTTGTTTGAATAATTTATACGTAATAGTTATTTATATAGTTTGTACGTAAAAATTATAATTTACATTGTACCAATTTCTTAAATATAGATATTACAATATGATTCATTAAATTTTCATGAAATCTTCATTATACTCTTCATTAAACTCTTTCTTAATCACTTCGCACTGTATAGAACAATTTACTTCCCAAACTATAGCATCAAAGTCTGATTTTTCTTGAATCTTAATTTGTACTCTCCTTAAGACGCTGCTTCTTCCACACCTACGATCTTTTATCGTCACTCGCTCGAACAGAATCCTGTCTGAGGGTTACAGGCTCTCACACGGAACTCTAATACGGATTTACATCGTCTGAGAGCAGGATGACGAGTGTAGGAAAGACAGGGTAAATAGAAACGACAGCAAACGAAGGATAGTTTCGGACGACGATTAGACAATACTACGGAAACATCGGAGGATGCCAAGGTTTAGCGAGTCCTTCTCTTTCTCCATAGTTTGGGAGCACCAACAGATGTGCACGGTATCACGGACCTAGCGTATATTTTATAGACATGTATAGACTCGACACACGCGTATCTCTCAGTATACGTTGCACCTCATCCTCGCGAGGGTCCCGCACCTCAATGTCTCTGATCTTGTTAAAGACGCACTGAACCACAAATAGCCGGCATCCATTCAAATATTAGCGAGAAATCTACCTACTTAAGCTAACTAGTGTCGTGGCAATAACAATTTAACGCTGGGTAATATCAAGACGAGAAAACGGAAAATATGTTAAAAATTGAAAAATATAATAAAGTTATAATGTTGAAAATTTAATGAAAAGTAACTATCAAGATTTGTAAAATCTTTAATAAAAACTTGACACTTTCGTAACTTTGTGTATATCGCAAATTCTTTATTATTCTTTTATTATGTGACACAAGAAATTTATTCACGTATATATATCTCGATGTCTGAATATAACTGATATGTTCTACTTAGATACATATTTACTACGTAGAGTTCAAGTCGAATATAGCTTTTGGTGCAAAATATCAATGATTTGTACAATTATAATATATCATAATTTCAATGTTTCATTAAAATTTTTCATAACAAATAAAATATAAATGTATCATTATCAATAATATATACCTAGACTGCGAATTTTTATTACACATTTTTATAGATATATATATTATAAATATATTTTTAAAAATATAAAATTTTATAAATGCATAAAAATCCATAATTTATATATAACTATTTAATCAACTACATTTTTTTAAAACTCTTTCATTTTTAAAAACGTAATTAATAAATTGTGTAGTTTTTCCTGCATACAAGAAATTATATAATGTAAAATTTCACAGGATGCATGTAATATGAAAATTATATATAACGCATATAAAACATCCAAAATTTTCTACATTATGTTTTCTACATTATTTAATAACGTAAAATTTTATAAAACACATAAAGATTCTATTTTCTTAATTATACTCTCAAAAATATAAATTTGCATAAAAGTCCACTGAGTAATTAACGTACTAATTAATTTCCTTGATATGAAATAATAAATCTTGATAGATTTTATTCAGATATGAAGTTCGTTATAAAATTTTATAAAATCTATTTGTTTGGAAACTTTAATTTATTTTATTTTGTTATAATTAGCGTAGCACTTACAAACAGTGTTAATTCTTTAAATTTCAGTATCATTATATGTTTATCACATAAAACTGATCTGTATGATTTTATTTATTTTCGCAATGAAATCATAGTTTAGTCATACTACAAACCTACAATTATTAGATAGTGCATATAAAGTGTCGTTTCTACGAAATCTGATTTTATCAATTATTATTTAGAAGAATTATTAAAGAAGAAGAAATTTGCTCCAAATTATGTATATTCAGCGTTAAAAGAATCATTTTGGGAAAGATTAAATCCATTCTATATCTTGACAATTTTTTAATGCATAAATTAAATTAAAACAGTCTACAAATAAGGAATACTACAGCAGCTCCATTTTAAAAATGTTAGAATTTTCAAATTGATAATTCTTATAATTTTGGAATTTTTTAATTGAAAAAGTATATTGAATCGTATAAGAAATAATTAATTTGAAGAGACTACGTACCATCAAAGTTATATAAATTTCACAATATATGCATCAATACGATCTTTTTTCCATTTTTAGTTACAATTTCACTTTTGTTCGTGATTTAATTTTCTTTTTACATCTTTCGTTAGTAAATTTATGTATCAGTGTTCTAATTTCAATAATTAACTCATTAAAATTACAAATTTTTCTATTTATATTCTAATTTCACAATATTCTAATTTTCTAATTTTAAATTTAACAATTTATTTGGATTAAATTAACAAGAATACAATAACAATTTCGAATTTTGAAACATAAGGTAAACCTAGGAGATAAAGCTACAAGATACCGTGTACATCTGTACGTGCGATTTGTGCATAATCGTCGATGCGTAAAGACCAGGACAAACCGTTGGATTTAATTCAGATACATGCCACAGCAATTACGGGTGCACGTTTCGAAAGACGTCTTCTTTTACGCGCCCCCTTACAAGGCATAAAAGGTGGTGGGTAGGGTCGTTCCGAGGAGTGGAGTTTGCCTTTGTACAGACTCGCAGTGGCGTTGAAGCCGACAAAAGATAAGCTGTTATTTATAACCGAGCTTAAGGGCCACTGCATGGCGGGGGTGGCTTTAGGGAAAATAAAATCACTTCGGAATCTCATAGCTCGTATGTATAACCCCTGCAAAAGTATCTCTTTCCCTATTTCGAATGCCGAAAGGTGATAAACGAGCAAGTTAGGTGTGAGAGTTCTCTCAATTGCAAAACTCAACTGTTTTTTATAAGAAAAAGGATAGTTTTGCATTCAATTTTAAAATACTTCTTTTTTTTAAATTAGTAGCATAAAAGTACCATAAGAGATTTATTGTTGTTTTACATAAATCAGTTAAAATATGTAACATTTAATGGATATAATAATTACTAATGTAAGATTTAATAAAAAATATTCAATAAAGAGTACTTTGTTTTTCGTATTTGATGTCAAATAAGTATACTATTTTGCAATATTATTTTAATCTGTAAATAGATAGAAAAAAAATAAATTCAAGATGAATTAAATGCATAGTAAAAGTAATAAAAATAGTGAATAATAAAAAGAATGAAATTATTTTGTAAAACTTACGTTACTTTTAACTTATATAAAGTATAAGAATAAAGGAAGAACTTTTTTTTTTTATTTCGATTATTTGACGTCGAACCAATCACTTGCGTTGGATTATTAATGACTCGAACCACAAAAATTGTTTTTCAAAGAAAAATTAGAAGAAAAAAAAGAAGCAATAAAAATTTCTTCAAAAAACAATTTTTCCTCGAAATACATGTATAAAAAGTATACGAAATATGAGTTCGACTCTCTCGTTAAGTTTTCACATGACAACTCAGAATTTAAAATTTTTATGGTTAAATTTAATACAATTATAAGATGAATCACGTGCTTATTATTTCAATAGAAGGATAATAATAACACCATTTTCAGAAATTGTAAATTAATCGAAGAACGTCTACATCGTAGTATTATAGTAAAAATGTCAAATTTTTTTATTTTACAAAGGAGATATATTATCTATACTCTAATCTAATAAAATTTTTTTCGAAAAACAATTCCTTCTTAGGATAAATATAACAAGTAACTATAATAAGTAACACGAAATGTAGGATAAGTACAAAGTTCTCGTTAAGCTTCACGTGACAGCTCAGGGGTAAGTATTCTATGGTTAAGCTTGTTACAATCAGAAAACAAACCTTAAGCTGATACATAATTCTTATCTTCGCAGTAGAACTCCGTTATATGAACTCCATTTATTTGAATCAAATTTCAATTAAATAAACTTTTGCTACTATTTATTTGAACTTCTATTATATGGCCAAAAATCATTAGTAGAAAAGAATCGAAAAAATCATTTTGTCCTATAACCAATTTATACCGTAATGTTTATATGATAATTCAATTTTTTTTTAAATTCTACGTCACAATATGTAATATCAATCTTTTTTTTACAAAATAGAATATACTTCAATGTAATGAAAGTTTCATCAAAAAACAATTTTTTCTCGAGATAAATGTAGGTACAATAAACATATGAAGTATAATTACATATAACTTCATTGGACTTCTGTTCAGAACGAAAAGTTCTATGATGAAAAAACAAACTTCAAGTTGATACACAATTCTTGTTGCTTCAAAAAAGGAAGAATTAAATAGTATGTTAAACATATCAATAACAATAATATAAAATTTCAATATATCGATTTTGATAAAATCAAAACATTATATTACATTGGAATAAAAATTCTTTCGAAAAACAAGCTTCCTCAGTATAGATATACAACAAGTGTATGTAAAAATATTCGTATGCATATAATGCATGTACAAAATTAAGTATTTTATTCAGTATAGTTATATATTATATAAATATAGCCATGATTATATCATGTTATTAAATATAGTTAACTATACTCAAGTACTCAACTAGAACCCTCTCGTTGTCAGAGAACGAACTCTGAGCTAATATCTATATACAATTCCTGTCAGAACTTGAAATCTCGAATCTTCAACAAAAGAAATACTATGGTGTATTAAACACGACAATAACATAACATTCTGAGAAATTGCCGTTTAATCCCCGAAGAAATTCCACGTCGCCGTATTTCCAATTAAACGGTCCATAAAGTAGCTGTGGCAAATCCTGAAACGTCTCCCGAGAAGAAGGTATCGTGCAAACGATACCAATGCAAACTCGTCCCCGTTTTATTTCCGAAGAGCCTACTGAAGCGTAACCCGAAGATCTGAGCGGAGACGACGGCGATATCTAAAGATTCGTCTTCGATGGTTCGTAGTTGTGTCGCAGGGGGTTGGGAACGCGATGAAGGGGATGGTGGAGGACAGTTGAAACGCTGCAGGTTGGCACGAGGGAAGGGGGCAGCGGCGGAGGCGGATAGGGGCGTCACGAGCGATGCCGGTAACTGGTGGTGAGGGTAAAAGGGAGGGAGTCTGCACAAGGGTCGAAGCTTCCAGTCTGCAGAGGGTGCACCCCCACCCACTAGAGGGTGGGTGGTACCCAGTCCTCGAACTGATCAATACCTGAAACACCGCGAGGTATCGTCCCGCTATTTCCGGTGTCCCAACGTGGCCGGAAATGAAGGCGTTAAAAATATATAGAGAGATGTGTATAGTATAGATATATATGTAGACATACAGGACAGAGTCTACCAGGGCAGATAGTAGCAGCGTAATATCTTCTCCGGCAACTGTTTGGTATAGCTGGCCTCAATAGCGAGTTTGCAGGATGAATTTTTGTTGTCTAGATGGGCAGCCTTTCGATATAATGGTAACCGCGGTTTTGTCAAGAGAAAACGAATGGAATGCAAACTTCCAATATTGTTTCTAAACGTGTGATAAAAGAAAGTTCTTGAAAAAAGGAAACAAGAGGAGTTATTACTCTTGTTGATACCATCGAGATCTTTAATCGTTGTTCTGTAGATTTATTTACGTACTTAAGACTTAATGTAATAACTTTGTAGATATATTTGTTTCCTACAAATATTAGAATAAAGAAATAGTTAACAAATATATGTAAAACTTTTTCAGAAATTGAAATAATTGATAACAGGGAAACATTCATATCAGATCCATTATATTTACTCCATTTATTTCGATTTAATTGAAGTTGCCAAATTCCAATATTTTAACTAAGAAATATATAAAATTTTAAATTTATATGTTATCATTTAAGAATTGCATCTTTGGATAGATAGCATACACACATCTCACTTTAATACCACATTATATCCTGGATGCAAGAAAATGACTTTTAAATTATAACTATTCGCTGCACTATTCACCAACTGTGCCTTGAAATTAGAAATGGGAAATCGATACAGGCTCGATAATCAAACCCAAACAGAAACCATTGTATAACTATCATCGTGATGTAAAGTAGATACTCTTCGTTCCATAACCCGACATTTAAATTTTGTTACTCGGTGAACGCACACCGTTGTTTTAATAACGTAATGTTCAACGTAAGATGATTAAAAGCTTATTGCTTTAACTCTGCTGGTTCTCTTACTTCTCCTTCACATTTGTATCTTCTCAAATATCTTTCTTCTTTGGAATACTGAGTCGTAGGAAATATAAAATACGCAAAAGTGAATGAAATCATAACGCTAAAACTAAATATTTCGAAACTATCTGTAGTATAATAATATTTATTAAAATGTAACATGTATTGTCACATAGACCAGAAAAGAATAATTAATTCATTTGCATCACGACTTAAATTACACGATGAAACTGAAGATCCTGATTAAAATACTTACCATTTTTTATTACTATTAACTAATTATAATAAAATATCAGAGTATATAAAATATATAATAAATAGTATAGATATTTACTGTATTAGTAAATATAAAATTCTTAATCATTATCACTTTACATTTGGTGATACAAAGTATATATTATTCGTGGAATAAATAAGGAAACACTAATATTAAAACGACGATTGAAATATAAAATTCATATCAAAAAAATTAGGATACAAGAAGAAGTTTACAGTACAATAAAGAACACACGTCTTTATTTATATATTTTACGAAAAATGATTTAAATTTTTAAAAATATTTGCAAATTTATAAAATTTCTATAAAAAATTACCAATTGGTCATTTTAATCACTCGAATTTTTAGAATTCCCTTTCATAGCATCAATATTAAAAAATATGATCAATATGATGAATTTTACATTTTCTTTTCTTACAATTACTGTAAAGATATGGCTAGTGTCAAAATTAATATTGATTTTTATTCAACAAATACGTGGTTGTATAGCTCTTTTTATTTAAATCAGATATTATCATTTAAATTGTAATGATTTATACACAGAGTGTCCCGAGATTTCTCGCCAAACTGCGAGAGCTTAATCTAGAAGAAAAAAATGTTAAGGGACACCCTGTATAAAAATTTGTAATAATCGTATTCATGAGCTCGTGTTTGAAATTCGCTAGAATCTAATTGAGATGAGCCAGAAGACTAGACGAAAAGGAGCAAGTTGCAAGAATGTGAAAAATTCTGCGTGATCTTTAGGTTGGAGGGCGTGCCTAAACATCGAGCGTGGAACTCCGGATTTGCAAAATCTTGACGAAGGGGTTGGTTTAATGTATCAACAGGTAGAAATGTAGCGTATCCTTGTTCCTACTAGGATAAGCCGTCGGCTAAGCGCCGGCGCTGGCTAAACCGGTCGCACCCTCTCGAGGGTGTGACCTATCATCCCCATTGGACCAACCGGACGTGTGAAAAAGAGAGAGAGAGACACGATTCTCCGTTGGTCCTGCGCGGATAACACATTTTTTTAAATCTATCAACAAGAACGAAGTCTTTATCGCTGTCTTGTCGCTCGCTAGATAATACTAAATAAATTCTTATCGCTCATGCGATATATTGTGTATGCTTAATAAATAACAAGCGTTTTATAAAATGACTTATAATCGCACATATAAGTTTGTTATGTTACATTGTAATCTCATCGAATTCTTTACGATTCATCCTCATTTACGAAGTATTACACAGAAGTATTCACTATTTATTTTGAGCGATTGATGTCGTTTTATTATATAATACAAATTTCGAACTTTATTTCAATGATAATGTACGTTGAGATAATGAAGCATAATCAATTAGCATGCTCATTAGCATTTTGGAATTTGTAAAAGGATATAAATTGTTCAAAGTAGGATGTAAAAAAAGGACACGAATAATGTTGTAATTGTCTTACTATATTTTAGCAGTGTAATCACGGATATGTGATATGTGAATAAAGTATTTGAATGAGAATTAGAATTATTCTTTGTAAAAGATGAAATTGAACAATAATGTCGCAAACTAATAATTAATCAAATAAAAAAATAGCAATATTACTAATCGAGTACAAGAATGACACTTATTATTAACTGATACTAAGACCAAACTGTAGAATTTAGAAATACAAACGAAAAATTAGAAATGCAATGACAAAAAATGAAAGCAATTTTTTTACTTTTGTCTGTTAAATATCTCATGATATCTCTCGCATGCTTATTATTGATGTGTTGATGATGATTATCGATATAATTCCAGACTACAGTTATTCCAGTCAAGAAAAAACTTTAAATGCCACCCTGTTAGATTGAAGGAACGATGAAAAAATAGAAAAAGGTTATGATATAGTGACAGTAGTTAGGGAAAGGGGAAAATATTCGCATGGGTCAGCCGAAAGAGACAGACTGTGGAGATGGCCGCATCAATATCGGCTTTTCAGATGCTTCAGTACTTATCTAATGTCTTACATTTTCCAGTGGACTGCCCATTCAAATTTCGACTTATATATTTCATATATAACATATTTTTTATATTCATATCATTCATATTTATATTCAGGAAGATAAAAAAGATATAAAAATATCGTGCTGCTAGTAGATTATTTTTTATTTTTATTTAATATATTCTTAAAAAATTTTCCATGTTAGCCATTATTATTTATTTATTATTAACAGTAATTTATTTATTATATCATAACAAAATGTATAGAAATTTATATATATATTAAAACATTTATTACAATTTTTTTCAAATATTAAATATTTCATACTTATTAATGTCCAAATATTAATACTTCGGATAATTTGATTCGCCGCATATAAATTCAATACATATATACAACGATGTATCGTAACATTTTGAGTGAATAACAGGTGCATTTGCCAACATATCACTTCAATTTTTTTTACTATCATTGGAAATAATGTGTTCTCCACGCCTCATCGTGCGCACGAGTTATCTTACAGAGATATCATGTGGCATATCCCACGTTACTTATCAAAGATAAGTTCTCAGTAGTTTTCAGGACGGTTCCGGGTACCGTTAGGCCACTCATTGATCCGTCACCGTCCATTTTATTTACTTTAAAACTTCAAGAAAAGGAAACACGAAAGTGAAAATGACCGATCAGAAATTATAATGTGATCGTGAAATTCTCGCAACGTTTCTGTTAACAAAAGTGTGAAACTTCACAAAGTGAAAATGTGATTTCTATGGAGGTTCATGCGATCGCGTACGATAGCAGAGAATATGAAATACCGGATAATGACGCCTCGTGATTTACTCTCTTTGTTGGCCACCTACTTAGGAATTTTCTCGATCGCGCTATGTCAAAGTACTTGTCCAATAAGGTGCCTTTGCTACCTCAGCCAACTACCAAGGACTATCATGTGTTCGAAGCAAGGGTTGGAAGTGTTTCCTGAAAATATAAGCGACGTGGTGGGTGAATCTCTTCTGTGAAATTAAACCAGTAATGAGTTCCTCGTCCTAGCGTTGGAATTTCTAACAGATACGCACGAGTATTAAAGAAATGGCGATATAGTAGACATTTTCTTCGCTTTATCGCATGGATCATTGAAATCGCAACTAGAAATGAGTCATTAATACTTACTAATGTATCGACGGAGAACGAAAGAAATGCTTAAGTAACTTGAAATATATTGTACAGAGTGTCTCTGTGATCGTAGTACAAGCGACTGAGAATGATTCTATATGCGAAATAAGCCAAGAAGAAGAAGAAGAAAGAATAATATTTTTATTTTCTGTTTGAGGCACTTCATTTTCGAGAAAATTATGTTCAAAAGTTTGTCAAGTATATTTGAATTTGAGTAATTCCAAGGGAGACAAGAATTAATAATCGACAGAATTACTCTGCATACAATAAAATTTTTCAATTTAAAGTCTGATTTTCAAAAAGAATACATGTAAAAAGAAGTTAAAAATTTCCTTGATACACAATTTTTTGTCTTAATTGATAAATTTTCAAATTTAATTTTCTCACAAACGAAACTTATTTACATATATAGAATAACCTTCTATCGATTACTTATTCTTATCTGGAATTAGGTAAATTCAAGTATATACGTAATAAATTTTTAAATTCAATTATCTGAAAAATCTTTTCTTAGATAAAAAAAAATCGTATTCTTTTTACTCAATTTAAATCATTCTCCATCAGAAGAATATCTTGTATTTATCAAAATATAAATGCATGTATATCAAAATTTTTAACTCGAATTTTCAAATCAATTTTGCTTAATATGTCACATTGAATTACATTTTCATGCTACGAATTTTTATGCACCTCTGGAAAATTTAAGGATGTAAAAATACAAAGAATGCAAAATATATAAAAATATATAAACCCTCAAAAGTAAATTTAATAGCGAAAACAAATTTCTATTTTAGACTTCGTCCTTATAATCGTGTTCATAAAAATATGAAATTTTAAAGATCTACAGACTAGCATATATGAAACCGTATGAGTGAACTGCGATTTTTTATGCATTTATTAATTGCAAAAATACACAGAATATGTGTAGTATATGAAATGATATAAAATGTACGAAGTAAAATATGCGAAGCCTACATATTATAACAGTTAGTAGGTAAAACATTTAGTAGGTAAAACATTTCTACTTACTTGTCTTTAGAAAAATACGAACTTCTATATTTTTTGTGTATTTATAGGAAATATTAAAATACAAAATTTCATATAATGCACATTATGTAAAAAAATATAAACTATATCCAAACTATAATGTTTTTATAATTGGTATATAAAACAATCGGGAGTCTATTTTTTTCATTATATTCTCAAAAAATTTGCATAAAAATCCACAGTCTATTTAAAAAGTAATTTCGTACAAATTACAAGAGTGTGCATTAATTATTGACAACATTTCAAGTTTATGAATATTTTTTTATTTATTATTAATTTAAGGCGATTGTTACTTAATTATGTTTTAGGTACAGGAATTAAATTTATCTAACAACCTGTTAACGAATATCACTGATGACATTAATCGATTGTTAGATTTACGAATCTTGAAACTAGCAAGAAATAAATTAACTTCGTTACCTGAGGATTTAAGTTCTTTAAAAAGCTTACGAACATTGGATTTAACTGCTAACAATATAAAACACATCGTTGATATTAGGTCTATAGTACAGCTACCATCATTGACGGTTCTATATTTATCCAAAAATCCACTATCCAAATTGGAAGGGTTAATGAGCGCCAGCACTAGAGCTTTGGATGCTAGTCATTGTGGTACAATTATATTTCATTAATTAGATTACTATTTTAATAATCAATTTATTACAAACTATACATATATTCTTCATCTACAAATTAATATCTTCATCTAAATATAATATAAACATAAATCTTTCAAGGTTATTTTAAATAAATTTTCAAAAGTAATAAATCTTAAATTTTAAATTTCAGTTCCTAATAAATTCTTTAATTTCAATTCTTAATCTATATTTGATTTATTTTACGTACTTAATCTATTTTTAACTTTAAAATATTCTATAACTTAAATTTAAATTTTGAAATTATTTAAAGTCTTTTTTAAAATTCAGTATTTTATTTGTTTACTTCTTTACCTGAAAGTAAAGTAAAAAAAGATAATAAAGGAATATATTTTATCATGCATGTATAAAGGTGCAGTAAATTTACTTCTTTCACTTTTAAAATGAAACTTTAATTATTACTTTGTGATCATCAGGTTTCTTTTTAATATATTTTCATTTAACAGAAATACAGGAACTCACTAATACATCTTTGGATGACCTACCAGAATTGACTATGCTTACCTTAATGGGAAACCCATTGAAAGACATTAACAAAACCTGGAGTCCAAAATTACAGTGGCTTGACATGTCTGACTGCCTTTTAAATTATTTAAGGCCTGATACTTTCAATGAATTTCCAGCGCTCGAAGAGCTTCGACTGTCCAACAATCCTACTTTAGTCTACAGTACGAGGCAAGCAATCGAAATTCTAAGCAGAAAAATTATTCTTTAGAGTAATTAATTGTAATAAAAAAAATATTGGAAACAACAAATGAAAATGATCGTCTTGCATGTAATAATCACAAGCAGTAAAATTATATCTATATTTTTCTTTGCAACTCTTGTTTATTAAATTAAATCTATATTATCGTATATATCCATGGTTATCTTAAATTTTTCATTACGTTATTATTCTCTTAATATATATTTATCTTTTGTTACGCAAATCTAGAAATATATTTATATTATGTAATGTTAGGGAGGAATAAGTTATTATAAAAAAAATCATTAAATATTTAAGGAAAATTATTTAATGTAATTCTTATTATTTTCTGTTTTTGTAATAGAATTTGTAATTTGTTATAACCAATTTAATTAATTCAATCAATTAATTAAATTTATATATATATATGACAGTTGTTATTTTAATTTTAACAAATTTAACGAAATTAAAGAAATTTGATAATTTCCTATTTGAGCTATTGCTCCGTAGAAAAACAAGCATTAGATCTTTTTCATTTAATACTAAATTCATCTAAAACTAATTACTAAATTTAGAATTTAGTAATTAGATATGACTGATATTAGATATGACTGATTTATAAAAAAAAATTACAACAGTTAAAAACAAGAAATAGTGAATTCTATTACAAAAATTGGTTATAACAAATTACAAATTCTATTACAAAAACAGGAAATAATAAAAATTAGTATTTTGTTATTGTTAAAATTTTTACAAAATCTGCATTTATTGTATAATCCATTATTTTATATTTATAATGTTTGAGAATCGAAAATCATTAACAGATTAAATATTTAATTATTAACATACATATTAATAATTATATATATATACTTATAATTATACTATTTATATATATTTTTTATTTATATTTATTATAGAATATATTTATGTATTTAGTTATTATAATGTATGTTATATTATTTAAATATTCATATATATACATTAATATTTAATTGATAACATTTCACAATATATTATTCTTCATAAAAGATATTGTTGATATTTTATTTTCAGAAACTCAACATTGACACACTCAAAACTGAAAACACTCGACGTGTCAAGATGTAATTTGGATAGACCTGGTCTCCACGGACTACCCTCGCTGACTCAGGCTCGATTATCCCACAATATAATCCATATGTTACCAGATCGAATTTTCGCCAAAAATAGAGAGCTCGGTTTCTTATATTTAAACGGGAATGGAATCGAAAAATTGAATATGAGTACGTTCGAGGGTTTGGTGAAACTTCAAGTACTGGATTTGTCCGCCAATTACTTGGAAGTAATTCATCCGTTGACGTTTCACGAAAATGTGGAGCTCAAAGTGCTCAACTTATCGTACAACGTTTTGTATGAGCTTTCAAGTCTCACGTCAACTGTAACAACATTGGACGCATCGTCAAATTTGATCAGCGACCTGGATGAAAATTTCTTGGCAAACATGCCGAAAATAAGAAGCGTCATTTTGAGTAATAATCAATTACAAAGGTTTCCATCCAAATTGAAGTCCACATTGTTGAAGAATTTAGATTTAAAACGAAATAGATTAGTTGAAGTGTGTAACGATACGTTTCTCCAATTACCACAACTTCTAAAGATTGATTTGTCAGGTGCGAATTTTACCAATTTTTCAATAAGTTTACTACCATGCCTGTCTTGAAATCTTAAAGTATCTTCAAAAAAATATAGTCAGTGTCAAAAGTCTATGTATCTGTAAATTTCAAATATTTAAAGGAAAATATGGGTTTTGAATATTTTATAGACTCTAATTTACTTATTGATTTTTTGATGACATAGATTTTGAAAAAATAACAATGTTTCTTTTATATTCGTTTATTGAAAACATAAATTAGAACAAAAAAAAGTCACAATTACGATAGGTGTATTAAAGTATGTAAAATTATTATAATCAAAACAGTATTATTTGCCTCACTGTAAATGTGTTAGTTGTATATAAATTTTCGTAAAAGTATGTTTTTGATTTTTTTTATATATGTTTTTTCAAATGAATGTAAGAAATTGTCAATATTTTAGTAACGTCCAAAATACTTTTTTTTTTTGTTTTAAATGTTTGAAATTTGATAAATGTATAGATATAGACTACTATATAAACTTCTGTAGCTAATTGTACTGTTTTAATGATTTATTTGTATAAGAGAAATGATATATTGTAGATGACTAATTTTTTGAATCGTTGGTGAATTTTTTAGATTCCATACCAATACTAATTTCAATCTTATCTCATTAAATTTATAACAAAAATTATACATACAGATAATAAGAAAAAATTAAATAATCAAGTACAAATATTTTTAGATAACAAGATTTCTTTCAAATAATTTTCTTATTTTAATATATTTATTATTTTTAAATTTATTCTTAATAATAGTTATTTTATACTAATTACTCATATTTCTCAACAATAATAGATCCTAAATTTTTAGGAAATCGATTAACAGAAGCTATAAATCCAGAAATCTTTCGAAATAATCCAGACTTGAATATCATAAAATTAGAGGACAATCCATGGCGTTGCGACTGTATTGACTTATACCTGATGTACAGTTTTCTAACAGAACCACCAGCAAAAACTGTAGACCAAAGTTTGCTTTGCCAAAGTCCATCGAACGTATCCGGTTATACTTGGCACACTGCTTGTTTCGACATATGGAATAAATCTTTGTACTACAATAAAGATAGAACCTGGGGATTTGTGATGATCGTACTACTTACGATTGTCGTTTTATTCGGAAGTTTCATATCTATCAGACACATGATGAGGATTAAAAGAAGAGCTATCGAACAAAGGCAACAATTAGAAACTTTAAGATTATTAAGGCAAAGAAGGTAAGAAATATTATTTCAAATGTTCATATTTAACCTACGAATTGTTCATATTTAACCTACCATAAGTAAAAACGCGGCCATGTCAAAGTTATTAGTTTGAAATTAATTTTTACGTATATCATCTAACAATGATTAGATAATGACCGCCTTATGAATATTTATGCATTTATGAAAAATCTGGAGATGCAATATTTCACACAATGTAAATATGAAAAAATATATAAAATATTGAAAGTATAATACTCTATATAATATTTAATAAATAAATTAATTGTTTAGTTAGATTTCACTTTTTCAACTATCTTCATAAAAATATAAAATTGCATAAACATCCGTAGTCTAATAACGACAGAAAAATAAATATTTTATAAATATTTCATAATAAGTACACTATCGTATAAGTATTTGAGCACTTTTACATTATTGTAATATAAAATAAAATTTAAGTGAATTTTTCTAATTTAATCTTAATATATACAGTTAATAAATAATATAAAATTGCTAATGTCATCATAATTAGAAGCTGAAGACACTGCAGAATGATTTTAAATATCTACATACGTCTATTATTGAAATTTTAGAACGACTGAAATATGTGCTTGTAATCATAGATTTTAGATTTTACAGAATTTACATTTTAAATAGCATCAGCTGTTTAATAAAAAAAGAATATAAAATATTGAATAATTAAATATAAAACAAAAAATATGAATTTGTCAAAAACATTCGTCAATCATAATTGTCAAAACGTAACAGAAACAAGGTTTTAATGGAATTGTACTGTTGTAAATGTCCAATTATTTATGTGATATACACTGTGCTACTTTATGTTTTGGGATAAGGCAATTCAGGAACAAAGGATTGGTTAAGCGAGGATTAAATGAGATTTTTATGTTTAAAAATTCTCAGAGAATGTTAAAAATATTAAATTTTTTTATATATAATGTCATTGCTTAATTTGGAATGTGGAATACTAAAAAGTATTCCAATTTAAATTAGATGCATTATTAAAATATTACTTGACTTATTTTTGCACTAAAATGAAGTCTTTTTTTTAAATAAAACAAACAACGAGAAATTTTTTCATAAAATTATAAAATGCTGAGAGAGAATAAAAGAATCGCATTAATAATTTTCTATAATTTTTCTAATATAGCAATGTTAACTAGAAAATTTATAATTAAATTATATTTTCATTGTTCCTCAGTTAGTAGTTTCCATTTATCAATCTGCAAATCACAATATGATCTACATAAAACAAGTTAGGAATCTGCTTTATCTTAATAAAATAAATTCACTTAAAAATTTTTATAAATATAAACAGTAAAACTGTTATAAATAATAATCTTATATTTTACAATTCTCTAAATTTTTCTAAAGTTCTTTATAAAAAGTAATTAACTTTAAGAATTTATATTTTATTAAAGTTCTAATTATTACAAAAATTTCAATAATTTTGACAAAAGTTAACTATTTCAATTGACGAAATTTTTTTTAAAGTTACTAAAATATTTTTAACATCTATCTTTAACGTCATTAAATATTTAATTAATATTATCAATTTCAAAATACATTAAATCGTTAAGTTTTATCATTACCTTGAAAATAAAAATTCATTATTAATTATTTAATAGGAACCAAGTTGCACAACAACAACAACAACAAGAGCACATTGAACATGCACCAGAACCAAGAATCCATCCCCTCGAATTAATTGGGCCCCCTAGTTACGAGGAAGCAATACAGATGCCAAGACTTGCTCAATCTTTGGACAATTTGGATGAAATTTCAGAGACGACTTCTGTACGTGTAATGGGTTCCGCTGATAACATAAGATATAAATATAGAAGAACGAGGAGAACAAAGAAGAGAATTCAGAGCGAGGACGATTTATTCAGAAGGGAAGAGCGACGACTCAGGAGAGAACGAAATAGCTCCACCGGTAACAGTGAAATCATTTTACCACAAAGTCAAAGAAATTCTAGAGCTAACATGGCACGTAGAGCCAGGAGGAACAGCGCGATAAGCGATTCCATAGAAACAGGAAGTGGAAGAGTTCGAGTCAAACCGCAAACACCAAGTTCAAGAAAAAGGAGACAAAGATACATGGTTTACGATGGACACTCGACCGATGATGAAGACTCAGACGTTCAACCAGTTGGTTCAAGTAGATCGATTGTCATCAGGGAACTTCGAAGAGAACCGAAAAGTGGTTACAGGGAATCTATGGTAGAGCAGGATTCCTAAATATTCATATGTTATCGATTAAGATACCACTAAGATATTTTTTTAAGTGAAATATTGTTGCATTTTGATATTTTTAATAACTTTATTTTAGAGAATGATTATAATTATTATTACAATCATATTATTATAATCATTATTTTACCATTGAAAGATATTAATTAAAAACTGATTGCTATCAATAAGAAAATCTTATCTTTCGATCGAATACTTTTTTCGCTGTCATTGAAATAATTAAATAAATAAATAAAATAATTAAATAAAGACGATTAATCATGAATTAATTAGATTACGTAATAGAAAAAAATATAAATTAAAATTTTATTAAATTTAGAAATAATTATAATTATTTAAGAAATTTATTGTTTAAAGGAATTTGGCATTACAGTAGAATTATCAAATGGTCGAAATAATCAATTGTTGATTTTTCGTAAAAATTTTCTAAATTCATAATGATGTATTTTTAGAGATTTAAATCATTTCTCATAAAATTTATGAATTAAAGCTTATATTCTTTCTTATATTACAAACTTCCTCTTAACTTTTGCTTCTTAATTTCTCTGATTCAAGTTTTACATTTTATTCGTCGATAGTTTCAATGTTAAACATTATTGAAAATAATATGATGTGTAGATAATCATTAATATAGATAATTAATATAGATAATAAAAATATAGATGATCATTAACAAATCATAATATTTATTAATAAAAATAAAAAAATTGACTTGATAAAAAGTCAATTTTAAATAATTCTTTTATTCTTCTATTTGAAAAAAAAGAAAATATTAAAACATTTTCAAATTATATTAAATACTTAATTCTTGTACATATGTATATCATGATCTTATCTTTATAAAGTTTTGATTAGACACACACTTTTGTGCGAGTTTTACGATTCTTTCTAATAATTAAAATAGCAATTAATTTTTCATACATATTACATAATACGTTAGAATTTTTTTTTAGATAATAAATAAAAATAATTTAAGTTAATTCAAATGTCTTAATATAAAAATCAAAATATTACTATGTAAGGATATTTTTTTATTACCAAATGTAAGTTTTATGTACAACGTATATACAAAAGATTAGGAAAAGTATAAAATTAAATAAAATTTACAGTTAATCATATTTTTATATATGTGCAGCAATATATTTCATTAATCTCAAAATTTAATGAAAACTATAATAGAGAACTACAAAATTATAATAAAATCATAATAATTTGAGATCAATTTGAAAACAATTCTTAACACTTCATCTAATAACTTAAGCAATAACATATTATTTATTGTAACGCATGAAACAAAGAAAATTCTAATAAATATTCAGAAAAATATAAATGTTATATTAAATAAATATTTTATATATTTTCTAACGTATTGTTAATTTGTTTTGAATATTCATTAGGCTGCCATTCAAAAGTACGTAAACACTTTTTTAAATATTAATTATTAAATTATTACAAACAGATATGAAATCTTTAATGAATTTGTATATTCTTTAATAAATCTTGTATATCCTAATTTGTATCTTATTGAAAAATATATTTTACTAATAATTTATTAAATATCTCACTAAAAATAATAAAAAATATTCTTATCTGTATATCCAACACATGTTTAATGATATTTATACTAGAGTCTCCTGTATTTGAACTTCCGTTTTTTGATTATTTTGATATCTGAATGTTATATTATCAGAGCAGAATATGCACTAATAATTAGAAAATCAGCTACTAGTAGCAATTATTTTGTTTCAATAATACGTTATTCAGTTATATATTAAAATATTCGAAAAATAAAGATCCGGATAAGACAGGACCTACTGTAACAAGTATTTCGTCGTTGGTTATATTTGTAAAAAATGTAATAAATGATATATGACAAGTCTTTATTGGTTAAGTCCTAATCGTTATTTACTTATTTTTTTAAATGCAAACTTCTTTATTTCTTAATGTGTTCCTTGTAAGTTTGTAATTATCATTTAAAAATAAATTTTTATCTTAAAATCTGAGGATTATTTTCATTGTCGACAGTAAAATATATGTAATTCATTTTCAATATAGTTGATAATCATCCGTCATGTTATTGCCGAAACATTATCATACCATAATAGAATGATTTTTATGTTTAACAATGAGCATTGCACAACGTTTAACTTTTTATTTTTATTCATCTTTTGACGGCGAATGAAAAGTTACAGGAGATTTGAATAATTAAATTATTTAATATAATATTAGAATATTAGAATATTATATAATATGTATATATATATATTACATATGTAACTTCAAAATATACATATATGTATAAGTGACATATTTTAATAGGATATGGAATATTTCTTTAGATCTTTAATATTTTAGTTTTTGCTACCTAAGTATTTGAAACGATAAACTATCCTTCAAAAAATGTGTGTGCAGTTACTTTAAAACAAAACAAATTACATTTATTAATCGTTAAAAACTCATGTATAATCTAAATAAATTGGGTATTTTAAAGGGTAACTACTGAAGTTTAATAAATATAACAATGTGGTTAATGAAGCGATGGTATCAACATCGAACAAAAAACAAATGTGTATTTTATAAATATTAATATTTTATTTCGCATCCAGTGTTGAAAATTATAAACGCTTGAAAAATATATTGATATAATTGTTTCAACTATATATAGTTATCATACAGTTCGTTTCTATATATTGTATATATGTGTATATTATGTATAACAATGTATATTTCATAAATGTTGCATGGAAGAAACTTATCTTTAGGGAACAAAATTAATGGTGAAAATAACGGTGACATCAATGATACCACGAACGATCGAACGTTACCCCTTCCTAGCATTTCAATGCTAATCACAGTAACAACAAAATAATTCTTTTTGTTGCAAGTTCAATTAAACACGCATAAAAAAAATCAAAATGCTTCGTGTTTCCACGATCAATCTGCTGCCACAGTACATAGACGCATAGATTCTTTAGAAGTAATTTTTACAAGGATTCATTGTTTTAATTCATTAAGGACCAACATTGCATTAATGTAACATTTTATTTATAATTCGTTTTAAATTTTAAATTTATATTATCAAATCCCATTTCTTAATACTGATAACATAATATCGATTATTATTATTAATATTGATAATATAATATCAGATTCTATTTTTGAATACGTCTTTTTATATTTTTAAATACTGTTTTTTACTATTAAAAGAAATTCCAAGGTCTCGTTTAATACTTTTTTATTATCATGTTTTCCATACAGATTCTACAATTTTATGAAATTTAAATAAGTTGAAAAATTTACAATTGATTAAGTGATAAATTATTGCTTGGTCTTTAATGGATTAATAACAAATACTTCGATATTTTACGCATTTGAAAAAACTTATACAAATTTGGTGTGGAAAAATAAACACAGACAAAAGTGATAGGAATATTTGTATTCAAGGTCAAGGCTCCGAGATTTCGAGAATTATATTTAGAAATATTTATTTTTCATTTCGAAAGAATTCGATAGTTTTAAATTGGATATTATCCAGCAATTTTTTTTATCCAACTAATTTTTCAGATTTCTACTAATTTCCGCGACAATTCCCATTACTTTGTATGCATTGCAACAAATGTTTAAACAATATTTGATATGATATTTTGTGATGTTGCTTTTACATAAATATATTGCTTCATAATTTCATTATAATTTAATGACAAAATTTTTATACAAAGATTGTTCAAGAATTTCTAAAAAATGCAAACAATTACTCTTACACGAACTCGTAGAGAGTTGACATTTTATATTTAAATCGTCGAAGTTTTAATTCCAATTTCAAAAACAACAAATTTTAAATACTATATGATTCTATATATAAATTATGTAATTATATTATCTTATTTTATATCGATATTTTATTTAACATTATCGGTCCGACGATTAAAGTTATTAGAAGAGATGATATGATTAATCTGGAATGATTATTATAAATATATAGAATGTACATTTTATATAGCTCAATTTTCTTTGTTATTATTATTAAGTGTTAAGTTTTGCTAGCGAAAATTAAATTCTTTTTTATTCTTTTAAAGGAACGTTTAACACTAGAACTATTTCTGTCCATTTTTAATGATTCAGCTTTTGAGAGATGAATAATTTTTCGAGAAATATCGCTCCTTAAAATCTTTTAAAGTCTTATGTATATTAAAGATTTTCTGCATTATTATGTAGATTTCAAAATCTATTAATTATTACTTTATTATATTAAAGTTTCTTTTTTCTAAATTAAAGTCTTTTAAAGAGTCTAATTTCTTTGACGCAAATTTTATATTTTAGTCGTCGATATAGTTCTAGTGTTAATATCACAAACTAAAACATTTGTCTACTATTAATATATTATAGTATACTTCAAAAGCAATTTACCAAACATTTTTTAATTTAACAATTAAGGCTAAATTTTAATATTAAATATTTATTAATTTTTATGTACATTAATTTTTTAATTAATATGTTCCGCTAGCGAAAGTCCAATTCTTTCGTATTCTTCCAAAAGGATATTTGATATCACGAAACGAAACATTTGCTTGTTATCAGTATATTGAAATTAGATTACGAATATTTACACAAATTTGAATTTCACTAAAGAAATAGAACCAAAATAAAAATCTCATCCTTCAAATATTATATATGCTTTAAATATTTCATATATTTTTATTATAATGCACATTATGCATTTCTCCGTGTTTAAGTTTCTTATAAGTGCATAAAAATCTGCAATCCAATTGTAATATCTTAAGAACAATTTAAGGAAAACTATATGTAGACTTGTATAAATCAGTTAAGGAAAATTTTTAACGTTAAATATTATTCTTATAATTCTAGTATCATTCATATTACTATATTGAAGCAATAATCATATATAATCGAGTTCAGAGAATTCCAATGGAACTTATTGTATCAAAATTCCATCTGAGTTCACACAGGAAGGAAGATACTTAAGAGAACTGACTAGTGTGCTAATATTGCATAATCGTATATAAAACGTATCAAATAGTTTTGTATCCACAAACCTTATACAAACAACGGAAGTATTACTATATACGACTTAGTTGCAAATATGTACAAACAACTTCGTTTCGCTCATTTCCCCTATACCAAGTAAACGACTCGTCACTAAACTATACGCTACGAAAATGGACTTTCACTTACTGGAGCAATCCGTTTCACACTCAAAACACAAACTTAATGATAGTATAATATGTCTCACTTTATTATAGAAATGCACTGAAATCAAGGCCCGCATCCGAATACGAATATAGGAACACTAACGGCATTATGAATTCTATAAACTGGAACACACGATCTGCGCTTTCGTTTTGACACTCTCGTTAAATTCGAAACTTTTCATCCACTTAACTCGCTTTTGAATTTACCTCATGGCGTCTTAACTAGATTCTCACCAGCCGCTGTTCTTGTGATGAGTATAGGCGTCCTTGGCACGCTATCAGGGTTTTCTTGCAAGGTGATCTTTACTCTCTGAGCACCAGGACTTAAGGGAGGTTGGTTCGCTTCTGCTAGCCGAAAACTTGGGCTGCTATTGCTTACTGGATCTACCGAGTTTGTCGGTAACGAGAACGAATCATCTTTGGGGCAATTTCCATCTTGGCCAATTGTTTCTTTGATCTTTTGATCGTTCTGCGGGATAACCGTTCGTGGTGGTTTCAACGGTTCTGTACGATCGGAAGTACCATTTGGAGATTTCGGTATTTCCGCTGTAACACGGTAGTCGTTGGAACTCTTTATCTCGTCATGATCTGTGGCATCATCGACCAAAGGTGCGCTCTCCACGTTTCCATTCGAAGCTATTTTCGGTTGTGCTGAATTTCCCGTTTCCAATAAAGCTTTCTGCATGTCTTTCAATTCGGTTCCATTTTCAACATCACTGCGTTTCTTTCTTTTCCTACAAAAATCACCTTTATAGGCCGCAAATCCTATGAGAGTTGCTAAAATCGCCAATAAAGCGGCTAGAACAACATAAGAACCCATTCCTTTCTTCGATTGTTTCGCTGAAGATACCTCGGCTAGACCATCATCCGCGTCTTCATCGCCCATTTTAACATTGCCCAACTTTGTCACGTCATGCAACTCGTTGTCAATTAACTCAACTCTATTAGTAGGTCTTGGTGTGTCAGTTTTGATAGCCACTTCAGTGGTACCCGGGACTGTTTCATCGAGGCCGACATTCTTCGGTACGATTTCTTTTTCAACCGCGGATTTATTAACAAGTGATTCTTCCTCTTCGATACCTTTAGTCGAAGATGCGTCGATAAATTGTTCTTCTTCCAAGTTAGGTTCCTCCGATGATTTCGTTGAACCCATAAACAAATGATAAAACTCCTCAAAGAAAGAGCCTTCTTTCTCGTCGTTATCCGTTTGATACACTTGTTCACCAAAACCTATTCCCGTTCCGGATCCTTCTCCAGAACCGTCTTCTTCGTCGCCGGAACCTTCTGTCGGATAAAATAAACCATCTTCGTGAACTTTCTTTCTCTCTGTCGTCGTGTCAACCGTAACTTTCTCGTCAGAATCAAAGAAAATCTCGTCGTCCTTACTGATTGTTGATTTGACAGTTTCTATCGCTTGAATAGGAAGTTTTTGTTCCTCCGTAGCAGTAGTAAATTCTCGTGATGATTCAGTTGTTTTGGAATCAATGGTAGCAGAAATTTCTGGAAACGATGTTTCGTCTTCGAGCTTCGGAACTGCGGCAGTAGAGCCTTCGATCACATATTCCGTGCTGTCGTCTTCTTTATCGAATGAATCTCCAGAACCATAATCTTCCAACGAGTCCTTGTACCTCTGATCATTCTGCATCTCACGATCTTGCTCCTCAAAGTGACAAATGACCGCGGTGTCTAATTTGAACAACGACATTCCTTTTACGTTTCTCGGATTGGTGCAAAAAACCTTTTTCGAGATTTTCATGCCCCTTTTCGCGATCAGGTCTCTCACTTTAAGCGTTGCACAATCACATTGCAACGGGTTACCTTGAACGTCCAGGTGTTTCAGAATCTTTAAACGAGCCAAGACTGGCGGCAAATGTCGAAGATTATTCTTACGAAGGTTTAAACTGTGCAAATGATTTAAACCATCCAAAGAACCTAACTCCAAATGTTCAATATGATTTTCAGCGAGATTTAAACTCCTTAGATTTGTCAATTTACTGAAACTTCTTGGCTCTATTTGCTTAATGGCGCCTCCTGAAAGATCTAAATGTCGAAGGCTGGTCAAATTGACGAAAAATCCCGGATGAAGAACAGATATTTCTATGGAAGCCTTCAATGAATCAAGGTCGTAGGTCTTAATATATTTGACATCTTCGAGTTCGTGACAACGAGCTACTGTACCATTCTGCAAGATACAGAGCCCACTGGTCAGTCCAGAATAACTCAAGAGGGTTAAGAACAACGGCAACAGTGTTCTTTGCATCTTTTAATCTGATTCACCTGGGAAAAAGAAAATAAAATTTATAATTAGTTTATATTTCCAGTTTTTAATGTTCTTTTCATTAAAATGAATTGTTATTGATATTAAAATTAAAATTAATGTTAAATTACAATAATTCTACAATTAATATATAGTTTACATTATAGTTACATAAATATTATAATAAATATTATAATAAATATATATATAACATATATATAGCACACGTATACTATATGTAATATATACTATAAAATAAATATGTATATACTATGTATACTGCATATGCTATATCATAAATATACGTATACTACATACATATATAATATATACTATAATATAGATAATAAATAAAATTTAATTCATTAAAGACTGATAAGTAATTTATTACAATATCAAAAATATATAAATTTCTTTAAATTTTGTATAATTACACACTTTCGCTAAAGAAATTAATAGCAAAAAAGATATTGAACGAATTCTTAGAATTCGATTTAATAACTAAAATATTAAAAAGATAAATTCACAACATAAAATGATTTAAAAAAAGATGTAAATAAAATACGATAATCCTTGAGAGATTAATTTAATATTTACATTTGAATTATGTTTGATATTTAATTTAGTATAATAGTAATATTAATATTATCGAAAAAAACAGAAACGGAATATGCATATTGAAATAAAACAATATAAAGTAGAAAATTTTTAATAAAATTTTAATAATTAATAATAAAAAAAAAATTAATTTTAATTATATGATTTTATTAAAATTTTTACAATTATTATAACTTTCATTTAAAAAGAAATATAAATTTATAAATCATATGTATGATCTATTGAAATGATTGTTTCTTTAACAATCTGAACGTTTAATAGGTGCTTTAATGTGAATAACCATGAATCATTCGTACTATTATCTGAAAAGTTTTATAAGTACTTTATTATCATCACTTATTTACGAAGAACTTGTAACGAAGAACTGATAAGAAGCGATTTATTTTATACGACGAGCTCATATTTTTTCTATCTTAAAAATAACTATAATTTTTTAATTAAAATTTCATTAAAATTCATTTTCGAAATGCACTATACATTATTATACAGAGGCATTATTACTTATATATATGCTTTATTATTTATTGACAATTTATTGAAAATTTATAATAAAAATCATATGACTATATTACATTATAGTAAATTTTTCTATAAACAATTTTCTAAAGATGCACGTATGAACCTCAAAAATAAGATTTGAATTTATTTGCTTCCAACAACTTGTTGATTTCCAAATTTGTCATTTGAACAAAAACTGAATAAAATTTTTGTGCAGTTTAAAATTCACAGGCTTTTATCGAAAAGTTTACGTGAAAATACGCCATGAGATGGCAACTAGTTTTATATCGGTGAATGTCACATTTAATCGCTAAATCATCGTCACAACCAATTCTATAGATAGACGAAACAAAGACAAGATTATTAATTTCGATACAATATTTGCATTATTTTGCATATTATCTGCGTTCACGACATTATGTGACGTCATCAATAATTTGAACTCCTTTTTTTCATAATCACATCAGCTTGTGACTATGCATGCATATACCCGTCCTTTGTTTTGCCTCAGTTTCTTCGCTTGCCATTATGAACATCAAATGTCTTTTGCTATCGGGAGGAATAATTCAAATAATTGGTATCAATGCTTGTCTTTATTTCATGTAAAATCCAAATATTAACATGAATTAAACGTACATATAAAACTTAATGGAAATTCAAACATTTTTAAATTCAAACATATATATCTTATATAGGTACTTATGGATATCTAAAAATATTTATTACAGAAATACAATTACATTATATATTATAAAAATATGTCTAAATAACTTATAATTTAATACATAAAATTTAACTCTAAAAATAAAATTACATGATAAATGAATTTCTAATAAAAATATGTTTGTCAATATTTTGTATTATGAAAGTGTGCGCCGCTCATCAGGTAATTTCATAAAGAAATAACTGACATTTTAATTCTAGATCAAATAATAATTTAAATGATTGATTGCAAGATTAATAAATAAATTTAGAATAAAACTATACTTACTGATAAATTATAACAGAAAAGTGTGCGCTACTCATCGCACATTTTCATAAATAATTTATAATTTAATTTTAGATCAAATAATAACTTAGTTTCAAATGAAGCTACATAATAACTGAGTTTTAAATAAAAATGTATTTGCTAATGTATCGTATTATGAAAATGTGCGGCAATTCATCAAATGATTTCATCGATTTAAAGTCCAAATATGCATAAACGTATGCATAAGCACATTTGTAACAACTTTTGTGCCTAATGTGCAAACAAACGCAACAGTTAATAGAACTTAAGTAGTTACGTACTGCGCAAAGCATTCTCGAAGTGTTCTGTTCGGATGCGTGGAGGTAGGTCATGGCTAATAAGGAAGGTTTTAATACAGATTCTGCAATCTTTTCTCGTAAGAAATATGAAAATCAAATATCTGCTCGTCCAATTATTTATTGATTCGAGAATGTTCCTTTTCCAAATAAATTTCAGGATAGAAATATATATTTGTATAAAATACTCACGATTTATTTGATCAGACGTAGTTTTAACTGGAATGTGATTCTGAAAGCATCTGCAACAGAGTGACAAATATAAAAATAGAATTTTTAAATGAATATATATGCGAGCACTATAATTTATGCAATTTTATACATTTAAGAACTAAAGAAATAGAGAAAACAATTATAGAGAATTATTTCAGCTATTAAATATTATGAGAAATATTGTATTGCTTTGAATATTTTAGCTTAAAATTTTCTATAAATGCATAAAAATGTCCAATCTATTTATAAATTAATATTAAAAAATAAGAGGAATCGAATAATTGTATAAGTTTCAAGTTCTTATTTTGAACTTACAGTACAAAGAATGTTTATAATAGGAGTTATGAGTGAAATATAACAGAAATAATTTACTAAATATTATATTCGCCACCACATTTATAATTTTATTCTGAAAAATATTTTGCATTTATTTATTGCTTCTGTCAAATATAATTTTGCTTTCTCTTTAAAAATGTAATATGTTTCCTTACCATTTATCTCTTAAACTTATTTTCATCATTAATATAATATAAAAATTCATTTTATCTATTATACAGTTAATAATAAGTTAATTCTACTAATAATGAATTGATTTTCATGCTATTAATAACTTAAATATTTTACATGTTTTATTTGTTTTATAATTAAATATTTTATATCTGTAGACTATTTAGATATTTTATCTGCTATTTTATTTTGATATTCTACAAATATTTACTAATTTAAGTATTTTATACTTATACATACACTTAGTATTTTATATCCATAGTTTCTACATATCATATACATTCTGTAAATTTATATATTCTTAAATTTTCTGAAAAAGCATAAACATTCAGTAATTATACTAAATGGATACAAGTAATAAGATAACATAAGCAACAAACTTTATCGAAGACGTTATTGAAAGTTGTCAAAAATCAACAATGAAATTAAAAATTCCTGGATTATAGATCATATAAATCTTGATATCTTGCATAACATGGATTCTTTTCGAATGATGTAAATTTTCGATAAAAATATTCAGTTTACAGAAAAGTGACGAACAAAAATTAATGAAATCGAGAAACAAGTAATAGAGTAGTAAAATTTTGTATGTTAAGAAAATATTATAATAATGACGTGTTTATATAACATTAAGCGATCTTCAATTATTAATTTTAGTTAAAAATTATATTTAATTTAAATTTTTTTATTAAAAATTTTAGTAAGTTTTCTTATTAAATTTTCATATTAAAAATTCTATATATACATATTAAATACGTATAAATGTATAAACATGTGATATGTGATATGTATAAAAGCATTTTACATTTATTTCTTGCTTTTGTCAAATATAATTTTTCTTTCTCTTTAAAAATGTATAAATAAATATTGTAGATATATTTAACATTATATTATATTGAAACAATTAAATTTATATATTAAGATATATATTAAAATAAAAATTAAATATATATTAAAATATAATAATAATGTGTATTAAAAAATGTTTAATAAAATAATATTTTTATGTCAGGAATCATATTTAACTAACATTAACACTCAGTTATATATATAATGGATTCCATAAAGGAGGAAAATAATAATACTAGTGAAACTTATACTATAGAAGTTGCATAAGTGAAAATAGTTGTCTCATACACATTCAGTAAAAGTTATTACGCGAAAACTACAATTACTAGACAAGGTACTAGTTTCTCTTAATGCTTGGTAACGTTGTTACATGCTTTTATATTTCTCATTTCTCACCGCAAGATAACGTTAACCGCTTCTTATTTTCTTTTCTTTTTTAAGTTCAAAGAATAAAATAGTAATACCTATACAGTGTACGCGCTATATACCTACTTACCTGATATACTGATATACAAAAAACATTTCATTATCTATCTAAAGAAAACATATGTAATCGAATTCAATTAATATTTTCTCAAAGTCGTCTTACAAAATCATGAAACAAAATATACACATAAAATCCGTTACTTGCAGTTATTTGATGATTATGAAACATATGTTGCATAATTTTATGTAAATTTTTGTTGAATATTATTGAAAATTGAAAGATAATGCTAAATTTTATTTAATTAGAATTAACAAATTTTTGTGCAAGTTTCAATTGTTTGATATTATCTATTACTAAGGGATTGTTTATTCTTTTTTACCATATACTATAAAAAATGTATGTAACTACTTTTTTGTATCCATTCTTTAAATTTTCATATTAAATGGTTTAAAAAACTTATCAACATATTAAAAAATTTATTAGCCATAAGTATAATTATGATCCTCTTTAAAATAATTTATTTAAAGAATTACAATTGCTCATGAAAGTATATTTATAGAATATTTATAAAAGCTTTTTATGAATATATTACTTGTGATATATAAATCATTTTGAAATTTCATTAACATTACAATGAAACTCAAATATCATAATTACATTAATCAAATTTATTAATATATATATATATATATATATATATAAATTACAAGATATTTAGTACAAGTACTTAAATGATTATAATTAATTATATCAATAAGCCTAAATATTTAATAAAAACATCTTTGTCATTTACCACATGCTCAAGATGATCACGATATATCAATTTCTTACTAAATATATATGTTATAACAAATCTCTTGTAACTATCTTGTAACTTCTATATATATTTTCCGATTGATTTCAAATTTAATAATATAATATAACTAAACTGTGAATTTTTTGCATTATGTATTTGTATAAAATTATACTATTATTATATATTATTTTCACAATATTTAGTCCATCAATTTTCTATCACATTTTTTAGATTATATATATTTTCAAAAATATACGTTTGCATAAAAATTTACAGTCTAATCACTATTTTATTAATAAAATTTCAAAATGTATACGTGCACATGTGTGCGTATAATACTTTCGAAAGTACTGTATATTATATAATTCCGGTTTTCACTGATCTACTACAATCTCATGAATCTTATTCATGTTTCAATATGATGACTCTTGAGATAAAATTTAACTTTCAAAACCAAAAAAACGAGAATACCTTGTAAACTGAGAGCATCTATTATGATTCTTAGAATCTATTTTGAATATGTAGGTATTCCTCAGTTCGATGTACTAAAAACAGTCATCGTAAATCGAAAGGTTGGAAATAATCATTTATCAATGTTCATCGTTAATCAATGAGTTCAAATAACTTACTTTTGTTTATTCATAACATTCAGTTAGTTATCAAATATTTAGTTATCTACAAATACCTTATATATATAAATACTACTAATATTTAATAATTTGTCTCTTAAAATGGACAGACAGAACTTAATCTTCACAAACTGTTGGAGTTAATTAAATTATGCTCGATAATTTGTTTCTTTATTGTGATAATTTATATATAATATAAGTTTATACATATAGGAAAATTGTTGTGAAATTGCACTTGTTTACGTTTTTGAGATAAAATTATGCCTAAAAATATTTCTACAATGTATACTATATATGATTTTAATCTCATTACTTTGCAAACACAACATTGAAGAAAACTTACTTCATCTCGTACACTAAAAATTATAAACATTAAAATTCAAAATGTTCGAAATGACTAACTTATAATTTTCCATAAAAATCTTATATATTTATAACAGTGTAGTTTTAGAGATTTAAATGATTTTTAGTAGTACATAAACAGAAGTTTGTATTCTTTATCGTATTATAAATTTTTTTTTTAATTTCTCTTTAATTTCTCTGTTGCAAACTTTATATTTTAGTCGTCGATTGTTCTAATGTTAAAAATAGAATGTTTCTGATATTAAAAATTTAATCTATACTATATTTTCAGTTTCTCAAAATTATATAATTTAATCTTTAAGTTGAATAAAAGTTTTATTGAAAAATGTATCGCATATTAGTCATAATTATATAATATATAAATTTGATAAATTCAAATTCTTTACATCACTTTTAGGAATGTTACATATGTCAAATCTCCATTTGCAATACAAAAATATTACTGCATGACACTAATTGATCGTCAAAAATCCTGAATACTAAATATCAATGGAAAAAAGAGATTAACATTCAAATAATTCTAAACAAGAAAAAAGTATTAACCACATTTTATAGTTCCTAAAATTATGTTTAGATTTCATTTATTAATATTACTCAAAATATATAGATTATATTAATGTAATTATTGCATGTACATATCTATTATTACATAAACATAGTATATATCTATCATTAATCTAAGCATAGTATTGTATGAACTTTTAACAATATAACACAGAATCATGTACTATATTAACGACATAAAATAAATTAATTAAATTAAATATGTTATTTCTCATTTACGTTTCTAATGAATAAATATAATTGGTAAAAATTAGTATAGAAATATAATATGATACATCAAGTAATATTGTACAGAGAAACATTTCAGAGTTAATTTAAATCTCATTTCTCAAATTTCATGTTAAATTTTTTTTAAATGAAGCAATTAATACAAACATCATACAATGATGCACGCAGCAAATTTTCAAACTTGATTTGTTCGAAAACGAAGTCTCAAATCAAAAAATTTTATTCAATATTTTTCTTTATTTTCTCATAAGGAATTATTTCGTGCTTGCTCGTGCATGTTATTCATTTATTTGAATCTGAACTCCTATCATATGAAAGAAGTATCATTAGTAGAAAGCAGAATTAATGAACTTCAATTATTGAACTATTCCATGACAGATTCACATATCGCTCGCATTTAGTGAAAAAAGTGATATCGAGAATGAAAGAAATAATGAAGAGTCGATTCATTCTAAATTGTACAATATAAATAGCAGGAAGTGACAATGATTCCGAGTGTTCACTTGACCAGGAAATTCAAAATCGTGATGAACGTGGCAACAAGCATACACACCCGCTTTTGGTCATGATTCGACTTTTTGCCGGTTGCGCACTTAACGGTACTTTCGCGGCCTCGTGGTCCAGTTCACCACGTGCTTCTAACAGAGTCAACAATTCCAGAAGTCGTTTCAAGAGGTCGTGTACCTTTCGATACGAGGAAGACGAAAGTGTCTGTGAAATCTCAGTTCATTAATTTCCATGAAATCGATGAAATGATGTTATCGACTTTCCGATCTAATCGTTTTTTTCTTTCTTTTTCTAACAATGATGTCCTATTCATATTGATAATGATTTATGGATTATGCTAATTTAAAATTAAATTACTTTTTACAAGATAAGTAGCACGTAAAAGAAGATTTATTAACGACAAAAATTTACACCAAAAGAGTATTTAGAAACATTTGTGATATCTATTGTTATTTTCCTCTTTTTGACAGTTAAATTTAATAATTTCAAAATATATTATTAAAACACTATATCGCTCATTTACTGTAGTTTTCGAATTATTGGTATAGAAGGAATAGTTTTTACTTGTACTTTGTGGCATGATTCTGTACATGTTCAAAATATTATTATAAAAATTTGTGACATTTTAATGTCATGCTGTAACAAAATTATTACAAGAAGAACATTCAAACTCGTTTTTCCTAAAATCGTGAATCGAGTTATCACAACAAATGAGTGATATGTACATATATGTATCATAAAAAACAAAAATAAAATTGTATTATAAAAGATATCATGTACATCCAATCACAGAAGTACATATATATTTGTCAAATTTCAAAAATTTAAAATAAAAAAAATGTTTTTAAATATTTTATAGATTTTAAATAATTTGTTAATTAAAATCAAATCATTTTTAAAATATTAACAATGTTTTTTGCACTTGTTTAAAAGAACATAGAAATAAATCAATTACTAAAATTTATATGCAGTACTGTACATAATATGTCTAATAAAGCGAATAAAACTTATTTGTTTATAATTATAATTATAAACACATCTTACGTTCAATGTATCTGTTTTCTGTTTAATGTACCTAGTAATATCATCATTTTTCAGAATTTAATATACATTTAATATGTATAATATAATACGATAAGTATAAGTGATAATATAATGTACTAGTAAGTATAATATAATAATAAATTGTATATAGTGTAATAATATATTAAACTATGTTAAACATATTATCTATTTCGTTTGTAAGAAGTTTACAATTTTTACTATAAATACAGAGTTCGTATTCATATTCAAAGAATGCTATTTTTAACTTTTTATAAGCATCAAACTTTTTATCTTAAGAAAATGTTGTTATTGACAGAAGTAATTAATTGTTATGTTGTCTTTGGTAATTGTTGTATTGTCTTATGTAAGTTACACATAATCTGTCATAATAAGATAAATTGTCAATAAGAAATAATTTTCGCTCTACTAAGTATAGCTTTTATATTCTGAGTTTAGCTTTTAAGATAATAATGCTCAAGTATTTGTTTATAAGATATTAATTGTTTATAAGATATTAATTTCAACAAAAAAACGTATAATTTAAAACAAGACTGAGGAAATAATTTAAAAATTTTCTTCTAAAAATATTTACAATATTATCAATATATATTCTTCTACAATATAAACAATTATCAATATATATATTCTTCTACGAAAATAGTTGAATACTTCTAGATAAAATATAATACATAGTATTACATGTACAGAATGCAGTTTGTTAACATTCTGATACTTTCACTCTATAAAATTCCACAAGGGAATGTCGCAAACAGAAACACTAATTTATTGCTTCAGTTGGTTCCAATCTAAAAAAAATCCTAATCAGCGATTTCTTAATACCGCAAATATTTCGGATGTATCATGAACAAAGAATGAATAAAACTTTTAATCCATGCATTTTTAAATTTTCATGAGCATAATTAAAAAAATACAATCTACAAGTAAAAATTTGTTTTTTCTACTAAATATTATAATAAATATACTACTTCGGATACTTTTGCACACGTGTGCATTTTTACATCTTTAAATTTTTTATAAATGCATAAAAATTTGCAATCTACATATCCAAAATCCCACAACTAAATTAAATTATATTTATTAAGCTGTTATAAAATTTAATATTTTACGTTTTATTAAAATTTTATTAAATTTCGTTATTTTAACTAACAATTGACTTTGATCAAAGAAATTCTTCAAATAGCTATACAATTTAAATTTGTAATTATCAAATTAAAAATTAAATTGCTTAAATTAAATTAAAAATATTTGTGCGCATGTTATTAAAACAATTATTTTTATTATTCTGCGAATAATAAATATGGATAGTTCAGAGATAGAATTACAAGTTATTATACATATGTTAATGTATAGGGTGATTTGCGAAACTTGATTACCTCGAATAATTTTTAACATATACATTACATGAAACAAAAATTTTGTACAAAAATTGTATGCTTTGAAAGAACACATCATTATCGACGCATATATTTTTTTGGAAAGATCTTTATGTGAAAGAAACATAACTAGGTCTCGTTTCTTTAAATTATCTTCAACAAAACATGAATTCGCATAAAAATCTGCAGTTTATTAATGGTATTCTACTTCGTTTCGTATATAAGACGGTTTATAATTTTATATTTAAATACTAATGTTACCTATTGATTATATTTATTACGCTATTAATTAGTTTTACAATTTTTATATTTAACTATCAAACTTATATTTTATATTCAATTATCAACATTAGCTAATTGATTAATTTGACAAGCAGAAATATTAATCTTATCGTTTCTCGAACTATTATCGAAGCATTATTTAGATATTTAAAGGTTAGACATGCTTTCATAAGTAAAATGGCGTTGAGAAAATTTACTACAGAATGAATCAGAATACATGATATTTCAATATTTCTAAATAAAAATTTTAAAGTTTTTTTTTTGAGATTTAAAAACTTGAACTCCAAATTTCTTCCAATTATTTTCATAATTACACTATATCATAATTATATTTAACAAACAAAAAATTAAATATTTTTTCACTGATAATAATATTTGCTATTATAACATTGTGAATAATTATAAGTACAAAGCAATTTTAACAAAATAAATTTTTTAAATAAAAGGATGAATTATAAACAATTCTTTTTTACAACCCTTGGAATATATTTTAATTAAGTAAAAATCACTTTTCAAATCTTTATTACCGATAGAAAATAATTAATTATTTACTACAAGATCATTCTATTCAATTGTGAATAAATATAGGTTCACTCTGTTAATAAATATAAGTCGTCACAATTTAATTCAAAATATCGTCAATTACACTATAACAAGCAATTGTACGTTCGAGTAAGAAGAAAAATTCGTCTTCATTTTTATTATATAGATTAAAAATAATATTACAACATCGAGGATTTTCAAAAATAGAGAATTAATGAATTTTGTATATTTGCAATGTAGTAATATAAGATTCCAAGAGATTCCAAGTATTATATCACAAAATGCATTTATCAACTTTTTTACGAAAAAGAAAAGAAAAAGAAAATTATATATATCATACAAAACAAAGTCTGTCTATCAATATTTTCTCCAACTGTTAAATAAACTATTAGGAGAAATTTCGCAAACAGCAGCTTTATTGTCACGCATAATGCAATTTTTTCATTCATAAATATAATTCAAGTTCAATAGGGAAGTGAATTTTTAAGCAGGTTATATATTAAATATTTTAAAAATTATCGCTTGGGAAAAGTCACATGGGAATTCATTTAATGGATCTATTTAATTATTGAGATCGCTGTATTAATATGTTTATTAATAAATTATGTTCATTAATAATATGTTTATTAATAAATTTTTGACAGTGTTTTGGCACTTTGACATGTAGAATTTTTGTTTGAGAAAAAAAGACAGTTTTAATTTAAAAATCGAATATTAGATTAATTTATTTCAGTCAATGTACTTTTATTTAAAAATAAATTAATATAATATTCTTTATATACATTTTAGTAAGTATATTATACTAAGCTATTATTATTATTATATCTAAACTGAAATATATAATATAATTCAATTATATAATATAATCTTTAATGTAAAGCTTATTCTTTAACTGTTTAAACAAAGACTCATCTGATTTTTAAAACAATCTTACGAAAATAAAAATCGCAGAAAATAAATATTCTTACAACAATAAATAAAGCATATTGAAATTTGTAATATAACAAAATATTAAACTTATTAAATATTCTTCTGCATCGCACTTATTTAATAAGATTATATTCCATTAAATAAACCAGAAGGTGATACGAACGAACAAATTATCAGACATAACAAATTAACTTAGCAGATGGAGAATGGAACGGACGCACCTGTATAATTATTGCACAGATGTGCGCGCATAACGTAATTACAGATTTAGTGTCTACAATATATATTTTAATTGACGTCTATAAATGTTTAAAATCCTTATTCTTCTTTAAATATTTGAAACTTGCGGACTTCGTAACCTAGCGATTATTATAATTTTTCACTTTTGACCATTATTGAAAATAATGTTCAGAATAAAAGTCACTTATCAGTTGTGTACAAACTACAATATAACAAATTCTCCAAAGATTGCTTTTTTAAAAATCTCCAGTTAACATTTTATTCTTTAAATAACACTACAAATTTTTAACCTTATATTGTTGTAATTGATATCAAGATGAATTCAACGATCTATTATATACACCATGACTTTAACATAATCTTGGCTCTTGGAATTTCATCGAAATCTTATTATGAAAAATTATTTAATTTTCATCAAATTACAAATGGTTATCTTCAGCAAAGAAAATGTCATTGTAAAAGAAAGAGTATAAATAAATAAATTCTATCTAACATCTAAAATAATAAATAAATAATAATAAATAATAAATAAATAATAATAATAAATAATAAATAAATAATAATAATAAATAATAAATAAATAATAATAATAAATAATAAATAAATAATAATAATAAATAATAAATAAATAATAATAATAAATAATAAATAAATAATAATAATAAATAATAAATAAAATTAATTCATGTGTCAAATGTATTATCGATTTCATTTGTATAATTTTTAACTATAAATATAGAGCTCATATTCATATTCAGGGAATACTTATATCTCTAACTTTCTATAACTATTAGGGTGTCCCATAAGTTTCTTCCCTTTTTTTGATGCAAAATGAATACACGATATTTTTTTGTTTAAGATGGATTTATTATGTTATATATGAACCGTTCTGTTCTATAACCTTCTTCCATCTCTCAGGAAGCCTCATTATGCCCTCTTTCCAAAATTGTTTAAGTTTACTTGTAAAATATTCATCTAGGTGCGTTTTTATTTCGCTTATGGATTTGAAAAGATTTACCACGGAGAGAATTTTTTAAGGAGAGGAACAAGTAGTAATCGGATGGAGCAAGGTCTGGGGAGTATGGAGGATGAGGTAGAACGTTCCAATCAAACTGTAATAATTTTTGCCTTACGGCTAACGCAACATACGGTCTTGCGTTGTCGTGATGGAAAACGACGCCTCGTCGGTTCGCCAATTCTGGCCGTTTTTCTGCTATGGCTGCTTTCAATTGATCCAGTTGATTGCAATATTTGTCAGCATTGATCGTATCATCTTGAGGAAGGAGCTCGTAGTACACTGCACCTTTCTGTGTATTTCCCACCAAATACACAGAAGAACCTTCTTCGGATGAACTCCAGGCTTCGCAACAGTTGAAGGTCTATTTTCCTTGGACCAAGTGCATTTTCGATGCACATTTTGGTATAAAATCCAAGTCTCGTCTCCAGTGACAAGCCTCTTTAAGAAAGGATCTCTTTCATGTCGCTGGAGAAGCAAATCGCACGTAGAGACGCGGTTCATAAGGCCGGTCTCCGTCAATAGGTGTGGAATCCAAACTTCATATCGATTCGCATATCCTATCTTGATTAAATGCTTATGTACCGTTGTCTTGGGAATATTAGTGGCATCCACTATCTCACGCACACTATATCGTGGATTTTCAGTGAGCACAGTCTTGATAATGTCCGTATCAGTCGTTGCTGGGCGGCCGCTGCGGTCTTCATCTTTCAACTCCGAAATTGCCAGCTCTAAATTTCTTAAACCAATTGCGAACGGTCCTAATAGTGGTAGTACCACTCCGTAAACGGTGAAAATCTCGTCTGCAGTGTCCTTTGCACTATTGCCTTTTTTAAAGCAATGAAACATAACATGCCGCAAATGCATCTTTTGGCTCTCCATATTGAACGGTGCAGAAAAAATTTTAAAAGAGACTTTGTCACCAACGAAACGTACTTTGAAAGAGCTCTGGGACGACTGAAACCGATGCCATAAACGGCTAAGAAATAAGCCTGCATGTTTATATAAACACAGCCACTTAGAGCCACTCATAGCGTGGCGCGGAAGAAACTTATGGGACAACCTAATATTTAGTTCAACTATTAAAATCATTAATCCATTAACGAAGTTACAATATTCTATTCTTAATTCTTTTTCAATTAATTTATATTATTGTTAAACATGTATATGGGATTATGAAAGAAAATCTAAGGAATCATTTAATACTTTTTCATCATTGTGTGCTGCGCCAAAAGTGTATAATTATAAGAAAATTCGAAAAATCGAAGTAAATTATTTCTTATATCCAAATTTCTATTATTCAAATATTCTAATATCCGTACCTACATCCTATTATTCGAGCAGAATATTTATCTATTAGTAATAAACACTTTTCTTCTACTATAATAATAATAATAAAAGTATAAATAATATAATAGTTATTATTTATTTATTTTTTATTATTTATACATTTAACGTGTTTTTTTATTATTAAAATATGATATAAGATATTCCTAAATAAAAACAATATTGATGAAATATAAAAAAAACTATCTTTAACCGCGATAAATTAAAGTCTCGTTTATGAGCGTGGAAAATATTTTAAATATGTATATATATATGTATATATATATATATATATACACATAATTCTTTCACATATTTTCAACAGTAAATGATGAGTATGCCGAAAAAAGAATAACTAAAAACACAAACTCTACAAAACTATGTTAAAAGAAGTCACCTAATTCTACAAACAAAAAATGTGTTGGATTCTTAAATATTGGAATAAACTGATAATTTTCCTAACTACACAAAAGTATCAAAAATGTTCTTATATTATCTGAAAATTATTAACTCTTTCGTCCGGCATCATCTTGTGCTCTCTTCTAGTGATTCACGAGTGTTCAATTTACATGTTTAGCATTCAGTTACATTTTCAAATACCATGAACAATTGTTATAAGCGTTCACATAAAACGATACATTAAGTACCATTAGGATATAAAGAATTAACTCAATACTTTTGATTCTCTATTGGAAGATTTACCGTATTTATATCACAAGAAATCATTGCTCGATCCTTAATGAGTTAAGAAGGCGGATGTTTTGTCAGTTAATACAATAACAATAATTGTTATAATAATTCTTATTATAATACGTTTATCTATAAAAAAGAATTAAATTTAGAAAATTTTTAAAAAAATACATTGTCCCATCAATTTTGTTACATTGATATCATATACCTATCCTAACAAGTCTCAGTGATGTAAAGAAAACATGTATAAGGAAGAAATTTATTTATTATATGCTGAGAGCTTATATCTTATATCTAGCTTATATCAAATCTAACAGATACATCACATTTATTTATCGTACGAATGTCTCAAAAGGGTTAAGAGAAAACACGGTAGAATGTGAAGTGCAACGACGATGAGGCATAGAAAGAAAAGAAAAAAAGAAAACGAACAGAAGTGGAACCGAGGAAAAAGAATGAGGGAATGCGGGTTGGAATAAGTCAGATAAAAAAGAGAAGGAAAGAATGGAAAAGAGAGACGTAGGCCACACAAGGAGAGTGTCTTAACCACACAGGTATCGCAATATCGATGGCCGGTCGTGCGAAACGATTAACAAATCGTAACGCACCAGAAATCAGAATCGAGCCATACATACGTCAGGACAGGTCAATCAACTCGAAGTAATCGGAAATAACGAGAGTCGTATTTGCTTTCCCAACGAGCAGTCCTATTTATGAATCGCCGCTTTCGATTAATCATCTGGACTCCATAGCAAAACTGAAACGATGAAAAAGCCGCAATGTTTTTTCATAGAATGACGCTGCAACAAAATAATTCGAATATATTTCTTACTCGTTCAGAGATTATTAAGTGGAAAAAACTAATAGGATTCTGTATTGCGTCGATAACTAACGCAATACGTAACGTTAACGATTAAAAATAATGGATTCAAGATCGGTTGTAATTATCCGTTGGTAAACATTAACTTCAATTCGATAAAAAAAGGTATTATTATTATATATCTAAGGCAGCAACTTTGGAAATATATAAGTAATCGTAGGAAAACGGTTGATAAAATAATCACAGAAAAAAGATGTATATACATAATTAATCAGGTTTAACCGAAGAAAATGAATTTACAATTGTTCAATGTTGATTAATACGTTAACTGCAATATGAAATTTTCCGATTTGTCTATATTTTATTTATGGAAAATATCGTGTTACAATAAAATGTTATGAAAGGGCAGTTTTCTTATAATATTAGTTAATTATTTATACTATTTAAAATATTTTTATGGCAATCAATATTTTGTCAAAATAATATTAAGAAATTAAAATAAAAGCGAAACTATGGATAATATCATATAATACATAATCAATGAATTATAGAGTTTAAATAAAATACTATTGCGAAAATATTACTTGAATCTTTTATTTAAATTTACTTCGATCAATTTGACTGACGTTGCTATATTTGACAGAAGTTGCTATATTTATAAGATAACTACTTTTTTTATATCATTGATTGTTAAAAATATTTTTATATTTGATTGCGAACTAAAAAAGTTAAAAAAAGTACGAAAAGTAATAAATATAAAGAAATATGTATTCAAAATATCATTATTATTGATTTAAAATATTTTTGAAATTTTATTATTATTATTACATTCGTAAATTATATAATATCAGTCACTCATTTATATAACATCCAATTACATTCGTAAATTATATAATATCAGTCACTTATTTGCATAACAGATATTATGTATATTTTTATGCATTTATAGAAAATTGCAAGATGTAAAAATGTAAAATGTATAATATGCAAAAATATATAAAATATTTATTATAATCTACAGTACATAAAACAAATTTCTATTTAGGTTCCGTTTTCTTTTAACTATATCTATAAAAATTAAAAAATGCATAAAAATTCACAATCTAAATTTTACAAAATATTACTAATATTAATAAAAATATTAATAATTTACAAAAGATAATTTCTAAAAATAAATATAAAAAGGAAGTGCATATATATATCTACTGCGTAAAATGAATATAATATATATTTCCTATAATTATATGTAAGATATATTTGCTATTAAATATGGGATCATTAATATATTTCTATAAGCGATGCTATTATAAAATAAAATTTATTTCTACGTATTTCAGCTGCATCTTGAAATTATATCATAAAATCTAACAATTATAATATATAAATTGTAATTGTAACATAAAATGTAGAAATGATAATGATAAATTAACCAATCACGTAAAATTAAATCATTATCATTATTTCTATCGTGTTAACTGCAGTGGAATATTAATGAACAATTTCTATATACAAGATCAACAGATCTTATCTTTTGCAACCGGACAATTATACAGAGGCAAGATCAAAGTCGACAGTAGTTTTTAGATTATCTTGTAAAAATACGTTATTAAGTTATCCCAAAACTGGATTATCTCACATGAGTAACTGACTAATTATTAATTTCATGATTATCATTTAACACTAACAAGTCGTTTGTAATACATAATACAGTGAAAAATATAGTACCGTTACCGCGATGCAAACTGGTTTTCTGTAATCGATGAAAGCAAACCAATCAGTGTGTTATTATTATAGTTGGCGACCTTAAAATCGTATCATCTTCAATAATACTTTGGAGATACACCAATGTGTTTAAATCTATTTAAATTAGAAGAATTACATGGACAACACTTCTAAGACAGTATGTATTTATTGACAATCAATGAAAGCAATTAAGAACGTTATCTCGCTGCTGACACATATTTTGTAACGAAACAAACGGTGTGATTGTCGCATGTATTGTATTATTCGCCTTAAGTGGAAGCCAAATGTACCAAATAATTTTTTAATCTATCAATAATAAATATGAAGAATTAGGAAATAATGATTTGTGATGTAATCACAATAACAATAGCTTAAGTTATCATTTCAAAATTATCGTTAATAATTATTACTTGGTAGATATACTGTCAAATAGTGTAAATTAATTTATTCATTTAGTAGATATACTGTCAAATAATATAAATTAATTTAATAAATATCTGTATATAAATGTAGAGAAAATTTTAAAAAATTCGTGTAAATAATAACGTGTAATGGAAAAGTTATTTATCTTCAAATTACCTATATAATTTCTAAAACACAGATCAGAAAAATTTATAATACAGATATTCAACTACGATACTTAAAACTAGTAAATAGATTATCAATAAATTACATTTCAAATTATAATATATTGTCGATCAATTTTTAAACAAATAATTTGCTGAATATTTATCTGCTATTACTAAATTCGAATATTTTTGAGTAGTAATATACATACAATGTACATATAATACGCATAAAATATTTGTTTATAATTCTATTTAAAAAAATGTAAGCTGAATTTTATATAATATTTTTTTCGTTCTTTTTTTGTCTGCAGATTAAGCACAATTTAAATATTTAACCTTTTGTTTTGTACTAAAGCGTTGTACAAATAATCTTATAATCAATAATAAAATAATTGGTCTTATTAGAGGTTCAAACAATTAGAGTACAGTACATTAAACAAATACTTCAAAAAGTATATATTTAAAAATGGAAACATTTTTAATTTGTTATGTACTTCTCAGTACTAAATTCTTAGATTTTTGCTTAAATTTTAAGCATTTAAAGAGATAAACTTATATTGTATATACAAAATATAGAGCATATCTGTTCCTATATACAATACAAAATAAATAAATAGGTAAAGTAATCCTTATAAAAGTCATGTTTTTAAAAAAACAACACAGAATTTATTCATGTAATGAATATTTAATATTTAAATAAACACTTAGTTAATACTTAAGTTAATATTACCTTAGTTAATACCTTAGTTAATACCTAAGTTAATATTTAAGTTAATATTTAACTTAATACTTAATACTTAAGACATATGAATTAGACTTTTTATAATTGAATAAAGATCAACTTAACTATTAACTATTTTAAAAGTTACAATCTATGTAGAAACAATGCCCACAAACTTGTTATCCTTCTGATGACTTAATGTTAAGATAATTGTACAATTCAATCAATCAGGCGACAAATCTCCTATTTACATACGTGTAAATCAAACGCAACATATAATGTTCGAAGTTCAGAACTTTAAACATTAATGAACTCTAGGCACGACTAAGTAATTGTATTAAATCCAATAATGAAAAGTACAATTCTTCATTAAAAATAATAGAAACCTCACAGGTATTTAATTAATAAATAATACCATACATAAAGAAACAAAATACAAATGGATTTATAACTCTACTATTCTCTTTATTTTTTTTACATTTATATTTTGTCGGACATTTTTTCTTTTTACAAATATTAAAAATTTTTTACAAATATCTGAATAATAGCTAATGAAATATAACAACCATTTTCTCTGAGGTCGTTTAAATTCTAAAACAACAGCAGGATTAATTTTCACGATATATAAAGTAGCGTTGTTTATAATACAAATAATATATATTATGTTAAATATAAAATCAATCAAAATTAATAGATTAATCACTATCATTGCTATTATTATAAGAAACGTCTGAATTTATAGAATTTTCGAGGAAAATATATTTTTATTTTTTTATTTACTGCATACATAACATAAAAACATTTCTGTGAAAAATGAATCTAGGATTATGAACGTAAAAGTTCTACACTTTGAAATGAATATCATTGCGAATATTTTTCGAAATATTGAAAATTTAGCGAATATAAGTTTGTGTCTGCAATTGTACAATCATTATATTACGACATATATTTGAAGTATTATCGATATTTACAAATATAAGTACAGGTAAAAGTAATCAATAATTGTGAGTGGTATTGCCAAGTTCTATGTATATAAATTTTCAATATCAGTTATTATTTTCAGAAATAAAATCTCAAATATAAAAATCATATTTTTAATTTTTTACTTAATCTTTCATGTAAAAACATCTCTTTTTCAAATGAGAAGCGAAAACGCTTTACTTTGTGTACTATATACTAAATATATCTAATCATAAATTAACAAGTAGATTTTTTATATGTAATTAAAAAAATGAAACCACGGTAAAAAATTGCTTTACGTACTGAATATTATAAAAAATAATATTTTGGATATTTTATACATTTTTTTATATTACGTGCAATTTTACACCTCAAAATTTCCTATAAATTATGATGATTAAAAAGCGCAGTTTATTAATAAATATCAGCCATTCTAAAATTTTAAATTACAGATAAGAATTTTAATTTAATATAATGTAATTCTTTTATTTCATTTAATAATTTAATATAATAATTTAATAATTCAATAGTAATAATAGAATATTTTTAAATAAAACTATAATTAATTATTTTTATTAGTCCTTTCTTTCGACTTTCATATTTTTCCAATGACTAGATTGAATTACATAATTTTTTGGTATAAACGCATGGCGATTGTCAAGCTGAAAAACGATCGAGGTGTTACAATAACATTTTGAGATCTGATTTCATACGAGATACACTGTCTATACGAGATCAATGGATCTCTTCCTGCACAGGTCACGAATGAAAGTAGAATGAAATAAATGCATTATAGAGGCTTAATTTTACATTATTATATGACCTTTTTTACTGTGATATAAAAATCGATTAATGAAACACGATACATCAGCTTCCGGGATTTAATTAATACTGTAGTCAATTTAATTCTTATTAATATCTGATTTTCTTTTATTATTATAATATCTATAGCTACATGATATTATTATATTTCAAAATTTAAATGCAAAAATTCTACACAATTTGTTGGTATTTTACTATATTACTATATTTTTCAAATATGAAATATGAAACATTCCTTCGAAGAGAAGGTATGTTAACAAATACAATTCGACACAATTTAGTATAGTTTAATATAATATAATAAATATAATTTAGCATGTCGTTTAACATAATTTAATAAAACTATGGACAGTTGTACAAAAATTTGTAGTGTATTTGTACATTTTCAGAATTAAAAATATTAGAGAATAAACTATATGAGAATAAATATGACAATTATATAAATATAATAGAAATTTTACAAGCGTTTAAAAAGATAATATTAAGTAGTTTTCCGTTCCTACATATTTATTACCTATTAACATTATAGCTTATTTAATTATAAACATTAGCTGTTATTCACTCTTTTCTATTAGCTATTGTAGCTATTATATTGTATAAAATATAAAAAAGTAATCTTTTTTATATACCAAATATATATCTTTGGAGTTTAGTATATTTTATACAGAGTATTTTCAACCCGATGTTACAAAAAGATTGTTAATATAAGATGATTTTACATGAAGAAGTAAGTCGAAAATAAAGAATAAATGTTTTTCATTTAAGGCTCCGTTTTCGAAAAAATCGAATTCAGAAATCTATCAAGTATATTTAAATTTTGCTGTATATGTATAAAATAGCATACAGAGTAATCTAGAAACTGTACTATACTATATTCCTATCGAAGATAGAATATATTTTTGTTTTTGTCGGAGATAGGAAAAAATTGTAGAAAAAAGTATTACGTTGTTTGAAAAATTTCATTTAATCAAGTTCCAAGTTTTTTGTTTCAAATGCACTTTTTGGTGCAATTGAACAGTACAATTGCACTTGCCATTAGAAGTCTGCGATCTTCTTTTCACGAATTTATTTCTTGTGTTATTTTGAATAAAAGATTATTGGGACGCAATATCAAAAAAATTGATATCTTTTTAAATATACTACAAAAGAAAGTATCAAAATAAATATCAAAGTAAAGAATTTTCTTTACTTTATCAAAGTAAAGAATTAAATACAGAACACTTTGCTTTTTATTTATAATAAAAAATACATGCATTCAACGTAAATTTGTACATAATTGAATGTTATTTTTATATAATTTCTGTTGAGTTCCTTTTTTCGAAACAATATTATACAAAACTATTTTATTTACGATAAATTTAAATTTATAATTTAAAAATAAATTTTAAGTTCCTTTTTTTGAAACAATATTATACAAAACTATTTTATTTACGATAAATTTGTAAAAAGAGTAGGATTGATCGACGAGTATAAAGGAATATCGTGTTATATTGAGACACCTTTAAATCAGAGAAAAAATGTAGCAAACATGTAGAATATAAAGGTTATCTTATCTTATCTAATGCAATCTTTCAAAGATTACTCTTTGAGAATAGTTTCTAGCACATGAAATATCTGAGTAACCAACAATTTTCCTTGATGAACTATTTTTCATATGTTAATATTAATATAAAAAAAAGTAAAATTTCAATACAATATTCCAATATGATAGAGCAAGGTAATAAATTAATGGACAAATAAAAATTCAAGAAGTATATTTTCAGAATGCTCAATATTCAATATATGCATTAAAATTAGATACAATTAATGCAAGAAATTCACTATAAAGTTAGATGACGTAGTTCAAATACTAACAGTACCTTCATTTCACTTTCTAATGATCTCACTTTCATTAATGTTATACAGTTTGCATAAATTCCAACATTATATTTCTCAATTCGTCGTATCTCTAAATAATTAATACTGTATTTAAATTAAAATATTCCAATTACATGACTTACAAGAATTATAATACCCGTTAAATTATTATATTAATGGAATTATAATAACAGTAAGTGATATAGGATGATATATGTACATAAGTTTAAGATAATAAGTAAGTGATACAGAATGTTATACGTACATAAGATTAAAAAATTTATAAAATTAGACATATTTCATTTAAATTAAAATCATATTTCAAATTCAATATTCAGTTCAATTTTCAAAATCTCAACTGTAATCATATGATATTTATTGTTTAACCATTTCATATATTATTAAAATATTTTCAATACTTTCTGTTGATATATATTGAAAAAAAATATATTTGTTTTAACAAAGTATGTAGTTATAAAATTTTCAAACATAATTTTTCATAATTATTAGAATTTTTATGCATTTATAGGAAATTTGAAATATTGAACATGTAAGGCATATTTTAGCATCTATATTTAATATTTTTTTAATTATAATAATTTCGGTGTTTTAATTAAAATATATTTTTAACAAATATAAGAAACATACATTATTGTCAAAAATTTTGGAATAAATAAAAAGAAAATAAATAAATAAAATGAAACCATGTATTTTCAACGAGATGATATTAGATATATAATTTTTATATTATATGTACAGGAGTGTTTCATGAAAACCAAACTACCTGAACATTTTCTCTATTAAGAAAAGTACGAAAATCATTTCTAACGTAATTTAAACAGATTAAAAAGACGAATCGGTTGGAAGAACTATTTTTTCAAAAATATCACTTTTTAATGTTTTTTTCAAGATCATTGGCATTTTTATGTAAAAATCGTGTATTTTTTTTTTTATTCCATCACGTAGCTCGTAAAAAAATACATTCAGATATGTATCATGACCTTGTTTGTAACATGACCTTCAAATGACCTTGGACTTTAAAACTTTAAATTAATGTCAAACTTATGTTGAGCGAGATTCTGATAAACCCTAATTCGTTTTTCAAAAATGTACTGTAATTTTGCACAGTTTGCGTACCGTTGATACAGTAAAATCCGATTATCCCGCACTAAATTTTTAGAGTCCATGGCCTCTGCCTATTTGTATAAACTATCGCGGATTCACAACCGATCATCATACCAATAATGCATATTTCTTAAGTTTAATTAATTGATTTGTAAAGGATGCTTCATCGGTAAATATTTTTATGAAAACCATTTTATTACATTGACGTATGCGCCACTGACAAAAATTTAAACAGTTTTCGAAGTCTCTTCCATTGAGAACTTGATAAACAGATAAATGGAAAGGATGAAATAATTTTTTTACATAAAGCACCCGGAGTATGCTTGAAAGATAAACGTTGGTTTCACGTCCAAGTTGTCTTAAATTAATATGTGGATTTTCACTTTGGCGATGACGTTTTTTTGGCTCGTTTCATAGATAACAATTTTATGCTTCATATATTTTTTTCTGTCGACACTACCAGTTTCACGAAATGTTTTAACGATATTTACGTATGAGATGGACAAATATAAAATCTTTTTTTATAAATTCGAAAGCTTCTCTTAGATATTGGCGAGCTTTGCCATAAATGAAAATCATTTCAGCCTTTTCCTGTTCTGAATAACTGGATCACTTTTCGATACACCAAAACAATTAATAGTGAACAAATCCTTGAAAGAACTAATAATAAACGAATTTCATAAAGCGATATATAATAATGTTTGTTTGCACTTTCAAGATCACTTCTGTTTTCGTCTTAATCTGGAATCTCACTCAACATAATTAATTTAAAAATTTTTAAGTTCAAGGTTATTTGAAGATCATATCATAAACATATCTGAATGTATTTTTTCATGAGCTACGTGATGGAATAGAAATAAATACATGTTTCCTAAGTAAAAAAAATGCCAATAACCTTGAAAAAAATATTTAAAAAGATAGTTCTATCCTATTCGTCTCTTCAACCAGTTTAAGTTACGTAAAGAACGATTTCCATATTATCATTAATAAAGAAGATATTCAGGTGGCCTGATTTTCGTGAAACATCCTGTATATTGTATATAATTGTAATATGTAAATTTTGAATTTTAAATATAAATATGGGTACTCCGATCTTTTGAAAAATTAAAAAATCTTTAATTGCCATTCATCATGATATTACACACAATTAATTCTATTTTCCTTGTCCATTGAAAAGAACTTTATAAACCATTATTATCATTATTATATAAAACAACACTAAGCTTATGTCTAAATATAAAATATGAAATTGAAATTTATTTTCTGAACATGAAACATGAAATTGAATTTTTCAGTTCTTTAAACTTCTGAAAAAGTAAAAAATGCTTAATTAGCGGGCCGTTCTTCTTGATATTATATACAAACAATTGTTAGAAAATATGTAATTTCTGAGAAAAAAAAATTCACATTTTGACGTTGCGTGATTCATAGATTACATAACGCACTGTATCATAATATTACATTAGAATTTCACCATACAAGTACACTGTGCTTTCATTGTCCACCATCGATTTCCCATACGGTGAACGGAAATGGCAAACATAACATGGATCACGCGCAACACCGTTAACCGTTTTGAACAACGTGAAACAAATGCATGCAAGTAAAACGAAAAGAATGAAGACCCGCCGAGAGAAGATAAAATGAATATGCCGAGGTTGTAGGTCATTCTGTCGACTTCAGAATATCAGCATTGCTAATATCGTCAGCAATGTCTTTTCCTGCTTTACCAGCCAACCGGACGAACGCACGCAGTATTCTATTCCAACTTGTATCATTTCTGACAATTGCGTGAATGTTATACAATGAATATCGATGATCATTAATTAGCATACGATTCATTATAAAATTCAGGCGATATTCTAGTTTAGAATGTCATATTTTAAGTAATTTTCAGTTACATTCAATTCATTCTTGCTGAAAAAAAATAAGACTTTCTGTAAAAGACTTTTTGCATATATATTTATGAATATTTAATGTTAGAACCATCGATAATTAAAGCCTAAAATTTCTATCAGAGATATTAAAATAAAAAAAAAATGACATTTTAAAATACAATAGAGTATACAAGCTATCGTTTACAAAAGATCATTTAAATCTCTAAAAATATACTGTTTCAAATCTATAAACTTCCCAACGAAAGTTTCATTTTTGGTTATTTTAGCCAATTTAATAGTTCTAGTCTTAAAGCATGTAAGTTATTTTTTTGAAAATAAGAATAATCAAAATTACATAAGTTATGTTTCTTTAATAGAATTCATTCAAAAATAAGAGTCTGATTGAAAAAGTCGCAAGTGGCTGTGCGCCTAGCGTCGAAGTCCCAACGATCTTCGATGGTTAAGCACGCAGCATGCGGACACCGCTAGGATAGGTGCACCAGGCTTAGCGCAGTAAGTTATAAACTGAAAAGTGGTTGTATTTCTAAAAGATCCGAACCTCTCAGCCTTCTCAATACAGCAAATCAAAAACCCAATTCACGTAAATATCGAAACCTAAGAGAAACCTAAGAGAAATAAATACGGACTATAAACTCAAGCACCGCCCTAACCTACTAGAAAACAACAAAATGTCATCAGCTTCCTAAAGAAGACAGACCCAACTTCCAGACCAAATTTAATGTGAAAACTCCATCAAGTTGCTAAAAATCTCGTTGTCGATGCGACTTTAAACCCCTTTAAAAAAAAAAATCTGATTGATACGATTAATTAAAAAGAATCTGTCTTCATATTGTATTATCTGAATGAGATCTAAAAATTAAACATTTCTTATATACAGTGAAGTTATTGTAGATAAGATGTTTATGATATTAAAAATTTTAACAACAAAAGAAATTTAATTAAAATTAAATATTATTTTAAATTAATTAAAAAATTTTAGTAATAAAAAATTAATTAAATAATAGAAAAAATTTTAACAATATTTCTTTTTAATAATTTCATTAATATAATCTGATTTACATATTAGTATAGAGTACCAATATATTAATATCGAGTACTTTTGCTCGAAAATGGCCCAAGGTTTTGTTTATATCTAACAGTACAATTGAGGAGTGCAAATATTCACAAATTTCTATTTAGATTTTTTTTAACATTAAAAAATTTCATATTTCTTCTTAATGCTTTCATTAACACAATCTGAGTTATATATCTTGTAGAAATACAATATAATACTAATATATATTTTACTCGAAAAGAGCCTTCACATCTTGCAACAGTATAATTATCTTGTATAAATCTAACATTCATTATTAAAAATATTTTATATATAATAATTATTTTCAATTTTTTAAATATTAATATAATTCGAATTACACGAATTCAATTACATTTCATTTAATTGAAACTGTATTTGTAAATTCATTAAACACGATCATACTTTATTGTCATTTGGAATTATATATCTTGAAAAATTAACTCTTATTATTTTATTTGACGAGACTGCATGAGGAAAACTTTTTCTAGATGAATTAATGTAATAATTTTTTATGTTGCGAAGATACAAAGTAAGTATTCATTATCTTAATAGAAATGAAGAGATTTTTGTATATGAGCATGATCAGCCTTCACTTTTTGTTAATTTCTTAATTTTTTTACATAAGTACAAAGTTAATATTCAATTTTTAGGAAATGAATAATTTATTTTCATAAGTTCAGAAAATTATGCAAATAATAATAAATTCCAAGATAAAGTTATAAAAACAATTTTTATATCACTTTTCTGTAGTTTGAAGTTAGTCAATTTGACTTCTGAACAATTCATTAAAAAGTAGGTATTTGATATAAAAGGTACAGTCCATGATTGCTATAGTTTTTTCATTTAATATTAGCAAATTTTCGTATTTCTTTCACGCATTTCGTACTTTATTTTTAATATGACAATATTTTCCTTATGATATTTTAATTTTTGTGTTTTCAATATTTTAATGTATTATGATATTTTGTTATTAATATTCTAATTTTTTTCTTTATAATGTTTTAATTTTTGTATTTTTAATATTTCAATTTTCTTTCTTATGATACTTTAATCTTTGCATTTTTAATAATTTAATTCTTTTTATAATATTTCCATTTCTGTATTTCTAATATTTTAACTGTCTTTCTTATGATATCTTTTTATAATTTTCTAATATAGCTCTAATTTTTCGTTATATTTATTTCATAGTTCTCTCACTAGTTTTCTGCATTTCGTTCTTCCTTCTTTTTATTATTATTCAGCTTTATTATTATTTCTTTTTCTTTATTATTTTTCCCTTTCATATTAATTTTTTAACTTTTCACGTATCAGTTATTGCATCAACATTTCCTTCTTGAAAGGTTTATGAAAACTTACAATACATAAAGATACACGTTAAAAGATAAAAAAAATTCATGAATTAAACAAGAACAGCCAAGTAACAAGTTCCATAACTAATTGCTTTCATATTTCCGTATAGTTTGAGGCGTTAGGTGAACATTGCCTTTGATGAAATACATAACAGATAAGCAGATTTGCGATTTTGTGGGATATGTGTGATCGAAGGTTTGTAATTAATACCGAAAGAAAATTTCAATAAAAATGATAATATTTAAGCAGTTTCTATCTCGATTATTTGTAAATCGAGAAGGCATTATTTGTAAATTAAGAAGATGAGTTAAACAACTCACTAAATTTAAAATAAAATTTTTTAAATTATATTTCCAAAAATATCAGATAAGTATTTGTATATATCGAAACTTAAAAAGATATTATTTTTGAAATATTCATTATATTTATAAAATAAATTATCATTAAGATAAAAAATTAAATAGAAAAATATTATTGTATGCTTTGCTATGTATAGAAATTATATCAATCGATATTATGTTATATTTATTGCACAACTTAACTTTAGGCAAATGTAAAGTTCTAGAGTATTTCTACAATCGAGTTTTTAAAATCAAAATTATACAATACAGAGTAAAATTTTTCAATTAGCCGATTGCAAAAATTAGAATTGATCTTTGAAATTATCTGTAGTTTCTATGCAAAATTAATCGGTTTCTAAATAGTATTTCTTCCGGGAAATAGTCGATTTCTAAATGAATTTCTAATCATTTTAGTTATATAACAGATATTAAAACGTTTTTGTCAATGAATAATTAATAAACTAGAAAACAATAAATTAAATGAATAATTAATAATTATATATTAAAAATAATTAATATCGATTATGTATAACTACATCGATACTGTAATTAAATATACAAAAAAGTATTGTACAGAAATTTAATAATTATCAAAACTATACATAATCAATGCTTTAAATAACAAACTATATTAGAAACTACATAGCAGATTTCAACGTATTTATAGAAAAAATATAAAATTGCACAGAATGCATGTAGTATGAAAAAAGATATGTATACAATATTCAAAGTATACGTATTACTTTTTATAATACTTGATACAACATAATTTTCTATTAGGGTTCTATTTTTTAAATTATATTTCCAAAAATATAGAAATCCACATTTTTTTAATAACGAATATTTTGATTTATTAGATGAATTTTTTCAACAGCATTAAGAATCAAGCAATGATTTATTATAATATTATAAATACTTTAAGTCCTTGTAATTTTGTAAAATTATAAAATATAGAAGACATAATTATAAGATAATGATGAATGAAATATTGAAATTTCTTTTCAGGATCCTAATATTAAAAAATAGAATTTTCTATGATGTAATATAATATTTATTTCCAATAGATTGATAATAATAATCAATGGAAAAATTGAAAATTAATAAATTATTATTAATAAAGAAGAATAATGTAAATAAGAAATTTTATAAATAAAATATATGAAATATATAATCTATTATATTAGAACATATATCTCCATATATCAGTATCATATGCGAATTTTTTGAAAACAAAATAAGTACTCTAAAGATTACTGTCCTTCCAGTTATTTGTATAATTCTTAGTTGATTTAATAAATATATTTCTATGTTACATAAATGACATTGAAAATTTGTTCGATGTAATGTGAAAAGAAAGAAAGAAATATTGCGTTGATTTACGTTCATCGCATATAACGATAATACACATTGATAAGTTTACGATAAAACGTACACAAAATCTGCAAGAATTCCAATAAAATTTTTAGTTCGCTTGATTTGTGATAATTACGTATGATGTTACGTAATGATAAGCTCGTATTCTTTGGAAAATTTTCAATTTATCGCCTGCAATTACACTATATTAAATTAACTTTAACTTTTGCATTACATGATTTCATATCTTTATTATTAAGATCTTTAGATTATTATTTTAGATGTTCATATTCTTATATTCATATTCTTATATTTAATGCTTTATTGTAATAAAATATTATATTTATACAATTGTTTTCTTCATATTTAATTATGTTTTACATTTGTATCTTTGCTTTTAATAATAACCTACAGACATAGAATAAATTTTATACATATCAATAATTATCTATCAAAAATAATTAATTGTTATAGATTAAATAACATAAATAAATAAAAAAGTAAAATAGACGAAATTTATGCAATTTTATGGAGTATTATATTCTTAAGAAAAAAAAAAATGATAAGAAAATATATTATCACTTCAATAGCTTCATAATCAATGAATTGCAGAATATACTATTTACTTATCAAACTTATCGTAACATTAAGAAAACTTTTATTACTTAAATTTTTTTACGAAAACAATCACTAAGACAGAACTAAGAAATATTGATATCTTTCTGCGATACAAATTTGTAACTCTTATTATATAATTTTGTAATTAATTTGTTTCAAACGGAATTATCAATATTAATGGGTCATGTAAACATACAATAACTGAACAGATTAGCAGCATAGAATAAATTAATAACACAGAAATACATCAGAAACTTAGATAATATAATTTAAGATTTTCAATTTCTAACAATTTAATAATATAACTACTATTACGTTAATGAAACTTTTTTTTATAAAGTTATATTATATTTCTTTTATGCTTGTTGGAAAATTCCAGAAATATTTAACAACTCAAGACACGTGAAGCAAAAAACAAAAGAATAAAATTAATGCAAATAACCACAAAGACAGAATTGTAGTAATAAAAAAGTAGCTTCAATGACGTCTGAATTAACTATAAACATTGGAAAACTTATCGTGATATTATAATGCATTCTGCGTTGCATCAATTGAACTTTGTACTATAGATATTCCTGGTACAAATCCTTTGATGCAAGTTAAATAATATCATCAATGAATTATTGATGATTCTTCTAAAAAACTGAAGCTATAGAATTTAACAATAAGTTTCCAATATCAGTAAAAATCGTGAAAATATTACAAAATAATATGGCTGAACTTTATTTGTTTTTTTGCAAAACATTCTTATTAATTGTGATTAATAATGACAAATTATATTGGAAAATATAATACTGCGGGGAAAAGATGGATCAAGAAGTCAAGTTTTAGTATTTTTCAAAAAACGAAAATTTATTTTTTGATAACGTTACAATTTCATATTTTCTTCATATATTAAAATAAATGTAAAACTCAGAAAATTTTAATTCGTAATACGACATAGACAATGATAACGAGTATACACACGTTGAGGAACATGTTGAACTCAAACTAATAAATCAATTCAACTAAAGTTCAAAGTTTCTTAAAATTGACATTCCCCCTTTACCTTTGAATACTTCGTATAGTATTCAAAATTTGTATTCCAAAATTTTTCATAAAATAGAGCTATCATATTTTATGAAAATATAATAAAATGAAACTACCACATTTAAATAAACACAAAATAAGTATTATACATATACATGTATATGAATTTATAAACGTGTTATTAAAAAGATAAAAAAAAATTGAAAATAATAATTGTTTTTCGTAACGAATATTACATCTTCATTAAACATCATTACAAATTCATAATTAATAAATTACTGCTATAAATAATATTTATATTATAAATTCTGAATTATTCTATCGAAAGTATGGGAAACATTATGGAAAAAGAAGTATGGATGCAATCATGTAAGTTTATAATTTTAATAATAAACACAAATATTTTTAATTAATAATAGAAAATTTAATTTTAATAATAAATACAAATATTTTTAATTAATAATAGAAAATTTAATAACTAACAAATTTATAGTTGTCACAATCACTAAATTAGAAAGAAGAAACTACAATATAGTATACCATCTATTTGCAATAATATAACATTTAGATACTATATAAGTTATATTTCTGTTACAATATTTAACACCCATTATAAGCCAATTCACGCGTCAATTATACGAATTTCTATCAATCGTCGCTTAATATCAGCAATCATTCCCAATCAGTATCATCTTAATTATGCGAAGATAAATCGATGCTTCGAAGAAATTGAATACTTCACTCAGAAGAATATTTATTTAAACTATATTACAAAACATTGTCACGTAAAAGAAAATATTTTTTATAGGGAATGTCGAATTATTTAATCAATGCATAAAAAATACAAAATGTCCTGGTATTGAAGATACAACTAGAAAGAAAGCAATTCTGCATGAAAAAATATATAAAATAAAATAAAAAATAAAATATTTCCATTTTCGATTATATTAATAAATACTTCATAAATTTTGGCTTAACAAACATATATTTAATATGTTTGTAATATATTTTTAAATTGAGTTTTCTTAAGAACGATACGTCTTGTAAAAAGATTCTACCTACACTTTTGACTTATTTTTACAGGTAGAATAATTTTTTGTTTATTGTTTACTCTTAATCGGATCAGAATTAGCTAAATTCGAATAGAATTGATACATTTTTAAAAAAATTTTTTAGAAAGATAGAAGTGGCCTTGAAATCTCGAAAACGCTTCTATCTAGACAAATCCAGTGGCCATCGTAAAATATCTTTTCCGAAACATTTTAAGTTTTACTTGAATTATTTGTGATAGCGAATACTTTGAGATAATCGCGTAGACGGATTAAAATAGAACACCCTATATATGTGTATAAAAATTATTCCGTGTGCATCTATTATTCTAGAAGTGTCCGAATGCTTTCATGAATCACTGTATAGTTACGTATCTAAACTCATGCTTAAATGTATACCTGTACGACCTTAAGTTCTAGTTGTGGCCCGAATAGCTATTGTGCAACATGCTAATCAAAAGCAACGCATAATTCTGAATCTATCTATGATAAATTCAATGTCATCGTGTTTTCACTTAAGAAAATAAAGGATTTTAGCTTGTTTGGCCTTGAAATGAAACATTTGTATCTTTAATGGAGCTATTTAAAGCCGAAATAACTCACTATGGAACAAAATTACTACGAGTTGGATGGCCTTTAAGAGATCTAATAATAACTACATACTTTAGTGAAATGACGATACTAATTTTCACACGAATTAAGGTTTCGTCGAGTGACAAATTTAACACAGAATTGAATAATATTGAAATCTTTATTTATTTACGATGAAATTTTAATTACGTTTGTAAAAATATATGTATGCAGATTTATACAATTATAACGAGCTTTTTTCTTTAATAAATGGTTAAACTATATACTTCCGATTATATTTTTTTATATATATATAAGTACAATAATACATGTATATTTTTTAAATAAAAACATTTTCTTTTTTTTTATATAATTATATCAAATTATAACTCAACATAAAAAGATATCAACACTAAAACTAGTGTTTTTATTACGCATTAAAATATTCTTCATATAAATCATTCGAATTTAAATAATAATTTAAATGAATAGATTTATACAATCACCCGTCCAAATCCGTCTATATACAATAGAAATCATTATTAATTTTGAATCTATCTATGATAAATTCATAAAGATATCCGTCATACTTATTTTGGGTTTGGTTAAATATTTTCTGAAATCCGTCACGTTTATGAGTTTGCTAATTCTAATGTTAAATTAACATGGTTAAAAATTGGAAGACAAGGAAAACAAACTCAAAAGGAACAGGTTACAACTTTCCTTGTCTTTCAGAGAATAAGTTTCACAGGTTAAAATTAAAATTTACACTATTTAATTAACCAAAATTTAAACTTGCACGTTATTTTAATACTTTTTTTAGATAGATCTGATATAGATGCAAAAGAATGGTACATTTCTATTTAAAACAAAACAACGTTATTGTATTTACGAAAATATTAAGTTCGCGTATATGAAATGTTATTTTTTAAATATGTATGTATAATTTTGATGCGTGGTTTTTTCAAAACATCATGTATTTAATTGAAGTAATTATTTCTATATGTATTCAGTGCACTTTTCTAACTAATAGATTCCAAAGTTATAAGAATTATAAATTAAAAACTTGAAAGATTTTTGAAATGTAATTAGCAAGTGACAAATAAAACATATACAATGTTTTTCATTTGTCACTTGCTAATTAATTTGTATATTAAAAAATTATCTAAACGTAATGAAGGATATTTTTAATCTTTCCCAAATACTAAATGTATGTATGTTTTCAGCAATTTTCAGTGCATGTCTGTTAAATAAACTAATGTAAAAAAATAATATTCCAATCATTTATGATGATTAATAAAAAAGTTTTAATGTTCTCCTTATAAATTTTTTGACATTTTTATTCTACATATAAATCATTATAATTTAAATGATAATGATTGAAATAAGTAGATCTGTACAATCATGTCTCTGTCTAAAAATATCTGTATCTTTTCAACAATTGTAAGAAAAAAAATTGAAAATTTTTTATATTGGGTTATAAATGATTTATAGCTAATTTCTTCTTTTTCGATGTAATTAATACTTGACAACTGATAAATTCAAACTTCAAAGAAACTATGTTTCATATACACCAATGTAATAGTGCACTTTTATGCATATGAAATCATTCATTTTCTTCTTGTCCTAACATTTTTTCTAACTTCAAACAGATTAGAGTTTATCACATTATTGTTACAGTTGCATCCTGTATATAAAAATAAAATTGACATTAAAGCAGAAATTAAAGAGCACATTATATCGTGACGTAAGTAAAGACGTAAGTAAGATAAAATTATCAACATGATAATTTTTCGAAATTGCTTCTTTCTCAAGTCGAAGGCGGGAAATACGCTTCGATGGCGTGACTAATCACGACATACGTGGCAATCCAATCACGCATGCACGTGTTAACCCGTCAATAACATCTCCATGTTGAAACAGAAATAATTTCCATTCATACGATAAAATAAAGTCATTAACTCCTACTACCACTATTTTTTATTTATTAAAGACCTCATGTTCATAAGAAAAAAAAATCTAATAACTGTATTTATTATATCATGTACAAATAATAAACGAACAGCCAATGCCTTCCATCATAGAAGGGAAATAGTGAATGAATGAAATAATTGTAGGAGTAATGGAGGTGTCAACCAACTGACATTATCACAAGAGTTTACTACTATTATAATTTATGTATAAAACTGAATATACAAAATCACTTCCTAAATGTTAAAATCGACTGAATATTAAAAAACAATATACATTATTTACGATGATTAAATTATGACAATTCAACCTCACGATAGGATGTCTTATATTTTGAAAGTGGTAACTATCGATACAACTTATCTATTTTCAGCACAAATATATCTAATCATAAAATATAATTAGTCAAATAAGAAATCGTATGTACTGAAAAAAACTTCTATCTTGCTGTTTTTTTTATTTTTTACATAATATTAATCCAACATTAATTTATTGAGATGATTTGTAAAAGCAGAAGAAAGCTAGATCATTAAATTCGCAGAATTATTTAAATATTATGTACATACGTAGTACTGAAAAATTAAACCTCGAAAAAGCTCATTTTCTTGTTATACATTTTATTATACATTATGGTTTCGACAAGATTAATAATCTTTGTTGTTAATTAGCTATTGCTAATTGAAAAATCACGTACATATGTTCATATCCGTTGAATTATAGAAGCAAGAATATTATTAGGAATACGAGTTAATTATAATTTATATTTAATCTTTCCTTGATCCATTTCTAAAAACATTTAAGTGAAAATAACAAATTAAAAATATTTAAGAAGTAATTATTTTATTATTCTTATGTGTATTAATTTCAAATATCTATAAGTGTAAAATTATGAATAAAATTAGCCATATCTTAAAAATATGTTACCAAATAAATTGTAGAATACATGGATATTTTTCTCACCTTTAAACGCACAAATTAAATTAATTAAATTAAACACACAAATTAATTAAATTAAATTAATTTTTATTATTTAATAAATTTACACTGAACTAATTTAACTGAACTAAAGTCATTTCACGAACTAATTAATAAATTAAATTAAATGTAGGAAAGTAGTAGATAATTTATATTAGTTTTAATACAGTGGTCACCAATGCAATGACTAATGTTTCTATTTTATTTTATTCTATTCTATTTCTATAAACATTTTATGAATTCCTATAAATATATATTCTATTGTATTTTTACAAATATTATAAATGATTAAAATAAAGCGAATATTAAAGTAAGATTGGCTTAAAAAGAATTTTAAGTAACACTTTTATTTTAAAATTAAATATTCTACCCACAAGCAAAACATGTTACAGTCAACATGTTAATAGAAAAGTAAGTTATCACATCACATCAAAGTAATGAACTTTTTCGAACAATTTTTGTAGTAAGTTACATAGTAAGTTACATATTAGAGTATTATTAGATATTAATATCAGTATTACAACTAAAAATATATAATATATATATTATATTATATCATAATAAATTATAATAATTTATCAATAAATTGATTCATTTTAGATTAAAATAAAAAACTGTACTTTTAACATTGTTACTTCAAAAATGTAAACTATTGGGACAAATATATATATATTAAAATTTTAATCATTATAACAACAATAGAAGAATATTTCTTGTTGATAAAATAAAATTAAGATTTATTAGTTAATCTAATAATCTCTTTATTAATTAATTTAAAATAATTGCATTGACAACAATTATAATGAATAACTCAGTTTGCACAAAGAAAAAAGAAATTTTAGCTTAATAACATATAATTGCTCATCATAAGTCAAAACTATATTCCATTGACCGACTTTAACTGTCTGAAAGTTGTTCTTTGATTTTTAGTGATTTATTCTAATTTTAGAAAAATATGGACATTAATGCAGGAAAAACAACTTTACAAAAGTCATGAGATATAAAATAAGAATTGAAATTTAATCTATACACGACACGGATAGAAATAACTGTTCATTTCGACTATAAAGAAAGTGCAATTACCTGTAAAATGTAATAGCCACATTACGTATGTATTCTTAGTAAATTTGATCGGTACAAAGATTATTAAAGTTACGCGCTAAAATACTTTATAATCATAGATTACGTTCACAATAAAAATTCTTTATTGAGATTCCTCTTTGCTTTTTAATTTTCCTTTTAATAGAATCTTACATATTTCTTTATAAGAATCATTCACCTCATGAAACGTTAAAATATACTAGTAACGAAGTTAAAAATAAATTTCATCATGAATTCACTTGCAAGAACTCATTACAATTATATCACGTTCTGCCGGTCATACTAGTATCGAGATCTGTAACCGGTAAATGATAGAAAGCTGACTTAGCAGAAACATCTTAATCCCGAATTAATTGGATGTCTCGATCCAGTTCGAAATAGGATTTTTAACTTGTGCCCCAATTTCTGAATTGATTCACTTCAAAAATGAAACAAAGTTACTCACGGACGAAAGCTTTTTCTAAAAGTCTTGTGAAACTACGAGTTCTTACCTCCCAAATTCCAGTCTTTTAATATGTTATCCTACCGAAATATCCTTGAAGCGGCAAAATATCCTTGAATTATTGGGCTCACCGGCACTCGGGAAAAGGAGAGGAAAGAACTGTGAAACGTTATCGATGCGAAGCGTAATAAAAGAATGGTATCGGCGGAATTTTGATAATACTCGAAGGTCGTTCGATCGGTCGTAGTTGAGCGAAGGGGTCAGTTGAAGACTGGGGCAAGGCTGGCGCGCGCGAGATGAATTCGCGGCAAGATCGAACCGACGTAAGATACGATCTACCGTAGCCTGAAGCCGAGTTAGGACTGTGGACTCTGACAGTCCACGAGCGAGAGAACGTAGTCAGCGAGCAGGGCTGCCAACTCTCCCGCTCGCTCTCTTGGCACGGTGGCCCCACCACGTATTCGTGATGCACACTTAGTAGAGATAGGTGTGTGCGATCTGTCTCTTAGGGAACCGGTGAAATCATTCTGAAGAACGCCAATCTTCTAGGTATGTCCTTTACGCATGTATGACGAAATCATAAATAACGAAATTATTTCCTATTTCTTTTATCCTTTTCTTTATTAGTCGGCGTTACGTAATTCGTTCTACATTTATTAATTGATATTTGTGAACAATTGCGAATGTTTCTATTTTTATGAAGATAAAAAAAGAAAATGGAATCTATGTAGAAAATTTATTTTATTTTTTATATAAGGATACTATTCATATATAAACATATTGTACTTCGAATATTTTATATATTGCTGCATTATTGTATTGGTACATTGTTACATTGTGTATGTGATGATATGTTAAATAATTACGAAATCTCATTTCCTGTTTCTTTTATTTCTCTATTAATTGACATTACATTTTCGTCCCGCTTTTATTAATTTATATTCGCAAGTAATTATTAGATTGTAAATATTTATATTTTTATGAAGATAATGAAAAAATGAAAAGGTAGAAAATTATTCTACTCACTGAGTGTTATAAGAGATACTTTCAATATTTTGTATATTTTTGCTTATTAAATGCATTGCTTGCTTTACGCGTGTAAAACATACTAAATAATTACGAAATCTTGTTCCTCATTTCTTTTATCCCTTTTCTCTATTAATCGTTTCTATTAATCCCGCTTTTATTAATATTTGTGAGTAATTACTAAATTATGGATATTTATGCAGATTATTTAAAAAATAGATAAAAGATTATTGTATTTATTAAATATTACAAGGAATATTATACTTTAAATATTTTAAATATTTATATCATATGAATTTTTCCATTTCCTTTATCCATATATAATGAAATACTAGTTAATCATTTGTTTCTCATTTCTTTTATCCTTTCTTCTATTAATCAATGTTACATAATTCATACGATTTCTCTCAATTGATATATATAACTGATTTATAACTATGATTATTTATGCAATTCTATATTTTGTGAAGATAATAAAAAAGGCTTTAAATAGAAAATTATTTTTCTTATTAAATATATGTCATAAAAAATATAATATATTTTTACATATTACGTGCATTATATTAATTTTTGCATTTTTAAATTCTTTATAAATATATAAAAATCTGCAATCTATTGATTGTTTCTTTAGTTTAGGAATTAGAATTTAAATGATATATCAGTTCCACAATTTAGCAATTTTAAAAAGGATTAGTAATACAATTCAATGGAAATAAAACCATATGAATATACTTTCTTAACTCAAATAATATTTATGAATAAATTGCGAATTTATATTTTTATGAAGATAATGAAGATAGAAAATTATGTCATCTATCAACAATTATAAGAAATATTATACTTTGAATATCTCATTTTATAAATACATAAAAATTTGCATTACTTATACATATATAATAAAAAGTAAAAGAACTCGAATAATTACAAATCTCAAATATTGATCTCGAAAATTCAAATGAAGGTAAGCGTGAGATTTACACATACCTGTAACTAATTATTCGACTAATCGATTATCTGGAACATGTTTAGTTATTCACTTACTATAAGCAATCTACGTTATGCGCGAAATTGAAATTACGCAATCTAAAATCACAGTGATTATAACATTGCAGTCATACAATTATATTTTATGTTAATGTTAGATGTAAATACAAACATTCTCTCATATATATATTATTGTATACAACAGTCTAAACATTATTCATGTTATTATTTATTGTTATTTATACGTTATTATTTATTCAATAAAATTTACGTTTAGAAAATTAGGCCAAGTATATTGATAATCACTTCATTAAAAAAGAACAGCTGAAAAAAAGTTTAAATAAAATTTCCAAAAGTATATGCAACGAATGTAAAATAAAATTTATATAGTTTTATAATAATATAGTCTTAAAATATAATTTATTTTATATAGTATTAATTTCTTAAATTTTATTGAAATTTAAAATAAAACTTAAGAAAATAACATCAATTTTTAGCCGATGTAAAATTAAAAAGCAATAATTTTATAATTGCAAAATGTGTAAATATGCTTATAAATGTGTAAATAAATATAATAGTAAAAATTTATATCTAAAAATTGTAAAACTTACAATATCATAATTGAGATAAATTTTAGACATAGAAACAAGTTGTCATTCACTAATTATTTAACTTTATATTAATTTTTGTTATAGAAATAGGTAATGAATATTTAATTGTCTTTTAGTTGAGTAAAAAATAAAATATTTCACTTTAATGTCGTATAATTAGCAGTTAAATTTGCAGTGAATATATTATTCACTTTAGAGCATTAAAATTTATGTAAAATTTATGTCATTATTTAACAATAAAATTACCGATGACTAAAATATAAAATTTATGTCAAAAAAATTAAAATGCAAAGAATATTCGTTTATAACAAAGAACATATATTTTTTATGAAAAATCAATCACCGCTGTAAATCTATAAAATTTCTCTGAAAAATTATGAATTGTTCATTTTAATCAGATTGATAAATCTATGATATGTATCAATATATATTATAATTTAAATTAATATATTTAACACTAGAATTACTATCTTACTTACTAGAATAGTTAAAATATAACAAAACAAAATATTAAATATTAGAGAATATTAAATTTATAAATTTAAATAATTAATGTAAATATATTAATGTTAATATATTTAATATAATTTATTAATATCAATAAATATATTATATATTAATATATTAATTTAATATATTAATATTAATATTATAATTATTTATATTATAATATATTAATATTAATGTATTAATTTAAACATATAAACTATTATATTAATACATACATATGACTTACTTTCGCGCTATAACTATAAGGTTACCAATCACCGAAATCGTAATAAAATTTCAAAGTATAATTAAGAGGAATATTTTACGTAGGGGGATTGCACAGCATCCTATTAGAAGTCGCATTCTCTACGAGTAAACTTCATAACATCTACTTAAGATCATACTAAAGATAAACTACGCGTACATAAAACATAATTCGCAACTAATGAATCGCAATAGAATGACCGATTAAAACGACTTTACGAGCGGAAATAGAAAATACATTAATTTTTCAGACTATCCTCGCTAATCTTGTTTCACAATGAGCGAGGTATTCAATTATCGATTATCACTTATTCGCGTCTCTATCATCTCGAACACTGGCGCAGCGAAGAGAATTCTCCGAGGTGGCTTCTGGTCTATGACTTATTGTTAGTCATATCGACCGACACTCGTCGTATATTTCCTGACCCAGAAAAAGATTTCTACAAGCGGAGAGTCGAGAAACAAGTAGTGAATCGAGTTGAGCTAAACGCCTAACATGTCTATTGCTTCACTGTTGATAAGCATACGGCTATTACAAATCGACGATTAGGATATTATTGCAAATCAAATGTTACATGGTCAGGGACCATTGCTGAATCCTTTTTATGGTCAACTTTTGCTTTGAATCTGAAAACTTAAAAAAGAATCGAAATTCTATATTAAAAATCTATCAATTATACATTGACATTAAATATTTTATCAATATTTATTTAGTTTTTAATATGTTATCTTGTACCGATAATAACATATGAATTATTTTTTCAGAGTATATTTCAGAATAAATATTAATATACATATATTTAATATATATAAAGATACTATTTGATATTTTCTAGAAATCCGTCTTTTTTTATTATATACTTATCTAATATACTTATCTTTATTACATAAAATAATGATATTGATAAAGTATATCAATATTATAGAGAAAAATAATATAAAACAAATTACACACTTTTGTTTATCTTAAACTATTGCGACCTATGAAAACATTCATAGATAGACTACGAAATTTTATGTATTTTTATAAGCATAATTAAAGAAATGGAACCTAAATAAGAATTCATTTCATTTATTATATATTACGATAAATAACTTTATTTCTGTATATATGTATTATACCTTCCAATTACACAGAAATTCACAATTTAATTAGATAAGTATCATACATTACCTATAAATAGAAATTTGGAAACAATTAAAACTCGCAAAACTATAATTTAGAATAAATCATCTGGTGATTGTGTAATTTCAGAGCTCTCATTATTTAAGATTCACAAAAAATTAACATTATGAGCAAATACCGTTTTGTGTTACCTTGGCATGTAAAGCGACACAGGTGTGAATGCGATGTATGTAATATCATTTCTTTTAGCAACCGTCTGACTTATAATTATTTTTAAGAGAAGAAAAATATAGCAAATATTTATTGGTATTTGCTTGTTAACTTAATTACTTAAAAAGGAAGTATAATATATATTATACTTAAAATAAGTATAAAAATATATTTAAAAATTACGGACATATGAAGTAATATATTACAACTTAGAGATCAAACTTTTACACCGTATTTGCTTTTATTTTAATTTTAGATGATATTTAATTGTCAAAATGGATACTAATTTAACGTATATACGTATATATATATATATATATATATATATATATATATATATATATATATATATATATATATATATATATAGTTTATATATGTATAAACAGTATTTTGAAAATATATTCTTCATAAATAAAAATCATGGAAAAATGTTAAGTTGTTTGAACATGTCAAACGATCATTATGATTTTATGAAGATTGGTTATAATACTTACAATTCTATTAAAGCTATGCATGGCAATAAGCATGAGTATAACAAAGTTAGTGGAAGAAACAATGATTGCAATTTATTACATTATGCCTCACATATATAATACTTCACTTTAGCTTCGTACTTTCTTCAAAATGTTTTTAAATTAACATTGTTTAAATACGCTGTGCTATTTTTCTTTGTAAAAAAGCACATTTATTAAATTATATTACTTTCCCAAAATTTTAAACTTAAATCAGTTTCTTCAAATTTTACTCGCTTACAATAATTGATATATAAGATCAATATATAAGGAATGCAAATTAATATATAGGGGATAATTTTATTACAATTTGTAATAAAATGTAATTTTATTACAAACTGTAAACTTTAAGAACTATTTTCCAAATAGCGTTAAAAGAGAAACTATACAAACGTAAGTTTCTACTTTCTTCCGCTTTCTTTTCCCATTCCTTTCTTTTTTCAGTTTCGATTCCTGAATACACGTACAGTTCGCGCATGTTAAGCAACATGTAATTACTAGATCCCCCCTACATATTAGACAACAAAGAAAGCGTTGTGAGCACACCTTTACACAATGTCTTAGAGAGAGAAACCACTTAGATAGAGCTGCAGTAACTCTATAACATAAGCGTGCCAGTTGGTGGCAAATTTGCGGATGCGTGCAATTGGCATTGCCTATGCCCTGCGTATACCTATATGTTGGCAATGGCAAACCGGCTGTCCAATCGGCAGCTATGAAGCAGTTAACTTAATATAGGCGCACTCGGAATGTGTGCCATCCACGACCTCGAGGCCTTCCCTAGGTCAGTGCTAATTCTTCAGAATCGACCACCTCTTCCGAATTTCCGGTCAACCTTCAAGACGTCGCGTCAACGACGCCGATCAAAAGCCATTATAATCATTCCCTCTATTTATCTTTCCCTTTCTCTCTTCTTTCTGTCTTTCATTTCTCTCTCCTCTCTGTTTCATTTCTCTTTAAGAGATACGAATAAATATATTTGACAGTAATTATAATTCGATGAACTTGTAGATTCTTGTTAATTGAAATCAGTCTTTAGTAGAACTTTCTCAATTCTCCATTTTTCTGATAAAACGAAATGAAAACTAGGGTGTAATAATGCAGCATGACTGATCTTGATTACTGATTCATTGTACAATGATGTAGCAAAATGCAGTAATTTACTGATTTCTAAATTAATATGATTAATTATGCAAATGTATAATGTACATAATACATACTTAAATTAGATATATATTAATACATTATATATGATATATATTGATACATTAATATATAATATATAATACATTACACATTAATATAAATATGTATTGTAGATATAAATTACAATATATACAATTGTAATAAAATAATATATTAATTATTGTATATAATATACAATATAATACATGTATTAAAACAATAAGATAATGGTGTGAAAAATATTTGTTCTCTGAAATATTAAATAAATTTTCAAATAATTACATCTAGAAAAATAATCGTATATCTGGAAATTTAAATATTATTTATGTGTACTTATATCATTGTAAATATTACTGTATATTTTAAATACGTCCTAGAAGATCTATTTTTAGAAGATCAATAAATTATTTAGTTGTTATTTATTAAAACATAGAAATACTATATCAATTATTCACATGATTCTTTATAATCAAAGTGAATAACAAAACATACAATTTCTTATTTCAGAAATTATTTTACACCTACATTTTAACGAATTATTTATTTTTTGATTTCCATTTCTAGTTCGTATTTTTGTCACAATCAATTCATATTCGTACGAAAGAATTATAATAATAATAATAACAATAATAATGTAATATACTGACATTATCAAATATGTATGACGCATTTTAGTTTCGGGAACAACGTCTCTTAGAAATGTATCAATCTTCAACGTATAAAAAATCGTGTTATTTGATTCGAAGAATATTTCGTATTTATTCACTTACTCTTGATATCGATGTTATCAGGCAATCGAAGAAATTTGCAGCAACGTGTTTGCAGTGCAGACAGTATCAGTAACTGAAGGACGTAGTTTCACTCAAAGATTTAGATAGTCACTAGTTAAATTCTAGAACAATTTTCGTATAAATTATTTCAATACTATATAAAATTGTATATATTATGTAGTAGTGCTAATTAGATTCAAATCAATTACTAATTAAATTTTTATGAAATTCTAAAACAATTTCATACAAATTTTTACTACTATTCAATAAAATTGTATGAACAGACATGTATAATGTTAACTTATTGTATTGTTTCATCGTTCTTCATTGAGAAGTTGATCTTTGATTGTTGTTTTTTACTGTTAGTTAAATTACATAAAAATAGATAAAATTATTTATTTTACGTTAATTAAATACATAGCACAAAAAAAATCAATTTAATTGAAATCTATACTTTTTTGATGAATAGAATAAAATGAATTAAATGCAGATTCATGTATATAAAATTCTAAAACTAATTCAATATGAATTTATACATTTCAAGAATATATATAAGTGATATCGTGATGCAATACTATCATACCTATCACAAAGCGTTTTCATTAAATCATCGTTTAAGTATAATTTTCTACGCTCAAATACTTCCAACACAATCATTTAATAAAATGCATGAGTTTCATGAAATTATCTTTTTGTTGTGAATTTTGTGCAACTCTCTATTTTATATGTAGATTTTTACTCTATGTATCTTTGTTGAATTTATATAAATATAATATTATATAAATATAATAAATTTTTCTGAAGTTATATCATCGCTTTTGGCTTGATGATTCATGAATCAATAAGTATTTCGACATGTTCAAACACTCTACTATGTCAACGAATTAAAATGTGATAACGAACCGATAATATTTCAGAAATATTTTAAAAATTACATTTACGACATAAAATTAGAAACATTATTGATATTTTAATATTGAAATTTGATTGTTTAATTTTCAAATGATAACAGTAATATCAAAACATATTAATTTATGTAGAATTAACTTACCTGATTTTTAAAATATTACACAATTTAGGCAAAGTCAATTATTCTTTATCACTTTTCGATCTTTAATTTATTAGCAGTACTTGTTTATCATTAGTTATACTTAACATTCTTATTGAAATTGTTTACTAATAAAATTAGACACCATAATACTATTACCTAATAAAAATATACAGTGATTATTGGAAGTATACGTACACTCAATGAAAAATTATTGATATTTTAAGCTGCTCTAATTTCAGAAAAAATCAATAATCCAACAGAGATCATTCTGAATTCGTTTTATTTTTATATCATTTTGGAAAGGATAAATGAAGATATTTTTTCTCGAAAATTTTGCAAATTCATCTCTATGAAAATATGAAAAAATTTATTTATAACTAAATCCATTACGATTTTTAAGATTAAAAATTAAGTATCTTCTTCATAACAATAACTTAAAATTTAATTTTTTTTACAAAATTATAAGAGTTTAAATTTTTAATTGAATGTGCGAATGCTTTCTGTACTCACGCTAAATAAAAAAATTTTTAAGTAATTATATATATATAATTATTTAAAAATTTTTTAATTTTTTTTAATATATATAATACTAATTTTTGTGCATAATCTATTTTATATATTTTAAGGCACATCTATATATTTTATGTTATTATGTATTGTTATATCAACAAAATTTATCTCATGGTTAACAATTAAGTAATTTTTCGTCTAAATTTTATATTCTGTTAAAGCTATCAATATAGGCATTTAAATTTAATCCAAACCTAATCCAAGCCTATATTGATAGCTTTAATTGATACAAATATATTCCAAATGTTAGAGATACAATATAGGATGACAAAAATATTTTTGTGAACATCTCGCAAACTAAAGCCAGATGGCAGTAATATTTATAGGGAAAAATTGTTCAGAATATTACGATATGTTCTTCACAACATATTTCAAGGTCATCAAAATCCGTAATATCGTTTGTTTTGTAAATATTTAAATAATACATACAAATTACTATTTTTAAATTAATATTTAATATAAATCTAATTCAAAATATGTAAATTTAATTATAGTCTATACATAATTTAATATAAAATCTAATTATTATTATATAATTATAATATGTATATAAAATTTTATATACAAATTACTCTTATCTTTTAAATAAAAATTAAATTTCAACTTTCTTCCCCTACAAAATTACACAAACTCAATTATTAAAGAATATTGTAATGTAAATCTACTCATTTCTACAAACATTTCTTATTCTACTAAAAATTTAATTCTTCTAAAAATTTATGTCAAAATTAAAGGTATAAACAGTCATCTGTATACAAATCATTATTAATCTTAACTACTGTTATTAATGCGAGTCAACCTTTACGTACTGCAATGAACAGGAATTACTCTTCAATTGCAGACACGTGTACCTTTTGGACATAAATATAAAACATTCCACGACAACTAATTTAATTATGCGAATGGCGAATTGAAAACGACTCGTATCGAATCACGTCGTCATGGAGATTAATATGTTAATTGAATTTTATTAATAGTGCACTCAGATGATACTCAGTGCATCTCTTGTTTTGGAGTCTACTTCAAACTTCTCAAAAGAGAAAACGAATCAAAGGGAAATCTAATCTATTATCGAAATTGCATTAGTTATCTATGGCGGCTGTTATAAACATATCTTGCAGAATACTTTATTGTAGACATGGTGAGCGGTAGAACTTTGAATTAAAAATTATACTATATATTTTAAATATACAGAATATTCAAAATCTAAGTAACAAAAAAAGTATATAGAAGATTAATAAACTGAGGAAAAAAGTCCTTTAGAGATTTGCTCTATGTTTTTTTTTTTTTTTTTACTTTATTTTAGAGAAAATTGCGGAAAAGGAAACAAAAGAATTTTCATTTTCTCATTTATTCAGTAAGTTTATTCAATGCTAATCAAAAAAGCAACTAAGTGACCACCAATTCTTAGCCCCATCAAACAACGAGAAAAAAGTTTAACTACAATCAAGATGGTTAATATTCGATGTAGTATTTGCATTATTGCAAGAAATTAGCATTTTGAATATATCTTCATTAAATGATATTATAAGATAATATGGATTATAAAATAAACAAATAACACAAATAAGTAATAAATAAGTGAAAAAAACGAAAATATTTATGTTTTTTTCGCAATTTTCTCCAAAATGGAACAAAACGAACAAATTTTTAAAGGAGTTTTTTTTAGTTTATCACGTTTATGGACATTATCGAAATTTTTACATTTAAATTTGAAATACTCTATATACTTCAATACTATTAGAACGACTAGAAAAAGGAAATAATAAGCAAGAAACGAATAAGAAATTTAAAAAGTAGTGAAAATAATGTGAAAAAAGGGAATAAGATTTATCGATGTTTTGTTCATTTTATGAAACAAACTTTTATAATATGTATATATATCGTACACTATAATAATTGTTAATAATAAGTATTTATACGCAAAAAATTGTTTTATTGTTTAAAATTATTAGATTAATAACAATATTATCAATATTATAGTAATAAATAAATAAATTGTATATTTATTATTATTCTAATCATATTATCCTAATTATAATTGTAATTATCATTCTAATTATTGTTACACTATATTTTAATTTTAATTATATTTAATTATTCTAATATCTAATTAATAACATTTAATTATTTATAATTATATTATTCTAATAATTACTTGTCCGAATATTATTGTTATCATCAGTAAATACACATATATCATCAATAAATATATCTATATTTTGAATTTTAATAGAAAAGAAAAATACAGATTTAAAAAAGTAATGCAAACATATTTTGACACTTTATTAATAATAATTTCTACTTTTACTCTTTATATCATCGAATTTTGAATGATAATAATTAAATATATCTCCTTACAATTAGAATGTAAATTATTGTATTTAATATAAGAAGCAATATTATTTATCTAACAATAGTTTTCCACGTGGATGTCGTAAGATGAGAACATTTCACTTATCGTTAATATAAAGATTTCAAGGATTTCGACTTTTGCCTTACACATTTCGCGCGACGTATTTTATCAAATTAAGCAAAAAGTACTGTTTATATATACCTATGTGAGTAAATATACACAGAATTACAATTTTTTAAAAATTTTTTATGTTCAACATTAACTACTCAAATAGATATATTTGAAATTAGAAACATGTACAATATTCTAGAATCACACATGTTCTACTCATTAAAATCATAATAATAATATTAAAAATACGAAAAGTAAATCTGTCTATAAAATGAGGGTTTATTATGAAAGTTTATTTCACGAAAAAGAGGAAAATAAATATTATAATCTTCATCAATGTTTATCAAAAAATTATGAAATTATTAAAATTATAAAAGTACTTTCATACATAAGATTATTAATTGATAAAAAATATAATTTGTGGACGGAAAGAGAGCATAATAATTAAAAGAGATGATTTTTGTAATTTGTTTTTTTCATAACATGAGAATTAATAACACAATAATATTCACCGTTTAATTATTATGATAATGAAAGATTTTTTTTAAACTTCTTATTACAAAGCCATGATCATTCTGATTTGATTTATTCTTCAAGAAAAAATTCTTAATTTTATTGATAAAGATACAAAACAAAATTTAAACGAATGGTACAAAGAATATCAAAGCTTTTTCTATTTTAAATTTTGAACTAAAATCAATATCTTATTGTCTACTTTGTAAGTCAATATGTTACAAAGAAAAATATATATGTACATAGTTATAAAGAAAAATTTTCTTTCAGATATAACCTTCAAATTGATTTTAATATCGATTTACAAAATAATGGAAGTATGTACAGTTCGATAAAATGGTCCACGCGAATGTATTATATTACGCCAACGTAATAAACGGTGTTAACGCGAGAATGTTGAGTTAATGGACCAACTTCCCGGACACGACGAGTTTCAACGGCCGTAGCGAATCCTCTGGCAATGACATTGCCATCTGTCACGTCGTTGATGTCGAACAATTTTTCGGTATCATCTTGCAACATAGTTTCGATATGTTAATATAATTGGCAATTGAAAAGTTGGTAGTTGCAACATTAGTTACAACAACAGTTAATAACTGAAAGGAAATTGACAAAACATATAAACCACAATTCTCTATCAAAGATGGCATATAATTAAAAAATAGAAAAAAAAACTCTGATACTAAAATTAATGAAATCAGAGAATTTATAGCCAGATTTGTTAGGTTGAAAACTATCCATTACAAATCCGAATGACTGACATGACTAGATATAATATGAAACCCGGAATATGAATCAATGTGTCAATTTTCGAACAAACATAATATAGAAATAATAAATCTCACATGATAGTAGAGGGATAAAGGAAATAATCCTTTCTCTTACTCACTACGTTAGGTTACCTGGCACTTATATTTAAGAATGTATTTGTATTATTATATTTAAAAATGTATGAGAAACAATCAATCAGAGCCCTATTTCTTTCAATTCTTTTCATTTCTGTATAGTACATATGTTATGACAATATTTACGAACCAACAAATATTAATACAACAGAAAAAGCAAAAAGAAAATCGTATAGCATCATCTAAATCATAAATAGTCTAAATCTAACTACTTTTGAAGCAATAAATAAATTTTGCAACACCAAAATAGCTCCGTCAACAATCATATTGAATAATGTACAAAATACGGTTAATATAATATAAGAATAAGACAAAGATAATTTTAGTACAAGACTATTTTTAGTACAACTATAACTCAATATATTTCATATCTCGAGAATAAATAAAATAATGAAAAATTATTTATTTACATTGCACAATACCTTTAAAAATATACAACTATTATTTGAAACATTTTTTTATATAACAAATGGTTTACAAATAATTAGCAGAGTTAGATGACCCATTCTGTACGCTTCCTATCTTAAAAGAGATCAGTTAAGTTATTAATTCAAAATAAGTATTATGGTAGTTCTAAGTTAATCCCTAAGATTAAATCCAATTGCAACTATGAAAATTAAAAAAAAAAATAAGTGAAATTTATTTATAATTGTTTATAAAAAATCGTAATAAATCTTTTAGTTGAGAAATATATTTAACACAATAAGTCGCAGTCTTAGCCGGTTGGATGATAATTAGGATGATTAGAATGATTTGCAGTAATCGATCTATTCACAAGACAAATAGTAAAAGAGCATTAAATATAACATTTATTAACTTTTGTGCATCATATGATTACAAAAATTATACTGAACGTACATTAAATGATATTATTCGCTATAACTTATAATTTTATAGATTTATTCTACACAATTTTACAAAATATTTGCAATTATACTACGCACAAAACAATTTGACTATATAAATAATTTTTCAATTACTGATTTGTTAAAACAGTTTAACTTTGTTCTAAAGTAATTTATACAATTAGACATCTTAAAATTTTCTTATTTCAAAAATCAAATATTTAAGAAATTTTTAAACATTTACAAGGAAAATATTGTATAATAATTATTGCATTAAAATTAAATTATTTACAAGTTATTTACAAAAATTTAATTCTTGAAAGCTATGCAAAATTAAGAAGCGAATAGAAGAATAATTACTAACAAAGAGTGTCTCACTTAAAACGAATATCTAAGTTTCGGGAAATATTTAAAATCAAAGAATTATATATGATATATACATATCCAATAAAAAATATTCGTTATAATATTTAATTTAATTTAGATTCCATTTTTTTTAATTTCATTCATGAAAATTTAAATCTACATAATGTTAATATCCGCAATCTAGTAAAAAAAAATGAATAATTATAAAAAACGGTATAATGATTTCAAAGAATAAATTTGATTGTGGTAAGAAAAAATACCTTAAAAGTGTTTTAAATATTACTTCAAAGTTATTACATCATAGTTTTTATCAAAACAAGTTCAGTAACGTGGTCATCATGACTGCGAAATGACTTTAAAGAAAAATAATATAAAAATAATAAAAATGGAAACTCACTTTTTACATTAAGAAGCGTGTAATTTATTATAATGAAACTCATTGTAAAAGTTGTTTATTTCTTAAGATCTATTATAATGTAATATGAAAATTTTTTCATATAATAATTCAAAAAGTTAAATATTTAGAAAAATGATGATCTTGATTTGATTAAAGATTCCTTAAAAGTTGATAACAAATATATTGATAACAAACATCGTTATGGAAAAACGAAAAGAAACTTATTTATGATGAAGCCATGTATTTTTCTGCAAGTTCAATCTAATTTATTATTTTTACATCCATATATGTATATTCATGTGTCCTCTTCAAAGTTATCTCAAAGTATCATATATCGTTCAATCCATTTTAATATCCACATCATATTTTTAAAAATGTCAATCTTTATAAACTGAAGTTATTTAAAATCCTAATCATCCCTTTTTCTTAGAGTGGCGAAAATAATTTATAATTTACATACTAGATTTAAGTAAAATATTCTATATATCAAATGTATTGCTGTTATCATCTTCACAATTTGGAAAAAAGGTGTGAAACATTCAAATTAAACTAAAGATAATATTTGTACTCATAGGACATTCTTATGTTATAAGTAATAACTGTAAAAAATAAAAACAAAAAAGTAAATTAAATAAAAAGGAATCATAAATAAGAGAGAAATTTCAAGAATTATAAATAAATTATAAAATGACGTCAATTAATATTGTGAGATCTTTGTATCTTGTTTTTCTTTGTTATTCTTAGTATTTAATAATCCTTCTCTTTCTTTCTTGCTGATAATCCTTCATCATTTCTTCAAAAAATTTTTAAATAATTACTTACTACTTACTAACTTCATATTTTTAAAAAATTAAACAACTTCTAAAAAAAATTTCTTCCCTTCTAAATATTTTTTTCATTTCTGAATTATTTTAATCATTTTAAATGCAAAATGTTTCCGTGACTTTTGCAGATTATTTGTAGCAAATATTCTGCACTTAACCCTTAATACAAACTAAATTAAACCGGTTAAAAGTTAGTCGATTAAAACGATTATTTATTCTTTGATACGTTTACTGGTCAAATTAATTTGAATTATCTTTATGTTGTGATACAGATTTACAAGATGTTTACCATATAAGATTACAGGAAATGGATAAGTTGGCCTACTTTGTAGCGATATTCAGGGAGAAACGGAGTTTGAAAAGAATGTGTAATGACAGTTGATTGAAATTGATCTGACATTAAACGGAATCTTTGGTAAAACTTGTTATGTTAGATTAAGCTGAGTTAGATCAAGTTAGAATTATGGATATTGTTAACTAACGAGAATATTGACTTTAGCTATATCTGTTCTAGAAACGATGATTTGCGAGTAAACACTCGGACATATCTATCAATAAAAAATACAAGCGGTATTACACTTGTGTTGTAAAGTGATCCACCGTTCCTGCGACCACTGTCTGAGACCAGGTGTTTGTAAGTAATCCATTCTTAAACAAAAATACATAATTCAAGCATTCGACGTTCAAGACAGACAAATCGAAGTTGTTATGTGATTGGACATGATATTTATTATCTTGGTTAATTAATATATTATTAATTATCATAGTAGTGATATAATAAACGCTTATTTTCAGGAACACTGTAATTTTGCACTTCATTTTTTTTTCGTCGTGTTAAATATACGCGTTTCTTTACAAGTATAAATATAAATTGTGTTATCTGATAAGAATTCTCAAGATATCATGTACAGACCAAATAAAAATCTTTTCCTACTTGCCGCATTCATAAAATGAAAAAATGCTAAGGATGATTATGCTTTATCGAAAAGATAGTTCTGAGAATAATCTATTTCAACGAACTATTCTTTAATGTAATGCGCTGTATAACGCAATCTTGATAATATATGTACATCAGAGCTATTTTTAATTTGCATTTTTCATATGAATTTCAAATATTTGTTAACTTTGACTCCTACGATGGTTGTCAATAATCGGCGTTTCTATTCCTATAAATATTTTAGAATGATTAAAATAGAATACTGTTAACAAAAAATTCTAAATAACACGAATAACTAGATAATACCCTAAAATAAAAAATTACTTAATTATCTTCATTAAACTTTTATTGTAATATTCTCCAAAAATTAAATGTTTTATCCTATAAGCAAAATATATAAATTTCGTGCGATAATAAATATGTTAAAAATCTAGGCCACTGAAAAATATTTATGTAAAAGTAGTAGCGTATTTATTAAATATAAATATCTATAGATGAAAATTTAAACCTATTTAATTTACTTCAATTTATATTTAATTAAAACAATTTAAAATAGTTTTCATATCTCATATTCTGTTGCAAAAATATACTCAGTAAATAGAAATATTCACTATATACATATTATACTGTACAATACAATATATAATACATAATATAGATCAGTAAGTAAAATCTATCATGTTAATTTCATCACTCATTGAAATCAAATCATGGATCAAATATAAAATAAATCTAAACCGGACGTTGTGCCACTTGTTCTGAAATACCGATCGTGCAACGATATTATTATCCCATCTATGAATATAAAACGATTAGAGTCACCTGATTGTCACGCCGGGATACGTCACCAAATAAAATCCGTTGTCGGTGCGCCATCTAGATGTCCCGTACTTGAAGCCTTGGTCGACGTGATTTTAAACGAGAACGTAAATTTGATGTTGTGGTCCTGGATCGCCTGTCAATATCTTCCGTAGAAGACAGACATATTTATGAATACGTTTCGTTATGCGCAACGGTGGAGGAAAACGCTTGATCTTCACGTCGAAGAGCTTTAACTTATAATATTAAATTCAACCGGTCGCCAAAATATATGTCACTTCAAACTATAACGCGTGGCGCGTAAATTGAATGAGAAAATTAGAAGTTTAATAAGCACTTTGCAGTCAATTAATAAAAACTGAAAAACTTGAATAAAATAAAGAAACGATGCGCCTTTATTGGCGGTTGAATACTGACTTTTTGATTAACTGACTTTTATATATAGTTGGAGGAAAAGTAAAATAACGATATGACTCCGTTAGCGGTTCAATAATGACTTTTTTTATTATAGGCTCTGCCTGCTCTTTTATACATCTGTTTCAGCTGGTGGGAGCAATCTATTGTTTTAAATTCTTTCGGAGTTAGCGAAGCCGGATGTGATAGGTAATCGGTGTTCTCATAGTTTTGAATTCTTTTGGAGTTAGCGAATAATCATCGGATACGGTAGATAATCGATGTTATGGTTTTGAATTCTTTTGGAGTTAGCGAAGTTTTGTCTCGTTGCTATCCGGAGATGGTTGACAATTGGCCTGGTCACATGATCCTCTTACCATTTTTGTATCACGTCCTGTCATATCGACTTAGGCAAGTATTGCACTACAGCGCTATTGGCAATAAAAATTAATCAAAAAATACAGATAATGTTGCCGTTTTCTCATCGAAAATTGCGTATTTTTTTAATTGAATCCGGAGACACTATTTCGAACAAACATACATATGTATGTACATACAATAATAAATCGTAATAAATAAATGCAAATTTATTAGACATTATTTATGAAGCTTTATCATCATATAGTGTGATTTTTCACAAAAGTGCATTGTTTTTTAATGGATCTCTACAATTTTGTTTTCTACGTTTGAATTTCTTCTACGCGCTACTCTGAATAAAAAATAATTAGAACATAATACCGAAAAGAAATTAATATTTCTTGAAATACTTCAAATTTTATACAGGATGCTTTAAATAAAAACATATCTGCTGTATTTTTATTTTTAAGAAGAAAATGTTCAAAATAACGTTGCACTATTTTAAGGCGCACATTCGTTAAAAATGGAAAGAATTTTTTTCAAAGTCATTTTTACAACATTTCAAAGCGAAAGTAATTGAACTCTAATATTTTTGTTGATATTCTTATGAAACATAAAAATTAAATTCCAAGAATTCCGAGAATTCGAGTCGGATACTCGAAATTTCCGATTTTTCGCAAATCTGTATTTCTGAGAATTCGATCTGATCCGACCCTAAAATCCTCTCGTTTCTCAAACAACAAATATAAAAACCGTTGTCGTTGTTTGTTATGAAAAACATTTCTCTTTTCCTCTGTCACGATTTTCTGAATACTTACGATTTACAAAGAGATTTATATATTACATATCTTAAGAAACGCGTGGAAAATTATATCAATCTCGAGATTAAAACGAGATCGGAGTCGAAGTCGCAGTGGAGGATCCCACGATACCTACCAATAAACTATCGTCTGTGGCTATTAATGCAATTAGAAAAATTGATCAGCGAATCGAGGAAAGTCATTACCGTGGTGTAATGGCATTATTAGAATGAATATCTCGACAACGATGTAAGATGACAATCGAAACAATCGTGGCAATCTGTCGTATCGAAAAAGAACGCAACGCGGAATCAAACACTTCGAAATCGAATTCGCATTGGCGTACGCAATGAGCTTGATATACCGCCATAGGTGACGGGAGTTGAATGGGGTACCGATTATATGATGAATTTTCGGAAACAGTTACGTCCAATTAAACATTTGGCAGCATCCGAGGGATCTCAATTTAAGAAGAATGCCACTGCATAATATTCGACTACTCATTGAAGAGAAATAGCTTCAGCAAGGGGGTAGAGCAGGGGAGGAATCGTTGACGCGCGCTCTGATAGATTTGTGGATGCGAGCTATTCCAATATTCGAACGCTATAACGATCAAAAATTTGGAATTGCTACTATTGATTGCAAAGAAGAATAAAACTATTAATCACGAGACTCATTTTGACATTGAATAGATATGTATGTTATATGTATATCGATTTTTTAATTAATATTAATATAATTCGATTTGATTTTTATTAAATTATATTATATTAATTATATCAAATTATATTAATATTATAGGTTAGCTTATACTAATATAATAGGTTAGCTTTATGGTTACATTATTTCTAATGAATATTTTTTCTTCTTTAATTATTAATAAACCTCAATTTTCAATATTTTGAAGATTATACTTGACGTATATATAAGATGGCTATTCATGTTGTAATGTTTACTTTTTAGTATTTACATATATATTTGCAATAAATTTTCATACACATTTTTGGATTGATTCCAATTTTTATTGATATAATCGTATTAATCTTCTTTGATTATAGTGTTATAATTATTATAGTTTTTAAATTGTAATACATCTCTTGTTTAATATCAAACTTTTAAACTTATCTTATTTTATTTCCCTCACTCTTAATTTTCTATGCATTTTACAATGAGATAAATTTAATCTGAAATGAACTATACATCTGTATCGCTCATATACATTTCCAATAAAGAGTCGATACTTCGTAAAATTTATATAAATTCTTTGAACATGATTGAGCTACACATATGTACTTCAATTCTTTTAACATCTCAACATTAAAACATATAATTCGAAGTTATTTGATTAAATTATTATCTCTGCAAACTGAATTTTCAACTACCTTCAATTATTATATTTTTATCAACCATTTGAGTTATGATGTTACGCTTTTAATAGGTGTTATAGGTGTTTTTTTTTTTAAGACTTTAAGGAATCGAAAGTTTACTGCGTAACAAAGAAACGGTTGTTCGCACAACGAATAGACACGCTTATATATACTATCACAGCGATTATAACGCTTCGAGACTATACACAGTCATAAATAACGAACAACTAATGCGGATTGGCTGTTAATCATGGAGTAGGACAAATCCATGTGTCTAAGCTCGGATTTCTTCTGACCCGATGTGCTCGTCGCATTTCATTTCCAATCGGATCTAATGTAATCGACATGACAATCGGAATCGTTATACTTATATTTTATAAGTTTCCGTAAATCGAATCTGCCGATTATTATCCGGTACCGGTATTAATACGAGTAATGCCGCGGCTCGTTGAAGATTTCGCAGAAAACGAACTGTCTCTTGAGTCAGATCCCGAGTACGATAATTTCGAAATTTCTAATTTTATCAGATTCCGAAACAGGGACAATCTAATTGCGCGGTCGGACAATTCTCTTGCTGCATAAGGTTCAGACTGCCTGTTCCCTCGAAAGTCTTGGGAAGTGACTGACTTTAACTGTCAAAAGACTTCAATCGATTCCACTTCGAAGAGGCTGTATGCTACACAGATAAATCTGATCGAGAAAATGATTTCTGACTTAAAAAATATCTATCTACATGTGCAGCTATTAGTACTGCCAGATAATGCTGCTAATAAGATATGTTGCCAATGATTCGATGTAGATACTTCGTGCATCAATTTGCAAAAAATTTATATCAATGAATTATATTAGTATTTTTTGACACGTTGAATGCCACGCTGATTTTGTATGGTTGGCCCAGGACGCCAACATGAATTTATTATTATACAATAGGGGAAATATTTGCAATAGATAAGTTAAGGCATATAATCATATTTAGTGAATTAATCTTACTGGGAATCACCGGTGATGGAATGCGCTTCTTCGATTTTCACTTATTTTTTACAATATTTTATTTTTACGATATAGTGAAATTGAGAGTTGTATTTCTTAAGTAGAAGCCCACAAAGAAAATTATAACATGAAATAGAAGAAATGGCAGAAAAAACCAGTATCATAGTCAATGGTCAGGACATGTATTACAGCATTCACTAAGAATAGGATAGACCGAACATTAAATGGAGCTTCGTATCTCAGGGCACAGATGAAGTATATGAATAGACCAAGCATCTTACGGTATTTTGTGGCCCATGACCTGAAATACCGACATAGTAAAAAATAACTGGATTTTAGCGCACTCTACGTTTAAACAACGGTGATTTGAGGAATTACATCAAGTAAAACGATCAAGATTGGTCAAGTCACAGTCGAGGTATATGAATAGACCTATTTGAAATTTAATTTCAGCTTTGCAGCGCGTCACTAGATCACAAAATAAAAAATTATTATCGCCAATTTAAAATATATTTGTACATAAATATAAAATTTTAATTGTCATTTGATAATTCGCCATTTTATATGAATTGATTTTACTTTTATATTTAATTCATAATAATTAAAATATAATTCTAGTATTTTTTATAAGAAATTATATATAATTACACTATTATATATTTTATAGAACTAGTCCTATACTTTTGACAATTTTCAAAATTTTCCGAAGTGATAATGCACCTGTACCATAGATTTCATCATCTGTCTAAATAAGTATATAATATTAAATAAATAAATGTAATAAAAATATAGCATATACTAACTTGTAAATGTTGACGAGTACTTATAATAATATAACAAAATGCCATACCACTTCAAACGTCATCATGTTTTTAATATTGTTTTAAAACTGTTTATATGATAAACAATAATAAAGCATTGAATCTTAATCATTTTGCTCGAAAAAGATTAAATCTGAACAAATTTTGATAAACAAAACATAAGAAGAATAAAGGTTAACTTGTATTATAACGAATATAATATACAATGTATTATATCAGTATGCAAATATTATTTTTAAAATTTTCAATAAATTAGCTATATCAAATAAAAAAAAAAAATACCAATTTGGGATGGAATATGTCCTTTTTTAGTTAATTTATAAATTAGTTCTGTATAATCCTCCTTCTCATTAATTAATTTCAACATTGGGATACTGCATCTATGATATATAGTATCGCTAATTAGGATATATCCTTTCTCCAATGAAGTATTATTAAAATATCTGATCCTTTTAATGCTAATTAAAATATAATAACATTGGATATTGGGTATTAGTCAATTATGCTATTGATTACATTCCTTGTTCCTTTAGAAATATTAACAGAAAATTTGAAGTTATGTATGCATTAAAAAAAAAAAAAATAGAAGATTTATAAAGAAAGATAAGCTCTTCTCGATTCCAAATTTAAAATTACTTAGAATATGGTTAATATCTATTAAAACACATATATTAAGAAAATATAATTATTCATATTTTTGAAAAAAAAGCACAAACTCTCGAGAAGAAAATATTGTGGTAATCTTTTATACAAAAAAATTATGAAACTATAGTCTAATAGCAGAAAAAATTAAAAAGCATGCAAGAAAAAACTAATTTTAAAAAAACGTAGTAATAATTTAATTACATTTAATTTACATTAAAATTTAATTAAAATTAAATTACCTTGATGCGTGCACACGACCCATCTTTGCATAGTTGTCTTGTCTATTCGCGTTCTTGTTTAATTAATCCAGTCGTTCTTGTCTATTTAAGTAAGCGATAGACTATATGACTCAAAAATAATTGAAAAATATATAATCGTAAAGTATTTAACGTCAAACCAAGAATATGTTATTTTAATCAAGTTATAATTAATTTGAATGGAATTGCTAATTTGAGTAATAATTATTGATAATATGTTAAAATATAATGAAACTTAATCATTTATGTTATATAAAAATAATGCAATTATGCAAAAAAATAAATAATTTTATATTATAATAAACAACAAAAATTGCAAATCTTAACCAAGATCATTTTAAAGATATAAAATATACATAACTAAATCAAAGTTAAGCTGAAAGTTAAATTTACTACTTCCGGCGGATGTTTATAAAAAAATCAATTCATGATCATTTCAATAAACTTAAACAATTTAAATTTTAAAAATGTTTAAATTGTTAAATTGTTAAATTGTTAAATATTACAAACACGAATATTTCTTTTAAAACAAAACGTAATTTGGTTTATATAAATAACTGAAATATATAGTTTTTGGAAAAACTAAACAAATAGTGAGGAAATAGTGTAACGTCGCGAATAGCATTGGCAGTTAAAATATTATATCAACTTTAAACGTATTCTTTATTAACATTTGTAAATTTCCACCGAAGTCAACATTAAATTAGCCAATAATTAAACTCGGTATTTTAAAACACGAGACGCATTGTGAAATATATTTTTATTATTAAGTATCTATGTTAAATTTTCTGTGGTCTTGCTTTTGCTACAGATAATATAAACACAGAGATACATATATATATATAAATAATCATAGAGACGTCATAGATATAATGGTATAAACACAGACAAATAAATAAAACATAGTATCATTTTTTCTATTTCTTTTATTAAAATTCGTTCAAGTTTCGTGATATTGTTTTGGAAAAATTAGTTATAATTTATGAAAATTTTGTTTCATCAATGATTACAGCGGAAAGTGAGTTATTTTTTAATTAATGTAGGAGAGGTCACTGTCTAGATGACAGTATCCTCTAGGTGGGTACGGATGTAGAATGCAACTGATAGTGTGGTGTGCGTGTGTCTTGAAGACTGTCGCGTGAGGAGTGCGTGCGAGTGGAGAATAGAACAGCGTAGCATGGGAAAAACAAAAGAGCGTAGTGTCGAGCAGGAGCGTCGTGCAGAGAAAAAGAGGATAGCGTCGAGTAAAGAGCGTGGCGTCATAGCGTATTCGTAAAATTAAATAATACTTCTGTAATTAAATAATATCCTTTTTGTTGCCTACCAAACATTCCTACATTAATAAAAGTTGAATTGTTTTCAAATGTTTAATAAACACTCAAAAAGAAAACATTTTAAAAATAAGGAAATTTGTATTATTTATTTATTTATTATACTGTTCTATAAAAAATAAATAAATTTATATTTCAAAAAAAAGGAAAATAAAAAATTTTGTTGAAAATAATAACGAAAGAAGTTGAAAAGAAGTAAAAATAATTGTTTATTAAAAATCCTTTTCCCGATTTTAAATTTAAAATATTATATTTTTTATATTTTCGTTTCCTAACGAATAAAACAGCATTAGACAAAATCCTATTAGAATGCACTTTAGCAAGTATGTTTTGAATAGGAAATCCAAAATCTATGTCCCTTTATTATATTAATACTTTGGAATTCGTCACGGTATGAGCCGTCTTCAAGTTAGAAAGTACCAAAGTACAAATTAGAGAAAAATATACGTATTTTTACATCAAAAAGCTACCGCGTAAAAAATCTATCGTTCTAATAATGTTCTGTGAAATTGTAAAATATAAAGTGAGTCTTGATCTGCTATCCCTACATTTAATCTTGATCTGCAAAAATATAATTTGTACCACATAATGTGCCCCTTTATACTAAATTTAGTAAATACATTCAACATAGATCGATTTTGCGAGATATATAAAGAGATATATTCCGTAGATATGTTTATATTTTTCATTAAATCGTCATGAAATATTAAAGATTTATATTTAATAAATAACAAAGTTTTGTTATTAATATTGATAGACAAAATAGTTTATAGAAAAATTTCAAATAATATTTTAATTAATAAGCGTAATTTTTAACTAATGAATTATAAAATTTGTTATTCGTCATAACCCATGTACTGCATTGCATAATTATAATAAAATTGTTAAAAATTTAACATAAATTTGATAATTTAATATTAATAATAACTTAAAATAGTTAAAAATTGTTTTAAGAATCATTAATAAAATATAAATCATTTGTATGATTTAACCTAACACCATGTGTTAATAATTTAAAAATTTTAATTTACTACATATTTAAAAGTTGTGTAAATTCGTAAAACATGGATAGAGCTCTTTCTGATATATGTAGTGAGATGATTTCGATTAGTTACTAGTTTCACATTTCATTTTTGACAACACTGTAATGTGTTTCAAAAATCATATTCCTGACGCACTACTTGATCAATCTCGATCGTTTTACTTGATGTAATTCCCCAATTTACCACTTTTTAAACGTAGTATCACGCCAGGGATTTCTTCAGCGCAAAAAATAAAAATGTCGCTGAGTGCACCTTCTATATGTCCCGGCATCGAAAACTGTTCTTACAGCTCTACGACCGTTTGCGCGCGTGATTTAAATGGTGCTTTAAATAATTTAGAAATGAAATGTCTTTAATTTGAATGTCTTTATATTAAAATGTCTTTATGGTCCTGTTGATCGCCAGTCAACGTTTCCCGTGGGAAACGGACAATAAATATTAATTGATGCATAACGGTTCTTAACGCTTTTATACGCGCAAACTGCGTGACAAATGAGAGTAGAACTTTTCTCGATATTTAATGAACGTAAACTTTGAAAAATAACGTTCGAAACTTTTAACTTGCCCGGGGTAGGAGACGTTTAACGAAATAAATGTGCTAGATGTTTTCTCGTCAAAGACTTCAAAGAAACTTTTTTATTCAGGGCTCGGCAACAGCTTTTATAACGTCGGATCTCTATTGTTCTTTATCGGTTGGTTTATTATTTAGAATTCCTTTATGGTGATATAGGATTTATCTAGTTATAACTGGTTCGGCCGGAAGTCGTGGAGATAACTAACCTGTTCACAGTAGAGTGCGCTAAAAAACCAGTGTGGGCCGCTTATCTCCACATATCCGATTTGGACCAGTTAAAGCATCACGCCACATCAAAAGAATTCGAAACAATGAGCAATCCGATAAAAGAACAATACGAAATTATAAAAGACACCTCAGAGCCCTCAATAAAAAGATTACTAATCCAGACATCAAGCAAGCATTCATTCATTTCAAAGTTCCTTATATTTCTCTCTTCCATCCGTAGTTGAAGTGTTAACGCGTAAAGTTCAATTTAAAAGTATTAAGAAGTGTCAAGACATTATATTTGATTTTTATTAATATTTAAATTTACAATAAATCATCGTTTCGGAACGCCTCATTTCGTAGAATACTACATTTCGGGTTCCTCGCGCGAGTTTAAGTGATTCTAAGACATTTATAATATTCATGTGTTAGCTTCAATTACGGTACATTGTCACGTAGTTCACGTGCGGTTCAAAACGCGTTTAAATCCGTTGCATACTTATAAATTTTGTCCGTTTCCTACGGGAAACGTCGACTGATGATCACAGGACCAAGCGAATATTTATCCTCGTTTAAATTTGCCGCGTGAACGTTTAAATTTGCTGCGTGAACGTTTAAAATTGATCGAAGAGTGTCGAGAGAAGAGCCTTCGATCAAGGGAGACATAAAAGGCGCATCGGGCAGCATTTTTAATTTTTTTCGGTGACGCAACTCTCGGCGAGACAAGTGATTTTTTACTATGTCGGTATTTCAGATCTCCAGTCAGATCTCCAGTCACGAAAAACCGTAAGGTGCAAGATAAGATTCATATACCACGTCTGTAAAAAAAATCATGGGTTTTCTAGCACACTCTATGTTTGAAGAACAATATGTTGGAAGACTACATCAAATAAAACGATCCAAGTCACAGACGAAATGTATGATATGATATTCATATATGTACCTGTGATCAAGTAGTGGAAATAACAGACACGCTGTTTGAAATCATTAACTGAAGATAGCACCACAACCTCATCTGTTGTAGCGACCTACGATCCCTCGACTACGAGTTTCGAACACTCGACTTCCACAAGCCTCAAGTGGCTGCGCGCGTAGCGTCGAAGTCCTACCGATCTTCGGTGTTTAAGCAGCAGAGTGTGCGGAACCCTGCTAGGATGGGTTGTCAGACCAGCCTACTAAGTTTAGTTACAATAACAGGCGTCTGGGGTAAGAGTCGCTGCCATCAGCCCCCCACTGGATGAGTCTAGGCAGTGACTCCGAGACGAAACGCATCTGACTATGCCACTTACCTGTCTTCTCCACTCCTTACTCCTACTCCAGTTCCATCTCCTCTACGGTCCTTCTATCTCATTCCATCCTTTACCAATTACCATCCTAAGCACTATACTGTGTTTCGGTCAGACTTAGTAACATTGCAGCGCCAATGAAACGGTTGCAGTACGAAATTACAATATACAAATATAATCGATATAATTTGCTGTCGATCTATAATATTGAAATGTAACGTAGAAATATTAATTTTTTGCAGCAAATACCACAAGAAGAAACATCAAACAGAATTGTTAGATGAAGATTATATTCGATAGTTTTTATATCTATTTTTGCAACAAATACATCTATGATTTAAAAAAAACAGTGAGCATCATTTTAAAGAGTTATTACGCACAATCCAATCAATGTTGGTTAGAATTAAATATGTCTCACAAATGTATTTGAATACTAATTATAAAAAACTTTTCAACTTAATAGGTTACATGTGTTATAAACCTAATACGTTATATGTGTTATAAAATATTATGTTTCGTTGTGAGAACGAAATATATTATATATTAAATTTCAGAGCAATTTGAAAATTTATAGTTTCATATGTTCTTATACTAATCAAATCGCTTATCATATTCGCAATGGATTATCGTATTAGCATACTGTGATTTATTACAGGTCATGTTATATGGTTATAATTATTCTAAAGAATTATATTCTTCATATTATTTATTATTACTGCCTATTAATATTCTAATTTTGTTAATTGTTCATTATTATAGCTTATACCTCACTATTTTTCAAAAGCCTTTTGTTAACTAACCGTAGGTCTTATCTAGTTGGTTGCCGTAGATATTTCATAGCTGTATCCTGTATAAATTAAAAACAGAATTTTATCTTGTTTAAATTTTCAGATTTGTTTCAAACTTTATCAATATAATCACGACAGTCCTGTTTCCTTTATACACGATAAGAATAAAATTTTAAGATATTTTATATTAATGGATCTAAGCGTATATAGAGGGCATAGAAAATCAACTAAATTCTATCATGCGCGCTTGAGCCCTCACACTATCAAATTAATTCATGATGCAAACCTGTTGCACGAGAAGTTATTTTATTGCCGAAAATGGTGATTAAAATGTATCTCCCAGGTAACATTTATTAATTAAGATATTAAGACAATTATTTTCATTAATTATTTTCATCATTATATATTTACCATTCATGTTAACTTCGTTTAATTAACGTACGTTTATCTTCGATAATTTATTTAATATTATTATAAATTTATGAATAAAAATTATTTTTCTCTCTTTACTTATTTTTTTCGTTATTACATTTGCTAGTTGAATAATATTGCTTGTTTTATTACTATACAGTTTCTTTCGTACATTTGATTTCACACACATTATTGCATATTGCAATTAGAAATTTTGAAGCATTAAAAAAACATCATAATGTTTAATAACAAATTCTATGATTTTTTAAAATCATGAAATTAATATCGTACAGTATAATATAATATAATAAAAATAAATAATAATATAATGTATGAAGAAATAAATTCATACAATGTAATAATATAATATGAATAATAACATTTGTTTTATTTTAATGAAGACAGTTGTATTCTTTTCTTTATTCTTAATTTCTTTTTTTATTAGACAATTAATAACTTCTGCAATAATTTATATTATATTACTATGTTCGGAAAAGAATGTTATTAAGTTTGTTTATTGCATAACCTGTTTTTAATAAATAGTATTCATAAAGAAATCTTTAGATTTGTAATAAGTAGAGTCTGTAAAAAATGTTTTATTTTATTTAGGCTCATTTCAAAAATCAAATTCAAATACAAATTCAAATACAAATCAATAAAAAGAGAATAGATGTCTTTCTCATATTGAAAAGGATGTTTGAAGGATACAAGAATACATTCGTTTCATAGAATACTCACTGTCCTTTTATTAGACTTAAATACTTTTCTATCTAGGATTAGTGAAAGTTTTTAGATTTTTATTAAACAAGATTAAATCAGATTTTCAATTTCAAGTAGAATTCTTTTAAATTAAATTTATAACCAGATGAAACATATTTAAAATAAGTTAGATTTATGATTAGATAGAATATCTTTAATTTATTAAATAAGTAGATATAAAAGAATTGGCTGAAAAATATTGCTTAACCTAGTAATTATGCTTAATTTTTAAAACATTAAAGAGATAAACATTAAAGAGATAACATTAAGGAGATAAAGATAATTTTTTAGGAAACATATTTGATTCTTTTTTTCATGAAAAAAGTATAAAACATCCTATTATATAGAGATAATTAGATTTTTATATAAATTTATATTTTTAAAAATATGATTTAAAAAAAATAGCACTTTAGTTAAAAATTATATTACGTATTAAATATTATACAAAGCACTATATTTTAGATATAAAAAAATTATGTAAAATATTATGCCTACGCATTCTATGGAATTTCGTGTTTTAATATTCTCTAGAGATATATGAAAATACGCAATCCAATTATATTTTAAGATTTAATTTAACTTTTAATTTTAGGTTGATTTACCTTAAAGTTTCTTTATTGTTTATTTTACAGAACGATTAAAGGGTTGATTTGTTTTTTCAAAACAAATATAAAAAAAAAATATTTACTAATTTTGTATTCTTTGTTCTTTTAATTATTTATTCCTCTTATTTTTCTAATTTTTTTAATATAAAATTAATAAATTTTTGTGTTAAAGGAGAATGAATGAATGCACCAATATAAAAGAAACGTTAAAATTATTGTCGAATTGTTTTAATAAGAATTTTCATTGGAAATCAGAGAATTTTGTAGAAAAGATCTGTCATGAAACTGTCACTCAGTTTACCTGTATATTTACTTTATTTATGTGTAGGATAAAATCACCAATGGGATTCTCCACTAGACTTCTGTGACTTCTTAACTGTAGAACAGTTGTTCTACAATTTGACTTTATAAACTGTTGAACGTCTTAAAGGTACACATATTAGTGAATTGCATTGCAGAAAGTTTTTGAAAGGTTCTTACTTTATTATAAATATTATACCTTTAACATGCTAACCATACGTGGTTAGTCATTTTTTTAAATATATAAGGTGTGTCAGAATACCGTGTATAAACGGGCAAGGAGATTCTTTACAAAAAAAGTAAGGAGAAAATGTAGAAAATTTTTTATTTGAATTTCAAGGCTTCATTTTCGAGAAAATCGAGTTTGAAAATTTATCAGACTTGATTCTACACATGACAGAAAAGAATAATTAACAAGAAATTATTTTATATACGAAAACAAAATAAAAAATATGAAATGAAATGTTTTGTCCAAGAGAATTGAATTTGAAAATTTATCAAATATATGTGTATCAAGATAATTTTTAACAAAATATATTAATATATTATATATCGAAATATATAAGTCTATTTTCTTAAAAATAAAGCTTTAAATAAAAAAACTTTATTCTACATTTTTGATTTACTTTTATACGCGCGATAAATCTTTAATCTGTCATTGAATATCGTTTCTTAATATGAGAACGTTAGAGGCTCTTATTGTGAAATAGAATACATATAAAGTATCCAATTACATTTATTCTTTTAAACGAATTCCTAAAAGAATGGATAAAGAATGGATAGAATGAGACGAAGATTGGATGGTACTGGCAATTAAAGCAGTTCAAGAAGGTAAAGTCATAAAAAAGCGACAGAAAGAGATATTAGGTTGTACCATAAGTTTCTTCCGCGCCACGCTATGAGTGACTCTAAGTGGCTGTGTTAATTAAACATGCAGGCTTATTTCTTAGTCGTTTATGGCATCGGTTTCAGTCGTCCCAGAGCTCTTTCAAAGTACGTTTCGTTGGTGACAAAGTCTCTTTTAAAATTTTTTCTGCACCGTTCAATATGAAGAGCCAAAAGATGCATTTGCGGCATGTTATGCTTCATTGCTTTAAAAAAGGCAATAGTACAAAGGACACTGCAGACGAGATCTTCACCGTTTACGGGAATGGTACTACCACTATTAGGACCGTCCGCAATTGGTTTAAGAAATATAGAGCTGGCAATTTCGAGTTGAAAGATGAAGACCGCAGCGGCCGCCCAGCAACGACTGATACGGACATTATCAAGACTGTGCTCACTGAAAATCCACGATATAGTGTGCGTGAGATAGTGGATGCCACTAATATTCCCAAGACAACGGTACATAAGCATTTAATCAAGATAGGATATGCGAATCGATATGAAATTTGGGTTCCACACCTATTGACGGAGACCGGCCTTATGAACCGCGTGCGATTTGCTTCTCCAGCGACATGAAAGGGATCCTTTCTTAAAGAGGCTTGTCACTGGAGACGAGACTTGGATTTTATACCAAAATGTGCATCGAAAACGCACTTGGTCCAAGGAAAATAGACATTCAACTGTTGCGAAGCCTGGACTTCATCCGAAGAAGATTCTTCTGTGCATTTGGTGGGACTGGAAAGGTGTAGTGTACTACGAGCTCCTTCCTCAAGATGATACGATCAATGCTGACAAATATTGCAATCAACTGGATCAATTGAAAGCAGCCATAGCAGAAAAACGGCCAGAATTGGCGAACCGACGAGGCGTCGTTTTCCATCACGACAACGCAAGACCGCATGTTGCGTTAGCCGTAAGGCAAAAATTATTACAGTTTGATTGGGACGTTCTACCTCATCCTCCATACTCCCCAGACCTTGCTCCATCCGATTACTACTTGTTCCTCTTCTTAAAAAATTCTCTCCGCGGTAAATCTTTCAAATCCATAAGCGAAATAAAAACGCACCTAGATGAATATTTTACAAGTAAACTTAAACAATTTTGGAAAGAGGGCATAATAAGGCTTCCTGAGAGATGGAAGAAGGTTATAAAACAGAACGGTTCATATATAACATAATAAATCCATCTTAAACAAAAAATATCGTGTATTTATTTCGCATCAAAAAAAGGGAAGAAACTTATGGTACAACCTATTTTTAAATATTTAAAATAGGCAAGTTTTGGTATACTTCTGGAATAAAAAATTCCTTCACATATGATTCTACATCAAAAGGAATGAAAAATATAATAATCACTTTTCCAGAAAATGACGGAAAAATTATTAAAAATATAGGCGAAGGATATAACTATAATTGTAACTCATTGAACTTTAATTTTTTCATCATTCTTTTTTCAAATAATAGTTTATCCATAAAATAATCATTTAAAAACTGATTCATTTAGAATATGTTGAAACATATACGGAGTCGATGTTGGAATATAAACGAGAAGTCAAGACAAGGTTAAGATAATTAGACAAAGCACCACGAGGTGTCTAAATACAGACAAGTTAATACTCCAAGTTAGGTAAACGACATGCAAATATAAATATGCATGAAATAAATCCACTGGTTAGGCAGTTCAGTTCGGTTCCTGTCTACTGAAGCATAACAATAGTGAAGTCATTATCCCGGAAAAAGTACGAAGTGCTACCTGTCTATGAGTGAAACTATTCTTGTGCTACCACATCGATACTACCGCCGGTAATTCTATCAGAATATTATTTAGAACAATTTTTGTACATTATTATTTAATGAAAGCCAAAAAATAATTAATTTTAAAAAATTAATATATCATAGAAATCATCCAAGGAAGAATTCATAATTTTTTCATCATTTCCGAGAAAAGTGACTATTATTTTTTTTTTTTTCATTCTTTTGGTGTATGGAATTATGCTATGAAGAAATTCCGGATGCAAAAAAAGACTTTGTTGGATTTTCTGTTGAAAGTTTAGATGAACAAATGGGTAGGAGAAACTTACATCCCTAAAAAATGTTTAATTAAATTCTATATTCTCTTTTACGCGTGTCTAAATTTCATTGTCTTCAAAATTAACAAAGCAAATTTTCCAAGTTAATATTAAATTTTAACTGATTCTTTTTCTTTTAAAGATATTCAAACTAAAAAACTAAAAAAAAAAAAAATTAATCAATCTAAATGAAGTATAATATATACTATATATAACATATATGAAGTATTGCTTTATTTTTTCGTTAATCATTTTTTCAATTTCATGATTACAAATAGTTTTGTCATAGTAAATGGAATTGGCAGACGGTGTCCAAAGGAGTCAATAAAAACTAGAATCTCTTCATAGCTTTCTATCATTTTATTTATTAATAAATAAATATTTCTTCTAATTTTCTACAAATATGAATTAAATATTTTCTAATTTTTTTCAATATTCATAGATGATACAGAATAACATTAAAGAATAATACTATCTTCAAAGGGTCAAAAGGACTCTATTATTTCATTCATTAACATAATATTATTAACTTATTTCTTAATTAATAATTAACTTAATAATTTCAATCAATTTTTACATTTCGTATAAAATCAATAAATACTGTGCCTTAATACTTACAAAGGGGATTCTACGCACTTCTTTTTCCTGTAATCAAAATATGAGTAATACGAAATTTCTTGTTCAACGTATCCAACGATAAAATTTTTCATAAACACAAAATTACTAACGACATAGCCTCAACACTGTTTATTTTTCCATGCATCGTGAAAATTTTCCACGCAATCAGAAATGAAAATATGAAAATACAAACCTCGGTCATTCTCTCAAATCGAAAACGAAAATCGGGAATGGGCGCATTTAAAATTTCTCAGATGGATGTTGGGGTAAACCTTCTGACACAATGATAATTGCTGATATTACAAGGAGAGGAAGATTGGCACGTGTGGTACGGAGAATATGAGACATGGATGTTTAAGAGAGTTAGGTTGTCAGCCGAATAATTATGCAGAGTTAGATGTCAGGTTTTCGGAGCCCCTAATTTCCCTTCTTGGCCACTATTAATACAGGGTGACTTTCAGCTTATCAATCGAAAGCTTGTTAGATAAAGAAAAAATTGAGTGCAAATGTTTACGCAATTGATTCGAGGAATTGGTAAGGATTGTCGGGATATTTCGGAGATGAATTACTCAATCAGTGAATATTTTCTTTTTTCTTTTTTCTTTTCTCACCGCTGTTGACAGAGGGTAACTGGCTCTTTGTTTATGAAACGGTACATGCGATCGTGTAGAATTTCTTACGTTTTTCCCTTCGGCAGATACCGTATAATTTTCAATACTATCACATCGATGCTTTTATTATTTCTTGAGTAAAATTCTCTTTGATTGAAGGGCTTAATATAAAGTAAGTATACTTGTTTCCGGAAATGTAGTTATAATATAAAATATAAATATTTTTCCATCAAAATGTGATCAGATGATGCTAACTTTTATTTTTTAACTGTATCGTATGAATAGATTTTTTTATGAAGAAATAATAATTTTAGCGAGTCTAGCCATTATAAATGCATACGAATATTTTGAGATTATTAAAATATTTAGATAATTTGAATAATATTTAGATAATTTTAGAATAATTAGAATATTTCTATCAAGAAAATAGAATATTTTGAAAAAATAACAAAATAGGAAAAACAAAAAAAAATGAAAAATTTAGTTGAAAAAAGATTACGCACAGTAAATTGCTGATATTATAATGTAAAAATAATTTTTATAATGTAAAAATAAATGTAAAAAGATTCTAATTAGTATTGAAATATTGGAAATATTTAACTCAGTTGCTTAATAGTTACGTTCAGTTTGATAAAATTCTAAATTCTAAAATAATAATAAAATGATAAAAAGTGTGTCTAATTTTAATTTTAATTTATTTTATAATGGAATATTTAGAACATTGCTTTAATTACTGTAGTAATTGCACAGAAAAAAATGAAATTTCTAATCATTTTGTTCAATGTATTTTTCTTATTTCTTCTTATTTCTTGTTTCTTCTTTAATAAGAAAATTAGAAATAAAAGTATTGAATTTATTAAAAAATCAATTAAGTATCATTTTGTTAATTGAATTCTACAGCAGATATATTTTTACAGCAGGTATTCTCTTAATTTTAGCTTACTTTGATGTGGATTTTTAAAATAGAGCTAAGCAATTAATAGATTAATAAAATACGTATTTAACACGAATACGTTCACTGTTTCACTATCATTTTGCATCTTAATCTCACTCGTGTTTAGGATCTCTCTATCATTAAGTCGATATTTTTCATTTACACTTTATAAATTGAAATAGGTCATCTTACATGAATACGGTAATCAAGAAGAGAATGTAACAGAGGAAGTATCAAAGCCCAAGAGATATAAAGATTAAACTTCCTTTTACATACATTAACGTTTACTGGAAACCATATAAGTATATATTCTTTCAAAATTTACTAATTTTCATTTCTTTATTCATTTATGGCATTTATATTTATTACAAGGTATAATATACCATAAACTTGCTTCTTGGTACTTAATTTATACGATAAACATTCTTATTTTCATACTTATATTCTTATTATCATACTTTATATTCTTCCTTTCATGCTTGTGGAAAACTAATTCATGAGTTGCACACTAACGATATTTTTCATATTTGATCTCTTTCATTTATTTCTGCAGTGTTTCGTAGCTCTCGACAAATATTGTATCATTCGTTTTCTTCGTCGATAGGAATTCTTGAAAAATATCTCGAAGCAATCCGCAATATTTAAATCAGAAGCAACGTAAGTTTTTTACGATGGTAAAAACTTTTATTCTTTATACTAATTGTATCTTTAACAAACAACTTATTTATTTATTAGAATGAAATTTTTATAATTATTGAATTATTATATATAAAATGTTTTCACAAACGTGTAAAATTATTCAAAATTTGATTCAGAGTCCTGTTCAATAATATCTATTAATAGTTAATTTAAAACCTGAAACTAATCAAACATAACATAATTATTTTGTCAATTGTAAAAAAAGAGAAGAATATGCATTAAAGCCACGTATAAATCAATATTAAATTCGAAATTTCTAAATTTTCTTCTGATGTAGTAAAAACTGACTGTAACATTAATATTAATTTCTACAAATTTAAAATAAAAAATATATTAGAAATATATAAAGAAATTAAATTGAAATAAAAAAACTTATGAGCAATGATCTATTAAAGATTTCAATTGTTATAATTATAACTTTGTCTTATAATGGTCAAAATAAATTGAATATAGTAATTTTATACTAGTATAATTTTGTATCAGTATTATTAATTTATATTAGTATTTATGAATATATATTTCTATGAAAATATATTTCTGAATAATAAACTGGCTGAAAACGAAAAATTTTATAAATCTTAATCTTTTCAGTCCAGTTTTAAAACGTTCAAACGTTCTTCTTTGAAAATCCTGGACGATAAATATTCAAAATCTCAAATATTCAAAATGTTCCTAATATTGTTAAAATTGGTGATAATCGATATAGAATATATAGATAATAGAATCAATAAAAGGGAAGACGTTTCTTTATTTTATAATTGAATAATTTTCCGTTTTGTTCGTTCATTGGCAATATATGGCAATTATATCCATTGTATTAACATCGTTGATAATATATTTCACAATTCATTAAAACTCGATCTTTCTGGATTCCAGGTAATGGTCCCAGAATAAATGATAAAGTATATAACAAAGGTAACTCAACGAGAAGTTCTACGTGCAAAGAGAATCAAGATGAATGTAGAACACGTTCAAAAATGAAATAGATTTGGAAAATACAATTGAAAAGTTCGGATACAATAATTTATGAGTAATAAATATAAATAATTTATATAGTAATAAGTTTCGGAGAAAATAATATTATATAACTATAATAATATTAGTAATATTCATAATAGTAGACAATTGAACCAACATAACCACGCTAATTCAAAAGGGAAAGCACTCAGAGAGATATATGTGTCTAAAAGTCTTATAAGGCAATATATATATATGTACTTTTTAGACAATTATTTCCCTTGTCAGATATCAAAGTATGAGAATAACTTGAAGACATGGATTTGTCTATGTAACTATTATCTATATAATTATTAAATTTATTACCTCTTCTGGGTCTTCGTAGTTATGGAATCTGGGGAAAAGATGTGGATTTTGAAAGAGTTAAAAAATAAATTCTTTGAGCAAAAAATTTACGCAACTTGAATTCAATATAGAGAAAACATTATCAAATAGAAAAGCATCGCATAAAAGAGAAAATCAAAGGATAACACAAAACATGATTGTACATGAACATGAATATAGAAAAGCGGACCAAGAATGGTCAAAGTTAAAATAAGGAAATTCATTATTAAAGAAAATAAGAGAGAAGATGCAATGACAAATACAAAATTACGAAAATGAAGTGTCTGATGTTTAAATAGCACACAATGAGATATTTAATTGATCTAGATGTAATGTCACTCGATGGCATCATATAACTAGTCCGCTATGAATGTTCTGTTTTACATAAAATATATTGTTCCACAAATATTTATAGTTAATTTTTATATTGTTTTGAAGTTAAGATCTTCCTTTATGTATAATGGTATAATGGTAAAATTTTCAATTCCAATTACGTGCCATTCAGCGGCGCGACTTTTGGCCAATTATATTGATAGAATCTATGTGCAACGAAGTAGCGAACATGTGTTCGCTTGTAAAAATTGTGTTAACTCCGAACGAAGAGGAGAAGTAAGTATCAAAGTACAAGTATCTAATTATAGATTCAATAATGTAAAACTAAAATATAAATGTTTGTACCAGATTTCAAAAACAATTTATTGTCTGTGTCTAGCATTACAGAATACGGATATAAAGTCATTTTTCATAAAGACTATACTGTCATAAGACATAGCGATGGATCTGTAGCTATGAAAGCCGAGATGCGAGATGGACTTTACTTCTCGTCGATAGATGAGAATTCTAAATTTGCAGGATGACAATATGTACGGGCTAATACATAGAGGCAAATTATATCACATACAACAAATGCAAGAAGATAAAGTTTGAGCCATTATATGGTTTAAAGCAAGCGAGCAAAAAGTAGTATCAGGTATTAAATATTTGACAAGCACTAATTTTAGTGAAGCAGCTGCGAATTGTGTGTATGTAGACTCTGGTGTGAATAACGACGTCATGTAGACAACTTGTTAATCAGTTCCAAAAGTCTTAGTAAAAGAAAAATTTAAAAACAAGCTTAAAATAAAAGATTTAGCCGAAATTAAGGATTTTATCACTCTAGAAACCATTCATGTGAAATATCACTTTTAAAGAATGGAGATATGTAATATATTTAAATATACATGCGATGACAACAGTGGCGTTAAGCCAAGTTACCAAATATTAAGTACTTGAGATGCGTGAAAATATTAAATTTATATTAAAATGTATAGGCAAAGCATTGATTCAAGATTAAGGAGAAATATTAAAATTGGAGATAGTTGATACTCTTGGAGTCAATATACGAGATGTATTTTCGTTTTATTCGAATAGTCAATTTTTAGGTTCGATTTGTGTTAAATATATGGCAATTGTATATATTAAAACAACATATTATATTGATATTATCAATATAAATCATATCCATATGATATTAAAATCCATTGTGTATATTGTAAACCTCGATCTTTTGCAGAGTATTTCTCGCAAACTTTCAATATCTAGGTAGATAACGAATCAGTACATCTATATTTCCGAATACTACTATTCTTCTTCAGAAGAAATTCTTCTTCACAGCTTCGTATGTATAATTCAAAATCACCTATCTCGGGTGAGATCAAAGACGTATATTTTTCTAAATCTCGGCACAAAGTATGATAAAATTTTAAAAGAAAATGTGTCCTTGAATGACATCAAATTTTCCAGTTCATTAAAACTACGTCGAGTGTTAGAAAAGGCACGTAGCTGTCCGTGTCCAATTATTAACATCGTTGACGCATATCCCCAAGGATAATTAATTAAGGATTCTTTATATAAAGAACATAAAGAACATATTTTAAAAAGTATATTTTTAAATTTTGAATAATTTTAGAAATTATATTGTTAAATTCAAAATTTTCTTATAAAATTATTAAAATTTTATATATTACTATATTTTCAATTTCGTCAATATTAGTTATTATTTTACTCTTATTATTATTATTGACTTTTATTATTGACTTTAATTAACATCAACATCAAAAATATTAATTTTGTCAATATCTTTGAACTTAAATACATTTTTATTTTATTATTAATATAAATTTTCTCTTTATTTTTATTTCATTAATTCTTTTTTTTAGAAACTAGAGTTTTTTTAAAACTATGCTTGCGAAAAGACATATATGTTAAATTTGGAGAGTGAAATTTACAGATTTAAATGAGTAATCGATTGATCCTTAACGCTAGAACTATCGACTAAAGTATGAAACGTATACGAAAAAAATAGTATAAGAAATAAGAAAAAATTTATGATATAATAAAGAACACAGATTTAATATATTAAATTTTATTGATATATTAATAGATATATTATTGTAAATTTATGAAATTTCTGTGATAATAAAGTGATTATTTTATTTTTTATATGTCAATTTGTTAATGTTAATTTTCTATGTTTTCTTTTGGAATTACGTTTACTTAGAGAAAAATATTATTGGTTAATTGTATTTAATTTAAAATCAATATTTAATTTATAATTGATTAATTACATTTAATTTAAAATCTGCCAACTAATGGTAGTTACTTCAAATAAGTAAACTGCGAATTTTTATGCATTTTTATACATTTTTAAATTTTTACGAATAGAACTAAAGAAATGGAACTAAATAGAAATTTCTTTCATTAAATATTACAATAAATATTTCATTTTTAATATTCTACATATTTTTGCATATTATACGAATTGCATTTATTCATCTTCAAATTTTCCGTAAATATATAAAAGCTTGCAGTTTAGAAATACACTCATTTAATACTTTTGCAATGATACACCAATGAAATTCAAACAAATAGGAATATGAAATTTTCAAAACCTGAATATATAACTTCCAAATTACACTAATTTTCACTTTAATTATCAACTATTCTTCACGAAAAAAGAAGGAAGACAAAAACGCAAAATAAAGCTTAACAGAAAGATAAAAGGAAAGATAAAAGAAAGCTTAACAGAAAAAAACAACCAACAGTCAATTCCATGGATAGTTAAAATATTGCAACGTGCATCAATTCAGAGCGATCCCGACATCGCTCGTATTGAACTTGATCTCATTTCTCATAGCCCAATTAGCCCACATACATATATAATATATCCGCCCATGCCGTATGGGGTGGCTTTCACCCAGGAGTGTGCGCAGTAACAGGTAAACGCGCAGCCTCTGGGTTGGAGAAAAGACAGAGCAGAGAGGAGGTAGCCCCGTGAACCCGTGTGATGATGCATAAGGGTAGACGTGTCGTGACTCTCAATGCTGATACTTCGTCGGGTGCCGGTAACGGGCCACTTTTGACGTTCTCGTTTGCACAACGGCCATCCTCTTACTGCTGGTCACCTGGCCCGATTTTGCTCCTGCCATTCGTCCCTGGACTGAATCGATTAATAATTGCTGTTTAATCACTTTTCGGTAACTTTTTTCTCCAGCCGACAAGGGAAACGCTGGTTCGCGCCGAATCCGCCTCACGTCATCGTCGTCATCATCGTCGGCTTATCACCGCCACTGCCACTGTCGCCATCGCCACCGCCATCGTCACTGCTGCCGCCGCCGCCACTGCCGCATCCTCGGACATCCGTGGTCGAGGGAGTATATATTTAGAAAGGCAAACGGCGCTGGAGGGGGAACTGAGAATCTGGAGCACGAACAGGTGGTGCAGTATCAGTTGAACAATATCAGTTGGGGAAGAAGTAACAGGTATCGTATCACCGATATCACCTTCTTCTTCCTCTCTTCTTCTTCTTTTGCTTCCTTCTGTCTTCTGACCGTTTTCATTTTTTTCTTTTTTCTCTTAATTATTTCTTTTATCGATTCGTTTCGAATTCGTACATATTATGCATGTATAATATTCGTTTATAAATTTTTGGATAGAATTTCATTTACTTATAGGAGAAAAAGATTGTTATTTAATTATATTTATTCTGATTTAAAATCTACCAACTAATAACTGCTGATATTTTTATGAGCAATAAATATATAAAATAAAACTAATGCGATTAAAATGACTAATCTATAATTTTTCTAAATTTACAATGATGATATTTTTAGATATTTGAATAATTTTTAAATAAAACTTACATTCTTTATATTATAAACTTTCTCCTATTTCTTATATTTTGTTTTCGGAATCATGTCAAATTTTAAAAAAGTGCATGAACATCTGTAGTTTAACTACAAGTCTTAGAGAATACTTTTCATTCTGTCCATGTTAAACGCCATTTTGGAATTCGAATTAGTAATTTCAGTACTATCGTACTTGCACTTAAAAGTCTTAAAACTTTATATTTATAATAATATTCAATATTTATCATAAAATAAAATTTTTAAATTACGTATGTATTTTATAATACAATTATTAATATATTAACTTTACAAATTCTTTATTGCATGAATTATTATATTTTATTTTAAATATTTAGTATTTAAAATAAGTAATAAAATTTTTAAATACGTATATTCTATAATAATATACTACATGTATTTTATAATATTTTATAAATGTATAAAGTATTATTTAATTTTTTTAATTTGGCAACAAAGTAGTATACGTTCTAAGACTTTTGAAGTATATTTAAGTACTTACTTATCGCACTCATAATTAAAAGTAACTCGTAACACTTTTGAAATGCTCGCTAACAAGAGTTTCATTCTTTCTTCTTCGTTGCCATTCGGTAGTATGTATTTGCTATGCGAATCGTCTCGTTCCAAGAACATATATTTAATTTGCTGAAAGTTGGAAAATCAAAATAATAAAGCTACGAGAATTATCTGTTTGTTTTCAACAATTTTTTATCTGTTTGCTCGTCTGACATTTTGGTTAACTTCTAACTGACTTTTCCTTTTCAATTTAGATCATGGTTTTAAGAAATCTTTAATACGATCTTTTACCTTCAGTAATCGTGTAACATTTAATTTTAAACAATTTCAAATTAACTTTTTTGAATTTTCGAATCGATTTTTTGAATAAACTTCTATCTTTTGATGATTATGCACATGATTATGCACAATATTGTACAATTAATGAAATCTTTGTTAGGTACTGCTTTAGGATTACTGCTACAGGATATCCCACCTGTTTGCCATTTCAAATATCTCCGTTATTTTTGGAGATCTCAAAGAAATTTATTGAGTTATTTAATACAGAGGGAGCCATAACATTGCAGTAATAATTTTTCTGTAAATGGAGGGATGTCAGGAATTTCAAAATCACTTTCATTTCTTTAATTGGAATGATATATTTTTTCATCCATTGATTGATACAGCTCGACATTTTCTATAAAAAAAATATTGAACAAATGTATGTAAAACAAATGTATGTCAAAATGTATATAAAAAAATGTATATTAAAATGTATGTAAAAAAATTATTAGTAAAATTCATCGTATGAATGACGAGGTAAAACAGAGACAGTATTCTTATGTTTATAACTGTTTTTATTTTTTATGCATAGATTTTGTAAAATTAAGTTTTAAATATCTAATAATTTTTTTATATACATACATAGATTAATATAGGTTATACTACATCGATGAAAAAATATATCATTCCAATTAAAAAATAAAAGTGAAGATAATTTTTAAATCTCATCCTTCCATTTACAAAAAAATTATTATATGCTATGATTTCTTCTGCATTGACTAACTTTAGTTAATAACATTTTTTCATATTTCTAAAAGTATGAAAAAACAAAGATATTTGAGATGGTAAATTTAGATAGAATATCCTATGTATAACTGTAGTAATTCATGTATGTATGTAGATGTTTGTTTAGTACAAAGTGAAATACAGAGATAGAACAGACAACAGTAGTTAAACTCAGAAGACAGATAGATGTAGGTAATTATGAATTAGAGATGAAACGTTTACAAAAATTTAAAATATTTAACTATTTTGTACTTTACATTTTCTGTGTATAAGATTTGCAATAAATTGCAAATGATTATTTATGTAAAATTTAAATGTGAAAGTGTGGAAGTATGAAAATATCTATCAATTTAAAAGTGTATAAATACGAAATTATATAAAATATTCAGATATTATATAAAATTTATAATTATATATTATATAATTATAAATAATTATGTATAAAATATCTATTAATTTAAAAGTGACTAAATACAAAAATATATAAAATACCTATAATAAAGCATAATTATAATGCTTAATGAACAGAATAAATTTCTATTTAGATTCAATTTATTTAATTACATTGTTAAAACTCTGAAATTACATATTTCGTAAACTATAAATAAAATTAAGTTAAATTAAAGATTTCAAAATTAAGTAATTTAAAATTATAAATTGTTATGATTTTCACTAATATCAGTTAATCGTTAAACTTTTTTTTATAATATTTTATAAGCTTATATTTGTTACATGTATTACTTTCCTGAATATCTGATATTTTCTTTCTCGCATATAGAATGATTAAATGTCAATATATCAGGGAATAGGTAGCAATCTATCTACGAATAAAAAGTAAGATTTTTCTTATTAAGATACAAAGTAACAAAGAAGTCGATGCACAATATGCCCTTCAAGTGCTCACTAAAATTATTAAAAGTTTGAAACTTTAATAGGAAATGGAGAATATGTAACAAATTAAGAATGCATTCATTTCTAAACATATACTTTTTGTGAAACATATATTTTTTTATATATTTTTTCATTCTAATATATTATTTTCTTGAATAAATATATTAATCATTTTAAGCAATTTGGACTTTGAGTATTTTATTTGTATAATATTCTAACAACTAAACACTCAATGAGTTAAACAAATGTATATCATTACCGAACCATCGAATTTATCTATAGGCTGTGTTATTACATACAGCTATTAAAAAAAGTAATGACGAGACTATTGGTTCTTTATTAGGTACAATAAAAAGTATTCTTTTTTTATCATTTACTAAGTTTTAAACTGCCCATTGAATATTGAATAAAATTGTGTCTATTTAAATTTTTATAATTTTTATGAAATACATATATTAAATATCCTGTAATTTTTATATATATTTGTAGATCTGTTCCAATGAAAATGTTACAACACACAATATAATAATAAACAGTAGATTATATTAATAAAAAGTTTCTATAAGTATTCAAATATTTTAGTGAGAAACATCATATACGTAGAAAATCAGTTGATATTGAATCAAGAAGTTTGTTATTACAATATTGTTTTTCATTTCATATGCATTTTCATATAGAGATTTCTTCGAAAATATCTTCTATAAATGAATGTATGTACGTATTGATTATTTTTATTTTAAATAAAAGAAAGAAAAAGTTGTTACGGGAATGTACCATCCCGCTCATTATAAAATTCAAGAAGATAGAAGATTTCGTTAAACTACGGAAATTTTCCTATTATTATTTTCTTTCTTTATTTACAACATCCTTACAATACTTTATTTACAACATAGGTAATTATTTACAAAATAGGTAATTATTTACAAAAAGTCTCTTCTATTCGTTTTACGTTTTTACTTGATAATGCACAATTTTTAGTTGTGAAATAAAGTTATTATTGTATCGGATAGATTTTTGCTATTACATTAAAAAATTGTCAGTAAGATACCGATATCCTGTTTTGCTTATCTCTTTTCATTCAGAATTAGCTAAAATTCTCTAAAAAGTCTAGAATTAGCTAAATTCAAGTTGCTTGATAAATCTTGAAATTCAATTTTCTCAAAAACGAAGCCTTAAATTAAAAAATTTTATTCCATTTTTTTGTTTTATTTTTTGTGGAAAATCATCTCCTGCTCACTTGTACATGTTATTTTAACGCAGCTTGTATTTTTGCGAATAACTTAAAAATTAAAATAGGAAGCGACGCTTATGTGTATGTGATTTCAAATCGCTTCCTTGATAATATATAACATAAATTATTGAGATCGATGGGATATATCTCTTTATAAATAATTATCAAAATATATGTTATATACATATTAGATTTACGCATTTCTATTTACGTATACACAATTTCCAAAAGAAATGAAACAATAATTTATTACGAAGTGCATGCAAAGTTGTTGACAATTATTCAAAAAATTGCTTTCTTTTTCTTACTTGTGTCGTTTAGAATGGTGAAGAGAGGTTCTTGTTGAAGAGATTCAAGAAATTGGAGTTCCTAAAATACGACACGATAAACGCCATCGCATTCTATACAAGGTATTCTGGACAATCAGTATTTATAGCGGAGATCGTCGGAAGGAAGCGTTTTTTTTCCAACAACTTGTGATTATGCTTAGCCCAAAAATGCAAAAATCTGGTAAGTTGCACACGGAACAACAACTATTTTCTATTCAATTTATATACACGGCGTCTTTCAAAAATATTCGTCGCGTCTCGATCACGAGTTTCACGATATTTATTATCTTCAATGCAAATCTATCGCATTGAATATTGAATTGTTCGTGGAGAGCGCCATGATTATTCAAGAAGTATTTCAGTAAAAAATTTCTTTGTTTGATGAGTTTACATAAATAATATTTATGTAAACTCAAATTGTTAGGAATTCAATTTTTAAGTCTGACGATTAATATGTTATCTGTGAAAAATGGGTATTTTTATTTCAGATCGCCGAATTTTATTTTATGGAAATTTTAATAATGTGGATTTTAATAACATTGATAATACTAAATGATATTTTAAATAAGATTTAACAATTAATAATTAATTAGAAAGTTAATAACGGGAATTTAAATGAAATTTAAATAAAATTTGTATAAGATAAAAAAAGAAATAATTAAATAAAAATTTAAATACCTAAGATTTTATTTAAATAAGAATTTAAATAGAAATTCTTCTCATCTATTAAATAAGCTTTAAGTTACTTTTTAATTTAATCTAATTTAACTTGAAATTTTTATTAAATTTTTGAATGAAATTTTATTTAGATAGAATTTTGTTTATTTAAAATATTATTTAGATATTTATAAATTGTTTAAATAGAAATTTAAATAAAAATTAGAGCAATTATAAGTATTTTATTTTGGATATTTTTTTATATCTCTCTATATTTTATTGATTTTTAATAGATTTATTTATTTTCTTCCAGGAATGTAGAAACTATATTTTTATATCTTACTTTCTGCTACGTTTTGTTTTTACACATATACATGAGTGTGATCGGATTTATATCACAAAAAACATGTTAGTCTGATACAACACGAAGATTGAACTGAAAAGTTTGTTTCCATTGAATTTTTAACATAGAACGTATGCGACTTGTTTTACATTGATTGATATTTGAAATCAGCTTTTCGAAACAAAAAAAAATATTCTTGCTTTGCAGTTCTTGTTTGTTAAAAAGTAATTCGTTATTTTGTTGTGCGAAATTCGATAGAAAGTTCCTGTTTCTTTTTTCTTCGAAGGTTTATGTTGCTAAAAATGTTTTACATCGATCGAAATTGTGATGGCAGATCGAGAACGATTCTTTATTTTCGTGAATTCTGTATTCTTTTAAGTTCAAAAAATAAATTTTGTCTGTTCGCCTTTTCACAGTAATGCAAACAATAAATAGATCCTCTTAATTGAAGAATATTTATATACAGTGAAAGAACTTTTATATAAATATATAATATCTGTATTATTTGTTACAATTTTTTAATATGTTAGAATTTTACTTTGTTAAATTTTGTCGTAATTTTTTAATAAATAACAAAATGATATAACAATTTTTAAAGTTTATTTAATTTTTAAAAACTGAAAATATTGTCACGATCATAGTATACATATGATTTTTGCTTGATGATTGAATAGATCATCATTATTATCATCACTGTTATATATTATATAATTTCCTACGAAATTCTATTTTTTCCTTTTTTTTTACTATATTCACATTTGTTTTTTTATTATAAAATATGAATTTGTATAGAATTGCACAATTGTTTTTTTATTATAAAAATATGAATTTGCATAGAAATCCGTAGTCATGATAAACTAATCTTATGAAGATTTATTAAATGAAAAATGTCGTCTTATTTGGAAAGGCTTAAAAAAAATAATATTCTCACGTTGATTTCAAAGTGAATTCAATAAAGTATCGCGTATTTTAAATAGAGTAATTTGCAAAAAAGTAAATCGATTATTTGCGGGAATGGATAACTTCTTTAGAAATCGCACTTGATTGCCCAGTTACAAAATCTTTCACTTAACTTATGCCTAATTGAAGTCGAGTTGCAACAAATCTCGAAGCTTTTCAAGTGGATCGGGAACTTTATAAATATTTAGATTATAAATTGCTCTCACCAGCAAAAATAATTACTTTGAGATCCTTTTTGTCAATTGATTCTATTCTTTTTAAAAATTCTTTCTACAATGATATTTGACCTAGGATACAATATGATTCTGATCGTTTTAATATATAGTAAAAAGATGAATATTTCAATAGTATATAACTCGTTAATTGGAAAAATCAGTTATGTTAATTATTTAAATTGAAATTTAAAGATCCTTATCTTTTATCGATTTATATTTTAAAAAACAATTAATTAATTTATTTATTTATTCTTTGAAAACATAAATGCCGAAAAAAGGACTAATGGAAAAAAAATAATTTTTTTTCAATAACTTTAAATTTGAGGGTTAAACAACAAAAATTCAAGAAATTCTAAAAATTTGTCAAATTTCGTCAATTTGGGATATATTCAACGTTTAGCTTAAAAAGAAATTATATAACAGATTTTAGGGAGTTATTATAAAGCTTCATTCTTCAAATAAGTGGTAGATTCAGTCTTGGAAAAAATTTTTCAATGTCGTGAGAAACGTTTGAATTTGTAACATTTTTTAAGAAAAACAGTATGTTTAAAATAAGCCCAGAATTCGTCAATTTTTCTAAAGAATTTTTTGGAAATTTGGTGTACATGAATTTATGGCCGCCACTGTATATACATATGGTCCAACTGTAAAAGATTAATAGAACAATATACCCTACTTCCTAAAAATAGTAACCTAATTATTATTATATTACAGCTAGAATTATTATATAATTGTTGAAAGAAAAATTCTTCTCGAAAAGATTAAATCGTGATTGCAGATGTAGAAAACAATGCAGCGTATAGTATAGTATAATATAGAATTCACGATTGGATAATCTTTGAAATTTTGTGAAAACGTTTGTAATCGAATATTCAACGTTAAACGTGTACAAATTTACCAAAGTTTTATATGTCGCATGCGCAAAAATATTCAAGTGGCGCGCAAGAGTGATAAAGCTATTTTGAATTCTGTATGCTAGTTTAAACCTGTGCGGACATTTGTGATATCGAATAACGCTGCTCCCATTGATGTTGCCAAATTTTAGTCGCAATATATAAATTTTGCCGAGCTGTTTACATCCATTTCAAGAGAAGCTAAACTTCCGCATGCAAGTGTTATTCGTGGTAGAAAATACCGGTATTATTTAATGGAACATACAAGAAATAATGACCATTTATTTTATATTCACCAACAATTGTATAATTTACCTTACAAAACTTAACTTTACAAAAACATCAATAAAAAATTTCGAATTACACAAAGTTTAGCAATAAAATATTAGGAATTTTCTGCAGAGAAAATCGAGAAAAATGAAATGGAATATTTTTTCAAACAAAGGGTTCACGGAAAAAGAAAGGAATGCCACGTTCAATGAATTTTGAGTTGAATACATTTTCACATGTTCCTATGCTTTTTATCATTAACTGTATTGCATTGCAAATTAAAATTTTGAGTTTCATGTATGAGATTATTTTGATATATAAGAAAATATAAAATTGAATGGTTCACAGGAAAGGTGAAAATATCAATTTTAACAAATTTCAAATTCAGTATGTCCCTATGAAATTCTAAGTTTTACTATTTATTTAAGAAAATATCTATCAAACTATGACGTTATGTATTGGAAAATAAATTTACATGAGTTTTGAGAAATTCTAAAACTCGACATTCCCTTTTTTTCTTGTGAACTTTTCAAGCAAAATGTCTCGTTATAATTAAATCATGTCCACTGCTATCGTGGAAAATAAATTTATCAAAGAAGAACAATAACACAATGGCTAAAAAATATAATACACGCAACGCGTCCAAAAACATCGCGTTCGAACGTACTAATTGCGAATTGAGGCTTGTGATGTACCAATTCATGTGCGATGTTCATTCTATGTTGCAGTGAGAATGAACGATTCGCAGCTCGCCATGCTTGCGGAGAAAGCTCGTTACGATCAGTCATTAAGTGGATATTTACACAAAAGGAGCGCTGACTTAGCCAAGTGGCAATTACGATGGTTCGTTTTATATCAGGTGAGAAAAATTTCGATTTTCGCGTTAATTTCATATTTAAAAATTATAATTATCGTGTAATCTTCGTTTTCTTTGATTCTTTGAATATGACAGAGAAATTATTCGTGTCAAAATCGTACTCGTATACGCGAGTACGTAACAATATGGTTTTCGACGATAATTGGTGGTTTCCTGTGATAAATGAATTTCACGTGAATCAACTTTATGGAAATTAATTAATGAAATTTATCTGACCAATGAATTTTGTTCGTTACTGGATTAAAATACCTTTCTGAATATATATAACATAACATATATTACATAATATATTATATATTTATTTATTTATATATATATATAACATACTTATTTGTATATATATATAAATTTATATATATATTATATATATATATATTTATATATAACATACTTATTTGTATATATATATAAATTTATATATATATTATATATATATATTTATATATAACATGTATATTTTTGGTGGACAAGCAAAAGCTACAAGACAAATTTTAATCAAGATAACATAAATGATAAGTCAAAAGTTTGCTAAACAATATTTCTGTTCATTCACGCATTTTTGTTGGACAATTTTCGCGTGTAATGTTTGATTGATTGCAATGTTTGTATATATAATTGATACATATATACTTATATTAGAAAATCTATATATTTCACACATGAAACATACAGTTATCTGAATTATATATTTATATATTTACAGAAATGCCTTCCATATCCAAAACTCCATTATCGAAATACTTAAATAGAATAAGAACCCAACAAAATATTTACTACCAATACTTCTTCTTGTACTAAATTATTTTATTACATTATTATTATTATTATTACATGTTTATTATAATAAGAAAAAGAATTTACTAAAATATAAGATACAAAATTTCATTTAAAAAATAATCCCGATAAAATTGAGTTTAATTTTATAATAAATCAATGTTTCATTTATGAGTGACAAAGATGTCATAAAATAATTTTTCTAATTTCTAATTTAAATTACAATGATGAAATTCGAAACATTTAGAAAAGAACTCCGATTGTTTTAAGCATAAAAATAATATAATTCTACAGAATTATTTATATAAAAAGAATTTAAATAATTCAGCATCTAAAGAAGATAGTACAGTATTTTTAAAAAGATATTGAAATAAACTGATAATCTTGTATTTTCTGCTACATAGCATTTATATTTTTTTTTATTACATCATGTAGCACGTAAGATATATTGAAATAATCTTGAAAATAATTAAAAATCTTGAAGATAAAATTTTGAAACACTGTATAAGATTTCTATGTTACAAATGTTCAAAGTTCGTCAGTGACAATATACAAATAAAAAATTATAATGTTGAAATTTAAATATTATATAAATGCTAAATATAAAGGAAACATTTAGATGTTCAGTTTTAGATAAGACTCTATATATGTTTAACAGAGCTTTTAAAAAAATACACATTTTACAGTTACACATTTCATACGAAATTTTACAATTGAAATTTTCCGACTGTAAGCTTGTCATTTCCCTTTTTTTTTGCTTCGTTAAAATGTGACAAAAAGCAGTTGAAATTCCAACTCATATTATTGTGTTAAGTATTATATTATCTGCTTCATAGAAATTATTCCACGTGACATCATACAAATAACATTTAACCTATGATCGAGCGTGAATTCTTTTCCTCGCGTTTCTTTCCACGAGAAATCGTGTTTGCCTTAAAATTTCATATTGATTCAATTTGTTGCATAAAACGATGATTATATATATTACAGAATTTGCTGTTCTATTATGAAAACGAAAACTGTTCGAGGCCCAGCGGCGTTATTTTGTTGGAGAGTAGCTACTGCGATCGTGTTGTCACCGTCAAAAGCAAAGAGCCAGATAAACAGGTAAATGTACTGTGTTTTTACTTCCTTTGTGGTGTCAGCATTGTATACATAGATTAGTATCCTATAAATTTTATTCGTCACGCAAATATTTCCTGAAATTTTCCTCGAACAATAAATCATTACATGTTCGATAATTAATTTTAGGTCTGCATCAGTAAATTGAAGAAATTTTGAAACATTTTGATATTAAAACTGTCAAAGATTAAAATGTAACATTTATAACTTGATTTGTAAGATTTGTAACTAATGAACAAAAACTTGTGTTCTTTATTGTATTAAAAGTTCTTTTCTGTTTCTTGCGCTTTTTACTAAAAATCATTTCAATTTCTGAAAATTATTCTGAAAATTATAATTAATGTTCATAATGTATATTAATTACAAGTTAATATTATAATCTATAAAAAATTACGAATTGATCATTTTAATTATTTTGATAGTTTTAATATTAACAAGGCAAATAATTATTTATATTAGTGATTTCTCACCGATTTTGAAATATCCAACATTTTTTTAACCAATTTACTTTTTCTCCATTAGTATTTTTCCCTTAGATTTTCAGATTTTAAAATACGTTTCAGATTTTAAAATAAGTTTTTACTTTTATTGAACATATTCAAAAAGAATTTTTTATAAACGGATAATTTTCCAAGCAGTTGTTAAAAAGTACTTAAAACTATAATTTTTTGGCGATTCTTTACTATTTCTTAATCGTTTTCTTCTCACAACATTCCGCCCAGTAGCTTCTAACAAATCACCCAAATTCTAATCAAAAATCTTTTTCCTTTCTTCTGCATGAAAATATTTTATACAATCTTCTGAACAGCGGCAATTTTTGTTTCGGAATACCTTTGTAGATGTAATTTTTCCATTTTGAGTGTTTTTTTTGTGCATTCTGTTTGATTTTACGTAATTTTTGGGTATATATGTCATCATTCTTGTTTCTTGACATTTTTTTTCTGAAATCATCTAAGACATCAGCTTCACTCTCTGTCGATGAATATGTTTTTATGATTCGTTTTCTCTTTCTAATATTTCCAAAATTAGAATTAGTACTTTTTAGATTATCTTCACTTTCTGATTCTAAAAATCCTTTTTTTTTATTAATTCGCATGGGTAGAACTTCTGTACATAACAAAAAAAGTTAAAATTTCGGTAAAATTTTTAATAATTCTGCGAATTATTTTTACCAGATTACTTGTTTTACTTATCTGCATCACTGTCTGAGGTAACTTGATGAACACTTTCAAATATGTTGAAATATTAAAAACAGAATTAAGTAATCCAAATTTAAAGAAACTCTAAAAATAAACAAACAGCTTGTGAAACAACTCTGTTTTTCAATGCAGACTGCAGAAAAATAATACCTTTCTGCGTACTTTGTGTAACTACGAAATTTACCATTGCTATGTTACCATTAGGTAAATTATCAATTTACTAGGAAACTTTAGAAATGTAGATTGTGTACTCAGTCGGATTACCATTATCAATTTTTATCATATTAATAATCTTTTTTACTTGTTTGTTTATTTGTATTAATATATTAAAATTATATTTAATGGAATTATTATTATTTAAAAAATTACTGACCTAATCAATCATTACTTTAATAATAAAAAAATATAGCTCTCATCTTATAAAATTTTATTACATGATATACTTCATATCAATTTGAAACTTAAAATGGAACTTAGGCCACTTTCAAAATAAAAATTTTTATCATTAACCAGTCAATTTTCTGTACAAAATCTTAGTGATTTTAATGATTTAAATATTAGTTACAATTTGCTTAAAAATGAAAAGATAACGTAGAAATGTAAATGTTAAAACAGCTAGCTTGATTTTTTTTGGAAAATGAACTTAGGTCACTTTAAATATAAACGGTTATTTCAAAATTATTTCAAAATTATAACAATTACGGAAATAGTTTAAGTGATATTTTATATCTAATTATTATAAATTATATATTTTCAATTAATTAATGCTTATATAATATTAATATAATTACTTAATCCCACCATGTATTACGTGTAATTGTTATCTAATAATTATTATCTAATGATTGATATCTGAATTTATTTTTCGTAACAATTATTAAAATTCATGATCTATAGATTGAGAAACTTACATGTAACATATTCTTTCGCTCGTGAGACTGACATAATAGCAACATAAATACAATAAATGCAAAATATACATTATATAAAACATAATTTGAGTCACATTTCTTTTCAAATTAGATATAATTTGGCTGTTCTTTTGAAAATTACTGAGACCAGCTATCATTCTTAAAATCGTACATTTCTCATACGCACAGCATTGGAGTCAAGTATTATGCGAAAGCATATGTAAGTTGAGCACACTTTCAAAAGGACTTGCAGATACAAACCTTGGATCGCGAGATTCATATCCTTTTTTTTTAAAGGGGTTTATAGACACATCGACTACGAAGTCTTTAGCGACATGTTGAAGTTTTCTCTTTAAATTTAGTCTAGTAGTTTGGTCTCCTTAGGTAGCTGATGTTTTTGATGTTTCTGCCAGGTTAGGGCGGTTCTTGGGTTTAATCCGTATTTACTTCTTAAGTTTAGATATTTTCTGCATTCATGAAGCAGGTGTTGGGTGGTAATTTGTTGGTTGCAAGTATTGCAGAATGGTGGTTCTGTTTTGGCTAGGAGGTATTCGTGTGTGATCTTGGAATGTCCGATTCGAAGTCTAGTCAAAGCTATCCTTTCTTTTCTGCTTATATTGTAATTTGGTATTTTTTTGGTAGAAATGATATGCTATGTCATGTATTTTGTTTCTGTTTGTTGTAGTCCATATTCTGTTCCATTCTTCTCTTTCAGCTTTGATCGTTGAAGATAGTAGGTCTTGGTGTGGGATAGGAAAGTTGGTTTTGTTTGTTCAATCTGTTGTTGCTTCTTTGGCTAAGGTGTCGGCCTTCTTGTTTCCTTCTATCCCTTGGTATGAAGGGATCCAGGTAATTATTATTTGTTTGTGATCGTTAATAAATTCAATGTATGTTTCCTGAATAATTTGTGTGACTTCGTGTTTTTTAGTGCTATTGGTGTTTGTTATCGCATTTATCGAGAATAAGGAATCTGTGTAGATTACCGCTGATTGGTAGTTGTTCACTTGGATGTAACGCTTCTAGAATAGCATAGGTTTCAGCAGTCAGGATGGATGCGTGATTGGAGAGTCGTTGTTTTTTAGTGGTATTTTCTGTAACGATTGTGAATCCAATTCCATGTTTGGTTTTGGAAGCGTTTGTAAATCTTGTGGTAGTTCTTATAGGTGTTGATTAATTTTAGGAATTCTTGTTTGTGTTCTATGTTTCTTTCTTCATTCTTTTTGTGGTTGGCTAAGTCAGTGTTTGTTTTTGGTGTTTTTAAAACCCATCGGGCTATTTTTCCGTAGTTACGTTCGATAGTAACTACGGAAATTGAAGTAATTTCTAATGTATTAGGATTGGCTTTTAATCTGATGTAGAATGGTGTCGGGAGTTTTGGTTTTCTGTTTTGTTGGTTAGTTAGTCTGTCGGTGAATGTATTGTTGTATGCTGGGTTATTTTGGTGTGTTGGTGCTATTTTTATTGCATAATTTAGGCTAAGTTTCTTCTCTGTTCGAGGGACATTTCTTTAGCTTCAAATAGTATACCGGCTATTGGGCTAGTGCGGTAACTTCCTGTGGCTAGTCTGAGTGCCGCGTTTTAGATGGGTTCAATTTGATTATGTTAGGTTTGACTGAACTGTATACTATTGATCCGTAGTCCAATTTACTTCTTATTAGTGCTTGGTAGGTCTTTATTAGGATTTTTTACTCCGCTCTCCAATTATAGTGAGCTATGGCTTTTATGATGTTAATTCTTTGAGAACTGCTTGTTTGAGTGATTTTAAGTAGGGGAGCCATGTAAGTTTTTGGTCAAAAGTCAGTCCAAATAGTTTTATGTTATTGACTCTGTTTATCTCGACATTTTCCATATATAACTTCGGTGTGCTTTGGTGTAATTTTCGTTTTTTAGTAAAGACTATAAATTTAGTTGGGGGGAAATCTGAGTCTTGAATTTATTAGCCATGTTAGTAGTTCATTTAGGCTTGCTTGTACTAGCTCAATTGTTGTGTTTATGTTTTTTCCACTGCATGTGAGGGTAAAGTCTGCGAACAAGTTTCCTTGACCGGAGGTTTTATATTTTTGATTATATCGTTGATGCCTATTAAAAGCAGGGTGACGCTGATTGCTGACTCTTGTGGAACTTCGTTGTGTATTTTAGTTGAAAAGATGTCCGTTGATTCTAACCTGGATGTATCTGTTTTTAAGGAAATTTTTTATAAAGGTGAACTTTTATTCCTAGCGAGATCAGAGTGTTTATGATTTTAATTCTTTGTATCGTGTCATATGCTTTGTCTAAACATACTTTAATAAAGTGTTGGTTATTTGGGAACACTTCGCGTATGCTTGTTTCTATGTTTATTAAGACGTCTGCGGTTGATCGGTATTGTCTAAAACCATACTGGTTGATGTTAGCTGGTAAGCATGTTATTGGATTCTAGATACCATCTTAATCCAATCCGTTTGTTGATGGTTTTCTCCAAGATTTTGCATAGGCAGTTGGTTAGGGCTATTGGTCTGTAGTTTTCCGGGTGTGTATTTGTCTTTGTTTGGTTTAGGAATCGGTACTACGATCGCTTTTCTCCACGAGTCTGGGAATACTTGTTGGGTCCATATGCAGTTGTATATTTTTAAAATGTATTCAATTCAATGAATGTTGTCTGGTCTTGGAATGAGTTTTTTGTTAAATATAGAGTAGACATGAGTTCTTTTAAGGATATTGTTGAATTTATGGTGGGTTCAGTAGTGGAATGTTGATCTATTTGTATATTATTGTTAGGGATTGTTGCAGTGTGTAGGGTATTCGTGGAAAATGGTGAGTCGTGGATGGTGTTAGAATTTCTTTGGAAGGTTTTTGCGAGTTCTTCTGCTATGTTTTCTGGTTCGATTGCATATTTGTTGTCGCAGCCCCAGGTCGAGGAATTGAATTGATGAATTGTAAGTTTTACCATTGATGTTCTTGATTTTTTTTCATACTTCATCAGTTGAAGTTTGGTTAGTTATAATAGAGGTGTACGTATTCCAAAACAGCTGACGGCTTTCTTTTTGAGCTGCTTGACATTCTTCATTCCACTAAGGGATGAAATGTTTTTTTTTGTCGTTATTTTTTGGTTTCCTTGGAGGTGATGCTTCTTGCGCTGCTTTATTGATATTTGATTCAAGTGTTTCTATTGTGCTATTTAGCTTGGTTGGGTCGATGTCGTGTGGTGAAAGATTTTAGAGATCACTTATTTCTTTTTTTTTTTTTGTATTTAGTAGACCAGTTGATTTTTTAAAGATTCATTTGGTCGTTGGTTGGGTTTGAGTCGAGGAAGAGTCATAGTTTATTACTATTGGGAAGTAGTCACTCTCGTGTAAGTCTTCTAAGGTATTCCATTCCAAATACTGTGCTATTCTGCTACTGCATATTGACAAGTCTATTGCATTGAGTGTTCCCGAATTTACTGTGAAGTGGGTTTGGTTCCTTATATTAAGAAGGATGAGGTTCAGATCCTTTAATAGTTTCTCTATTGTTTTTCCACGGGCGTCAGTTTTTGTAGAGCCCTAAGAAAAATTATGGCAGTTGAAATCGCCTACTATCAGTATTGATGGTGATATTTGGTTGATAAGATGCTTTAGGTCTTGTAGGTTTAGAGGTAGGCTATTTGAGAGGTATATATTACATATATTGATTGGGTTTGGAAGAGATACGGCCACAGCAATTACTTCTAGACTAGTGGTTAATGGAATTTCAGTAGCTCTTAATGTTTCTGTGATCGCTACGGTAGTTCCTTCGCTGGCGTGATTTGTGTAAATGTCTTTTTGTAAAGGTGGAGTACCCTTTAAGAATTGGCTGCTGATCGTTTTTGAAATTAGTTTTTTGAAGGCATAGTATCATTGGGGTATGTTGTCTGAGGATAATTTGTAGTTGCTCGTAGTGTCTATAATATCCATTTATGTTCCATTGGGATATTTTTTTCATGGTATGACTGATAACTGGTTACTAACCAATATAAAAATAGATGTTACGAAGTAGGTGGTAGTTAGGTATTTCTTAGCTTGATTTAGCTCGATAATTCGCTGTGCGCCTCTGATAACCAATTGAGTGTAGATGAGTTTGTTGGATCTTGTGTCATCTTTTTGTATAGTTTCCGTAATCTGATTTTTATTGCCCGCTTTTAGTAGGGAGTGAACCTTTATTAGCAGTTCGACTAAGTCTGGCGTGTATTGTGGTGTATTGTTTGGAGATTTCGTTCTGGTTGGATGTTGCGTTTTCTATAAAGCTTTTTGAATTGGAGGTAATCTAGTATTTGGTTACTTTTTTTGTCGTTAATGTATTTAATCGCAGGTTCTAGCATGTCGTCAATTCTATTTAACGTGAAAGCAAACGACTCTGGGCATTTGAGTTTCTTGAAAGTTGGTTTGAGATTCTGTTGTGTTTTCTTAATGTTTGTGGACTTGGGCTTTTAGGGTCTAAGTCAATGTCATTTGGTTTTATCGAGTTTTTATTGCTTTCTTCAGACGCTGAAGATAATGCTTTTTTATTTCCTGTCTTATTTGTTTTTGAGTTATTTGTTTTTTCTTTCCTAGGTTCTGGTGTATCAAGGGAGTCTATCGTTGGTGGTTCGATTTCGTTGTTAGTGCTTGTATCGATTTGCCTTTCTGTTTCCGGTACATGGTCAATGGCTGTAGACTGTATAGGTGAGGTTGAATTTGTGTGTGTGAGGGCTAGTGGGCTGGATTTGTTTGGGTTTTCGGTATTTGGACATTGGTTTGCAATGTGACTTTCTTGTTGACATGTGAAGCATGTCTGTTTCTCTGTAGTGATGAATATTCTATATGCGTTGTTTTCGATTGTAATTATAAAGAAGTTCGGGATGCGTTTGGCGTCTTCTGAGTCTAGGTAGACTTGTCTTCTAAAACTTAATATGTGGGACAAGTCTGGATCGGTGATACCTGCTTTTAGGGGAGTGATGTTTGTTAGTGGTTTAATATTGTTTCTTTTAAACATATTTTCGATTTGATTATTAGGAATTATCGATAAGACGTTAGATAGTATAATCCGTTGGGCTGGTAGGACCATCGGTCTGATTTCTATGTTTAAATTATTTATGATTACTGATTTATGTTTGTTAGGTTTGCAACTGTATGTTCACTCTCTAGATACATGCATATTCGACCATTTGATATTCTTGAGAGGAATTTGATTCCTATTATGTTTCCGATCGCTCAATCGAGCATTCTTTAATTATGATACTGTCGGTTGACCGTAGGATTATGGCTTGGTTTTGGGTCGGGATGTATTCTTGTTTTGTTGTGTTAGCGTATGAGATTGTAGATTCAGTGGGAGTAACAGTTCCATCGTTGTATTGGGTTTTATTCGACGTCATGGTGGTGTGCACACACTCACTCACAACACAACCACACGTATATCTAATTTGTGGGTACTCCCTATTGTGTTGGGGTCGTCAACAAAGCTTAATGTCGTCTTTTTAACACTTCTTACTCATTGTACTCGTCTTCGGTACGAATGTTAGCTGATGCGTCCGATCGCGTCGGCTGTCGGCACAAGACTCTGACTCATATCCTTTGTTTTCGCGTTAACCTTCTCGATGTTGGTGGCCTATATAATGTCGACTACACTGAACGCGTTACTCTGCAATTTATTGCAATTTACTGCAATTTATAATCTGCTATTAAAATTTCGCACGTAATTACTGAGATACAGTTTAAAAGTGAATATACACATTTTCACTTCGGATGATTATTCCGGTTGATTTATAATATCATTCTTATTTATGTTTTATTTAAAGTAATTATTTAAAGTGACTAAATAAAGTACAGCCAATTTCTATTTTTGATCATTTGAATGGATGGAAGAAACCATCAAAACCTCAAGTATCAAAAATTTCAGTTGAAAATTACACATTATACTTGTCTCTTTCTTTTTAATAAAATTGAACAATACATTGTACGACAGGACCTGTATGCAGTGACAGCCAAAAGAATATTTAAAAAAAAAAACATGAGAGATACGAAAATGTTATTAAACTAAATAATTATGATTGACAAGAGGAATGAATATAATAACACATTATAGAATAGGCGAGTGTTTAATATGAAAAAAACTGTTTAATAAAATTTTATTTATTCAGATATGAAATATCAATTTCAAACTTCCTTCTGTTTACTATTATATATTTTATAACGTTATGCATGATATAATTATATTTAATGCATCTTTGGATGGTAAGTTCATATTTCTGTGACAAGTATCGCACGAAATGAACATGGATTTGATTGATTGAATGATGAAAGCCTAAATATTTTCACCAACTTATTCATTGAATTTTTTATTTCAGTCACGAAATTGAATCAATTATAATTATTTGAACGGACAATAGACATGTAATATAACTGCTGTCATTAAATATATAACAGCTATACCACATACTCAATGAATTTGAAAAACAGTAAATAATAACAGTAATAAATAAGTAATAACAGTAATAAATTTATCCGGTAAATTAATGTTCATCTTTCATGTTCATTATAGATGAATCATTTATAACAATCATTTAAAGTAAAAAGATATCAATTCGGCTTAAATCATTGTTAACCTGGGCACTATTTGAAATAATTATTATAAATTATTTGAAATGTTATAATTATTTCGTTTTCGAAATACAATTTATAATTTATTTTTAAAAGACTTACATGTTTACAACTAACAAATTATGTGATACTGATAATCTCATTAATTATAAAGTACACATTAAAGATAAAAAATACTTGTTATGATTTTTTTTACGATTTTCAAATACAAGATTTAATTCAAATATAAGATCCCAAAATTTTTGAATGGAACTATACATATATTATTAAAAAAAACATAATAACAAATATTATTTACACAAATTACGGCATTTTTTTAAGTAGTCTAGACTATAATGACAGATTTTAATATTTACTTATTAACATTGCTACATCTAAAAAAATTATTCGATTTACTTATCGAAATGAAAAACTGACACTTTTTTATTTTAATTGCAATTCATCAAATGGTACTTACTCCTGCATCGATAACAGTTAATCGTAAACATTATCCTAATATAATTCAATTAATTTTACCTTTCGTCGTTTGATGGAGAGTATTAACGTTCGTTGATACGATAATTTAAAATTTAAAATTTTATAAATATTTAAACAACCAGCATTTGATGAACTCAAGAAACTTTACACTGTGTAGTTGTATCAGTCGATGGATTTTCTTTCGTGATGCTGTATTTATCGACAAGGACGATGCTTTAAATATCGACAAACAACTCGTTCAATCATATTGGTGAGCTCGATACATAGAATTTTTATATGGTACTCTGACACAGGTACCAGTAACAAAAATTAACCTATGTTTTATTTTTTTAATGGATATTTTAAGGAATATAAAATGTATATTCTGTAATATGTGTTTTTCACGTTTCATTTTTTATCCTTTTCGTCATTATTAACCCTTTGCGATCGTAACTAAGTTTTGCACAAGTATCATGCTAATCGGAATTAATTTTCATTAAACAAATACTAATAATATTATAATATTTATACTTTTTTTCAAAGATACAGAATCTTTCATAAGCAAGATCTTTCAGATTATAAATAATATTTATGCTTTTCTTTGAAGAAAAAATAACCAATGAGAAAAATTCAACATTCTTAAAAGTACTGAAAAAATTTTTTTATAATTATTAGATTCACTATGATTTCGAAAATTGAGATTTGCTCTCTACAAGAATTATTGAACATTGAACATTGCATTTAAACAACAAAATGTTAGGATTATTTGAGTTCCTATCGTTTAATTCTAATGTACATTCAACATTCAAAAATATAAAATTCGAAAATATGTCGAATTGAATTTAATCTCTGGATCTGTCAAACGCTATAAAATTTTTTAGCTTCTATTTATGAAACCACGATTCTCTATTTAAATTGTGCAATTCTTCTTTAACTGAGATTTCTTATTCTACATTGTAATAACAAGAGACATTCAATGACCATTCTTACAAGACATCGTGGTATACTTCCATTTACTGTATAAATAGAATTTCAATTTAAACGGAGATTTAATTTCAAATGAATAATTGAGTGGAAAAATTATATTACAAAAACAGAAAATATTAATAATGAAAATGTCTTAAAACACTTACTACATTATTCATTTATTAGTTATTTGATAAGAATGAAATATTTAAAAAAAAAGGTGGTAGAGAAAAAAAAGAAGTGAAAAAATGTGCTTTACGTCTGTGGAGTATGAACTGCTAGAATTCATCAGTAAGGTTAGTAGAAACTATGTACTTTTATTTTGTATAAAAGAAATAGTTGATGAGAATTTACAAGAAATTATGTTTTCTTGAACACAATTTTTCTTACATTTGTCTCGTGGCAAGATTATTGGGTTTTTTCTTAAAACTACGTATCCGAAAGTAAATAAATATATATGTACGTTCGGAAAAACAGCTAAAAATAAATGATTCGTAAAAATTATTCTAAAAATACAATACCAAGCTAAAAAACTAGCTTTAAATTCCAATATACATAATTCCAGATACGATAATTATTTAATTTAAAATTAGCAATTTCCAAAACTATTATTATAACAGAAAAAATAGTTGTTCTTGTAAATACTTTTTATCAGAAGTGTAAATATAGACGTTTGAAATATTCTCATAAAAATTTGGCATTTTTATATCATGCTGTAACAAAAATGTAACAAGAATATTTTTCCTAAATCATTTTTTCTAAAATCATGATTTTTGAGTTATATCGTTATTGCAGTAAGTGAGTAATATATCTACAGTAAATTTGAGAAATTATTTAAATAATTAAATAATTAAATAAAATTATTTGAATAAAAATTCATTTAAAATAAAAATAAAATAAAAGGTTATTTCGTTTGATAAAGAAATAATGAAATAATCTAGAGACAGATTATTTTCATATTCAAATAAACTAACTCGTATTTCAAATAAGACCTAGCCAACTAAATAAAATAATATATTACTCAGTTTATTATCTTCGAAATATAATATTCGAATAATATCCAAGTCTATTATGAAGTGAATATTATTGAGAAATACACGGAATGCATACATAATATTTATACAAAAACATATAAAATATCCAAACTATTATAGAATGTTTATTATAATATATAATTAATAAAAGAAACAAATTTTTATTTGCTAAGTTAGATTTCTAAATTTATCTCGTATGTACATGTATCTTCTCTAAATATTGTGTAAATAATAAAGAAATAATATATAGTAATAGAAACCATAGAAGACTACAATTAAAATTTATTTTATTCGTTAATATGTTACATTTAACTCGGATTATGTTAATGAAATTATAAAGAACAAATATCAAATTGTTCAACATAGACAATTTTACAACTTCATATGATGAGATATGAAATATTTCATTTTTGAATATTTAGAAATATTTTTTGAAAACTAACTTTTGTCTTTGAGGTCTCTCTTTATCGAATAGTACTTACAATTTTATTTTGTTCGCAGTTTCAAAAGTAGAAAATCTATTCAATATTCTCAAAAAGAAAAAATAATTATTCTCATCTTTCACGTATCATAAAATGTTTCGCGTATACAAAGAAATTTATTTATTTAAGTGAAAGAATAACTTTATACATAATTACTTCGACAAAAATAATATGAGAAAATTGATTTTAATTGAAACGTGAAAATTTCATGTCACATCATCTTGTGATTGTTGAACTTCCTTATTCTGTTAATTACTTTTATAACTTAATCGCGACTTATTTAATAACTATGCAATTTAATTAATCCAAGCATTTTCGAAATTATTCGAAAATATACGTTTATAATTTATAAACATAATAATCATGCTAACAATATAAACATGCAAACAACAGCTTGGTAACAAGCTTGCTAATAACAATGCGTGCCAATATTGATCTTCTCGAAGTGATGTTCTTGCAAAAGAAAGTCGGTGATAATTTTTTATTTTTAAATATTGAATGTACATACGGGAAAACCACAGAGAAAATGTAGAATATTTGGAAGCAGTTTGTTTAAGATGAATGAAAAATTGCAGCAAAATATGAAAATAAATGAAACTGTGTAATATTAATTAATAAACTTTTACGTTTCAAACTCTTGGTAATAATGAAAAACAAAGAGTATCTGAAACTTTGGTCTAATGGAAAAATGGCATAAAGTAATGGATTTTGTTAGTATAGGTAATAGATATTTCAATTTTCAAGACAGACAGTATAGGAATAATTACCTCAGGTAAATATTAATTCTAAATCTTAAATATTTCTTATGGAACAAAGGCATCACTGCACTTTAAATTATTTCAGATTACGTTTGACTTTAGTATTCGAAATTAAAACCAAAAATTTTATGCTATCTTAATTGCAAGTATATTTGTGCTAAAACTGGAAAAATGAAATATTTTATACAATAAGGAATTTGCAATGTGTTAATATAACTGCATCATAAAACATGCAGTTTAATTTAAAAATTGTATTATCTACAATTAAAAATAAAAATTAAATTTATTATAAATAAGTAATATGTAATAATAAGTACACTATATATAAATATATTTTAATAATAAATATATAGTACACAACTATATTTTTAATTTATTAAAAATAAATAAATTTTTAATTTATAAAATAATAATAAATAATTATAAATAATAAATAAATTTTTATTTATTGAAAATAAAAATTATTGCCTTAAAATTTTTGAGCAGGAGTGTGCATTATCATCAATAAAAATTTTTGAAATTTTTACTGTAAAACAATATCTATCTTTCAAAATATGTAATTAATGCAAAGGGTGAATACTCATTACATGTACAGATATCAATTTTAGCGTTAGAGTTAAATCAATGCTATTATATTCTTATAGAAAATGGCAGTATCAGATCGCAGTATTAAATCGCCATACTTTGCAATCAAACTATCCGATGACGAAACTGTTTTGCAAAGATAATCCATCTATCATTATCTGTGACACGTTCACATTAACCAAGTTCTCATGTCACTTTCCCTAGTTTACAATAACGAACTGTCGTTAATCTATCAAATTCCAGCATGGGTTTGAGCGATCGCTTAACTGTTCGTCGGGAAATTTGTTTCACATTTGTTATGGTTGTTACACACGACAGATGGAAACGGGACAATCGATGGCTTTACGATTTACCTTTGACCTTACACCCGATAAACTTTCTATAAAAAAACAGATGAAACGGAAAGAGATTCCGTGAAGGTTGCTACTATTTTTTATGTGCAGGCATCTTTTTCAGCAACAATGAATTTGTTTCTCGTATCGTTCTGTATAGTTTGTTTCTTGATTCTTTTGCTGTGTAAGAATCTTACAATCGTAAAAAAAAAATCGTAATTCAAAAATCTGTGTCTTTTTCGTCTATTTTTAATATGATTTATTTCTTATTATATAAACAAATTTCTTTTATTACACAGAACAAATATGGAATTTACGATGCGAGAGGCAAAAAAATTGTAAAAGTATGTTGAAATGTGAAAATAAAAAGAATATTTTCTGCAATACGAGTCGATTAAAAATAATTTTATAAAATTAATTTTATAAAATTAAAAAAAAAGTGATAGTAATTGGTAATATTATATTTTATATCGTCGTTTTACAATAAATAAATTTATAAAAATAAGTCATTTGAGAATCGAACATTATTCCTGTACTTAGGATATAAATAATAAAATGAAAAAATTGAAAGAAAAAAGAGTTAATCAATTTGACTTCTATTAGTTGTTGGTAATAGAATGTTATACTTAATTCTGTATATTATAGTATATTCCATATACTATAATCAAGAAAAGCTTTAATGATAAAAGTCAATTATATTTAATCCATTAAGGACCAAACAAAAATTTATCACAGTATTAAGAACTTTAAGAAAACATTAAAAATTTTTTATTATTTCATAAAATTACAAAATTTATATCGAATAATAAAAAAATGCTAAGAAAAAGAAAATCCTTCGTATTTTCTTTCATAGCAACAATATAAAAAAATAAAGTTTTTATAATATGATCGAAAAATATAATTATAAATGAAATGTTGCAACGTTGGTTTTGAATGAATTAAAAGTTACATATTTCTTACATATAGTAAAGTTATTGCAAGATTATTTAGAACATTAACTTAATAAAGAAATTTAGAACATAAACTTAATAAAGAAATTTTTAAAAAATATTGAATCTGCTGTATTGTTTCGACCAATTTGGACCTACTTGCATTTTTTCTAACGTTAGAAAATATTTCAAATTTAAACAAACTATGAGAAAGGTCTTATTAATATTCATTATACATCATTCTCTAGTTAAATTTTGTATTAAACTTCTTTCTAAAATGTTATAAATTCACATTATTTTTAAAAATGAGAGTATTTATTATTTATTAGTGTATTATTATCATAATATGTGTTTTACTCGAAAAGGATCTAAATATCTTTTTATATCCAACAACTGAATTATAATTTTAGTGAGCAAAAGATTCGAAGAATTTTTAACATTACAAAATTATTGATTGCTGTTGGTTAATGAAAAGCTTTAAAGAAATCCTTGAGGAACTACAAAGGTGTCCACTTCAACTTTTTGACAGGCATTTCCTTCAAAATCAGTAGGGTAAAATTCTTCTATAGGGTTTACATCATACAACGTGCAGAAAGAAGCAATATGTATTTTTTCAGCATCTTTATCCAAAAAATTATATTAACATAACATTAGAAAGATTAATCTACACAGAATATATCATAATACGAAAGCTATTTTTGTTACATAAAATTGCAGAAGACGTTTAATTTTCAAGTTTAAGTTTAATTTTCAAAATTCTAGAAATTAGTCGTATTATAGTTTTTTTAGATTTTAGATTTTTTGATTTTGTAGATTCACATGCGATCACATAAGAACATTTAATTTTCTAGATTTTAGAGATTATGAATGCTATAAATTTTAGATTTTAGATTCTAGAACTTAATGATGTTATATGTTTAGAGGACATATATGCTATTACATTTTACGATATTTACATATTATCTTCTAATAAGTTCTACAATTTATTAATATTCAAAAATAATACTATTATATTTATTATATTATATTATATTAATATAATAACATTTTCAGATGTTAAAATTCATTTTAAAAATAGAAAACCTTCATTATTTGAATTAATAAAAAGACAAAAATGTTTGATTAATAGAATTTTGGGATAATAGAACAACAACTTTTCTAATATTAAATTACATGTATTCAAAGAGTTTAGGAAAATCAAGAAAATTGTCAGTTTATTTCAATATTTAAGAATACTATATTCTGTTTGGCTATTGAATTATCTAACTTTTTTTATAAACACATTTTTTTTTACATTTCAAATCACCAAAGTCTTTTTTTAAATGCTGTTTATCTTTTTAGTTTTAGTCAAAAAATCATGATTACGACGTTTTTGTCACTTATAAATGAATTAATGATTTTTATATAAACTTATATTCTTAAGAGTATAATTAAAAAAAAAGAAACGGAGCTTCAGAAAGAAAATTTGTTTTACGTATCAAATATTATAACTTTAAATATTTTTATTATTTTTTCATATTACATCGATTATTTGCAATATCACTTTTAAAATTTCGTATAAATGCATAAAATTGCATAAAATACATAAAACTTTGATATCACGAAATTAAACATATTTATATATTCCTTATTAAGATATATTATATCTATTATATATTCTTTTTTTATTTATTTCCTTATTATTTCTAAGTTCTTTTTGCGATTATGAAAAGCGTATATGATAATATACACATATTTAAAATATTTTAGTACAAAAGAAGCATCTAATACTAATTAATATGAGAGATCAACGTTATACATAAATAAACTCAAAAATGCACAAAAATTATAAAGAATATCAGACATAAATTGAATGGAAGAAAATTACAATATAAAATTATTGTACAGAATAAAAACTTCAAAATAGAATATTCAAATGCTTTTAAAGATAAAGGCTTTTTTTTATCTTATTATGAAATGAAATGAACTTATTAAATGAAATCTCTTCTTTTTCTCAACTCAAAAATATAAAATCGTTCCGCTTGATAATAATTAATTCTCTAGTATAAAAGGAATGAAAAGTTATTCTGCAATATACAAAGCAAGATTAGATATTATTAAAATGAACTTCAAATAATTATTTAAATAAAACTTTATTTATTTGTTTTGTCATTTTATCTTAGATGATGTTAATTATGTATTTGAAAAATAAATCATTTTGTTATTATTTGTAATTATTATTATTACATATTCATATATTATTTGTAATTCTATTTGAAATAAAAATATTTATTTTTCGGCTTTACCAAGAAAATAATTTTCTTCCTATTGTGACATGAAATTTCCATACATATTTATACAATACAAAGCTGTTATTTTGTATTTTATATTATTTGAAACTATAATTTGAGAATAATTTAGTTTTCAAATTAGGCATTGAAATTTATTTGCATTCATCTTTATTTTGAAATAAATTAATTTTTTTATATAGAATAATCATTTGTCCCTTTTAATTTTTATTTTAAATAAAAATTTCTGTATATAAATATACAGAATATAAAAGGTAAAGGTAAAGAAGATAATAACATTATATGTATGTATTATTATAATGTACCTGAAAGGAAATTGTTTTCATTTAATAAATGCATCGTTTTGTAACCACGATAAACATAGCAGGTGGTATTTCGTTAAATCGATGAATCCAACAAGTTGGGAAAATCAAAAGTAATAAAATTATTTGATTAAATTTACCTACGTACCTTTTATGGAAAACGTTTCGTCATCGTGCCACATTTCTTAATAAAAGCAACGCTATATATCAAACAGAAGCCAACTGTGGTGTTACCAGGAAAACTAGAACCAACCTAATGAAATTTGAACCCTTACTGAAATTTCGCATCAAAATTTCTAATTAATTAAACTTGTTACAAATTCTGTCATTGTAATGTTACGGGGAAACAATGAATAATTGTTACGTCAGCTGGAAATCAACTTAATTATTTATGACATTTGAACATTTGCAATTTGCATAAAATATATTAAATAATTAAATTATTTGTAACATATTTTCAAATCTGTTACGAAAGATTATTTGTAAGTAAATAGTAGACTCGAACAACATGTAATGTTCTAATATTAACTCTTAAATAGTATCATAATACAATATATACTTGTATGTTATACATTGTATAATTTGTTATTTAACAAAAATTCAAATTATTTAATATTATTTTGTATTTTATATTTTTTACAAACAGACAGAGATTAGTAATAAAATTAAATCAAAAGTTTTAAAATCAAACACAAATATAAATTTTCATGGCTTCCAATAATGGTACCAGTATAAAATTCACTGTATATTATAAAATGAAAAATTACAATAATTATAATTTTTAATGTAATTTTACTGTGATTTTTATAACAACGTAGTATATCTTTGCCATGTTATTTAATTCTTTTCGCTTCTATAATAATATTTTAATTAAAAATATAAAGTTTCTAAAGAAACATTATCGCTTTTGTCTTATAAAAGACGAACGCAATAATTTATTAACTTTTAATTGCAATATTAAATACTGTTCTAAAGAAACAACGTTATTAAAAATAACATAATTTTCTTTCAATTCATCATATCAATTTCGAATTGTAATTTATCTTCTATATATTTTCTAGAATATTTTATATTTGTTTTATATTACATTTTACATTGTGTTGTATGTTATTATATATTATTATACGTCCAATTTATATTATTATATATTTAATTTATATTATATTTCACAGAATATTTCATATTATTATAAACTTCATTTGTATGACATTTGAATTCATTTTAATTCCCAGTATTGTATTTTTGAAATGAACTTTAACCTATTCAAAATATTACCATGTAATAATGTAAATATTATTCGTAGAAATTAATAGAATTTATTAGGACTTCATATGAAAACACCACAAAAATATCTATAAAATCTACAATGTCACTTCAGTATAATGTTATATAAAGGCTTTCGTAACATTATGCAATAGTAAACCAGAGTGCGCATTTTTGTCAACATTGCTAAAGGAATGAAGTTTAAATAGAAATTTTCTTTGTCATATCTATTCAATGTTTATTTATTTGATATTTATTTAATATTTATTTATGTAAAATAAAGAATTCGTACATGTAACATTTTATTACATTTTGTAACATTTAACATTTTTATTTATTAGTTACAGTTATCCTAGTTTATCATATTTTATGTAAATATAATAATTTTAATCAATTTTAGCAATCGTATTATTAACACATTGGATTAGACGATAAGAATAATGAAAACAAAATAAATCTTGTTTAATATTGCAATTATGGAAAGAAATTCAAGGAGATCCTTCAATATTTTTTTCTTAATATTTCTATTCAGATTATATAATTTTATAAAGTTTTAAAAAATTGAGATTTTAATATTTATAATTAGTCTATGAATGTTTATACGTTTTTACATTTTTATAAATAAAGTTAAAAAAATGGAATCTAAATATTTATGAAGAGATTACAATAAAAACTTTGCTCTGGATATTTCACATATTTTTCAACATTATGAATGTTTTATAGATTTTTATACTGTTAAATTTTCCAAAAATGCATAAACATCCGCAGTATGATGCGGATTAATCATCATATTTTATAAACCGGAATTTCTTAATATTTATGAACAAGAGCACACATTTACTTTTATTTATGTCATTTTAAAAATTAATTCAAAACTTAATCGAATTGAAAAAGATTGAAAGAAGAAAAAAATTGTCATATATAAAATAACGTTAAGTTTTTATTTTATTAAACATAATCTTTTAACATCACGTCACTACGTTTCATCTTATTTACACGAAGGTATGGCAACGTGCAACTTCAAAAGAAAATTGTTAAAATAAAAGTTGAATAAAAATTTTCCTCATAATAAGTACTCTTTTTTAAATATTTTATATATTTCTGTATTTTTCCTTTTCTGTTATGTTTTTCTATATATTTTATACATTTTTATGTAATCTATGTGTTTTACATTATTACATTATTTCTCAAAATTACAAATTTCTCAAAAATACATCAACATCAGCTTACAAATTTACAAATAACTATTATTTATATTATACCAGACTTGGGTAAATTTTATTTGGAGTAAAGATTAAAAAAAATTTGAAATTATTATTTTTAGTTGAATTATTTTTACTTGAAAAATAATTTAGGGTTATAACTTAACTTGTCTTCCAATCAAATAAATCATTTGCAAATAATCTTTTGTTTGAGTGAATTCATGGAAGTAAAGTAACAGAAAATGAAAGTTATACAATAGAATTAAAAACTACTTAAGAAATTATTTGTTGCAGATACGAAATATAAAATGAATAAAAAATTATTTCATTTAAAATAATTAAACCAAACAATTAAGCCAAATAATTAAACTTATTTATTCAAATAAAGTAGGTTTATTTCAAAATAATATAGAATCAAATAAGATGGTAATCATTTTTCAAATATTTTATTCAAATAATTGAAATTCGAATTATTCAAATAATGTCCATATATATTTGCTTTGATGTTTTTCATTTTAAAGATTAATTCAAAAATTAATAATGTTTAAATTATTAATTAATTAATTAATAATTAATAAATAAGTTGTAGGAAGAAAAAAATACAGAATACTAGCATCAATATTCCGTCAGCATAAAAATATAATTTTACAATATCACGTCATCATGTTTGATCTTATTTTCGCAAATGTGTAACAAAGTGCAGTTCTAAATCGTTAAAGAAGATGCAAAAAGATTGTGACACGGTATAAGAAAATAATCCTTTTTGATACGATAATGGAAAATAATTTGCATAAAAATGAAAGATAAACTCGAAGTTGAGTTAACAGGAATATTTCGAGCCGAGTTTAATTCGCTTACTTAAATCAATCGATAAAACTACTAAAACTACCACAAAATACTCCATTATATAAATGGTGTAAATATTTACAAAACTTTTCGCTATATAATCGTGAAACTTTATGCAGTGAAAAATGCGAACCGCGTCAGGGAAGGGTGAAAATAATAAAAGAAGGGTTAAAGGAGATGGCCTATGATACATTTAAAGAATATGCACATAAAAGTATGCTTAATTTAGACTTTCCTCGCTTACTATTTTACTTCTGAACTGTTTGTTCGCGAATTTTAATATACGTGGATTTTATTCATTTAATTTTGTTGTCTACTATGTAAAATTAGTATGTTTTATCATATATAAATTTTATGAAATATCGATTATATTACGATGAAACTTTTCAGTTATTTATGTTATTTGAAATTGTTTTTATCGACGATACCATTTTACATTAATCAAGAGAGAATGTACAATAACAGAAATAAAAAATTACTACAAAAATAAAAACTAAAAAGATTAAAATTAATACTGTTGTTAAACATATACGTGATGAACTATATTGAAGATATACATGAAAAAAATTTTTTGATATGTAGGAAGAATTGAATAAATTAATTTGTCAGGATGATTGAAATAGAAAATTAATTTACATTAAATATTTTATTCCATTCTTCATCGGGCCGTTAAATCGTCTAATTATTTAAAAGAAGAGATAATTTTGTATGTTTCGTTTTAGAATTTACTGAATAATAATTGTAAATAATAATAATAATAATTAGGTATATACGGGTTTATAGGTATAATAGGTTTATTAATTCTAAACCAAATAGTATTATTAAATTATAAATGCCTGTAATAATTTATGTTAGATTACGTAGTATACAATATTTGTTGTAACATAATACTGTTATACGTAATATATAATACATATTTATATTATTGTATATGGTGTAATATGAATATTGTCATACTTATATCATAATTATATTATACAAAATATGTTTGTTATATATTACATATGACTTTTTTTCAGATTTACATTTACAATTACATATTTATCATATGTTTATTATACATGCTATAGTAATTATTTATCTCTAATATTTATCTTTTAATTTCTATACATGCTATAGTAATTTTTTATTTCTGTTATTGCTTAATCTATTATATAAGATTTTTAATTTTACTTTGTATTTTACATTATAATGATTAATACATTAATTACATTAGTAAATTAATAAATTATGCTTAAATTAAATTTGAAAATTAAACATTTTGTGTTTAAAATCCTAAATTACTACGGCTTTCGATATCCAACAATACTAGTTAAAAGTTAATATATTAGATAGCCGCGATACGTAAATACTAAATCATAACTGAAAACCATTCATTCGAATAATGAAATGCGTGGTTGTTATACTTTTAGAAGAATTTAGAACCGAATAACGAGATGCGTAGTTGTTAGTTATATTTTTAAAGAAATAATGAAACAAAACGTTGTGCTTTTTAAGCACTTATGGTAAATATTCATCTTAAATTTCAAAATAAATAAAATATAAAAAATATAAAATATCTTTATCTGATGAAGGTTAGTAATACAATTAAATAAAAAAAATTCTAGAATTAAGCATTATTGTATAAAGTTTCTAATATTCTATGATATCAGTTAGGAGTTAAATTCATTAAAATTCGGAGCCATACATGCATAAACTAAATCGAAAAATTTATTTCTATATTTTATTAAGTAAATTCAATTTTATTGACGAATAATTAAACTATGAAAATTAAATAAACTTAAATTAAAATAACTTAAGTTATAAAAATTAAATATAAATTATATGCATATTTATAAATTAAACTATTAAACTATACTTTACGTGTAGTAAGTATTCAATTTTAAAACAAATCAAATAGAAAAGAATGATTCATAATCACCTAATGACAAAACGAATTTCTGTCCGGTATTTTGCACAAAATATGCATCCGTATAAACATCCGTTGTTGTCACGAAACAAAACAGAAATACAAAAATTATATTGAATAGAATATTCGCAAAACTGTTCTCGACAACTGTTCAAAAGTATTTTCCAAGAAAAACGTACGATCAAATCCATTTAACAACAATACTATCTTTATGTCGACCGAAACACATATGAAAGAACAGCGTTTAATATCATTCAGTTGATCAACAATAATTGTACGAAGGAATATCACATAAACGGTCGTTTAATTAAAATTCACATTTCGCTATGCTTGAAATATCGTGGCAAGAAGCTTGTATCGCATTGAACGCCTACCGATTGTCAATGTCGGAATCTGTATACAATTTCAATTTCTATACGCTTCGTATCTTCCAGATCCAATGTATCGTTTTAACGTTCGATATCGAATGAACGTCGCCCCGGCAGGTCGCGAATTGTATTGTGCGTTTCAACTTCATGACCATTAATCCGATTCGCGTTTATATGACCGACGTTACACGAAACAGAAAGTCAACTAATCGCGTAGCTTTTGTCTGATTGTTGCTATTTCAATAGAAGTTCTGATAAAATTGTGTAACACATACGGAGGCCGGTATATGTTCGGTTTTTTCCTGTGTTTTGCTGAATGACAATTCGTGCGAAGTGAATCACGAAATTGGAATAGGTCGCACCTCTTGTTTTCATGAAAATGAAACAAAAGATCGAACAGCAGAACATAGTGTTTTTAGAGTAAGTTATCAACAACTCGGATAACGTTGCTGATATTTAAATCTTTGTGTAGTTAAACTTTTGCTTCACCTTTGCTTGAATGAGCTTAAGCTTTTAACAGATAATCGTTTTCCGATCTATAATGACTCACGAAGGTATTAGGACCTACTTATTATAGAATTTTTATTTTGTACATAAACATGAAGATATTCGGATCTACTTATTGTAGAACTTTTATTTTGTACATAAATATTTATTATATGAAAAATTTGAAAATTTTATCAATATAATAACAAAAGATAATTATTATGATCAAATTTATTAGGTATCATAAAATTCAATCTTTTATGTAGTTACCTATATATTTTATAATATTACACAAAATATTTTAAAATTTTATTAACATCGTAATGAGAAACAACTATTATAATTATATTACTGAAATTTGAAATCAATATTTTATATATTATATTTATAATATATTATTATAATTTATTATAATATATTATATGAAACACTTTGAAATTTTATTAACAAAATAGTGAGTGATAATTAATAAAATTTCAGATCAATCTTTTATTCTTACGTAAAGCATTTTGAAATTTTAGTAACACTGTAATAAGAGACAGTCATTGATGATTGAAACCAATCTAATGATATATACTACTACAGTATATTTAATGAAAAATTAGTATATAACATGAATAGCTATCTTAAGCATATGATAGTTTCATTGAATATTATAATAAGTAATTGATTGTTTAAATACTTTTGTGATAACTTTAAAATAAATGTTTTTATAGATTTAAATTATTTTTAAAAATTATAATTTCTATTAAATACGATATTTGTGAGTTCTACATTTATTTCAAATTTAATCAGTATGATTACAACAGTTTGGTCTCATTACTATAATTTAAAATATAAAAATATTTCATGTAAAGCATATAATATAATTTTTTATAAAAAGTTTTTATAAATCTTCAAACACTTTCATAAACAACTGAGCCTTTCAATTGAAGAATGACAAAATTAGGAAAAATGAAATGAAACAAGAGTCAATTTTTTACATTGTTAATAAATTAATATAAGAAAAACACATTGTAAAGAATTGTAAATAAATAAATAAATAAATAGTGTACTTTATTATTTGTTAGCTCAGTATTAGTTTACTATTAAAAAAATATAACTTTTCTTCTAAATTTTAATAATTATTACCATTCTTTTATTTTATTTTGTTACTATAAAGCTGCATTCTGTTCTTAATTAGTTGTAAAATTCAAAGATTTTCACAACATTAAGAAAAAGGATTTAATTCACTTGTCAATTCAATTATATATTTTGAAATAATATTTCTCTTGATAATGAAGTACAATGGTAGAAATAATTATAGATTTATTAAATAGATCATAATTTTTGTATGTATTGGTTGTACCATAAGTTCCTTCCGCGCCACGCTATGAGTGACTCTAAGTGGCTGTGTTAATTAAACATGCAGGCTTATTTCTTAGTCGTGTATGGCATCGGTTTCAGTCGTCCCAGAGCTCTTTCAAAGTACGTTTCGTTGGTGGTCTCTTTTAAAATTTTTTCTGCACCGTTCAATATGGAGAGCCAAAAGATGCATTTGCGGCATGTTATGCTTCATTGCTTTAAAAAAAAGGCAATAGTGCAAAGGACACTGCAGACGAGATTTTCACCGTTTACGGGAGTGGTACTACCACTATTGGGACCGTCCGCAATTGGTTTAAGAAATTTAGAGCTGGCAATTTCGAGTTGAAAGATGAAGACCACAGCGGCCGCACAGCAGCGACTGATACGGACATTATCAAGACTGTGCTCACTGAAAATCCACGATATAGTGTGCGTGAGATGCCACTAATATTCCCAAGACAACGGTACATAAGCATTTAATCAAGATAGGATATGCGAATCGATATGAAGTTTGGGTTCCACACCTATTGACGGAGACCGGCCTTATGAATCGCGTCTCTACGTGCGATTTGCTTCTCCAGCGACATGAAAGGGATCCTTTCTTAAAGAGGCTTGTCACTGGAGACGAGACTTGGATTTTATACCAAAATGTGCATCGAAAACGCTCTTGGTCCAAGGAAAATAGACCTTCAACTGTTGCGAAGCCTGGAGTTCATCCGAAGAAGGTTCTTCTGTGTATTTGGTGGGACTGGAAAGGTGCAGTGTATTACGAGCTCCTTCCTCAAGATGATACGATCAATGCTGACAAATATTGCAATCAACTGGATCAATTGAAAGCAGCCATAGCAGAAAAACGGCCAGAATTGGCGAACCGACGAGGCGTCGTTTTCCATCACGACAACGCAAGACCGCATGTTGCGTTAGCCGTAAGGCAAAAATTATTATAGTTTGATTGGGACGTTCTACCTCATCCTCCATACTCCCCAGACCTTGCTCCATCCGATTACTACTTGTTCCTCTCCTTAAAAAATTCTCTCCGTGATAAATCTTTCAAATCCATAAGCGAAATAAAAACGCACGTAGATGAATATTTTACAAGTAAACTTAAACAATTTTGGAAAGAGGGCATAATGAGGCTTCCTGAGAGATGGAAGAAGGTTATAGAACAGAACGGTTCATATATAACATAATAAATCCATCTTAAACAAAAAATATCGTGTATTCATTTCGCATCAAAAAAAGGGAAGAAACTTATGGTACAACCTAATAGATCGTAACTTTTCCTAAGGATTAGTTTACAGTAAATAGTAGAACTCCGAATTCCATTTATGTAAAAATTTAGTTATATCCAATTAAATAAACTCTTGCTGGTTAAATCCAATTATTTGAATCTGAACTCCTAATGAACGAGAAATTATTAGCAGACGAAAGAATCAGTGAATTATTTGTATCCCAATAAATTTGTATAAATGGAGTTCTATTATACTTATTATAATGTTTAATGAGCAGAATAAATCTCTAGAATAAAATTTAAAAAAAAGATTTGTAATAAGATCTTTGTATAAATCTTTCTATAAATCTTGAGAAATATTCGTCTTTTTTCTTTATTTATTGTACGTAATATGTATTTATTACATGAACGAAAAATCACTAATTCATTCAAATAAAGTGTCTGCTGTATTTTACACAATTATGCTTGCTTTTCCTAAGATTTTACTTTTACATTAATCTTTATATTTATTTAATTTAAAATTTCATTAATCTTTATATTTATGTTTATATTGATATTTAGGAATATTGAAAACTAGAATTTAATAATATACTTGTATCTTTATGATATATGTATATAGTGATTTATGAAAATCACTATATGTTTGTATACTTATCATCAGATTTTATGAACATAATGATATCTCGTTGTCAATATTATGAATATTTTATGATATTAGCAATAATGTGTTATTAACTAAAAGGGCTAAGAAGTTAAATGAAAATTTGTTTTATTTTAAATATTTTATATTATATTTTATATTTATATTACTGTCTAGTAATGACATTCAATCATACATTGATGTTTGAAATGACATCTGCCAGTAAGACTATTACCAGTAATTTGATTGTTAAAAATAATGTAGAACTATATAACTAGCAGCGAATGCATGAATAAATTAAATTGTCTAAAAAATTCTCGACGCTCCTCGAATATGTAACTAGGTTTGCTTCTAGAAATACATACTTTCTTCTCCTTACATATATACCATATTAGAAAGGATAAATATTTTCTTCTTTTAATCCTAGTTTTATTCTTGAACACTATGGAATCATGAACAACTCAAAACAAAATCTAGATATAATGAACAATATTGAATATTTTTGCAAAATTCTCTTTTCATTCTTATTTAGATATCTTAGAAATTATTTCATAAATAAATTATATATTATATTTTATAAATAAATTATTTTATAAATCTTATTTTGTAATGGCACATATTAAGGAAATATATAAATATTCAATATACAGATTAAAAATTCGATGGGATCGCTGGTAATCCCATAACGACTTTCTAAAATTAACCGCGTTTTCAGTTCTTAACAAGACTAAAAAAAATATGAAAAATCCAGGTGCCGCGATCACCGTCGCGTTGTTGTGAAACTCGCAGCGATTCTCTTATCGGACAGATTCTCAAATCTCTACAAAATTCTAAATTTCCAATTAATGTCTATCTTTGTGAATCTTTATGAGTAAAACAGTTTTCTTTATCCCAGTTTCTCTTTGTCTTTGCTTACTTTATTTTTCATGCGCTTGCCGTGTCGCTTTTTTCTTCGGTTTCCTCTTGTTCGCTCGTTTCTTCGCATGCAATGCCGACCTCAGAGACTACGGTGGCATAGTGACAGCCGGCATACCTTCAGAAGGGATAAATCGATTTTGTTTCGTGCTAAAAATAAGCATCTCGTGGGAGCTCATCTCGCGAAAGCGGCGCGCAATTTTCTCTCACTGGCACCTATCTCTTATCAGAACCACCACTCACCAGATCGTTAAGGGATCGTCAAGGCAGCTCGCATACCAATTATTTCTTCGTGGCCACGTGTACCATTCCGTACATCCCGAGGAATCATCATATAACCGACCCTAAATTTCTCTCGGAAGCTTCGTTTAACCCTTTAGCTACAGCAAGGTTAATCATGGAATTGTATCACCTATGTGGATTTCTTTGCCACGAAATTAGTAATATGATCGATATTTTGATGATTTAGCTACGCAAGTTATACATCAAGCCATATTTGCTTTAATGTAAGATAAAATTGGTGTAAGTTATATAAAGTTATATAAAATAATATTAGCGTAAATTTTTATTTGTTCGTATGAGATTACTTATTATAAATCAATATTATAATTATCTGGATTGTACACAATATACACAAAATTGCATGCAATCTTGATTGCAGTCTCGATGTAATATGAACATGAACATTTTAATGGTTTAATAATATAATTGTGCGTAACATTTTTTGAATATGGTACTATACATAGCCCCACATCGTATTCACATCGATATTTATCGCGATCTTTTTCTGATATCACTTTTCGTACACAGTTTTTAAACTACTAGAACAAATGAGTTACTTCAGTGGCACTTCGTTCCAAAAAATGACTTAGAGGGAAGCCACTTTAGTAGTGCATAGTAGCTAGAGAGTTAATAATCCATTTGCACCCTTGATCAATCGCTTATTAAATGCTTCTCTCGATTACGTGAACCGTATAATTTTCTCACGAATTTGCCAGTTTGTGAGCTCGATTCATTTAATAGCTCATATCGTATGAAACTCGGGTAATTTTCTTCGGTTAATCAGTAGATAACTGTGTGTATTGAAAAATTTTTTATGGTACCGTGGTATTTCTGTGGAAACAAAGTTTGAAAAGATTTTTGAAATTATATTTAGGAAAATTGTATTGTTCGATGGAAAAAAAATAAAATTTTTCATTCTGTTGCACATTTTTTCTTTCTATGGAATGTAAATTTTATTGCTTCATATTTTTGAAATTGTTGATAATCTTTTAAGATATATTAATCAAATTCTTCTAGTCTCTTAGGTCACCAGATCATTACATTACATCTTCAGATTTCTATTTATGGAAAAATATTTATTACCTTTGAAAGAAAAAGTTTATAATACACAAGTATTTTTACGAAATGAACTGCCTGTAAATAAATTTGATAAAGTTATTATGAAATTCGGCTCATAATAAATTCAATATTTAATATTCAATTTTACATGGTACGTGAAGAGTATATAAGTATGTATAGCATGAGCTTTTTGCTACATTTGATATTTTAGTCTTATTTTGTATCCGAATATTTATATAAATATATATCAACTATATATCAATATGCATTGGATATTTGAAGTGCAAAATTTTTTATCTGAATATACCTTTGAATCGCTGGAACTGTATTTTTGCGTAATTTTACTTTCGTAAATAACGAAACAAAAATATAAAATTACGAATTCAGAGACAGTTCATGGACTAAAGCTTCCTATATCCGAACCCTCATTATCCGAATAATATTTTTTCTTGTACTGAACTATTTTGTATGATTATTATTATATGTTTGACGTTATTTTCATAATTGCAAAAGATCTCGCTAAAATTTGAGATGCAAAACTTTACTAAAAATACAATATTGATGTAATATATATGAATATAATATAAAAAACTATTTTTAATTCTGCTATAAATCAACGTTATGAATTACAGAATAAATATTTTGTTTGTAAGAATTAGAATATTCGGACAGTAGAATGTTCGAAGATGAAGTATTCAGGGCTCTAATGTAATTTTTATTTATTCTTAAACATTAATGATGATATGTATAATTTAATATTTTGTAATAATCTTAATTCAATATAGACAAATATTATTACTGGCCTATTTTTATGTAAATTTATATTTTTGTGAATATAATTTAAAAAATAAAAAATTTTATTAGAAAATTATTATTACTAAATGGTATAGAAAACACTTCAGATATTTTTTGATATCATGCGCATGCTCTCCGATTTTACATTTTAAAATCATCAAACGCATAAAATTATTACTTCCATGATTGTACACAATTTATAAAATATGCTTTTATATTCACTCTTAAATATCCACTGTATTTTTCAGAATTATAAATACACTTTACTCTGACTTTAATTAATTATTATTTCATCTATCTTTGTTTAATTGCTAATTTAGTACCAGATTCTAAATATGACGTGACGATAATACAAAATCATCGATCTCGGTGAAATATAGCTTACGAAAAAATATCACGAAAATAAAAAAATAAGCTTATTCATTTTTTTTTATTTTACTCTTTTTGAGCCAGCTTTGCCCCTTCGTGAATATTGACCACACTGATTATTAATCGATAACACTATTCAAGGATGTCACGACTTTTATTTTCTTTTAAATAACTTCACAACTATGCTAAAAATATCTTGTAACCTACCGTACGCCTTTGTCATTTGAAATTTTTCTCGTGCAAAATCACGCCGGTTCATATATTCGATTACTATTTATAGGTTTTTTGCAATCTGTCACAAAGGAATACGTGAAAAAAATTGCTCTTGAAGTATTTTTTTGAAATATACACCAGTGTGTGTGCTATAACTATCGCCACGATTTTTCATGGACCTCTAACGGTCTGACAAAAAATATTTCGAAAAAAATTAATCGGTTAATAGACTGTAAAGTGCAATATAAAAAATTTTCTCAAAAAAGATTTGTTCTCAATAAGAAATCAAGGATACTCTGAAAACATCAAATTATATGAACTGTTTATATACTGAAACAATGGAATATAAAGGGAAATATGCTTATAGTAAAATATATGTATTTAATAAGTATAATATATGTATTTAATAAGAATAGCTTATCATCAAAACTAAACCAAATATTTGAAGCACGTGCGATATACAAAATTCTATTTTCCTAACTACTTATCTCAGATATAATATTAAAAAGATACAACACGATCTACTAAATTCATTCTAGATTCTAGATAAAAAAAAATTCTAGATTTTTTGAGAAAAATATAGATCTACCATTTAATATATGATAAGTATGTTTTGTCTCGTTGCAATCCTCACCGTGATCATTAATAATCTTAGAAGATTCAACATAATAATAAAAATAATAATGAAATGTTTCGAATTTGAGTTTTATGAATTTAAAAATTAGTTTCGAATCGCTTGTTATAATATGTCGTTTATGATAACGAGACATTGGAGATTTCGACAAGATATTGACAATATAAATCATTGTTCATTTGGTACGTTCATAGTACCAAATGAACGAATATTGAAAAAAGATTGCGACAAATATAAACTTTGCCGAAAGTGCTCGTTTTATATTGGAAGAAAAGATTTTGATTTATAAATTCTTTCCGAATCAACGGAGGAAAATAAAATATTATTTTTAAAAGAAACATCGCTTGCGAATTGTAAAAATACGAATCATCGTGATTTGAAGTTCTGATTGTTGGAAATGCCATAATATTTATTTAAATTTTGCTTTCAATCACATACTAGAAAGAAATAACCAGTCAGCTTCTACGTAGAAAAATCAATTCAGAAGGAAAGACAATATTTTTCCATTTAAGGCTTCGTTATCAAAAAAAATCGAATCTGTAGATTTATCAAATGCATTTAATGAATACCAGAATGAATAGAAACAAGTAATTAATAGAAGATTACTCTATGTTTGACAATTAGTAAAAAATATAGAATTAAATTTTTCCATTCAAGATCTCGTTTTCATTCAGGTTATGAATTTGTTTAGTACACGATAAATTTCTTTATATTTAATTTTCTGGGAAACGAAGCGTTTTATGAAAAAACTTTATTCTACGTTTCCTATTTATTTTTGCAAATAGAATAATCTTCATCAATTATTCATCTCTGTTTAGTCCAAAATTGATCAAATTCAATACTATACAAGATAAATTTTCAAATTCAATTTTCTCGAAAACAAAGCATTAAATTTTATTTTTTCTTTTCACATATAATCATCTCGATGCATCATATATAATTTAGATACACTGCACTTGTACATCATATTTAATTTAATATTTTGCTTGTTCGCGCACGTAATTAGCGAGACGAGGTTTTGTTTTGTTAAGGTTTGTGGACTGTATGTATTTCGTACGCTGAGTATTAGAGGCTTGTCCCCTCGTGGTAAGGTTGTGTCGCAGGATAGTGTACTTGATCTATCGAAAGTCCGAAGGATTCTGAAGTGGAAGCCGAAGGAAGGACCAGAAAGCTCTCTCGGTTCCCCTTCCTTCGGCTGCGGAAGATTGGAGGTCCAAGGTGGGGCACGAAGAGCCAGGCCATCTGTCGCAGACCAAATTGTGACCTTGCTGGCACATGTTTTCCACGTGTTCGGGAAAGTTAATGACGTGCTTCAATCCACGGTCGAGGGCTTTGTCCACTTGGAATAAAAAACAACCATATGGCCATAGATTTATGGCGAGACAGGCCTGTTAGAATCCAATAGATTTCCCGGACTACCTGCACCTAGACCGTAGACATTGCAGCATGGATTCTCTCCCGAACATTGCTATATGTTAATTTCAACATATAGCAATGTTCTTTTTGCTGTACTATACAAATTCCATTTACTATTAAAGTATTACATATATACACACATATTAATAAATAATACATTATTATAAATTATATTGTACGTGACAAATAAGTGAGCACTTACTTGTCACGTACAATATCATTTATAACTGATTTCAGTTTTTAAAAATTACTAAAAGAAAAATTAAAATGAAAATGATTAGTAGGATACATAAGTGTAGATTCTGATTAATCAAATTTATGATTAAATTTCATTCGAAACAATATATTTTACTAATAGCTTGTAGGATATTGAAAATTACAAGTAATTCTAATTCAGTGACCAAAGACTGTACATTTTAAAAATAAATCTACACAGTTGACGATTTACAGATTCAATTAATATCATTTCGATTCACTATCTAAATTTTGCTTCATTTCAATGCTTCATCTTGAAGAAACTGACATTATTTAAACAGATAACTTAGCTCATTTATGATAGAACTCATCCCAATAGTATTTTTTAGATAGTGATATAAACAATGATTACTATTAATAATCTCTTTTTCATGGAAACGAGAATATATTCGTGTATCCGTACGTTATGCTCGTGAATTTTAAGAAACGCGACCTTAGAGTTTAAACAAACTTTGAATAATATTCCATTCCATTTACAATTCCTCGTGTATTTGACCAAACCAATGTTTTTCTATTATATTTTGATTTACACAAAATGTTAAGGCTTGATTGATCTTGTCGTATTTTATCGTGTTTTATTATTATTATTATCTATGTTGTAATAATAATATATAAACTAATGTACAGCTGCAATGTATAACTGTATACACTATTAAATATTCTTAACTGTATAAACATTATTAACTGTATGTGGGAAATATTCTTTATAATATTTTATTTTTTATCTTAAATACCACTGTTCGCGCACGTGAGTAGCGTGGCGAGGTCTTGATTGATGTGTGGACTGTATGTTGTAATCGCACGCTGAGATATGGGTGGAGCTATGACCTCGTTAGTAGCTTTAGCGTCGCAAAGATCAACCTAGTTGCTCGAAACTTAAACCGATTCTGAAATCCTAGGTCGAGGAACGCATAGAGGTAATCTCGGTTCCCCTTCCCTTGGGGAGTTGTGAGTGCAAGGTGGGAACAAAGGCGAATGTGTCTCGCCCGTGGAGTCTCGCACGCGTTCAGGAGAGTTATCCTCAACGCCACAACCCCGGTCGAAGGGCCCAGTTCCGACAAATCAAAACTCTCGCGAACAACCACTTTATCCAGTATATCTATCAAACTTTTTTTTTAACCAATTAAAAATAATCTAAAACATTTTTCTTATTAAAGTCAACGAATTTTCCAGTTAAAAAATTTATTTTGTAAAGCGAAGCAAGCAATGTATGACTAAACTGCAGAAAACTGAAAATTCCAGGATGAAACGGTAGCTCTGTGAAAATAGTGACAAGTTAAGTGAAACAGAATTATTTTCGCTTTTCTCTGGAGATTTTATCATGAAATTTTCCCACCTTAATTGATATAGCAAAAAAAAAAAAAAGAATTGAAACTCGAACGAGAGTTTCCCCAACAAAATCATTTTTCCCTCGAGAGGAAGTTTCGTATCGGAGTTGTCTGGGGTTCTCTCGTTTGGCCTTTTATAGCGTCGGAACGATATTAAGAATGCAGATTGTAGATTTTTAAGACGTATATTTGACTAGATGTGTATACAATTGTTACGTGAGTCTGGGAGAGGTGTCTCCGCGTCTAGGCCCGAACTAACTGACTGAGTGATTATGGCAGACTGTATCTCGTACTAGGAGACTGACCTTTTATGTGGAGTGAATGTCTACGTGACTTCTTGGCGCCAGCCAAGAAGCCCTTTGTTTACCTATCTTACCCTTTAAGAAACGTTCCAGATGCGGACTCTGCCTCTCAGGACAGTGGCCCCTTAGAAGGAGAATGCCATGGCATCTGGAACTTCTCGGCAGGGTAGCGTTTTTATTTTAAAATTTGTTTTATCTTCTAAATATTATAATAAATAAATTTATCTTCTAAATATTATAATAAATATTTTCGATATTTATATGTTTCACATATAATATGCATTTGTATTTTGAAGTTGAATTTATATCTTTATGATATTTATAAAGAAAAAAAATAGAGATTCAATAACAAATTTATGTATTGCATTGCACTTTTGAATATATATTTTAAAACTTTTTTGTATTATGTGCATTATATGCAATTTTGTAGTCTGAAATTTTCTATGAATGCATAGAAATTTGCAGTCTGATGCATAATAATAATTTTTCGAACATAATTTAGTTTCGTATCATTATTATATAATTTTAAATCGAATACAAATGAAAAAAAATACAGGTGAAAATTCTGTTTTTAACGCCACGAAAATATTTATTGAACATTAATTATAATTTTTTTTAATATAGCTATAGACGTACTAATAATTTTAATCGTTTGATTAAGATGCAAATTGAATACTCTCACTTGATATTCTGTTTTCAACGTTACGACAATTTCGATATTTATTAAAGATTAATTAAAATATAGAAATAAAGATAATAATTTTTCAAATATAATTTCGAATTTATTTCTTGGCGTTTTCGACGCTGAAAATTTGAATAATGAAAATTTCAATATTAACAAATTTTAACTAACTAATTAACTTCTAAATAATTAAATAACTTCTAACTTCTAACTAATCAGTCAACTAACTAACTATAAATTCTAGCTAAATATAGTTTAGCCATCCTTAAATGCATATCGTTGCGAATATGCAACATTATATTATTAATTTTTAATTTCAAATTTACAGGATCAAAAAGAATTTAAAAGAATAGGAAAATGTGCAATAAATAAATAAGATACTACAATAAAATAGAGTGAAAATAGGAGTTCAAAAAAGAGTGAATAAATTGAGTGTGTGGACAAAATAGTTCTGTAAAAATATATTAATATAAGCAATATCTAATTTTTGGATTCAAGACTCAGTAAAATACATTATTATTATTTTAAATCGATCATTTAAAAAAAATTATGTACTTAAAGGTTCATAATTATATTATTAAATTAATAACGTTGCAGATAGAAATAACAATTTATTGATTTAACAAATTTTCTTTTCAATTTCACGTTATTTAAATGTCATCCGAAGCTATTTCATACACGAAATTATTGTTATCGTTAAAAATCTAGTATATTACCGCCCAATTCTGCTTAAATATCGTCGAAAATAAAAACTTTTATCATTCCTAGATTCGAAAATATTTTTATTCCTAGAATATCGAGAAAAAAGATTTCCTTTGAATGGGGATTGCTAACATCCTTTTCAACATACCGAAGAGAAATCTACAAAGAATTAGTTCTTTTTTTTATAGGAGGAAATTTTATATGCAATATATATATTACCTATATGTAAATTCTTCTTTCGTGGCAACATTATGGCGTATATTTCCTTTTAACATTGAAATTAATAAACATTAATTAATGAAATATTCATAAAATGCAAAATTTTCAAGTATGATATTAATCTAATTCAATTACATCTTTCAGTTACATAAAACTGAATTTTATTTAAAATTTCCCCGAGCTTTTCAACGAAATTAATAAATAAATCAATGGCAAATATGTGTGTCAAAGTAAATTTTAAAAATGTATTTTAAAATACCATTCTCGCGTACGCAGCACAAAGATATTCTTTTTGTATGTACATATCAGAAAATATTTTCTTTGTACACTAATATGTTCATACGTGAAGCTATTTCATACACGAAATTATTGTTATCGTTAAAAATCTAGTATATTACCGCCCAATTCTGCTTAAATATCGTCGAAAATAAAAACTTTTATCATTCCTAGATTCGAAAATATTTTTATTCCTAGAATCGAAAATAAGCAATCCTTTGAAACTGATAAATTCAAGACAAAAAAAAAGTAGAACTGAAAGCATAATATTAAGATTTTTCAGTTTTCAACAACAAATTCTTAAATTAGCCAAGAGTTCCATTAACCTCGATTTCGCTGACCTGAATATAATAACTGCATTAGTCGACAACTTAAACTGTTGCGCATGTCGCTGAAAATTAAAGATGGCGAGATTCGAACTCACGTGCCGGCATAATTTTATTTGAACTAGTGGTGCACACCTTCGATCGTTTACCACCGTATCGAGGTTTCATTTACAATTGACTGCGTGCTGGTCGGTCGGCTCTCTCTCTCTCTCTCTCTATTCAACACGCTTGACAACATACCGGAGTACAATGTCGAGGATTGTAATTAAGCGCTTGAATCAGTATGACGAAATGCACAATTACGAACAATATTACCTGATCATTTGGAATATCTGGTGCGGTCCACATCTCTTAGTTTTGCATATTTACCTCAGATACGTTGAAACTGTTCAACAAATATGCGAAATTGGAAGCTGTGACCCTTGCGGTCACGGTGTTCCCTTTGGTATTTTTCAGTAAAGAAATTATTTTTTCTAGGGTTTTTATTTTGCAAATTCTTATTTTATCTTTTAACTTTTCAACTGCATATAACAAATGTACATTTGTTATGTGATAAAAGATTCCTTTTGTCATTAATTTTATATTAGAATTTTACATAGGAACTAAAAAAATATTCGTGAATATAAGATATTTTAGAATATTTTGAAGCCAAAACAAAATTAAAAAAGAAAATCAGGAAAAAATAAAAACAAAAATAAAAATTTAACTAATAAAAGAAACATTATCTGCATTTCTACATCATTGAGCTAGAGTATACATTTTTAAATTAGAGTTACACTGTTAGAGTAGAGTTAAATATCCTTAAGCTTAGTCAAGTAAAAACTTAATTTCCATCAATTTCCTTGAAATCCCTTTACTAGCGCGAGCCTATTGTTTAATTCGGACGCAATCTTCACGTTTTTACGCTTGATTTTGTTAGTTGAATCACTGTCTATACAATTACGGCCGATTAAACTTTTATTACGATTTGTTTCAGCACTGTTTCGTGATTTCGTACAGAAGGGAGAATCAACGGCAATACGAGTTAAAAGCAGCTACAGAATCCGACTGTAAAATGTGGATCGATGCCATACGAGAAGCTAGGTAATTATTACGTGTGTAATTTATAATGTATAAATTGGAAATGGATATGATGAAAATAAGGATATCATGACGGAACCAAAAAGGTACTTTATTTTAAACTAAAACGTCAAAGAACATCGGAAAACTGAATAATAATTTGATAAATTAACGACATTTCTAGAATTAAATAAAAGTTTGTTTTTTATCTTATTATAAAGTTCTTCTTATTTCTCTTTTATTTCTTTGTTTCTTATTTTTTACTATTGTAAATGTCGTAAAAAACTTTATGTTCTTTTTTTTATTATAGACTTCTGTCTGTTTTTTGCACTTTCATTTTTCTGAAACTAGTTTCACACTTTGGTCGTTGGTAATTCCAGTATTAAACAAATTTAAACAAATTAGTACATTCTGCTGAATTTTCATTTCATAAAAATAAATTCATATAACTTATCAATATCCTATATTATAAAATAGAATATTTTAGAATACACAAAAATAACAAACAAAAGAAAATAAAATATGGGATTTATAGAATGAAAAAAAATTAAAGTATAAAAATAATATCTTAATATACGATGTACAAGATACGTTAAAAAAAATTTAACAATCACTGATTAAAATCGAAGCTTCTCAAAATATTAGAAAAAGTAGATCTCGACAGCGTGCAATAGACGGAGAAATAAATTATGGACTAATAATTTCTCATGCGTTGGTCTTTCGTTTATTCTGAAAAATGAACAGTGAAATTATTTTTTTATATTATTTGCACAGCTTGGTTGAATAGGATAAATTTTTAGATTATAAAAAGTGACTTGCTTCTTTTAAGTTAATGATTTAATGGTTTTGTCTATATGACAAACATGATCAACGCTCAAAATGTGTTACATGAGCACGACGTTCTCTGCATGTGTCATTAATATAGTACATTTCTCATCAATTGTTTTTTTCTTCTTTTGATCATTATTTCTGACTGTTCTTTTAATGAAACGATTATTAATGAAAGTTACGAATATTGTATTCATGATTTGTATAACATACAATATTTTAAATACAATATTTTAAAAGTAAATATTCTAATTTACAGATTAATTCAGATCCGGAAAATGTCTAGAACTCTTCATTTTCTTTTTTGAATATTTAAAATTTTACACATCTAGATTTTTGTGTTTTTCAAAATTATTTTATCAACAATTGTTGATAATCATTAGATTGCATGTGAATCTTTATGCAATTTTATATTTTTCGACTGCAATTAAAAAAATGAAGCCTAAACGGAAATTTCGTTTTCTTAATATTATTATTTAATTGTAGATTTTTATGCATTTATGAAAAATTTAAAGGTACAAAATTGCATGCAGTTTACATAATACACAAAAATAATAAAATAATAAAATAACCAAAATGCAATATCTATTATAAACTAGATCTCAATTTTTTAATTATTTTTAAAAACATACGAATTTGTAAAAAAATCCGCAGGAAAATTATAAAAAATATATAAAATTATTAAAAAAATTTTATTTTAAACATATGAGATATTCTACTTTCTATATTTTATATATTTTTGTATATTGCGTGCATTTTTTATATTTTTGCATCTTCAAAATTTTCTTAAATGCGTAAAAATCCTTAGTTTATCTATAAATTGTAAAAGTTTTATGATAAATGTTTGAATACTTCCGCGAGCCATCGTATGTACCCCCTTGTGAGTTAATGGTCTCTCTAGTTAGTAGCATCTCGCGGTTTGATACATACCGTAGTCGTACTTTCATATTACTTCAGGAAATAGCATGTTTTTGCGATAGTTCTTTTCCAGTTTGCCTTCAGTGTCACGGACTAGCAACTATCGATCGAATTGAAGCTAGTGGCAAAGAGAGAAAGAGAGAGAGAGAGAGAGAGAGAGAGAGAGAGAAAGAAGAAAGAACACTCGAAAATTGAAGTTATTTGCATGTATATATAAAATATTTTAATGTTAAAGAAATTAAAAATATTTTAATCTCGAAGATAAAGCATTATTTGACTAGATCGAAATCCATCTATCAATAATTTTTTGTTTTGCTTGAAATTTTCAAAAAGTTATTCGAAAATGGTAATCATACATAAATTTATAAACATGTATATACACGACAAAGGTGATTAATAATTTTATTGTTTTGATATTTCCATAATGTCAACTTTCATGTATTTTTAAATTTTAATGAATACAGTTAAAAAAAACTGAATCAAGATTGAAATATTCTTTTGGATATTTTATATATTTTTTCATATTACACATTGCCTATAAATGCATAAAAATCCGGAATCTGGATATTGCTTTTTGTACGATCATTGACATGGTTGCGAAAATAAAAATATTTGAAAAGTGTATTAATTCGAAATGATTGAAAATGGCATGTTGTTAACTTTGAAAATTTTAACAGATTTGAAACGCGATACATAGGAAAAAAATAATTCCGGAAAAAAGATAGAAATGAAATGAAATACAATATCGAAGACACATTGAAATTGAATAAAATGAAAGTAATTGAATAAAATAAAAGTATAATTTAAGGTTTAAATTATATACATATATTAAAATATATTTAATATATTTAGATATATTATATTTTGAATTTTCTAAATTTTGGATAGATATTGGTATTATATATATTAGTATTAGATATACATATATCCAAAATCCAGAAAATTCAAAATATTCCTATATATCACACTAAAATTTTAAAGAGTGGTAAATAAATAATAATTAATAGTAAATAGTAAATAATAATAATTAATAGCATAGAACGCTTAGTCATCAAACTCTGTTGATCAATTTCAATCTAATATTACTTGAAACGACGGCGCTTTATTTTCTGAAATCATCCCTAATTTATAAAGTTCATTCACATTGTCCCTCAAAAAATTGGAGCACATTAGAATTTCAAAAGAAACAACGACGTTCTTAATTAAATAAATATTTATAATATCTATTATTCTTTTATATAAACTCTATTGTCAATTGTATTGTCTGATGTAAGAGTAGCTTCAGTGATTATATTTAGAAGTTAAATATTTTTATATGTAATGAAGATATTGCAATATTCAAAATTTATAATATTAAATACAATATTAAAAAATTATAAACGGTTGATATAGAGTACTAATACTTTTAATAATTTAATATTTTATATTTTTAGATTTAATATTTTTGTTTTATTTGAAAAAGTCTTTTTTGCCTGTAACGATGTAATTAATTATATTTAAAAATGAAAAGTATCATTATAATATTTTTATTTTTAAAAAATGTATGAACAATTTATTTATGTTTTGTTCAAATTTTTAAGACATTTATATTACAATTAATTTATCCATAAAATCATTTTTAACAAGATACATTAAGTGAAATAAAATAGCATTCTGAAATATAATATAAATTTTTATTAAAAAGAAGGAAAATAAATAGATACGCATAAATGAAAAATATCAACTTTTTACTTATGATCAAGCCTAGACAAATTAAAAAAATACATATATTTAAAGAAGAGATATTATTTGAGATAACTATACATTCGTTTATATAATATAAAAATGTTTTATCTTTAAATTGTTTTATTTTTTATCAAACAAAATAATTTTTCATTTTATGTTTTGTTTCATATTCAAATAAATTTTTGTTCAAATTATATCTCGAACCATTTCTAAGTTGATCTTCGTATATCAACATTACATACAAATTTCAGATGATCTTATGTCAAATTATTTGTTATTTTATTTAAATAATCAAATTAAAAATTATTTAGAATTGATTTATTTAAATCTCACATTAAACAAAGCTACTTTTCCTAAATTAAAAATAATAATACTTGAAGTAATGTGTTGTTTCAAATCGTTATTTTTTATTATGTCCAAATGCACGTGCATCCGTATTTCAACGTGATTCACAGTAATCATATATTGTGTAAATCTAAATTCCCCTGTATAATTAAATTTGTTGAAGCTCAATAATCAGTGTTGTATTAAAATTTTACAGTCGACTGATATCGCGATGTATTTTGATGCAATTAAAACATAAGCACAGAGAGAGATGTATCTGTTTCAACGCCAACTTGCTTATTGATTGCAGTTTCAACAAATTGCGATTGCAAAAGGAGGAGCTCGAGCAAAAGCATCTACACCTGTTGCAGATTGTCGAGAGTGAGAAGACAGCTAAGTGGCAGTATACACAGCAATGCGAGGAGCTCATGTCAGAAATAAAGAAGCTCCGAGCAGAAGTAAGTTGAGAATTAGATTAATTTGAACTAATTAATTAATTAGAACTTAGAATAATTTGATTTTTACCTTAATTTTAGTAATTTAACTTTAATAATTAAACAAATATATTAGATCCTTCAATTTTATTAAAAACATGAATTAGAATAATCATAATTTAATAGCTAGCAATTATAAATATATATAAATCTATCAAATCATATATTCTGTCAAATCAATTTGAGATCGCAACAACAAAAGTTATTCACCATGCATCAAGCTTAAATGATCAAAAATTTATGAAAATTTTATAAAACGAACATTTAATCTCAATGTCACAAAGAGTATTTTAAAAGTAATTTTAACAATTTATTTTTTTGGGGGTAAAATTGAAGAATTTATACATAGTTTGATAATATATTTTATTAATTATTAAACTTGAGGTTAAAATTAGGCCACTTTCAATTTTTAATAATTTATATGTCTTTGGTAAAATTGAAAGATTTGAACATAGTTTGACAGTAAATTTTATTAACTATTCAAGCTCAAATTAAAATTAAGTCATTTTTAATTTTCAACAATGATATTCTTAACGATAGACATTTCTAAATCACGACGTACTCACCACCAATCGTTGGTGACGATTTTAAACCTAATTGAAACAGACTATTGTCTGAAAATCACATCACAATCATGAAGCAATGGTTTTGCTGTTGGTGGAATAAAGATAAAATAAAAATTTTCAGTGGTGACACGAAGTGGTTCATATCGACAACAAAAACTATATCACCAAAATGATAGGACTAGATTCAATGTTTAACATTTGAAAAAATATTGAACACTTCTTTTGTATACAATAAATGAAATAATGATATATTTTCTAATTAATCCTTCGTATCATTGATAACTCTTATGACATTTTATTAAATTTTTGTATCATTAGATGATTTTTGTCATATTGTACTGCACATATAAAATAGAAGAAAAATTTTCTAAATCTTTTTCAAATATCTTAATATTTGAATGTTATAACTCGGCTGCAGATGTTTATGCAAATTTACTTTCTTTTAAACATATTTGAGATAATTTAAAAAGTGGAATCTAAATTGAGACTTGTTTTACCTATTAAATATAATTAAATATTATTAAATATCATAACGAGCACTTTACTTTAAATATCTCATTTATTTTTGCAATTTATATGCATTATATTTATATTTATATGCATTCTGAAGATTTCCACAATATTGAAATTTTATACAAATGCATAATAGTCCGCAATCAAATATAACATTTGAATATTAAGTTATTTAAAAAACAGATGTTTAGATATTGTATTGCGTATATTGTATTGCGTTTTATCTGATAAACTGAAAAAAATAAGACGTAGTATTACACAAAGCAGGAACATGTAAACATGTAAACATTCTCGTGATTTATAAATGTTTATTTTATATATCCTTTTGAGTTTCCTGAGGAATTGTTGTTACACTGAATTGATTAAGTAAACTGCAAATTTTTGTGTAAGATCATATTCTTATAAAAATAATTAAAAAAGTAAGATCTGAGCAAAGATTTGTTTTAATTATTAAATACCATAACAGATTTTAATTATAACAGATATTTTAATTGTAACAGATATTGTTTTGGATATTTTTATTAAGCGTTTTCAATGGATTTTCATACTTCTAAATTCTCTATAAATACATAAAAATTCGCAGTCAAGATATAATCGTTTATATGAAGGTGCTTTTAACTTTTACCGCATTTTTCACAGAAATTGAATCGTTCGCGTTTAATCTTTTTTATTGTCTCAAGCTTTCAAGAGAAGCAAAAAAATTTCAGTTTATTTAATTCTACAATCAGATTTTAACTTTGCTCCGTCTTTTCGGTTCCATTTTCGACTCACCTACATTTCTCAATAACTAAAATATATCTCATGTTCAAACGAAATATAAAAGAATGCTTATTAATATGCACGATTTTTCGATCAAATTTAATCATCTTTTTAAAATAATTATGAATATTTTTCGTTTGCTAAACCAAATATAAGACTAAAATATAAAAATTCAAGAACCTCGGAGTTAAGTTAAATTTTCGAAAGATTCTTCAGAGGAAAAAAAATAAATTTACTCCGAAAAATTCACGAACAAAATTTTGCACAGGACGTAAACGACCTAAATTATCTATGAAGGATCAAGTATTATTAGGATATAAATAATTTTCATTGAAGTTCTTTTTTTGCATCTAGTAAAATTTTGCCAATTTGATCAACAAGGAAACGTTAATCCTCGAATTCCTTTGCATTCCATGATGTATTTTTTTTTCAGTTGTGTGCTTTGAAAAAAGAGTTGAGGCCTGTAGCTTCATCGTATACAAGAAAGCCGAAAGTTCAAAGGACCATGTCCCAAGGTACTGGCAGTTTATACATGTCAGGATCTCTTTATGGGTCCGATGAACACGATTCCGTAGTTACGTCGTTTGGACTACGAAATATTACCGAGGCCGAGATGCAGAAAATTAAAAAGGTTCAGAGCTTCTTGAGAGGATGGCTATGCCGCAGGCGCTGGAAACAAATCGTCGAGCAATACATTAAAAGCCCTCATGCTGAGAGTATGCGTAAGCGGAATAGGTAAGAATTACTTCCTCTGTTTATTCAAATTTTAGCTGGTAACCGCTCGTAACGTTAAATATGATCAATTAGTTAAAATAATAACGATGCTAGAAATTCTAGATATTAACAATATTATGACTAGATTGCGGATTTTTGTACATATAAAAAATTTTAAAGTACAAAATTCCATAGAATGAAAATTTATATATATATCTGCAGATTTTAAATACTTAATGAAAAAAAGAGTTTTAAGAACAGTTTATAGATACTAATTTATTTAGGTCAAAGATTTGTAAATTTTGAAGAAACGATATCTTTTATATAATTGTTTATTGGAAAACAAAAAAGGCAGCGAAACAAAGATCACGAAATCTACTATACAATTATTTAAATATTTCCTTCTTATTGTTAAAATTGTATAAATTTTTTTTTAATTCATTATTTTAAGTGGTATCAATCACTTGTGGGTTATTAGCGATTTGAAACTAAGTCTATTATATAAATTAGACTGTTTTAGATGTATTGTGATTGTTTTAGGATCGATTCTTTATCCATTAGATTGTAATTCAGGGAGAGACTTATATTCAGTTGATGTCTATTCTGCACTGAACAATATGTTCCATTGTCAGTTTTACTTTGCACAAATCATGAATTGGAGGATCTTTTTTGAAGAGATACTGGTAGGTGAGTAATTGATGACATCAATTAAAAGTGTTTTTTTTTAAGAAGACAATTGTTCGTTCTCTACCAAGATCCGACCAAATTATAATCTTAAGGATAATAACGGGTTTACATGAGGATTTCCATTTGTTTTTCCAGTGTCCTTTGATTTTTTGTCTTAAGCTGAGAAGTATAGATTTTGGAAGCAAACTGTTGGTATAATGGGGTTGGTGAGTTAACTGCTTCCTTAGCCGCTTTGTCAGCTTTTTCATTTCCAATTATGCCAGGCTATAGTGATACAGATTATTTTCGGCTGGACGTCGTCAATTAATGGCTAGAGGTATTCAAGCCTGCTATAAAAGACATTAAAGTTCCATTGGATAATCTGAAAAGGCATGATGTAATTTAAGAGTATTTAATGTTTATGTGGGATTGGGTGGTAAGTTTGGGAAAGACGATGAAAAATCTTTGGAGAGAACAGATTACAAGGAGATGATTGAGTTGAGGTCGAAGTTCAATTTTTTGATTAAATGATGTAATCTGTTTTTCATTCAATTCTTCATGAATCTTATAGTAAGGAATGACTCGAGATAAGTATATTAATTAAGTCATTCAAATTAGCGGCATAGTCCTTGGCGATGTCCTTACGGTTTTCAATTCCAATTATAAAATTTTTGAATTGATTGTAGTCGAGGATAAGGTTGAATGAAAGATCCTCAAACATATATTTGACTGGTTTAAGTATGTAGTCCATTTGTTTTATAATTCTAGTTAATGACTTGCTGCGTTTGGTTTTTTCTTTTTGTTAAAGACTGAGATATTAGGATTTGATTCGGGATCGTTACTTGGCATAGTGGTTATTAGATTGTTATCGTTAGTCATTTGATCACCTAAGGACATCAAAATTTTTTGGTGGAGAGTATAAAGCCTGATAAATCTTGTGTTGCATTGTCAATTTGAGATAACACTGGAACTAGATTTTTCGTTGTTGGATGTTTTGTGATGATTGTCGTAGGCGATGCTTATGTTCTTCTATGTCAGTTGTTCAATTACTTGTATGACATTGTTTTTTTTATTATTCATCAAGTTTGTATCTGATGTTTGTGCTGAATTGTTTTGCGATATGGTCTTTTTATTTGCACAGGAAACAGATCACTTCATCGGTAAATACAAATGTTCTGTATTGTATATCTTCATATGTGTTGAGAAATGATTCGAAAATTTTTGAGACATCGTCCGGTTTGATGTAAATCTGTCTTCGAAAACTCATTGTATGAGAGAAACCAGGATCTTGAATCCCAGCTCGAAGAAAGAGAGGTCAGCTTGATGTTCTGTTAGAAATTTCTCGATGTATTCATAAGATATCATTGTTAAGTAGCGGTTCAACTGTGGTTGTTGTTGATGCAAAGTGTTTTGTAAATAAATAACGAAGTCTTTGCTGTAGCTATACTGTCGAAATAAATGCAAATTCTATCACTGACTATGCAAGAAATGAATCAAATGGCGTTAGAACTGGTAATTTTTGCTACTGCTTGTACATATTCTTTTGTTAAAGCCATCTATGGCATCAATAATTAGTACTTGTTTCTTACTTGGAAGGCGTTTACCATGGTTGAGCATGTTAAGCATAGCATGTTAAGCATAGGATTTAGCAAGTTGAACAGTTGACGAATTCGATAAGTTACGATTTGGTATGCTGTTTGGTTCCATGATTTCTGTGTACAGAAATTTCATTCGTAGACGCACACTACGATGTAGTTGAATTGGGATGGCACAGTTTATTATTCCACATGTTAATAACACAATTAAAAATAAATTTTGACTACATATCATAATTATAGATGTATATAGATTTTGATAAGAATATGTTTAAAAAACATTGTCAATATTTTAATAGTTATAATTTTAAATAACAAAATTAATTAATATCCATAAAATATCTAAAATCTTTTTTTTCTATTTTAAATGTATGAAATTTGATAGATGTACATTTGCATAACTGATGATTATATAAAAAAATATATATGTATAAAATATAGTGTTTAATATAACATTTAGTACATTCTATCGAGTAGATAGGAAGTTTTAATTTTTTAATTACATTTTCAAAAATATAAATTTTTATAAAAATTTGCACTCTAGTTATAATTAATAGCATTGATTTATAATACATTAATCCTTCAAATTAGACACATTGTTTGTTATAATTAATAATTAAATATAGAACCAAAAAAAAACAATAAATATATCAACAAATTTTTTCCCTCGCAATAACAATTTTTGTAAACCACGTGTACAAAACTACATTATTTATAAAATGGTTTCTAAGCGAGGACTTGACACTGAACATAATTTTAATATCCTTATTAATAACAAAACTATACGGAAATCAATATCAGACATTATTTAACTCTAGAACTTCTAAATTAAAAATGACTAATTTATAATTTCTTTTAGAAACTTTACAAATGTAAAACAGTTTATTTTTAGAGATTTAAATAATTTTTCGTAAAATATATAAATAAATACTTGTGTATTATAGTTTTTCCATTTCACTCTATTTTAACGTTTTTAATGGAAATTGTATTAATTGTTAGTAATTTTAACATTAAATAATGTAATTGAAATAATTATGTGTTTCAGTTTATTTAAAAAACGTGAGAATGATTTTTCTTTAACTTTCATTATTTCACTATCAAATGAAGTAACGTATTTATTTTTTATTTTGTAAAAGGAAAGAAGGAAGAAAAAATTGTTCAGGAATGATTTGAATCTCACACCAGATAAAATTATTTTCCCTCTATTATTTCTACAATAACAATAATAAATTAATTGAATTATATTTTATTTTCGAAATAGATATTTTAGAACAACTAAAATAAGATGTGTATTGTCGACAAAAAATTTAAATAACATAAATAACCAAATAATACTATAAAAATACTATTAAAAATACTATAATATATGTAGTTATCGTACTTTCGTTGTAATATAATATTTTATACAAATTCTGTCCGTTAGACAAAACATACTTTCGCGTGACAGTCAACAACAATACATGTTAATTTATTACACGACTAATTATATTGGTTGCATTCATGAACAACATTCACCCTCGTCTAACTCATTTCATCTCTGTATTTCTTGTATAATACACTACAGTAATTAATCAAGTAACAACAAACCAATTATCAAATAATGTACTAAATATAATCTATCAATAAACAAACGATAACATATTAACTAGCGATAGCATAAGCTAAATTAATAGAATAAAGTAATAAATTTGCAAATATTATCATGCAAATATTAGGTAAAATGTTAAACACGACAAAATTAGCTGTTGAATAATTTACTCATAAATAATAAATCAGTAGCGATCCGGCTATTGATTCTCGTAAATCAAATAATCCAATGTAAATATTTGCACGCGGTGCGCTTGTTTATTACGATACTCAAAACAGAATGAAAACCGTGGTTTCATAACAAAATGAATTGTATTATTTGCTGCGTGCTGATTATCAAATTATCCCTTCAACTTGACGCAATAAAACTTAGACTGTCAAAAAATGCTCGGAAGTCGAACTATCTCGATTGGAGGCCAAATTATTTCTAAACTATAAGCGAACTGTTCTTTACCGGAGTCAGACGATTTCTCAACTATTCTCAGCTGATGAAAAATTGAAGAAAACTCCCTCGTTTCTCTTTCCATCGTCTTCGGAGATTCTTGAGTCTCGAGATGGAGACAAATCCGCACGGAACAGATTTAAATATTTTCGAGAACGGATTTTCTTCAAAGGATGCTCTATGGCACACTGTACGCTATTAAAATTTCCAAGGACATAACTTTGGGGTAATTCGACCTTTCAGTGAGTCAAGACTAGTTCCTTTGCTGATATTTCTCTTCAAAAATTGCGTTAGTCCTCAGACATACATGCAGTCAATTGAAAGAGTATTAGTTTTTTGGCAATATTTTTATAAAAACAAACGATATATTAACAAAATTTGTTTCCATAAATAATTCACTATGTACAAAAGTAATCTGCACAACAGCAATTTCCAATAACGAGTTATGTAATAATAATACAAGATTCGAGAGTCAAAAAGGTATTGACATATTTGTAATTCCAGTGCTTAATTTGCACTGAATGTTATTAGAAAAAAATATTTTGCAAATACTAGAATGTTATCGCGAATGATATCGCGTATTAACATTAGGAAAGAACGTTTATCTTTAAACCATTAAAAATATTTTATGTTCTATTCAAATATATAGTGTATTGTATCATTATTGTATAACTTATTATTAGAAACTGCACATTACTGTGCACATTGCTTTTGTATATAATAAACTATTTATGAACAATTTTGTTAATCTATCATTTGTTTTCACTAAATATTGCGAGAAAATTAGATTTGCTAATACTTTTCGATCCATTGTAAATCAAGGCACTCGAATAATAAATATAATCGTTTGTATTAATTTCCTATAATAGTGACTGAATTTTCGAATATTAAAACTCTTAGACAAGTCAGTGTTACATTTTAGCTTATTCGAAGCTAAACACATAAAATTTAATGTAAAATATTTTGCGTAAAACTGATAATGAAAAATAATGTAATAATGAATTAAAGAATTAATAGAACATCGTACTACATACTCTGTTAAATATTCACATTATTTTAGATAGAAAAAAATACAAATTAATTATTAATTAACTGGTTTAATTGTATTAATTTAATGTTTATTACATGAATATTATACGATAATTATATATGCATTAATTTTTTGAAACAAGTGTACGTTAAAATTGATTCTGTATTACTAGGAACAAATATAACCGTAAATATGTATCTGTGAAAAATCGATAATAATATTTGCGGATAACATTGAATAACATTTAATTATTAAATGGATGATTAATATAACGCGCTATTATATAATAATTATTCGTTTCAAGAAGTATACAAGCTTTATTACTACTTCATTTCATTCATCACTATTTCGTTAGCCGCCATGGAATTTATTAATAAAATTAATACAATTAATTTTTATAATATTTAATTTTATTAATATTATAAATTATTTAACTGATTTCTATTAATTATATTTGTTTCTATAATGTTCTATAATGTTAATTTGTTAATTTGCGGAATATTGAATGACATTTAATTATTAATTAATTTAATATTAATACGTTAATTATACTGTAACTGTTCGTTTTGCAAGTATTACAGCGTTATTATTATTTTGATTTATTATTTTACACGTTGATCGCCATAGAATTTATTAATAAGATTAATAAATTAATACAATCAATTTTTATTTGTATTATATATTTTTTTGAAATGAATAAAATAAATTTTTATTGCATTTGATTTTAATTAATTTTATTAATATTAAATTAACTTTTATCAAATTTGTTGTTTTATAACATTATCAATAATACTTATGCTATAATATCAATAATAACACTAACTAATTATTAAATAACAATTTAATATTAACATATTGATTATGCAATTATTAGTTTAAAAAATTCATACAATACTTGCATTTCATGTGTACTTGCATTTGTATTAAATATTACTTTATTTTATTTTATTTATTTTATTATTCTACTTATTCTCGTATTTGTTTTATTATTTAACATGTTGATTTTTGTGAAATTTGCTACATCGATTTTATGCTGTTTGTGTACTTATTTTATTACCGAAATATTCTGCCAAGAGGTGTATTTACTCAACAAATATTTGATTGGAAAAAAAACAAAGAGAATAGAACACTATCTTGAGGTAGCGAAGCAAAATAATTTCAGATAGCAAATTTTGCATCAATAAGCAGTGTACATAGAATATTTTATTTATCTAGAATATATTATTTATCTGTGCTTTTATATTTGGTATTTTTTATATGTTGATTAATGGTCAATTTCGGTATTATTATAGATCATTCTGAAAATTTCTATGATATTATATCCAACTTTAAAATTAATTCATTTTACATTATTTCTTATGGGAAAATTTAACTCGAAAGTCAAGTTATTTCCTAAAACTAATTGCGTCTGGATTCCAAGGGTTCCAAGGAATCATTATATTTTTATAATACAATTCATTTAGAGTATCATTTAGTTTTTCTAATCTTGAAACAAGTGTAATACTTATTCCAAGATTCTCGAGCAAGAGTGTATATTAAATTAATTTAATATACTTTTATTTAATTCTTTCATATATTTATCTTCTGCTTGCAAAGTAAGAAAAAAAAGACAGAATGAATTTTCTTAATTTCAGCTTAGTGTTTCAAATGGTGGAAACTGAAGAAGAATATACAGAACAAATGGAGATATTAGTGAGCTGTTTCTTGAGGCCTTTTAAGATGGCCGCTAGTTCAAAGAAACCCCCTTGTAATCACGAGGATGTGAATAGCATATTTTTGAATAGCGAAACAGTATTATTCCTTCACCAGATCTTCCTGAAAGGTCTCATTTCTCGAATGGAGAACTGGCCTACTTTAGTTTTAGGTACGTCTTTTTATTTTTATTCAACAATTCAATCGTCGTTACATTTAGAAAACAATTTGGTACTTCTCATTAATTCTTATAATATTTCGCTCTAGAATGTTGTTTATACGACACTCTGAATAAGATATAGTTGCTCACGAAAGTATTAACACATATGTGAAATTTTTTATGAATATACTATATAATATTATTTGTACTCAAGTATCACGATTATATTGGTAAATTCAATTAATATTATTATATAAAATATTTAAAATTTTCACTACTAGTAATCATGATTATTCATTATTTTATTTATCATAATTATCATGATTATATATTTATATATAATTAGGAATGTAAATAAGAATAAATATATGTTTATAATAGAAGCACTTTGGACATCAGTAGTCTATTATATATTATATTTTTTACTATATTAGCAATCGTAATTTAATCTGAAGATATACTTTAGAATTATTTATTGCTCTTCTATATTCTAAAAATAAAATGGTATGTCTTTTTATCACTTATTTCTTAAATTTTCTTTTGTCTGAATAGAATATTTTATACAGATCCTGAAATACATTGATGTACTTTTTTTCGCCATTTTATTAAATTTTGAATATCAAGTAAAAACAAATATAACGACAAAAATATTGCAATCGTCTAAGCTTAGTATTCAGATTCAAAGTTCAATAAAATGGCGAGAAAAGATCGTACCTCAAATTTTAGAAAACCATTATAAAGAGAAGTCTTTAATTTTTAAATCTGTTGTAGATTTAATTATGAAAAATATTTCAATGTTTCTATATACTATGATAATTTACAACATTTTCAAGAGAAAAGAAGTTCTTCACTTTCCTACGTGATCCGTTTGCGTGATGTAAAAACATGAATGATGAATAATGTATTTTATAAGGTTTTATTTTACGAAACTGTAACAGTTTAAATACTTAATGTCCAAATATTTAAGTGTCCGAATGTGAGTAACTATACATACAAAATAGCATACAATTTTCACGAAATAGCCATGCCATTCAGTGAAAATCGAATTATTATCGATGATATCTTGTTCATGATGTCATATAAATGATATTGTAAAGCGAGATATCTCGCGATAATTTTGGTAATTGAGATGGTTGTCATAATTATACTGTTGAATGCAAGCCTCAGAGTGCTTATGATCTTTTCGAATAGAACACATATTCAGCATATTCTGTACTAATACATAATTCAGATTGTGTTAACCCATTAAGAACTAAACAATAATTTACCATAATATTATAGATATTTCAATTTGTCAATATTTCATAAAATTATAGGATTTAAATCACGATATAATGATGAGGAAATATTAAGTGAATTGGAATTTTCTTTTATAGACCTAAGTGAGATATTAAAAAATGGAATTTAGTAATAAAATTGATTGAAAAAATTGTAAATAAAATGTTGTATTGACCTTTAACAGAAATGTAATGAAATTATTAAAAAGAAATACTTTAATAATAAGTTTTATCATTAATATTAATAAATTTCAACCATAATTTCTTCAATATTGTAAATAGTCTTACAATAACATTATGATATATTTATTCAAGAAATACTTCTAAATGCAATTGATTTTTGTTACTGAAGTCCTTCTTATGATCAAAAATAAAATTAATATGATTGTTGACAAAAATATTAATTTAATAATGTAAAATATAAAATCGAAAAATCTGTTATTAGAATATCATTACGATAATTAGACTGCGGATCTTTATGCATATTCATACTTCTAGAAATATAATTGAAAACACAAATTTGATATTGGTTTACGTATTAAATATTATAGAAATTGAATACTAATTAAATTTAATATTAATTAGTATTCAATTTCACACTTAAATATTATAGAAAGCATTATATTTTGAATATTTTGTGTATTTTTTCATATTATGTGCATTCTATGCAATTTTGTTCTCTAAATTTTCCATAAATATATGAAAATTCGCAGTCTAATAATAATCAACGATATGTGCACCAAATATAAGAATTTTGACGACAAGTTTGATGATTTTAGGAGATTTGTTCGACATGTTACTGCCAATGTTATCAATTTATCAAGAATACGTCAGAAACCATCATTACAGTCTTCAAGTGTTGACTGAATGCAAGCAATTATCACCTGCGTTCGCTGCAATGCTTATTAGATTGGAGAACAAAGTCACTTGCGGAGGACGTTCACTGGAGACCTTTTTAACGTATCCTATGCATCAGGTATGCTACATTACATTCATTTTCTTAATGTAATTCATTTATTTGACTGATAACTTTCTGAATAAAAAACAGTGCGTACATAACATATGTAGGTGTCTTAAAGCAAAATTTTATGAAAACAGTTATAGCAAATTTAAAATACTCTGATGGGCGGACAAAGGAATATAAATCCAAATTCAACTAAAAAAATATTTTTTGTGTGTTATTCAATTTATCATTAAATTTTATTTGTTTTTTTATTTATTAAAAAATATTCTTTTTCCTGAAAATAACAGTTCTCTAAAGTTTTGAAATCCAAATATATTACACATTTTGGATAATTCTTCGATCAAATATTATGAAGACAAAATCGCAAAATTCAAAGTAAAATTAAATGTTTTACATATTCATCATGAGTAATATTTTACTGATAATAATATCTTTTTTTTAATAAAATGAATTATATACATAATTTCAAATTTTTCAATTTTATATCTTATTAACATCTTATAATTTCTTTTTTCAATTTTAGTTTAAGAACTTTTTAAAAACTTCTTTCTATTTACTAAAATAAGGGCAAACATTTAGAGATCATAGTAAATTTAAGTGAAGTAATGTTATTCTTTCTTTTTAATTTATTTTTGCATATACATGTAGAATTATTATCTTTTCAGTTTTACCATAAAAACTGGAAAACTCCATGTCATAATTATATATATAATCATACAATATCCGTAGTTTGATTATATTTTTTGTATTTTTATATATATTTTTTAATTACTTTTTTGTGCTGTTTATCGTCTTTTTCACGTCATATTTACATTGATTAAATTTTTGTCGAAAAACAATCGATATCAAAGTGCTTTTGGCAAGAAAAAGCCACTTTTAAGACTATTATACATTGTTCTGAACTAAAAAAAGTAAACAAAGCGGTATCGATATATATAGCTCTTTTAGTTATTTACCGTCTCGCAGTTCACATATTATAGGAAAATAGAAACTTGCCACTTCTCACCAATATTTATAATATTGTTCGCAAAACTATTAATCAAATATTATCATCATACATATACATAATTATAAAAAATAATAAGAACATATCGTTCCATTAAAAAAAATTATGTTGATATTGAAATTCCTAAGAATAATAATGTAAAATAAAATAATAATATGGATTAAGATAACACAAAATTAAAATAAAATCTAAAAATTCAGATTAAAACGAAAAAATTATTATTTTTTCCTTTTTAACATCTTTATGAAAAATCATCTCGTATCTACTTTTATATAACATTCAATCGCAATTTGTAAAAAATATTTTTTCGTGTTTTTAATTTTATCATAGAATAGTATAATAATAAATTTATACGTATGAGACAAATAAGAAAAGGAGGAAAAGTCATGGATAAAAGAGTAATAGTGAGAGAAGTTGTGAAATTCTGATGTTCATATACAGTACACATCCTCAAGGATAATTAATCAGATTAAAGTATTATGTACCATCTCTATGCATAATATACAACTTCATAGTTGAACGTCATAAAACAATAAGCAACTATTGTTGAAAATTAATATCGTAATTATGTTTTTAACATCCCGTTTACTCTATGTTTTGGATTTAAATACTATTAGCAACACAACATAATTGTTTAACAACATAATTCATTAATCCTTTCATTACCGTGGATATGATATCTCGCCACAACTATGTCCGTTGTACAATATACCAACGAGATATTTCGCTTTATAACGCCATTCTACAATTCCACTTCGTTGATGATATTGCAAGATATCTCATCCATGACAGCATAACGATTAATGCCCACTATTTTGCTATCAGTTCAAAAAATTTTCAAATGTTGCTCTTTAAATTGTTTCTCCGTTTATTATTGTCATTTATTAGTATTTGTTATTATCAAACACTAATCGTTAATGTAACATTTAAAAGCTAACTGTTTCAAATAAATATCAATTTTATTCAAATCTTTGCAGATAGAACTGTGGTTGTACGGAAAAATAAGATGGTATATCACATACTTTCTTTTTTTCACTTTTACTATTTCGTAATATTACCATTTAAAGTTCATAACATCAATTCTTCTTGTTGGATATTATTTATGTAGAGATAAAATATAAATGATGTTTATTAAATAACAATAATGGTAATTAAATAACAAATAATTAGACAAGACAAATAACACAGATAAACGACTCAAATAAACTCTTTTAACAACACAATTGACTCTTTTTAAACAACACACTCGACTCTTTTAACAACTCCATTTTGAAGCTTTCTCACGACTCCACTCGACTCCGTTTCTAAACTCGCCCGACTCTCTTTTTAAAAAGAAAAGTGCGCCAACGTTGTGCTTCACGCATCATATTCATATTTTTTCTCGTTCATTCATTTCTATGATAAGCAAATATTACAGGCCATCTGTTATAACTAAATGCAACTGACCTACGATACTACATTTATATTGGGTATATTTATTAAATTATTTTTTTGATCTTATAAATTTTGTTTTCACGGATTCTTTCGTCATAAATACATAAATTCTTAATATTATAAATATTATTATTATTATAAATATCGTGAATGTCAAATTATTACTAATATATGTATTACTCACAAAATGAATCTTAAGGGTTTCGAGAGCTAATTGTAAGTCTCAAAACTTCAGTCTTAGAGTTTTGAAAGTTTAAGCTCCATATGATATTATTTTTAAAAACTCAGCTTTCAAAGTTAAGCTTTCAATGATATTATCAGTTCTCCGGAAATATATATGAATTTAAACATGTACCTACAATAAATGTTCTACATTATCAGTTCTCGGGAAATATACGAATTCAAACAAGTATCTACAATAAATGCTCTTTTTTCAACAATAACTGCGTTATTTTTAAGTGAATGTTCCTCATTTAAGATTTCTCCAATGAAATTTTACAAAAAATTCATCATAATAATTTCAAACTTCAAATGGGCGTTAATGTGTTGATATTGCAGTTCATTTGTAAAAAAGACTAAATAAATTAATCGATTCATTATATTATTGAAAAAATCATAGAGGAAACTTATAATGTTTAACTAAAAGCAACCAAACCCAAATACGGATTTCAGATTTTCTTTTTTCACAATTTTGCTTAAAAGACATTGATATTTTTATCAAAATTAATATTAATTTCTATTTATGTAGCAACAAAATTGTTTATTTATTTATTTTGATTATTATTGTAGGAAGCTCTTGTTGAGCTCCCAGTTTGTAAGAATTTTTATTGAAAAACAATGTGATAAAGTTTATTGGAAGTAAGAGTTTATTGAGAATAAGGATTAAAATTAAAGCTATAGTCTAGAATATACTTTATGCATATTCATTGTTAATAGTTTTTTCACTGCTCACTGACTCGACTATTCCCTTTAGATTCAAATCTTCGCGTTGCACTTTTCTCACTCTTAATAACGCTACCAACTGGTAACGCTCGTCAACCGCCACTTGCAGTACCTTCCACCTAGTGTTGAGATCTTCGAGTTTCGCCAGCAAAGTATGAGAAACGATGACACTGCTCGAGGCGAAGACGCTCGCCTGATCATTCGCGTACTCGATGCTCCTCTGAATGAGCACGAGTCGTTCGTCGAATTTCTCCAACTGCTCTACCAATTCCATCGCCTCGTTCGTGTCGTTCGGATTCTGCCAGCTGCTCTGGATCGTCTCGGCCCCGGCCATCCGCGACGAAAGATCCTCCATCGTCTTTTGGAACACGCATATTTTGTTGGCGGTGTCATCAAGTTTCCGCTTCTACGCATCGCTACGTTCGATTAGGGCGTTCCACTGCTCGAAAAGTTTGTTTACTTCCCAGTGAACGCTGCGCGTCAATTTACACGCTTGCTCTTCTTAATACACGGTGATCAACTTCTACGTGAGCTGATTGAACTGCTCGAATGCTTGTACTAGTGGAGTTCCGCGTGGAACGACTTTTGTTCCCGGAGCTGCGCCTTGAGAACATCAGTGTATCCCACGGACCGCATTTTCTCCAACCGAGTTTCACCACCAGACTTCCACCTCGTTCTTTTCCGCCTCGTATCGCTGACTGTCGCCAAGCATCGCGTCCAACTCCGTCTTCCTCTACATCATTTTCGGGTTCATCTCGTTCCAATGCTCTTTCAGCTTCGTAACTTTGCTGTGCACTTGCTCTCTATTCCTGTCCGCGCAGAGCGCCTGTGCGGTATGCACCAGCTCGTCCAGCTGCGGCTTTTTCTGTCCCAACTCTCGTAGGACATCGGATGGTACTCTCTGCACTGTTGCTCCTCGCTGGGTCTCGATAGATGCTTGATCTCTGCATCTCTTTCAGCTGTTCGATCTGCTGCCGCGCTGTATCAAGCTCGCGCTCTACTGAAGCTTTTTCTTTCTCTGCCAGTTTTAGTCGCCGACGCATGTACTCGATCTCACTCATATTCATCTCTACTCACTTTTGTTTAACTGCACTCTTTTTTGGAACAACACAATTTTTTCCTCTTTAACTCGCACTAGTATGACTCCGTGTCAGTTCAAATCCCGTGGCTGAGCCCCCAATTTTGGAGAAATCCCGGCTAAGTCCCCAGTTTTTTAGGAATCTCGGCTGAGATCTCAGTTTGTAGGAATTTTTATTGAAAAATAATGTGATATAGTTTATTGGAAATAAGAGTTTATTGAGAATAGGAATTAAAATTAAAGCTATAGTCTAGAATATACTTTATACTAACACGCTGAACTCGCTATCTCTTCACTCAAGGTTCACTGCTCTCTATGTTTCCGCTTTCGCGGCTCACTACTCTCTGTCTGATTCTTCTCTTGCTCGTTCACACACACATGCATACCAACGCAGTCATAGCCTAAAATATTTTAAGTACTAGGACCTGGAAAGCCAGAACAAACATTCCCAGGTCCCAGGCCCAACTCTTACTATCATCTGCTAACAGATGACACGCAGCAACGACTGTTGGGCACTAGAGAAAGTCTCAAGCCCTTTCCCGGAATTCCCAATCCCACATTATTTAATTTATAATGATTTACATGTAGAATTTTAGTATGTACATATTAAAGATCGGTTATCGTGTAATATGATGTTTTATAAAAGTGCATTGGTGCAATTACAAAATGCAATTGCATTTGTTTTTAAATGATTTCTTTTTTCTACGAATTTTTTTTTATTCATATCATTCTGAATAAAAAAATATTAAAACACAATATAAAAAATTAATATTCCTTCGTAAATGGGGACACCTAAATAGCTACATTATTTTTGGTTTTATAGGAAAAATGTTCAGAACAAAGAGCTATATCTAGTGATGGTAAATTCGCGACGCTATTTCTTGTCGATTAAATTCATTTATTGAAAACATATATATCTAAGAAATATCCTTTAATCAAAAGAATGTAGTAATAATAAATTAGCTTCCATTACAAGTTTCTAAAAATCGATATAAACTTGAAAATTTTTCAAGTTGTTTTCGTCAAATCTTATTTATTTCTTGCGTCATTTTTAAAGATATTGCATTATGCTCTTTCTTATTTTCAATGAATTATTATTTTATTCCGGCACACTATAAATTTTTATTGTAAATTCTATTAATTAATGTTGAATTACGTGTGAAACAAACAACAGAGGAAATAATTTTCAGATTCCAAGATATATTATTACACTGCACGAATTATTGGCGCATACTCCCCACGATCACGTTGAACGGAAAAGTTTAGAAAACGCAAGGCAACAATTGGAACATTTATCGAGACAAATGCACGACGAGGTATTGATTGTGTACTTAATTACAATAGTTGATTAATCATTCAAAAGCAACATGTTCCATTCGTTGATTCTAATAATTAATTACTGTTTCATTTCGTTAATCTTCCAATAATTAATTATTGATAAGATATTTCTAGCTGTGTTGATGCATTTACATTATTTCAGGTCAGTGAAACAGAAAACTTACGAAAAAATTTGGCCGTGGAACGAATGATCGTAGAAGGCTGTGATATTTTACTCGATGTCAATCAAGTATTTGTAAGACAAGGTAAGCAATATTATTCAATGTTTCTGTATATTTAATTTTTAAAACAGTGAATTGTTGTTAGAAAATCGAAAGAAATTTTAGATTGAAAATTAGTTAATTACGTCGATTAGCAATTTCCATGTACTTACGAATTATTATATCATTTATCATATTTAATTCTCTTAGATCTGCAGACCAAGTATTTCATTATGTATTATCGTTCATCTGATACTTTAGACAATTATTACACAGTATACGTATATATATATATATATTGATTCTCTATGTGCAAATATAGACGAACATAGATAAACGAACTAAATGCCTTAAAATAAATGAAAATGATTGCACTATACGTATACTACTTGACCGATGTTTTTCGTATTCATTTCATAGTGTACGTGAGTCATTCAAATCAGTTTGATTTTACATTCAAATTATGATTACATTCAAATTATGGACTGAAATTATATTTTTTATGGTTAATAAATATTCAATTTTGCGAGCAGATTTTAGCGGATATATCGGTAATTTCAGTTTCCAAAATTTAATTGCTTATTGACACTGATGATCACAATGACTGATTACTATTGGGAACAATTTTCCACAGTCGACAAATTTTGTCGTTGTTCATATGATGTATGAAGGCGATATCAATGATTATGAATTTGTCAAAAATAAGAAAATAGAAGTACTAAAAATATAGATAAATAAATGATACATATATAAATGATATATATTGTTGAAAATCACATGATGCCATAGGAACATCACTGATTATTATTGTATTCAATTTCTTTAAGATGTAGAAAAATTTTTCAGAGTTCATTCTCAAATTTAATTGATTTTACAAATCAATAATTTTTTAAAACAAAAAAAAATTTTCCAAAGCGTTGTAAGATATCTCGTCTAAAGCACATAAAAAATATTCCATTAAAAATGTCTAGTTCGAAGCGTATCATAAATGAAATATCACGACGAGATACTTCGCTCACAAATTCGAAGAGGTTAATTACGAATTAAATGAAAATGTAAAAATCAAAGTAAATTTACTATTAATATATGGAAGTTCAAAAACATTAATTGATATAAATTATTTTCTAAAAATATAAAATATAAAAATTTTTGTATCATACAAATATTCTTTTTTTATTAAAACCATCATTAATGGAATAATTTAAACATAATACCTTAATGAATATACTATAATGACTAAACTATTTTGTGGACTGGGAATTTTAACAAAAGGATATTTGCCTAGAACAATTTATTTTTCTCAAAATAACTTACACTGATTAATTAATTTTGATGCACTTATGAAAAATTTAAAGATATAAAAATGCACATAATATATACTATATGAAAAAATAAAAAAAAAATATTCTTTATAATATTTAATATTACATAATAGATAAAACAATTTTTTTTCTACTTTTTTCCTAGTTATCTTCATAATTATTATTTTTTAATTATTTATATAAAAATTCGCAGTTTACTAATTAGCTTTTGATTAGCTTTTGAGCTCCATATCTTTCAGTTATACAGATTGTTTTACCAAGTAGAAATTTATAGTTTCCTTCATCAACAGTATCGGTAACTCTTCATCGACATTTTCATTGTTTTATTTCTTTTTCATCCTGAATCGGGAAAATCAATGAAAAATTTTTCGGTGCAGTCGATAAAGTCTGAGTTGAATTTGTTATACGTGGATATTGCCTCGAAGCTTTCACATAACAAGTGGAAATTCGTAGTAAGTGATGCAAACGCGTGTTCTAGAATCAATAGGGTTGTGTATTCATATGTACATATGTACATAATACACAACCCTAACTGCCGAAACTGCCGGGTTATGCGCAACTATTATCAGGGCTGTCATAGAAATGGTTATAAAATCTCTTAGAAATATTTCTAAATTTATATATTTTATTATATATATTATAATATGATTATTTATAAAATCAATTTTCTCTAAAAATATTTTCCAAACAATATACTTAACAGAGCATAAGTACGTACTCCATATTTCTCGCACACGCTGAACAAGAGCTTTCAGACTTAAAATACGTTTTCCTCGAAGTTTATACTTCATGATGGACCATACATTTTCGATGGGGTTTGCATTGGGGGATTGGGATGGCCAGTCCAATACTCTGATACCGTTTCCTGTTTTCCACTCGGTGTAAAATCGACTTCGGTGTTTAGGATCGTTATCCTCTTGAAGAACCCACTCATGTTCAATATTTTTAAACCATCGTTTTACAGATTTCGATGATGGGTTTTTCATAAGCAGACTGTATTCACTTTATAGGAATTAAAGTCCCAAAAGAAGATTCGTCGGTAAATACAATATCACTCCAATCACGATCAATATTTTCGTGTGTCCACGCAAGACGATTTTCAACGTGCTTCATCGAAAGCAGTGGTTTTGACACTATGCTATGCCATGTAACATTATTCTCCTTCAAACTGTTTCAATGCTAAAATACTAACGTCTATTTCCCTTTTTGTCAAAAGAGCTTGCCCTTTACGCAAGGAGAGGTTTGGATTTTTTTTGAATAAAGCCGCATAATCGCTCTATCTTCACCTTTTGTCGTAACTCACTTCGAACCTCAATCGAGAAATTCATCCACACATTTTATCTCTTTGTAACGTTGCACCCACTTGTCAACGAATTGAGGGAACTTACGCAAATATTTTGCTGCAGATCTTACAGTCATTTTAGGACCTTTCGGATGATAGCACAAGAACACCGCTTCGAAGCGTTTAGCGTATTTTGCACTTATCACAAGGAGGACTATGTTGCTCGACAGAACCGAAGATACCAAGGTCCTGAAAGCTAATGTGCATTACAGACTGATTCATATTTTTATAATACCACGATCTCCGGCTCATTCGATACTAAGTTTCAATGATATCGCGTCCACGCTGTTGTGAAACATACTGCAGATATCGTTGCTCAAAATCTTTGGACGCTTCTGATTTTGGACATTCAATTTATAGTAGATAATAAAATTTTTAATATTATTATTAAATTCAGTATTAATACCTTGCAGATTCTTTGTTGTATATTATTTATAATGATGTACAACAATTCTTTTATAATAAAATTAGAAATTATTTGTAGAAACGAATATAAACTATAAAATAAAAAAAAAAATGATTTAATTTGATGATCAAGTAGTGAAATAATTTCGAGAAAAATTATTTGTTTGTTCATAATCTGAAAAAATAATTATTATACAATATTTTTCAAAAAGTATTTAAATTTTCCCGGACTTATATATCATGATATTATAATTCATATATATTGTTGTTTCATATTATGCCGACTATACATAAACATGAGCAGAATCATGCATGTATATCGTATTAATTAAAGTAGTATGTATAATTAAATAATATTTAATAATTAATTAATAATTATTTAATAATACTTTAAGCTTTTTTTTTTAATTTTTTGAACAATTTAATTTTTATAGAATTAATCCTCTTAATAGCCAAGAGCCAATATCATTTTTACCACAAATACGTTGAGACGATGGCTTTTATTTTTATAAAATAAATTTTGATGACAGAAAATGTTTCAATTGAAAAGCAATACATACATATTTCATTGGAATTTTTATATGTAGTTTTAGATGGTACATTACAAAATAATAACTTGTAACTTGTACTTGATTTTATTGTATTTGAAATTATGGTACAAATTGCAATTTGTATTTGTATTGTAATGTGTATAATGTATTTTACAATTATAATAAAGAGAGGATTAAAATTTTATAAATTTAGAAGACTAGAATTATTGGTATATTTGAAAATATGGTACGTTCTACATAGTACGTAGAAAAAAATTTGATGACTGTAATTTGTGATCTGGGAAAGTCAAAATTTCATAGAATTATTGGTATGATTAAAAATGGTAACAATTATAATTTGTAATCTAAGAATGTTAAGATTTGAGAAAATAATTGTACAATTGAAAAAAAGTGATTTTGAAAAGAGATTTGTCCTACATGACACTCCTTAATTTATAAGTGGCATAAGTCCAAAATGAATTCAATATTATAAATATTGTTCGCACGCGGTTTAGACAGAATGAAGTCTGTGGAAATTGACATGAAAATATAATTTTCACAATACTAAGGAATAAAGACTTAATTCACTTATTAACTTAAGGGACTCACATATTCTTTGAAATAGTGTAACTTTATTTTAAAACTATGAATATGACAAAAATAATTACGTGTATTAAATGCTATATCCTCTATATGAATTATGAAAATGATCCGAATCTTTAAATTCGGATTAAATTCGGAAAACTATTGCAAATTTACAAAATTCCTATAAAAAATTACAAAAAAAAAATTGATCATTTTAATCAATCTTGAATTAATTTCAAATATATTTTCCATATTAATATTTTATTATTCTTTTTCAGGTACACTCATTCAAATATTAGACAAGCCAAGAGGAGCACGAAGTAGATTTAGCGCAACGTTCGGTGGAAAAAGTAGTGATAAGGAAGCAGTCAGACAATGCTTCCTCTTTTCCAAACACTTATTATTAACGACGCGTCAATCGAGCGACGACGGTCGTTTGAATCTTGTTCCACAAATCGGAAAAATACCACTTTCTGATGCAGTGTTAGTGGAAGATCCTAACGAACAGAATATTGCAGATGATGACGGTTATTATAATATTATTATCTCTTGACTAAAACTTTTTAGAACTTTATTTTGTAATTTCTTTATCTTCCTATTGCGATCGTTTATGTTTAATCTTTTGCACTTAGTATATGGTTTATTATTAATGTAATTAAATACAAATTCTTAAGAAATTCTAGCAAGTGATAAAAAGTATTATATTATTTTGTCTTTCGAGAAAGTTATTGAATTTTTAATCAATTAGAATACTTTTAACTTCTGATGTATTTTCTATAAAATATTCTATTTTGTAATCTTATTATTAAGTCCATTTAACCATATATGATGAGTGTAATATTCTATCTTCTTCTGTTAACTGTATATGAAGAAATGATTTTTGTTTTATAAGAAATATTTTTGTCATAAAAGAACATTATCCTTTTCGCGATTTGAATTAAAATTAAATAATGAAGTAATTAAATAATTAAGTAATAAAACAGAATATTTAGAATATTTTAAAACACACGATCAGAAATTTTCAATAAAAAGAAGAAAAAGAAATTCACAATGGATTAATAATACTGCACAGTATAAAACTATGATCTTGAAAGCTACGAAATTTATTTTGAAATAAAATATTTAAAATATTCATTTAATTGCTTAATAATTCTATAATAGTTTGATAATATCTTTTAGGAATTATTTTTATTATTAAGATAAAAATAGGAACAGATTAAATTTCTTCTTTTTTCATATAATTGATTTTTCCTATTTTTCTTTTTAATAACAGAATTATCAATAAAATTATTGATTTTATGGAAAAATCAAGTACTATTTAATTTATTTATATTAATTTACTACTCATACATTTACTAAAAGTAAAAACTATTCGTAAATTTTTAAATATTGCAGTATGTAGTTATAATTCCTTAAAATTTATTTTAAAATACAACATTTAATATTTCTTCTTTCTTGTTTTTTTAAAAAATAAATTATGAATATTTAAGTTTTGTTAATAATACCAATGAATTGTGAATTTCTCAGAAAGCTACTGTATCGTTATAATTGAATTCAATTTTACAATTTAATTTAATCCAATTTGCTCTGTGTTCGATAAATATACTCGTCATTGTTTCATTCTTGCCATAAAGATTAAATAATATTAATTAGACCAATTGATTAATTTCCCATTTCTATCGTATTATGTAATTCATCATACAGTACAATTTTTTATTTTATTTTTGCAAGTAAACAAGCTACTCTTTTTCCCTACGGAATACACTCTTCTATTTCTAATTTTATTATCGCGTTTATCTGCAACACTTCAAATCTTTTGTTCTGAGGTTTCGCCGATATTCCAAACAATGAATGATCTACCATATTATTAAATATCTAGCATATTATTAAATAGCATATTTAAGAGCATAACTCAAAATGACTCGATTTATAACATAATTCGATAGAAAATCAAATTAAATTAAATTTAAAAATGAGTATAATTAGATACACATGATTAATGTAATATTACCATGACGCTGAACTGATTTTAGAACTGTCAATGTGTTCGATATCCAGTGGTGTAAGTGAAAGTAGCGGAATTGGCAGTGGAAGTGTCAATACACAACTGCAGAACCGTGACTTCAAAATTATATTCGATGTAAAATCCGGCGGACCTCAATTTACCGTACACCTCATAGCTCCTACTATTCAGGTATAATTTCGAATACTTGAATAAAGATCTTGAATAGAGAAATAGTATTCGAAGGATCTATGGTTACATTTTTGAATTGTCGAAATTGAGTCAGTGCAATATGATTTTACAGTCTCTCTGATAGTATACACAGACTACAAATATTCAAAAGTCAGAAGTCAATATAAAGTAAAAGAAAAAGAGCACTTCAGAGTCTAAAATTTATGAAAAATGTATAGGTTTAAACTGTGTTATCTTGGAATGTAATGTAGATCCTTATTCGAGGTCACCATTCAATTATATTATTAAACTGGAGATTTTTATATATTTATGAGAAATTTCAAAATTCAAATTTGCACTGTGATAATATTATAACACTGGAACTACTAAAATGACTAATTCATAATTTTTGTTAAAAATTTTATAGACGTCAGTGTATTTTCGAAAATTCAAATGATTTTTCATAAAATGTTTAAATAATAACTTGTGAATTCCATTGCTTTATAAAATTTTTCTATTTCTTTTTTTTTTTAGCTTAATGTCTAATGAAAGTTTTATTCTTGAATCTTCTAGTGTATGTATAAATAATGATAGTTAATAATATATAAAATAATGATAATTAATAATATACAATATATAATAATATAAAATAATATTGAAATTCAATATTTTTAATTACACTTACAAAAATAAAAGTTTGCATAAAAATCCGCAGTCTAATTATAAATTATATGTACTAAATTTTATTATTGTAGACGTAATATCCGTATAACATAAATTATTTTTTAATCCGTTAGCAACAATTTTATATGTCACACAAGCTATTCTCTTTAAGAGATAAAAAACCTACACATAATTTGTAAATTATTTAAACAAAAGTATTTAAAGTATTTAAAGTATTTAAATAAAAGCATTTAAAGTATTTAACGTATTTAAATAAAAGCATTTAAATTATTTAAATAAAAGTATTTAAAGTATTTAAATAAAATCAAAGATTTGAACATATTATTAATTAAGCAGTAATTATTAATTATTTAAAAAAAGAATTTGGAACATTTTATAAATATTAATTTCATTATTAATTGAAGTCATATATAAATATATCGGTAGAAAAATCACGAAATCTACAAATATATTGAAATGTAAAAAATTGAAATGTACTATTTCAATAATAATAACAATAATAATTATTATAATAATAATAATAGAATAATTTTTTATTCACTTTGTTGCTTTGTTTTAAATTCAATAAATATATGTAGAGTTCTGCATAAAAGACAACGATGAAAAAAACTATTTTAAGAAAATTTTAAAAAAATTTTAAGAAAAAAGAAATTGAATTTTTGTATAATCTTACATAGTAGAATTATATATAGAAAAAAAATTGCAGTTTGAGTCGCCATAAGGGTTAATAATGTTTTATACTTTCCATCTACAAGAAAAGAAATATTAATGAAAATTAATAAAAATTAGCGGAAATGAAGGTGGCAATGAGATTAATAACATTTTATATTTTTAATTTATAAAAAAAGAAATATTTTTTATTTAAAGAAAATTCATAAAAAATTTCTATTAACAGGAGAAAGCTGCTTGGATAAGCGATATCAGTCACTGTATGGATAACGTTCATTTGAACGATTTACTTCAAGGCTTGTGGTCGGACACTAGTTCTGTCACGATGCCTGAAGCTATCGAAAACGACCCGAAATTATTCAATGATGACGTGGACATCAAATTCAGTAAGACTTTAAATTCCTGCAAGATTCCGCAAGTTCGCTTAGCCACACCTGAACGTCTACTTCAACGTCTGATGGATCTGAGATTTCTCAGTATCGATTATCTCAATACATTTTTGATAACTTATCGAGTGTTCATCGATAGTGTCACTGTGTTAGAAACTTTAAAGAAAGCGCTTTACGAGGCTGAACCACCGGATGCTGAGATGCCTACTGGTTCTCTCGTGTAAGTTTTATTAATAGAACACGGATTTTTATAAGGACAATTATTGCATATATAGTAAAAAATATATAGTGTTTTAATCGTAACACATGCATTTAATTTTCAATTGATGGAGGAAGTTCTTCCAATGATGAATATTTCAGGCTTTCATTAGATAAATAAAAACCTAATATTTTATAATTAAAATTGATATATTTTATATTATTATATTATTATATATATTAAAATATTATAATATATTTAAAATATAATATTAGTTTATATATATATATTGTATAATATATTATATTATAATATTATATTATACAATATATCATGGTATATTGTACAGTATTATTGCTTATTATACAATATCCAATTTATTAAATATTGGGTTACATTATTATATAATCCAATTTTTCATGACAAAATTTAGTTAATTAATTTTTCATTTTGATATAATGCAGGCTTGTCGAATGTTTCCTTCGCAAGTCACATGAGTTTAGCAATTTATAAGCCATTGTTTGGGGTTTTAACCCCATGATTTTCCTATGATGTTTAGACTAACCATTATTGCATATATTTGATTTAATTTCTTAACTTTGTCAATTTATGAAAAAAAAAAAATACTTTTTTACAATCTCTTCTCACGCATGATTAGCGGCGATGCATTTTATCCATAATTCAGTTTTCCATAATTTACGACTCAACAAATATGGGTCTCAACAAATATTATTATATGTTCTTATATTGCTTTATCATATTTTATTTAAAAAACAAGTCGGTACCAGGTTATTTTTAATTTTTGTTACAAAAAGCGGATAACGAGACTCTTACAGTATTCGAAGAAGAAAGAAACAATAGAATAAAATAAGTATGAAGGAGTCTTCCCCTTTATTCGCAAAAAAGATTATAAGCCATTAGTTCAACGGGCCTGATATAATGAATTACATTTATATATATTATATATATGCAATATCTTATAAAATCGATACAGTTGACATTATACGATCCTAAACATGATTTTTCTTGATCTCAGAAATCGTTGAATCAAAAAATAAAATAAAAGTCAAAAAACATTTTTATGACTTATCTTCGTCTTTTATGACTATGAATATAAATGTATCTGTTCAGATCATTAGACGTCTTGGGTGGAAACACGGCAGACTCGCAACTGCAGATAGACGATAAAAAACGAAGCATTCTTTTACCACGGAAAACTAGTGGAGCTAGTTCAGTTTCTGGTACATTTATCAATTTATTAATTATATGGAACTGTTGAATAAGGATGTATATTAAAGCTAGAACTACCAACATGGCCAAAATAACCAATTAGTAGTTTTATCAATTTATTACTTGTCCAAATTTACAACTTTTCTTAAAGATCTTAAAGATTTACAATTTTTCATAAAATCAATAGATGAAGTATATTTATACTATTACATATATGTATAATAATGTTATTATATTTATATAATTGTAATAATATTATTATAATTATACTATTACAATTATTTATATAGTACAAAAATAGTACAATTAACTATTTATAATAGTTATAAATATAAAAGTATTAAAAGTATTATTATTTATATTATTTATAACAATATAATTATATTTATTATTTAGTATTTTCTTATTTCTTGCACTTGAATTTTTTTAGTATAAATTTCATGGCTTAGTTGTTTAGTAATTCTAATGTTAAAATGTGCCCCTAATTTCATATGTTGAATTGAGTATTAATTATTGTATATAATAATAGTAATAGTTATATATATATAAAAATATAATTATGCCATACTTATGCAAACACAATATTTTCTGACAAATTTCACAATTATCTACCTTTAATTTTTCTTTTTGCAAATAGGATATGGATCCGAAATAAGTGAGAGCCATGAAACAAAAAGTCACGGTTCCGTTGACTCTAGTAGCGGCGGACATATACTTAATTCAAAGGGATACTGGCGCAGTGGTGGATATAAAAAGGGTAAAAATTACTTATTACAATAAAAAAAGTGTAGCATTAACTTTCTTTACATGTATAGAAATGATAAATCATGATCATAATCTTAAAAAAATAAAATTAAAAAAAATAATACATAAATACAATAGTTTTATAAATTAGGTATCTTTAAACAACGCTTGAACAATAGCCAAAAAAATAAAAATTTCAAGATTTATAGCTTTCTTCTTTATTATTAAGTATGAATAATAAATTATGTATAAATAAATATAATTAAATGTAATTATTAGAATTAAAATCTTTAGTCAACTATTGTTGGTAATTTTTTGGTTAATCTTTGTTCGGGAGAGTTTCCATCCTACAATACCTTATGTATAGCTTATGTGTTTTAAGTGACCTGAGCCTCCAGCCATGTGGCCTGTGTCGCCACAAAACCTCGGCCGTCTGGCTGAGCTTGCTGAGCACAGCAAACAAGGCTCTCGACCGTGGACTGTAGCATGAAATCAACTTTCCCGAACACGTGCGAAACACGGGCCCACAAGATCATCCAAAACGGCAACGGGCATCTGCCCTTCATGCCCCACCTTGAGCTCGCGATTTTCCGAAGCCGAAGGAAAGGGAACCGAGAGAGGCATGCTTTCCTTCGGCTTGTAGGTTAGAATTGAATCGACTTCCAAGCAACACAGGTCATCTCTCGCGACATTAGAATTATCAGCGAGGGCAAAACCCTCTGGTATCACACATGCGTAAAAATACATACAGTCCACTAATAACAAGAAAGATCTTGCATCACTACACACGCCCGCGAACAATCTTTTTATATTTTTATTTTCTAATCTACATTTTTCACACAAATGGTAAATTCTTTCTTCTTTTGTTCATTTTCGATCCGCTTTCATTTTCTTTTTTTAACATCAAAAAATTCCTATTAGTATGTATAACGTCTCAGTTACATTTTATATTAAGCATATTTTCTTAAAACATTATAAATTCATTTTATTATCTGAAATGAGAATAAGATTAAAATCTGAGAATAAGATTAAAATCGTAACAGAATTAATGCAACAAACCTATTATGCTATTATAAGCAACTTTTATTTCGTTAAATCAATATTTCAAATTTTACCAAAATTTCTCAAAAATACTCAAATTTGATGATCATACACGATTTAATACATAATTTAACATTAATACAATACCGATCGATCATATTAAATTCGGCGAGCTTCAAACGTCAAGTCAATGTCTAATAAATATTGTTTAATAACATTTCTAGTCACTAAATTTTGAATGATTATATGCTTTTGTGAAATCAACCATTTCATATGCACAACAATCTAATTGTATACAATTATTAAATATTATAATTATGTGTGAATCATGCTGAAATATTTTCCGAGTTTTGCAAATTGTACATTTATAGTGGATATATATTGAAACAACCTATTAGCAAATTATTTAAAATTTTTTTTTTGAATAATTAATTATCGCATTATGATTGTATTAAGTAGATTGCAATTATTTTTAAAATTGTTGCATAACATAGTAATATATATACATATAGTATCGATCAAAAATTTGAGACTTCTATAGCTATATATTGTATGTAGCTATATATTTTCTGAATATTTTTACTTCACTATGACGTATTCATTTTCTGTACCCTAACTCTATGCAAAAAAATCACTATTGAAATTAAGTATTGATATATGTATTTTACATACTGAATGTGTAAAATATAAAATATATATACTTATATCTATTTTTAAAGAATTATTATATTTCCCATTTTACTCGGACAATTTATTTGCGAGTCAAATCGTAGTCTTATTATTATTATTAATTAATATTATTAACATTATAATATAATATACGTAATATAATAAACGACTGTCGTTAATGTCGATTCAAATATATCTCAATTTTTTAAAATTTATAAATATATGATTAACAAATTAATTTCCATTATTAACATCGGAAAGTTATTCTATAACTTCTATTAATTCATACCACTAAAAATAATTGCCGATTAATAATTATTTTAGTAGATGAAGAGCAGCAATTAAGCTTGATTTCGGAGGCACCTTCAATTATGAAACGAAGTCCTACTGTACATTCGTGTACTGCATCTATTGGTTCTCAATCCCCGGCAGTACCACGAAAAATCAGCATTTACGTGGACAAAGAAAAGAAAGAAGAAGACGATGGCCGTCATTTAACAGTACCAAAAGTCATTGCTGTTTCATCGAGCTCTGAAACTCTTACGGGTAAAATAACGTTTCGAAAAAAATTACGATTTCCGTTCAAAGAATGATAGAAACCATAAAATATCTGTAAATTGAACTACAAAATTCTCTTTTTTTATGAAATTTATTTTAGAACGTGCATATACTAACACTAAAGCTTTTATGAATATTAATATTATTATTAGTATTTTAAATATTTTCAAATATGTATTTAAATAATTTTATACATCCATATGGTTTAAAATATTTTGAAACATGTATCTAAGTAATTTTATTATTAATCCGTATTATTTCTAAATATTTTCTAATTTATTGTACTTCCATTAATATCATTATCATCAAAACACGCTAATTTATTGTATTATTTGAAAAAAAAATTGTCTGTAGATTATTTGAGAAACTTTTTTCATTATTCATATTTTACATGATATTAATTAAGAAATTAATTAATTTCAGATAATACGATAATGAGTGCACCTTCCTCTCCAAGCAACCTTAGTTCCGTTACACTGGTTGGATCAACTGGTTCCGGATTAGATCGAAGTCCACAAGATAGTACTTATCGATCTGTTTCCAAAGAAACGGATACACGAGTGGCAACTGATCTCCCAAAAGAAGGTAAGTAACCGTAAGAATTTCGTTTATTTGCAAGAAAAAATTATTAGTTAATTGTAGTTGTTTATTTCGAATAAAAATGTATTATTATTTAACAATTTATTATTTGTTTCCAAGAATTATACTAATTTTACTTGTTCCTAATAATTATTATTATATATATAAGTAAGAGATTTGGTATTTTCATAATAAGATGAAACAATAGTGAAGTAATATGTAGATACAATAAAATTTTTTAAAATCTGTATATAGATACGATTAGTCATAAAAATATTCGAATACTTATCATAAAAGAAACATTTATCTATATGTATTATATGTGTTATATAAAACATTTCGAAATCTCATTAACTCTATAATGAGAAATGATTGTTACGATTATATTGATAAAATTTGAAATCAATCTAAAAAAGTACATAGAAGTTACAAAAAATTCATTGCAAACATATATTTAAAATAAAAAAATAAGTAGCCATCTTAAAAATATACCGATAAATAAATGATTTGTGGCTTTAAATCTTTTAGAAAAACTATAAACAACCAATATAATTTTCGAACTCTTCATCTTACATTTGATCAATATAATCATAATTGAATCTTAAATGAAATTTTTAAATATTTTATATAGCATCTACAATACATAATTGTATATTAAATGTATACATTGTATTTATTTATGTGACATAATGTATTAATTACATTAATATATTATATATACTTATATAATATAATATAGTTTAATTATAATTTATTATTATATAATAATAATTTTTTATTTATATAATATATTAATATAATGTATTATATATGTATTAATACTGTTCGGGAGAGTTTCCATGCTACAATACCCACGCTCTGGGTGCAGACGCGTCGGGGAAAGTTTATGAGTTTTTATGTGCCCTGAGCAGACCTGTGTCGCCAGAAAACCCTGGCCATCTGACTGAGCTTTGTTCTAAGCAGACAAGGCCCTCGAACGTGGATTGAAGCATGGAACCAAACACGTGCGAAACACGGGCCCGCAAGATCACCCAAGACGGCAATCCGCCATTCGTGCCTCACCCTGGGCCTGCGATTTTCCGAAGCCGAAAGAAAGAAAACCGAGAAAGCGTCCGTGCTTTCCTTCGGCTTGCAAGTTAGAATTAGTTTGACTTCTGAGCAATAAGGTTCACTCTCTCGCGACACAAAACTACCACGAGGGAAAAACTCCCTGATATTTCAGCGTGCGAATACAGTCCACTTATTAAACACGATCTCGCCACGCTACACACGCGCGCGAACAAATACAATATATGTTAATTGTACATTAAGTAATGTTATAATTAAGATAACATATATCTTAAAATAATTAGATATTAGATAAGATAATTATATATAATATAGATATATTCATAAAAAAGTCCTAAAAGTGTTCAAATACTTTTTTAAACAACAGTACGGAAATACAACTTTAAAATTATAGGATGTTATAGAAGATTAAAATACCACAGTAATTATTTACAAAGAAATACATTCTACTAATTTTAATGGACTCGAAATATGTAGTCTGTGGAGCAATTCTGAGCAACTTTTCTAAGCAACTATAACTGTCGCTCCCTTTTAGTGGTATTCGCAAAAAATATTATTGTTATTATTATTATTATTTGTACTTATTTATTTTATCGACAGATTACACGATCATGATTGTTGTAATTGTTTAATAAAAAAGATTACATATTACATTACATATTACATATTACAAAAACTCAAAAAGACCAGCATTATATAATGAATTTTAGCGTATTTCTGATATGCCTGGAATCATTTGATCTTAAATTTTCTTTGATATCAAAAATATTCTTTATAACTGTATATTTAGGACAAACCAATAATTTTTATGAAATTATTTTCAGACGGACAATTTACTTACGAGCATCTCGAAACAGAAGCAGAGGAGAAAACACCCACAGAAAATCCTACTACGTCAAAGGCAAAACCCGCTGAAATAACCGAAAGTAAAACAAGCAAAGAAGAGAAACAGAAAGAAAGTGATAATTCATCCGTGCAGACTCCTCAAAAATCAACACAAAATCAACAGAATCAACAAAGATACCAACATAGAGCATCCATTGTTTCTGCTCCTGCGGCTACTGCAAGAAGTAGTTCGATTTCTACGATAACTGGAGTATGTCCAAAAATGGTTTCTTTAATATTTAATTAATACTGATTTCTATACGTTTTATTTTTATCATTTCATATTATTTTTATATACGTGTAGCATAGCATGTATAACATGTTATTGTAATTAAAATTGTGTTATTAACTATGTTATTAACATAGAAATAATACAGTTAATCATAGAAGTTTACATATATACATCAAATATTTGAAACAGAGAAAGAAAGATTTTGAACATTTTGGATCTACGTTACCTTATTGGATGTTTACATTTGTTTAAATAAATCGGAAATCTATATATAAACGATTTTATAAATAATCTATATACAGATAAAATTTATTCGGGTTATAATTAATAAAAAGTAATAATAGAAATATATATTGTATATTATATTATAACCAGGTCATTGTGTAACAGATTTCGTGATTTCTTGTTTTGAATTATATAATTTCTCTAGAATCTATAGAATCAATGAACAAATTCATATTTGAAATTTACAAATACACATCTCGTTCAATAGTCTTAGCAGTATTATTATTTATCTCAAAATTGGAGAAATGAAATAATTCTTTATACAACAAAGTACACATGTAATTTAACAAATGTTAAAATTAAAAATTACACATAATTAAAAAATTGCATTATCTACAACAAATACAGAACGTTAAAAATAAAAAATGTTAAAATGTATGCTAAAAATGTATGTAGACTTTCGAGATTGACTGTAGTACATACCGATGATAGTATATTATCTATATTGTTTTCGAGATTACAAAGGGTCTATCAATAAGGTAGAATAAGTTATTTATATATATATATACGAAAGTGTAATAAATGCTTTCTTCAATAAATTTTTAATATATCGCATAATATCATGATGATAATATCATTAATTAAGATATAAATGAAATATTATTATATTATTATAAATTTCCCTTTTGCAGAATTATTGGGCGAGCAGGCGTTCGATTCAGGAAAACCAATTGTCTTTCCAACAAGGTACCTTCCAACACGAGCAGATTTCCAGCAAAGCTGGAGTTGTGATTACCAGTTCTCGCCAGAGTCATCGAAGGTTCGTTCGAGTATTCCTGATGTGTTTAAATGTTTAATATCCACACGTTGTTGTACGTGTCGATCGATCCGAGATTTTTCATTTCCCGAAGATTACACAATATGTCTTCTACGAAATACGATTGAAGTATAATTATAGTAATCTGTTTACTATTCGTTTGAAGAAAACAGTAGCACATAACTTCAATGAACAGTAAAATATACCAATAGCTGATCGATACAACAATATCAATGATAAATCTTCCTACCGAACGCGCGTACCTCGAATATAATTAAGAATACTGATTTTGTACAGGCGTTTTGTATTTTAAAACAGAAAGAAAAAAAAATTATCTCTATTTCGTTTCACGGTATCGCTACTGAATGTTTGATTGTAATAAAGGTATTTTTCTTACATACTTTCTTACGCATGAGTGCTTTGTCTCGGTATTCTTACGTGTTTTCTTCCGCCTATGAAAATCTTCCTTATATTTCTTATTTTTGTAGACAAAAATATTCATATTCTTCTATCCTCGTTTAATCAATACTGTTCTCTATTATTTATGAAATACTGCATATGTAACAATTGAAAAGTCTATTTTTATTATAAAGTATAGTATCTCCTTACAATCAACGTCTAATACTTTCTAATAATATGTCTAGTACTTTCCTATTTTAATTTAATGTATCTTTTATCTTTATATACAGTGAGAAGCATAACTGAATGATTAATCACAAAATTTGTACAAAACTGTTTTTAATGGCAGTTAATATTAAGATGTGCAAAGAATAAACGTAATAAAGCATTTCGAATAATAAAAATCAATATATTTATATATCATATTTTTTTAGTTGCTTGTAACAAGAAATATTGATTAATTCACAATCTACTAATATGTACTCTATGATCCTTTAGCTATAATTCTTTTTTTTCGATCTATTTTTGCATATGTAATCATTCCCTAGTTAATTCTATCATAATTACTTTGTTTCTCGAAAACACAATTATACATATTTTTAACTATATCTAATTAATTATTCTGTAAAATATCTTTATACATGTATTTATTCATTCTACTATTTATTCTATATAATAGCTCAACACAGTTATGTACAACAATCTTATCCACATCAAATTCAAAGAAACTAAATCAAGAAATATTTCTCGTTACAGACAAATAAAAAACATTGAAAAAATTGTTGCAACTAACATCAAATGTGCAAAACATTCTTATAGTGTACATTTTTATCTTATCTTTTACATATGAGGAATGATTTACGAGTGAAATCTATAGTTATTAGATTCAATGATGCTTTTCACTTTTGTACGTATATTGTTTATCTTTGAGAAACGTCGAAATTTCAAGATTTTAAGTTTAAGTTGATGTAATTAAACAATTTTATTTTTCAGTGGTAAAATTTGAACCTATAATATCTTTCTATAAAATACATATATGTTGCGATTTAATTAGAAAATAATCGATGTGTAAAATGTACTTTCGTGATCTCGTACATTTTATACGATTCTTCTACTGAATATACTGTATTTTATTCTTACTTCTTTTTCAACAACATAATGTCAATCTTAATGGCAATGTAAATCGTTTGTATCTGATCGAGATGTTTATTTCGTATGTATTTATCTGCTATTTCGAATGTGCAAACATCCCTTTAAGTACCTCATGAGATTAATTTTTCAATCCAGAATAATGTGTTAATTGTTTTAATGCAATTTTATTTCATGATGTTATATCATTTATAGCGTTGGACCTGTATCTATCTGGTAAGTGTCATTATTTCTGCTTCTGAAACACTGCTATTTTCAATTCTACGTGGTGCATGACGAAACTCTTTTTCACCGGCTTACCTACAAACTCTCGTCGTTTAATTGCTTGCGTTCACATGAAGCACTTTGCAAAATTTGTATTACATTCCTGCCAAACGTTTATCAACAACAGGACTCCCTGTGTATAAAGAATGTAATGTCAATTCTTATGCAATTGGATGTAAAATTTACAAATGATTGAAACTTCAATAATTTGTAGTATAAATTGTAAGATAGTATGAAATCCTATTTCAGAGATTTATAACTTTTTTACAATGTTTTTTATAAACTCTCCATTATTCTCAGTAATGAACAAAATTTTGAATGCATAAGAAGCTTGAATCTAATGTCTCAAAGGTAAAATTTTCTGCAGAGTATCTAAGTTTTCATAGTTCAATCAAGAATTCTATGTGCAAAAAAGAATTTTCTCATTTGAATTTTTATTTTTCAAAAAATCGAATTCGAAGATTTGTCAATTTTATATGTATATTTGAATTTAGCTAATCAAGTACTGGAGCGAATAATCGACAAAAAAATATTATCTACGTACGAAAAAATAAATTGAAGATAAAATCTTTTTGTCAGAAGCTTGGTTTTTTAGAAATATAAACTTGTTTTATTAATAATAATTGGCCTGGTACTAGTTATTTATAAATATTTTTATTTTCTTCGAAATGAAACATTTTATTAAAAATACTTCGTTTTTAATTTAGTTTATTACATAGAATAATCCTTTGTTTATTTTCTGATCTTATACGTATGAGTATATTATTATATTATTATGTAAGTGTTATATTATTCTTATATAATCTAAAATTAGCCTGATTCGGTTATAATTAAGATGTATTCAAAATTGACTTTCAGGAAACATTATATATTAATTATTTTAAACAGTCTATGTAGATAAATGTACTAAGTGACATATTTACGCATTCTTCACTGGTATTTTATTTTTCATATAAATCTGTAGTTTCAATGAAGGATAAAAATATGTACAAATTAATACATTGTCTTTTAGTTTCAATTACTTTCAATACTTATTGAAAGAATAAAATAAGATAATAACAATACAACCTTTTAACACTTTAACATTTTGTGTGCGTTTTTAGAATTTGATAAAGAGATAAGATATATGATAAAGAAATAATATTATAAAACTAAAAGAATAAAACAAGTATATGTCTTGAATGTATAATGACTTTCAAATATGAAAAATAACATATTTTGAATCGTTTCATAAAAGTAAATATAAAAGTAGAAAGAAATTTTAAAAATATATAAAAAATATAAATATAAAAATAAATGTAGAATATAATTTTTATACAAAATTTCACTTTGCGTTTTCTATGTTTTATATCTTATATTTTCCCTCTATTCTTGCACATAGAATCATTTTCTCCTCGGTTATATGATTGAAACTAATAATAAGACACTCTGTATTATAATCACCTCATATTTTCTCAAATTCTTTTATAATTTCACATTTTTTTTATTTTCGAAGAAAATAATATAAATCTAAAATTGTATCGATATATTGTAATATACATAATAATTTTTTAAATATTTTTTTTTTACTATACTACTTTACCTATTTCTATTTTTATATGCATTACCTAGCATCATGGCGAGCTGAACGAAATAGAAATAGTTTAAACTTCTTATGTTTATTGGCGTTCGGGATAATAATGTTTACCACAATTATAATTAGTATAGTAACTGGACATAGCTATTGCATCGTTCGTATTTGTTAATAAATTAGATAGCAAGGCGCACACTTTAAAAAAAACATGTGAAAAATTGGATTTTTAGATTAGAGGAATCATTCGCAATATGCTGATTTATTTTGTTTCATACGTGTTTTACGTAATTACCTATATTTTTAATGATGTAATGAAAAAAAATTTGTTAATTTTAAAAAATTTGTTAAACTTAAGATATACGACGTATAATGTAAGTAAAAAATAAATTTACAGAATATTTCACTTTCACGTTTAATTTGAACTTTTTAGTAGAACTACATAAATTTTCTTTTACCGTATTACACAGGGAGATTTATTACGTGGTTGCAAATATTGTGAAAAATGTAAATTGTTTTTCTGATTCAATATTTGTTCAACATAAATGCAAAATGAACTTGTCACATCGTTTATGTATAATCGATTATTCATTGCGAGTATTGAAATATCTTTAATAAAAAATTATTAGTGGCTAAAGAAAATACATTTATCATGAAAGAACTTCTATAATTGTGTGTGTTATATAAAACACTTTGAAATTTTATTAATATTGTATCGAGACACAACTGTTATGATTATATTAGTAAAATTTGAAATTAATCTGAAAATATATACAGTCAATCATAGAAATCTATATTCACTCATTAGATATTAAATATTAAAAAAATGAAAGAGAGATATTTTGGATATTTTACGGACCTTAATTAATTAAAATTTCTTAATTAAAATGGCACCATTTTTAAAATACTGATCATTTCTAAATAAATCGAAAATACAATATTACGAAAATCTATATGCATACTGTTAACCCCACTTGAACACAGCGATCGATGGAATCATTTGGAATTTACACAATAAATGACGATTCGGAATTTCTTGTCGGCATAAAGAAATTTATTGATTTATTTTTAAATATTTACTAATAAGGAAAACAACTACCTTGTTTTCTGATGCTGACAAATTCTAACATTTGCATTCTACTACGGTATTATCTTGATTTATTGTCAATAAACTTGACATTTTGTCAATTGGCCACTGATCTGCTGACCTGTTTTGATCAATGTCCTTAAAAAACATTTGACATCGATTCTTGGATCGACGTTTAATTTCTTAACATCATCTGAGAAGGCTGACGCAGGGCAATCAATCGTCATATATTTTGAAATGATTGACTAGCTAACTTTAAAACAAATTCGCAGGCAGCGAGAATTCAAAGGAAAGGAATACGGTTCACTTTTGGGAATTTCGCGGTCTGTAACCAAGATTCATTATTCATAAGTTAGGAGTCAAGACGTGATACTGAGTTACACATATATGTATATACTAAAAAAGAAACTTTTTTTGATTATCAAAGTATGGATTTTTGAGTGAATTTGAGAATTTTTGACAATTTAAAAAAAATAGAACCTCGATAGAAAATTGTTCTACGTACCAAATACTAGTAAAAATTTTACGATCAAAACGCAAATATTCTAAAATATTTAAAACTATTATACTTTGAAATACAAAATACATAGAAAAATGAAATCAATAATTTCAGTGTAATTTATGAAAGTTTTACTGTCCAAATATTTTCAAACTCGCGTTTTTAAATATCGTAATATATTTTTTCATATTATGTGCATTCTCTGTAATTTTACATTTTAAAGTTTCCTATAAATGCATAAAAATACAGTCTGACTGATTATAATAACAACAACAACAATATCCTTTAATTACATAATTAATTGCATATGATTTTTCGACTTATTTATGTAAATAAATATAAAATATATATATAGAAATATCATAATTTTTTTAAAAATTATATAACTTTGATTAATTAAATTAATATCTATAAAATATTTAAAATTCTTTTTTTTTAAATACTTAAAATTTGATAAATGTAGAAGTTCCTTTATTGCGTCGTCGCAAATAGCTAAACAATTCTGCGGAATATTACGTAAAACACACTATATATAGTATGAATATTAATAATAATATAAAAATTTATCAAATATTTTTAATTAAAAATATATTATTTTTATTTCTAGAATCTAAAATGTAAAATTACTTTATATATAACAATTTAATGATACAAAAATATATTAATATTGCAAAATATAATTTATTTGAAAGTATTTCCAAATTGTATAATTCAGCGTATTTCGAATGATCAGTAGAGAAAATATAATTTAGAATTTTTTTTTGTGATGTAATAAGTAGTTTGTAGATAATAAAGAAAGGAATGTGTTTTTTTTTAAATTAGGTAGTACATTTAAATGTTCACTGCTGTCTAGTATGTTAAATATTATAAAACTATGAAAAGAATAAAAGATATAAAGATTAAGAATTAAAAATAAGAACATAAAATATAAAAATAAAAAGGATAAAGATATTCTTTTCACTTTAATTTTAAAATTCACATTTATTAATTATTAAATTATTGTAAAAATCATATTTCATGTTGAATTTGAAAAATTTACTTTATTATCATATTATTGTAAAAATCAAAGAAAATTAATGATGAGTTTGTAAATGAATTAAAATGAATCATTTAATATCGACAAAATTAAAATGTGACAAAAATAAAATGAAACTACTAAAAGTTTCAAACGTAGAATACACACTTTCTTTCTTTTAAATCGAAAATCTCCAATTCGAATCGCGACATATAATTCTGAGATTATATGGATATATAATCAAAAATATAATGGAAAAACAAAATTTCATATATTTGAATAAACAATATCATGATTAATAAGTTACTAACTGTTATCGCCAGTCGAATGTCGTTTGTGAGTGCATCGTGAAGCGATCGTGATGTATTTAACCGATATGTATCTACGATTTCTTGTGAAATCGCATAGATTAAGGAACGGTTCAGAATTTCTTGGACGGTTCAGGCATGAAGAAATTTACTGGTTTATTTTTAGACGACTCGCCCGTTTTTTTATGCTGATAAGAAGTTCTAATGTTTACTGCATTTCATCGAAATTATTGTCAGGAGCAGTTGCCAATAACTTGGATCGCTGACTCGCATGCCTGTTTTAATTGGTATCCTCCAAAGATCGACGTCGATTCTTTGAGCAACGTTTGATTCTAACCTCACGGGGTTATGTGAGGGTAGTCAACCACCCCACATTTAAAATAATTGATTAGCGCCTAATCAATTTGTACATACAAAACACGATTCGGTTTTTGAAAATCAAAATCTAGGATACAGTCCATTATTCAGGGAATCTCGAGACCTACAATCAGGAATCGAAAGTTATTATTGACGATTTGGGATTCAACATAAGACATCGATTCACGCCTGTCCTGACTGTCATCGCTTTCGCTTCAATATCACCGTCACAAAACGTTTTAACACTAAATGATAATTTATTTGAATAATATGAGAAATAATATATTAATTTATACATGCTGCATACATATTATCGGCCAAAAGATATGTGATAGATATATTTTGTGTATTATATGTTTCATTTAAAAGATTTTGATATCGATATCAATATCAACAATATCAATAATGGTTTCTATGCCTAAAACATTTTAGTGTATATAGTATTTTAATATATATGTATAGTGTATATATTTAGTGTACATCATATTTCGTTCAGAAAATATCTATCATTGTGCAATATCGTCAAAAAATTAATTTTTATTAAATATTAAATAATTATAAAATAATAATTGATAATAGTTATAAATCAATATTACCATAAATTAATAATAAATATTGTAACAGTTTAATATTCTAAATTATTGTAATGTTATAATATTATAAATTACTAAAATTATTAAAATTTATTATCATTTTTCATTTACTTATTATGATATTATTATGATATTATTATATAATTATAATATTTTACATACTATAATATAATACTATGATATTATATAATACTATGAATATAAGTTATTAAACTTGTTAACATTTATTATCATATTTTTTATTTACTTATCATGATATTATTATTACATTATTATGTAATTATATTATTCATAATAATTAATACTTTATAAAATTCTCCATGAAATATTACAAAATATTAAATATTAAACCAAATAAAATGCGAATAAAGCAAAAATGTACTTTTAGCCGATATTGTATCGCATACTACATAATTGTGTATAATAATCAAAACTCTTCATACTGTTCAAAAGAATAATCATATAAATGAATATAATACAAATGAGATTGTATAAAAACGAATTAAATGGAGAAAGAATTAAATTTCGTTATATATATCTAGGAGCAGTACATCAACAGCTGCAACCGCATTTGCAATTGCAACATCTGCATCAAGCAATCCACCAGACATTGATAAGGATAATCGCAGCGGTTCTTATTATGATAAAAACAGCCGAAAGGAATCGGTTATGTCAACCGCAACTATGATGCGAGTGTTAAAAGTTTTGAGGCATTGGATTTCGAAACACCCTCAGGACTTCGAATCCGATCAGAGATTGAAACATCTGACGATTAAATTTCTTGAGGATATTATTCGCTCGCCCAATCTTCTGCCGGCTGAACACAAAGCTGCAAACCAACTACTCCGATTGATCGCGAAGGAAGTGCCGGACAGCAACAAAGTGGAACTAGAGAAACTGTTGGTTCCTCCTACTGTACGTATACACAGAAATATCAAACAAATAACAAATAATACAATTAATTGCTGTAATTTTTACTTTTCCGATAGTATAAATATAATCTATAATTTTTTCGATAATATTAGTTATATTATTTTATTAATTATTATTATTTATTTTTTATTATTTATTATTTATTTATATTTATATTATTTTTAAAATAATTTTATTATTCTGAAAAAGGTTGTTATATATTTTCAGCTGAAAATTAAACAAAGTATTGAAACGTTCTCGTCAGTTGAAGTCGCAGAACAAATGACATATTTGGATCATAAGATTTTTATGGCTCTCTCAAGCAAGTAAGTTAGCAAAAATTAATATTAATTCACTATGAAATTGACTGTGAAACGAAAAATTGTTAGAGCCTATGTAAATCATAAAGATTGCAGATGTGTTTTGAAAAAATAAGATTATTATATAAATTACACATTATATAAATCTCTGTTCTTTTAAAATGTAGCTGAAAAATTTAATGTATTACTGAAATTAATGCATTAAATAATATTAGAATTTAATTCAGTTATATATATAATTTAATATAATATAATTCAATATAAAATTATAATAAATTTGATGATTTAAATTTATTTTCAAATATTTTTTTAAATAAATTTAATCTGGAAATTGAAAAATAAATTTAGTAAATTAAGAAAAAAAGAACTGGATTTATTAAGATAAAGAGAATTCGTTTCACTGAATTTATTAAGATAAAGAGAATTCGTTTCACTGAATTTATTAAGATAAAGAGAATTCGTTTCACTGGTATTTAATGATATACAAGTGCTGATATTTAATATTTAATCTGCTCACGTTTCTGTGTAGAGAATTTCTCGGACAGGCATGGATAAAACCTGACAAGGCTACACGAGCACCCAACATTTGTCTGCTAACAAAACGATTCAATGAAATGTCACAATTGGTTGCTTCCGAAATTGTCAGACGCAAGAGTATATCAGCGAGAGCTGCAATGATCGAGAAATGGGTTGCAATTGCAGAATACAACAGAACTTTACACAATTTCAACGGTGTATTACAGATTTGTGCAGCTTTCTCAAACAGCTGTGTTTTCAGATTAAAGAAGACTTGGGATAAAGTTCCAAAAGCGGTAAATAAAAATGATACGAACACTTTCAGAAAACTATTTACCCTTGAAGAATCCTGCTGGGTCGAGTTATATTTTGTTCATATCCTTTGGAAAAAAGTTGAAAATATTAATTATTATATACAGAAAAATGGTATAAATTATGAAATGAAAAAAAAAAATATATACATGGAATGTACAGTCGATCATGGAATTTTGAGGGTTTGCTAGATCATCGTGCTGATATTCCAAGAGTTAATGGAAAATAAATAAATATAATAATGAGCTGTTTCGTTTATTTCATTCATAGACGATTCAAATGATGGAAAGACTACAAAACATTGTATCATCGGATGGACGCTTTAAAAATCTAAGGGAAGCTTTACGTCGATGCGATCCACCTTGTATCCCTTATATAGGAATGTATCTGTCCGATCTTTCTTTCATAGAAGAGGGTACTCCAACTGTGACTGAAGACGGCCTCTTAAACTTTTCCAAAATGAGAATGGTAAATAATTGTTTGTAGTAATATTATATTAAGATATTCTCTACTTTATTATTGTATTAGTACAAAAAGACATATAAAATATTACGATTCAATGAATTAGAAACGAATGAATTTATTAATGAATTGAAGCCAATTCCTTAATACTGAAATTATCGACAATTAAAGTATAAAACTTATATTAGAAAAATTTAATGCGAAAAATACTATAATACTATAAAAAATACAAGCTGTTATTTATATGTTTATTGAAAATTAGTTTTGATTCTAAAAATGCACCATTGTAAATCTATGAAATTTCTGCAAAAAATTATAAATCATTGAAAAATTATTGATCATTTTGACCACTCTGGTAATATATACATATATATAATTTGCAAATATTTTTTCTCAAATAATTATTCAATGAACAATTCCAATTTTTTAAAAGTCTCATATTTCAATTTTTTGTTATATCAAAATGTTACAAAATCGCGGAATTATTCACTAGTTCATTTCAATGATTAATTGCTATCTCTGTAAAAGAGTTTGTTATTAATCTACAAATAAAACATTCCTATTAATCTATAAATAGATATATGTATATGTAATTCTTTAATGTGAACTTATGGATTTTTAAAAATTTCAATATTATAAATATAGTAACGATTCGAAATAGGAAAACTTGTTCTTACTTGTTTTGCTAATGTAGTTTTAAAATGTTTTAAAAATCAATTTTAAATATTTATAAATAATTACGTAATTGAAATACTGCAAAAATTGTACATTTTAGATAATATATTTGTAATTAATATATTTTTATTTGTAAATATGAACTTTTTATTGCACATGTTCCACTCTTTTATGACAAAATGAAATTTTAATGTAAGAAAAAGAAGTTTGATATTCAAAAAAATGGTAATCAAGGATGGTAGTATATTAAAAAAATATTTATCATTACAGGAACCTACTATTGGTTTGTGTCTTCCGTTGTTATATCTGTAACACTTACGTTGGCGTTATCTTAAATACCAAATAATAAATAATAATAAACTCCTCAAAAAATTGAAATTTTTAATTCAATAATTAGATATAATATGTTTTCATACTTTAATTAAATCGCAATATTGAACAGAATGCATATTATGCAAAAAAATTATTTTTTAATATTTCGTACGTAGAACAATTTCCTACCAAGATTATATTCTTCTAATAAATTTATTTAATACAAAAATATTATATAAATATTAAGTATTATTATAATCATAAATAAATGTGAATATTAATATAAATATGAATATAAATATTATTATTATAATATTATTATATTTATTTAATATGAATTCATAAAACAATTCGTGAAGAGTCTTAAATTTTATTTCTAAAAGCTCAGAATAGCCGAAACTTTTAAATTTTGTGTTTCACTCGTTGAAATTTCAAATTCTTCAATTTATTTTTAGATTGCCCACGTGATTCAAGAAATATATCAATTACAACAGGGATCATACAATATCGAACCGGTGATGAAAGTTCTGAATTACCTATTGGATCCTTCGTTGCAGATCGACGACGATACTCTCTATCGCATGTCCTTGGAAATCGAACCAAGATCATCCAAGCTAAGTAGTTCAAGTTTACTTCATCTGACACCCTCCGTCGCCCAGAAATCCAAGAAATAAATTTAAGTATACACGTCCTTTAATTATCAATAGGCAATTTATACTTGTTTTATTCTTCAGTTATTCCTATCATACCTATCTGATTTTTATTGATTCCTACCACCCTTTGATTCTATATCTGGCGTGCGTACTTATATATATTAAGTCCCAATGTGGCCATAGTCACTTACATTCACGCATCACACAAGAACTGGCCTAGGTGAAGGAACTGGCAGACCAATAATAAGAGTCGTGAGGCAGAAAATTTTTCCAGGCCTATAGTATACTGTAACGCGTTCTAAAATTTCAAAAAATGTAAAAATAGGAAAACTTATTTCCAATCGATTCCAAAAACAGAAAAATTTATTTCTCCAGATCTTGAAATTGTAAAATCAAGTAGAATCGCTCTTAGAAATGTTAACTATTTGCCTTACGATCGTGTTTCCAACTTTCAAAAATTAATCTTCAACGTGAGAAATTTAAATTTAAATTTCAGATTTAAATTCTATAGAACTATAATGTATTTCTTTCTCTTAAATTGAAATCATTATTCGTACTATGAACGTAAATTGATATTACAAGACAAAGATTTAATTTATTTTAGAAGAAAAAAGAAAGCAAGGGTTAAATTTATATATTAATTCGGATATTGACCATATATCATTTCCTAAAATTCCATTTACCCCTCTACGTACGATTTATTAAGAATAATCTTGTCCATGCATCAAACTGAGAAACATAGTGAAACATGGCGCATTCCCCACAAATGTTTCACACAAAGGAAAGATTGATGGAACTTATAGCGAATATAACTTTTGACCTAATGGTCTTTCTCTATCGATAATTGCAGTTTATTCAAAGATTGTATATTTACATTTTATAGATATATCTGTGATGGAACAATACTATTTATGAACAATAGTTATTGTACATATCAATGACAATGAAAAATTGTCAATAATTTAAAACATAATTTTGTAAAAAAAGATCATATAACAATCAAAATAGGAGCTTCACGTTTTAAAAAAGACCAAATCAATTGTTATATAAATTTGTTTTCGTTCGTAAATATTGTTAAAAGATGTAAATAAATGTTGAAAGTAAATGAACTATAACTTGCATAATTTATTTGAACCAAGCATGAGATTTCAATGTTGATGTCTTTGTCAATTACAAATACGTTTGTAAGATAACATTATTTATTCCGAAATTTAAGATTATATAAGAATAAATATGTATGTATTTGTCTACGATGAATCTGAATATAAAATATTATAATAAAGTACATTTTTATTAGCAATTGTTCTTCTTTTCTAATATTTCGTTCAACATTGCAACGAATATTTTAACTTTTCGAGTACTTAGAATTATTAAAAGCTTAAATGTTCATTATTGAATGAGGAATATACAATAAATTAAAAATGCATCTTTAAACATATATGTATTTCTTTTATATATATATATATATATATATATATATATATATTTGTTCAATAAATTGTAGTATATATTGTAAATTGCTTTTGGATCACTAATAAATAAATTAATTATTTTAAATATAGCAGATTATTTGTACGATACTCTAGTACGAATTAAACACCTTAACGATTGAATCAATTATGAATTTTACGTTAATTAACTTTAGTATATTAAATTTATGGTTATATATGACAAATTTTGAAATTTATTTTATCTGCTCATTGTATTTCATCAATACATTATTAAATTACTTATAACAATTATTATTAATACCCAGATCTTGAATTGGATTATTACTATATCCAAATTGGAGCATATGAAATATTATTTTTCCGAAGTTTAAATTTACTAATTATAAATAGTTTTTATTTTTAATTATAAAACTTTTTTATAAATCTATTTATATTTAAAAAATACTATGCATTTAATACTATGCTTCAAAATTTATTACACGAATAGTATATTTGTACATCAATTAAAAAATAAATAAATAACTATAATGTATGTAGAAAGAATTTGTACATATAATGAAAAAATTGTTGAATTTAAGAGGATTTGTGCAGAGGAGACTTCAATCTTGGTAGATTTAATTATGAAAAAAATTTTTCTGTGTCCATAAACATTTAAATTTACAAAATTTTGAAGGAAAAAGTATCTTTACGTACCCTCTTTAAAATTATGTCAATACATCTTCGAAAAAAACTCAATACTGTGAAAGTAGAAATTTTATCTTTTCAAAAATAAGTCCAGATGGATTGTTTTACGATTTTTTTTACGAAATTATATCTTTTTCATGCTTAAAATCTCATGCTAAATTATCAAAAATTTTTCATCGTTTGTACAAAAAAAAAAATCAATATTTGTACTAATATTTTTGAAAAATGATAATTTATATGCACCAATTTAATAAATATATTTAACCAATAATATTTTTAGAGGTTAAAACTATCAAATTTATATACTTTCGTCGATAGTTCTATCTTTCTAAAATACTCTTACGAGACAAATAGAGTAGTTAAACACAAACCTCTTTCTTACTAATTTTATTAATAACAACGTATATCGTCGCTTTTTTAAAAAGAAATACACACGATCTGTGTTCAAGTATAACTTTCTTTACTAAAAGTTTCTATCAAAACAAAGTTATATTAAACAGATTTCGAATAGAATGGCGAAAGAGAAAAAGAAACATTATAGCTGATAAAGAAACTATAAAAGCTGATATATATACAGCGACTATCATAACTTTACTAATGATAATGAAAAATTGTAGTTGATAATTTAAACTGATATAACTTCGTATGAAAAGACCATATGACGAATTCTTTTATTGTTAGTCTCATTTTAAAGCATGAAGCTTTAACTTTGACAGTTGTGAATTCGTTTTTATCGGAGATGATTTTATATCATGTAACGAGTGGAAAATAAAGATATTTTTTTCTAGAAAATTGTAAAAATGTAAAAACATTAATTAGAGAATTACAACAAGTAAAATGATTGATGTTGATCAAGTAGTGAATGTGTCGAAGACATAATGTTTGAAGTCTGCTACAGTATTGTAAAATTTTCAACATTGATCTAAAAACATACAATAATAAGAAAGCTACAAGCTGATAACGGTTTGAAATCATTCTATTACATGTCACAAAGAGCTATCTATGTTTTACGAATTTATGATGGGTTTTATTAATCTAAAACCTTAAAATTCTGGAACTATTGGTATACGATTTTAAATATAAATGATTTATAGTTCACAAAACATCATTAATAATTCAATAACTAATTCAATTTTCAATTGTTTCTTAAATTATTTTCTTAAACTCTTTGCGATTTATATTCTATTCAAGGATTGAGATAAGGATCAAATTCAATTGTTGAAAACAATAAAATCAATAGTCATAATAAAATATAATAAAAATCTTTTATTTATTGAAACAAATTTCAATCACAAACGAGATAAATTCGATCTAATATTCAATCACAAAAAATCGATCTAATATTCAATCACAAAAAAATATAGAATCTTATAGATCACATGTTCTGAAATATCTAGAAAAAATTGAAAGTTACAATTTTTTACAACATTTAAAAAACCATTATACATTGAATTTACGAAAGAATCATAATTTTAAGAATCAATGATTTTTCTAACAGTCATAAACCGCGATTGCAACCAATTAACTCATATTATTTGCTATATAATTCATGAAGGTTGCTGTGTAAAAAATCCCCTCCATATACGTAACTCACTCTATCTTCATCCCATATATCCTTTGCTTAAAAAAATGTATTCATTCAAAAAAACCTGCTTTTGATATTCGATTACAAAATATTCGCAATTTTTTATTATTTTGCAAACGAACAGTAAAAAGAGTTTTAAAAAAACCAACATAAAATAAACTAAAGCGCGATATATCAAAATATAAATTGAAATTTAAATTGAAAATAATTATTACTAGGCTGTGAATCTTCGTGTATCTTACATTTTAAAATATTTTACATATTTAAAAAGAAATAAAAGTTGTTATAATATACATTATAGCGACTATTCTGTATTAGTTATCTCTCTGTGTACACTGCTCATAAAAATTAGAGGATATTTCAAAATAAATATGAAGCAATAAAAAAAGAAACATTTGATTCTTTTTTATTAAACAAGAATATCAAAAAAGCAAACGACAAGTCAAAAAGAGTTGTTCGACTATGCAAATGAGATGCAAAATCAACAGCATGTATTAATAATTTTAAAATTTTTATTTACTACATGAAAAAAACCATAAGTTTGTAAAACATATGTAGATAGAGATGTAGTAGAATGATTTCGGTTGGTTACTATCTTCACATTTCAGTATTGAAAATTTGACAATAATGGATGTCAAAAATTATATTTCTGGCGAATTCATTACTTCAATTTAGATCATTTTATTTGATGTAGTTCTCCAATTCACCGTTGTTTAAGCGTAGAATATGTTAAGAAACCACCGATTTTTTATTGTATCGATATTTCAGAACGGAGCACAAAGTTCTATTATTGACTAATCTAGTTTTATAAGATGCAATGTTCATCCATATACATCACGACATTGATAGTTAATGACCTCGTCTCTAGTGTCAGATAACCCCCAAAATAGGAAAAAAACATTGAATGTCCCGTCCATCAGTTAATCAATGGTAATACGATTTTATATAATTTTTTAATACAATATTAGAGAATATTATTTTTATACTCTTTTACTCCTATGAATAATAAAATATAATCTTTATAAAAATATACAAAGAAATATTTATATATAATTATTTCACAAATATATATAATTGATTATTTAAAATAAATTAATAAGTTTAATAAAAATTGATATAAATCACAGACGAATTTCTATAAGTCAGAAAAGACTTATAGAAAAAACTTATTTTTTATAAGACTTGGTGTTCTGAAATATCGAAATAGTAAAAAATCACCGGCTTTTTAATACACTATATATTTAAATAACGACTTATTAATGAATTAAAGAATTGCAGAAAGTGAAATGATCGAAACTGATCAAGTAGCAAATGCGCCAAAAACATTTAAAATTTGCTATGATGTTGTCAATTTTCAGTACTAAAACACGTGACTCTAGTAGCTTGTAATATACAGGGTGTCTCTACGTCGGTAGTACAAACGAAGAAGAGGTTATTTTATATGAAAAAATAAGTTGAAAATAAAAAATAAAATTCTTTCGTTACAAGGGTAAGATAGTCATAAGGGCAAAATCCAATAATTGGTCATCCATGCTCCTTCCTCTTCCACTTGACAATGATGATAACTGAAATTATATAAAGACATGCCGAGAAGAGACATGGAGATAGATTCTTTCCATCAACACGACTAAAGATTTTGTACACGAACACGATTTCAACTTGGAATAAACCTTTACAAAATTGAGAAGTGTTGTTCCATTACGCAAAAACCAATACTCTTACAAACTTACGATAGATTTTTTTTACGTAGTAAGATTACTTTAGTTAACTAGTAACTATTAGTTTTAACAAAATTTGTTATTTTTTAAAATATATACATATATAATATAATTATATAATATATAATACAAGTAAATAAATAATACAAATTTTTATATTTCGTATATTTATCGTAAAGATTTATTGAAAAAGAAATTAATTCAACAAATTATATTTTTAAAAAGTGATATTATTTGCGCGATTTTTTAATTATGTAAGATACAATGTATGTAAGTAAACCAAATATTTTATTTTCTAATTCAAATATAAAATAAAATTTTTTTGAATATCAAAAATATGAAATAAATTATTTTTTATATTATTTAAGTAATTTTTATTTGGATAAAAGTTTTATTTATTGTTTATAACAAAAATTATACTTTTATTATTGTGTACTATTTATTATTTGAATAAAAATTTATTCAAATTACCAGAATACGAACAATCGTATAATCCATTTTTCTAATTTAACCATTTTATCAAGTCTTATTCTGAGAAATAGAACAATAAGGAAATATGTCAATCATGTCAAACTTTTAGAATAACTATGCTTTCGTCAGGAAATTCTAAATCTGTGTCCTTTTAACATGCTTTTCATTTGTCATTCCACACGACGATAAAGACAAACGAAAAGAGGTAAATGAAAAATGGAAACGAACAATTTTTTGAATTCTCGAATAATAAAATATAAAATCTCAATAGAACTATAATATAATGTAACTGTACTAATACATTATTCAATCTTCACAAAATCATTCACATATCATTTATTAATTTTTGCACAACAAATGCCAAGTTATTTTGACTTGACGCGACTATCGCATTTCCTTGACATAAAAAAATGATTCAAGCTTATTTTACAAAATAATTCACTAATTCATAAAGTAATTTTAACGTAATTTATAATATAAATGCAAGTCGCAAAATTCGTTTCAACAAACACCAGTTTACGATGAAAAAGAAATTATATAATTTTAAAAAATGAATTTAACTACGAAATTTCTCCCTTTAGATGATCTGCAATAATTCACATTACATAATATATTCTTTTATGCTAAAAACATTTTTTTTATATTCCAATCCTTTACAAAGTATATAAGAGAAATATACGTATATATCATGATTCATTTAGATTGTGAATCTATACTAAAATAAGTAAGAACCATACCTAATTCACGTCTAATTATGGTATTAGTAAAAATAAATCTTAATACATTTTTTTACTTACATTAGATATAAATAACCAAATGTATTGTAAATTTTTCATTTAAATTTCCATCAATCATTGTTTCAAATCATTATATTCTTTTATTAATAAAGCTTCGCCATGAAATTTCGGTGTAGAATCGGCAATATTACCAATACATTTTTTGATTTTAATTCCTATCACTAGTGGTGCTACTGTGCAAATCATGCCTAAATCGGTACAGCAGGATGTGACATGAAAATAGTAAGGTAAGTCTGAATGCCTCGAACGTGTGATACAAAAATATATTGGGTGTAAATCATGCCTTTCCTATACCTTGTCTGTGTGTGATTCTACCGTTACCTTTAAATTATTTTTACGAAAGAATTCAGATATCTTCTATAAACTTCGCCAGATGGCACAACGACAGTCACCTGTTGCTTGAACTTCTACCTGAACAACTCCGTTAGGGACCAATCGACCAATCGCTGAATCGACCCTGGGGCCTCACTAATCCCCACTCTGTTCTGCCTGGCTCGAGTGCAACAGGCTACGTAGCCACACATTAATCTGCTGTAAGCACGCAAAAGAAACGTCAGGTTTCGTCTTATCATAGTTGCATTATTGCATACGATTTTACGTGCGTGTAGTTTATCTATCTCCGTGGAGTACCAATAAATAGGAACAAGAACAGGTGAGTTGATCTTTCTACATCTGTTAACGCTTTTTCAATTGTAAAGTGCATTCAACTGTTTCGTTAAAGCGGTATTGAATCCGCTATTCTACTTTGTAAGAGGAATTTCTCCAATGGCACGCCAACTAAGGACATTTTGTTGAATCGTTCCCTATCATCTTTCAAGATATGAATATTTGCGGGTCTATTGACTACAGCCTATTTCTGATATACGGATTCTTTTGCTGTACACAATTATCTTAGCTGTACTTTACGATTAAGGTCACATGATTTCTCGTATATTTGTTGCTGCCATGTTTGAAGAACAAACTTGCAATGAACCATGTTCTTCCTGTGTCTTATGACTTTTAAACATTTAATTTAATACAATAACAAATATCCTATTTAATGTCTTATTTCGATAAGTTCAACTTTGATGAATTTTATTTCTTATTTACAATCAAAGTATAATTTCAATATTGACTTATGATATACATATATATTATATATATATATATATATCATATATATCATATGTATATCATATATCATATGTATATTATATATATATATATAGAGAGAGAGAGAGAGATGTAAAAATTGTGCAATATATGGTACATAAAAATTGTATTTTGTATTTCTCAACTGATTAAATAGTATCAATTATTAGATTATAATCATGATGAATTTTATCATTAACATTTCGAATGACATAAATATTGTTCACAAATGCTCATATAATGTTAAAAAATTTTCTGAAATAGAAAAAGTTGATAATTTTAACATATTTAAAATTCATTAAATACAATTAATTGAAAAATACTAGAACGAGTTTTATTTTATAAGTTTTGTTCTTTATTTTTATTTTTTACACGGTTAAATTAAATTTTAAAATTATGATAAATTTATGCAAATTTTAAAATTATCTAAATTTGTTATCAGTTAAATTGTACATATAATAATTTTTGCAAAACAGAAATAATGAAATTTCATGATTCGTATTTATCAATTAATGATATTAACAATAACTTTAAGTAAAAATTTAATGTCTATGGACGTGTTTACGTATGCATATTGGATTAAATATACATAAAGAACAATTATCATTTATTATAATATATATTTCAATTAATGTTTTTTGTTAAAATATGTTTGCTCTGTCATAAAATTATAAGATTTCGTCTTATAATTTTTAGCGCTTTTTATAGTAGTTGTAATATCATGACGAATTTTTTGCCTCTTTTAGCCTTTTGCTAAATATAATCATTTATAGTGGAAATATAAATGCATACATAAGCAAACAAATATGTCTAAAAATAATAATCTAAATATACTTCAACGATTTACAAACTGTTTCAATCAATTTAATTTGAAGTAATAGCGTGGCATTAATTGAAACAACGGAATGTAAATTTTAAACTCATGGGTGGTCTAAATCGTAATGTGACTAGGCACAGATGTGCGATTGTTGCTATGTATGTATATACTTTTGCATGCGTATTAGCAGCCACAGATTAAACTTGTATTTTTGTGTCCTCATTGGCGTCGTCTAATTATGAAACAATGAAGTCGATAAGTAATGAAAGGCAAGGTAACAAGATTCTGAGTCATTCTAGAAGTTTCACGAATTAAATTTTTTTTACTTTTTATATATATAATATATATTATATATCTTTGCTTTTTAAATAAACTACTATACATATATGCATTTTACTACTATATTTATATATTATATATTTATTTACTTTTTAAATAAATAGTTTAAATATTATAGTATACTTAATTTATTATACATATTGTTAATTTAAATATCATAATATACATAATAGATATATATCTCTGCGGTAAATAGTATCTATGTTACACTAACGTTACATTACGTTATACTTGTAATTTTATAATCTAGTTCCTACAGAAATTTACTCGTAAAATTTATTTCAGATAAAGATAACAATAAAAGAAGATTTAAATAGAGATAGTTATCAAATTATTTTCCATTTAAAATAAGTACGCAATATTAATGATTCGTTGCAATCAATTTAATTACATTCAATTAGCTGAAATTGAGAATAAGAATTCTATTTTATTTCTTATTTTAAAATGAAAATGTAAATGGTAAATTCTCAATATTAATTAAATGTATAAAAGAAATAACATAAGATAGAAAGAGATACAAATATAAATATGTATTTTAATAGAAACATAGACTATTCGATTAAATATTTAAGTTGATTTTTATTTTGATTTTTAAATTATTTTTATATCACGTTAATATATTTTTCTTAAATTTGAATTATAAATACACTTTTATGTTTTATTTTTAATAGTTTGTAATAAATATATTAATAACGAAATGTCGATGTTTATAATCAAATTTCTCAACTGCCGTGATACGTACAAATTATTGAATAAAACAATTGAATTGGATATTTATATACATAAAAAAGATCACGAAATAAAGAATTTCTGTAAAAATTGAAATAGGAATTTACAATTAGATAGCATATACATTATGGTGTTTACCACTCTTTGAGAGAACGTGCATAGGTAGAATAAATGAACATGAATAATAATATAAGCACGAATAATAATATTTTTACGTAAGCAATGTACAACGTAAGCATATACACTTTGTCATCGCATAGTAGACACGCATACACTCTTACGTGTTCTATGTTAAACAACGTAAGAGTAAACTAACAGTTTGCTACGTTGATCCAAGAGAACAGATTCACTGTACGCGTATTCTTGCCTGCGCAATGCCTGTGATTTTGATTTAGAAAACAAAAACATGCAAAAATTCTAAAAGCGGTATTCGAAACTTCTCATTTTAATTAATCTCTTTATCAATTTTATAGCAAATATAGAGCAAGCTTACAAGTATCAATTAAAATTGTAGAAATAGAATGTATAGTTTATTATTGTTTTACAGTTTTTAATTTTATTTCTAATTTTATTATTCGATAATATAATAATACTACATTTAGAAATACATTGATCCGAGATAAATATTGTTTTCGCAGAATGTAGAATGATACAGTAGGTGAACTGTGGTCAAATATTTTCTTTTAAAATTATTATACTTTAAAACTATATTATGTATAATTTTTTAGTGTAAAATATCGTTTTTAGTGTAAAATATCGGATAAGTGTAACAATAAATGCTCTACCTCAAATTTCTTCAAATAAGGAAATAAATTATGACTGAATCAATTTGAAACCTTTTTACTGAAACAGTAGAAAGTCTTACTATTTCAAAAAAGGAAAAAATAATTTTATTACAAAATATTTTAATCATATTTTATACATATTCTATTTTTATTGTGTTTTATTTATTGTTTAAACAAGAAACTTTATTTACTTATTGGATGAAAATAAAATTGTACTTACTCTCATACAATCTGCGCTCATAATAATAGTATCGGTGGGGGAATGTTCTTGCTTCTCTAATAATATTTCGCATCCTTGCGTCGTCAAATTGTTCAATTACGCAATAGCAAGGCCAGTGTCCATTTGGATAATCTATTTTTATCCAAGAGAAACACTGAATCTTGGTTTATACGTTAGCAATTATGAAAGCCGACGGACTATGTGAAATGACGGTCAAGGTAGAAGCGTCATTCCATTGTACTCCCAATACATAACGTACGATTAAAGATATTCTTTAATATATTTCAAAATTTTTTTGGGAGGAAGAGTATTTTCACTTCTAGGACTACATTTTAATAGGATTTTAATTATTCTGTTATTAGCATCATATGAATTATATTTGTGTAAAGTTTACCATTTTTTGAATTTTCTCCCTGTCTTATCTTTCAAATAAATAAAATATTGATAAATTTTCTCTAGAGTCAACATGATTCACGGACGACGTGAAAAACGGGGTCTGTACGATATACTGAAATGATCATGAAGGAATTAATTGTGTACAAATTTATATGTATAAACATATACAATGTAAAATTGTATAATATGAAAAAATATCCAAAGTATAATTCTTTCTGTAGGTAATATCTATTGTGTAAAATAATTTTCTATGTTTTTCAATTATATTTTCGAAAATATAAAAGTACATGAAAATCCATAATCTACATATAACTTAAGAAATATAGCAATAACTTGTGTAATTTTATAATGGCATAAGTTGATGCGTAATATATATAAATACGCAGAAATAAATGATTTTCATTTACAATTAAATACGTAGATACTTAGAAACTATTTAAACATATATAGAAACTTTTTATGAAGAGCATTATATATAATATTTTGAAATTTTATTAACACTAATGAAACAACATTATCATAATTGAACAGATTTGAAAATGAAGATGAAAGTTACACAATAATACATACGGAATGATTCTTAAATGCATGTCCATATTTTAAGTGGTGAATTTACACATTAAAATATCATATGGATCTATATGTCCTACATATTTTAGTTTTTGAGTTATAGATAATTGAAAAAAATATTCAATGCTTTCGCCTTATATCACAATGTTCCAAAACTGTATACCTTAGTGTTAAATAAGTATTTTTCGAATAATCTCTAATCCATTCTGAATCTTTTCTTGTAGATCATGCATATTATTCACTTAATCGAATACACTATAGATTTTAAGTTATATTAAAAACAAAATTGTTTAAATTATGAATTTAATGGATTAAATTTTGTTTAATTTATATCAATATATATTTTTTATAAACAGATAAAGCGTACTACAATGTGCAGTAGCATCTACATAAGTACAAGATACACACATTTTTTTCAGTCATCCATAATTCAAATATTAATAGATTCATATGTTTCTTGATTTATTTTAATGTGATTTACCACTCAAACACATTTAAAAATTCTGTATGTACAATTATATAGACCAAAGTATTTGAACAGCCACTTATTGAGCTAATTTACGATGTTTAAAGCCATTATTTATTTTATATACTAATTCTATACTAAATATACATTTGCAATAAATAATTTGTAACTTTCAATTCGCTTCTAACTTTATCAATATAATCACTCATATGTTATTATAGTGATAGCTAATAAAATATTAGAAATTTATATGCAACACACATAATATATTCTATAATAAGAATTTAAATATTTCCATAAATCACTATACATTCGTAGTTGATCAATTTCGAGGCTGTAGCATAGTATAACACATTCATTAATTAAATGAAATAAAATTTTGAAGAAATGGAGAGAAGGAAGAGGATCCTGAATACAAAATTTTAATAAAGGATCTTTATTAGTTTCTGAAACATTATAAGTTATAAAAAAACTTTGAGTATAATACATTATAATTCTACCTATATAGACATTATTAAACACAACGGTCAATGATCGTCGATGAACATTGAGAAATTTTATATAATAGCGATATCGGCTTCGGTACATATAAAGTGTTCCACTTAAAATCCGACGTTAATTTTTAGTATGATACATAGATTCGGTAATTACATAAATATTACTAATCAGCCTTACCTGGAGTTGGATTTTTTTTTTTTTTATCCAATCACTGTGAAGATGTTAGTAAAATGTGTCAATGTTGGATTTTAAGTGCAACACCCTATAAATACTGAGGACAGAATTTCTATTACGTCATCTGCTATTCGACGACGACGACGACGACTACTACATTGACAATGGTCGATACGCTGGCTAATACAGCGAAGATGTTTGTTTGGTAACGTCTGTATAAACAAGATCAACATATTGTATCCAAATCTTTTTATTAATATTTCAAAGACTAATAAAGATCCGTCGCTAAAATTTTATATTATGCTCTAAATTGGAGTCCTTTCATATGGCGATATTTATATCGCGATACACGTATGATAAACATCAAAAATACGTAATTTTAATTGACTATCGTAATAAAAATGCCGTATGATTGACTGATATTGATCAATCGGATGGCCATGCAACAGTACTCATATACAACTGTTTTAATTAATGTCAAATCAATCAATAACAATTCATAATTCTAATTTCCAAGATGTTTTTGATAAAGTCAACCAATTTATTTTATAAAATAAACTAAAACATAAAATAAAATATTTATTTTACAAATTAATAATTACTCACTACAAATGTCACGCGACTAATGCAACTAAAAATAAGCTGGTTTGAATTTCAAATGCGACTGACGAATACGATATTGCTGCTGTTTGCTTCTCTCACGCGATCAGTATCTCAACATTGATGTTGACCATCGATGGTACTTTACAACTTTATAATGTTGATAGACGCGAATTATTTGTTAAAATAAATAAATTGTAAGACGTAAACATATTGATTAATCGCGGGAATGTAGGGCATCATATGAAAACAGGCTTGATTATTATTGAAATAAAATATTCGAAAAATATTTAAATAATTTAACATTACATCTTATGTGGCTTGATGTTATTTTATGTTAGTTGATTTGAATAGTAAATGGTTTTTTTCGAAATTATTTCATTGCTTAACTTTTCAATAAAATAATCTTGTTAAATAAGCTACCATTTTGTACTGCGGTTATTTGTTATTTATTTGATTCGGATACGAGATAAAGTTACTTTTCTTATGTTAGTTTTAAAATAATAATAATAAATTAATGACAATAAGAATAGTAAATTAATAGAATTTCTTATTTCAAATTTTTATTTTTATTTTTATTTCAAATGAAATTTGCCCAATTCTGAACATTGGAAGAAGACCTCAGAAACCGATCATTCGACACATGATCAAAAGAAACAGAACTAAGTATTTATATTTAATTTTGAAACATGTTACACGTATTTATATCAGCGGTAGAAGTATCTCCACCTGAAAGACTAAATCTCTTATTTTTTTGATATTTTACGAAATATTAAAGACTCTACACGTAATTAAATCTATTGTATATATTGTTATAATATGTGCAGTAGATCTAATTACATGTAGTGACTATTCTTTTTTCAGGATAATAAAAAAAGTGGAATGATATCAGAGCTATCTTAAAGTATTTTTCATTTCGTATACTGAAATAGATTACAGAAACATAGGAAATTAAATAAATATAAATATTGATTTATTTTGTATTCCGTATTCTTTTATTATAAAAAAAATACTCTTTCATTAGATTGTGTAGTATAACACAGAATGTTTTGTCACAAGTGAATATATTGATTTGGGGTATGAGTCAGAGCAGCAAATGTTACATAAACATATTCACGAAAATAAATGGTTGAAGAGATACTGTTAATAAAGGTCGCTAACTTTTGCTAATTTTGACATACATTAATAATTTTCAATACATACATATATCTGTATATAGAATTTTCAACATACTTATATATTTTAAGCTGGCGCATAACTAAAAATTTAATAACTTATTACAAAATTAATTAATATTATACATCTAAAAGATTTTATATTTGGAGAAATTTTAAAACAATGTAAAATATTAAAAATTTCTTTATTTTTTAAAAATAATACTTACAAAGCTGCAAAATAAAAATTGTATCAAACGTGACTTAAATCTGATATAGATTATAAGGAAATGATTATTTGCATTCAAAAAAAAATGTAAAAAGTCTTAACTTTCTTGACAAAAATAAAAAGCAAATTATACCTGTTTATTTATTTAGTTCTGTGAAATTCTTGAAAATTCATTTAAGTTACCGAGGCGCCTTATAATCAATGTTCATTAGGCAAAACGTAATTATTAGATTTTCAGAGCATCATATTCAGAATGTATTGTATGTATAATTTATTAGGATGTTTTCTATGTAGAGCAATCGTAGTTCAAATCATCTGGCATTATTTTAATTTATTAATAGTAAATATTTCCAAAATTGTTAATTAGTGAAAAATGTTTGAGATAAAGATTTTAAATAGTTTCAAGGAAAATGTAATTTTATGTCTTCTTTTAGGGAACCATGTAAAAATTAATTTTTATTCTTTTTTTATAAAATCAAATATTTTAAAATTTATTAATTTATTGATCTGGTTCTCTTTTTTTACGGAAAAACATTAAACTATAATATTAATATTATAAATATTCAATTTATATAAAAAAACTATTAGTTCAGAAAATACTTTATATTTACTTTTTTTTTTAAGTAACGTGATATTTATTTGTATGAAAGAATGAGACAAATTCAATAATTGAATATATAGTTTAATAATTTTAAAAAGTTTGAAAATGTAATGAATTTTAATGAAAATATGATGAATGAATTCAGAATTTCTCTTAAGAAGTAAACGTGCATTGTCAGCATTCTTCTACATAGAACTCAAAAAAATTATAAGACTCTAGCAATATCACCATATACGAACCGTCAAACGATCCGCCTACCAATAATCTGTCGTCAGCAGTATTACATGGAAATCCTTTCAGATTGATTGATTGTCCGTTCAAAACTATCGCCGATGATTTCAATGCAGATTTTTGTAGATTCGAACCATAAAGACGATTATGATCATTCAAATTTGAAATTTTATATTTTTCTACTTGTCTGTATATAATTTTCAGATTTTTTGTTCATTTATATCTTTTGTCTTTTACATCTTTCTATTTAATATATGTAAGTAATATGTAAACGATGTAACAGTAAATGCATATCTCCATTTATTTTTCAACAAATATTTTAATATACGTAATTTTAATATATATTTTTACGTAATTTTAATATACGTAATTTTTGTATAAACCATTTCATAAATATATATTTTGTTATAAATATATAACTGTTTAAGGAAACTTTTTCTTTAATTTTAAAAATGTTTCAAAATTATATTTTAATACATTTCATTCCAATAAATTTATTTTCTTTACTGTTCAAACAATTTAAAATTTTGCGGCAAATTACTTTGTTTATTGTTTATTTTTATTCATTTGTATCAAACAAATAAATTATTAATGGAAACAGTACATTATAATTGAGTATTTAGTTATTAATCAAACAATTAAATATAAAGTTATGATGCATGATGTGACATTTGTAAAAACAATTTCTAATATAATTGATACTAAATTTTTAATATTTCATTTTCTCATTATTTTAAATTTTAAAAAATCATCAATTGTAAAATTCAAATTTTTTATCATTTCTTTCTATTCTATACTCTTTTTAAAGTCTTTTTATTTCAAAATATGAAATTAAATTTTATGGTTACAAAATTTACGAAAAATATTATAGCAAAATTTCATAATAATCCTTAAAATCTTAATATGAGTATTTTTAATTTTTTTACCAGTTCATATTGTCTCTTTATTAATCAATAATTAACGATTATATTCGTTTCACCCATTATATCATTGTTCATATTTTCAGTTTTAGCATGTATTTATTTTATTTACATATACTAGAATTTCGTTTATAGTTTATATGAATTTCGTTTATTTGACCTGATTGGATAAATTTGTATTGATTGAATCCATTTATATGAATGAAAAATCACTAATAAAAAGAAGAATTAATGAACTTCAGTTCAAATTAATATGAATTTTATATAATTAGAATTTTTAACAATGTTTACTGTTGTTATAAATAAGAATTAAATAAAACCTGTCTGTTGATCATTACACAGTCACTATTATCTTCTTTGGACAAAACATTCGTTTCGTTACATATGTACATATATTTTATATGCGTATTCATCTTTTTCAAGCTATTGTCACGAATGTTTCCGTTGCGATTTAAAAAGAAACGTTTTAAAAATCTTTTTATTTCTTTGAAATAATGAGCTGGCTATCTCCATTAAATCGTTAGTCTCCGTTTGAGTTAAATCATAAATAATTGTCGAATGACTTACTTTCAGTTGAAATACTATCTCCGTTACTATTTGTATTGGATTATTCGCAATAATCTTTCTTAAAACACTATTGTCGATGGAATTTTCCTCTGGCCTTTCTCTTGATTTGTTTTCTAATGAAAAATTACCACTCAAATTTCACGAATAAACGCTGCACTGTTCTAACATTTAGATAATTAATTAATATTTTTAGTAGCTTTTACGACACTGTCCAAATTTAAACTGATAAAAAGTTATATTATATGATGACTAAAAATATTTCTAACATTTTTATTATGAATCTTTTTTATTTATTTATTTATTTATAGTTACATTTCTTGTTAGAATATTATTGATCAAAATTTTTATGAACAAAAATAAAATAAAGTCATAATATATTGATTTGTTAGATTTATTTTTCATCAACAATGTTTATTTTCTTTAAAAAGTTCAAAATTCTATTACCTAGAAGTGATTGTGAACGTATGTAATTGAAAAGAAGAATTTGTTCCTTCTATCATAAGTTTTGGCTTTAATATGACAGTAATTGAAAATAGAATAAAATTTAATTTTTATTGATTAGAACCCCTAAAAGATACGCTTACATTTTTTATTTCTTTTTTTAATTTAATTCAATTACATAATTTAATTTTTTATTTATTATTATTCTATATTATTGCATTAATATTTAACAATCTATTGATTGCAATTATTATTTCCTAATTTTTATATTGCTACGCGAAACTATAGTTAATTAGAATCTTATGTAGCAAGCAAACGAAATTTCAAAAAATATAGATTCATTAAGTTAATATAAATTTCTCAATTGTGTTACACTATATTTCTCTCTTATTTTATAGGATGATATAATTTTACAATGTAATTTTACGATGTTCTGATTGTTTGTTCTTGTTAATATAAAATTCACTATTTTATGTGGAATTACAATACGTGCATACATTTTCGTAAATATTGTTAAATAAAATTTGATTTTATAACAGAACACAAAATTTCAATTTTTTTGTCATAAATTAATTTTGTATAATTTGTAATATTTTATATAAACATTTTGATAATTATTCAAGAAGAAAGAAGATAAAAGAAATATAATTTAAAATAACATAAATGCTGATACTAATAAATATTATCACTAAAAGTGATTATTCAAGGAAAATGACTAATTCGATTAATTAGATTTATGAGTGTTTGAAACATCTATTTTTAAATTATACTACATTCTTTGAAATATATTATTCTGAAGTAGAAAATACAGCGTGATTCACGTAATTTGCACACTTGAAATAATTTTTTAATTATGCGTCTAATGAAAAATTGATTTCTATACCAAAGTTGTATGATTTTAAAGGAGGCAGAATATGGCGTATCAATTTGTGTGTGTGCGTGCGTGCGTGCGTGCGTTGAGGAGTTTCGAAATTTTCAAGGTCACCTCTATTTTTCTCAATTAAACTATATATTTTTTTCATCTTAAATCGAAAAAAATATTAATTTTTAAATAAAAGAAATTTTAAGTATTAACCCAAAAATTATTATAAAATATCTCCTTAACTAGGTTTGAGATTAATGAAAATTTCGAACCCCTTAACACAAAAAAAATTGATACTCCATACTTTGCCTCCCTTAAAATCTTAAAACCTATATATTTACAAACATAAATGTATTGTACAAAAATTAAACTTTTACATTAAACAATTTTTCATTAGACGCATAATTAAAAAATTATTTCAGGTGTGCAAGTTACGCGAATCTCCCTATATATATTATTTTATGTGTATTACATATACATAACAATAATATATCATATTTCAATTGATTTAATATACAATAAAAAATAATATAACACAATACATTGTAAAAATTTTATACTCGAATCACTGAACACTGCATCGATTTTGTTCCAGTACAATACATAAATAACTGTACTTGGTAGAAAATACATGAAACAATTTCTAAACACGGCTGACATACTTATATAATTTAACAATAAGTTCAGATGAAATCCAGCTATATTCTCCATAATTTCATTCTCCTGCTAATATTTTCAGTGGAACGTTCGTTCTTGGTCTCTGAATGAATACATACCAAGTGGAAGAGCCGGTTCGCCAGATGCTTTCATTATTTCCTTTTTTCCCCTCTCTTTGCTTTTTCTTTCAACTATAAACACGATACTTTTAAATCATGGAAAGTGAAATTTTTAAGTGGTATATATTTAAAAGTTCGTTCTTCATTAATCATCGATGAATAATTTTACGAAATATTACATACATATATAACATTGATAAAAACTACTGTCACAGTTAAATTAAACACTACGCAATTAATTTTGCAAATATGTAAAAAATGCTTATATATTAAAAGATTTTTTTGGAATACTTATCCAAATTAATGAGGAAATAAAGGTATTCGGTTAATGGAATTTTCGGATAATAAAACAATCACTTCTTTAATGTTAAATTGAATATCCGAATGGATTAAGAAAATTGCTAATTTATTTTGATATTTAAAGAATGCTAAATTTTCTTTCCTTCTTTTTTTTAGTTTTTTATTATTAAATTTCTTAACTTTTTTAGTATAAGTAACTATTCTTGTGTTTTAAATTATCTTTTCTAAATATCTTAAATGTTTGAATGTAAGAAGACAGACACACTTCATGTGCTGTAAATATCATTTTTTCAGAAATTAAGTCTACGTTTTCGTCATTCATAAATGAAACGTTGATTTATCGCGGAATTAAACATAATAAATGTAATATCTTATAGATATTCTTCTCGTTCTTTTTAATATCTGTTATACTGTTATTTAATAAAATTTTGTATCTTATATTTTGGTAAATTCTTTTTACAATTATAAGAAAACGCGTAAAAATATGTAACGATATATATAAAATAGTTTAATACATGAAATTTAGTAAATTTCATTAGTAAACATTCTATTCAAGTAACAGAATGAACTAAACTAATAAAATATTTGGATATTAGAGTATTCAAATAATGGAGATCCGAATATATGAGGTTCTACAGTATGTATTTCTACTGTATGTATTACATGATTTTCTTTTTTAAAATCGATTTTTAATGAAAATAATCAGATACAAATCATTATTACATTATAATTTTACATTAAATCATTTTTACATTATAATTATTATTATAATTTTTTTTGCAGTGATAAAAAAGTTTCTGTTAATTCATTTAACAAAAAATTGACTTTATGAATTGTATAAATTCTTAATGCCTTTTAATTATATAATCATTTATGATCATTTTTCTTGATCATATTACAATGTTGTGAAAGATCTATGTCAAATAATTTACATCACTTACATCACTTTTTATATTAAATTCTTTCTTTCTTATTTTTTATGAAAGTTAAATAAAATGGCACAATTAATATTACGTATTAATTTAATCGTTTGAAAATGACACTTATTGAAACATTTGATACATAATTCAATGATGATTATATATCGCTTTTATTTCATTATTACATTTTTATTAAATCTTAATACTGTTGTTATTATAAAAAATTACCTTTATACGCTAATTAAAACACATTGTATGTAATTATAAAGTATTTTACGATATAATTTACAATTTTTTGGATATTAATAACAATAAAACTAACCAAATGAAACAACAAAATTGATTGATCTTGGAAGAATTAACTTCTATGTGAAAATTTGATTACGAGTTTAAATTTGATCGAGTTTATTCGTAGAATTAGATATAAAAAATCACTAATTGTTAATTGATATAAGATTTTTTATAATTTTCCTATCGTAAGTGAAGAAATTGAGAAAGAGAAAAATTATTGTATCATTGATTATTTGACGTAATGTATACATACGTATATTTTTACGTATCTACTTTCAAAAAGATTACTGCATAATGATTTTCTTATGACGCCATACGTTTTTTTATTTATAAATACCAAGAAGTATAAAAATTCTTATAAGAAGCAAAGCTTCTAAGAAATTGTTGTAAACTATTATCTTTCTCTTACAACATTTATACATATTTGAATTATATTATAACATGAAAGTAGTTATAACTTAAATCTTTATTTAAAGTTTGTTCATTTATTGATTTTTACTTTATTTGCACGATGTAATTGTTTAGCTAAAACTCTATTCCGTTTACAAAAATTATTTTCAATATTACATAGCCAACATTTAGAAATAAAGATGAGATGATTGGATGTTAATTTTAAGTTAAATGATACACAGTATTGAGTTTTCCATTGCGGAATTGGTTGCTCGAAAACTTCAAAACTCCTCAAAAATTAAAAATGCTTCAAGTTTCGATAATTCGAAGCTTTGTACTTTCTTCGTGATTCGAAACTTTCGAAAATCAGATGAGAAAAAATATAAAATTAATGAATATAGAATCATTTGCAGCGTGAACAAATATAATGTTCGATTCATGTGTATCTCAAATGTTCGATTCACGAACGCTCGGTGATCGGCTTTGTTTTTAACAATATAAGCGAATGTGCGAACGATCATAATTTTGAAATGATAATGTAAAATATTCACATCTAAAGAAATTATAAAAAAATATTATATTAATACTTTTCAACGCTATTTTCAATAAAAACAGAAGGTTTAGTAATGTTAATGAAATTTCAAAATATTTTCTACAGTACGAATAGTATATTCATAAAAAGTTGAAATACTTTTTGCAAGCAACTGTATATGTATTCGTATTGTAAAGTTTTCTTAATCATTTTATTATATTGTGAAAGATCAAAAAATACTGTTCTTAACGTTTATTCATTTTTTATCATTTTTTTTACATAATTTGACATTTTTTTATTATTTTCCGTTCTTTTCAAAATTGTTTTATTTTTAATAAAGATATTCACATTGTATTCGGAACAAATATTTCAATAGTATTGAGATCATTTTAATAGATACTGAATCTCAAAATTAACCATTTTCGATTTCGTGAATTTTAATATACATTAAATATATATTAAAATTAAGTGTGTGTGTGTGTGTGTGTGGGTGGGTGGATGGGTGGGTGGGTGCTTGCGAGTGCGTGCGTGCGTGCGCGCGTGTACTTTTCAACTAATTTCTCATTCAATCTCTCTCTCTCTCTCTGAAGATAATTTAACAAAGACACTACGCAGCAAGAATATTAAACGTTTCACTTTATTAAACATAATCTTGAGTATCAATTTTTTTATTATAGTATATAATTACTAATTAAACAAAAATGCCAAAAAAATACATCAGGTATTTACATATGCAAATTACAAGTTTAATAACAAGGTGTAATTTGTGATACAAAGGTGTAAAAATGCAATGGCGTAGTCTCAGACAAAATAAATACATTATCAGTACGTATAAGATAAATATACTGATAAGACACAATAATGATAAAAACCAATGTACATTTTGTGATAAAATGGAAGTAACAACGTACTAGCTGAAAGATGAAATGAAATCTAATAAACGTTATGCTCTGCCAAAATGAAACACCTTACAACTATACTGTGCTACTTTTAAACATTCAATTATTATAAAATTTTGGAATTTTACAATTCTATGAATAATATTCCTTTTAATTTCAATAATTAATAATTAGACTGTAGATTTTTATACAAATTCATATTTTTTAGAATATAATTAAAAATGTAAAATCTCGGCAAAATATTGTTTCACTTATTAAATGCATATTTTATTTTGGGTATTTTATATATTTTTTCATATTATGTGAATTCCATGCAATTTTGAATCTTAAAATTTTCTATAAATGTATAAAAATTAACAATGTATTAATAATGAATGAAAAAGAGAAGTAATTATTTTCTTAAAACTTATTAGTGACATGTTAACAATTTAAGATCATTTTTAAATATAATTTTTAAAAAGTCGATGTGCATATGTATCACAATATGTACGTATATATATGCATATAAGTTGTTATTCCGTATACAACAGCGACACATTACGTAAGTAACTATCATCATGCAGAAATATTTGCATAGCGAAACGAGAGCAGCACGATTAACTAAATTGGAGGAGGAAGTTAAAGACACGCCTAGTAGCATAGTCAGCAATTCGTTCTAGAATCTAATGTTTACAAGATTTTATCAACAAATAAAAAAGTAGAAAACAAAAATGTTAAATAGTAAAAATTTATTTTCTTTATTTATATTTTGTCATAAATAGAAAAAATAATTTCTTATGTGTATAGAGAGAATATTAATAATGAATGAGATAATTTTATATATAATTAGAATATTTCTCATTATGTATTATTATTAAATATAACTATATCATTATAATTATTAAAAAATATATAATATCCTCTTCAAGATAATCATTCGGCTTATAATAATTATTTTATATTTTTTGTTCCACCCGGAAAATGTAATCTCAAGGTATCTAAAAAAAATACGATTAAATTTGATGAGTGTACATGACCATTAATTAATAAATATACTGATATTTTATTGAGACGTAATTGAACGACGTAAATTCTTACTTATGAAATCGTTACTTTTACTGTTATCGATACCAGATTGCGGCCATTATGTTATAATAACGCTATCTAATAATATTTTTTATATAGAGAGTGTTATTTGAGCCGATTGATTTCACAAGAAATCACCTTACGGTTATACAGGGATTCGATTGAATCGATATGTAATTCTTACTAGGAGAATGCTTCAATGAAACACCTCCTCGAAAGACACTACCTTATAACTATCTAACGCACGTTGACCCGAAATTCTTTTTTATAATATAAAACGTTGTTTTATTCGACAAACATAATTATTGTATAAATATTTCCGTTTTGTGGAAGAGAACTTTTTTTTATTTTTTTGTTTTAATTACGCAAAAAAGATTTCAGAATAACCAGAGATAAGAAAGAATAAATTAAGCATCTCATTCTATTTAATTTGTAAGTATTATCTTTCTGATATATAAAAAAAGAACAGATTATTCCAGTAATCATAGATATAATAGTGAGATACAGATTGCAGATCGTTGATGGAAAAAACTGCTCTCTTTCTAACAACACGAAAACATATTTTTTGCAACTTTTATTCAATAACAAAATTTCCTCATATAACGCTTTGTTTTTTTAAAACATCAACTTTGAATATTTTTTATAATACTATAATATACCTACTTGAATTAACCCATTAATGATTTATCTTAACAATTTCTTTAAATTTCATAAAACTGTGAAACCAGACGAAAAAATATTAAACGAATCTTCTTTCAATTAAATCCTTCAATTTTATGAAATTTGAAAAAATAAAAGCATGTGTACATTCTGTGATGTACTATTTTTTTTAATTATAAAAATTACTTGTAAAATTGTACTGCTGATTTAAAAAAAGAAATATTTATACAGAATACCGAAGATAATATACAAACATGATGTATAAAGTAATTTTTCATAAAAGAAATAAGAAAAAATTATCGAATAAAATTTTTTTTTCAAAGCTTAGCTTTCAAGAAAATTGAATTTAGAAATTTGGCTTGACTATCTCCTGACATATTAGTTTGAATCCATAACCGACTATTTAGGTGGGCCGAAAGAATGTTGTCTAAAAATACCAATCTCGAGATTTAGAGACTGCCTTTGGAATAAAGTAGCCGTGACCCTCTTCTGTATGTGTTTGCTGTCTAAATTAAAATGGAAAAGCAAAAGGACCACCTGCGTTATGCTTGTAGATAGGTAACTCTACGTTTTAACCGTTAAGATTTTCTGAGACCCGAACAAAGAAACTGGTACTCTAGGATCTAAACCTAGCATCCAACTTTTAAAGCGACATTCACACATATGTACTTACCTGATCTGTTTGAAGTCTACCTTAGGGCTAGGATGTAGCCCATTGGTGTAGCCCACGATGACTTTTACTATTGGCGTACTATGACGTACATTTCTAGCATACCTGTCGATGCACAAAAGAGAAATTTTTCATATTTCGAAGTTTTATCTGGAATGTAACTTTGGAAATACGCAAATATTGCATAGCTTTATATGTATAATATTTTTCCCCTAGTAAATCTAAATCTTTATATCTTTGCTTAACAATGTTTTGGCAATTCGAAGTCTTATGATTTTATTATTAAGAAATTGTTGATTAACCTTTACATACATGACATTTTCAAATATAATATGATATTAAAATATGTAATAAATGATATTAATATTAACATTGACCATTTAAGTGTTTAAAATTACCAAAAGCCTAAAAATAATTAATATTGATTATAAAATTTTTTATAACACTCTAGTATGAAACATTCAAAACATTAAAAAATAATATAATGATATAATATTAATATTAATTATATATATTAATATTAAAACATTTTTTATTTTAAATTGTAAAAGAAAGGAAATCAGTTTAAAAAATAAAGTTACTGCTGGTGTAATTAACAAATTTTTATATTTGTTGAAAATTTAATTATTGATAATACTGAAAATATAGCAAACTATTATATCTTAAAATTTGTTAACTCAAAGTCCAAATACAAAAACGACTTACAATATGTTTGGATTACAACATGCATAGATAATAATTCGCTGACGCATTTGTAAAATGTATATTTTATCTTGGTAGCATTTATTCAAATATACATGCCACGCACTAAATGATACTTTCTTCCCGAACAGTATTTTAAATCTTCTATCAAACTTTAATTATATTCTATCGAAATTTAACTGTTGAAACGTGTTCCAGCTCATTTTAAAGTAAAAGAATAAAGCAATAAATTACTTTGTTCTAAAATATAATAAGTTGTACAATACTACATTGAAAATATAAAGTATAAAAGTAGATGACTATACATAATAAATACATAGTTCTATTTTTAAAAATCGAGAAGAACATAAAAGATAGAAGAATTTGTAATTGCATATTTTATTATTTATCATTATATATACTATCGTATATTTAAAAGTTTTAAATTATTGCTAATAAAGTTAATAAAGTTAATAAATATTGATAAAAGGAATGTGGTTGAAGATTCCGCAGAATGATTTTAAATTTGTCTTTATTGTTAAAATTTCATAAAGATTGAAATGTATATTTCTAGCTATATTATACCATTAACATTAGCTATTTATTAAACATATGTAACTCAAAAATGCAGAAAATTAATAGCAGAAGAACGTTCGTCAATCGTAACTATTGAAGCTTTTAATAAAATATGTCCAACTATTATTCTTTGGTAGTGTGTCTGCAATAGAATATGTAGTAGTATTTTTAAAAGTTAATAGAATTATAAAATTAATCACAATTATCGAAGTTAATTGAATTATTTTGTTAATTGAAAGGTCTTTATTTTCGGCTTGATTAATTTTCTAAATTGTAAATCAAATAAAAAGGATTCTTTTAAACTAACATAAAGAATATTGACATTGTTTCAAACAATTATGCTAAAAATCTGCGTATTCATTGACGTGTATTTTCTAATTTGGACTAAGTTAAATTTACAATTTTTTTAAGTCTATAAAATAGTATTAAATATTGTTTTTATTTATCACTGAAATATACAATTAAAATTCTTATAATACTGTTTTAGCTAACGGGTTCTTATTTATGTAATTGTATGTTATATTTTATGGGAAATTGAAAGTTACAAGAATGCATACAATGCATAGAATATGTAAAAATATCTAAAATACCTAAAGTAGAATATTTATTATAATATACAGTGTTCTGTATTTTAGCGTTCAAACATTTTCAAACGTACAAAATTACAGCGTAGGTAACAATAAGACTAAAATATCATATAGCAAATGATCTACAAAAGTTAGAATAAAATATGAAACATAAGTTATACATACATGTGTAGATGAAACATGTGTAGATACACGCTACATAGCAGATAAAACAAATTAGTTCAATTTTTTCATGTATATTTATAATAAATCTTTCAGAGCATTCGAATATATTTGAGCGATGTATACATACGATTGAAATTTATAATAGAAACAGCAAGTGATTCAAGTTCGAAGTACAAGACCAAGAGAGAAGCTTCTTTTTGCTCAGTTACCGGAATGTATTTCTTTTTTGGTGTAAATGTTTCCTTTAAAACTGGTTATAGTTACTCGAGCTTAGCTATGAAACATTGTAGCTAAGAAAAACCTCTACAAAATATTTTTAATTAATGTTTAAAAAGTGTTGTCATTTTTTTTTCTTTTCTTTTCTTTTTTTTCTAGAAAAAAAGGCCAATTTTAAAATTGCTTATTGTTCAATTCAATTCAAAGATATCTCCGTTTTAACAGGTGCAGGCTTAAGGCATTATAATCTTTATGGAGGCAGATTGCAGTCATTCAAAGAATTGTTGAGAAGTATTGTGTATGAATGAAATAAAGAGAAAGGCTTCTTTTATTAGTATTCTTTTATTATTATTACTAGTATATACATATTTCTATTATTATGTATATTATTATTATTATTATATTTTTAATATTTGCACTGATATATAATTCTAAATTTTGCAAAGATATTACAATATTTATTCCATATATATATATATTTTTTTTTTTTCTTTTTTTTTTAATACTACTGTTTTGCAATGTTTTTATAGAATTTACAATACATCTTATGTGTTTATTTTTCAATTTATTTTACAATTAAATTGCAACGAAATTTTTCGTTCCTAAGAATATAATAGAATTCTTTCATTTAATATCATTAACGTCTTCACATCTACATATTAACGAGATGTGTCATTATGTTACTATTGATACTTTTGCTATTGATCTTATAAACGACATTGCGAAATATTGTGAAATCTATAACACATATCGAGAATATTAATCAAATTCATCAAAATGATAGAACAATTTCATTGGAAAATTTTTAACAAATTTTACTTTTTTTTTATTTTAATGAATTAATGCTCAAATGTCATCAATCGCACAGATATAATCCTCTCTTCACATTGCAATTTTTATTAAGGAACGTAGGTATCCAGAGATATTCTTGAAATTCTTAAGAGAAACACAGAGTAAAAGGGAAATAGAGGAGAAGAAAAAATAAAAGCAATGAAAATAAGGTTACTACGTAACTACAATGGAAAAAGGATATTGTATATAAATATATGATTTAATATTGATTATTATATAATTATAAGTTTTTAAAACATTCTGTAAAAGAAATTTTAAAAAAATGTAGTTATTAAATAAATGAGAATCTAGAACTATATGTGAAACATTTTCTACAAATATTCATTTTTATATCTGAAATATCCAAAACAACTCTTGTACATACAAAATATTAATATAAAAAAATTATATTAATTATTAATATAAAATTATATTTGAAATTTAAGATTATCTGAGAATGAATTGTAGTAATATGCGTTATCGCTAAATTAGTATTATATTAAATTTGTCATCGATAGGTAGAAGATTAAAGACAAATATATTAAAAAGTATATGACATCTTCAAAAAAATAAAATTTGTAGAAAATTTCGAAATTTGTTGTCTTAAAAATCACAAGTACTTTTGAATATATTATTCTTAAAATTATACATTCTCACTCAAGAATTTACATATCAAGTTTTCAAAAGAAATAACGAATGCTTTTAATAAATAAATATTTCATTCATATATTTCATTCATACATTATCTTTTGGTATTAAAAAAGTTTCAATCAATTATATTTAGTTCAAAATTAATATAATTATAATGTTTTTGTTTTTCAAAAAAATGTAAGAATAATTTGTTTTCGTTCAAAAAATAAAAGATCTTCCAAATTTTTGAATAGGAGTACAAGCATATATAATGATCATAATTCAAAATTTATATAATTAAATAAAAATGTTTTTTTTTCCTCGTTTTGTAGGTTTTTAAAATGAAGACTCTAACTGCTTTGCTACTTACGATACTCGTAACTGGAGTGGTTTGTCGAATTGATACTTCGTCTGATAATATTGAAGCATTAACTACGCATGTACCATTGAGAATTAAGTCACATGTGAACAATTTAGATAGTTCTGCAGAATCGAAAAAACCTTTACTTAAGGTGAATGGTACATCAAGGAAAGAGTCTTATTCCATTGCTACATTAACTGGACAAACGAAAGACGAAACATCCTCTATTCAGAATGAAAGGGTAAAATTAAAAAAAGATGATTTAAAGCTTTTAAAACCCTTCCTTGGTCCTAAGGATATGCTTATGCAAGAAATTCGTACTTTAAACGAAGAAGCTTCTAATTCTAAGGTGATTTGTAAATTTTTGTGTATAATTGACAAAAATTGAAATGATAACCAATTTTATAGACATATGATACACACATACGCACACATATATATTATACATGTATTATAATAAAATCTCTAATATTCGAATTAATAGGTAGACAAAAGTATTCGATTAATAAAATTTTCTGATGATAGAACAATCATTTTTTTTATATTAAATTTTGAGTAAAAATTTAAAAAATTGTTGGTTTATTCCGCTATTTAAATTAAATTATTACTTAAATTTTAAAATGGAATTCTAATGAAAATATTTGCAGGCGCAATATGCACAAATAGTTAACAACGAATCCATATCAAGGATAATCAGTGATAACACAACAGAGAAAAATGCTATAACGAAATTAGTTGAAGATGAAGACGAACCTTACGAAGATGATTCAAGCGAGGAAGAAGAAAATGAGAACGAAGATGAATACGACGATGAAGATGATGACGACGAATACGATGAAGAGCCCGAAGATGATGAACAAGTTATGACACAATGTCCTGATTATTGCAAATGTGCCGGGGAGTATGCAGCTGCATCAACTGCAACGTATGCATATAATATAATTATTTCCTTTGTTGGTAATAGATAAACGCAATATTGATAAGTAGACTTATTATAGTATGCAATAATAGTTCTTTTTCGAAAAATATTATTTTATACAAATTTATTACAGTTAAAATTCAGTGAGTGAAATCCTTAAGGGATGTATAATATCATAAATGCAATTATTAGTTTAATAATTATAAATTTCAAGTGCGTAATTTCTAAATAATAAAAATTTAAATATCAATTAGGATGTGTATACTAAAAATCTCTTCTTTCTGTATTTAGGTGCACTAAACTTGTGGAACATCAATTTTTTGATAGGGGTATTGTACATTTGCGCATAGAAAATGCTGGTCAAATTCGTCTCGGCCCTCATGCATTTCAATCACGTGGATTCCAGCAATTGGAATCTATTGTGATTACTGACACAAGAATAGTCGAATTAAATCAAACTGCGTTTGATGGAATACCATATTTGTTTTCTATAAATTTAACACGTAACGATCTTCAAGATATTCACCCGAACACTTTCCAAAACAACAGACAGTTATCATTACTTGCTATCTCTGGAAATCCGTTGAAACATACACAAGATTTGAAATTGACAAAACATGGTCTGTTTGATGCTCCATCAGTAACAGAATTTGATTTTTCCTGTAATGGTTTAATGAAACTGAAACGTACAGCATTTTCAAAAATGAAAAGTCTGACTTACGTTAATTTAAAAGGCAACAAGTTAAAGGAAATTGATAGCACAACTTTCAAAATGTTGGAATCACTTGTGGAAGTAAATCTTGCGGACAATTTATTGAATGAAATTCCTATTGATCTTTTTTCTAACAATGGAGTTCAAACGCTTCGTATTGCTGGTAAGATTAATGTAGTTAATCGTACTAATTTCTATATATTTAGTTGATGCAATCGTTCTTACAAGTTGTGATAAAATTGTTTACTAGCATCATATCAAATAATAACAAAAAGGTTTATTAATGAAATTAATATATTAATTATGAAAGAAAAAAGAAGCAAGAATTTTTTTTGTTTCAATATAATATTTATGATTAATATCTATAATCATTAACAATAATTATTAGAAATTAATATTGATATTTAATGACTAATAAATTGATTTATATTGATAATTATATATGTATATTTATTTTTTAGGAAATAATTTAACAAGCTTAAGTACTATACAAACAACTAAATTGAAATTATTAGATGCATCTAATAATAAAATCAGGATTATAGCAAAAGATGATCTTTCTGGTGTATCCTTATTGGATCAATTGATAATTAATTCGAATGGCCTCAAAAGAATTCATCAACATGCTTTTGCCAATCTTGATAAACTTAATTATCTTGATATTAGTAATAATAAACTAACTTCTCTAACAGAACATCATTTAAGAGCTAATTCAAGGCTACAAGTTTTATTAATGAATGACAATCCTGAATTGAAAACTTTACCAATATTTAAAACATTTGGACTTGAGTATGATACATTCAAGTAAGATAATTTTTTTCAAATATTCTGTTATATATAATGATAATTCGCTTCATAACTTTAGTAATGCATTCACACATCCATTTACTACTAAAGCTATGTATATATATATATATAATTTTCAAACAGAAATTTAATTTCTTTATTAAAATAATTTTATTATATATTGATATAATTATGTATAAATAGTATATAAAAAAATACAGATATTTCTAGATTGATACAATATATTAAATATGTTTTGTAAATTATAATTTAATCTTTATAAAATCTGTAGAAACTACTACAAATTTTCATTTAAAGATTTTAAATCGATTTATTAAACATTCTAAACAAGAGATTATATTCAATTCATTTGAAATTTCATTACCTTCTCTTCTATTTTCGTTATTTTTAGTGGTACAATTCTTTAATTATTATTTCATGTAATTTTTATATAAAACTTTTATCTTTAATTATATTGTCATATGCAACATACAAACATGCGCGCGCGCGCGCACACACACACACACACACACACACACAATTAAATTAATATTGACTTTTTATATGTATAAAATTACATTTATAATTAAATATATTCTTACAGCGTATATCGATTTGAATGCTTTAACTGTGGCTTATATTTCCTCGAGAAAGGAACTTTCAATGCCATGCCAGCAATAACGCGATTAAATTTATCTAGAAATCGTTTAACTGGTCTTCCAAACGGTCTTCTGAGTCGTCTCTCGTCTTTACGAGTTCTTGATCTTTCTGATAATATAATTAGTACGTTAGAAAATAACATGTTCACTGGTGCCACTAGTTTAACGAAATTGAGTCTTGCGGGTAATCCTTTGACAACATTACAAGTAACGCCATTCCTGGAGGCTACCGATCTTACTAAGCTCGACGTAAGCAGATGCGCTTTAGAGAGAGTTTGGTCCGAAGCTAGAGTTCAGCTGACTAGTTTACGGTACATATATTTTTGTTGTAAAAAACTTTGTTTTTATATTTACATTTGCAAAGTATTAAAATATTTTTCTTTTATTGCGAGATATTTAAGCGTTGTATCGATTATTATTTAAAATTTTTAGATCCCTGTCAGTTCGGCAAAATCTCCTTCGTCGAATTACTGTGGAAGAACTAAAAGCAACGCCGAAACTTGTTAGTTTGGATTTATCACACAATCCTATTGATTGTGATCTTGAATTTAATGATGCTATACAATGGCTTACTGATCATGGTGTAACACCGATTGAAACGTCAAAGTATTTATCATGTTTATATATATTTCACTGTAGACTCAGAAAAAATTAGAATTTTTTCTGAAATTCTTAATAATTGATTCTTTTTTTATTTCAATAATAAAAAAAATAGCTTTTTTTATTTAAATAAAACTTTATTTTTGTTAACATGTTGAGCCCCGCATCGGTTTCTGGGGACCGACACTGAACTTTCCGCCTGGCCCACGTCGGTCCCTGCGGACCGACAGTGGACTTTTCGTTTGGAGAGCGTCGGTCACTGGGACCGACAGTAACAAAGTTAGAAAATAAATGTAGCAATTTCAATGAAATTTATTGAAACATTCTAAACAAAACTACGACGACTTTTTTAGTCAAATTTCTGGCTATCTTGCGTCCGTATATCGTCGAATTATTGTTGTAACATCCCGAACAATATTCGGATTTTGTGAACATCTCCTTCTTTTTTGTAATTGGTGAACCTTTCTTTTTTCAATAGGCATAGGAATTTCCTTGTCTTTTTTTTAACTGATCGCCTTTTGGACGTCTTTTGAACACTTTTGGACTTGGAACGTGTTTTATGTTCATATCTCTCTATTTATTTCAGCAGTCTCAAATATCGCCCAAGCGTTCGGTCGCTGCGGGCTAAACGGAAAGCGCAGCAAAATCGGCGCGGAACTCAACGTGTTAATACAAAATATTGGTCTTAAAATTTTAAACAAATTTTTAACTATTAATTATTGTCAATAGAAAGAAAAAGCTTTAAATATAAAATATTAAAAATGTATAAATTAAATAAAATATATGCATTTTTTTAAATTTACAGATATATAAGCAATTATGGTAACGGTGACAACTATCAAGATTCTGAAGGTATTAGTCAATGGACAGATTTAGCAAAAATTGTTTGTGAAGGCGTTAGTACTGGACCACGACCAAGACCAGTTCCTCATAAAGAAAAGAAATTGAAAATTTTTGTTGGAGGATTCGACGCATCAGAAGATTCAGATTCTCTATTTAGAAGTAATGTTGAAAGTGATGAAGTATGTATAAATTTTATGATAATTTTCATTATCACAAGTTTAATAACTTTTTCAGTTTAAAAAACATTTAGTATTTAATCAAAATTAGTAATAAACTAATAATAAATAAAAAAATATCTTCCTTCCAAGAGTCGAAATCAAACGTAGTTAATATTTTGAAATTTTAGTAATGTAAAAATTTTACTAATGTAATTTGTAAAATGTAAGAATCTACTATTATATGAGAAATTATTTTAAATATCAAATATGAATAATGAAATGTTTTTTTTTTTTTGTATTAGGAATTATTTAAACTACAAAATTTTGATCATGGAATGAAGTCGAATGAAGAATCTGATAAAGCGTGGACAATTCAAGATGAAGAATACGAAGATTTTATCGCTTCTGAAAACATGGAATATCATCCATGGTATACTAGTGCACTTTGGCCTGTAGTCATCGTGATTATTATAATTGCAATGATTCTTTTACTAACGGTGCATATTGCAATTCATCTGGCGAAACGACGAGGTCAGGGACCTGTTATTAGGCCACCGATGATACTTCGACAAGGTTTAATTGATAATAAAAATTGCGGTTTAGTCTATAAACCGCTTCAAGAAGAAATTGCTACACCGCATGTTCCGAAACGAGGAAGCTTTTATTCTAGTAGTACATTCCATTATGATAAAATCGTGCCAGAAAGCGTTTAAGTTCATTATTAAATACAACTAACTAATCAACATAATTCAATTTAACCAGGTATTAAAGAAGGTAAAAAGATATTTAAAAAAATATTTTTAATATTGATACATAATTTAATAACACATCGGAAAAACGTGCTGTATGTAAAAATATTATATTTCTAATAGTCAAAATAAAGAAAATATATACACTTCTACATTTAATACTATAAAATATTCATAAATAATGATAAATGTATGGGAAAATATTTTTTATGTATAATTAAGATAATCTGAAAAGCACTAAAAAGCATACTTTTTAGAATATCCATTTCTGTACTTTTAAGATTTTTATGATACTTAATAACGTTTTAAGAAAATTTATGCATTTTATACGAAACATTTACTTGCATAAATAATTAGTATTTCTTTCAATTCAATCAAGCATTAAGCACAATTTTTACTATGTATTAAAATAATATTAATAATTCAACTAAATGTACATTTAATTAATATTGCATAATTATTATACTTTATTGTTTATTACTGATAACTGTAAAATTGCAATTTTAGATAAATAAATGTATTGTAAAAAACAAGCTGAAAGAAGAAAAAATAAAAAGTTTAAAAAGTAGGATTTTAAAACGTAACAAATAATTTTATATTTTAAATAATATCGTTCAATTACAGTAATATATAAAAACTATAAGATTCATAATTCTTTATTACGGTGATGAAAACAGCATCATTTGTAATAATTGTTTAAGCCATAAATAGTTAAGTATTTTCTACTAAGTACTACACGTAGTACTAGTACGTAGTTAGTACGTTAATGTTTCGTAGTATAAGTAGTACATTATGTGCTACATATTACACTACGTATTGTAAATAATGTATAACGTTTTAATAAAATTTTGATCATAGTAAAAGACAATGATAAATTTTTTTTCTTTTTAACACTTGCTTTCTGACCAAAAAAAAAAAAATTTCATTGATAAAACTTTATAACTTATATGTACAGTAGCTCACGAAAGTATTCGAGCGCTTCCAATCTACATAGTTAATAAATAAAATGCACACGTTAATTTTAAGTTTTCAAAATAAGATTGTACGTAAAGTCACATAGGAGTCTCGAGAATTGAGGGCATCTCGAGGGCATCGAGTGTAAACATATCGATTTCGGACGTCTCAAAAGTATTCGAATGCGTAGACAAGAACCGTATTTCTAGTGAACAAAATGTAAACATTACATTTTAGTAGATTCCAAGACATTGTGTGGTTCATACAGATTTTGTAGAGTATAATCTTTCATAATTACTCTAATCATGAGCACGAAAAAGTCAGAAACCAATAAATGTGAACGTGAGTTAATATTCAAGTTACATAATGAAAATAAATTTTATCTTGAAATTGCCAAATTATTAAATCGAAGTAAATCTACGATACATTATATAATAAAAAAGTCAAACACTGAAGAAAATATTACAAAATTAACGTGTGCATTATTATTTTTAAAATTAACGTGGGCATTATTAACGATGTATGTACGATAACAATGATATGATACATTTCATATTCTAGTATATTATAAAATAAAAATATTGCAAAAAATTAATAAATTAATATTATTACTGTTGTTAATCAGATCTTGATTATCTAAAATCTCGACAGTAGAATTTCTCTTATATGAAATTGGTGAAGAAATTATTATTATATATATTAGATTGTCCCATAAGTTTCTTCCGCGCCACGCTATGAGTGACTCTAAGTGGCTGTGTTAATTAAACATGCAGGCTTATTTCTTAGTCGTTTATGGCATCGGTTTCAGTCGTCCCAGAGCTCTTTCAAAGTACGTTTCGTTGGTGACAAAGTCTCTTTTAAAATTTTTTCTGCACCGTTCAATATAGAGAGCCAAAAGATGCATTTGCGGCATGTTATGCTTCATTGCTTTAAAAAAAAGGCAATAGTGCAAAGGACACTGCAGACGAGATTTTCACCGTTTACGGGAGTAGTACTACCACTATTGGGACCGTTCGCAATTGGTTTAAGAAATTTAGAGCTGGCAATTTCGAGTTGAAAGATGAAGACCGCAGCGGCCACCCAGCAACGACTGATACGGACATTATCAAGACTGTGCTCACTGAAAATCCACGATATAGTGTGCGTGAGATAGTGGATGCCACTAATATTCCCAAGACAACGGTACATAAGCATTTAATCAAGATAGGATATGCGAATCGATATGAAGTTTGGGTTCCACACCTATTGACGGAGACCGGCCTTATGAATCGCGTCTCTACGTGCGATTTGCTTCTCCAGCGACATGAAAGGGATCCTTTCTTAAAGAGGCTTGTCACTGGAGACGAGACTTGGATTTTATACCAAAATGTGCATCGAAAACGCACTTGGTCCAAAGAAAATAGACCTTCAACTGTTGCGAAGCCTGGACTTCATCCGAAGAAGATTCTTCTGTGCATTTGGTGGGACTGGAAAGGTGTAGTGTACTACGAGCTCCTTCCTCAAGATGATACGATCAATGCTGACAAATATTGCAATCAACTGGATCAATTGAAAGCAGCCATAGCAAAAAAACGGCCAGAATTGGCGAACCGACGAGGCGTCGTTTTCCATCACGACAACGCAAGACCGCATGTTGCGTTAGCCGTAAGGCAAAAATTATTATAGTTTGATTGGGACGTTCTACCTCATCCTCCATACTCCCCAGACCTTGCTCCATCCGATTACTACTTGTTCCTCTCCTTAAAAAATTCTCTCCGTGATAAATCTTTCAAATCCATAAGCGAAATAAAAACGCACGTAGATGAATATTTTACAAGTAAACTTAAACAATTTTGGAAAGAGGGCATAATGAGGCTTCCTGAGAGATGGAAGAAGGTTATAGAACAGAACGGTTCATATATAACATAATAAATCCATCTTAAACAAAAAATATCGTGTATTCATTTCGCATCAAAAAAAGGGAAGAAACTTATGTTTGACATCCTAATATATACACACACATGTATGTACATAATATACATATTATGATAATACAATAATATAATCATTATTATATTATAAATTATTATTAATATATTAATATATATTAATATTAATATAATTGGAGTTTATATAACATCATTGTAATTCTCTCTACCAATGACTTTTCGTTCATATAATAGAAATTCAAGTTCAAATAAATAAGGATTATATAAATGAAATATTACTGTATCTCCAATTTTGATTATTTTATGTTTATTAACATACATTCGAATGATTATTAGATTTATATATTTATTGTATTACGTTGTCCTCTGTCATAAGAAAAACAGTAAATACATGAACAAAAATATTTTGAATAAAAAAAATGTTTTTTTCCTCGAGTTTCAATCATTTGTTAAACCTTGATTTTTTAATTGCGCTAGTTAATCGAAGTTTTGCTTTGTATAATTTTCTATGTTATATAATATTCATAAATAATAATTATTTATTTAATAATAATTGTTTAATGTTGATTCATTTGTAATGTTTGTAATGTTTCAATTGCAGTTCAATAAATTTTTATGGATATTTTTTGTAACATGGAGATATTTTTAAGTTAAAAATAAGATTTAAATAGAAATTATGTCAAATATTGAATTAATTTTTGGTATAATATGGAGTCAAATATTAATGTACTGAATGAAAAAATATTTTTATCATAATGTAAAGTTGAAAATATTTTCCTTACTAGTATCGAAAAATTCTTATTAAAATCAAAAGAATTATATACATATATAATATTTATACATATAAACATTATGAATCAAAATACAAATATATATACTACATGTTACATATTTGATTATAATATTTAAATAAAATTCAATTAAATAATATTACTTGTGAAAAAAAATAAAATTTTGAGCTATAAAATAATACAAAACATAAATATATTTAGATTTCAAATATGTTACATGTACATACAATAAAATTTCAAATATATAATCCAGTTTCTAAAAATAATTTCAGTAATAAACATGTTTGACCTCACTTATCAGCAATGTTACCCATAATGTTACTAATATATAGAAAGTAGTATTTCAATCAGCTTATTAACCATATAAATAGTATATATTATAATAGTTATAATAAAAATAATTTTATAGTTTATTTTTTTTATTTAATATAATATAAAGATATAAAACTAATTAATATAATATAAATTTTAATAGAATATGATATAAAAGTTAAATTTTTATTAAATATTACACTAACAACGCCATAAATGATAGATACGGCACTGACTGTTATCTACATAGATAAAATCATATCAACATACAGTAGTTAAATACAAGAGAATCATCCCGTTCAGTATAGTGCAAGAGATCGAAGAACATTTGAATCAGTATTTTTTTCTTAAATTTTTATATTATTTTACGATTATATAATATACTACGAAAAAATGGAAAAAATCCCCAAAAGACGTATTTTAGATTTATTACAAGTTATATCCTTACAGTCGTGAGTATATAAATAATATGCAATATTTGCTTGTTTCGTTTATATATATGAAAATTTTATATATATATATATATATATATATATATATATATATACAAACGTATGTTATATATATATAGAGCACACTTACATTTAATCTATGTACAAGTAATATAATAAAATATTTTTTTATTTAATATCTAATAAATATATTTGATACATAATAAATTTAACGACAACATATTTATGTAATATATATTAAAGAATGCATGATATTTTGTTAATTCCAAAATATTTTAATTTTTATCAATTTCAAAATATTTTGTTATATATTTGATGTGTGATATTGTTTTGATAAAAAAGTTTATATTTAAAATTTTAAACAATTATATATATTTATATTTTATACATTAATTTATTTATGTATATTTAATTACTGTATTATATACAATAAATTTAAATTCTATTATATATAATAAATTTAATTAATTTAATATGTAACTATATGTCTTTAAAATTATACTAAATATTTATATTAGTTATAAATTAAATGTTGTAAATGTATAAATATTAAAATTTTCAGTGAATTTCATAATCAATAATTTGTTTTGTCACAAATATTTTTATTGTAATTAAATAATTGTGTAGTATTTAACTTAATTTTACAATTCTTTTTTTTATTAATCAGTATAAATTATTTATAGATGTAAATGCCCAGCTCATGGAAATCCAGGAGGTACAACTTTACATGAATTAAGGAAAGCTCGTAGTACAATAGCTAATGCTCTTCCAGCAAAAGAATATGCATTTGAGGTATTTTCAACATTTGGTAACAAATAATCTAACATTGAAGTTATTAATTATGAAAATATATACCAGATTATAATTAATATACTTAAAGAACATATATCTTTAAAACTACCATATTTGTTATCACATAAAATTTTTAACAAAATACAACTTATTTAAGTTTATTATGTTGTTTTAAATAATCTTTATTATGTTTCTATGTATGGTGCTTATAGTCATTATGTTTCTATAGTCAATAATAAATTTGTGAAAATTATTTTCATTTATTTAAAAGCATAAAAAATAACTCTAAAATTAAGTTTCTAAGAATGAAACATATTTTTTTTTATTATTGATTAAATCTTATTTTTATTTAATTTTAATAAATATAAATAATTATAGATGGCTTGTTCTACAATACGGTATGGTGTTGGTGTTACAAAAGAATTGGGTATGGATATGCAAAATTTTGGTTCAAAAAATGTGTGTTTAATGACAGATTCTAACTTAATAAATTTACCACCTATTAAAACTGCTATGGATAGCCTTACTAAGTATGGAATTCAAACTACAGTTTATGATAAAGTACGTGTAGAGCCTACAGAAGAAAGTCTGAAAGACTCTATTGAATTTGCTAAACGTGGACAATTTGATGCTTTTATAGCGGTAAGTAAACAAACATACATGTAAATATTATTTAAAAATTATCATTCCCATTTTTCTGAAAAATATATTTAGAACATATTTTTATATTCTTCAACTAGCAAACGAAAATTCTATATTCTAAGAAATAAAAAACGAAGGTAAAGAAGGTAATTATTCTTATTAGGATTGCATTATAAAAATATTAAAGAAATATTAAAGATAATTAAAGTTCTTGAGATCACTTACAAGATATATATAATAATATAATATATAACAAATAAATTCATGAAGTGTGTGTGTGTGTATATATGTATATATTATTTATTTGTTATAAATTTAATTTATCAGGTAGGAGGTGGTTCTGTAATGGATACTTGTAAGGCAGCAAATCTTTATAGTTGTGATCCACATGCAGAATTTTTAGATTATGTAAACGAACCTATTGGTAAAGGAAAACCAGTCACAATTCCATTAAAACTATTAATAGCAGTACCAACTACATCTGGTACTGGTTCAGAAACAACTGGCGTTTCTATCTTTGATTATAAATCACTTAAAACTAAAACTGGAATTGCTAATAGGTAAATTATTATTTATAATTTTACATAGAAAAAAATAATAATATATAAATAATATTATAACAATATAATTATAATGATATAATTAATATAATAATATTCTAGCAATATAATTATTACCTAATTGCTAATAACTTACATTTTATATGTATGTATGTATGTTACATATTATTAAGTATTATTTGTAATTCTTACTACTGTTTATTTCATAATTATTAGCAATTATTTATTTTGAGAATTTTAATTATAACAGGGCTCTGAGACCTACTTTAGGTCTTGTTGATCCAAATCATACATTAAGTATGTCAGAAAGGGTCTGTGCTTTTTCTGGTTTTGATGTGCTGTGTCATGCCCTTGAATCTTTTACTGCAATACCATATACAGAAAGAGATTGCGCTCCAAATCCAATTCTTAGACCAGCCTACCAAGGAAGCAATGCTATTAGTGATGTGTGGGCAAAATATGCCCTTCAAATAATGCGCAAGTATATAATCATTTTTTTAAATAATAATTAACCTAACCAAAATATTAGAGAATGTTAGAGTATTAATATTTTTAACGTAACTTACATTCATATAATTTACTTTATTTTTTTGGTTTTTTAAAAACGAGAGATCAGTTATTTACATATGTACAGTTTTATTTATATTTTTATTATTTTTAATTATAAAATTAAATTAATAATAAAATAAGAATTGCACAAAATTGAAAAGTATAATATTTTTACTTATTTTCTTTTACACAGATATTTTAAAAGAGCAGTATATAATCAAGATGATCTTGAAGCCAGAAGTAACATGCATCTTGCAAGTACCATGGCAGGTGTTGGATTTGGTAATGCTGGAGTTCACCTTTGTCATGCACTGTCGTATTCTATTAGTGGAAATGTGCGAAGTTTTCAAGCTGAGGTATAGTAGAATAATAAGTTAAAAATTTAGATTGTTAATATTAAGCTTATAATTAGTGTTTAAATAATTTTAAAAAGTAAATATTTAAATAAATAAGTATATTTTATTTTTCTTATAAAAAAATAAAATAGAGTATAAATACTCTATTAGACAGTTTATTATGTTTTATTTTTACAATATATCAAAAATTTCTATCAACAAAAAAATGTGAAATTATATAAAAACTAAAAAAAATATTCATTAACAAAGTTAGAATAATTAATATTTTAGTGACATCAAAATTATATTTTAATATGCTATATAAACAGTAAATAATTATTCTGACCAAGTTATATATTACACAAAGTTAATTACATTTATTTAAATATTTCTGATTAGATTATATTATTTATAAATTAATATTAATATATTATTTATTGTAGGGTTATAGCAAGAATCATGCTTTAATACCACACGGTCTTTCAGTTGTTATATCAGCACCTGCTATATTTTCTTTTCTTGGACGGGCATGTCCAGAAAGACATTTAGAAGCCGCTGAATTACTTGGTACTGATATTAGCCGAGCTAAAAAGAGTGATGCCGGTAAAATATTAGCAGATACTGTAAGAGAATATATGCAAATGATGAAAATTGAAAATGGCTTAACCGAATTAGGATACAAAACTGAAGATATACCTACGTTAGTTAAAGGCACTTTACCACAAGTAAGATCCGTTATTATAATTACAGTGGATGCATTTTTTGATGCATGAATATATCAGAACAATTAAATATATGAACTCATGAAAAATTATATTCTTTCGATGTTTCATTTGCTAGAACACGCAAAACCATGATCTTATACTTTTGTTCTATAAGACATTTGCTACCATTAAATGAAATAATATATTAATATATTCATAAATATGGTTATGTTATATATTATAATTATATATTATAATATAGTTACAATTTATTAATATCATTTAATATAATATAGTTACATATTATTTTATTTAATAGCATAATAGTTATAGTGTAATTATATTTTAAAATAATTTTATTAAATTAAACATTTTAAGATTATCTTCTATTCAAAAAATATATTGGGATATAAAAAAAAGTTAAATGAATTTGTAATAGTGATTTATTAGTCACTATACATGAATTATGCCAATTAAGTAAATTTGTCATATTTTTAAAATTCTATATATAACGAATTCTATATGTAACGAATTTACAATTGTCATAATAATATAATAATTCTTTTTGTATGATCATACAATGTTTTTTACATACATTTTAAAAAATTATACATAACCTTTCTTATTACTAATTTATTCTTACATTATTTCAGCATCGTATTACAAAATTAGCACCACGAGAACAGTCAAAAGAAGATCTAGCACAACTATTTGAAAATTCATTTACAGTTTACTAGAAGAAAAATGATGTATTAATATTGTATTTTCTTAAAAATAATAAATAAGCTATTTTTTTTATTTTTTCTATATGAAACTTTATATACACATATAATCTATTTTGTAAATAAAAATTACAATAAATATTATTTTATGAATATACAGAATAATATAAACAATATAATTATTAATCTAAACTAATAAATTGAAAACTATGACTAAAATACTAAATGTCTAAAATATTAAACATGTAATCTATATTATTTACAAAGAAACCGTTTCATCAGAAAATCCTTAATAGAGCATTCATCATTATACTTAATAATGATGAAAAGGACTCCCTGGACTTATATCCTATATAAATATTACGAACAAATTCTTATTTTTATATTAAGATTGTACATAATCTAATAATTTTCCTTTGACAAAATACAAAATTGAACTTTTTACACCAAATATATTACATATTATTAGTATTATTATCTATTATTATATATTAATGTAAAACTCTTAAAAAATTAGAAATTATAGCAACAGACTAATATTCATCCGAAGCAGTCACATTCTATTCTACAAATTTATCTAGTTTAATAAATCTTTATGTCACAAACTTTAGACAGTTCGTTCTACAATTACCATCGAAAAATATAAGACAATTAGTATAACATAATTTCATCGAGTTTATAAATTTAATCAATATTGCAATACTTTAAAAACGCAAATGTAATATATTAAACTTTTTATTTTTTAATATTTGAGCAGTCTGAAAGCATATCTGATTATTTTAAGAAATTGATTTTAAAATTTATTGATATCATTTTCTTTTTAATATAAAAAAATATGAATATATGCAAAATATGTAAATTAATATTAATCATTAAAATAAATAAATATCATTTATAATATATAAAATTGTCTTCTTTCCAATTTATATTAAAATGATATTTTTTATTTTTAATGATCTTAATTTATATTTGAGAGCATATTATAAATTTTTTTGCATTAAAGAGACAGGTACTAGTCAATTTACTTCATAACTTAATAATTTTTGTAACTCCAGTCTATAATCCAAATAAAATTGGAACATTGGCTTTATTATATCAAATATTTTCTTCCTTTTGTTGCTCTGTATTGTAACACAGTTTCACTTTGCATGTTCAAAATTTTTCATACAGTATCATGTTGAATCTCACAAAAATTAAATTTGTTTGTTGAAAAATTTGTTTTTTATGACAAGTACTATTAAACAAAATATTTTTTTAAATTTAATATCCATTTTCGAATCAAAATTTTTGGAATCGATCTGAAATTTACAATTTTTCTTGTACAGTCCCGATTAATTTTTGTTATATATAGTAAAATTTATTACATTAAACCATTAAGAATCAAACAGTAATTTATCAATCCAAAAATTGTAAGATTTATATAGAAGATATAATAACTCAATTATAATATAAGCAAATCCTTGGAATTTTTCTTATAATCACAATAAAAAAAAAGATTTTTATAATATATTTTTATAATCAATTTATAATATAAATTGATTAGAATAGAATTGCAAATAAAATGTTTACGTTAATGCAATATTAGTTCTTAATGAGTTAATTTAAAATTACATGTTGTAATTAGTTACCTTCATTAGAAAGACATTTATCTTCCATTTTTTTTATAATTTCCTTTAATTAATGTTCATGTTTAATTATATTATTAAAATATGTCATTCATTTTATTGTAGATTATAAATTATTCATTTCTTCTTCTTTTTAAGCTATATAAATTATATAAAAATAAGCTATATAAAAATATTTCGTAATTCTTAATTTTAAATTCTTTTTAATAACTTTTTTTAATAATAATTCTTATAATATTGCAAATATCGTATTTTTAATAAGTTCACTTACCGTCGAACCTCCTTAAGTGTAAATCCCGTCTTCGTCTAAATATCCATTTTGGTATTTCGTAATATGAACCGACTTCCTTGACTGCGGATATAACACTATTCATTCAGGTACATTTCAGGATTAATTAGTAATAATATTGATATTTGCCTTTCAATATCAAGTTATTTCGTTATGATTTCGTACATACTGGTTATAGCAAATAATATATATGCAAAAAATAATAATAATATCTACAACATACGATCGAAGGAAGATAAAATTATACTTTAAATATCTATTCTAAAATACATACAAATATATTTCGAAATAATTAATTTTATTTGGTTTTAATTATTAAACAATTATAGTTATAAATAAATTATATTACAAGTTAAATGGATATGAAATTAAGTATAGTACATAATATGTATGAATAAGATTTATTTATTAATTTAATGTTTTTATTATTGATTATTTTAATCTATAAATCAATGGAGACATATATAATATGATAGTATAGCTTATCGTTTTTTAATTTAATCAATCTTTAACGAATACTATAAAATTTAAACAAAAATTATTATATAACAAATATTAAAAATCAATTTTTGAAATAAAATAATTACTTAAATCATTTTTGTGGCAAACTATCTAAATTAGTTTTTATTTAATTTTTTTTTTTCAAAATAGGTAAATCATTTAATTAGTCTATTACATATTTCGAAATTATATACTGTCCTATTACTTTTATGTCTTAAAATTATATTACTTTAATTTTATTAATTTTATTTAAAGTAGTCACTATTTATTTTAAAATAGTCATTAAGAAAATAAATATTTGAATTATCTGAAATTACTTCAAAATGATGTATATATGTATCTCGTGCAATATTCCGTTTTTATTAAGAAAATTAGAATAAGCATATGTAAATTCTTAAAAATTAAGAATTTTGTACAATAATATTTTAAAATTTATTCGATATGCTTGAGATGTTATTTTATATCAAATAATTTTAAACTTTTTGGCATTTTTTCATTGTATTTTTCATTAACGTAACAATTAACAAAAATAATATATGATATATATTGTATAAGATATAATTATATAATATAATATAATTTAATATAATTATATATAACATATAATTTAATAATAATTATACAATATATACATATTATAATTATATACTATTATATGATTGAAATAACATAATATTTTATTATTTTATTATATATTATAATATTTTATTATTTTATTATTATAATTTATATTTTCTCTGCATATTATAAGTGTATATATAGTTGTTTATAAAAATATTCGAACACAAAATTTTCAATTTTATGAATATTTAATTTTATGTTATATTACTATTACAAACAAATTTTAATGGACAGCTACGTTTTAATATATTACTATTTTGTATCCAAATTCGCACTATTGACTTTTTGACATTTCTTGGAATTAAGATACAAAATAAATACAATGTTAATGTATATAACATTCTGATATTAGATAATAACGTTATCGTGGTATTATGGCTGTTGTAGGACTTAATGGATTTGGAAGAATAGGTAGAATGTGTTTACGTGCTTGTCTTGAGAAACACGTTACAGTAATTAATTAATAAATTCATTCATATACTAATATTTATGTATTAAACAAACGTAAAGCAATTATGTTATATTAGGTTAACTTAATTAATGATCCATATATTTCAACCGATTATATGATATACTTATTTAAATATGACTCGACCCATGGGTCTTATCCTTTACATGTGGAATGTGAAAATGGATATATTATTATCGGAGGTATATTTAATAACTGATACATTATATTTTGTTAATTTAACTAATGTTTATGCTAAATGAATTTATGTGTAAGTATCGTTATCATTTACGTATGAAAAATCAATTAATAAGATTTTCAAATATAGATTTTCAAATTTGCAGAATTAATATTTAAATCAATTTTTTTCTTTTAAAGATAATAAAATAGCTACATCTCAGGAAAAAAATCCATGTAAAATAAATTGGAAAGAGGCAGGTGTAACATATGTAATTGAGGCTACTGGACTTTTCACTACCTTAGATAAAGCAGGCGTAAGAAAAATTATTTTTCCTTCTAATTTTGATATATAGGGTGTCTCAATATTGAAGGTACAACTAAGGAGAGAATGATACTACATGACAAAATAAATCGAAAATAAAGAATAATTGAAGCTCTGTTTTCTTAGAAAAACGGAGTTTGAAAATGTAACAGCTATACCTGAATTTAACTAATTCTGAATTGATCAGGAATAGACAATGAACGGAAAATTATTCTATCTGTGAAAATAAATCAAAAATGTAGAATATAATTTTTTGAAATTTTGTTTTTTGAGACTTAAGACTCAATTTAAAATTTTATGAAGATCACGTTTACTAAATCAATTTTTAATTAAAGACATTTAAACTCTGTTTTCTTAAAAATGAGACTTTAAATAGAAAAATTTGATTTTACATTTTTCACTTGTTTTTGCGCATAGAATAATCTCTTACTCACCAATCTTTTCTATACAGTCCAAAATTAGCGAAATTCAAGTATACTTGACAAATTTTTAAATTTAATTTTCTCGAAAATGATGACTTAATTGAATGACTTTTCGGTTGTACCAAATATTCATATATCCCGTATTTTTTAATCCCGATAATAATATATTATAGTGCTAGTTACAATTAGGAAGCTTTTGGTTTCTAAGTTAATTACTTCATAGAAGTAGAATGTTTTAATTTTTATAATAAAAATAAATTTATACGTAATATACATGTGAAAAATTGTTTAAAATAAATTAAAATTTTATTACACGAGACAAATGCCATTATAAATTTATTAAAAATAATTTATCAGTTTTCTATAATTTCATATACATAATATAATAATTGTTCATATACATAATATAATTTTACAGATATATATAAGAAAGAAAATATCTGTTTTGTTTAACAGTCACACATGGATGGTGGAGCTAAAAGAGTAATTATCACTGCACCTTCTGTAGATGCATCGATGATAGTTTATGGTGTGAACCATACTTGTTATGATCCAAAAAAAGGTAAGATAATATCAGCTGCTTCTTGCACGACAAACTGTGCAGCGCCTATCATTCGTGTGATGCATGAAAAATTTGAAGTAGTTGAAGTAATGATCAGTAGCGTACACGCTTTAACATCAATGCAACGAACTTTAGATGGACCTCTAGAAAGGGGAAAGGTAATTATGAAATATTTTATTTATTCGTATTTATTATAAAACTACTATTAAATATATTATTGTTAAATTAATTATAAATATATTATTAATATACAAATATTTTATTTACAATTATATAAATACTTTATTTATTGTTTATTATATTATTGTTTATTATATACTTTGTACTTCAGAATATTAAATATCAGAGATCGTGTGTGAGATCGCTCCCAATTTTTATTCATTATCATCTCTTTTCTTGCACTATTTTATTGAAACTCTTCTTAATTAATACATATGTATACACAGAAAGATTACATACGTATGTATATAATATTGCAATATATAATAATTGCATTAGTTTCAATATCTTCTTCATTCGTAAAAACTTATATTTTTAATAGTCATAAATTTGTTGAAGCAGTTAATATGTATTATATGAAAATATATTTAAAAAGCAAAATATATTTATTCAATAAGAAAAATATAACAATAAAGAACTTCGATAATACATATAATACATATTTATCAATAATCTTTTTATTTTGAATATCGTAACTATTAAAATAAGTTGTATTTTTGCCTAATATATTGATGTCATTTAAAAACTAACAAGTTTAAGATCATAATTCATATTTACTGTATAAATCATTTATTGTTACATATATAACATCTCTCAGAAGAGATAATATTATTTCGAACTTTAACATTGACTTAACTCAAGTGATTTGTTCTAATTTAAATAAATATATTATAATTATATTTGTATCGTAGTTGTGGAGAGATGGTAGAGGTGCTCTTCAAAATATTATTCCAACATCTTCAGGAGCCGGCAAGTCATTAGACAAAATTATCCCTGAGCTTAAAGGCAAAATATCCGCAATAGCCTTTAGAGTACCAGTTCCAAATGTTTCTTTGTGTGACATGACTTTTCGGTAATATTTGCATATATTATATAAAGAATATAAAACTATAAACAAAATGATTTTTTAAAAGTAAATAATATGTTAAATAACATTTTATAATATTATAATACTATATATGTATACATCTTATATTGTATATTATTTATAATATATTATATATATCATATTATGTATATCAATAATATTATTATAGCAGTATTTAATATTAACTTAAAAATATTATTAATATATAAAATTATTAATAATATTTATAGCATTTAACTGATTAGAATAAATATAGAAAATGATTTTCAAACAGATAACTTCAGATTTTATAACAGATAACACTGCGGACTTTTATATATTTATAGAAAATTTTATGCATTACTTCCATTTATACAAAATTATATAGAATACATATAACATGAGAAAAATGTAATACAAGTGTAATAATTTACAATATATATTTTTTTTTACAACACATATAGTAATTTTATTTTTTTAATTATATTCTTTCAAATTATATTCATGAATTTACATAAAAATCCGCCGTTTGCAACTAACATTGATTATAAAGAATAATAGTAATTTACTGTATTTGATCTGTCAAATGACAATTACAATGTTATATTTATATAATTTTATTAACTACAGAGTTAATAAACCAACAACATATGAAGAAGTAAAAGAAGCAATGAAATCTGCATCAGAGAATGATTTGAAAGGTATATTGGGTTACGCAGATAATGATTGTGTTTCATCTGATTTCAATTCGACAAGATACTCATGTATTTTTGATGCCAAAGCTGGCATTCCTCAAACAAGTACATTTATTAAAGTTGTTGCCTGGTAATTATCGAAATAAATTATTTCATAAATATTTTCAAATTTCATGAAATTATTTCTTAGATTGATGCATATTCTTAATTTAAATAACAATACCAACGCTCAATAATTATTTATAAATTATAAGTGACTTATTATAATTTTATTCATTTCAATGGTAGAATAATGAACTTCATATCCAATTAATTCAGATTATTCTGTAGCAAATTTTCAAATTCATAAATTTTGTAAAACAATTAATGAAGTAAATGTAAAGTTTTTTAATTAATAAACGAAAATATAAATATTTATAGGTATGATAATGAATATGGTTATGCATATCGTATAGTGGATTTGATACGATATATGTTCCAAGTTGATTCTGGTAATATACCAATATCTACACAGGAATTAGATGAAAGTGAAGATTAATTATTGTATTCAATAGTAAAGATACATTATGACATTACATATAATCAATTTATTATTATTGTGTTAAAGTTTCATTTATTGCATTTTATTCTATATATGTTTTCTAAGTAAGTTTTCTTGTTTTCTTGTTATAAATAACTATTATATATTGTACAAATATATGAAAATAAATATCTGTTAATTCTATTTAATTCATTTCCTTAAATCTTAAATAAAGAAATGTCACGCAAACAAGTTTAGATTTAGCGGCAAGTTTAGAAACGTCGATAAGAATGTATCACATGACCCGAATATAGCCGATGGTGTACGAAAATGAGAAACGGTTACAGCGCATATACCTAGAATTGATGCTGGTTATATTACCGTTCTCTGCCCTTCAAATGACACTGCTTTTGGAATAAGCGTAGCGTTCACATTGTTATTTCACGTAAGTATCACGAGTTTTTAACGTAATCTTAATTTGTTGTATATTTTTCTACAGTTGAATTGTTTTGTTACGTTATGTTTATGTGATAAACTACAGTTCCTTAATTGGTATTAATAAATTAACAATAAAATAATTTATATTTTGCTTGTACAATTACATAATATATATATACTTGTTATATCCATACCGTTGATATGACATCATTCAAATCTAGTATGTACCTTCTCCTAATTTCTGCTGCAGCAGAACAGAATCTGTTTAAGAATCTTCGAGAAAACATGTATTGCTTCTAAAATGTCCGAATTTTCTTCTCGTGGAATCATCCGTTCAATTTTTATTAGGATTTTTCATTATATTTATTGCATAGTATATGTTATGTATTTCATTGATGTTTTGTCACGTAACCAAACTTTTTAACTTATAAAAAATCACTTAAAAATTGTTTAAAAACAAGAACTCTGATAAATCGAAATTCTGTGAAATATATCGGAGCAAATTTTGTTGAATATAAAATCATTTCTATTTTTTAATTAATTAAAATCTTATTGTTATAATTAAATTTTATTGTATTTAGATTGATATGAAATGAAATATTTTATTTTTATAGTTTCCTTAAGTTGATATACTCGTTATTGAATCTTTAAATTTTACAATTACATCGATATTTTTGTATTGTAAATTTTGAAAGGGAAATTTAAAAGTTATATCTTTAAATATCAAATAATAATGACTTAAAATAGTAACATCGAATAGTAGTATCGAATAAATATCATAGTACGTTGCGTCATTTCTTTGGTAATGTCTCAATCTAATTAAAAGTTACATGGAATATAAAATATAAATATATACATATAAAAATTGTAAAAATCGAAGTATGAATGTGTGAAGAAGGTTACGTACAGATTTGATGCAAGGCATTGAAGTCTTTTTGACCTTGAATGACCTTTAATATTAAACCATGTTCTTTCTATAATACAAATATTTATATTGTAATAAGATTTCCGTCTTTAATAAATCATTCAATTCAGTAATACGAATCTATAAAAATTATTTTAAATATTGGAAACTAAATTCTTTTCTATACTTCAACATTCATAGATAAAGTTATTCACATTTTTTGTTTGATAAGTAATATTTACAACAAAACACAATTGCATTTACAATAAATCAACGTATGCATACGTATAAAATCGCAATTTATGTAAATGATGTAAATACAGATTAACAAATATATATATAAATTTGTAATCTAATTAGAACAATATTTTTAACTTAATTTAAAAAATAATATCATTATAAATTGGAAAATTAAACATAAAATCATTATAAATCGGAAAAATATATTCAGCTTGTTTGAGGTTATGCCGTTGATATTGAGATTAACTTCACTTATATCAATAACAAAATTAGTTTGTAAAAGGCGACGAATATTTGTTGAACAAAAAATATGTCGAAAGCTAAATCGGTCATTTTCCAGTTGCACAGAAGACGACGACATGAGCAAAATCGGGATCAACGGATTTGGCCGCATTGGCCGTCTTGTACTTAGAGCTTCGCTTGAACGCGGTGCCCAGGTAAGTAATTATATGTTAATTATTACCAAATTATTTTTATCATGCTTTTGTACTTTTGTTTTTGAAATTTTTAACACACTTCTCTAATTATTTTTAATAGGTTGTGGCCATTAATGATCCTTTCATTGGTTTGGATTATATGGTGTATATGTTCAAATATGATTCCACTCATGGAAGATTTAAGGGAGAAATAAAAGCCGAAGATGGCTGCTTAGTTGTCAATGGTAATAAAATTGCTGTGTTCAGTGAGCGTGATCCAAAAGCTATTCCATGGGGAAAAGCTGGAGCTGAATACGTCGTAGAATCCACTGGTGTTTTCACTACCATAGATAAAGCTTCTGTATGTAGAATCTATATATTTATCAAAGAATTTTAAATGTATGTATATATAAACATTTCAATCATTTTAATTTTTTAGGCTCATTTGGAAGGTGGTGCAAAGAAAGTTATTATTTCTGCACCATCAGCTGATGCACCTATGTTTGTTGTTGGTGTTAATCTAGATGCTTATGACCCAAGTCACAAAGTTATTTCTAATGCTTCTTGTACTACTAATTGTCTAGCACCTCTTGCTAAAGTTATTCACGACAATTTTGAAATCGTTGAGGGTCTTATGACTACTGTGCATGCTATTACTGCTACTCAAAAAACTGTTGACGGACCTTCTGGAAAAGTATATCAACAAATTTTTGTCTAATAATATATTTCTTCAGTTTATAATTGATGTTCCTTTCATCATGTTAATTATGCTCATGTCTGTTTTTTACTTGATTATATAATAGTTGTGGCGTGACGGTCGTGGTGCTGCACAAAATATTATTCCCGCTGCAACTGGAGCAGCTAAAGCTGTTGGCAAAGTAATTCCAGCTCTTAATGGAAAACTGACTGGTATGGCATTCCGTGTACCGGTACATAATGTATCAGTTGTTGATTTAACGGTTAGACTTGCCAAACCTGCAAGCTATGATGCTATCAAAGCTAAAGTAAAGGAAGCTGCTGAAGGGCCGTTGAAGGGAATTTTGGGATATACGGAAGATGAGTTAGTATCTTCCGATTTTATTGGTGATAACCATTCCAGTATTTTTGATGCTAAAGCCGGTATATCTTTGAATGATAACTTTGTTAAGTTAATTTCATGGTACGATAATGAATTTGGTTATTCTAACCGCGTAATTGATTTAATTAAATACATACAAACGAAGGATAACTAAAATTTTGCGTATATTTATATGTAACAACGCGTAAATTGTTCTATATGATAATGTTATATGAATATATCGTTATTGTATGGATATTTCAAATTAAATATCAGTAGCAAATCCAACCAATAACTGAATAAACTGAAATTAAAAATATGTTTAGTAAAAGTAAAGTTTTTTTCCGCACATAAGAAATAGTTGCAACTAAAAATACATAGGTATGAATTATCAAAACAAGTACAAAAGAAAGCAGATTTTAGGATTTGTCATATTACGTAATTCGAATTTTTGTCTACAGTTTTCAAATAATTACAAACGATACAAGTGCAAATATAATGTATATTTGTGAGAGTAGTCACATGCAGTGTAAATTATTCTTGTATCATACAGTAAAAATAATGTATGTTACATTTAATTACTTTTTATCATTTTATTTATTCATCACATTTACAATCAAAATTTTGAAGTATTTGTTATTTTTTTTCTGTAATAATATTATTTGTTATCCAATACATTGATTTCAATAAAAATTGTTATGAAACTAAGAGAATGCTTTGTTTAATTTTTTAAACATTTTATCTTTTTATGTATTAATACATTTTTACAGGATTACATGAATAATAGGAATGGAAGAAATCAACAGTTAACTTATTTCAACTCATACTTTCTGTACATCTGTACACTTACAAAAAGATTTTAATACGATTATTGATTGGAATATTTTTAAAGTTTTAACAAAAGTTTTTAGCTGTCACAAATGACTGCAATATTAATTACAATGTTATTAAAGTATTGCATTATATGGCACAAGGAATAGTTCCTTCATATTTTTCAGTTAAATTAATTTTTATAATAAAATATCGAACAAAGATACTGAAGCATTTTGTAGTATGTTTTTATATACAAGTTATATTTATAGAAACAATAGCAATAATCGAACATAATATTCTTTGTAACGATTAAAAGTAATACATTGAATAATCTTTAAATAGAATAAAAGTAGAACAAATTGATTGAAAGTCAATGTTTCTTTTTAAAGTATATTTATTCTTTGAGTGTTCTGTTCCTGCAGACTTTATTTTCTCTCATTCCTTGTTCTAATTCTATTTACTATATACAATTACATCGCAAAACGAAATACATTATAACAAACTTTAGGAATACCGATCTTTTTATGCCATGCTGTGAAAAATTTGGTAGTACAGCAATACGAAAATAGTTTTATTTTGTTATTAAACAATAAATATCCATCACTCGCTTTTATATGTTTTTTTTCTTTTTTCAATAGTTTTGTAGTATACAGTAACCATCAAGTTTTCATTCCGCTTGATACGATTATCCAACTTTAAAAACTCTGTAATATATAAAGAACTATTTCTCAGCAATTTAGCACAGTACTATGCATAAAAAATATAAGTTTTTAAAATTATTTGAACGTTAAAATGCTGTAACATTTGAATGCCAGAAAGTGGCATGTTGCTACAATATTTGTATCCACGCTTCTAATAATGCACACTGGAATTATTTGTAAAAAAGGATAAAATGTGAATTATAGCGTAACCACAAGAATCTTGATATTCGTTGATATTTTCATCTTGCTAATCAACATTCTTGCTAATGAAAAACATCTTTTTAATAAATCATAATTCAAATATTTATAAATATCAGCAAACCACACATCATTAAAGCATGAAAAATGTATAAAGGGATATTTAAAATTTAAATAATATTTTAAACTGATAGTAAAGATAAATTGAATAGCTAACAGTGGATAATTTTTATTAATATTTGCTCTGTAATGTTATTTTTGGTTACGCTAACCGTTGTGAATATACGAAACTTTGCAAAAGGAAATACTCTAGACTAGCATGACACATGAGATATTCGATTTTACAACAAATTTAGGAAAAATCAATAATTCATAGTTTGGAGTCTTTACAGATGATAACAGGTTACATCATGTTAAAAGTAAGAGTTTTGCACGAAGATTTATACGTTCCTGTAGTGCGCTAGCTAATTCTCGTGTCAATTCTTCACAAACTAATCGCAGTTCAGCGTTTTTCTCTCGTAATTCTTGTAATGTTAATTTTTTTGATTCTTCCAATTCATCCTTAGGAGCATCTTCATCTCCTTCTCGCTCTGTAAGTAAAATAGAAAGGTAAGAGGCAATAAAATTTTAAAATCTATAGAAATATATTGGAATTTAAATTTAAAAAAAAAAATAATAATAAATAAATAAATAAAGAAAGAAAATTAAGAACTCACTTGGACTGGGTTTTCTATAAATATGAAATGCACCATAAACACCAGTAAATTGTTGTGATTGCGGAGTTTCCAAAGATGGATTTTCAGGTAGTTCGCTCTTTGGAGAAAAGTGAGAAAAATCAGCAACAAAACCTTGACTTTCATTTAAGGTTTTTTGTCCCTCTCCCTCACTTTTTTGACCGACCAATTTTCGAGGTGAAGTCTGTAGTAGAGATACATGACAAAATTTTCTTTATAACAATAATTTTGCCTATATATTTTAATTTTCCGAATCCATAACATGATAACAACATCTAAAATATCTGAAATATCTACTGCGAATATCCATAAAAAGCAGCTTAATTAAATGTAGGTCTCATTATTAATAGCTTTAATTTAAATATTTAGTAATGAATTAATTTAAAAATAGATAAAAGAACTTACAATTCCAGGAGAGATTCTTGGTGGAACTAGTGGAGGTGCTCCAAGGAAACTTTGACCATTTTTCCCTACAAGAACGCGCAGTTTGAAGCGTAAAACTTTGCTTTCTCAGCCACAGATGAAAAGTATCGCAGATATTGGTAGCAACATATACCTAATTTATTAAGATCAAGACTAGAACTTCTTGCATGTGTTCTATATGGTCTGGGTGGTGGTGGAGGCGGTGGTTCCTTCTTTGGAGTTACTATAATAGCTTCTTCAGGAGGTGGAAGTGGTTTTTTAATAAGAGGTCGTTGCACCAATGCACTTGCAGTACGTTGGAGATCATCATCACCCAACGTAGTACAGCTGCTACTGTTACCGTTTGCTCCAGAAGCAAGAATTGCTGCTTCAGGCGTTAAACGTAATGGTACAGGATGCAAAATTTTAGGATCTTTTTCAACAGCAGACTTTTGAAAATCAAAATTCACTAATTGCAAGCCTGGACTAGTCAAGGAACTGCTAGTTCCAGTTGGTGAATCAACAAATTTCGTCCATTCTTTATTTCTTTCACGAGTACCAGTGGTACTAAGTGGACTTTTTTGAGTAGTTGATGGAATAGTTGGTAGACCAGTCTTTTGTTTAAGCAAAGGAATTAATAATGGTGGAGGTAAGACATCAGGTAGAGGCACATGATTTCTTCGTAACACAACAAGATGCATAGCCACAAAAAATTCTTGTAAACTCAATGCTCCATCTCTGGTTATATCTGCAAGTTGCCAAATACGACTAAGTTCTCCTAAAGGAAGTCCAGACTTTTCAAAAAATGTCCTGGCTATAGAACCATGCAAAAGTCCCTCAGGATCAAGTTGTAATTGTGCGAATTGAGTAGCATAATATTCACGTTGTTCATCACTAATTATCCATACTTCTTCAGGTGGGAATGAGCTGTCACCATCTCCTTCTCCTTCATCACTACTATGACGCTCTGAACTTTCTTCTTCGGTTCCTAATAACTGCCTCTGTTCTTCTGATACCAATAATCCTTGCCAATCTCCAGATACAGAATCTAATATTGTTTCACCACCTATGTCATTGTTTCTTTCTTGTATTATACTATTTGTCGGAGTTGGTGAATCTGTACTACCGCCAGTTTCCCTCGGAGATTCTGCTTCACTTTCGCTTTCTGTAGTACTCTCAGGAGCATGTCGGTGACCTGTTATAGCTCTGTTTGACTCTGAACTTCTTCTACCATCTTCTTCTCCAGATGCTGGCCAAGTAAATCTTGGTAAAGTGATAACATCCAAAGGCATTGTAATTATATCTTTACGAATACTGAGTCCTGCTTGATGAGCTGCTACAAGCTTCAACAATACATAAAATTGTTTTTTTCCAAGATGCGTACCAATGTGCGCTGCTTCGGTCCCAAAACAGATATCCAATATCTATAAATCAGAAAAATATTTTGCTAATAAGCATGATTAATATTATATTTAAAACTGTCTATTTTAAATATAAATATTTCTGTATTTATAATTATACATATCCATGATATGTAACATGATATATATTATATTTATATAATATATTATACTGAATATTTTATAAAAAGTAGTAAATTAAATTAATATATAACACATATTTATAAATCTAAAAGTTTCAATAATTGAAATTTTCATTTTATAGTTATTCTATTTTGTTTATTGGTAAAAATATAAAATATTTATATAAATAAAATATTTCTGAACCTAATTTATTTGAGATAAACTGTTAACAGATACTTTGCTTATTTTGAAAAAATTTGTTAAACTTGAGAAATCAATTTGAAATGTTTCATTTTATTATCATTTTACAAAAATTCAGAATAAATTATTGATGATATTAATATGTTCTTTCCTCAAATCAATGTATTTTCGTATATTCGACGAGCACCGTAATTTACATTTCCAAATTTATGTAGGTACCATAAATTTTTTAAGTATATATTGTTGCCAAAATAATAACATATCAATATTGGCATTATGTTGAAAAATAATGGATTTGACTTGTTTTCGATTTAAAAGCATAAAGACATGACTGTTTAATTCGTCATTCAATTAGAATGTTTATAATCTTCTTGTAACAGTCCCCTAATCCTAACCTTTATGAGCTTCTGTAATTTCTCCATATCACGTCACGTTCGATTAATTAAACGCCCACTTACATATAATTAAAGAGATTCTACAATTTTAATACTGTAATAATATGCGTGTGACAGAAAACCAACAGCTGACAGCCTATCTACAATGAGTTGATCTAGTTTACCTTCATCGTGACAACTGCTGGTAAATTTGCCGAGCGTAGTAGCTCGGCAACTTTGATCACCGGTACACTGTCGTTGTCTGTATTTTCACAGCAATAACTAAAAATATCTTCGTAATATTGATGCTCGGTCATCGTCAGATGAAGACTCGCCATCGTGATCGAATCCCAATCCATCTTGACGACAAGTCAGAGCGGAGCAATGAACCGCTTCTACACTCGTTACGTGCAAACTGGGTCCGTTTTTTTTTCTCTACTCCTGCTCTCTCACTCCCCTTAACTTTTCTACTCGTCTCTGTCGTTGTCCTTCCGTTTTTGTCACGATCTGCTTCACAGGACGGTCATAATCAATATGCAGTCATATTGCACGATAATATTATGATTTTGATGATTCTCTTGAGAATGTAAGACACACCATTCATAAACTACACTCCGTGCATCACAAAATTACCGCTCGACCGCCATCTTCCCATTCCCTCGATGTTTGACATTATTATAATCCATGTGCGCACACTACTTGAATCGCACAACTGACATTTCTCTACGGTATGTGCGTGTTAACTTTATCGGATTATAGCGCCTACACTGCGCATGCGTTGTCCTTCATCGTGATAACGCGGGATTTTTCATTTCTTTTTTCTCAACTATTTTATTTGATCAACAGTACAATTTTACATTATAATAGTTCTCTTTTCTTCTCTCTCATATAATATATTTTATGCATATCGATCACATTAAAAATGGAAAATATTCTTATAATATTTTGCTTCTTCATTTTTATAATCGCTTTCACTATTTTCGTTTAATTATATATTCCAATCTTGCTAGAATAAAATACTCAGGATTATTTTTCTTTTAATGATAATTGAGGACTCTCAAGTTGTAGGCTATGGTCAACGTTATTAAGTAATTAGTATTACTATCTTTTTTTTATATGTATAATATCAATGGTAAAAATCGAACAGTTAACTATAGTCTTGTTTCACATTTAAGATGCATTACCTTATACCGATGTATGTACCGAAAAATTAAGCGTTAAACTTTCGCTCATTTGTAAGTAAGACGAAAAATATTTTAACATAGCAAGCTGTGTTGCGAAAGAAAAAAAGAACCGTAGAATACCCACAATACGATAACAATATGAACTGATATGACTGGAACATGTTATTATGATCGATCCTTACAGATATACTTAATTTCGAGTCTAACAATTTTACATAAACTCGATGCAATCAGGCATCTGTTAATCTAATAATAATAAGAATTATAGATGCACAATAAAACGATAGACACAATAATTCTTCGAGCGCAGTTTGATATCGCACATACTATATAGTAGATATTATATGTTATCGATGATCGAAGAAGACGAATATTTCTTCGTGTTACTGTAACGTCCAGTTACCGATTTTTGACCAGCCATTTTAAATCGATGCAGTACTGGTGAACTTTCCCTTGGACTACCACTAATATTATCGAAGTCCCAACTCGCAAAATGTTCCTCGAACAGTTCTTCAAGTTTCTTCGACAGTGTTTCAATAGTTTTTACTCGATCATGATCATCCTGTGATAAGATATCAACTTTTAACCGATATTAAAATCATAAAAATTTAGGATTAGGTAAATTATTTAATTTTGAAATTTTTTATTTAATTGAATTTCATTACTAATTTTTATCGCAGAGAATAGAAAATGAAATAAAATATTTGAAATTTCAGTAATTTAATATAAATTTTTATAGTTATCCATAACTGCTGTTTATGCAAATTTATTTAAATATTATTAAAGAAATATAATTTAACTAGAAATTTGTTTAAGTTATTAAATCTTATAATCAATACTATATCTTGAATATTTCATAGAATTTTGTATGTTTAATCTATTCTATGAATTTTTATACTTTGAAATTTTTTATAAATGTATAAAAATTCACCCATTAATGATATAAGGGAATTAAGAGGATTAAGAAATCTTAATAATCGAAGTAGAATTCAAGGTTTTTAGGTTATACATTCTTGTTACTTTCAAAAATAATATAATTATGATTTATGAAATATGAATCAATGTTAATCAATGTTAATTAATTAATAATATCAATGAAAAATATTATTGAAAAAAATTATATTAGTTCATATTAACTCAATCGTACATGTTGACTGTCACGCCAAATTTATTGGATCGCACGTTCTATTTATTGGATAAGGATAATATATAATTTAATTTTTATGAAGAATTATATTAATATAAGGGTAACGAAAGCATATTTTTCATTTTACATTATTTGGTCATATATGTTATTTAACATCTTTCTATCAATGGCATTCATTTTGTTTTAATTATTCTAAAATATTTATAGAAATGAAAAAGTCGAACACTGGCATCATTGTGTTAATTTGATTCTTAACAATTCTAGCAAGAATTAGAGAATTAACAAGATACGAACCTTATGATATAATTTTGAATTATAAACGATACGACGAAAGTCTCTAACCACGTGTTCTATTTTATGATAAACTCGATTCTTTAGTTTGTATTCCACCGTTTCCAGGAACATTGGACTTTTAATAACTTTACAATAATCTTCGATCTGAAAGAAAACGTGCAACTATCAGTTTAATATTTAAAGAAATTATATTATATTATATTACATTACATTATATATTTATATAAAAAGTAACCGTGTATGAAGAAGATTGTTTGTCACTATTGTTTTCTGAAGATGGACATTTGAAAACTTCTGCTTCTTCCATTTGCCAAACTGTCTGATGTATCATTTCTAATTTGCTCAGCGCAAGCGGACTGAGACTTTGTTTTCTTTTCGAACTATACCATACGGACCAACCTCTATCACTGACCTTTCCACCAAATTTTCCATCTAAAAATTCGACGCATCCGGCATTTTCCTTTTTCTTCCCGTGTTTTATTGCGACTATGGATTTCGATATTTCTTCCATTTGAGAATTTTTGACATCGCAATTTTTCGTTGTTTTCTTCCCGGAACATTTACAAGATCTGTTATGTAAGAGATAATACGATTTTTCGAAATCTTTTCTCTGACACTTGCGTCCAGGGATTGGTATTACAGTGCTGCAAATCGTCGATACATTAGCGATATTTAATTTGCTTTTCTTGCAAAATTCTTTTTTCTCCGAGAGCGAAGTACTTAAGGACGTGTAACGTCGTACAGTTTCTGAGTAAGTGGCTTTTCCTATGACACGTTTGGTCTCTTCTGACGTTGTTTGGTCATTATTTAATGAAATGCAACTTTTCCTTGAGTTAATAGTCTGTTGAAGATTTTTCACCGTTGTTGCGACTGTTGTTACAGTGCTATTGGTCACTAACGAAACAACAGGAATCGTCTGTTCATTTTCTGTTATGGAACTGTTCGATGATTCGGAACTGTGTGGAACGGCACTGTTTTTTCGTCGTTTCTGTTTATTTGCCATATTAGCGTTGTTCAATGTTTTGATTAACCACGAGTCCGTTTTTACATTCATTTTACTAGAACCTGTTAACGGGTAGCTGCATAAAATATTGCGATATTTAATGCTGGAAGAACGGAAGTATTGCCTTAACCCTAGAATAACATTATTTATTTATTTATTTTTGGACGTATGTGATACTGTAGGGTTATTGATAATCTAAAATGAAATTTAAATATTATATGTGTGATTATGTGAATATTTTTGCAGATTCTTTTTCTACTCTTCTTTAGACATTCTAATCTTGCTATCCTGCTCACTTTTTCATCTCGTTCTCTTCAAATATCTTTCTTTTTTTACAATACTTTATTTATGAGAAGCGTGAAACATACAAAAGTTCGTAAAATTATATTGAATATTAAAACCAAACATTTAAAATATTATATAAAACATAACAATAAAAAAGTCGTTTTGAAATGCAAGGAAGATTTTTATTCGATGTGAGAGACTTTTCAATAATATGTTCCTGGCTATTCCAATTGCTATATGTAGTTTTCAATAAATAAATAAAAAATATAATTTATTTTATTTTAAAACAATTTCATAAATTTTTGAAAAATAGTCCATCATTTGTTCTAAGTACAAGTAAATGCTTCAAATGAGTTATGATTTGTCATAAGTTTTCGTTGCATTAAAAACGTTGTAAAGAATGCAAATGTATACAAAACTTGTCTTTTTCTGTTATTTTATAAATTGTAGCACATATTAAAAGGATTTTTTCAATACTTTAATACCTATTTACATTATATCTGCAGATACGATTAAAATTCGATGAGATTCTAACAACCACACAGTATCGTTCTAGGATTAATATGATATCAGGCATATTTTTATTTATGTATGTTTCAATCTTTCATACATACGGGACAAACAACAGTGCTTATTTGATTCTAAGTATACCATGTTATCAAATATTTTTTAAAAGAAAGATTTGCTATTATAGTTGCGTTATTAAAATCTGAAACTTTCAAATTTCCGTCCTTCTAGTATTAAAATGATTAAATTTCATTTTCATTAAATAATTACAATTAATGTTAGATATTTCATAATTAATAATATAATTATACAGAATTTATGGAATACGTAGACTGTTTTCTTTCCAAATTGATATATAAAAAATGGAAAGTTTTATTCTTCTGACAGAAGCAATATTTATAAACCTCAAATGATTATAATTATTACCATTGTTATTACCAGGCAACTGTAAAGCTTCATTGATACTCGTGTTGGGGGAAAAGTGATTCGTGGAGCCAGAGTCATCCTCGGATGCTTCGTAACTTGAAATACCGTCGCAACCGTCATTATTGTCTTTTAAATTTTTTGAAAAACTTCCTTCTAATTTTTCTTGATCTTGAAACGTCATGTCATCGTTATTGTTTTTTTTGACATTATCAAACTTTTCAATAACGTCAATAGGATTGATCTCCGTTTTCTTGAAGTTCGCATCTTCTTTTACGTTCAACGCCTCTAATAGGATTTCAGCGGAAGCGCAGGCTGCTTTCCAAGTAACATCCTCAGACACAGTATAATTACACGTGTCGGACCGTTTTAAAATCCTAGGTGAATTTTCGAGGGAGAAAATAGGAGGCACAATAGGAGTCGCCGGGAAAGGTACTTTCGTTATATTTCCTTTAGTATTAACGTTGTTAGATATGGATGTGGTAAATCGAGACACAGGCGTTGATGATGCTGGAGTGCAAAACGTTTTCTCTTTGTTGTTGATATAATGACTGCGATAATTGCTCGACGACCCATTGACAGCGTTTCGAGATGAATTTTCTAAACGACGATTGGATCTTCTTTGATGCCTTTTCTTTGGAACATTGTAGCTTCCTGGTTTCATGTATACTCGAACATCTTCAGAACTGTCATACTCTTCAGAAACTTGCTGTACTTGAGTGCGATTATTGATCAAATTGTAAGTGTTCCAAGGTGCAGTTTGGACATTCTGTATACTTTGTAGCGTTTGGAATTGACGATTTGCGTCGATGTGCAATTGTCTGATACAGTTATTGAGATCCATCGTATTCTTCAACATTTCTGGACGTGTTGATCCTCGCGGTATAACTGTTTCTGTATTCATATCTGTCAGATTCATAAATGGCATTTGTCGGTTATCAGCGTTCCTCATACTGGCAAACCAGGCTGACAAATTGGCGGTCATCTCTTCCGATGATTTTTCCGGAATACTTGGTTCTATTTGACTGAGTAATGTTATTTTATCTTTTGGCACGGCAGTCAATTCCAGTTGATTCGTTGATGATTTGCCAACATAAACTAAATCCATGTTCGTTTTATTCCTGTGATTCTGCTCAAAATTTTTCGAATTTTTATTATCGTAATCTACCGCATACGGAGGACAAACAGCGTAATTATGGTAGAAATTTTCGTGTTCGTTAGTAGATGGAAAGTACATAGATTCTAAAGTAATCGAAGGATTCAAAAACGATGATTCCATCCTTGATAAACACTTCTGAGCGTAATTGCTCTCACAATTTTCATCTAATTGACGTCGTAGTCTAAATATGTCGACATTTTCCTGTGACGAAACTTTATTTTCTGGAAACTCTTGTTTCTTCTTCTTGAATGACCATTGTCTAGATGTATCTTGATTACTCTCCGTAAGAATTTTGCTTTTCAGATGAAAAAATTCTGCGTTCACCGATTGTGCGGACATATCTGTCTTGGCAGAGGACGAATTCCCCCTTGAACGAAATCTACTATTCGCCTGATTTCCAGATTTCGCGTATCCTAAGAACATATCAGGCACGGATTTCGTGCTATCTATTGTTGTTAGATTCTCAGTAATAGTCCACTTACTTCGTAATTTTGATTCTTTCTGGGACGACTGTTTCTCTTGGTTAACATTGTAGAGGCTGAAATTTCGCAGGTTTCCGGCTGATAGCTGCGCACCGTTACAGGAATCTTGACTGTTCCTTTTATTGTCGGACTTCTGCTTTGACATAATCATAGTGGAAGACGAATCGAACAAGTCACGATTCGTGTAAATTGAAACGTCACCTGGAAAAGAGATTCCAAATGATTCTGATTTTTGTTCGAAATTAGAAACATCGCCGTTCTCTTCCAGCATTAAGAACGTACGAACAATTTGATTCAGCAGTTCGTGTGTGCTTTCTTCCCACAGACGAAAGCATCTCAGCAACTCGCAGTCGAACTTATTGTTCAAACTTGGATAATGTTGCTTGTTTAAATAATTGTCAAGAATGAGCCATCCGTTGCTAATGCGTAACAAAGCATTTATCAAATCACCGACAAAAACACGATCTCCGGCAAAGATTGGAAAACAAGTGGAAGATTTGGTAACTGCTGTTTTGGTGGCGGTACAAAGATTTCTCAACCAATTGCATTTGGCGTTTGTTTTCGAACTATTATTTAAGAGGATCTCGCTTTCCGTGCATCCCCAGTAAATAACTTTCCGCAACAATTCTGGATATTGAGTCCTATCGAGACACGGTCCATCTGTTTGAATAGCTATCGAGGTACCAGTTCCATAATCCGTACAAAATTCGGCAAACCAACTATTTTTATTCGACGCGGTATCGCCAGCTCCGTTAAACAACGGTGTTGAATTGGATTTCTCGGTTTTCATTTCCTCTTTATTAATGTCGTTCGAAGATATGTTGCAAAGCGCCGAGACCATTTTTTCAGCTTCGATTGTAAAATCGAAGCTAGCTGACGATTCGTCGGAATAATGTTCTTCTTGAGTTTTCGTAGATACGTTCGACGTGATTTTTTCCAAAGAATTTGCGATGATCTTTTGATTTGTCTCATCGTCTGCATTCGGTTTTATGTTGAATAAGTTGTTAGAAGGAGAGATGATTGTTTGAGATGGCCATTCGCTGTAATTTTCAGATAATATCGGCGTGATTTGTGACGTATTAACTATAGGTATCTTGCTTTTACTGATTTTGAGAGGAGAGATGTCGAGTGTAGCAGAAGAAACGACAGGTTTATCTCTTTGTAAACTACCATAAACTAAATTCGCTGGAGCATTAGGGAAGATTTGATTGGAGTGTATAGTTTGAACGGGACCCGTGATTTGACTGTTCGTGAAATTTGCCGTAGCCGCGTAAGGACTGAGATTGGGAAATTGAAATGCTGAAGTACTGTTAATTGCTTGTAAGTTGCAAGTGTTCGAGATATTGTAATAGGAGCTATGTGATGGTTGCTCTTGTTGTTGAATATTTTGTCGATCTTGAATCAAGCAAAACGTTTGTACATCCGGAGGCTTAAAGTAGGGCTGCGGTATCAATGTGACTCCAGAATTGTTATACTGATCTCCGGAAAATGAGCCGTGCGTGTATGTTGACGAAGCAATTAAAAACGAAGTAGTCGGTGCAAGTGGCGGGGCATTGTTCGTTGTTTGATCATACAGTACCAAAGGTTTCGGGCTATAGGATAATTGTTGCTGAATATGCTGCTGCTGTTGCTGTTGTCGACAATATTGCTGATTTCGTACGAGCTTATTCTTCGGTGGCCATCTGCTGCTTTTGCCTATATTCATGGATGGGTTTGTACGAGAATCTTAGAAAACTGAAATCATTATTTAAGATAAATACGTCATTTGATACCATCATCAATAAAGTAAATAATAATTAATACTTTTTCTTTATCAAGGATATCATTTTTATTCTACGAAATTTAATTCTTTTTCTTTAGATTCTCTTATTAGATTAAATTATTAAACTAGATTAAATATAAGTTAGATTATTAAATTATATTCCTTAATTTGTTTTTTATCCCTCAAATAAAAAATATAAAAATCGGGAAAAGAAAATGTAATCAATAAAAAAGAAATCTTATTAATTCGATCGTTAATAAAACAGATTCCGTAGTTATCAATAAAAGAAATAGTCTATGGTAATTGGAAATGTAATTATTAATCGTAATCATTAGTAGTTTAAACAATGGTCGTATTTTTTATTTTAAAATGTTTGAAGGTAAATTAATTTCATCGTAATATTTTTGAAGATAGGATATAAGCTGAAAAAGATTTTTAAGGGAAATGTATTTACACCTTGTATATGTAAAGGAGCAGGATTAGACAGACCAGTGTTACGTTGCGCTCCTGGATGAATACACGAGGGATGCAAACCATTTCCGCATGGTTGAAGGGTTATTGTCGGATTAGTGATAGGACCATAAAGAATTTGTTGTTGTTGCGGGTGCACAAAGGACAATGGGGCTGACGTAGATGAAATTGATGACTGTATGGTCGATCGATTAACTCGTGCGGCTGTAGAGTGCATGATCTACCTAACTCCGATTTAGAATACAATCCTCTCGTTGTCCTTTCGCTTTTTAATGTCTGCGTAGGGAAATAATTCGTTCAATGTGTTTGTTATATCATCATGTGTCGAAGATTTATAATTTTGAATCGATACGAAAAGTATTATCATTTCTGTATTAAATCTGTGATCTGTATTGGAATAAAATTCAAGAAAAATGTCTTTAACAAATAATACGTACAGTTAATGATTATTTTGTTTAAATGAAATGAACTTGGCTACTATGTCAGCTGTTATCGCTAACCTAAGCACAATTTTGCTTTGATTTATGTAACAATGAATAAGTTTCGTTTTACCTGATATTCAAATATCCGTTTACCCTTCTTAAATAAATTTGCGTTCAATAAACGACGTATTAAGGTAAATGATAAACGAGTCACAAAGTAAAAGAACGTCCTCACAGAGACAACAGGTAATGAGATATTAAATCCATATCAAGTTTAAACAAGTACATATGTACGTGAGAACAGAGAAAAGAAAGGATTTAAAACTTTTAATGAACGAACTTGCGGTTAAATTAAAGAATTCGATGTTAATCCACAACTTTCCAAAAATTGCTCCACTCTTTTTTTTACTCGAATTAATAAATGTACATGCTATGGTTTTTCTTGTATAACATTTCCTCTTTTACGGAACAAATCGAAATTTCTTAAACGAAAAATGACCAAACTTATATATACATATCTAAATAAATAGTAATCTACGAAACGAAAGTCAACGAATATCACGGAGAAAAATGGCAAATTACTGGCTGTTAGCCTGAAACAAAAATTCTCTACTCGGAACAATGAAACGAGCGAAAAATTTGACGCACGGCACCGATATTTTTGTCCATGAATTATTTAATATAATTATATTTTTAACTCGTTAATTTTATAGTTTTCTTATCCATTAATTTTCTATAAATTCTGAATATCTTCGATACCGCTGAATCATACAGAAAGTACATATGTGTTTATTTCGCGATTGAATTTAAGAATAAAGTAAATTATACAGTAAGGAATATAATTAACCAAACCAATAACGATAAAAAATTGTCGATAATTTAAACTTATAATTTGTAAAATTATAAAAATTGTAATTTGAAAATTTTTAAAATTTGAATATCTTTAAAAACATCAAAAAATTTTTTTTGTGATTGAATCTACGATCATTTTAAAGATTAACATAAATCTTCCTTTTATTGGGACATTTTAAAACTCGATGTACAATTTCTTTCAACATTTTACTAAGCTTTGAATTAATGTTAAACGATAAAAAATTTAAGAAATCCTAACATTTTGTCATTTAATTTTAATGTTTGAAATTCAATAAAATGGTCAAGACCAAACCTATTATGGATCTAGTTATAAAAAAATTTGTTAATATTTTTAAAGTTTGAAATTATTCGAAATTTCAAGAAAAAAGATATTCTACCCGCTATGTGATATATAATTTTTGAAAGACACGAATTCAGAATTATCAAAATACGAGCTTTACATTTTAAAATGAGACCAAATGGATTGTTATATGATTTCTTTTTATGAAGTTGCAACAGTTTGTAATTATTTATAATATTTACAATTTTTCATCGTTTAAAATAGCGATTTTATATATAAATAATTACAATCAATTAATATCGTTTTATTAAAATACAAATAACGTAAATCATGCTAATTATCTATGCTTCTTTTTTCGAGTATAAAAAATTTCTTTCTAACATTTTTAAGAATGTCTTTTGTCAAATACATTTCATTGTTCGATACATTGTTCGATAGGATAAAGGAAAATAACAGACCTCGTGTTCTCCACAATGACAACCTTGATATATTATATTTTCCTCACTTCGCACAAAAACACAACATACAAATGTTTTTCTTTCACGGAGGTTGTCACAACATAGACTTTCAATAAGTTGCGTAATTATTACATATGTAATGTTATTCTTAAGCTCTACGCAGAAAAATTGTCGAGTGAACACAATGTGACAATCATCACACCTTCAGCACCTAAATTGGAAATTTTAGAAAGAAAAATTATGCATGATCGACGAGTGCTCATTAAGCTGCTTAACATTTCGCAAAAAGCTATCAAAGATTGTACCGTTCCTGAATCTCTGCACAATATCTTTCTCGTGAAAGCTTCTCGGAGGAACGTAATTATTTTCGTTAAAAATTTATACATATATGTTACGTATGTGACTATAAAATGCACTCTTATATAGACTTTGAGTCATTTTTGCAATAATATTAAAAGTAATTAGATATAGGCTGTTAATAGGTACATTAATTTTTCTCTTCGGTATATTTTACTTGAAAACGTCCAGGTAATCAGGAACAACGTGCATTTTCCGTCTAAGACTATTGTAATTTTCGACCCATGAACAGGAGGAAGCCATACATTCCCATTGAGAACTTTATGTTCGTTGCGTCGAACATTTCGAGATTGTAGGCATTTATTTTCGAAATATAATGTAGAGTTCTAGATAGACGGAGACGTTTTTGCGTTGAAAGACTGCGTTTTGATTGTTTTATACGCTTTTTTTTCATCAATGACGAAAGTGTGTAAGAAATATTCGACTCGTCCAGTTTTGCTTACTTCCGTTCCTCTGAAAATGCGAAGTCGAAGCTGCTTGTAGGTACTAACGATCTCAAACGAATTCTCTTCGCCGATTGGTCGAGAGTACGTGAATTTTCTCAAAATTAATTACGAATATATGCTAAAAGAACACTGCCAAGAGCACATGATAGAATCAGAGACGTCGGTGGTAAAACGTTCGATGTTGCTGTATTGCAATAATCTGTCAAACACGAACAGACTTCTTGACGACCGCCGAAACCGCTTCTTTGGTAACACCTTCCTTTATAATTTGATTCGTCCCATCCACAACCTCTTATGACTCGGGTATCAGGCGGAACTATTTTGAAACATGTGTAATAATTCAGTTTATCTTACTTATTATTAATTAGTTAACTGCGAATTTTTATGTATTTATGAGAAATTTGAAGGTACTTATAATGTACATAATATACAAAAATATATAAATCGTTAAAAATAGAATATTTATTGCAATGATTCGAAAATAAAACAAATTTGTATCTAGGTTTCATTTCTTCAATAAAAATGCATAAAAATCCGCAGTCTAATAATTAGAATTAAAAAAGCGAATTTTTATCTATTTAAGGGATATTTGAAAATAGAAAAATGTATATAATTCACGTAATATGCAAAAAATTAATTTATCTACATCTTATTTCTTTAAAAATTAATTAATTTATCTACATCTTATTTCTTTAAAAATTAATTAATTTATCTACATCTTTAATTATATTAAAAAAAAATATAAAAATTTATAAAAATTCAATTATCTAATAATTTATTTATTTCTTCATTTATAATATTTTTTAAATTTGTCATAATCCATTAAATTCTTTCTACTGTAAATACTGTAATATTTGTTATAATATTTAATAGATTTTATTTTATTAATTCTCACAAAAATATGAATATGCATAAATATCTACAGTCTATTAACAATAAAATACGATAAAGCTAGTAAGTTGTATTGGATATTACATATATCAAATTATTTAATATAATACTAATGTAACAGTCATTGCACTAATCACGCCATTGCAACACTCTTGGCAATGTATTGTAGTTTTCCACAACGTAATAAAGATGCTATATTAATTTAAATAGATCAATACTATATTAATTTAATAGATCAATCTAGTAGTAAAATAATAATAGTGCATTATATTAAAAAAAAAATTATTATATTAAAAATTGATTCTATAAAAGATTGATAGTATTATAGTTATAGTTGTTGTTTGATTGATTTATCTTAATGGTATCGAAATATAAGCAAATATGATTAAGAATTTTGAAACATATTAATAAAAACCATAATTCTTTTTCAATAAAAAAATTTGAATATTACTTACGTCCATTAACGCTAAATTCAATGACTTGCGTTATCTTTCGGCACATGGTATATTTTGCGCCGTTCTTGAGATCAGAGCAATCTTTTTTGAGAGCATCGGGTGGATGTTCATCGGCGCATCGACTATCGTTGTGACTGTTGCAAAGATAACATTGCATCGCATTTATGTCTGCAACATGTTAATGATTTACTTATTAAAATAACTAAAAATAGATAATAATAAATAGGTATAATAATAATAAGTAATAATTAATACGTACAGTATAATATTTTCGTTATAATATTTAGTGGATGAAACAAATCTCTGTGTAGATTCCATTTTTCAATAATAGTTGTATTTATCAAAATATAAATTTGAATATTTGTAATTATATATTATACTAATGTAATTATACATATTCGTAATTACATACATTATAATATGTAATAAATATATTTTCTAGATCAATTAAACTTATAACTTTATTGATAGATCAATTTTGATGAAAATTGTTTTAATAGAATGGTTGTCCGCATTGTGCTGACATAGAAAATTCATATTTAGTTTTGTAATTACACGAAGTTATATGAGAATATTATCGGCCGATTGATAAAAGAAGTCACTATGAAATGTGTATAGTGTGATTATTTAAAGTTTCATCAAAGAGACCACAGTACTGTCTCCTTTCAAATGCCTTTTTCTGTCAGTACGATTGAATAATTTGTGTCGTTACGTGTATATATACGCATTTACTTATATAGGTCAACACTTGAACACACGAGTTACTATAGAGTAACGTAGCTATCATTTACAAAGTTCGTTTTAGAAAAATTCGGAAACGCTTAAAAATGGTACACATTTCCTCTGAAGATGGGTTCATTGTACTTACGACCCTAACTGATATAAAAATCAATGCAGCCATTTGCCCTAGGAAAGCGTAGCCACTAGTCATACTATGCTTTTACGTGCTTGTCTTCAGCTTCTAATCTTATTTCTACGACCATTCATATTTACAAATGTTGCAAAATATAAATAATAACGTTTAATACTATAATTTTAAAGATTACTTATACTATTATTTATTCTATAGTTTAAAAGATTAAAAAATGTTAAAAGCGAAAGAATAATTATACAGACATCAATATTAGTGCAAATGATCATTCTTATATTTGATATTCCGTAATAAAATTTTGTATAAGGAGTTTGGAAAGTTTCACATATATAGAAATTGCTTTGTGCAAAGCTGGTTGTCATTGATCTCAATAACGTTTGCAGCAGTCCATTTAGTTAAATTAAACCGCGGGATCGAAAATAGTTTTCGGAGCATGTAATTTCGGTTATTTAACTTGATGATAGTTATTCAATTCGTAACGAGGTACGATGTTGCACATACTCGTCCTTATTGTTAAATCGGTCGAAACACTAATATCGCGTTTAAACACTTCTCTTGAACAAGGAAGCTAGTTGATCTGCTTTTCGAACAGAATGTACTATCACTTTATTGACAAAAGTTAAAGGAAAAGGAGGAAATAGGATAAATATAAAGAAAGGAGGAACGAGAATTGCATTACAATCAAATCTATCGTAAATTCAAATTAATTTATTCTATATTATTCAATATTATATTTACGTTATCGTAGTTAAAAAAGATATAAAAAAAATATAGAAGAAAAATTATAAAACGGTGTATACCACGTACCATTAGATTCAAACAGCAATAATTAATCTTAATTTATGATTAAAAAGAAAATTGTTCTGTTATCCAATTAAAGAATAAAAGATAACATAATGAAGTGTTATTATAGAACTGTATAAAATGTAAGTGAATTTATCAATTATATCAACGTACTGAGACTCAGAAACAATTGTTTACGATAATCACGGGTTGTAACGTCATGGAAAGTAAGAAAATGGTAAAAAAAAGTAGGTCTAAAAGGACATCAGAATTGATATAAAGCAGTTTCATAAATCTGTTTCGATCGTAGAACCAAGCAAAGCATAGACGCTTACCATAAAAACTGAGAATGACCAATAGGCAAAAGACGAGGATAAAAGAACGCTTCATGTTGGTTTTGGTATGATTATCCTGGTATGTCCTTCAACAATTAACTGTGTCCTTGCAGTCACTGGCGTTGATTGACACGTAATCGAGCGATGCGATCAGGGTATCGAAATCAGAAGGAAAGAGAGAGAAAGAGAATATGGTCAGATTAAGGGGTGACGAGGCCAACCATCCGGCCTCGACAGCTGCTGAAGCACTGCTCTCGTTTGGCCGTTGCTCGACGCGATTGCAGCGCAAGCCTGTAACTAAGGCGACGATTGAACTTACACCACTGATAGAACTGCGAATACGTGATTGCGCCGTGAGGAACACTAAGGTTATCAAGACGAGGCGAGACGAATAGAAAAACGGTCTCATACCAACAAATAATCCAAGGCCCAATGACATAACTATAATATAGAGGAAGAACTTCGTCATCACTCATCGTTCGAGGTATTCAGATTTTCGTTCTCCATGTTGCAGTACCCAGATTTTCTATTGTTGCTGTACACACCGCATTGAGGAAATCAATATTTTTGACCAACTTCAGGAGGAGAAACTTAACTGCTGCTTCCTGAAATTCATTTTTATTATGCTTTAGTATATAGCTTTAGTATATAGTCTTTACATTCGCTGAAAACATTTTTAATGATTTTTCTATAACTATCACGTTGATTGCCACAACGATCATCGGTGGCTAGCGTTTTTTGTAAATATTTAAATAAAATAATTGAAATAAGGTAAATATTATCAACAAAAAAATGTTAAATAATAGATAACTAAATATTATAAATTGAAAAACGCGCTTTTCCATTTCATGCACTTCATAACTTCATTACTAAATATTAAATATAAATCCAAAAGCAAAAGATAAATGAACGAAAAAGATCAACGTGTTAAAAGCAATATTCTTATCAATGGTAATGAATTAATACTATGAAGTTAGAAGGAAATTTAATTGAGAGATATACAAAATTATTCTGCAAAATGTAGAATTATCAAATAGAATATAATTTTTCGTGAAAAAGAATGATTATATCTTTTATTTAATAGAAACATCTGTAATCAATAATTTTTCTACGTTTAAAATCAAATACTTCTATCAATGATAACAAATAATTAAAAAGAATTTTAATTGATAGAATTATCTAATGAGACATGATTTTTTGTACAAAAAAAAAGCGTGATCAAATTCGTTACATTCGATAGAAACATTCATAATGATTATTTCTGTGTTTAAAACCAATATTCTTATTAATGGTAACGAATAATTAAAAAGAATTTAAGTTGAAAAATTATTTGATATGAAAGTCTAAAAAAATTTTATTTCTCATTCTTGAAAATCATATCTTGCTCGATAATGTTGATTTAAAAAAGAAATTGCACAATATTGTCGGACAAGATAGGATTCCCCATAAAAATGCAAAAGAATAAAAAATAAAACTAAAATTTTTTTCAATTATATAATATTTTAACAAATGCTTTAATGTCTTGATGAATGTTTTAATATTCCTATACAAATGTCAGTATCTTCTCTAGATATAGTAATTTTCAATACAATTTTGCAATTTTATCATTTGTGTTATAAAAATGAGTATTTATTATGAATATTTCCTTAATTTTTAAAGTATTCATAATCGATGATTTTGAAATAACTCACAAATAAAATTTTACCAGCGTATATCGTTTTACAGTTTAAAAAAAAAAATGAATTGATTATTCACCCGATGAATCAAACGATTATTATTTATCTTATTTTGATAAAACTCGCATTAATTATTCAATGAAAATGGCGTAAATATGATTTAAGTATAAAAATAATCTAGATATAATGTTATATATTAGGTAGTTATAGGTATATGAAGTGTCCAATTTAAAATTTGAATTTGAAATTAAATTTAAATGAGTTAAAGCTATCAAATTTTATCTCTTCCTCAATTACATTTCAGAAATATGAAATTTAACCATGTAATTCAATGTCAAGAAAATTTATATTTTCTGACCGATTTTGATATATTTACAATAAATTTTGAAGTTTGAAATTGCATGTAGTACTTATACGTATGAAAAAATATATAAAATAATATGAGATCTTTCTATAAGATTCATTAATGTTATAGAAAATAATAAATTTATTTATTAATAATATTAATAATTTATAAGTAGAAATATTATATTAATTATTATATGATAATATATAAAAATATAAAATAAATATATTTTATAAAAATAAAATAAATAAAAATTATTTCATCTATTAAATATTAATTATTATATTAATAATATTAATATTTAACAGACAAAACAGTTTTTTATCTATGGTTCTACTACGCTAATTATATTAATAAATTATATAAATTTGCATAAAAATCCATAGTCTATTTATACATAATAAAGATATCAAATTCTCATTATTGATCATTGCGATTAATAAGAAAATTAAGTTAAAAGTTACAAAAATAAATTAAATCATATAGAAATTGTTTTGATTGAATTGATGATACCGAAGCGAAGAAACTATGTGTGACTAAAAAGTTTCATCTGAAAAAGCGACATTTCACATGTATTAACCTATGATACATGTGATATAAATATCGTTTCATCCTCTATTTCCTTTTAGAAATTAGAAAATAAGGGTAATTAAAATATCAATTTTCTATAAAGTTTTATATCTAAATCTCTAATCGTCGATGATAAAACTATGATTGTTTTGACGGATAAGGCAGGACTGGATGTTAAAGGGAAGGCCGTAGGCGGTACATAGAGCTTTATGTTCAAATGGAGCGTTCAAGTGGTGGTTTGGAACGCTAAGTGGATAATATCTCTTTTCCTGTGACATACTGAACGTCATGAAATGTCATGGAAGTTACCGTAATAAGTTGCACGCGAACAATACGGAAAGAAACGTGAAGGATACCTTTCCATATTACTATTAAGCTTGTGAATCATCCTTTTTATGATCTATCTTTTTAAGTTCACCAACGAAAATAATGAAAACCAAATATTTAAGTTTATCGTTATTTATCACTTTTGGATAGAAAAATAAGTTTTTCTATTACTTTTTATTGATTAGGATAAGGAATGATGTTAAATAACTAAAAAAGTTCCATCGTTTCTTTCAAAATAGCAAAAAACAATGTAGAAATATTGATAAAAAGAACATTATTTTCTTTTTTTACATTTCTTACACTTTTATTATTTTTTACTAAAATATCATAAAACTTTTTTAATTATTTTATAAAATAGGATAATGGTAAATGTGTAAATTATAATAGTATGTTGTTTTTAAAATAATAATAATATAATAGTGTGTTGTTCATTTTAAAAAATAGGAATAATTATTTTCGGAAATAAAATAATGTTTTTTTATATTTCTATACCATTTTTTCTTAACATTAATTTTTAACATATAATTGGATCATTTATTTAATATATAATAATTAATAATTCTTAAATTTGAGATTTTGTGTCCTAGGGAAATGTTGATTAAAGAATGAGAAATATTTTATTTAATTGTATCATTATATATTTTGTCTAATTGTATAAAATATTTCTGCTTGTATAATTAGAATGATACTTTTTCGTACATATTATTATTTAATTTTTTGTATTAGGTAATTGTTTGTATTAATTTAGAATATGTATATTTTTTATTAAATATATTTTATTAAGTATTTAGTGTTTTATTAAGTTTTATTAAGTATTAAGTATTAAGTTATTAAGTTTAGTTAGTTTAGTTTAATTAATTAGTTTAAGTATTCAAATATACTTAATAATAATATGTTAAAAATATACTTTTATTAAGGATATTATAAAGATAGTAGATTGTTTTTTTTATAAATAATCCAAAATTATATATTTATATATGTAGCTATTGAACTAGAATTTTTTTAGTAATTTAATTATTTTAACTGGTAATTATTTTCGAAAAAGATCTGCGAAAAATTTTAATTGATACGTTGTGCATTTATTAAAAATCGCATGCAATAATGCAATCTGATTTTTACTGCACGTTACTCATCGCAGTTAGTATTTAACTTGTTTAGCAACATAGTAAGTCCCTGACACCACTTCGATGATTATGTTCTAAGTGATAAGTATTCTGGAATTTTTTAAAAATATAACAATGGAATTACTTTTTAGCAATATTAATAAATAAAAGTAATAACAGTAATTAATGTTATTAATAACGAATATTTTTCTCAATTTTTACTCAATATTTCAAATGTATTTTATTATATACAATAATTTAGGAAATATTATAATAAAGATTTGTCGTAGAAAATGAAATAATTAGAATAATTTTTGAGCTAAACTTTTGTTGGAAACGATTTATGAATATTTAAATTCTTTTCAGTTTTAACTCTTTTGTAGGGAATGAATCATTAAAATTAATCTATTTAAACTAAATTATATTCAGATTAATTTTAGACTTAATAAATTCTAGATTATACATATTTATTACGTGTAGCAATAAATAAAATTACATAAGAATAAAATAAAAATATATAGGCTCCAATATCATTTAATATCTTCAATCTATTCATCGTTATAAAAATAATCTTGAGTTTTGAATTATATGGAACATAAAACTAAAATTAATAATACTTGTTCTTATATAGAACTTATGTAAGAACTTATGTAAACTATATATCATAAATATTTATTTAATATTTCAGTTTTAATATTTCAGTTTTAATATAAATTCGTTATATACATAATATATATCATCATTATATATATATTGTATATATAGTGACCAATACGATGAAGAGATTATAAGAGAAACTAAAAATATTCGTGTTATGTATATGATTGACAGAATACTTCGAAGAATAAAGTCTTCGTAATTATATACATATTAACATAAATATGAAATATTTAAAATTAAAATATTTAAAATCATTAAAAATTCTAGCAAATATATGGATTTTGCAACATCAGGTGTATTAAGAATTAGCTAAGAATTTTTCAATAAAGATCTAATTACGAATGTAAATAATAAATAATATGTAAATTCCGAATGTAAATAATAAGTAATATTAAGAATGGTTTCTTTAGGTTTACATCTATATTTAATTTTTAAATTTGACTCATCAATTTGTGATGTTCGTAATTGTCAAATTATTATCTTAAATCTTGTTATTGTAATTATAGATTTAAGAAACTTTAAATGAAAATTTCAGTGATAGAAATTTTAAAAGTTCTCTTCTTTTCAAAAGACACAATGTTATATTTAGATGGATTTTTATGTATTTTTATTTCATTTTATAAATAATTTTATTTTATTTTATAAATTTTTATCTATTTAAAGGAAATTTTAAAATACAAAATTACATATAAAGCACATAATGTTAGAAAATATTGCAAGTATGATGTTTTTTGTAATATTTAATAAGTAAAACGAGTCTTTCACTGAGATTTTTTAATTATATTCATAAAAATATAAATTTACATAAAAAATTATAGCCAGGTTCTTAATCCTTGTAATATTGTTTATTAATTAAACTAGTAACCATATTGCAGTTTATGTAAAATAAAAAATATGAATTTTGATTCCTTTGCTTTTTTTCTATTAATTAATTATTAGTTAATTATTAGTTAATTCTATTTGATTCCTTTCCTTTTTTTCTATTAATTATTTAAATCATTTTCAAATATTAATTTTCTTCCAAATTTTTTCATGTTAATAATTTAAAATTAATATAATATTAATAATTTAAAATTTATATTGAATAAAAACAATAATATTTAACAAATATTAGGTACTATTAAAAAGTTATTAAATAATTAATCTACGTGCATTAGCTCACAAGAATTTTGCAAGACAAGGCAAAATTACCATTGAGAATTGAAAAGTGTTTACGTTTAAATAAAATATATCGCAAAAATTGAAAATATGTGTTGTTATTATATTAAATCTTCATACTATCTTTTATTTCGTTCAAAAAGTAGAAAATGTGCTCCTTGATATCAACATCATGTATGACATTTTATTATTTACTATTTTAATAAATTATTACAACCACACTTTTTTGAATTAGAATTCAAAATCATAGTAATTTGAATTTAATTTTCAATGTAAATAAAATCGCTCTTTTTTTTAATAATTTCCTTCAAATAATTTTTGACTAATTTCTTCTTGGATGAATTAAATCATTTCAAATATTCAAATAATTTTTTATCTGAATGAAATTTCATAATTTTCCTCATTACTATATAATTTTTGTGTTTTGTGGTTGAAATGGTAACACTGTTCAGTAACAACATTGAATTAAATTTAAAAACACAAATACAGAAATACGTTATATCTCACGAAAATAACTATGCACAGATTTTATCATATTCATGCTTTAAAAGTAATTACTAAATTTTTATGTCAAAGTTGAAAAGGTGAAAAATTGTTAAATTTATTTGATCGCTTCTATTTTGCTTGCATAATATTTACTATTTAATAAGTTATATAAAGTTATATAAAATATTCAGCATAGAAAACAAATTTTTCACTTTAGTGAAAAATCCATTTGTTAAGGTATGATTATATAACCTCTTAAGCATTAATATTCTTAATTTATAATAATTATTTCTTTATTTTTTAAGCTGTAATTATAATAATTGAAAAAAGACAATATCACGATATTATAAATAACGTGGTTTTAATTTAAAAAAATCTGGCATTTAGTGAAAAGCTTAAATAAGCTGTAAATAGAAACAAGGAATTGAGAATGCATGTGAAAATAAATGCATTGCAGGTACTGTTACTTTTATTTGTATTTCAGAGAGGTAAGTTCTCTAAAAGAAATATCATATTTATCAATTGTAGATAAAGCAGAATATACGGTTATCAAATATGAATATAGTAGAATGCAAACATATGTGTGCTGGCTGTTAGTATAATTGAAGCAATAAATTTCAAAACTGCACAAGTAAAACAACTAATTTAAAAAAAATTTCTTTTGGTTTATTTTCTTTAATTCTGTATTAATTGCATGTTGTGTATATTATTTACATAATTTTATATTATATTATTTACAAAAATTTACAAAAATTTTCTAAAACCTGAAAATTAGGAATTTATTAAAAATTCCAAAATTATTGTTTCGTTTAAAATTTAAAAATAAAAAGAATTGATATGTTTTATATTATAGTAAAAGCCTCACCAATTTTGAAAATGCAGTTAAATTTTTTGTTTTCATCAAACACTTTTTTTTTATCAGACTCCTTTAAATTTTCTGTCAAATTCATTAAAAATTTTCTCAAGAAGATTAAAATTAAAAAATTGTTAGTATCAATTATAACTAATTCATTATTTTTTTCTATAATTGTTAACAGTCAAATAAATTTGAAAATTTGTTCGTAATTATTCTACATCTTTATTTTGTATAAAGTAATTAATCAACTTCTTAATATTTAATGAATAAATTATCATGTTTTGTATGACAGTAACAAATTTCCTAATGTGTACTTATAGAAAAGTAAATTGGTTTAAAATTATAAATTTATGTTAATTTAGAAATCAATATATATTATTATATATATTGTATAATGATAATTAGATATTTATAGAAAGTTTAAAAATATGAAAATTTGCAAAATGCAACAATGAAATCAATCCTATTTATCTTATATTTCTCTAATTACGTTCATAAAAATATGAATTTTGTATAAACATCTGCAGTTTGATAATTTTATTCTTAAAATGATATTACATATAATAAATACAAATAATGTAATAAATACAAATAAATATTGTATTCATTCATATAGTATACTATTTACTATATTATTTTCGAATATCATAATTTATGTTATTGATAGATCAATAGATATTTTATCTTGATACGTTAGAAATTATAATGTTATTTTATTATTATAAATCTATTTATCTAATCTTAATTAACGGTAGAATTAGTTTTTGTTTTATATAATTATATGATTAAGGAGTATATGATTAACGTTCAAATCATTGATAGACTATTCCTTTATTTCTAAAACACAAGCAGCATTTCATCTATTAATCACAAATAAACATGTGATTTATTAAAAGTTCTGAAAATTTTGATAAAATCTACATTCCTTAGATGTTATTACTGTTAGATTGTGCAATTTTATAAAATTAAAATATTTTGTACACTGTCGATTAAGAATACTTTAAAAATAAAATTTTTGCATTCTTTCGAGCAATGTAGACTTGTATAGTGTTAAAAAATGAATTTGTGCTGTTTTAGAATATATTGCTTCAATCGTTCCGTAAAAATAAACCAAAATTTATTTTAGATTTTGTAATATTCTGTTTAAAATTCAACAAATTTCTGTTTATAATATTCTGCTTTTTATAAATATAATATTAATATAAATATAAATATAAATAATAAACAAGAATAAAGAATGCATAAAAAATTTAGATGTTTAAAATGAGTTCTTTATAAATGACATAATATTTGTATTGATCTTATTACATAAATTTGCGCCGGATGATATGCATAAGAAGAATCAAAAGCTATCAAATGTTATCAATGTAATAGTAAAAAGGATAAAGATTGCACTATTAATTCGGTAGATATCAAATATTTGAAGCCATGTCTTGCATCACAACCATTTTGTCGTAAAGCTGTGTATATATGTAAGTTAATAACACACATCTCTTTTATTTCTTATTAGTTTAGAAGTTTAATTACAATGAAAAGCATAAGTGTACCAATGACAATTGTCGATAATTTAAACTGATTTAACCTCATAAAAAAAATGATATAATGGTCGCTTAGTCTCATTTTAACTCTTAACGAGCTTATTTTCCTGAACGCACCCACAGTACTCACAGGATTAATGTTAAAGCGTGAAACCTCTAGTTTGATAGTCTATAGTGGAAGTTTTTTCGGAGATACAAGATGCAAGCTGCAAAATACTTTTTCTTAAAAATAGTAAAAATTCAAACTTGTATAAAAATATTAAAAATGTTTTGATAAAAATTTTGTTGGCTAGAACCATCATAGTCTTGATTGAGATCTTTATCTCTTAAAATTCGCTGTATAATTTTTTTTCACCATTTTATTGAACTTTGAATTAATTAGGATTATATGATAAAATTAGGATTTCTTAGATGTTTGTTGTTTAATCTTAATATTCGATATTCAATAAAATAGCGAAAAAAAAAAATACTAGATTTAAGGGATCGTTGTAAAAGACTTCAATTTTTAAAATGATAATGAGTCTAATCACGAAAAAAATTTGTTATCGTTATGTACATTTGAGTTTTTACAGAAAAAAGTATCTTTATTCTCCCACTTGCTACGTGATGTAAAATCATCTTCGAAAAGACGAAGTCCTGACTATCATAAAGTTAAAATGAGTGGATCATTATATAATTTTTCTTTACGTAGTTTCCTAAATTAGAAAAATCCTAAATTTTTTACGAAGAATCCTTAAATTATCAACAATTTTTCATTGTTAATGTACAATTATGTTCTTTATTTTGTATTCTTACCTACAAAGTTAATTATATTAAATTAATTATTTGTATATTTTTTTATAATAATTACTTCTTTATTTTGCAACGTATTTGTGAATGAACTGTATAAGAATTTGATGTTGAGAAAATGCTCACAATAGATAGAATATGAAAAACTATACAATATCTGAAATAGAATATTTATTATTTATTTAATAGATGAAAAAAATTTCTATTTGGATTTTATTTCTCTAGTTTCGTTTATAAAAATATATATAGTGAAATTTGATGGTACAAAATACATAGAATAAAAAGAATTATATAAAATATCCAAAGTAGAAAATCTATTATAATATTTGATAAATAAAATACGTTTCTATGTAAATTTTATTTTTTCAGTTACATTAAGTATAGAAATGTACAAAATCTGCAAAAATTCGTAATCTCTTCATGAAGTTAATCATATTATAAATGTTCACATTGTATTAAATAATTACTTTTTCATTTTCTGAGACATTTCTGTAATATATGTAAAATAAATTGTTGTGAAAACTAACCACACAATTTTTAGATTATTTCATGAATTCTCGAGATTATATAATAATACGCGAATGTGCAAAATTTGGGAACGCTGACAAGGAATGTTATAGAGGTCGTTATCCACGTGACAGTTACCAACTTGTATGCGAATGCAAGAGTACAGAATGTAATAGATCTACTACATTCTCATCGGAGACATTCACTACTCTGTATATTTTGTGTCAGTTCATTGTTTTTCTTGTAAGAAATCCTACCTGACATAAATGTATTGTCGGAAAAGAGAAGTTTTATTTCAATGATCATCATGATAAAAATTAACCATTCACAAATAGTCTGGAAAAATAAGATTTTATTACTAATATCTTACGATAAAAGTCTAGATAACAATTGTAGTAAAAATAATGTGTGTGTGTGTGTGTGTGTGTGTGTGTGTAATTATTCAGAAAATATGTATGAAAAGCTGTAATAAGTGTATGAAAATAATACTATTTAAATTAAAAAAAGAAATATGACAAAATAAAAGGTGGCTTTATATAATACAAATGAAAAATACTGCGTTATTGTAAATTTTTGAAACTTATACAAATAAAACTAGATCATATAGAACTATAACTCGCTAGAACTAAAATATAATACCACTATAATAAAATTTATTTTTTTAATGTAAAACAATAAATAAAATAATAAATAATAAATAATGTTCTCTTCATGCTTCTTGAAGACCAACAATTATCAGCTTCTTGGCACTACTCTTTTGTCGAATCACTATTTTTTACTTGAGTTCATATGATTATATACAATTTATTTATAAAATAGAGTCTGAAGCGGAAATTGATAAATATTTTATTTCTAAGGATAGGATATTTCATAGAAACAAAATTTATAAATTTATATCTTTTTGGAAAAAAGAGTAAAGATAATTATTTTAATGAATAAAACATTATTATTTGAGAACTTTTTTGATTACTTATAATTAGATGATTATACTACCACTTGATGTTTTCTGATTTAGACTGAACGTTTTCAAATTTATGCTATGGAACTATTCTAACATTTTGCTAATATTGCAACTAATTTCATCACTGGTCATAAGATAATTATCATCAGTCATGTTAGTGACATGCTATTAGATTAACTACAAAACACTTGTGAAACATCGTAATAGTTTTATAGTTGGATATGACTTAACTCGACAGATTTAAATTTCAGCTTGAATATTTGAAGCTATACAATTTTTATAATATATCTCGAGTGAAATTTGTTTACTCGTTTGACAGTTACAATATCATATAGTATAAAATAGTATATAAAATAGTGTATGTATAAAATAGAAAACGAACACTTTTATTCTTACATTGTAAGAAGTTTGAAACTAATCTGGAATGTACATAGAAGCTAGAAGATATTTATTAAATACATAATTTTGCTACTTTGTAATTTGTAATTTTTATATATGTTTCTAGATTTGTTTCAAGGTTAACCAATATAATGAAATAACCAATATAATTAAATACATAATTTTGCTACTTTGTAATTTGTAATTTTTATATATGTTTCTAGATTTGTTTCAAGGTTAACCAATATAATGATGATAATTGTAATGATGAAATTTTGAAATGTTTTGTATAACACACGTAATATATTTACAAAAGATTCTTATAAATATTCATATATTTTTGTAAATAGTTCTAATCCAGGAATTATAATTTAGGAGTTCAAAAAATAATGTATCTGCCAAAATCGGGTTTCAAGAGATTCAAAATTGAAACTTTCTTTTGTTTATGGAATCGTGATGTGAAACCCATAAAACTGATGCTACAAATTTCAGTTTCAAATATGTATCTCAGCGCAAATGATGATTCGTGAAATGTTGACCGCTTTGTTGAGGTTCTCTCGTTTTGCCTTTTACAGCCGTCAGAGAGATGTTGCAATAAATGGATGATTGTAGACTTTTAAGTACGTATATTTAATAAGAATGTATACAGATGAGAGTCTGGGAAATGTGTACTAGATATCTCCTCGTGTTAGACTAGCTTCCTTGTGCTAAGAAACTGACTTTTATAGAAGCGAATGCGCCAAACGTGACTTCTTGGTGTCAGCCAAGAATCCCTTTGTTTAGACAGACTTTATTTATACCCTTACAGAGTCTTTCCACATTCTGTTTTTGCCTCTTAGGACAAGAGAAAGTGCCCTTAGATGAGAGAATGCTAGAACATCTAGAAATTCTCGACAGGGTAAAGTGTTCCTAGAACCTGACCTGAGTGCTCGTCTCGGGGTGTTCTGTTCTGTTCCAGAACAATATGGAATAAGGTGACATTAAAAACAATTATTTTATTTTTAGTAAAAAATAACAAAAGTTTATAAAATGATTTTGAACGCCTTTTTCCCTAATATCGAGTTTCTCCATTACATTATATCATATCGAAAATAATTACATATGCACAATATCTCATTAAATACACATTTAAATAAATATAAAGTAATAAAAACAAATATAAGCTTTTTTTAATATTTATTGAATAGAAAATAAATATGAGAGAAAGATTATATTTATAATTAAAATTGATGACAAATAATGATATATTAATGATGAAACATTAGCAAAATCATTTTCTGTGTATTAGAATTTAATTTTCAATAATTTTTTTGTAATTGTACTGCATTATCTTTATGCAAAAATGACAATAAACTTATAAAACTTCTTGATCGTGATTTTTTTCATAACTTTAGGAGCATTCAATAAAAATTCTGCAGAGAATATTTGCTCCATTTTTATTTTATACAAATGTTCATGGAATTTCATGTAGAGAATACATTATAATTTTATATGATTAAATCCTAAACTTAAAAGTTTTTGATTTTAAAGTTAATAGCCCAATACTTCTCAATGCATTTTTTCAGTTGTAAATTAAATGTATTTCATGACTTAGAAAGTTTTTTGAAGAAAGAGCGTTTCTGGATATATGTCCTTTTTTAAGAATTTCTTTGTATCTAAACGCAATACAACATTGTCAATTTAAATGATAAAAATGCGACATTCGGAAGAAAAACATATCTGAAGAAACAGCCTTTTTCCGAAGAGTTTCTCAAGTGCTATAGACTATATCATATTTTGATGTTTGTTATAAAGATTTCTATTGTCCATTGTTTTCAGTTATTTTTATCGAAAAATACATAAAAATTACTATATTAATTACTTCAGTAGATTGTACCATCAAGTTTTTACTGAGGACTAAAGCAATAAAACCCCTTTATTTTTGGCTGTTAGCCAATTGAATGAAGCTATTAAATGAAAACAGAGAACAGAATAAAAATAAGTTAATGTTGATTATTTCGTTTTTTTAAAATCATGTAATTATACAGGGTGGTCCATTTAAGTGAGGCCACCTAAATATCTTTTCAAATTGTGATGATACAAAAAATATTTTTCGAATAGTATTGCAAAAATTTATAACTGGTAAGAACTTTTTTTCTGAAGGTCATTACTTTCAAGGACTTTTTAAGAATTTTCATTGATGTTCTTTCCCCATACAACTATATTTTTTATTGCATCGTGTAGCTGATAAAAAAGTACGTTCAAGTATGTAAAAAACATGACCTTGAAATGATAAATGGTACTTTTACCAGCTACATGATGCAATAAAAAAAAGAGTTGTATGAGGAGAAGTATCAATGATCTTAAAAAGTTTATGAAAAAAATGACCTTAAAAAAAAAATTTTTATCAGTAGTTTTTCGATACTATTCACAAGCAAGAAATATTTTTTGTATTATCATAATTCGTAAAGATATTTAGGTGCCTCATTTAAATGGACCACCTTGTATTACATATAAAGCATATAAAGCATTTGTATTACAAAAATAATTAAAAAGGAGAACAGATAATGAGGTAAGGAAAAGATAATGTAATTTACTAATTCTTATGTTTAATAAATTTACTAGAGATATTCTCATTGTTAATTTCATATCTGTTTTTTGTTTTTACAAGTAATGTCCCATTACTTTTTATTTACTTAATAGTTATATGTAATGTAGCTATTTTGTTTATTTGAAATTCCTTAATACCTTAATTAAATTTACATTGTATCAATACAAAGTTCTTTGGTTCAGAAGAATTACAAATTTTCAAACGATGATATACAGAATTTCAGTTTATGTTAACACTATAATGTAAGAAAAAATCGTACTTAATTACATATGTTTTAGCGTAATCAGTAAATTGTGGATCTTATATAAATATAATTAAAAAGATAGAATCCTGACAGAAAATTGTTTCATGTACCAAATGTTATAGAAAGTACTTACATTTTGGTATCCTATATTTTTCTAATTCTTTTATTTATATTCTGTGCAAGTTTGTATTTTTAAATTTTTTATAAATACATAAAAACAGTATGATGCTCAAAATTTCAAAATTTTTCATTAATAACAATACAAACAAATCTGAAATTACTAATGAAATTTTTAATGAGATTCTAAATAAACTAATCTGATTTAACAGTAAGCACTTAGAATCAGTAAGAACATGGATAAGAAAATAATAGATGTTTATACATTTTTGGGAAATTTAAGATTCCAAAAATTTTCCAGATACAAATATACGTATGTAAGATATATTAAATATCTAAAGCGGAATACTTATTATAATATTTATTATAATTTCTTGTGTTATTATAATTTCTTCCAAATTTATCATTTCTTTACTTGTGCTTATAAAAGTATAAAATTAAGTAAGATTTTTCGTTTATAAAGTGAAATTTTCTATTTATAAAAACTATAAGATATAAAAATATCCGTATAATACAAGATTTTAATTTTTACTATTTTTTTATTAAGTTAATTATATCAACGATAATAAAACTGTTAATTAAACTAAACAATTTTTTTAGTTAAAATCCCTAGTTATAAAATCAATACATGCAGTCGTAGTATGAACGAATAAGTCGATTATTCCCATCGAATTTACGAGAAACAATTGTTAGAAACAATCATTCGACAAACTACATTTCAACTATCTGCCTACGTTATCTTTATTATTATATTTGGTTGGCGAAACTTTTCGCGAAGGAACATTTCGCGAGTGTCGTTGGCTGATTTATCGGCATGAGAAAAGTTTCTTTCTTCGTTCCTTAATGTCTTTCCCGATATGACATTTTTCTGAAAAACAGGATATTTTCTGCAATGAACACTATCCCACGCAAACAGACTCGATATATTCGTCGATATGTGCGTGCGTGAACTAAAATTGTTTTCTCTTTTCTATCATATGGACATAAATTATCGTTTAAAGATAGAATCTCGACACTTTTCACTTTTATGGAATCTACTATGTATAATTTATATTCTCATTGTTGAACGATATTTTCTGATCAATTCTCATTGTTGAACGATATTTTCTGATCAATTCTTCTATGAATACGAGGTATTCAATTTTAATTTATAAATGCAAATTACTCGTAATACTACTTGTTATAGGTAGTTAGTTCAAATAAAGACTCATTACACAAAAGAATAGTTCAAATAAAAAATAAATGGTTTTAAGGAGATCACAATCTGGTGTAAGTAGACGAATGCATAGAGGTCATATGAAGAGTACATTTTTAAATATAATGATATATTTCCAGATTCACTAGTTGAAGCAACATAACATTTTACATAAAAAAGGTATTAACCTATGTATGTCGAAAAATTATTAGTTTAGTTCGATATTTTAACTTTATTTTTATTAAATGTGTGCATGAAATGTATAAAAGACTCAAGGTTAAAATATCTTCTAAACTAATGATTTTGATGAAGTTACACAAGTAACTTAGTTAATAAAATTTTATAGAAAATAATGTATTGCATTGATTAGTAAAATATACATACATATATCATTCCATTTAAAATTGTGGAGATGACCTTGCTCTCTACGCATTTGTTTACAAAAAACCTACTTACACCAAATTGTGATATCCTTGATACGATTTATTTCTTATTAGACCTATTCTTTTGTGTAATGAGTAATTCACATTTACAAATTAAAACTGCATGTTTCAGTTTTTGTGGTATAACAGAGATGACTCTACAAAAATAAATTAAAAAGAGAAAATAAAATTTTTTCATTTAAGATATCATTTTTGAGAAAACGAATTTGAAAATTTGTGAAGTATACTTGAATTTTGGTTGATCTCAACTTCTTGTCTCATTAACTCAAGTTATCTCGGAACTGTAGAAGCAGAGAAATTCTCGAGTTTATAAATTACATTACAAACAGATATACATACAAACAGATTTCCATATCGTTTCGATATGGAAAAAAAGAAGGGATTAATTCCAGATCGAAGAAGAGTGAGTAATCGAGAAAATTATATTTACTCTGCATGCAAAAATAACTGAAAAATGCAGAATAAAATTTTTCCGTTTAAGGTCCTGTAAAAGAATACAATTTGAATATTTATAGTTGCAAATTGGTTTTGAACACGTATAATTTTCAAATTAAATTTTCTCGGAAATAAAGCGTCTCATGAATAAGTTTTATTTAACATTTTTGACTTATTTTCAAAACTAAAATATTCTTGTGTCAAGTATTTTTTCTTATCGAGTTCAGAATCAGTCAAATAAACAAATGTTATCTTTTTCTTCGATCTGTTTTTGCATGTAGAATTACCACTTAGTCCGTGATTTTCGGTATATTCTGTATAAATGAGAAGAAGATATGTTATATTTAGTAAATTATTAGTAAAATATATATAGGCTGAATCTCGTGACAACGTCTTGATCGTAAGTAATTCACTGCATAAAAAATTATCTGAAACAATAGTTTCTTGGTTTTCAGAAATACACATAATACTGTAATTATTTTATTGTTATTTTGCTTTTTTACAGGATATGAAGGTTATCTTCAGTTTTCTCTAAATGAAATGATATATTTTTTGATCCATTAATCAATATCTCCTACAGAGAACTGTTAACCTAATTAATTAAAGTCGAAAAATTATTATATATGTAGGAAATATTTTAATCATAAATCACATGAAAGATAAGGACAAACAAGATTCATACTTTCTTGTATAAATACACAAAATTTATTCAAATTTATCAAAGATTTTATATCTTTCTTTCAAATAGATATAAGAATAAAAAAAGTGTTCATATACATAAAAAAGTACATATCTTTAAATAGGGGTGTTTAAATGCGAATATACTTAACATTGCGGCAGGACAAAGGAAATATATAGGAAATTAAATGAGTGCCATATGAAAATGTCGATGTGAAGGCTTTGTAAAATCTTCGGCTCAAGCAGCGAATAATAATATTAGGCAGAGGTGGCTGACTACGTCCAAGATTGAAGCAAATGTAGGTGGTGTACGGTCGTTCTTCCACGTCCTCCATCACTTACAACAGCGTCTCCGACCCTCCTTCGCCGACAGTATTATTACTATTTGGGTCGCAGCAATGTGGCGCCAAGCATCCTGACGCTCCCCCAGTTATACTTTTCATCAGCTATGCTTTCATTATTGCGGACAAACGATTCCTCCTTCTGGATTACAAAAATTTTATATCATATAAATTTTATATGCGTCTATCTATACATAATTGATTTCTTTCTAATTAAAGTTCAAATATTGTTTAAATAGGCTTTAAATACGTGTTAATATACAGAATGTTTAATGATATTTAAACGTAACTCTAAATGCTACAAACAATTAGCCCATTTAATTTAATCTCCGAGTCAATTTTTTATTTTGATAATTTTTGATAGAAGCTGAGTTGATATGTTTCTCTTAATCGAATATTTGATTGATGAATTATTAATTACTACTACTTTAATAATAATAAATGTTTATTGTATTTTATTTCTTCTTTATTTATTTAACAACAATGAATTTGAATAATTATATAATTAATGATTAATAATATATCATTAATTGAACATTTCCATAATGTAAGAAACTATCACGGAATTTCATGAAAAAATTGTTATATCTAAGAAGCATAGAATTCTGCTTTTATTAACAGAACATACTAGAAGGATTCATAGGGGTATTTTCAACCAGTGATGTCAAGAATTGATAAGAATATTCTTAGAATATGAAATCATTTTACAGATAAAATCAAATAATGTTTTTCCCTTTTTTACTTACAATTAGTAGTACAATTAGTAGTATTTATTTAATAATTAATAATAATCTAACGATATATGACAATTTTATGATACAGATTTCATCTTAAAACTTTAGTTGTTAATTATAACTTATCTTCTGCCATTAAAATATAAATACGTAGTAAATATTGTATGTAGAAGACAATTGTATGCATACTCTTTTATGGTAGTGATTATTTGAATTTAAGTTGAATTTATTTTGGATATATAATAAATTAATAAATATAGTGTATATTATAATAATAATATAATATATAACATAATAAAATTAAATTAAATTAAATTTTGACTATATAATAGTGCATTTAATTTAGCACACTATTTAGTAAGTAATTCGTATCCTAGTATGATATTTAATTTATATATCAGTATATCAAAATAGATTATTTTGAAATTCTTTCTATCTTATTAATAATAATAATTAAGTAACAAACTAAAAACGGTTATATATATAATACTTATGTATATATGTATTATAATATTTATATAAATAAAATAATAAAATATAATTACATACTTTTATAATACATATAATTAATTATTTATCAGTTTTAACTTATCTTTATAAATTATTATTAATTTATTAATATTAATTAATAATCACAATTAGTATCTTGTGAAGGATTTCAAAGCAATATATGAATAATCATACATATAAATTGGTATTAGACTGAAATTTATTAAATGTACTATTTATGGCAAAATACATTCTATTCCTCTTTTCAATTAAAATACATCTTTTCAATTTTTTTGACAGAATTGAACATAAAAATTTTTTGTACATTGTATAATATATGCAATATATAATATATACAATGTATAATATATAAATATACATATATACCTATACGTCTGATAATTTATTTTCTTTAATAAATTTGTAATATTTTTAATTGTTTATCATAATTAATATTTTTATGAATGCCTTTTTTAAGATTATTTAACTATTGATTCGTGATAAGGAATCACGTCCATTGTTTCAAATACGTTGATTGTCTACGAAAACGATATTCAACACGCGTTGAACGTATGCCAAGGCCATTATCTGCATTACAGAACATTTCTCAGTTTCGAGGGTAACTTGTTACTATGGTAACGGGTATTATAATACTGATACGACTTTGAGCTCAAATTTATTAGTTTGTCATAATGCTTTTTAATATATTACCAAGAATGGGGTTCATATGTATACATATATACATACATATATACATATGCATAAACTTTTTTAATTTATCCCTATAAATTTGAATAAATTGGGGCTGATTTTAATATAATCTAGTTTGATATATTAAAATGTACTTTCGAGATACTTAAATTAAATTCCTATTTTTATTTATATATAAGATGATCCAGCTATAAGCTTCAAAAGTCTTTTTTTTTAGAATATGAATAGATTTACTATCTGAATCGTATATGAATAATAGTTAATCAGATAATAAATTTATTTTAGATAAAAAGTTAATAGCTTCAACAAGAATATTTCATGTTATTAGTTTTCTTGTATAAAAAAAGTTTTTTTATAAAAAATAAATTAAAATAAGCTTTAGTTGATTTTTGTACAGTATTTTTTCGCGAAGTTATAACAGTTTAAACATTGATCATTTATGGGTGTACGATTTCGAAGTAACTCACTGTACATATGTATCATACACTTATGGGATGATTTCATATATTGATATTATAGGTGATACTATATGTACATATTACTATGACTAACATTTAGATATAGTAAATGTAAATAAAAATAATTTTATCGTAAAATAAAATTTTTCCGGAATTCAGTTTTAATTAATAAGTTGATGATATTAAAATGATTTTTGAATGTAGAGGCAAATCTTGCAAAAATTTTTATAAATTCGATATTTAATTAGTAAATTGATGGAAAGAGATATTGAACTGCTTCCAGAGTACTAAAGGGTAGATCTGATACATAAGACAAATATTTCATGAATTTCTTATTTTGTTTTCCTTGAAACTTACTTATTTAATTATTATTTCATATTTATATAAAAACAAACAAAAGCACTATGAATCACATTGGTTATTTATGTATCACTTGTAGATTACTTGTATATATATATGAGATAAAATCATTCGGATAAGAATTTGGATAGAAGCTAATTAGCTTTCTTTATATTCTCTTGTTTGAATAATAAAAGATAGTACATAAGCATAACAGAAGTTGATCAATTGTGATTTTGTACATCTGAGGATTAATATTAATTGATTTGTATAAACGATATTCGGATAAATGAAGTTCTACTGTAATGTAATAATAATATAACATGATAACTAATGTAATATAATAATTTTGCAAGGCATTTTTTCTACATATTAGTGTTTCTTTGTTCAAGATTTATACAGATATTACGAAACATCAACTATTTATTAAAAATCAATGTGAAACATGAAAATGCCTGATATATATATTTGTATATACATACATTTGTATATTAAAAAATATTTTGTAAAAATTATAATTCGCTAATAATATTTCAAAATATATTTCTCAACTGAATTGAAAAATTATATAATTAAAAAATATCATGTTGCTTGCAAATTTTAAAGAATATTTTCAAATAAGGAGTTATTTTTATCCTTTGATATGTTCCAACGACTATGATTAATATTTTTCTCCTGTTTACTTTTTTTTTTTAGCGAAAAATTCTTTTGCTTTAAGAATTAACATCGTTGGTTGAAAGTTAATGTTCGTAACAGATTAAAAAATTGTGAGTCAATAAAATATCAATAAATAATTATTAAAATTTTTTACAATTGATAAAAAATATCTCTTTACAGTTTTATAATTTGAAATACTTTTGAAACATCTTAAAGAATGTGTTAATTTCACATTTTTGCAATTCGAAATGTTTTCAAAGTATCTTACAGAACATCATAATCTCACATTTCTATAATTTGGAATATTTTGTAAAATGTGATAATTTCGTATTGTTAAAATTTGGAATTATTTTCAAAGTTACAAAATGTGATAATTATATTTTATCATTTGGTATATTTTTAAAATATCTTAACCATCTGAATATTTACTAAAATTAATAAAAATTTAAAAGTTTAGTATCGAATGAGATGTAACAAATTAATAACATATTCATCTTTGTAATATATTTATTACATACATTATAATATCCTCTTTGAAGTAATTTAATTATTTTAGGCATTTCAGATTATCTATACGATACTCTTATACAGAATAAATACTCAACAAATTTAGAAACCTCATAATCTTAAATTTTCACAATTTTGGATATTTTCAAAGTATCTTGCAAAATGTGATGAGAAAAATAGAAAAACTGAGCTAGACGGCGTCGTTCGTGTCCTGGATAGGCGCCGCGATGCCGGACGTCTCTCTCGTTTTCATCTTTCTCCTTCTTTATCTTGTTTTCTTTACAATACCGTTACTGATTTTACGGAAGAACGGAGTCTATGGCGTATCTGACTGCAAAAACCGACCAAAATGACTGAATCACGATTAATGATGTTGCCTAGTGAAAATTGAAATACAATTTTATAAACTGCAACTTCTCATCTTATAAGGAAAGAAAACAAAGTGATCTTGGAAATTTGCAAGCTGAATGCATTTGAACGAAAGACGTCACAGGAAGCATAAATCTAAGGTGAATTTTCGTTGAATTATAGAACTCTAAAACATGCATAATGTATAATCCATAAATGTACAAATACGAATGTACAAATAGTTTTGTTATAATGAAAATAAATATGAGTAAAAGAAAACAATTCAAGCAACAAATTGAAATTATTGGCGAAGTTCGATCATTGTCATTGATATCAATGAAGCCTCTAATATCCAAACTAATAGGGAGACAAATACAATGAAGTTTTATTAATAGAATTTTAAGATTATAAAACAATTTTTTTGATATTAAATTTCAAGTTAAACACAACTGATATTGACTTTTCGTAAATTTAAACTAAGTAAATAATAATAATAATGAAATAAATTTTATGGTTTTAAATGGTGATACAAATGATCACATTTTGTTTATATATTATTGTATATATGTAATTATTAATGTATATATGTATTGATCTAATAAGAATTAGCACTTGGATATCTTTGTTCTTTTTGGAAATATAAAATAATTTTGTCAACAAAAACCATTTAATATCAAAAGGGCTATAATGTAGTAGTAATGATTTTTTTGTAGTTGGTAAACTTTTGGAGATTTTAAGATCATCTCCAATTTTTTAAATAGAAACATATATTTTTAAGTCCATTAATGGATATAGATTGACATTCTCTATAAAAAAAAGTATTCAAAGTATTTAATTCAGGAAATATTTTAACTTTAATTACGCAAAATTTATTATATACAAGACACGGGAAAATAGGAATTATCCTTGGTTTTCATGCAACAAGTTCTATAAACTTAAAATATCTCCTAAACTAATAATTTTCCGACATACATAGGTTAATACTTTTTTATAGAGAATGTCGAGAGTTATTAATTATTATATAAAAACGATTTTAAATTTAAGTTCATAATATAATAAATAAAATGGGTAATGATTTTGAAGCGCTTAAACTTGCAGAAATAAAATTAAATTAAATTAACTTAAATGGATATTATTTGAACCACTATGTATATGATAGACTATGAAGTATTCAGAATTGTTTTAAATATATACATATGGCAAAAAATTCGAATCGTTTCAGGTATGATTTGATATCTTGAAACTTTCGAAAGTTTTGATCGTGTGTCTTGAAAGTCTTAACAAATGACAAGTATTCATATTTTATAAACATTTTTAATGCTTCAAACATAATATCATTGACATAACATATTAAAGAAAGTTTAACATTTCTATACATTTTAAACTACATATTAAATATAATTAATTGTAAAATGGGGGAAAACACTTGTAAAATACTAAATATTCATTATTTACCAAAAGCCTTAAAACTTTCAAGAATTAAAACTTACAATTCAATACTAATTTTGACTTTTAAAATCCAAGACTAATGTTGACTTTAAAAGTAATTAATTCAAGTTCAACAATTTTAAAGTGTCGAATTATGTTCAAAGTAATTCAAATTTTAATTTAAATTTATCGAGAGACTTCGAAACTATGTATATATTTTGAATATTTTTTGTTTTGTTGTTCTTTGACTATACTTATTATATAAATTAGGTAAATTGTAAGATAAGTAAATAGATAAATAGATAAATGTAGGTATTTAATATAAATGAAAATATCATATAAATTTTAATAGTAAATAAACTACTGGCTGATCAAATTAAAAAATATTTAAAATAAAATAATAGTATTAAATATTAGGTTGTACCATAAGTTTCTTCCGCGCCACGCTATGAGTGACTCTAAGTGGCTGTGTTAATTAAACATGCAGGCTTATTTCTTAGCCGTTTATGGCATCGGTTTCAGTCGTCCCACAGCTCTTTCAAAGTACGTTTCGTTGGTGACAAAGTCTCTTTTAAAATTTTTTCTGCACGTTTCAATATAGAGAGCCAAAAGATGCATTTGCGGCATTTTATGCTTCATTGCTTTAAAAAAGGCAATAGTGCAAAGGACACTGCAAACGAGATTTTCACCGTTTACGGGAGTGGTACTACCACTATTAGGACCGTCCGCAATTGGTTTAAGAAATTTAGAGCTGGCAATTTCGAGTTGAAAGATGAAGACCGCAGCGGCCACCCAGCAACGACTGATACGGACATTATCAAGACTGTGCTCACTGAAAATCCACGATATAGTGTGCGTGAGATAGTGGATGCCACTAATATTCCCAAGACAACGGTACATAAGCATTTAATCAAGATAGGATATGCGAATCGATATGAAGTTTGGGTTCCACACCTATTAACGGAGACCGGCCTTATGAACCGCGTCTCTACGTGCGATTTGCTTCTCCAGCGACATGAAAGGGATCCTTTCTTAAAGAGGCTTGTCACTGGAGACGAGACTTGGATTTTATACCAAAATGTGCATCGAAAACGCACTTGGTCCAAGGAAAATAGACCTTCAACTGTTGCGAAGCCTGGAGTTCATCCGAAGAAGGTTCTTCTGTGTATTTGATGGGACTGGAAAGGTGCAGTGTACTACGAGCTCCTTCCTCAAGATGATACGATCAATGCTGACAAATATTGCAATCAACTGGATCAATTGAAAGCAGCCATAGCAGAAAAATGGCCAGAATTGGCGAACCGACGAGGCGTCGTTTTCCATTACGACAACGCAAGACCGCATGTTGCGTTAGCCGTAAGGCAAAAATTATTACAGTTTGATTGGGACGTTCTACTTCATCCTCCATACTCCCCAGACCTTGCTCCATCCGATTACTACTTGTTCCTCTCCTTAAAAAATTCTCTCCGTGGTAAATCTTTCAAATCCATAAGCGAAATAAAAACGCACGTAGATGAATATTTTACAAGTAAACTTAAACAATTTTGGAAAGAGGGCATAATGAGGCTTCCTGAGAGATGGAAGAAGGTTATAGAACAGAACGGTTCATATATAACATAATAAATCCATCTTAAACAAAAAATATCGTGTATTCATTTCACATCAAAAAAAGGGAAGAAGCTTATGGTACAACCTAATATGTAAGAGGAACATTCGTTTTGTCGCACAATGTTTAGAATGGCTAAATTAATTAAGCAAAATTAATTTTATATAAAAATAAAAAGTAAGGAAGCATTAACAAATTATACAAATATGTTTTCAATTTTTGCTTTAAAGTCTTTTTCTATGTGGATTAATAATAAAAAAAGTATCCGATTGATGACAATGATTCAATATTTTTTATCATATATTTTAACATATCTGTATTAATCATTGCAAATAATAAATTAATAATAATCAAACATTTCTCATTGTAATTTCATTTTTTTATTTTAAATTAGAAGTAATTTTATTTAGCTAATACTTGCACTGTAACGCGTATAGCATAAAGCACATAAAGATTTTTATTACCAAATTTACATGTACACAAATAAATGGGGGATTACTCTTGAAACAGTATTATATTGTTATTATTATATCGTATTACTAACATTATATCATTTATAATGTGAAAATAAATTTTTCATGGTATTTGTTACTATAAAATTTTATTTAATATTTATAAAATGTGTTCAGCCATAGATTTCATAAATTCAACGTTGAAGCATGAATTGGAAACGGTGGATGAAGATTATCACGCAGCTCAGCAGACAATGTTCAATTGCTTACGCATCCGTGCTACTTCCTGCATATCTAACATGTTCAGATTGTAGCGGCCTAGGATTCCTCAACTACGAGTTTCAAACACTGACTAGCACAAGCCGCAAGTGGCTGCGCGCCTAGCGTCGAGGTCCTGCCGATCTCCGACGTTAAGCAAAGTAGTGTCCGAAACCCTGTTAGGATGAGAGGGGTGTGTGTGTGTGTGTGTGTGTGTGTGTGTGTGTGTGTGTGTGTGTGTGTGTGTGTGTGTGATATCTAGGGCCAGCCTTAGCGGGTAGTTACAACAAAAGCAGCGTCTGGGGTAAGAAGTCGCTGCCATCAGCCCCATTAATGAGTCTAGGCAGTGACTCTGAGACGAAACGCTTTCTCTCTCTATCTTTCACCCTAATTCCATTCGTTCTTCCATCTTACGTTTCCTTCAAGATCAATACGAGATCAGCACTGTAATGTAATTACTAACATATGTAGTTGGTACATTTATAGAAACTTTTTTTTCAAAGATATTATACAGAAGATATTGTTCTGGAGCAGAACAACCCACCTCGAGATGGACACTTAGGCTAGGTTCCTGGAAATGCTCTACCCTGCCGAGAAGTTCCAGATGCCATGGCATTCTCCTATCTAAGGGGCCTCTATTTTACCCTGAGAGGCAGAATCAGCACCTGGAACGTTTCTTTAAGGATAAGATCAGTAAACAAAAGGCTGGCACCAAGAAGTCACGTAGGCACATTCGCTCCTATAAAAGGTCAGTTTCCTAGCACGAGGAACATTTTATCATAAACCATCAGTCAGTTAGTTCGAGTTTAAACGTGGAGACACCTCGTACCCATCTCCCAAATTCACCTCACAATTGTATACAGTCTAGTCAAATATACGTCTTAAGAAATCTACAAGCTCCATTTTTAATATCTCTCCGATGGCTATAAAAGGTCAAACGAGAGAACCTCAGCAAAGCGGGCAGCATTTCTTAAAGATCACTATCGCGCTGAGACATTTTGGTCTTTCCAGCACGGATCCAAGCGCAGACAAAGCTTGATCCAGATCAACGTCAATCGAAGTGCCGATACAGCAGCAGCGGAATTAGTCCCCTTGTGTCGTGCTTTAACAACGCGACCACCACCACACTCAAAGTATCGTCATCGAAGTGCTGATCCAGCAACAGTGGAACCAGCTCATTCGGTGTCGGACTTCAACATCGTGGCCACCACATCATTCAAGTCAACAGCAATCGGTAACGTACAACTCACTTGCTAGGTTAACGTCGCCTGATTCCTTATATCCCTAACAATCCCACGAACAATCATAGCTCCCTCACTTGAGGATAAAATCAGAAATTTAAAACGAAAACGCCAAAGTTTTAAATTAGAGTTACAAACTTTTGAAAAGATGTTAGAAACGTACGACTCGGACACTCAATCACCCGACCATCTTCAAGGGAGTCTCGAGGAGTTAGAGTACGCCACGTTCCTAAAGATACAACCAGAATTGGATACCGCAGACGAGGACGGGGAGTATTTACGCGAACGCATAAAGTTAGATTATATGCGGTGCCGCGCCCTGGCACGTTCTCTGTTAAAATCGACGCGCATCATAGCTGCCACCGAGGCAACCGCGAGTCCTAATCAAGGTAGAACAGATCACTCGTCGCAGTTCACGATCCACGCCGAAAACACGAGGCATGACAACATTAGCTTGCCAAGCATACCATTACCGCGATTCAGTGGGCGCTACGAGGATTGACCAGGATTCGCGAATCAATTTAGGACAACAATTCATGACAATCCACGTTTGAGCAATTGCCAAAAGCTGACCTACCTACGCTTATGTTTATAAGGGGAACCCGCGAAAAGTATCGAATCATTCCCGAACTCCTCGGCAAATTATCTTTGTGCGTGGGAATTAATAAACCGCTTATATAACAAACCAGCTATCATTGCCGCGAACCATATTCGTTCGTTATTCAATATGCCCGCCGTACCTAGAGGCAATCTAGAGTATTTCCAAAAACCTAGCCTGAGTGTCCGTCTCGAGATTGGTTGTTCTGCTCCAGAACAGATATTATATAAGAAGTTATAACACTTACAGAAAATTTTCTTGGATTTATATGTTATACAGAAGATATTATACAGAGTATATCATTTAATTTCAGCATTTTCATTATTTTTTAAAATATTAAAAAATTATTTTAACGAAAATTATTCAGTGTAAAGAGGACTACAACAAGGCAGTAATTAATTTGTCATAGATGAAGAAATTTCAGAGATTTTAAGATCATCTTCACATTTTTAAACAGAATTACATATTTCTTGATTTATTAATCGATGTAGCTCAACGTTCTCTGTAGAAAAGTATTACTCATGTATGTATTGTTGAAAAATTATTAATTTAGGAAATATTTTAACTTTAATTTTATAAGACGAGAAAAGGTAGAAAAAGGAACTAGTAATTTTTCGATATTTTTTTTTAAAGAATGTTATGATAATATAATATTCAAACTTTAAGACATTCGCAAAAAATGATATACATAAGCAAGGCTCTACTTATTATATACATTTCAAATAGTAAATAGTAAACTGGAAAAAATAAGACGTAATACTATACAAAGAACGTTTCAATTCATATGTCTTTATATACTATGATTTACTGCTACATTAAAATGATATAAGCGTTTATAAAAAGATAAAAAGTATTTTTAAGTACCGTCGGAATATAAAATGTTAAAACGTCCTTCATGTAAAGAATTTTCTTTTATGTAAATTTTCATTTTTCAATGATGACATGTTTTTTTATGTTAATCCTTAAACTTGCAAACTTACAGCATTCTATATTATTAATTCTAAATCTAAGAGTTGAACTAGTTTGTGCATATAAGTATTAACGAAGCTTGGTATAAAACCTATAAATATATTCATACGAATTTTCTATAGTAAATATTTAAATATTTTCATGAATGACTGTAATATAGTTCATAAAAAATATTAGAATTCAGTATTAAAACAGAAAAATAACAGAAAAAAGAAAAAGAAGAAGAAGAAGAAGAAAACATTAGGTATGCATAAAAGTGAATAATTAATAAAATTGACAATAAATTTTATATTTTATATTGAAATAAATTATCTATTTATCGAAAGTTTATGAAGTTTTCATCATATAAAAATAAATTTTATTAATTCTTCATTATCTATTACGTGAAAAACAACATTATAATACGTTATCAATATAAAATCATCTTATTGTCACTATACTAGCAGTATATAACCAATATGTGATTGTTTGATCGTGGAAACATTTATGCCAAGAATGTCACCGAATTTAGATGATAAGGATGCTATGCTGTTGCGTATAAATGGATGTATTTATATTCAAACTACCTATAATAATTTTAATATCTCAGTATTGGTCTGATGCCACTCATGTGCTGTGCTATTAAGTGGGTAACAGCCTTAATAATCTGCGCGATCGGAGGTCACAACTAGAGAAGAATTTTGCGACTTTACCAAAAATCGTTTAACGCCGTATGTCCGTTCTGATATCGTTCGTCTTTTCCAAACAAAGGCGAATTAACTCTTTGGAGACAAATTTTTAATACTCGTGTTATTCATTACTTTTATAAGCAATAAATAATTTTCTGCAATAAATAATAAACATTCCAAACTAATTTTAAAAATTGAATCAATCAAACGTAAAATTATGCATATATTAAAGGACTAGGTGGTACGTATTCATATCGTTTTACATTTGAAAATAAAGTTTCAGTCTTTTAGAAATCGGTATTGGTACACATATGTATTTACTAGGAATCTCTAAAGAGTTAAGAACATACAAAGGTATTCATGACATTACGAAAACATGCTAATAAGAATTAATCAATATACGTTTTCAGAATCTATACAGGAGAGTAATTTTGAAATTGATCAGTAATTAAAAATAATAATTACAACTCTTGGCCATTAATTAGAATTATTTGGGAATTTCAATGAAATTCAATTTAATTATACGGCAGTAATGATTTTCTTGCAAATGGAGGGATTTCGAAGATTTCAAGGTAACTTCCACTTTTTCAAATAGATTGGTACATTTTTTGAATCATTAATTGATGGACAGGATAGTGATCAAACACCGAATTCATGCTAGAATGTCAATTATATTTGATAATAATATCATTATTCTATAATAATGATAAATTGTAAACTTGCATTTTAATTTTATTAAATTTTATTTTAGTTAATAAATAATTAATTTTATTTTATTTAAATTAATAAATAATTAACTTAATTTTATTTAAGTAATAAATAAATATCTTTTGTTGAGAAAAGAAGTGTAAAAGAAAGTCTCAGTAGTTGTTACTATCTATTTACGTCTTTCTGCATTCTAAATGTTATTGAAACATCATTTTCCTATACTATTTCGAAGAAAAATATTGAAACTGAACACTAAAAAGAGGTTAAAATATCCATGATGAAATTTATGAAATTATTATAGAGTGGTCTGCTGAACCATGTATCTACTTTGTAAATACAATTATACCGTAATTCGCAAGTAAAAAAAGTGAAGATTGAGAATAACAAAATTGCAATGTAAGAAAATCACGTTTAGAAGTTTTAGATGTACTAATATCTACACGTACTTGACAAATTCTTGACTGGATATAAGTAATAATTTTGATTAGATATAAATAAAAATATATATATAATCGTTACTATTATTTTATGTTAATTCATATATTTTAAAGATAATTAAAAAAATGGAATCTAGATAAAGATTTCTTTCACGTATCATAATAGCTATTGAATATAATTCTTTTTTGTACTTTTAAAAAGCAAATATTCATTAAATAATACGTAAAAAATTTTAAAAATTGACAAACTAAAATAATCTCAATTTATGGTTATTTATGTTAAAATTTTAGCATTCCATATTGTTTGTTGAAATAAGATTGCATTTGAATAATGGCTTGGAAATAAATAACTTTTAAAAAATGTATTTATGTATCTTATGTTATAGAAATATAATCCACTATTCCCATCGTGGATATTACAAACTTTAATTAGACTAATATGTAGACAATTTAATGTTCTTTGATGTAATTAACACTATCCTTCTACCTCTGTATTGTCGTTACAATTTATACGATTTTCTTTCGCAATGTATTATTTTGATGTGAAATACGCGGAAATATACTTAAATTTCTTGCCAAACAAAATTCTGAATATATTTTCCACTGAATTGTGGATTGTATACAAAATTTTCTTTCAATAAAATAACAATTAATGGTTCGCATAAGTGGTTAATTGAACACATACATGACTAAATGAAGTTTATGATTCGGTATGAGATATATTTTTTAATTGTATTGTAACAGATGTGTATATATGACTATAAATAAATTATGAATTTTTATGTATTTATGAAAAAATAAAAAATACAAAAATATATATATAGACTGCATGCAGTATGCGAAACTATAATATAAAATTGTAATATAAAATATATAAAACTATAATATAAAATGTAAAACATAGTAAATATTTAATATAACATTTAGGTAGGTAAAATAAACGTTTATTTCTGTTATATTTTTTTATTTATTTTTATAAAAATATGAATTCGTATAAACATTCGTGGTCTTTAATATAAGAAACAAAAATTTGAGAAAAATATAAATATTTCCGGCGCAGTAAAACGATAGTTCTTTATATTATATTAAGTATTTTTTGAGAAAAAATATTTGTTTGTAACTACTTTTACTATATTTATTTAATTTACTTAATTTAATAATAATAATTTACTTAAAAATTAGTTTGCATGTATATATTTAATATATACATTATATAATATATTTAATGTACATTATATATATATTATATTTATTTATATTTATTTATATTTATTTATATATATATTGGGTTGTCCGGAAAGTTCGTGCCGATTTTTGGTAGGTGGCGCATAGAGTTTAATAAATGTATACTAAAATTTAAATCTTCTGCGTTTCAATTTTCCTTTAAAAGCCGATTTTTTTTATTAAATTATATACGATTTATTAATTTATATAATTTAATAAAATATAATTATATATTATATTTTATTAAATTATATACCACCTACCAAAAATCGGCACGAACTTTCCGGACAACCCAATATTATATGTGTGTGTGTGTGTGTGTGTGTGTGTGTGTGTGTGTGTGTGTGTGTGTGTGTGTGTGTGTCAATTTTTATTTTTGTGAAATATATTTCAACAAAAATACAATAAAAGCATATTTTTCATTATCCGTATACTAGTTATTGTGTTTAGTTATTTAAAATCTTTCAGTAGTTATAATTATTATTTTAATCATTCTAAAATATTTATAATCTACAATGATCAGCATGGCAATTATTAAAAACATGCTAATTATTAAAAATTCTTATAAATTATAGCGAAAAACAGTATTTCATAACTTTTTAATTCATTGTTAATAAAATATTTTCACACGAATCAAGGTAACGTTGGATTTTTTAAATGAAATCAATATTATTTATACAAAAGTTGAGAAAATAATTAATTCTTTACAGCAAAATATGTTGAGCTTCATTTGTTTCAAATTTAATAATGATGATTTATTCACTTTGTAGACATTACGATTTCAATTTATTGATATCAAGTATGTATTGTTATAACTATGATCATAGAAGATATAAAAAACTGAACTGTTGAAGTGTCAAAACATTTATTACAATAATAATTGAATTTAACACTAAGTAGGTAATTTTTTACAAATATAAAAGCTCATTGATTTTTATAATCTCGATATATGATGTTAAGGTTAGCATTTTAGCTAATTTCAATTATGCAATTACTGGTTAATACTGGTAGTTCAACTTTAATTTCTAAGATATATACAGAGTATTTTGGTACCATGTGTATTAGTGAAACTTTCTGACTATATGGATTATTTTAGGTGTTAAATTCTGATATTTGGAATGTTTGAGATTTAGATTATCTATTAATAAAAAAGAAAAAACATTAGAAGTAATGTGGAATTTTATAATAAAAATATATAATCTTTATAATAAGAACACATTATAGGTGACTATGGCTTTGTTAGGTAAATAGTAGAATTTTTGTTTCCTTGATAATATGACTATACAGCCTTATAATTGCATACCTACATGTTATGAGCGAAATTTTATTATAAATATAAAAATAAAATATAAAAATATAATAATATACGTATATAAATAACAATATAAAGTTAAAAGATAATAAATTTTTATTATTACATAAATTTTAATTATTTTTTTATTTATTACCTAATCAAAGCTTAACATAAAATCAAATCAAATTGTTTGCGAAGCCAAAACTAGATTAGATTAGATATAGGTATATGAAATTATTCAAGATATTGACTTTGATAACATACTTGAAAATCGTAAGGTGTGTTTCTTTACAAATAATTACTTTACAAATAATTCTTTACAAATGAATGTACCATCAATTGATATATTTTTTGAAAAATAAATTTTACTATACAAGGAATTGCAAATAAATAGGTGCACTGGCGCAATAAAAATTCCGGAAAAAAAAGTAAATCAGGAAATGAGTGTTTCCAAAAGATAAATCTTACATTTATTTTTCAATAAGCTGTTAAATTGTGTAAATGTTGATTCGAACATTATAACATAATTTTAGTTATTTTGCGCTATATTTGAAGTAAAGAATAATTTAAAATATATTTTACTTAAATATGATTCCTAGATAATGTAAATATTTTATTTATTTCGATATTTGTCTTATATAGTTTTTTAAATATTGAACTGTAAAGAGGAAATTTTATTTTTGACCGTGCAAAAATATTTAGATATTTGATTTATATTGCTATACTATTTATTATACAAGTTATATTTCTTTTTATTTTCAATTATTTCTCTCCCTTTTTCCCATATTAAAATTATTAATGTTATCTGTATCTTAATTTAAAAATCCTGCCTGTATAACAAATTATATACACTAACATATAAGGTTTTATGAGTTACAGGATAGAAAAAGCTGCAGCAGAATGGCTCGAAAGAAACATTTCATAAATGAAAATAATCACCTTAAATTTTGAATCACCTTCTGATTCATGTGAAATTGATAACGCTGATCTATGTCGAACGATCTAGAAGAGAGATTTACAGGAAGGGAAAGGAAAGCTAAATCTCCAGCGACTTGCGCTATTATGCGATCTGTGGAGAAAAATAGCGAGGCGCGGTGAAAAGAGGAGAGGAGCGCAGTGAGTGGCGTGGTGAGTGGCGAACCTCGCAATCTCATACTCGTGATCAGGCTGTCGACTCAACAACTCTCCCTTGTGCCAGTGCTTCACCCTCCGTCACGAATCGCAGTTTGCATTCTGCTTCCCGAAAGTAAACTTCTTCAGCAGAAAGCTCGCCACTCACCAACTATTTCCGCGATGTATCGAAGGATCTTAGTGCTAATTGCTATCCTCGCGTTCGTGTTGGCGGTATGTGCAGGTGATTATTTTAACAATTTATTTTTTTTATGAAACGATGCGAAAAAGATTTAATAATATGATTTTTCTTTGGAATAGAATAGTGAAACGTTAGTGAACATGTAAATGAAAGATTGTTGATTATACATATACGCGGATTATATAAATTATTTTAATGTGCTCTGTAAATTGTATATTTATATATTATGTATTTTAGATTAATTTCATATTCTGATTACTTTTATATATTTAATACTGTTCTTTATATTTTTTAGTAATATTTAAATGGTACTTTATAATATATAACTTAAATATAACTTAAAAGACAAGGTAAACAAAATGACGTGTGTGTGTGTGTGTGTGTGTTTTATAAAAACCGAATTGATCTGATAAAAACAGAATTGATATTTATGAAAATTTGAATATTACATTAGAAATTTTTTGTTGATCTTTTTAAATTTCTTTAAATAATAATTTAATAATTATAATTCCTATATATTAATTTGTAAAACTTAGTTATTTTTTATTTAATAAATATTTGCTGATATTGAGAGATAGATACTAGATCTTCTTCGATTTATAATATATATAATCATTTTATTGAAAAAAAACTGTTATTTTTAAATAACTTCTTAAAAGTTAAGTAACTAAAAGTTTCGCAACATCACATCATATGATACTTATTATTAGTAATATATTTATATTACATATAAGTATATTAGAAATTGCAGTTCATAATTATTAGTTATAATATTTTAGAAAAATCAAAGTTTTTGTTGTCAGACATTCAAATTAGCATTAAAAAACACGTGAATGCAGAAAAAAAACTTGTTAAAAGCTAGCCTATTCATACCATTTAACTTTAGTAGATAATACCTGTAGTATTTCCACAGTAATATAATAATTCCACAGTAATATAAAAATTTGGCAAAATGTTTCCGATAAAATTATATAATTTTATGAGATCATATAAAAATATAATTTTACGTTATTGCAAAAGATTAAAAAGAGGTTAAAATATTAAAATAAGATTAATGGGATCTGTTTTTAAAAAACATTTTCTAAATATCTTTTAAAAATTATAATTATTTGTTTATTACTAAATAATAGCTCTTTCGAAAATAAATAAATAAATGATCTATAACATTATATGGGTACTTTACTAATTCAGCTTATGATAATATAATTTCAGTTTATAAAATGGATAAAATAGCTATCATTTACAAATAAAATACAACATTCTATTCAAAAAAAGAAATTAATTTCATTATCTCATTAACATTTTCAAAAAATGAACGAAAATTATATAAGGAAACTAAAATTAAGATTAAAATTAAGTATCAGCAATAGCGATAAAGCTAAAATTAATAATTATACAATTTTATTTTAAATAAATATTATTGTCATTTAATTAAATCATCAATGTCCTTGACGATGTTAACGGATAGAATAAAATTATTTTCATTGTACTATAATAATTCACATAAAACTATGCAAATTTTGTAAGAAACATTTTCTTAAATTTTGAATTACAATGAAATAATAAATGTATTTCTACTTACGAAATAGGTATGAAAAAAGAATTTAATTATTCGATATTGATACATCCAAGTATTTATAACAAATTATTAAACCTTTTAATCACTTTTTATTGCACAGAAATTCTATTATTCAAAATAATAATTAATTAATTATTATTGTAAAATAATAATTAATATATTAATAATTCATGTTATCGTGTATATAGTAATTATGTTTACATTTTATCTTTAATTATTTGTTAGAACTACTAATTATTTTAGCAACAGATAATTATATGGATAGAAAATTATTATTCTTGCATTGCGAGTATTGAAGTCGACTCCAAATAATTTGAGATCAGAAAGTAAATTAAGTACGGTTTGTCGAACTTTAAATTATACAGAGTGTTTCAACTGAAAAATGATCACTATCTCTTTTGTTTTTAATGTCATGGAAAATGTTTTGAATGTAAACAGTTTTAAGATGAATATCATGAAAAAAAAAAGTTTTGTGTTAGTTCAGTCACTTTTTTCTAAATATTTTTCAAGCTTATCGATATCGACGTAGGGAGTGTGTATTTTTTTCCTTTACATCTTGTAGCAGACGAAAATATTATTCGGTGAACATACTGACCAAATTATGGATCTAGCATTTTTCAACAAGTTTTCCGTGAATAATAAGTTGAGCAACCGTGTTGATATCACAATTCGTACACATCTAATGATTTTTGTCTTACAATTTCATTGCATCTTTGGTAACCAAAATCATTTGAAAATTATAATTTAGGCATATTCAAAAGATAATTTTTCACCTGCCAGGATGTACAAAAAAATACATGTTTTTTTATGAAAAGTGTTGATGATCTTGAAAAAGAAAAAAAAATAGAAAGATCCATTTCGTTTTCCATGATTAAACTGCTTTTTATGTATTTATGTAAAATTTAAAAATTCAATAATGCACAGAATGCAAATATTCAAAATATATAAAATATTTTGAAATTAAAATAAATCTCTATTTAAGCTCAGTTTCTATAATTGAATGCAGAAAAATGTGAATCTGCATAAAAATCTACAGTCTATCTATTGTATTAAAAATATTGTCCATAATATTAAAAATAAAAAATAAAAGCTAGGTTACCTCCTTCAGCTAGGACACCCCGTAGAACAATTCGCTCACTCCGTAGGGGTGAGTAATGTAATGTCGCGACTCTTGGCGCCATGATAGTGCGACCCAAATAATAACTACACAGAACACGCGCGTATTTGAAAACGAGACATTGGAAGTGTACGCTCGATTATAAACATTCTCACGGTACGCATTCTTCGTCCATTGGTTTATTAGAATACGTGCGACAGTAAAAAACGTTGCGACAGTCGGCGTCTACCAGGCGCCGGAAAACAAACAATCGTTGAATTGAAATGCACTATGAGAAGAATGCAGTATATTTTTCTAAGGAAATACATGCGTCATCATCTTGGAACTGTTACGTCATTCTGTATTTTCTTTATTTTCTTGTTGTTATACTACATATACACTGGAAAAGAATAGGAGAAGATTCTATTCTGTACGATTTATTTTCAAGAATAATTTCAAGAATAATTATTTCAATCTTTTCTTGGTTTACGACATTTATTTGTACATGACATTTATTTTTAGTTACGATGGTTACAATGAGGTGTGTCCTTTAGCAGATTTCACTTTCGCAATTTTAAATTTTTTCATTCATATAAAATATACAAAAATACGAAATTTAACTTAGACTTGATTGATGAATATACATAAATGTTATAATAAATAAAATGGTGTGTAAATATTTTTTGTAGCCATTATGATGACAATAATTTAATTTAATAATTATTTAAATAGCTATAAAATAAGTAAGTACTTTTCATTATAAGTAAACGTTAAATTTGGTATCACTCTCATATTGTTAAAACTAAAATTTAGTATCTTGTGAATAAAAAATTATTTAATAATAATGTCACATATGTTTTAAAAACATTTTTACTCGAACCTCTTAATCGTGAATATATCACTTGCATAAAAGTGAGATAACTTAAAAACGCGGTTTTTTGAATTATTACCATGATACGCTTCTTCTGGAGCAATTATGAAAATTTTATTCATTCATCATTATAATTTGACCGGGAAAAAATAATTATGTTGCTCTTCTTGACTCATGTAATTTTTGTATTATATTGTGTTATATTTATGTACATGTAGCTTATTGTGATGAAAAGTATATTATTTTGAATTACATCGTTTCTTTTTTTTTGATAAACAAACTCATATCTAATTTATATTTAAAATCTATTTTTCGTTATTTTTTTCTTGGAAGATATACACATGCAATCAGTCATAAAAGTCGACACTAGTCAAATTTCAAATATTTAAAGCAAAAAAAGAGCCTTAGATATTTTTTTAATTAATCTCAATTAATTTATTATTTTTAGTTAAAATTAGACTATTTCCAAAATATTGACTAATTTTGATTATGTAAAGTATTGAAATGTTTCTTACTTTTGTTTAAAATAAAAATAAGAATCTTCATATAATTACCATGTATGGAGTAAAGTAAATAAAATTTATTTTAATTGTAATTAAAATAATAATAAAAACATTTTGTACAGTTTAATGTATTTGTGTATTGTTATACTAGATTTATACTAGTAATCGATTATATTTATATATTTATATTTTGTATTATATAATATAAATTAAATAATAATGTATTCTTTCTGATTGAATCTGTTTATTTGGATCTAAACTCTTCATTAGTAAAGGACTCTTGTTATATCAATTCCAATTATATAAAGTTCATTGATAAGTTCATATAAACGGAATTGAACTGTAATTTTATTTAAAATTATTTCTATAACAATAAAATTTTTATTATAAATAGTTGTTTTTTTACAGATAAGTATTTAAGATGCTACATGTGTGCTTCGATAAAAACTTCTGGCTGTGAAACAGACCCTCACGCACACAATATTCAACTTGCGGAATGTACTTTAAATTCGATGGTGAATTGGAAACATAATATTCAACAACACACTATTTTAAGTTCAATAGCTCCAATTTTCGATGTTGACAATTCACATCATCCATCTGTTGCTCCAATGATGGCTTGTGCTAAAATGATTATACAAGGTAAATTATTTAAAGTATGAAATACTTAGTTTACAATCATGCTAAATATAATTCACAGATGAATGCACGAATACGAAAATGAGAATGATAAACGAATATCTGATTATTATTTTTACATAATCGAAAAAGTATTTTTTCAAATGTTAAAATTATTATTTAAATGTTTTATATATATACTTATTCTATTATTTTCTGCTATTATTTTATTTCTTATTATTTTTATTTTTATTATATTATATTCTATTATTTATTATTTTTATTTTTATTATATTTTTATTATACAAAGAAATTTCATTTAAATTAATTCATTTAAAAATCTGTCAAATTATTGACAATACAAAAATTGAACGATTTCAGAAGGCAAAATTTTTATCTTTTACATTTTATATAATATTTTTATCTTTTACCTTTTATATAATATTTTATATAAAAATTGAAGTAAAATATTTCTTAAACAAATAATTCTTTGACATATATAAGTAATACTTTTTGAGCTGCATCAATCAGTATCTTTAAAAACATATGATTTGAAAATTGATTTTCATATAACCTCTACATATCCACTTACAGAAAAATTATATAATGAAACTTTGTTTAAGAAATTTTTTTCTATCATCAATGATTGAATAAATGTCCAAATAAATTTACTTAAATAAGATATCTCGAATATTCTACTTTTATTTTATTTTTATCATATCACACACTTGTAACGAAAGTAATCCAACTTGAAAAGATAAATTTTCCGAAGAAAGTGAAAAATAGTTTCTGATTAGAATTGAACATTATTTTTTAAAGATACTAAAGATCATTGTTTATAATGTTAATCAAGATGAAATTCATAACAATATTTATGGAATATTTATGGAATACATAAATCAAAAAAACCGAGATAACTGCTTTCTATTGCTTTAATTATGAAGAATAGGATTTTCATAATTGATCAAGAAATGTCTCTACAACATTTTTATAATGATTATTTGAAAATCATATTTTTCGAATTGTAACACTTTCGTCGCTAGTGTGCGATATTATCCAATAATCATTATTAGGTATAAGGTAGACGAAGGATTTGCGACAAATTCACCGCCAAATTTATACGTCCATTTTTTTCTTGCAATTCATATGAGCGTTTTGCGTTAATTTACCATCAAGTTTTACGTTCATTTTTGTATCCAAAAAACACTGCGTCCAAATTACCGCAAACGGGTTGTCTGAATTGATCTATATAAAACAATGTGTTGCTTGGTGCTGCGACTCTTTATTCGCAGCCAAACAGTACATGCGTCTGTTTAGTGGATATACCTGGTTAACACTAGAATTTTCGTGTAAATTGCTTCAATATGCAGTAGCATTATTCCACCGCACCAGTACATCACACAGCTAATGGGATTTCAGAACTGATCAGAAAATCATATTTCAGATTTTTATGATTTATCCAAATCAAAATTTATTTTGATAAATCAATGTTTATTTAATAGGTTGGAACTTTTTTTTATAAATAATCAGTATAATTAAATCGTAATGAATTAAATATTATAACTTTAACAATTATTATAACAACCATTACTATACCAAATTATTCTTATTACTAAGAATAATTTATTATCGTATTACTAAGAATGTATTATTATTGGCTTTTTTTTCTGTTCTACAGACAATATGCTTCAGTCAATAGAAATTATAAACAGAAATTATATTTTGGGTTTCAATTATTTATTTATACATATTTTAAAAAATTATTGTACTTTGTGTTTTACTTGTATGTAGTTAATGAAATTATGAAATTTATAAAAAACTTCCTAGTTTTTTTCTTTTTTCTGAAAAACATCAACAAGTAGGAGCTAATTTTTGCATCATTTTTCTCATAATATACGCATGTTTTCACTAAATCATGGAACAATTTTAAGAAGTACTTTTTAAAAACTTAATTAAATTGATCAAAAGCGTTCATATTTGACTTCAAAAGAAAGTGAAGAAAAACAAGAAAATATTAAAATGACAAGTATTTAGCTTCAATAACACAATTTATATGACTAAAAAATTTTTATTTTTATGAAACAGGATAATTATTGGAAAGTAACAACAGAAACTTTTAACTCGCAAAGTATTCAAGCATAACTAATACTTGTTGGTTTTAATAACATAACTTACATTTTTAATACATATTTAGAAGCATTCCTAAATGTTCTAAAAAAAAAGCTTTTAAATGTCAACATTGAAGTTGATTTTTTTTATTTTTGTCCATTGAACAATATACTATGTGCTGTGACGAATTTGTTGCAAATCTTATCTACACCAAGCTTTGATTATCGTTTATCTATAAGCAAATGTAAGAAAAGGAATTTTTATTTATTTATTTTAGTAGTTAATAATCAAAACGTCACAGTAAGAAGTTGCCAAGCAGCAAAGACAGAGAACATTGATCCATGCAAAACAATGGAAAGGATGTTAGCTGTCAATAATTACAAACTGGAATTTTGTGAATTATGCACGGAGAACGCTTGCAACAGTTCGATTGCAATTTCGCCAAAAATTTTCCTCACGCTGTTATCCGTTCTTGGAGTTCTAGTTCTGAGCTGTTCATATAACAACGCGTAACCTTTATAATATAAGTTGCGATGTGTTGATTGCAATCATCCTCAATCATCCAAAGACATGTTACTCGTTAATCGATAGCGTATTCTAAAACTTGAAAACACACATGTGTATGCGTATACATTGTTCATAAATATTCCACATTATGCCACGAGTATGAATCATATAATGGATACCTGCGGCATAAACTAAGAAAGGGAAAACAAATTTAAAATTCATTGTTAGATCAATCTCTGAGAATAACGAATAAATTATTTTCCCGTGTATTTCTTAATCTTTTTATACAATTTTTATTTATACTTAATACTTATTTCATGATGACTATTCAATTATTCAATTCAATAACAAGCAAAATATTGTTGCTTAATAATTTTAATATTTATGAATTAGTATATGCACAAGGAGGATTGTACAATATTTTATACTCCGTTCAACATCTGCAGATGTTTGTTACAATGAGCGGATTTTATTATCATAGATAAGATAACAGGTAAAAAGCATCCTACATAGATCTCAAGGTAGAACCAACATGGCTGGACAAGTAAGCTTGGCGATAATAATCATTCTCATAAATTTGGGTAAGTAAAATCTAACTCGTAATTTTTAATATTATTTTTAGACAAGTGTTAAATTCAAATGACAATCAATTAAATTTAGTATTATACAATTAACAAATATTAGAATAATATTAATATAATATAACAACAAATTTGTAATCAAGTATTACTTGATTATTATTATAAATACTAATGGAAAAAATTGAAAAAAATCCTTTCAATATAACAAGTGAACGAAAAATTGAAAGTTCATTATAATTTAATGAACAATTGTAAATAACAATATTTACTATTTTCTAAAATTATCTGATAAAAACTTTTTTGTAATTCCTTTATCTGCTTATGTATATAATAATGTAATAAGTGTACCAGTTAACAGTTAGATATATTTAAGTGAAATTTACGGAGATTTAGAACAAAGTAAAAGTTAAGTATTTAATTTAAATTAGAAAAATAATTCATAGGATACATCAGTGTAATTTTGTCAGTGTAAATATGTACGTAAATCTATATGTATAATATATTTCTGAGAATATAAAAATGAATCCTGTTTAACAAGCATTTATAATCATATTAATATATATTAATATATTTGATATATTATATTATAATAAATTCTTCCATATATGTACCTATATTTAGTACTTATCTAGGTCTGCATTTATTTTCATTAATTTTCGTGAATTTTATAATGCATTGTTACCTGTTACTTTATCTATTAGTATGATCTATCCTTAATTTCTAGAAAAATGTACAAATTTATTCTACAGTTAGAAATTATCAATTATTGAACTATTTTCGGTTAATTACGGAATATTTTCATTTTTTTTATTAGTATAAGAGGAAAAATTTATAATTTATTTATAATTTTAAAGTTCTTATTATAGTTTAAAAATTTATAAAAAAATTAATGCTGTATTTAATAAGATATTTATTAGAATGGCTATGATTTTTCTCAAGATAACTATATATTTTTAATTATATCTATTTCTAATTATACTCTACTAACTAAATTTAGTATGATAACAATATATCATATGATTTTCAAATATCTTCGTAAATTACATATAGTCGATTGGAATATACACGTTGAAATAAAATAATAAATAATGAATTTGAAAATAATAATGAAACAGATCACTCAACATAAAATTCAAGATAATTGTTTCATCTTATAAGAAAAAGTATATATTAAAAGTGACGAAGTAACAAGAGAGGAAATAGTTGGAGAAAAGGATAATTGATATTATAACTGAACAAAATAATGTTTAGTTAATTGAAATATAGGAAGAGAAATTTTATTTTAGCATGAAATATTAGAAAGATAAAGTAAAACAATATTATTCGATATTTAAGTTCATATAAAAATTATTGAGAATTAACACCAGCAGCAAACGAAATTTGAAATTAGCAGTAAAAGATATGTAATACAAAAGTAATTATGTTACTACAGAAAATAATCTGATCACTTTAAAAAGCATAACTGAAGCATAATGATGAAAGACTGTCGATATTTTAAACTGTTATAACTTTGTAGAAATTAATTTTATATAAAATTAATTTAAAAATTAATCTCATTTAAAAACTTTATTTTGACAAAATATTTTAAACTGTTATAACTTTGTAAAAATTAATCTCATTTAAAGCGTGAAAACTCTATTTTAACAAAATATTTTAACATTGTATGTATTTTAACGCAGTGCATAAATATTATACATTGTATGTGCATTGTACTTACATATATATCGAGAAAATAAAAATACTTTTATTCTTGAAAATTGCAAAAACTTAAACGTCTTTAAAAATTTGTTTCATATTATTATTATCAATAATAATATGTAATTAAATATAGAAAACATATTGAACATTATTATTATAATTATTTAGTAATAATAATAATTATTATTAAAATTATAAAAAATTAATTAATTTAGAAATATGGTTTAATAATGTATATTAATAATAATTAAATTTAATTAATAAATAAATTTATTCATTATTAAAACAAGTTATTGAAAGAAAACATTAATGACTTTGAGATTTCGTTAAATATGATCTTGAGAAAAACTGTTTTCTTTGATATTCTTAACTATCAAAAAATAATAGGATAATTAAGGTCATCAATCGTATATATCGTTCATACCATATACATATATACATAGGCCGAAGCTTCATGCTATAGAAGCAATTCCTGGAAGTAATAGAGATAATAACAGTCAGCAAGATAGAATTCTGGTTAATTAACAAGGTACTATTTCGAGTAATAAACAAAGCAATACTATAGTAATTAATCTAGCACTACTTATAATAGTATAAACTCGAGTAGAAAAAATAGATGTCATGTTATACAGTATATGGTGAGAAGAAGATACTTTACATTTACAAATTTCATTTAAAGACTTAAAAGACTATTTAAAAAATCGACGAAATTATTTTATAAAAGGAACAATATACATTTGTATAAAAAAAAATAGTATTCAATTGAAATAAATGCCATTTACAATTGCGTATAAAAATTACTGCAATGTATTATGATAAATATCTATAGATAGTTACTACAATAAATAAAATGAATTTCTGTTTATTTGGCTAATTTTGTAAATTAGCATGAAATAAACTGAAATTAATGATTAATGAAAACTCGAAATACGTAGAATAGATAATATATTTTCTAATAATAATATATAGGTAATACTGTATTTATATATTAATATAATAATAATATACTAATAATATACTAATAATATAATAATATAGTTATAATAATATACTAATAATAATATACTAATAATAATATATTTATATATACCGAGTGTTCTATATCTCCCAGAGCAAATATATTGAAAAGCACGAAACGTATGAAAAATATTTGGAATAAAAATTGTATAGTATCAAGCGAGACAAATTATGCTATCATTTATTTGAACTTGCGATAACCTTGAGAAAAAGTCAACATTAAATTTTTAAATTGATTATATTTTTTACTGTATATTATTGTAGCTGAGATTGAGACATTTTTGTCTAAATAAAAAAAAATATCTGCATGTATATTTATTTTTTGCATAGATCCTTTCCAAAATATAAACTTTTAAAGTTGTTATTATGTTATAATTTTAATAAATAATTAACTTATTAATTGTTTTCTGACATGATCATAAAAAAAAATGTTGTTAGTATTATGCAGCAATTCTATTAATTAAAAATAACATGTTTCTTTTTTTCTTTTCTCAAAATATAAGAGATTATTTTCAAAAGTGATGTTTTAAAGATGATCAAAAATAAAGTAGGTACGTATATGTAAATTCTCTTAAAACTGCAACTTATAAAAAATAATTGTAATTGTATATATATGATAATTGTAAGATATGATTATAATATTTATTAACACTTTGTGCATGGATGTGCAAATAGTGATAATTTATGATTCTTTTAATATGTAATGATTTGCGATAATTAATAATTTACAATATATTTTCTTAACCTCTTTTCAATTCTTTTCACGTTTACTTTTTAATTTTAACTTTTAACTATTTTACAGAATACGTGAAAGGAGAGAACCTATGGTGTTACCAATGCAATACCAATCTAAAAAGCGGTCATACTAGAGAATGCAACGATCCTTACATTCCAGCACCTTATTTTGACTTAGTTCTCTGTCCTCAAAACGAGTCGCAACATTGTCTTAAAAGCATCATCGACTGTGCGTATAAAAGTGCTTACACTCAGTGTTAAGTTACTCTTGCGTGCGTCAACCTTCATTACGTACATGCATCCCATACTTGCACATACGTATATCTACATATCTACACAATATCCATATATACCTTATATTAACGTTTATTACATTCGTGCACGCTTTTACATATTAAACAGTGAATACTTTAGTCTAAACGTCACATATATAACATTTGCAGACACTTATGAAATATTTATTTACATAAATAAAGGATATCTTTATTTTCTTCTTTTTCATTTTTTTTTATAAAACGATACCAATATTTTATGAATAAAAGAGTCTATAAGAGTGAAAATATTATATAAGTATTATGTTTACGAATATCAAGAGAAAGAGAAAGAATGTTATACAAATGTAGATTTAAATTTTTACGTAATATTCTATGCAAATTCGTAACAAAAATACGAAATGCTAAATGCGTCTCAATACTTCAAATGATGAATCTATATACTAAAACAATTAAAAGACGTTTATTATTGAATACTTTTATTTATTATTAAAAGATATTAATCTTAAAATTATTTAAAATTATCAGAAATCTAAAAATTTAAAAAGTTTAAAACCAAATGAGAAGTATACAGGGTGGTTCGTAATTGATCGTACAATTTCGTACAGAACGATTCTACAAATATACGATATTACGAAAAAATAAGTCGAAAAATGGGAATAAAATTTTTTTGTCTAACACTTCGTTTCTGAGAAAATCAATTCTAAAGTTTTATCTAGTATACTGTATATTTAAATAAGACTTGATTTATCAAGTTGAAAATGTTTTTCATCATGTTGAATACAAATAGAGTTAACATAAAGTCACTAATATCTTTTCCTATTCATAAACAAAATGTCAGTCGCGTTGTTATTTTTTAATAAAGCGTTAGTGAGTCTATATTTATATTTATATTTATTCTTATACTCATAAAAAATGCTAGTATCTCTTTACAAAAAAACTGGAACATTCTATTTCGTTGTTACGTTTTCACACGGGTAATTGCGTTAACAAATGTGACAAGTATTTACTGATGGCGCCATCAATAAAGGAGTGATCGTACTGTGATCTCGAAATAGAATATATGTATACCTACAAAAAAAAAAATAATAAAAAAAATTGCATACATATTTACTATATAAATTTTATTTTGTGAAAGAAAATGATAAGAATACTAATGCGATTATTGCAATACAGTTTTATTAGATATGACATTACAACGGAATTGCATGTTTGCATGTATTATACAATTAAATTAAAAATATAAATCTACAGATCGGTGCGATCGTGTCTCATCGATGCGAGATCGCAATAACAAAAGTCGGTCATTTGCATTGTCTTTCTTTGAAAGCAACTCAATTCAAAAATATGCAAATTACTTTTTTTTTATAAAGAAGAAATAGAAAAAAGTATTACAAAGGCATTATATTTTAAATATTTGATGTATTTTTTTAGATTATGTGGATTTTTTTAGATTTTTTGTTTTTAGTTTTGAAAAACTTAAGAAATATTTTATATATTTTTTCATATTATATGCAATATGTGCAATTATGTACTTTAAAATTTTACTAAATTTTGAATACATAAAAATTTACTAACAATACACAAAAATTTACTAACAACACGTTATTTTCTTATTCAAATTTGTTTGTAAGAAGAATAATATTCATAAAACAGAATCCAATTTTTTTTTTGTTATATCCAAGCTTAAAATAATCTAAAAAATTTGTTTATAATTGGTAAATTACGTTTCAACTTGCATCACTTTTAACAAAAATTTATATCTATCTAGATATATGAATGTAACATATTATACAATAACACATAGAATTCACTTGTCCAACAACATATATAATTCACTTTTATGATATACTAAAAATGCAAATTATCAATTTCTTTATCTAAATATTTTTAAAAGAATTCTTTGAAATTTTCAATTAAAGTATAATTACTCTGATGTTAATGACTCCTAAATTTAAAAATTAGAATTAAAATAACATGATGTATGTATATAATTTTTAGCAGAAAATTTTATAGAATATTAATTTATTATTAATAATTACTGGAATATTAAAATAATTTGGAAATAAAATTAAATATGTTACATTTGTCCCAACGCGACGGTGAATCTGTTAGGAATGCTGCCCGCTTCGCTGAAGTTTTCTCCTTTTACAGCCGTCGGAGAGATATTAAGAATGCAGATTGTAGGTTTTTAAGACGTATATTTCACTAAATGTATACAATTGTGTACGAGGTGTCTCGTCTTGAACTGACTGAACTGAGTGACTGGCAGACTGTATCTAATTGTTACGTGAGTCTGGGAGGTGTTTTCGCGTCTAGACCCGAACTGACTGACTGAGTGGTTATAGCAGACTGTATATCTCGTGTTAGGAGACTGACCTTTTATATGGAGCGAATATGTCTACGTGACTTCTTGGCGCCAGCCAAGATGTGGACTCTGCCTCTGAGAGTAGGACAGAGGCCCCTAGATAGGAGAATGCCATGGCATCTGGAATTTCTCGGCAAGGTAGCGTATTCTAGCCTGAATGTCCGTCTCGAGATGGGTTGTTCTGCCCCAGAACAACATTGAGCAGATCTCTTCTATTATTTTTCTATCACTGATGTAAATTTTATATGTTGATCTATATAAAAATATATACGAAGATATAAGAATATATCTTTTCAAAAATCAGTACAGATATAATTTATAATTACAATTAATTCTTTTCTTTTCTTTTGAACTGAGTGATTTATTAATTCATGTGCAACGAATTTTTTTGTAGTCAAAGAATTTCAAATACATTAATTTATTACATATATAAGATGTATTTTTATTGGCTGTAATAATATTTATTTGAAATATTTTTTATTCTGCATAATTCGTAATGATGAGTCATAATGAGAAATTCTTTTTTCAAGAGGAACTACAAAATTGTTATATGTATCCCACAAATATTTATTGTTTAATTAATTATTTAAATTATTTTAAAATAATGATTTGATATTATTTTTGTGATTTAATAAATTATTAAAGCATAATAAAAATTATTTTTATATCAAAGGAAAGAATAAAAATAAATACATAGGAAATATTGTCAAATATATAAAAATGTATTATTGTTATTATTATATATGTGATGTACTTAATAAGTGTTTAGAAATTCAAGAATATTATCTAATATTAATAAAGTGATATTCAACTAAAAAAGTGAATTTTGTAATTATGCGGAGTAAAGAAATATCAAAAGCAATAAAGTTATTATCTATAAATAAAAATAGATTAACATTTTATTAGAAAGAGAAAAGTTAATAAACACGAGTCTTTTATCTTTTTTGTAAGATCTAATGTCTCTGCATAATTTATTTAGAAAAAGAATTAATAACATCCATATCTTTAATGATTCCAGAAAAAATACTTGTAACATTTTATTTGATTCATTCCGTATATCGTGTTTCTAATCATAATTATGAAAATTGTAACTCGAACAAGAATATCACGCAATCATATTTAATGTAAGTATATTTTGCAAATAGCACAAATCCTCTACATTTTTCAAGAATATATCCACTTTTCGATGAATTATTTATTAACTGCAATATAAAATGTTTTAATTTAAAATTGATTGTTATATTATAATGGCAATATAAAATGTTTTAATTTAAAATTGATTGTTATATTATAATGGCAATATAAAATGTTTTAATTTAAAATTGATTATTATATCATAATATCATCATATATATCTAATTGTTACATGTACAATGAACATGCTTTCTAATAGAAAAATGCTTTCTAATATTGAAACATTCAGGAACCAAATTGTAAAGTTAAAAGGTTTACAAAAAATTGAGTTAAATTTACTTAAACCTAAATATACTTTAAATATAATTCATTGATACTAATCAACTTTAATATAAATTAAAAAAAGATAAATCCACATATTATAGACTACAATATACATATATGGCCATGAAATTGATTACTATCCTTGTTATTAGATCGTATCATTAAATTGCATGTGCAGAACATGAATACATAATAGTAATTATAATAGTAAATTGTTACATAATTAAATTAATTATTAGAATATAAGCATTAATATTGAAAGTATATTAGTATTTTTATACTAGTATTATACTAATAGTATTTAAAAGAACGTATGTTGAGAAGGATGCGTGGAAGGGATTTGTGAAAGAGAGAGAAGAAAGGCGAATGCGTTTCGTCTCGGAGTCACTGCCTAGACTCATCAGTGGGGCTGATGGCAGCGACTCCTTACCCCAGACGCTTATGTTGTAACTACCCGCTACAGCTGGCCCCCGACATCCTCCTAGCGGGGTTCCGCACACTGCTACACTGCTTGCTTAACGTCGGAGGTCGGTAGGATCTCGACGCTAGGCGCGCAGCCACTTGCGGCTTGTGCTAGTCAGTATTCGATTCTCGTAGTTGAAGAGGAATCCTAGGCCGCTACATATTAATAACAGTGGTATAACAGTGATACAAAATATTTTTGCGTTATATCTTGAAAAATTTAAGACCAAACGCTAACACGTGTAAGGAAAAATTGTTCAGAATAATAACCCTGATGACATATTTCAAGATAGGTACGGTGTCCAACTAATTACCGAACATTTTTTCAAATTAAATGAAATTAAGTCAAATTATAAAGATTGAGTTATCTTTTATAAAATTAAACGGAAATATGTTTAACAATAATATTTAAGATACTATGTTAAATTGAAAAATAAATCGATATAAATTCTGTTTAAATAAAATCTCATAACGGAAATTTACGAATACACGAAGTTTGAGAGATTTGAAAATATAATTTCGATTCCTTATTTCTAATTAAAACTGGATTTTTATGCATTTTTAAATTTTTATGAATATCATTAATAAAATAGAATCTAAAAATTCCATTAAAAGAAAAATATTTCTCCTATACAGAATTAAAATTAATACTTTTCTTTGAATATTTTATATATTTTTTTCACATTACTTTGCTTCATGTATATTTTTGCATCTTCAAATTTTCCATAAGTACGTAAAAATTCGCAATCTATTGATTAATATGTAATAAATTATTTGACATACTTTACTAAAGTCCTAAAGTACAATATAATATTAATCCATATATTACAAATATTGACAAAATATATCAAATACAACAAACATCAAACATTAAACATTAATAATATAAATGAGAAACATTGCTTTTCAAATTGTCACATTAATTTTCATCTAGTTTAGTTTCACGTTTCTGTAATTATGTATAGTGCTACCTTAAAACTAGTGAGATTATAAAAACTATTTCCTTAATGATGTAGATGGGGACGTGTTGGTGACGGTGCGAGGTTGCGTGTCGTCACGAGAGATCGATGGTTACTGCCAACCAGAGGAACATTTTCCAGGATCTAGCGTTGCATGTTCTTTCTGCAAAAATTACGCTTGTAACAATCAAAATTCTATTCATATGTTCTTTTTACATAATTTAGCATTTATATTAGATTTGATTGGTGTAATATTGTATTTAATATAATATTGTATTATAATATTTACTTTATGTCTTATTTCTATTCCTAATCATTTCAATCACAAAATATTAAATTACAGTTAGGAATTGAATAAATACTATTAATAAATATATAGGTTATTTGTTGAATTTTTAACTTTCAAAGCGTTTCTTTTCTGTTTCAGGTTAACTTTATACATTAATACTTTAATTAATATTTAAAAGAGATGTTGTTTCCCAAACTTTCCTATATTTTATATACAAATATTTACATATAAATAAAACTTCATTGAACGATTCATGTTTCAAATTCAAACACCATAACATTTCATAATTTACTTGTCATAACTTTTACCTTTTTAGAACAGAATAAATATAAATATATAAGAAAATAGATACGAAAAAATAAATTTGTACAAAAAAACTATATTTTATAACAGTCTTCTTGAAACAGAAAAGATATTAGTCAGAAAATTACAATTATTTTGTCATTGAAAATTTTTTAACTTCATTTGATCCTTAGAACATATAAAATAACCAATTCTACAGACACATAAAATGTTTCAGAATTTTGAAGTTGAATGTATAGTTAAGTTCATTTTCTTCAAATTATGTAGTTACATTTGAAGGAAAGAAAAATTTAATGTATTTAATTTTGTCTTTTTAGTGTATCTATAATTAATATAAAGAGTACTCATAAATAATGTCATTTTTTGATACTGTACAAAATTTTATTTTATTTAAGAGTTAATACAGTTTTAATCTATAATATAATCTCCACCGTTATTGATGAATCAAACTTCGCCCATCTCTTTAACAAACTTTCTATTCTTTTTTTTTTTGTAAAATGAAGGTGATTTTGAAATAAAATATTCTTTGGGTGCAGTTTTAATAGCTGCCGCAGTAGGAATTTTTTTTTCCATGAAGAAAATGTTCCATAGATCTGAAAAGATGGTAATCTGATGATGTAGCATCAGCAATACGGTAGGTGTGGGAGTATTTCTAGCTTAACTGCTTGATTTTTTCTTGAGTAATTCTGGCACTATGAGATCTTGCAGTCATGCTAGAGAATAACATTTTTCCGACTAATCAGGCTTGGACGTTTTTGAAACAAAGATATTTGTTTCAATATATTTTACCATTTAGTTCATCAAGCTGAGCATAATAATATTCAGCAGTTATGGTTTCATTAGGATTCAAAACTTCATAGTGAATAATAAATTCCTGTGAAATTCTACTATTGACACTTTTTTAAGGTAAAGATCTGGTTTTGGAGTGGGCAAAAATGATTGCCCTGGTGTCAACCATTGTTTTTTCTTATGTAGATTACTGTATAGACTTTTTATTTCCAGTAAAATTTGTCGAAGAAAAAGATCTCTGCCTAACCTGGACAAAAGTGCACTGCAGATGGTTACACGTTAAAATTTTTAACTGGAAGTTGATGAGGCACCCACATTCCTTCTCTTTGCACTTTGTTCAATTGTTTTAAACACTGTTGTATTGTGAACCATGAAGTTTTAAGCTTCGTGGCTAATTCCTGGATGTCAATTCCTTAATCAATTTCAGCCAATAGATCCTTATGAAACTCAACAGGTCTTTCAGATTTTTATACCGTTAAAAAGATTGAAATCATTGTTCTTAAATTTTTTTAAAGCAATGCTGACATGTTCTGGAATCCAAGACATCAAGATAAATAGCGTTTATAATGGCATTTGTGATATTCGTGGCATTATTCTTTCAAAACTCACAAAACATCAAATGTCTAATATGGAATTTATCCATACTTTGTTTTTTCATTCTTATAGAGTTTACTCAAATTTTTTCAAAATTTAACAATAAGCACACTACATGTTAATATATTTAACTAGAATATAAGTTATGTTAATTAAATTTTAAAAAATCGACATTACTTATATTTAAGAATAAATGTAAATAATAATTCTTTGCTAACGTATAATATTTAAAAAATAATTATGTATATAAGATGATTGATATGAAGTGCATCTTTACATTACATATTTTTTCTTAATAAAAGCGGCGTTGAAGTTATTTGTTCTATACTTACAACTAATGATACAATTCATGACACATATTATTAAATGGAATGCATACTTGAAGTTTTAATCTGACGAGCCAATTTAATCAGTTATTAAATTTCATCTTATCGTTTAATATTTAAATTAAGAAACAGAACAATTATCATAAATTACGTATGTTCAATATCACAAACATTTATAATTAAACATTGGTCATCACGAGCAATCAGATTATTTGTTTAATTTTCTAATACAAAAAGAAATGTCATGAAATTCTATAACCTAAATAATTTTTTAACGTGAAAATTATTTAAAATCTGTAACAATTTTATTCTAAGAATTTTTCAGTTTTAAACTCAATTCTTATAAATTTAGAATAACATAGTGAAAATGATATAATATCAGATTAATATAATTTACACAGATCTACTATAAATATATAATATATGAATATATATCAATAGATATATAAGATATATAAGATATATGAATATCTAATATATAATATAGTATAATATAAATGGATTGTATTATGTGATATATCTTGATTAAATACATTGTATGCAGAAATTATGTTATTACAGTATCACTTGGAAAAACATCGTTTCATATGTACCAACTAAATATATGATTTAAAAGATGATATAAGAAATTTTGAAGCAAATTTAATTTTATATATTTTCACATACATTTTCACCACATTCTGATCTATAAAAAATTTAACCTAGTCTTTATTCAAAAACTGAATCAAAATGGCTAAAAGAAAAGAAAAATCAAATCATACATGATTTTGATTTTTCTAAATAAAAACGTGGAGCATAAAATTGTTTTTTAGAATTATAAAATCAACTACGCTTAATAGATTAATTAATTTCAAATATGTACAACTTTTGTGATTAGTCTCTTATTGGTCGCTTTAAATATAATTAAAAAATGATTAAAAAAATTAAAGTGTGTACTTTCTGTATGTACAAATTTTAACTTGCTCATATTTTAATATAAGCTATTTATAATAGCTAGACGTAGTTTTTAGAAAAAGTACAACAAATTAATGTATCTAAAAATTAGGAAATTCAGATATCAGAAATGAGATATTTCATTCAAATTATTTAAAATTTTGATTAGCATTATAGTATGATTTAATTGTCATGATTGATTGTAGAGAACACAAAAATGTTTAACAATTACAATTAATTATTCATTATGTTAATAAGCCAGTATATTCAATGGAATCATATTTAGCATTAATTATACATATGCTTAAGACTCTATTCATGTGCATTGATATTTTGCTAAATATATTTGAGATAAATGACTTATATTTCTTACTTAAACATATTTAATGTAGTTTGATATTAATATTATATAATCAATTGTTTCACATTATAGTATATATTAATGAAGTTTGAAAAATTTGTACAAAATACATACGATTCGTATCGTAAATTCGAAAATTCATAAATTACTATGGTAAATATTCAAAATTGTATTTTGTATCTGTGAATCTTTCTGTATTTATTTATCTACGTGTTTTACGTTATTTTGAAATAATAATCCCAATCGCGATAGTTTATAATCTACAGATAATTTGCATCATCTTACTAATGATATAGTTAAATAACAAAATTATTATTTAAAAGCATTAATGATAAACTTTTTTTATCATATATGTTATGTACTTATAATTTTTTATATAATTTTATAAAGAATTTTTATATAAATTTATAAAGATTTTGAAACATTTTTATATTTGTAAAAAGATGTTATAGAAACATACGTCTATTTCATTTTTCCTACTCTATGATATAAGTTTCTCAAATAACAAATATTCATAAGAAATCACTTTTTTCATATTGCATGCAGCTTCTTATATTGTATGCATTTTGTTAATGAAAGAGAAGAAGATGTTCATTGACCGGAAAAGGCTGTTGGCTTTCAAGTCAGAAATGAAATGGTTTTATGAATGAACAGAGAGACAGTCCAGTCGATGTAACCTTTGTATCGATGATAGTAAGTTCTAACTATGTAATACCTACGAAATCGTGTATGCGTGGATATACACATATTTACGTATAGACGCATCTGGTTAGATGGGGTCAAATGTTCGAGTCAATTCGGTAATGTTACGCAGGGTTAAATGGTCTCCTGACCCCTGACAAGTCTTTCTTAACGAGTCGGCAAGTTCACTTTGCAATTCTATCGTTTGACATCTGGAACCAATTCGAGTATTTTTTTAGTTGGTTCGGTAAAATTTGCTAATTTTTAATTTAACTAGAATAAGTACTCACCACTGTTTAAAGTTTTCGCAACACGATTGAGGTCTTTAAATTTAATTTGTAGTTTCAATATATTAAAAATTTCATTTATTCTAATTAATATAATTTAATCACTGATTAGAATTTAACTCTTATTGATATCATTGGATATTGGGAGTTACAATAATTTAGGATTTTACATTACATATAAATTTGAAATTTTTAATTTGATTTGATTTTATAACTAATTTCTATCAGAAAGAACATAAAATGTAACATAAAATTAAATGTCTTAAATATAATATAAATTACTATAGTTATTTCTGACACCAGGATACTATTTAAAGATTAACTAAATAGAACTTAATTAAACTAATTAGAATTTATTTTAATTATTTTAAAGAAATGAAAAGCAAAACAGTGCAAAAAAGAATACAACATAATAATGGTGTTGCAAAATATTAAGATTTTTATAGAAAATAGCGTTGCAATAAAATTTTTGTAATTAAAATTATTATTTTTATATTTTGCTGTGTACTGTAAATTAAAAATAAAGATCTCATTTTTTGTACTTACTGGATTTGTCAATTAATAGAATTAAGGCATTATTCAATATAATTTGTTCAGATTTTCTTTATCTCAATCTGACAATCGGCAAATTCTAAGCAATTGTGTATTCCAGTTTCCAGATTCCGGTTTTCATAAACCTCGTAAAACTCTAGAAAGCGTTTAACAGGTCCGTAATTGTCCTAATGAGTCCAATGAGGGCCCCGAGCAATGTTGTTTTCTCTTTCCTTCTCCCTCCTGCTCCTGTACCATAATTACTGTTTCGCTTGTTGTGTTCTGTTAAAAGACCTCTTTGGTTGTTTGTTCTTGACTCCTACTGCCTCGCGGTTGCATGATTCACGGAGGGGTTACAAGATTATTATGTACGATACGTTATTGGACCGGACCATGCTAACTATGTGCCTTGAGAAGCGAGGAAAAACTCGAAGAAGGGAGGGATCAAGGGAGAAGGAGACCGCGTGCATATTGTCGACTCTCGGCAAAAAGGAAGTGTTGCCTTTTCAGTAACGAAGTGAACACGTTCTGTGACGTTACCAGTCTCTCTGTCTATTTCTGGACTCGCATGGTATTGCCTTTGACGTATTAAGCGCCCGTAAATTACTCGGTGTCAAATAACTATCGATTAAATTGAATCGGAAACTATTTAGATCTTAAAAGTAATTGATCAACATGTTCTTCAGAATAACATGGATGTTGGTCATCTTTGGTCTGGTTGTCTTGGCACAATCGGGTAAGTTGCTTAACAACAACAACAACAACAACAACAACAACAACAACAACAACAACAACAACAACAACAACAATAATAACAATAATAATAATAATTGAATAATATGTCTTCGATATTTTGACATACAAATGTTCTATATATTTACATTATTCTTCAATTATAATTATTTAATAATCTATTGCAATGGTTTAATAAATTTATGTTGTCACTAAACATTGATAAATTTATGTTATCTTAATAACATCTAAAGTAATACATACATAAATATTTCGACATAAGTAAGTTAATATTTTGTATATTTGCATTATTTTTTAATTTGTATATTGTATGATTATCTAATAATTTATTGCTATGCTTTCTAAAATTATCCTAGAATAATATATTTTCAATATTTTAGTATATAAATAAGTTAATGTTTCATGTATTGCATTATTCTTTAATTATATATATATGATTATCCAGTAATTTATTATTGTAGTTTAATAAGTTTAAATTAATAAGTAAAACGTGAATTAAATAATACCTATATTTGAGAGAACTAGAAGAAAAACTAGAAAAGGCTTGTACAAATTATAATTTTGAAAAATAAGAAAAGAAGGATAAATGCACCAATTTCTGTAAAAAAAATCTTTTCTGTGAAAAAATTAAAAATATTCGAGAAAATTACTACGTTATTATCAAATGAAGTTTGTAAATTAATATCGAATAACAAAGATAATGATTTATTCAGCTAATGGTCAAAATATATATGTGAAATCTTTAGAATATTACGTCATTTACTCATTAAACATTAAACTCAAGCATTACCATTCTTGTTTTACTTATAACTTTAATTATTGTTTTTGTTTCTTTGTTAACCCATTATTATCGTTTTATCAGATGTATTAAGTTGTCTATTGTTGCTATTTGATTTTAATATGTCATATACTGTGATATCTAAAGTAAAGCAAAATTGGAATAGGTGTAAAATATAATATTAATCAGTATAAATTAATATGTATATATGTAAAATAAAATCAATATAAATAAATTAAAATAAAATATTAATATAATATATTAATTATTAATAATATATAATTAATTCATATTAACTACCATTATAATGTATTAACATTTTGTATATTTGCATTATTCTTTAATTGCATTTATATGAATTTTAATAATTTATTGTAGTCGTTCGATAAATTTGTTATTAGATAATAGATCGATAAAACTATTATTAGAAATAATTTTAATTATTTAAACAGAATGAAACAACAAGATGAAGTTATGCGCAATATTTTATTTTATACTTTATTTTATAGTAAATGACTAAATTATTTGTATATACGTATAATTTATAAATATCGATGACATAATACAAATTGTACATAACAATTCCATTTTCACGTATTCCATTATTTATTGTAATAATACATCTATAAAAGGGAGAGCAATTAGGAAAACATTTCATAAAATTAAAGGAAAATAGTAAGAAAATCATTTAAATACTATAAATGAAAACTTAAGTTATAAATTCGAAAATAGTTCAAAGTTGTATTTAATTAAATGTTGTACGTACATTAAAGATTCATGTTTAATATTTAACGTGGTAAAAAATGTGACATAGGAAAATCTTTTTAATAATATAATTTTAATGATACATTTTAATATATTTAATATATTTATTAGTAATTATTAGTAATTTATTAGTAATACTTATATATGTAATAGGTTTAGCTTTACGATGTTGGGATTGCGCTTCCAACACGAATACACTGTGTGGTGATCCACTAAATATCACGGACCATCAAACATTATTCCATACGAAAATATGCGAAACTGGACCTTACGAAACGTCAAAACATATATGCCGGAAGACTGTGAGAAAAGGTAAATGATTTGAAAAATGACATATTTTTATTTTTACTAATGTTGTTTTAAAAATAATATATTTTTTGCTATAGTTACATAATTATAATTACATAATTTTATATTAATTTAAATGTAATAATATAATTTTCAATTATATTTTCAATTTTCAGAAATAATTAAAATTTTTCAATTTTAAAAGTAATTTAAGTTTTTAATTTAGATACATTTTTGTTTCATATTTGTGTTATTCAGATTTTATGTTATTAAATATTTAATTACTTTATATTTAATATTAAAATTATATTAATAAAATACTTTATATTTTTCACTCTTTACATTGACATATTCGATGGATCATAGAAAGTTTTTTCTTTAATTAATCTAAAGTCTTATAATTAATTATCTTACTTTAGATTTTTCCTATATAGGTAATTTTTCCTTATTTTACATAAATATATTTCGTGATATTTATATAAAATCATCTCCGTATATTTATAATTAACAAATGTGTTTACTCAAAATAATTAATTTTCTTTCAAAACTAATTCACAACAATGTAATAATATTCCAATTAATAACTTAATGTAGTAAAACTGAAATTTAAAATTTCATATTTTTATTACAATGTAGCATTACAATAACTATTGATTTACATGTATAAATAAATATTATTTTCTCAACTAAATATACTTTACACAGAATTATGTGTAATATAATTGAATTTCTTGTAATGGCCAAATAGTCAGCGGAAATTTTTTTCACACTGAAAATTCATACGTATTCACATCATGAATGTGACAAACATGATTATCATATGAACATAAAAAGAATTGTTTGTCCATATATATTTGTACGAATGTGATCATACTTTAAAACATCCTGCTCAGTCATAAGCATAGCTATGTATCAATTAAGAATGATGTTCTCATACGGGACGTATACGAATATTGCGTAGAATTAAACATTAGTATAACCCGGTGATTATCGTCTTCAAGTTGATTATTGCGATATACCATGCGCTATGAGTCATAGCACTCCTTTACCATAATTATATGTTGCCAAGATCAAAACTGCACTCGTGTCAAAGAAAAATCACTTATTGACGTAGAATCATGAATATTGAGATTAAACGTATTAACGGGACTGGAATCTTAGGATTGATACATGTAGATATGATAAAAGAAAGATTACTAAAATTTGCATAATTCTGCAAACGCGAAATGAACATATTTATTGATCACAACGTTTCACAATGACATTTACGAAAAACGAAAGTTATTAAAAAAAGAAAGGTAAAAAATATATAATTATTATATAAAGTCTTAAAGACTTCATATAATAATAATATCTTTCATATTCTTTATAAAAATTTATAAGATTACAAAATATAACATTTTTATTATGCAATATTTGTAAATTTATAAGCAATGTAAATTAGATTCGTAAACTTAAAAAAAATATTTGATTAAAGTCTAACAGTTGAGAAAGTAGAATGCATAAAAAGTTAATTTGTTCATTTAAAATACTTCAAACTTGATTAATCACTAATTTTTGATTTTGTTAATTACATAAAGAATTTCCTAGTTGTATCTCGTATCAGAAATATAAAAATATCATTTTCTCACCATTAAAATGTCCTTTGCTTGTATTAGATTCTAATCTTAAGTGTTTTATAAAGAAATCTGATTTTATTCGAATGCGCAATGCCGTATTATTTCTGGAAGTTCTTGGTATACTTTGAATCACGCACGTTATATAACCTGTTGTACCGAATCATTCAAACAATATACATAAACACAAAGGGAAACATTAGACATAGCATACTTGGTTATTGCACATATGTACATATGCGAACCGGAAATTATTCATGTGTCAACTACGTTTGTTTCTGTTTAGATTTTGTTATGTAGTACGCAAATATTACTTCTGAATGTACAGCTGGCAATAATTTGCTTTAATATCATCTTGCAATCGGAAACTTTGTAAAATTTTGTAATTCCATATTATCATAGAATTGATCAATATATGGGATAATTTGATGCGTTGTGTAATTTAATGTATGAGATGAAGAAGTTCTATTCTATTCTATTTTAAGTTAAAAACTTTTTAGAAATCTTTACAATAACTTCAAAAGAAAGATGGACATGTTAAATGATAAGCAAATTCAATAAATTACTGTTCAACAAAGAAAATCATCTATGAAACAATATTTTTGTATTGTAAAAAGTTACATTTCAAAAGGTATAAATACACATGTTGTAAATTATTACAATTTCCAACTAGTTTTTTCTTCATATGAACACTTTTTTTTTCATAGCTCAACACTTTTTTTATAAATATTCACAGGAGTGTCAATTAATATTGCACACTAAAAAATATGGCGGATGAAAGAAAGTTTATACAAGATTAGTATGTGCAATATACATGTATATGACAATGAATAACTTCATATTTGACTATAGAATTAAACATATTATGACAATTAATAATTAAATTTTTTTTAAATCAATATTAAACAATCATTGTTATTCTTGTTATTCGTTATTTTTATTAAATATAATTCTATTTCGATTATCTCATTATATATTGATTATCTGTATGTTTTTATTAAAAATAAAAATACAAAATTGACTTGTACTTATTGAGTATTCACATATATATATGTAAAAATTGTATTTTGAAATCATTTAACTTTTAGTTAAAACATTTTTCAAAATTATTAATAATTGGTTTAAATGGAATACCTTCTATCATTGGAATACCTTGTAGATCATTGCGAAATCCATAACTTGAAATAACAAAATGAATTAATCTAAATATACTTTGCTTTTATTTTGTTTTTTAAATTGTGTAATTTTTAATTTTTAATTATCAATTTTATTCTAAAATTAAATTAATTATTTATTATTTTAAAATTAATTATTAAGTTTATTTTAATAATTTTAATTTTTAATTAGTAGTTTCTAATTATTTATTTTAAAGAAATATGAAGAAATGTATTATTAAATAGTAATTGAAAAATATACATATATGATAATTTTTTTATTCATCTTTCAGTTCATTTTTCTATTAATTAGAATGATTTTTTTATAATAGCTATTTAATTCGATTGATTATTTGACAATTGTAAAAATTAAAATAAAAATAACCATGGCTAAATTTTTTAATATTTTAGATAAAACGTTCCTACACTCAAACAATAAATTCGCAATGTGACTTACTGTCAATATCATGTTTTATCAGAATGTCACTAGTTGCTTCCTTGAACAATGATTCATATATCGAGATGATTCAGTTTAATAACAGTAATGAAAAAGATATTTTTATTTGTAAAAAATGTTCAGTTAGATTAAATGTTTAGTTAAGATTAATATGATTTATCTAATAAATTTATATTTATTTCGACTTAAAAAAAGAATTAGTTGTAAAATTCATGGCTTTATAGTATAATTGAATTTCTACAATTCTTCGGCGATACTCATAATATTCACAGTAACATTTACATTATTATACTACTAATAGACTAAGATCTATTAAACAAAAATTTCTTTTGCTTAGTTGAAAATATGAATTTTCCAAATTTATTTCATCATAAATTATTATACTCACTATGTTTTAATAGTTATACAAATTAAAATTATTGATATAATATATATTTAATCTTTGTATTAAAGATCTAGATTTGTGTAAATAATTTAGAAGATATTATAAATTCTTACGAATTTAATAATAAAATACAAAATTGTATTTTCGTTTTTTAAATTACTTATTTACATATATTTAAGTATAATGTCCTAAAATTTAAATATTAAACATTCAATTTAATTAGCTAGAATGTTAATTTTTTGGGGTGTGGTAGTACAAAAAAATGTCCCAAATTTTTAGTGCTTAAACTTACATACCATTCTTAAATTGTGAAATTTTCCAAATAATTAAAGTAAAACTGTTTTATCACATTTTATAAATAGATTTTATAAACAGAAACAATTTTTATGTACGTAGGGTTTTTGTTTTAAAATCCTGTGTCTCAAGATGTTAAATTAGTTAACTTAGAATTCGAATAAATGTTTTTTCTTACAGAAAATGGCGAGCAAGTAGTGATTCGCCAGTGTTCTACTCCTAACGTTGATGAGGCAGACATCGTCGATGGTCCTTGCAGCGGCTCAGCAATTTCAGGTCGAAACGTAATCGAATCTTGCCATATTTGTAGCACTGATCTCTGCAATTTCGCGACAGGCACTTCAATTACGCAATCGCTGTTTATCATCGCGCTAGCCATTGTCAGCTACCGTTTCCTCCAATCAAAATACAATTTTCTTTAACATAGCGAGATTCTAACCAATAAAATAAAATTATTATTTTTAAACTCAACAATCATCTGAAAGAGCGCCATTTTAAATAATTCTTGAATTCAAACGTGATTAGTATTTTTGCAAATAAATTTTATTTTAAAAAGATTATTTTCATGCTCTCATTATTTTCTCGTGTTATAATAACAATTTGGTTAAATTATCAATCATTTGTAAAATTGCTTGTCTTTGAAGAGTAAGACAATTTGAAATCTTATTAGCGTAATAAATAGTTCTACATAATCGTCCAAGTTTGTTAAGGTTTTAGGCGTACCTCATTAGTCGCATACTAAATAGAACGGTTAACATATATATTACGGTAGTTGCGTCACTCTGCTGAAAGCTTTACTTAATGGTTTATTTAATTACGATATTTTCGTAGAAAAAGAACAACTACTCTAAATAATATTATGATATTCTTGTACAATTTGTGTATATAAATTTTTACAGGTGTGACATGATTGTACAATAAAGAATTATTCATTCAAATTATTTCACAATTACGAAAATTAGCCTGCCACGATTATACTTTCACGTCACGATTAGTAAAATTCTTTACTCCATTAATTGAAATATATATATAATTCGTATTGCACGAAAGTCTGTAGATAAATTTTTTTCTTTTGTTTTCTTTGGTTTAAGCTTTATCGCTGTTTGTTTTTTCATTCTTGCTTATATTATTATAATTTGTCTTGTTATGATATTATTTTAAGATGAAAAATAATTAACAAGTGAAAAAATTAGCTTATCAGATCTCCGTCCAATATATAGGATAATACAAAATTTTTCTTTCATTTCGCATTCGGCGAATGTTGGTTAAGTTAGCATTTTTTGTGTCACTGAAATTCTATTATTTTATTAGACTTGTATATTAGATTGCGCTTCTTATTCTGAATAAATTTGCTTTTGTTATTCATTTCCTTTTTTATTGTTAAGACAAAACGTAATCTTCTTATCTCATGTAATTTATAAAAATGATGAAAATTATTGTATCTGAACACGTATATTTTTTATCTAAATCTTTGGCTTGTATGTTTATTTTATATTTAATATGAAATATTTTTATTGACTTGTGTGTGTGCGTGTGTTTAAACACACACACACACACACACACTTTCTAATGATAAATTTAAAAAGACGAAAAATTATATCTTTATACTTTATTATCTTATTTTATTCTCATCCCCTTCTTTAAAAAATCACAGATTATGTGTTATAATAATTTATATTATGAAAATAAAAACGTTATTAAATAATGAAAATTTCGTATTTTCTTTAGATGTATTGAAATATTGTTAAAGTTGAATGTATTAAGACATATTTGCTCTAAATAGTAGCATATGATAAAATGAAATTCTTTTAACCAATTATATGGAATTTACTTTATACAGAATTTATTTATATAATATAATTATTATGTATTAATATAAGGATTATTAAGTTGAAATATCAACTTCGTAGATTTTAATACACACAAGTTATTAATGAAATATGTTGCTAAAATGTGGAGGTAAGTTTTGATTGTTTACATAGAATGCATGTCTTCCGTAAAAGAAATAATATAAAATCATATCGTGCTATATGTAACAGTCAGCAATAAGAATATTATTAAATATGTTGTTAAAGCTATATGTTTAATAAGTTATTAATAATAACTCACTTTCTTAACAACTACAAACATAAGTTTTTACGAAGGTAAGATATAATGTCCTTTGAAACAAGTATTAATATTGCATTAATTTGAAATTAAGCTTATTTTTCTTGTTTTCTTCATTTATATATTCCTGTTTATTGCTACAATTAAGTATTACATTACAATTGATGAATAACATAAGTTCAAAATGAAGAAAAAAGAATTTATTATAAAAATTTTTATTTATGAGTTTATTTTATTAATAATTATTAATAATTATTTCATTTTATTTACAAATACACAAAAGTCAGTTTTTATATCACAAGTATATATAATAATGGCATTTGATTATTCGTAACCTTACCATTAGTATTACTACTGTTAGTATTACTATTATTATTGAAGGAAATTTTTCTTTTAAATTATGTTATCATAATTACTATTTTTTTAGTTTATTTCAATAAAGCTACATTCTGTTCTTAATTTGTTATAAAGTATTACATAAGCCCAATTTTCACAATATTAAGAAAAATAGTTTTTTTGTTATTTTATTTACTGCATGTGTTGTCTGCAATGTGAAAGTGATTAGATTAAAAGGATATTTTCGTTTCAGTTTTTTAGCAAGGTCTGTATAATTGTTCATAACAAGAATATTTACATATATGTTTAATTACTCTATTTTAATATGCTTTAGATAATTTTGTAAGTTCGTTTTCAACTGTCGGGATTTCTAATGTTCTTAGTGCATTTAGTAGGACGGATCTTGGTATAATCGATTATTGAGATTTCATTTTCTAAATATTTGAGCTATCATGCTTCAAATTTATATTTCATATGTCTAAATTGATTTTATTATGATTTTATAAATTAGTAATTTGTTATTCATGTTTTAAATTTTCTTAATGTAAATTTTCTTGCTGTAAGCTAATATATGGATTTTCTGGTTATCTTGATGTGTTTAATTTTTTATTATATATGTTTTTTTCAGTTCAACTTTTGGTCTGAATATAGCTCGAGATATTTTATAGAAGTTGTCTATTAAATTTTGATTGACTAATTTTAAGAGTTGCTTTTTTTCTAAGTATGTATGTAATATGTGAATACTTTTTACCACTCTTTAATCCGACTCTCTATATTTTATAGGTGATTTTGTAGGTTTATTATTGCTTTTTTAATATTTTTATTCGTGAATACAGTATAGACGTATCATGCAAAGATATAATTTTTGTTTTCCACGTTGCTGGTATATCTACCATAAATAAGATGGGGTTCCAGAACCCATTTCTTTGAGAAACTTTATGAATTTCTGTAAGAGAGAAGGATACATTAATAATAATTAAAATTTATTTTGCATATGTACAAAATTCTATTTTGCTAAACATAGGAATATAACGTGTACATAATATGTATGTTTGGATTTCGTTGTTTCTAATTCATGTATATATATAACTTAAATATTTTTCATTCTTATTCTAATATTTTATGTAATTACATTTATATGCAATATACTATAAATTTGTTATACTATAATATAAATATGCAATATACTATAATATAGATTATGGTAACAACTTAATTATAACTTAAAGATTAACTTACGCGATATACATGATATATTACAAATTTGTTATATAATATAGCTTTTGTTATCGTAACAAGTTCAACTTAAAATTAAAGTTGACTGTAAAGGTATGTTCTAGAAGAAATAATAAAATGTGAATAGTGATCTACTTATGCTTAAAAAATAGATATAAATTATTGAAATTTATATTTTCTTTCCTGTTGCAAATTAGAATAACAGGATAATCATTTATATAAAAGATCGTACACTTATTTATGTACTTACAATTATTCTAAGAAAGAGAAAAACATGTCGACAAGGACGGAAATTTGCAGACAAGCCTCTTTATTCAAAATTAATTATCTCGCCTACTATATTATATAAAAAGATATCATGAAACAAGTTTTTCCTGTTTTTTACTTGAAAGTAGGCAACATATACGAAAATTTAAATGTTGCTTTAAATTGATTCGAAGGCATCAAGTATGTCGGTGAGAGAAAGCGATAAAATTGCCGATAAAATAAAATTAAAGGACAACTGCATATTATTTACAAAAATGTCGCACGTTAACGTTTTGTTAAAACATATTAATAAACAAAATTCTTCATTATTATAATTATCATTCTTTGTTGCATTCAAAATGTTCACTATAAAATTATATGATTTTTGCTGTTTTAAATGTTATTGTTCTATTCGATGCTGTTGCTTATTACTGTAACAGTATTTGGAGCATCATTACGTTAATAATGTTCATAATAAAATATTTATATACAAAAATATTTTTGCACAGAATTATTAGAATTATTAATTTGTGACAATAATTATAATTTTAAGTGCAAAAAAGATTGAAATAAATAGTAGCGAATGCAAACGAATACAAATAGAACTTTTAATTACAATGTTATGATGTATTTATTACATATACATATGTACAATATGTATAGTTCAAATGCAATATATGTAATGAAAATGTGAAAATTTTTTTATAATTTGTATGTTGTTATATAGAATCATTCAAATATGAATTTTTATAAATCATTATTTATGAAGATTTTAATACTAATATAATTTAATTTAAAGAATTATATATTTATTATACATATATTGTTGTCATTTTATTGCACATTTCAAGACAAATTCAATAGTATACTCTAAATGTGTTTAAACAATAATTTGTTGTAATTATGAAAAATTAATGATAAATATTAACTACATAGCTTTTCTTTCACTCATAATTATGAAGGAAGGATTCAAATCAATATACTTTTGCTTCAAAAGCAGTTACAATCGAAATATTAAAATTACGTACAATCTATAGTATTGTTGTGATTCAATAACAACATAAAATATATATTAACTTATTAACTTTTTGAGTATTTAAAATTATTAGACAAATATAACAAATTAAAAAATATTCATCTTTACATATATACCTTTTGATATACTTACGTATTTGTTAAATACATTAAATATATTAAATTATTATATGTTATTGTTCTTGAATCTTTAATAAGTAAATCAATTATTTTATTATTAGAAGACCATTTATATAAGGATTAAATACTCAAAGAATTAGAAATCAAACAATAATTTATTATACTAGTATAAGTTTTCAAATTTCTTAAAATTTCAGAAAATTATAGAATTTTGATAAAGAATGTAATAATGAAAAAATATTAAGTGAATTCTTGGAATTTTATTTTATAAAAAAATATAAAATCTCGTAATATAAGTTTGAAAAGAATTATAAACAAAATACTATTATAATGTAACAGTTTGGTTTATAATAGGTTGATAATATATTATATATTGCTAATTTTATGTTTCTTTGAGATAATGGATATTTGATTTATTGCAAAAATTTATAAGATTATCAAAGACATGGCGTTTAAAAAATTGTACAAAATATAAACTGTACAAGACGCTAAAATTATACCATTTTAAAGTCATAAGAACATCGAAATGTTTTTTACTTCGAACATTACACGTTATAAATAAAATAAAAGAATGTTTATCATAAATTATTATTTAAATATACTTATCGTATATTGAAATTTTTGTAAATAATAAGTAAAGAAAAGTATATAGATACTTCTTTAAATTTCTTTTAGAAAATCAAACATTTTTTTATATTTTCAATAGTATACGTTTAAACTGAACATATTATGTGTATATTAATTTACACATATTGTCAAATAAGAATAAAATAATGCTTACTATAGATTTTTATAATTCAAATAATCACATAAGACCTTTCATTCATATTTATTTTTGACTTGTTTATAATTTTAAACCAATATTGTAAATAATATGCAGAAATCATATCTGCACACTAGTTTTTGCTACCCTTTCTTTGTTAATTATTTCTATTAATTTTATACTATTAATCGATACTTAATAAACCGTTAAATTAATAAGAAGTTGTATTTAATCATCGATATAATGTACGATATGATTAGACTGTAAATATTTATATGAATACGAATTTTTCTACTCACTGAAGATATAAAACTTAAGTATGTATTTTTTACGTATTAAATATTATTACTAGCGCTTGGCAATTTTATGTATGTATTATGTTATGTATAAATGCATAAATATTCGTAGCTTACATATCAAATATCACCGATAAGTACTTTTTTATAAAAAATGGAACAATAAATGACCAATGATGTAACAGATTTGTTTTTCAATTTACGCTAAAAAGAAATATTGCAAATATTAATAATAAATATTCTAATCTATTTTATTTGTTTATTCAATTCCTCATAATCTACGATAAAGGAGAAACGCTCCTGAGTAGGAAGGGAATAACAGAAATTCCTCCAAATCTTTCTATTCCATAATAATAAGTACTATATTTATGAATAAGGAGATTTTTCTTAACAGAATATACTTAATTATATATTTATTATATTTAATTAATAAAATTCTAAAAACATATTCTACTGAAATGACAGCAATATTTCAGCTTCTTATATAATTACAATTTAATCATGAATTTGATCATAGTTTGTAGACTATGAATATTTATGTAAATTAAAAATTTTAATCAATATAACTGAAAAAATAGAATCTAAATAAAAATTTGTTTCACTCATCAAATATCATAATAAATATCATATTTTGGATATTTTAGATATTTTTTTATATTATTTAATTCATTTATTTCTACGGAATAAAATCCTTTTTTTTTAATAAAATATACAACATGCGGAACAAAAAAGGGAGAAAAAAATATTAAAGAACATAATCAAAACTGAACAGCAATATATAGGTTAGTAGACAATAAAAATAAACTACGATAAGTACAAAGTTAGATATGTTCCGTATACTTTTACAGTTTTAAGCCTGTGGGTTTTAATCATGGAATCACAAGTAATTACAATAATATATATTTACCAAAATTTAAGTTATTTGATTTTATATTTTTTCTGAAGGATAAAAATAAAATTAAATCAAATCAAAAATTCCAAAATTAATTTTTATGGCTTCGATGGCATTTAATAGATGGTAACAGTTAAAAGTTAAATGTTTCATAAATGCATAAAAATGTTTCCTAAAAAAAACACTTATTTGTAAAAAAGTAAATAAAGTTTAATTTCGATTCGAGTTCGAAGAAGAAAATTTATTGGTAATCGGGTCGCATCTGCAGACGCAGCAAGACGGGAAAAGGAACCAGTCCATAAAGATACCTTTGCAATCATTGTCAGGATCGTACGCAAGTAATCTGTGCCATTTGTATTTTTGTTCGCAACCGCAATCTCCAGTACAACGGTTTGTCTGAGTTTTCCTAAAAGAGAAAATTTTAAAGAATGTCCTGGTTCTGTATAAAATTACGAAGGAAAACGCACTTACGAGCAAACTTCCTGGTGAATAGCCTGTTCAAAATGCTGTGTGTTCACAATGGCACGAATTTTGCCAGCACTATTGCTGGCCCAATAAGGAGTTACAATTTCCACTTTAGACTCACATGCATCGACTCTGAAATATATTGCATTACTTAATATGATACTTAATATTTGTATTTATTATGAAAAATAAAAATTTTCATTTTTATTTTTCAGGGCTAGATTATTTGAAATGAAGATAAAAAGTAATATGTAATTCGAAATATAATTTTAAAAATAGCGTAAGAAAAGTATCTAACTTTATCTCTGATGAGTTCAAATGAAAAAAATCATTTACAAATAATCTTTTTTTTTTATAATAAGGTTTTTAGTTGCTTCAACTGCTTTACTTATTAATGATTACTATCAATTATTTTTATATTCTTGCGAATTTATATGCATTTATAAACAGTTTGGAGTTGCAAAAACATAATCTAAAATATCTAAAATAAATTTTTTTTAGTTTCTATTTCTTTGACGATATTCACAACAATTTTTAAATGCATAAAATCCGCTATTAATTATTTTGCTATTAATTAGCAAAGCTAATTATCAAAATCAAATTAAGAAAAGATCAACAAGTTTAATCTGATACATTTTTTTTTACCATTAATGACAGTCGAGGCATCTCGGTGACTTGTTTTATGCGAAATATCTTGTATATTATGTATGTTATAATTTCTTAATGTAGTTTTGAACGACATTATTTGTATACATAATCAGGAAAAAAAAATGAAACTGTATAAGAAAAATGCATCGACAGGTAAAGGAGAAATCAATTTGAATTATTACGCTACTGATAAGAGATATCCAGTTATTAGTAATTTTTAATGATGTTATAAATTCGAGTTTTCAAGGAAGTACCTGCTACTATCGTTTCGATTTTTTCCAGAAGATTGTCGGGGATTTCTGATACTTCTGACATTAGCGAAAAATGAGTCATCATCAGCTTTGATTTCCAGATGCAATTTGTCACGAAAATTAGGACCACCATCAGGAATATTATGTTCTTTAGCTTCTCTGCTTTTTCTTTTTCTACGTGTTCGAGGACCGGGTTCTCTTGTCGGGGAGCCGTATCCTGAATTCATTTCGAAGTCACCGTACATTCTTTTCATTAATGCCTTATTTTCATCAATAAAACGTTCTATCCGTTCTCTAAAAATAATTTTTGTCTCAGTTTTATTATCTTACGAATGCTTATTAAAGTTTTTAATACGAAATATATATGCTACAGTAAAAGGAACATTACTGCATAGAAAATCTAATATACAGCTGATGACGAAGATATTTAAATATTTTAAACACTTACAGGAATTGTTTTTATGAATATATGTATATAAAAAAATATTTATATACAAAATATTTTATTTTTAATATATCATATGTTTAAGAGTTATTCATGATGTGCATATGTTAATTTTCTACCAAATCTATATTTACAATAAATTGTAACTTTTACAGTTTAATCTTAGATTTTCCGATTGACTTTAAATTTTATTAATATAATCATGACATTTCATTATATTAATTATATTAATTATAATTTAAATGTTTATATAACACACAAGTAAAAATTCTTTCAGTATACTTTCGCGAACCACTGTAATTTCTTAAGAGATATTTAAGATATAACAAAATAAAAAGAAAAATATTAGAAAACATAACAAAACGTAAATATAACATAATATAATAAGAACTACAATTATACAAAAATGAAAAAATTCAATTTTTCGAAAACTTTTAAAACTAAGTATATAAATACAACGAAAGCAATTGTTGCACTAAATATTTTCTATTTACATTGATTGTAGATAACAAATCAATTAATTTACTGAATATGGAGATTATTCTACTTTCGCTCTTCATTACTCCACTTTTATTTGCATTTTTAAAAATTTTGAAATTTTCGTAAAGATTTGTAAAAAATTTACATCTTATCACAGAGAAATAGATAATTATTAAACAAAGTTTCTATATCTTTTTAACAATAAATAATGTTAACGTTCAACGAAATATTTTTAATATATTTTATCGTTTATGTTAAATAAATATCTGTTATACTAAATATATATTATATATATAAATAAATATATGTTGTTATATATTAAATACATGTTATAATATAACATAAAATATTATTAAAATATTATTCAAAATATAATAAAATATTACATAGGATATGTATTTCCGGCAGTTGGACAAAACAGTTGATGATATTTTTTAATACATGGTATACCACGTACTAAATCTCCTCGCAATTCAACGCCTAGAGCAACAGAGAGAGCAGTCCAAAGAATCTATAACAAAAATATATCATATCAAATATTTTATCTCGATTATCTTTTTTTATTAATTACTTTTTTGTATAAAAATAATTAAGTTTTTTAATTTAAATACTTTGAGATTATAGTAATATTAAATATCAATATCTCAAAATTTAATTTCGAGAGTTGAATTTCAAGATTAAAGATAAAAATTGATTCGCTTAAACCCTAGAAGACTCGGGGAAGGTTCTAGAAATTGTTTAAAATGTCCAAAGTTTTCAATATTAGCTTTTCTCAAAAAAGAAGTTTTATAGAAGGTTTTGTATTAAAAATAATGATGCTATTTGTTCAGGATTCTAACTCTTTTTTAGTTATACTTCTATCACCGATTTACAATAATATCTAATCTTGAAATATAATATCTATGTATGTACAAAAGTAAGATATGTATTAACAAATATGTTTGTTAATTTTTCTTGTGACAAGTAGAAATATTTGTTTTATTTATAATGAATAGATTGCGAATGTTTATGTAAAAATAATTAAAAAAAATTAAATCTGTAGAAAATTATTTCACTTGTTAAATATAAAGAATATACTTTGGATATTTTATATATTTTTGTATATTTTTACACTTCCAAATTTTCCATAAATGCGTAAAAATCTAACAATAAATAATAATGAAAATTCATAAACAATTATTATGTTTCACGAGAAATATTTTGTAATAATAATAATTTTGTTTTATTGCAAAATTAATGTTTATTTTTATAGTTTTTTAATATGTTATTTTATATAAGTATTTAAATTTTTTATAAATTATGAGGTACACGATATAAAAAATATATTATAATATATAATAATTGTATATTGTCATGAATTATGTAACAAAAAGTATTTTTTTACGTGGATAATGAGTCCAGGCAGACCTTAAACTAACATCTTAAAATTCTTGGGATCAATTAAAACAGAAAAATTTGCTAGTATCAATTACTTTCTTCTATATTTTTTGTGACTTTAAATATTTTAATTTTTTCATTTTTAAAATGTATAATGCAGATATTTTATATTGCACATGACCATGATTTGAAGATTATTTAATATCGATTAAATCTATATATATATTGTATATTTTATTGATTATAGTAAATAAATACACGGTTCGAGAGAAACCGATATGCGATATAAATAAAATAATATTAATAATAATTCGATATAAATATCGAAATAAAATATGCGATATGAAAATCCTTGTAGCACCAAAATAGAAGTTCAAAAAGGCTTGTAGAAGTTATATTTTAAATGGGAACTCACTCACAGAATTGTTGGAGGTATACGGAAAATGATCGCCGATGAAACGATCAAGGTTCAAAAAGTGGGCATATAAACACAGAGCATTTGTAAATTGGTAAAATGTTTTCAACCAGCTGCACTGTGCAATAATTGTAAGAGGTTTGGACATTACTTAAATAATAATTTTAATAATATTCTAAAAAGAGTGTTGAGTAAGATAGTATTTGAAATAGAAAATAAAAGCATTCATTTTATTTATTATTGGAAGTATTATTTGAATTCAACTGAAGGAGAAGAAATTATTAAAAAAATAAAATTGTTCGCTGATTTTAACAACCTTAAAATATGTCATCAAAGTCATCATTCTGACTATACTTTTTCCTGTATACACTAATCGACCTTAATTTCTGAGTTATTTATAAAAATATATTTATCATAATATTTTTTAATGGGCAAATTTCACCAATTTCAATGATTTTTGGATATGTAATGGGATATTCGAGAGTTTATATGTATCTTATTATATATACTTTTCATAGATAACTTATCCATTAAAAAAATTAATTTTTGTAAATTATTTTCAAATGATGAATTTATTTAATTCCGACTATTTCTTTACCCAATAAAAATACCCAACTAATTGTCCATTTTGATATTTTTTTTATATATTTTTAAAGAATTGATAATTTTTTAAAATGAATATTTCAATTAGACTACTTAAATTGATCGAAATGCAAATATATGGGTGGGATGCAAATATACATAAAAATATTTTCAATGCTTTATCAATTGTATTTGTATCTTTTATTACATTAATTAAAATATTTTTAATACTACGTATTGGCAGTCAGAAGATAACCACCAATATCAAGCTGTCCCTATTCGGCTTGTTTCAAATATAATCACTTTTATTTATTTTAAATCTTCGCAAAATTTCGAGTTTTAACTCTCAAGTCACCAAAAGTCCTTGTATATATTGTTTCTACGTAGAGTAAAACTATTTTCAAAATTTCAGCCAATCGTCAGAAAATGACACGTTTCTGAAAATTTTGTCGAAGTCCTTTCCGTGTATCTTGGAAACCGAGCGATATCATATTTAAGGAAAAGTACTCAGGATCATAACCACGATAACATATTTCATTGAAATTGTCGAGGCATCCCCTTTTTAAAATAATTATCGAACAAAATTCGAATACTGTATAGTACTCATATTTATACCTGATTCTTAAACCAGAGTTCGAGATATAATGTACGGGATACATGGATAGAAAGAACTCCAACAAAAACATAGTGCGTTTTGTTGTGTTATTAAATGTTTAAATGAATAATTTAAATGAAAATTAATGAATTTATTAAATGTTTAAATGAACAATTTGTGAAACGTTACGTTTGGTTGTTTTATAAAATATTTAAATAAATAAGAAGAGATAAAATAGATAAAAATTTTATTCTTCAAATAAGTAACTGTATATCAAATAAGTAAGTGTAGAAAAATTAAATTATAAAATTAGCAATAAGAACAATAATGCATGTATGTGTATATACACATACGGTACATGAAATTATTATTTAGTTTTCGATTGAAATTTTCTTTATTAAGAAATGAGGAAAATATATTTCCTTGTATACACAATATTTTTAGGAAAAATTCTAAGAAATTTTTGCATGTATCGTACTTACAAAAGAATTTGCATAAAAATTTTGCAATAACTGACTATTAAATTCTTGCCAGATATTATAAAAAGTACTGTAATTTGAATTTCATATATCTTTTGTGATTATTTATAATATTTTCTATGTATTTATGTATTTTCCACAAATAAACAAATATTCCACCAGTAATACTACTGAACTGATGTTGTAAAATATATATGTACATATTTCTGTTACACAATTTTAGTTGGCGCAATTATTCAATTGGACAATTAGGTGTTTAGTTAATTTATTTATTGTTTTACATTTTACATTATTATTATAGTACAGTTCATTTTGCATTTATTATAGTATAGTCACATATATATAGTTATTCATTACTAGATCTCTTACTGTTATGCAAAAGAATTTATTAGTAGTAGTACACATGAGATATGTAATATTTCTCTAATAATATTAATCTAACATTTATCTAATTGCGAATGAAGAAGAATTGTTTTGTGTCATTTTATCTAAGAAATTATGAATGAAAAATTAATCAATATATTTTGTTTAAAAAAAAGTAAATATGTTGTATAAATACAAATCTAGAGTATTTATTTGTTTTAAAAAATTATAACAAGTCGGGATATAAAAACAGTTACCAAAAAACACGTTTTAAATTGATCACATGATTCTTCTGAGATAAGATAGCTTTCACTCGTGAGAGGTGACTCGCACGAAATTTTTTCTGTAATCATGGAGAACTGTACACGAAAACGTACACGACACTCTTACCTTTGATCACCAGACAAGTTGTTTGAGTTAACTATCATTTTTCGAAATCGAATTATACAGAGCGTGTCATTTTGAAAAATAATATACAATTTTATAATATGAACACGATATATATACAATTATTTATATTTTTCGAGTTTTTTTAATTTTCCAATACTTTCATTTATGTCATGATTATTTTTTGTTGCTATAATATATCCCAATTCTGTTCAATATAAATCATGAACATTCGAAAATTATATCTCGTTTGTGAACATATATAGAACTCTTGTTATTTCAAACATTTTGTAGTATTCAGAGAAATTGTTCAATTTCAATATTATTGTTTTTTTTCTGTTTTTATTAGACTAAAGCATCACGAAATAATGATTTTCTATGATTCTACTTAAGGAATTTTTTATTTTATCTCAAATAAAATACATCCAAGTTTGAATTTTGACTATGAATTGTCTGAATATTTTATACTACACTTTTCGATGTATATTAACAACTAAAAATTACATGATAGTAGTGTCACCGATTATTACATTTTCCTTTATCAATGTTAACCGTATGTTACTGTTTGAGATAAGCTTAAGAAAACTAGCATTTGATTCCAGAGTTTTATTCACAATATATTTTATATATTTAATATTAAATATTAAAATAATAAATATTAAAATTTTATATATTTAATATAATAGATATAAAAATTTATATATATATATATATATATAAATATTAATTTTCAAAAAAATATTTTGCAATAATAATGTATATATTTCATGCAGTACGCTTTGGATTCATTTCAAGGTCCTATTTGAAAAAATTGATAGGAATAAGATTAGTTTGGAGATTCAAATAGTTCACTCTCTGCTGTATATATTATCACTCAAGTATTTCAACATTTTTACACACATACATACATACATATACATATACATATATACATATATATACATATATATATATATATATATAATATATAATATTTCTTTAAAAATTAATATTTTGCATGATATGCACCACATTTCAATTTACAGTAGTAACTCCTGCATTCGATAACTAATTCCTATAAATTAAGTATGTTTATGCATGAAATACATACATATTTAATTATCAAAATTGTTCGATTATTCTGAAAAATTCGATTTTTCAAATTACCTTGATCCCAATTGGCTCCACTGCATCTTTTTACACAAAAATAAATTAATTCCTTTTTTCAGTTTTAAAAATTATCCACTATGAGATATTTTTAAATAGGTAAAAAAGACCAATGGAATTTAGGCCACAAAAATGCCTTGCCATTTAAAACACTTCGTTGATGTTGACATGTGGTATAAAAAAAATTCGTACCGAAAAGGTTAAAAGCTCTTTGTGTTCTTTTCAGCGCATGTACTTATAATGCTAGACGCAGTTCTCAACGTACACTGAGAATTCGCTCTAAAATTAAATTTTTCATAACCAGATTTTTTCATTTCTTTCGTTTTCTTTGGTAAAAAAAAGATAAATTTTCAATATAAATTTTTTCCATAATTTTGTTTGAAATGTTCAATAACTACTTAATAAGAAATCAAAAAAAGTGGAATTTTAGTAAATTAATCTTCTTCTTTCAAAGTGTCGCATAAAAACAAATTAAATTTTTTTAAAAATTCACAATAATTAGATTAGAAATTTTTATATATTTATAAGAAATTTTCAAATATAACATTACCCAGGATACATAATATGAAAAAATATAGAGTTATTCATAAATGCATATTCATATTTTATAATGCATGTTCGTATAAATTTGTTTATTAATTAGATCGTAAATTTTTATGTATTTAAAATTTTCAAATGTAAAATTACACAGAATACACATAATATGAAAAAATATAGGATGATTCTCAAATGCATGTTCATATTTTAAGTGATGAATTAAAATACGTAAAAAATGTTATGTAAATTTATATCCTATATATGCACTTAAGAATCGCCCTGTATATGGAGTTTTTTTATAATATTTGATATGTAAAACTATTTTTAATCGAAGTTGTACTTTCTAGGTTTTCTAATCGAAGTTCTAATCCTTCGTAGGCAAGCGAATTATTGCATTATGTGCAGGGAAACTGCTTTATGTTTACGCCTAATTCTTTTATTATTCTAGATTTTTAGAAAATCTAAAAAGATTTCGGGTTATTTAATACATTATTAAGAATTAAGCTAAAATTGGTTATAATACTAAAAATTTTAATTTTTTTAGACTTTATAAAATTGTAGGATTTGGCTCGAAGATAATGAAAAAACATTAAACGTATCTTCTGCGTATCTTTATAGCTACAATATGGAAAAATAAAATTTTTGAATTAACTGAAATGAATTGCAAATAAAACGCTGGTTCTTAATAGGTTAATAAAATTTTTATTATCTCAATGCAACCAGATTTTAAGTCAAATCTTTAAAAGTTTTTTAACGTGATCTCTTGAACAAGTTTGAACATTTTCGCAAATCAAGTTTTGATTGTTGATAAAATTCAATAAATTAATGTTGAAGAATTGTGTGTATAGGTTAGTAAACAAATTTAAAAACAGATCCTGCATCGACCTTCATTATTACTAAATACAAGTAAAATGTAATAGTAACAAATAACAATAACAAATGTGAGCGTATTTTAATAGTTGCTTACTGATCCCTTTATTTTGTGACAAATAGAGATGAAAATATACGTTCAATAGCGATGGTAATGGTGACCTTATGATTATGTGATTAATGATTATGTGACCTTATCATCAGGGTATATACATATGTATATACCATACATATTTATGTATAAGACATATTCCATCATGTACACTACAGACACGACTATATACTCTAAGACTGGAAGTTGAAATATTATTGAAGCGGACCGGTTAATGCATCAAAAAATATGATTCTATTATAAATAAGTACGATCCTATTATATTATATTATAAAAAAAATATGATTTTATTATAAAATAAAATAAAATTGACCTTCGTATCCTTTATATTCTATACTATTGCTGCTTCGCCTTCGAAATAGATCAATCTTCTTTGAAACATTTTTTGCTATTTGAAAAATATTTTAATTTCCAATTGTAAAAATCAGAATACCGTCTCATCCAAGTACCATAGACGTGACAATTTACCTCATCCCAAATTCAATCCAAAATATTTTTGTCTCTTATAAAATAATTTGATTGAATACATTCTGGAGTGAATTCTAAATTACAAACTATTTCAATTAGTCTTAGACGAATTATTTCAATTTATTACTTGATTTTAATTGTTACAAATTTTACACGAGCGCACGTATCTTTGCGGTCAGCACCATGAATGAATATAATTATACAATTGCTGATTTGTACCGGAAGTTGGGTCTGTTAATGATTGTCATCCTACACTCACGAGTCTCCATTCAAGAATCGGTAGGCGTCATTCAGTGTCTTTCGACGTCTCTCTAGGACAAGAAAAGTATGAGCAATGTGGTACATTGCCCGTCAGAAATGAATCATGCCGCGTCTCCATGCGAGTGAATTGCAATCATTTGCGTGAATTGAATTTAGAAATTAAATTACACGTGATAGGCAAACAGATCAAATGGTATTTGTGATACATATTCATTTATTCGCCATTGGGTCAAAATACTCGTATTGCATGTGTAATATAGCTATTTTAGGTAGTAACATTGGATGTTAAAGTATTTCAATGTAAATGAATGAAAAAAAATTCATACAAATACATAGCACATTTTTAAATCTGTATAATCTTCTGTATAATCTATGAGCAGGCAAATATATACAATATATACAGTTCCAAACTATTATTAAGTCAATCAGCTCAAATTCTCTTTAACAAAAACGATGTTTTTCAGATATGAATGTTTCTTCTTTTTGAACAGCAAGTTCATTTAATATCTGTTCGATTATTAAAACTTTTAAACATAACTGACTAAAACATTCTCTGTTCAGTTTAAAGCTTTAAGTTGTTATAATCTTCTAATAGTTTAATAATTAAGTTCTTGGTGATTACTTACGCTCATTAGGAGTGAAGTAAAATTTATTTATTTCTATGAGTTTAGTCTTATAAATATTTATGAATATCTTGAATATCGTAGTTTTGAATTCATCAGATTCAAATAATCGATGTATTTTTCGATTTGATCTTGTATCGATTTCTTGAGGCTTTTGTTTGACGAAGTTTCATAGCATTTAATATATATATTTAATAGTTTGACATAACAAGATAAAAATCGATAATCACATACGATTAGGTATCTTTCAGATATTTTTTAATACGATTTTCCACTTCCTCGGAAATATTACATTAAATATCATTATTTAGACATAATACTCTTTCAATTGATCATGATGATTTTTTGAACCATTGTTGCCAACATATATGTAATACATAGTATATATATATATTACAAAATCATAATTTGAAATACGATGTTTGTAAACGACTTAATTTATAGGAATATAAAAATTTTATTGTTCATAGTCTTAATTTTTAGAAATAATTTTTAGATATTAGCTGTGTTCCAAAAAATGTAAAAAAATTAAGAAGTTTTAAAATCACATAAAATAATGTGAAGTAAAAAGCATAAAAAGATTTTAAAATTAAATTATGCAATGTAGTTAAGTAATAACCACACCATATATTTATGGTTGTAAGGAAAAACGCTACGTGTCAGACGCTTTCATTTTCGAGATACTATCTTTTAAGGTTCTTAACATCAATGCTTTTTGTTAGCAATGTCACTTTGTTTCTTTTTACAGTATAAATATATATTTCTCTCACTTTGCATAAGATTGTCATTTTTTTTCATATATATATACATATGTATCACTTATATGTAAGAGCGTATCATTTCTGATAAAATAAAGATATAGAATATAATTCTAGTCGTTTCACTTTATACAGAACAAGTTGTAACAGATTAATAAAAATAGAAAATAAAAAGGAATCACAAAGAAGAAATATGAATAATGTATTCTTTAAAATTTGTGGACTTGCTTCCTAATTTATTTTGTCTAATAAGTATAAAGTTAGATTTCACTTAAATTGTATAACTTTTTGAATCTATAAAATTTGTTTGAACGCTCTTTTTATGACAAATACACCCTATACGACAAATACGCCCCTATCTCCTATATTTTATTAAATAATAATAAGGCATAGAATGAATTAAGAAATGGAAAAAAATAAATTTTATATATTTTTAATATTAATATATTTTTAATAATTTAACAAAATGTTTTGAAATATAAATTTACGAATAAGTGTAAACATTACTAATGATAAACTAACCACTTTAACATAAAATTAAAGGTTTCATGCATAATAAAAATGTCTATTCCTATTAACTTATATAAGTATATAAAATGAAAGAAATAATTTTTATTAATGTCACACTTCAAAATAGTTTTCATTATATTACTGGCTTAAATCATTTATTTATCTTAATAAACGATGCGATAAAATCGGAAGATCGCCAGTTGGTTATGCAACAGCAGTTATAAAACAAAATGAGTTACACAATTTTATGGTGTATTATAATGAAACATGTTCATTTAGTTAAAGTTATCAGCTCTTTAAGATGTATCATTAATAATTAGAAACATTTCTTATAAAACATTGTTTTATTTTATAAAATATATTATGGAGTTTTGGATGATTATAGTAATTTGTATTATGTATATTGCAAAAATTTAAGATTTAGTATTTTATTTGTATTTTATATTATCGCTAATAGAGGTTAGTAATAAAATAAAATTAAATTAAATTATTTATATTATTTATATTAATCTACATTATTTATATAATATTCAGTTTTATGAAAATTATCTAAAAGAAAATAAAGTAATTAATCCTTGTGCCAATTTTTCTTATGAAATGTCATATTATACATTAGCATTTCATATATGTAACATATAATATATATTTTCGATATTTTTTATAACAAAATATACCACCAGAGTTGTAAATAATATTCGTTTTCATGGCAATTAATAACAGGTAATTAATAAAACAGGTAATTAATAATGCACTGTCTTCTAATTATTACTATACCAAATTTTATATAATTGAATGTAGGATAACTTTTTAAATTTAATTTTCTCAGAAACGAAGTATACAAAAATGATATTTAACACTTCTGACTTATTTTCAAATGTAGAATAATATTCTATGTATATAGAATAATATTCCATCGATTATTCTATTTAAAATTAGCTAAATTTAAGTATACTTGATAAATTTTTAAACTCAAATTTTTTGAAAACGAAATGACAGAAGATATTTCTTTCTTTATATGCAAGATCACTCGCTGGCTGATTGTATAATTAATTTTAAATCTACGAATTGAAAAAATGCATAATCCATGCGTTTAATCTAAGAGTTAAAAAATCTGCAGAATACATGTAATTTTCAGAAATATAAGAAGAATTCAAAGTAAAATATCAGTTATAACATCTAATGGATGGAAGAAATTTCTATTTAAGTCCCATTTAACTAAATTTCTAAAAACAATTGCATAAGCATTTGCAGTCATCTATAACGCATAAATATTAAAGGATACTCATTTCATCGGATTTCATTTCTAGGAGTGTTATATCGTAGAAGTATTTCAAAGAGATTTTCTGCATTAGCTATCCTTGTATTAAAATAATATGCCATTAGAAATACAACATTGTGTACGACATGCATATGGAGAGAATATGATGATGCACCTCCCTATGCTATCAGAGACGTAATAGTAGATATTGCTTGCAATAGTAGATATTGCTAATGAGACTTTTGCTGATCGATGAATTAGAAAAGATAGATAGACTGTGACATAGTCTCCACAGTAATTATTTAATCGAAAAATTACACGCGAACAGTTAACTACAAAGATCAATGAAACTATCGTTAACAATAATGATAATCTTTCAATATTCAATAAGTGTAATCAAAAAATACATACACTCGTTCATATAGACACAAGTTTATTTTAAACAATATATAGTGCAGCAAGTATTTGTACACTTGATGAAAAATTGTTTTACACTCTTGTATATAACTCTTGTATATAACTTTTGTATATAACTCTTGTATATAACTCTTGTATATAACTCTGTGAAAAAAATCGTACGACAAAATTTAAAGGATCGTTGTAAAGAGGAGACTTTCATCTTAAAATTTTTTCAATATTGATAAAGACGAGAGAGAAAAAGTATCTTTGCTTTAACTTTGAAATGATATAAAAATATCTTTAGAAAACACGACTTAGTATTGTAAAGATAGAGATTTCATATTTTAAAAGAAGTCCAGATAGAATTTTTCTACGATCTTTTTCACGAATCAAGCTTAAAATATCAAGGACATTTTTGTTCTGTATGATAATCTTATATTTGCTGAAAAATTGTTAACATTTTAAACTGCTATAACTTCGTGACAAAAAATCGTACAATAATCTCTTTGGAACCTTTTTAAAGGGAAAAGGCTCTTCTTTCATAATTTTGAGTTCGTTTCGTTCATTTCCTTCTCTTGAAAATTTTGCAAATTCAAACATCTTTATGAAAATATGAAAACAATTTTTCATAACTAAATCCACCCTAGTTTTAAAGATTGATCCATTATGATCTTCTCTTTACAACAATCCTTTAAAATTTGCTGCACAATTTTTTTCACAAAGTTATAAGAATTTAAAGTATCGACAATTTTTCATTGAATGTACGAATATTTTCTATATCCACAGTATAGATATAAATATCAGTACAACGTATTGTTATGAACATACTGTTATCAACAAGATTATAGTTTGAAATAAATAATTATAAATGTTAAGCATCTTTATGATTCATTAAGTTAGTTTCGTTTTTTTCATAATTTTTTTTATATTGTATTCAACTTTTTCTTATTTGTCTTACAATTTGTCAGTTCTTTATGCGTAAAAATTAGATAAAGGAATTCGACTTGAAGTAAACTAATTCATTAATACAAAATACATAATATAGATATACTAATTATGATATTTCAATATTTACACAAAGAAAGCAATATTCTTATAACATATATCAGACAGCAATCATTTACTAGAAATAGATTCGAAGTCCGATTAACTTGATTTTGAATAGATTAAATAATTAACTGTTATTAATAGAAATCACTAGCTGTTCATCTTTCGAAACGATGTTGATCATTCAATTTCAATTTTGCATATTTTCGACTTTATAAGTTAAAAATACTTGATGTAATCATAATGACACTTTTAGTTTAAATAAAAGATAATATAAAATTTCAAAGTAAATTAACTGGCTACTTTAATTTGATTTAATTTATTTAATTCACAATGTTATGAAAAAATGTAAATTTACTTAATTATTGACAAATATGACAGTTATTTTAATACGTGTGTGTATATATGTATATATATGTATACGTATATATAACTCAACAGGGAATAAAATATTTTATGATGAAAATATACATAAATTATAATAAAATAATGAAATTAAAAATAAAATAACTAAACAAAATAGTTGATAGATAAATAAAATAATTATGACAGAATAAATAAATGTTTGATTAATTCATAATATGTACATCTGAAAATTGTATGTGAAAGATTTGTCTAATTAAAAAATTCGTAATTGATCTCTCGAATTACGAATAAATTATTGTCCTACATTTACTAAAAAGAAAATTAAGATAAATGTTACTCCCAAAATTGTATAAAAAAACATTTGCCCATAAATTAAATCTGAAAAATATTTGTGTTAGCGAATTCATTGTTGCTAACGAGAAACTTAATATCAGCGTTAAGTAACATGACTTTAATAATTATATCTCAATGAAGTTTGTTTCTGAACTAAATTCTTCAATACAATTTTACAAAGAAAGAATTACAGTCAACTGGTGAAAAACAACTCGCACGAAATTGTAAAGTCGTAGAACATACAGGAGTTACGTGGAACCGTAGAAGGTTAACTATATTTCTTTTTAATTTTCAGTAATCAGATCGAAGACCAGATCTGCTTCCGAAATGTATAAATATATATAAATACGATTTTGTAAGTCGTTAAATTGTTAGGCGGTTATGTTGCTACATTTCACAATCGATCGTCACAAATCAATTTTATAATATGTTCACGTAAAAAAAAGAGCTATCGTATGTATTGATACTTATTACGTGTTTTTACGCCTGATTATATTTAAGATATTCGAGCGTAATAAGTGGTCGATTTGTTATTGCATATTATTTTCTAAATATTGATTTAGAAAATTATTTCAAAATTATTTCATGCATTATTTATGAATTAAATGTTAGTAAATAGATTTACGAGATCAAAATGTAATAGCGAATAACATATAGTAAATATAAACTTAATGCAAAGAAAAATCATATTAGTTTATAGAATGCCGGTAAATATATTTATTACTTGTATTAATCTGTATTATATATACTAATATATTATTTCATTTTTTATTGGGAATTTTTTGGGATACGATTATATACGATATATAGTATATACTCTTAACACCATTGTAGACATTAAAATTCAAACGATTTCTATTTTAATAGACACATAAATAAAAAATGAGACAATTTTTTTCAGAAATTATTATATCAGAAAAGTCAAAGAAAATAGATCTTTCATTTTTCAATATTTTATTGTTCCACGATGCTATTCTATAATAAGTTATACTGATCTGGACAAATTTTATTTGAAACATGAATGAAAAATAACAATATAGAATAATGCAATCAACAATTATATTTTCGTTTAAAATTATTTATATTATATTAAATTATGTTATAATTCTCAAATACTTTTTTATTTCAATTCACACTCAAACAAAATATTAATTCATTTTTAATTGTAAATAGTGTATTTTGTATATATTTGAACACAGAATTAACAACTTACAATGTGAGGTAACATTTATTTTCATTTCAATTACCCTTAAATTATAAATATTATATAAGTATAGCCCCGCGTTCACCAGGCGTTGTAGACTACTTTATATATATATATGTATGTACGTGTTTCTGATGCAAATATTTGAGAAACTATTTTAAAAAATATTTCTTCAAATAAAAAATAAAAAATTATATTATTTTCATGGTTATGGAGTAACTCAGATATTAGAGTAACTCAGAGAGAAATCATCAACTTGTTCAAATTAGCTAGCACATAAATTATTCAGAGTTAAACAAGATGATATATCGTTTAATATTCATTAATATTCATTATTATCAAATACTTTATATAAGTAAAAATATGATAATGATAATATTAGATTATATACGTGTTGATAATTACGTCTGTATTTCTTTATATTTCGAATAATATCAAGGAAACTAATTAGAATACTATTATAATATATAATCTACTAAAGCGAAGTTAATGTAAATATATAGAAATATTTGTATCTTCCGTCATGTAAGAGTAATGTTTGATTTTAATTTTGAATAGATCAGAGAAAAATTGGATTGTCAACTCGACATTTTTTCTCAATGTTCAACCAAGGAGAACTAAGATTTATGATTAGATTCTTCTAAATATTTTATCTAACATTGGTAGATGTTTGTTTAAAAAATGTTGCTTAGAAAATTTAATCATATTTAATTGCCACTTTTATTAATATATAATACTGTACCGTATTTTAACTAATATAATACTGACCAAAATTAAATTTGATGATTTTTACTGATCTCAAAACAAAAGTTTAAATTGCTTACAGTTATTATTACATTACAGATTGTGAATCTAATAACATTTAAATCTTTATGCAATGTTATATTTTTACTAACTCAGTTAAGGAAATTTCATTCTCTAAATAAATTTCTATTTAGATATGCTTTATTTTTGATATTTTTTACGTATTTTCATATTACATGCATTCTGTTTAACTATTTCTGCAGTTTAATTATCTATGTAATTATTGTTAAAAAAGAATAATGTAGCTCTTCTTTTCAGATTGAAATTTTTACATCATTTTTATATTTATCTGCCAATTTATTAATAAAATTTTAATTAATTTATCAAAATTTATATTTTATATTCATAACGTTAAATGTCATAATCAAAAATTTAATGCTACATTTGATTTATTATATTTTTTTATTTATCTTTAAATTGCGAAACTTTATGAGTACAAAAATTTGTATTTTTAGGAATATAATTTAAAAAATAAAAGTATTGATGGAAAATTGCTTTATGTAAATATTAAATATTCTAGAAAATACAATATTTTCGATATTTTATATATTTATTATATTATATGTTTTATAATATGGAATGTTTTGTGCAATTTTATATTTAAAAATTTGTATTTAAATAAAACATAAAATTCTGCATATTATAATATATGATAAGATATAGTATTGTAAGTATTTGAACACCTACAAGAACTTCCTACATAAATACATATAGTGTTACATGAAACATTTTAAAATTTTATTAGCACTGTAGTAACTCCCAACTATCAAGATTATATAGATCATATTTGAAAGAAATCTGAAAATATCGAAATTACAAAATATTTATTACAAGTATATATTTCACAAAATTTAAATAGTAACAAAATATAAATAGTAAATTTAAATAATAACCATGCATTTCACGAATAAACTTAATTATTTAGTATGACTATCTTTAATATTTGTCATGCGTTTAAAATAGCCATTCATGTTGCTAATTTTATACTACATATATATTGTTATATATATATGTAGTATAAAATTATAAATATTTATAATTTCTTATTATAATTTCTACATTATATATATATATATTACATAAATATATTTTCAGATTGGTTTCAAATTTTACCAATATAATTATAACACTTGCCTCATTACAGTGTTAGTAATATTTCGAAATATTTTATATAACATGTACACACACCACGTAAGTATTCGAATATTTTGGTTATCTGTTACAATAATTTAATGTAATTTCATTATTATCAATTAATTTATTATGTATTAGTAATTTTATATTAATATCATACGATAACAAGTTTATATCGCAAGAAAAATAAATTTAACAAAAAGTATCGTAACAGACGAAAAGTATTTGTTTTTGTAGTAAGTATTTTGTATTTCGTAAAAACATAAGCATATATCCATTTGTTGATACAAAGAAATAAAAAAGTCATGGAACGTTGCGTCGGGTCAGAGTTACCGTCTCAATGCCATCGATCGATTTCAAAGACGATATCATACCGAGGAATTCTTCGCATGATGCGCGATTTTACAGAAATGCACAACCACACAGATAAAAGGAAAGATACAAGCAAAACAGCTAAGCAGGTGTAAGCGAGGTACATGCATCCGATGATCATTCATTTGTGAGATTCTAAGGAAGATACTTGGGGTCATGGGTGCTTTAAGAAAATGTCACGCCAGTGATGCAGACTTTGAACGTTCCTGTAGTCCATGGTCGTGTTCGACCACCTTTTAAACAATCTTCAAATACGAACCACGGTTTTTCGAATACGAGACTTCAATTTTGTAATTCACTTTCAAAACAAAACCTACGGAGAATTTTTTCACCAGAGATCACGATAAATACTATCGTGCGTTTGGAGAGTTTGAATAGTTGGTGTATTTGGAGAGTTCTAAATTATTGCAAAATAGAATTCAAATGAATCTTCCTGATGTAAAATTTGTAAAATAGCCAGATTACTATTATATATTATTTGATATTTTGAAAGTATCATAAGTCACGGTGTTTTTAAATCGAGATATTTAAAGATCTGAGTTTTAACGAACTCGCCATTCCATTACTCACCTAAACTTTTATCAACAAAATCTCAGTGGTTTTTAATATACTGACTGCAAATTGTTTCAAAATGAAAAGATCGCGTAGAATTGTAATTACTAATCACTTAATCTAATCACTGACTCTAATGACTTAGAAAATAATGGCTTGTATAAAAAGAGCAGTAACTGAAAATAGACGAAGATTCATTTTGCAGGGGCATTTTAATTAAATGACTTTGATCCTCGTCCGTCCCTTGTCAATTTAAAATGTATAAAATAGCATGTAAGATCATCACGTAAAATTCAAAATTGAAAACATCTCTATACCGGAACCTATAAATAGAAATTTAGTCTATTTATTGTCAATAAGAAAGTAATATTAAAAAACAGCTAAAGATTAATTTTGTAGTTATTTCAATTAAGTGATGTCAATTATATTTGTTGAGATATTAGAAGAATTGGAATATGTGTTTCTGTCACATTTAAAGAATTTATACAAATTTTATAAAGTATCAGCTACTCGTTAGAAATGAAATAGATATATAAGTATAGTCTTCGTTTCAAATTAAATTTAGCAGAACATTTAATCTCGGTTATAGTATCATAAATATATAGGGAATTAATAGTAGGAGAATATTTGTCAATCATAGCTATGGGAACGAAACAAAAATTTCGATCTTTTGATATCTAATTATCTATGCACGATAGTATGTTATTTCTAAACTGTTAAATGAAAACATTTGTTGTTATTAGATTGTAAACATTTATTTATTCATTTTTTTTTTATGAACATAACCAAAAAAATGGAATTAAATAATAGTATTATAATAGAATAACTAATACTAATAATTATATATTGTAATACTCTCTTTAATATATTTTTAATATCTTATTTATAATAAACATTTATTATTTTATTTATTAAAATTATTAATACTTCAATATGTAACTATAATAGACGTTAAATATTAATATTATTGGTATTTATAGATAATACTACATTACTAATAATACTATTAATTTTTTAACAGGGAAATTAATTTTTTTTCATACGAAAATTACTCAAGATTTGTTTTAAGGCAACGAAATATGTAGATCGTTATACCCGATGAAGAATATTAATAATAATATTACATGTTATAATAATAATAATTGTAATACCAATTATAAATAAAACTAAAAATTATAATACTCTGCTTTGATAATTCATACTTTTGCATGTTATATACTTACATTGTGTGCATTTTTGTATATTTTCTATTAATGCATAAAAACTCGAAATCTAATCCATTTAATAAATGTACAATCACTAACCTAAACCTAAAACCTAAATGTACTTTTTATGAAATCATCATCTTTATATTGTAAATGTAAGTTATAAAAATTCAGACAATAATGTTAAATTTTTACTAAATGATTAATTGATCAAATTGTTTCATTTAGATTTCCCAAGAGAAACTGAAAACACTTGTCGTTATTTAACAAATGTATGATCTAAATATACAATGTTTCTTGTTATTTAATCATCTAATTATTGCAAATAATTAAATTCCAACTATGAACAATCGATCAAATTGTTTAGCTTAGGTATAATCAAACTTTCAGTTTCTTTTAAAATGTTTCAAATGTAATAGCTGTTGAACAGCAAGCTTGACCTTTATTGAAAATTACAAAAGGTAGGTTAGTCATGGAGGTTGAGTTAAAACGTGCGACCTAATTTTCAGACTACAATCTGTCTAACAAATTTGTTGAAAGTTGTGTTTAGGTTTTTTTCGAAATCTACTTATATATTCCATGCTCGTAATTCGTGCGTGAACTCAGTATACTTTCTATTCACGACGAATTCTTCCGCTCTAGCAGCCTATGAGTCATATTATTGCTTAGCATTTATAAGTCGTATGAACGAAATAATATGAAAAAGTCAACTTGTCACAACATTCAACCATGTAATTATATCTCATACGACTTCAACTTGTATAAAATTATATTATATAGTCACACATAGTTTCAAATATTTAATATTTAATATTTAAAAAAGGAATGTTTTTGGACATTTCATGAATCTTAATTAATTTGTTAATTACAAGAGATAGATCATTTCAGAAATACACAATATTTCTTATATTTATTTAAAAGAATGCATAAATAAATGAATTCAAAATACGATCATATCTATGCAATTACTAATGTACGTAATTACTATATGATAAAATTACTAATATTACTATGTGATATAGTAAAATGAATAAAATTTTTATTCTGATAATAATAATAACAAGAATATTTTTTGTGTATATTAATATACTTATGATAATTGTATGGATGATAGATTTTGTTATTCTTTGTTTATTTACATTTGTTTACTGATAAAAAATTTCATCATTCTTTATTAGCACCTATAAAATATTTAAAATCTTTGTTCTTTAATATTTGAAAAAATGTTGAAAGAGAGCTATTTTCAGCTTGGAAATAAAATGGTTATACTGAACGTTCAAAAATGTTCCTTCTTAGGAATAAAACTTTCCTTAAAAATAATGGGAAATTTATGAAAAATATATTGATGTATATAGACTTTCGTGATTATTTATATGTATTATTATATATAATTATATGTATTATTATATATAATTTTTATTAATATTCGGACTAAATATTTAAATATTTAAACTATTACAATTCTGTAAAAAAAAAATCATATAATAATAAATTTGGGTTTGTTTTAAAGCCTCTACTTTCAAAATATACTATTCATTTTATTTTAAGATATTTTTACATCAGGTAGCAAGTAAAATAAAAACATTTTTCTTTTCAAAAATGTTATACATAGTTATAAAAATACAAAAAATTTTTTATTAACTTTATAACAGAATCTACAATGAAAACTGAAGCCTCCACTTTATAATGACTCCCTAAAACTTGTACGATTTTTTTTCGTCATTTTCATTGAACTTTGAATATTAAGTGTGAAAATGATACGTATATAGAAAAAAGAAAACATCATTATGCATGCAAAACATATACCGCTGAATTATAAAAACTTTTTTAGTAATCTTAACGTGTGTCAAATTATTAAAAGTGCATACATTATATGTATATATTTAAAACTTAATTTTTTATTTTACTTTAATTATTATGTAAAATTTTTTATTATTATATAAATAAAAGTTTGATGATAATTGAAAGCCAAATAATTAATACACGGATTGATTAAAAAATATATTTTATCCAAGGTAAAATGGAGCACCGTAATATACAGATAATTATATAAAAAATATACAATTGAAAATGTAGTATTGTATAATATTTAGAGAATGAAATATATAGCCTATATTATTTATTTGGAAACAGAAATTTCTCCAAATTATCATTTATCAGTTAACGATAGATTTTCTGTTCATGTTAGTTTATTTAAAATATTTTTTTTGCTAAATCACTATAAATGATGTACAAATAATTATAAATAATTAATGGACTGTAATAGTGTAACTGTTACAAAATATACAACTTTAATATTTGCAGTATAAAGTAATATGTACAGTATCATTGTTTAGCTATTGTAATTCATATGTTTGCTTATATCTTAATTTATATTTGAATTTCTCATTAAAACTTATATGATACGTTTAAAAGCTTTAGAAGTTATGTTACTTGATCAATTGAGAAAAATTTGCAGAGAAGTTTGAAGAATTTATACAATAATTAAAGAAGAGAAAGCCAAATTACACATGACCTCATTAATGTCATGTCTGAAACATCAGAAATTTTTTGCAACAAAATTTTGCAAGTGTAAGTAGTAGGATATCTTTCAAATTGAAGCATAAAATATTACAAAACTAAGTAACGTAAAATATTATGAATAATTTAACAGAGAAATTAGAAGTTTACAGAATTGTTAAAATTCATTATAATTGTTGTACCTAGAAAATGAAGACATTCTTCAAACATTGCATGCAAAATGATCGTATACTATAATTTTGTTCATAAACTTACCGGTATCTGTACAAATGTGCCATTATTTAATTGAGGATAAGAATACAGTGGCACTACGGGGACTGAGCCATTTTTTAAAAAGATTGGACCTTGAATTGGCGTGACGTGAGCGTCCCTTGGTATTTCTGGGTCTTTGTCGTCGTAGTAATCGTCGAAGTCGTCATCATAGTCTAAAACAGCGTGAATCGAAGTTTTTGTACCAGGTCCACTTTCACCGTTAACTCTCGTATACCTTTAACAAATAAAACAAATTGAATAACAAACTATATTTTCAAATTATAATTGAATCATCTCATAATTAATATGTTTCTTCTGAGAGTCAACAATGCGAGCTGTTATTATCGAAGTTTAAAAAAATTGAAATAGAGAAGTTAAAAAAAGAAGATAACGAAGTGTAAAAATACAGAGCGATTCATCAAATGTTCATTTATTTTTATCTAGTATATTATTATAGTCAATTTATTTTTATCTAGTATATAAGTACAAATGATCGATTATTTATAAGATACAAGAATTTTAAGTAATTTCACGGTAATAGTAATCTTGAAAAAGTTTTTAAAAATCATTTTAATTTTCAATTATATTTTTTTCATTCTATAATATAGTTGATATCTGATGCCTCTAACATAGGAAGCAAATTAACATTTTGAAGTGACTTTAATATGTTTGATAATTTTTTTAGAAATTCTTTTAATTAAAAAATTTTCAATTAACTCATATTGTCAATTCATATTTTTTCCCTATAATACAGCTAATATGACTAATAAATTACAATAAAAGAAGTGAATTTTAAGTAACTTTTCTCACATTAACAAGTTTGACAAATCATTTATGAATTCTTCTGATTAAAAGTTTCAGTTAACCTTCAATCATATTTTTTCATTTCATAATATACAATTTAAAATATAAAACATAAAGTATTTTGAAGTATCTTCCCTCTATCAATGCAAAATTCGATATCGAATTACTATTAAATTCACTGTAGGTCGAATTTTATATCAAATTTCTTCACAGTTTTGATTTTTCGTGTAAATGCTTCTGTATTGTACATTTTTGGTTCCAAAAATAATGAATATTTTTCTTTTTAAGTTGAAATCTAAGAATGTAAGATCTGGAAGATCAGGAGATTGGTCCTTCTTCATTTCATATTTTTGTTATAACTTTTTAATGAAGCATCTATGAATTGTTTCGCTATATAATATTTTAGTTTTCTTTTAATGTACAGAATATATTATTTCCACACTGGAAAGAATAATAAAGTTGAACGTTAAAGATTGGGACGCCTTGTATATGAAAAAAATATTACGCAAGACAGAAAAAATAATTGAATTCTACGTAATTCAAAATAAAACAAGTGAGGAAATTGCAAAAGAATGCGAGTTTAATGGCGGTAAAGAAATCAAGTAAATAATATGTATTCGTCTTTTCCACGTTTATCGATTTGAAAGGGCCAACAGTAAATGGCATCGTTTTACGATAATTATCCGTGAAGTTGACAAAAAATAGTATTCTCTATATGGCCAACACATACATATTAATAATACATATCTGAGGTAAAGGATGAAAGAAGAAGTATCGTATGGATGAGTGATATAATTGGTCAGACGATGAAATGACAGTGACGGGAGAGCACATACGTCAGATGTTCATCAGAAATTCATTAAGAATGCATGATATGCAACAAGAAAAACCGTATTACATAAATTATATTACATAAATAATTACGAGAGTAATTAAGGTTACTATAGTGCTTTCGCTGATCCAATAACAAATGATGCTTTTAAAATGGAAATATCGATGTGCAGCGCATTGATTGAGTCAATTATCACAGAATTTATGTTTTTCGTTAAATTAAAAATCTATCAATTACATAATTTTTGTTTTTTTTATTTCGGAAATTTAATAAGTCATTCGCATAATAAAGTTAAATGGAAAATGTAAGATAAAAATTTGATGACACATAGTAGAGTCTCTATTATTCGAATGTTGTACTATCTATCAACGTTCTATTATCTAAACAGAGTATTTATTAGTAATAAAAGAGCCCTTCAATTGATAGGTGGCACAAGTCCAAAATTAAAAAAAATAAATTACTTATTGAAGTACTTATTTCATTTACGAATTTAATTTGTGTATATATTGTTTTATATTGATAAGTCAATTTTTACATTGTAAATAAATAATGGCACTTGATTACATACTTGTTTCCTTACCATTGGTTTATTATTGAAAGAAATGTAGATTTCTTTTAAGTTATATTATCATAATTACTATTCTTTTATTTTATTTCCTTGCAATAAACAATTGCAACATATTATTCTTAATTTGTTATAAAATATTACACGAGAGTCCAATTTTCATAATATCAAGAAGGGGGACTTAATCGGCTTGCTAAATAAGAAATGTCCTAATTAAGAAATGTCTTTTCCTGTATTGAACAATTTTTATATGTCATTATCATTATCATATTTATACATATTTATTATACATATTGTTATAGTTTACTACATATATCTGTTTATATTGACATATTCATATTTACATTTATATTATATTTTTATCACATTTATTATATGTTTATTACATATTATATTTATATTGTATATGTTATTATATATTTTGATGTATTTTTCATAATTGCATAAAGAATGAAATTGAACATTTGAAACAGAACATGAAACATTTTACTAAAAAAACAATAAAATATAAAAAATTGTGTTTAATTTCGTGATATATCAATATTTATGAATGACGAAAAAATAGATATCATTTTTCCATGAACTAAGACCGCAAACGAAAATAATAAGCATGTGTCTTCTTACGCCGAAGCATTCAAGTAATTCAAGGCATTTAGAAAAAAATTTCGATGGGTTGAAATACAAGAAGAATGTAACTCTAGTAGAATTATTTTTGCTAAGACAGTTAGGTAATCCATTAATATTTATATGCAATTTATATACAATTAAATCAAAAAAGTAGTTGTTCTATTATTTTTATACCTCTTATATTCGTTAAGATATAGAAAGCTTTGCAGCGTTTCTCAATCTATGAGCTATAATTTAATCTAAGTTTTTAAATTTTTATTAAATTTTTAATAAGACGTGAATTTCAATAAACGTTGTTACTTGTTATCGACTTATCATAAAACAAACAAGTCATTAAATATTGAATATCATTTTGTTGTAAAAGCTTTTAATAAATATAATTCAGACTATTATAATAACTTTTTATAATTTTGAAACAGTTTGCTTATTTATCTCTCGAATTTTTATACTTCGATCTTACATTTATTTTAGCAAACAAAAATGATGTAACGTAAGATTTAACTGAAAAATCATGCGTACTAATAAGTTCTTTCGTTTATACCAGAAATACTTGTTTCATAATATTAAGGAAATGTAAGTGGGTCGAAAATAACTGAAAGAACGCAATAAGATTAAAATTATTAATTTTACACTTTCTCGTAGTTAATAATAAATAAATAATAAAAACTGAAATTCAAATATTTTTTATAAAATGAGATTTATCCAAACTGTTCTCAGTAGAACGATAGATATATTGCGTCTTACTTTCCACATGTAAAAATTACACCGTTTTATTTATTTATATAATATACAGTGACTTCAGTGTATCAAATTTATAAAAGTTATTAACTTATTTTATTTTATTATGTTATTAAACTTTATGTATTTATTACTTTATATATTTAAAAATTTATTTTACCTTATTTCATTATCAAATTTTTATTATTATTATATTTTAAAATGATATTGTAAAATTGTAAAATTGACTTTATTTTATTATATTATAAATACTTGGGCTGTGGTACCATTATAGAAAAATGTATTCTCTGTGTAGCGTGAAGATTGAGAAATGCTGCTCTATTACGAAAAGTAGTATAAAACTAATAAAATAAAATAAAATATTATAAATCTTGTAAAGTTACCCATTAGGTCTATCAGGATAGCTCTCCTGTTCTGGCATTCTCGATGTTCTAAAATTATCTTGATCCCCTTCTATCGAAACTCGTTCTCGTTGTTGTGGCAACGACGGCGGAAATCTCATTTGTTGCTGTTGCCGTGGTTGCGTTCTTCTAAAATCTTGATTGTAATTCGCATATCGATTGTCTTGCGTAGACGAGGACGATTGTTCGGCGAATGTGTTTGAATTTCTCTGTCGGTTAAAGGTCGATTGATGTCTCTGTTGTTGCTGTTGTTGGTAAGCAGCAGGTGGTATGTACGGTTCGTTTGGGAAAGATTCTTGATCGTTAAAATTTGGAACGGGCGCAGGCGGAAGTACAGCGTTGAGACGAAGGTTGTTTGCTGTCGATTGTCCTCCGTTTTGTCCACCGTAAAAGAATGGTGTAGGCGTTGCCGACTGATATGGCAAGGTGAAGTTGACCAGTGACATTTTTATTTTTATTCTGCAAACAGACACGAAGAAATTCTTTCGATCGCTTTCGAAGAATATTTTGCTCCTGTTTCAAGTCGCCAGATTGCTCTGATATTTTTCTTTTTTTTTTCTTTGTATAGCACGCATTGGAAATTTGAATCTATTATTGCTACTTTATTGGTATGCACATACATATGTTGCTATAATATTTATTTATAAAAAAATAAATGGTAATAAATAATAAAATAATATTTCTAATATTACAGATCATCACGCCGATCAACACGTATATTTTATTTATTTTCAATGTTAAATTAATACTTTTCGTAAATAAAACTTGGGAAAATAATTTTTTTCCAATTTTTAACATTATTTAATTTATGTACAAAAAACATATAAACATGTACAAAACAACTGAAATTTCAATACGTATAAGAAAACGTATTATTGGTACGTAGTCACTGCAATATTTATTTATAAAAAATAAATATTACTTCTATAATGTAGAAAATACACGTGAAAAATAAAGCACACACACGCATTTTGTTTATTATACTAAATTTGTAAATGAAATTCGAAAAAAATGATTGTTTCTAACATTTTCAGTACTATATGTAAAATACTTTAAAACAAAAAAATTTATAAGTCACTAAAATTTCGAGTCAAAGAATCACATTGTTACTTTATTAATATGCAATCAATACAATATTTATTTATAAAGGATTATCCCTATAATATTACATATGAGAAATAACACGTTAATTTTATTTATTTTAATAAAATTACTAATTCTTGTAAATGATATTCGAAAAAAATAATTATCAAATAATTTTGTTGATATTGTATGTTAAAAGGAATTCAGAGCAAAAAATAATATTATACATTAAAATATATACATAATTCCGATTTACCGTGAAATAAGGACGACACTTCAGAAGGAAATAGAGAACCACGTCCTCCGATTGTCAATTTTCTTTTTCAAACTCTCAGCTCCGACGACCGTGATTTTGATCGTGTAGAAAATCACATTTTATTGCCATAAACTTCATGATCAGTCAGTAAAGAAAAATTGAATAACTATATGTTAATTATTCGAGCAATTGATTTCACTGGAATTCGGTTGTAATTTTTCTTATAAGTGTTTGACAAATCTTTTTCAAACACGTTTAAATTTCACTGACGTATTTTCACCGAAATACTGTTTTCGTTTTATAAACTGTAGCAACATACTCGATATTTAAAACATCCACTAATTGTTTGGAACTTTGATTATTTAAAGTTTTCTAGATAGCACGACTAAGATTATTCGTCGAAGATTAATGACTTCTTTCTTCCCCTATTCTTCTCGCGTAATGCTTTCATAGACATGAGATCAATCTGAAATGATAAAGAAAAGTAAATACTTCGCGGATATGTCGCTGGCTGAGGCATTAATCATTATTAAAAATATAAGTCTATGACATTAAATTTAATGAGATTTAAATTCTATAAGATGTTCTGAGATTTATGCACTACTAAGTGATTAATTTTTATTTGTTTTATCTCTTCATTTTTTTTTAAGGGAAATTTACCATAATAAAACATTGCTTTGATCATTACAGCATATAAAAAATTAATACATAATTAATAATAATAAGGCAGAAGTAACAGAATAGTTGTCGAAATTAAATGCTATTAAGAAGTATAACTATTTCACAATAGAAAATCATATCAAATTTGCATTAATTACAAAAATACAAAGCAACTCAATATTATAAAGAATTAATTATTTGTCTTGCCTATAAGTTTGCACACGAAGATATGTAATTTTAATGACAGTTGTAAAAATTTGTGTTCTTATAAAACTTATAAGTAACTTCAAGAAATTTATTTCAAGCAATAATATGTTTAGATATATTAAAAAACTGTTTTTAATCAATTATAATTGATTACTGATAATAAATATGTTTTCATTGAATGTACTGATAAATGATTTTCATAATTTAAAAAGAAATAAAAAATAAGGAAAATATTTTGAAAGTTCATTAACACTGCAGTGAGACATGATTGTTACGATTATACGTGGTATCTCAGAACGAATACTACAAGTAAGAAAGAAAGAATAAAATTTTTTCATTAAAGTCTTCGTCTTCGAAAAAATCGAGTTTCAGATATACTTGAATTTAGTATTTAGTTTACTAGACTTGAATTTAGTGACAATATTTAGTTTACTAAACGTGACAAAAAAGAATAATTAATAAGAAATCTTTCTACATGTAAAAATAAGTAAATATAGAATAAAATATTTTTGTCAGATGCTTTGTTTTTGAGAAAATGGAATTAAAAATTTATCAAATACATCTGTAAGACAATTCAAAGTCTATTTAAAATTTATTCTCTTAAAAATGATGTCTTAAACAAAACAAATTTATTCTTTATAACATTTTTCATTTATTTCATCATAGAATTTCTCTTTGTATCGATTATTGCGCTTGTTCAATATAATACTTAATAAATTTTCAAATTCGATTTTCTCAATAACAAGAGCTATAATAAAAAAATTTTCTTTCTTTTCAACTCATTTTTTCATGTAATATTACCTTTTATTCGATTGTGATACCACCTATCCTGAAACGTTTTGTACTGATAAAATTGAAACAAATTTAAAAATATAAATACTAGAAATATGTAAGAATAGAAAAATTAAACAATCCATTGTTTGTATCAATAAATATGTGTGAATATTCAGTAAGACCAATTTAACACTTATTATACATTTAAAATAACTTTATATTAAGTTCTCTATAAATTAGAAAGATGAGTATGAAAACGTTTTTTTCGGACAATTTTTAACGTTTCATTAACTGTATATAAAGTAGTGATTGTATGTAAAGTAGTGAAAAAAACTCACTAGAAATAAAGAAAATATATGAACTTTTATTTGAAATTTTTTAAAAAGAAACGTGAACTATCGAAAAACAAAAAATTGATCATTAATTATCATTTAGAATATACAGTATCTAAATTTTCAAATCAAGCAATAAAAGTACAGTCAAATTTTTACAAAGTATGTAAATATTAACTTAATATAATTAACTAACATAATTATTATAAATATTGATGCAATATAATTATATTAATATAATAACATTTAAAGTTAAAATGATGATGTAACAGCATAAAAATTTATTTATTTACATAATATCTGTACTATATCCTTCAAATAATTTGTAAAACATATCCATATTTCGTAAACAAGACCATAAGATTTTAAGCAGTTCTACCCATGTTCATGAAAATACGTTCACCGATTTCTTTATAAAACTATAATTATGTGCTTACTTCTGCACTACTCGATATGTAAATAAAATAACATTCACTAAAATTATATTATTCAATCATACTATTGCAAATTAATTTTTCTGTAGATTTCTTACGTAAATCTAATTTTATTTAAGTTGAAATGAAATCTTTTCATTTAAATTCAAATTAAAGTTTTAAATTTCATTAAAAAATTCTACATTATAAATTATGTTTGTCAATTATAAAAATTTTTAATACCAAAAATACTATTTTTTACGATAATTAAATCTAATACTATATTTTATTAATATATTATTTTATTTTATTATTACTTTTATTATTTTATTTTACTATTATTATTACTTTATCTAATGCTGTATTTTATTTGTCAATAATATTTAAATATTGTAAATTTTTTAATTATAGTATTGTCATAAAATATAAATTATACATTTATTTATTAATTTAGGAAACGTATTTTTATTGTATTTTTGATATCTATATATCAAAACGTACATAAATCTTCGTATTTATATGTGTAAAAATATATTTTATTTGTATGAAAAATAGATACAATTCTTTTACAAAATATTCCATTCATTTAATTTATGCAAAGAATTCTAATATTCATATTATTCTTTTTAGTACGTTATAAATAGTACGCAAAACATGTATATCACGCACTAATGAATTACAAAAATACAACATTATAGATAGAAAATTTATACAATTAAATATGTTATTTAACAGATATATCTTCAAATAAATAAACTCATTTAATATTATTAAAAACAAAATTGTAAATTATATTCACAATTTAGATAGATATTATTAATAGATTTAAAAAATGATTAAAAGAATGAATATAAAAAATATTCACATACTCGACGAAAAATATCAACATTGCAGATTCTCATATCTTTAAATAATAATCTTCCTCGACTTAAGGGCATGAAATCTTTATTTTCATAGTGCTGAGTTCCTTCTTCCAAAGATACATTTACATTATGAAAAGGATAAATGAAAACACTTGTTTCTAGAAAATTTTAAAAATTCAAGCGTCTTCGTGGAGGCAGAAAAATTTCTGTTTTCACCACCTTGAAGATTGAAATTTCCCTTTTTTTCTTCAAATTTGTTATACAATCTTTTTTCTAGAAGTTATACGAGTTTAAAATATTGATATTTTCTGTGTATATGAACATTTTTTTCTATCATCTATATCAATTACAAAATGTGTATCTACAATTGGCAACTATTATATCAAAAGGTTAAGCAAATAGTTAAATGAAGTGAATAGTGTAATGAAGGCACAAACGATAAATTAGAAATGCGTTTTCAAAACACACTTTTTACTCGAAATTATCTTTGTCATGAAAAAGAAATGTAGAACATAAATGTAGCAGACAGTTGCATATCTGTTTAAAAATATGTTTATTTTGAATGACAGTGTCGGCTAACGAAACGGCTAACGAAACGGCTGTCGAATCGTTTCTTTATGAAAGAAAATTATGCGAACGCGTCGGCGTATGCGTGGTCACACAATTATTTAATCACACGAGAATAGGATTTGCGTGTGTGTACCACGTGTCTTCCGAAGATGCTACGAGACGCGAAAGCGATAATGGCTGATAAAATTCGTTGAACAAGTTTGTCCTTTCGTCACTTTCGCCCATCGGATCACTTTCTTCGAAATCAGGTATGCAAACTGTGCTTTCACTAAAAATAAATGTATGTCGATTTCTATCGGTCGGTTCTTTCTTTCTTTCTTTCTTTTTCTTATTTTTTGAAATGAATAGCTTTGCTTTCCATTTTTCGCTACGTTGTTAGTAGCTTCGTTATTTTCGAGGCACCGTGTCAATGATTAATTAAGTATAAAACGTTATAATAATTATATTTTCCAGTGTATAATGACTCTTTCACTACGTCAGTGATTAATTAAATATTTTCTATTAATTATAGTCTGACGTGATCGCGAAAAGCTGGTTTCCCTGAAACAAAATGTTTTCAGGCTGTTGCCAATTTGAAATATTCGATGATTCAAGAGTATTCGAGTTAAATTGACACGCGGATTAAAGTCTGTTCACAATGTTTGTAAACGTTCTCATTAATTTTTTTACATTCGAGAGATTTGTTGATTGAAAAGACAAATGCTACTCGAAAAAACTGTGGATAAAGTTGAAGTACATGTATGTTTCTATGCATTAATTCTCAAAAAGCATCATTAGGTCACAGATGACTAAAGTAATTTATATTAGATTACTAAAATTTATCTTATTCTGTATTTTACATTCTCCGTAATTAAAGTTGCAATGAGATTCGATTAAATTAAATTAAAATTGTTAAACTAATTTAATTCCAAATTTTTATGTTTTTTAGTAGTCTTAATAAGAGTTAAAATATATAATATTGCTATACATGATTGTAATGAGAATTTATAATAGATTTTTCTAAATACGCATCGTCTCGTGAATTTATTTTTTGTATGCCAAATAAAAAATTCGATTACGTAATAGTTGACTGGTACCATTATTTCGAATTTCACTAGAAACATAATAATTTAAAGATAGACTACTTAATTTTAGAATTTTTAATTTTATTTAATTTCGTTACTGATCTTTATTAAAATCATTATTAGAGAATTCAAAGTACGGAATAAAATCAAATGCTCTTTTTATTAATCTAACATACATACAATTCAATAATATTATTTAAAAGTTATAGTTTCCTTAAAATTACAATCATATTATTCGGCATCTTGAAATAAATTTTTTAAATCCTAAAACTTTATTAAAATGTGAAACTTGTACCAGCGAAATGAAAGTAAATATAAGCAATAAAAAAAATACAACAGGGTATAAGTTTTTATTTAGATATATAAAAATCATTCAGATCTTCGAGCTCCATTTATATATCTACCGAATATCTATGAAAAATTAAGAATTGATCATTTTGACCAGTACTAGTATTAACCTCTTGCCCTGGAATGACGTGCCATGCACGTCGAGAATTTTTTGTCCCAAATTGCAATATTTTCTCAGTTTTAAATATATTTAAATGTAACCCAGACAAAACAAATAATAAGTTTATTACTTCTTAATAATTTCTATCTAGTGATATACCGACGAGTTTAAAAGAAAAAGAAAGTGACGAATTATTGTATACAATTCGATCACTCGTTATGGTCCGCGAACCAATTGCCAGCGCAAGGGGTTAAATATAAATTAAATTATTCGGTTTATCCCTAGATATTTTGCCAAGAAGAATTTGACAGAAAACTTACCCAATTCAATCCGTTTCAAACTTTCGAGTAGCTTGATAAATTTAAAACGGAGACATGATCGACACGCACCGAAACAAAAATCTCCATCGGTTGCTTTCACTTTTGATAATCGAATGATTTTCCAACGAAAACCTGAGAAGCTGAAAGCAGAACAAGAGGAAAAGGAAAAGAGATGAGAGTAAGCGACGTGATGTAAGCACGATTAATTCACAACAGGATCGACGAAAATGAAATCTATTCTGTGAGATGCATTCGCAGAGAACGAGACACGTGCTTGCTCGTGCGCGAAACACGAGCAGCTCGTCGAAAATCGCCAAGAGGTATGCGTGATACCGCGCGAAACGCTACGTTGGCGAGCGACAACTGAAAGAGAAGCGTTTTAACCAACTCTACACAGAATGGGGATAAAGAGAGGTGTCCCTCGATCATGAAGAGTAGCACAGCTTGTAAGTTCTCTCTCACTTTCCGCTCCCTCTCTTCTGTCTACCTTCGATTCTGATCGTTGCTTCACCTCCTCACAGGAAGATCGTTTTCAATGAAACATTTATTTGTTTTCATTCCTGCCGTTTTCTAGAAATTACACACACTCAAATTCAAAAATGATCATTTTCGATTGTTAGTTACTAGACTGCGAATATTTATGCATTTTCAAATTTCTAATTGTATTACGTTATGATTAAAGAAATGGAACGCAAAGTTTAATGCTCAACTACGCACTTTTGTCAAACTTTTAAACTTTGATACGCATGAAGTCACGATATCAAGAGATCAAAACGAATTCTTTATCATCTATTAGTTCACAGATTTGGATTAATGCATGGAACTACGGATGATTAAAGTATAAAAACTGTATTAGAGAAGTTAGACTGCGAAGAATAGTTTATAATAAGTTATTAGAAAAAGTTTATAATAAGAAATGCGAACTTTTATTCATATATTTTTTTAAAGAAATCATTCGAATCTCTAAAAATGCAACATTATAAATTTAGAAAATTATAAATTAGTTATTATGTCTACTTTGATGAGAATTCTAGCGTTAACTAAAGAAAGTCAACATTTTAATTATCCTTTTGTCCTAAAAGAATATGGGAAATAAAGATCCACATTCGAACGATTATGTATTAAGAACATATTTACGTGTTTAATACTTCAAGTGCCAAAGGTTTGTATTTGTAAACATATTTTGTTGAATAAACGAAAGTATATAAATATATATACTCGTATATATCTACATATTATCTGTATATCTATGTATTATCTACAAAATAAGACTTCATTATTTATATTTAATAAGTTTACATGTATACAAGCAAATGCAAGTTTCTCCAAAAAGTTTCTATTTATATTTTGTATAAATAAGATAGTTTGCCTGAAATAGAGACAGAATCTTTGGGGTAAGTTATACGTCTCTCAGAAATGAAAAACGTAATACTTAAAGTGTTAATCAAAACAACTTTTATCGAAACAATCATACTTTTTATCATCGATGATTAGAGATTTAAATTAACTACTAAAAAAATCGACATCTGAATTATCCTTATATCTTAAGAAAAAGAAAAAGAAAAAGATCCTCAGTCCAATGATATCTATATTACTATATACTATATTAGATTAGTAATCAACAATTTCCATACGATTTAGTCTACTTTTCCTAAAATTAACTAATCATTATTCTAGATTTGTAAGAATTATCGATTCTAGAATTTAAAAAGTTTTGGAACAAAACTGCTGACTGCTTTTTTATAATTTGCGTATCAGAAAAGATTTTACTCTGGCTATAAACACAAATTTACGTTTTCAATTTTTGTGACAGTTGAATTTATATCAGAAAATTAAATAAATATTCATGATGACCAATAATGAAATTCCTGTTTTAAATTTTCTTAACACTATATATGGTTTATAGCAATTTTCCTGTTTCATAATGTAATTGGTAGCTGACGATAAAATTTAATAAATTGACTTTTCAAACACGAATTTCAAATGTCATATTTCATATGCATCAATCTGGTACAAAAATTTAATTCACAATTCATATTGATTGAACTACATGTACAAATATATCACGTTACATGGTAAATTAAAAAATCAATGCGTTTTTACCTATTTTATTTTAATTTAATTTTATAATACTATACATTTGTTAATTATTATCCCTTTTAATAATTCCCATTGAATTATTAATTATTTACTAATTATTTAATCGAATAGAAAAGAAAAAGAATAAGAATAAATCACGGAAAATTTTGTTACATACTATGTACATTATTTTTACAATATTTTTAAAATTATGCATGGCCCATGATCCAAATAATATTAAAATAAATTCAAAATGAAAGTTAAAAGTATATACCTGTAATATAGCGAAACATATTATTTTCATAATATTAATGTACGTAAAAATTATTATTATAAATACGCATGATAATACATTTGATAATAAAATTAATGTTGACTTTTATTGAAATAGAAAAGGTCACTGATATTATTATAATTGTAACGATCTATATAAGTATAATATATTTAAATATACACAGATTGATGAATCTGTTATTAGAATACAATTTTATAAGGACTGTCCATTATCCGTTAATCATTACCTATCTATAACATATTAAAAATAATTGCTATTAAACAATTTTAATATACGTGTAAATGCAGAATGCTGAATTAAAAGAAATTACAAAATTCAAGTATTAATGAATAAAAGATAATAAATAAGTCGTAAGAGTAAAATGGTGAAGTTTTCAGAAACACATACAAAAAACAAAAACCATTATTGATCGCTCGATATACTCAATAAAATGTAAAGCGTTCGAATCACGCCCGCTAACAATGGTTAAAAGTATCTAATCGGTCTGTTTCAAACTTGCTCCCTTTCCCACTACGTACACTCTCTTACTTGCATCTAATCTCGCAATTCAATCTCACGAGGTGTGTTGTAACTACGTAACGCGAGGAAAGATTCACGGTGGCTAGATGAAGACGAAACAGCAGAAAGAAAGCTGGAGGAGAAGGAAGATACGTACTACGTACTACAAGATTGAACTGTATCGCAATGAGCAATTATTACAATCATATCACGTGCCTGCCATCGCCTCAACCGTCTTCTTTCATCCACGTGTCTCTTCTCTTTCGAGAGACATTTTTATCGAAATTCTAGAGTATCTTCTCCGCTCAAGTACTCACTTAGATGCACCGTGTTCCAGAACCTTTCATTTCTTTACACGTGGAACGATATAACTGTATCGAGATCTCCGAGAGGCCCACCTACGTTCACCTTCTGTGCCCCGAGGTACATACACACGTCAATTCACTGATGCTAAATGGTTGTCCTTAGTTTCAAGGAACCGCATATACGAACATTTATTCACATCTCAGGCATTTTTTCCCTTTAAATTTAAACGCGAATACACATTCGAGGAGATCTTTAATTTTTAATAACTTCAAGACTCATTCTGTGGTATTTTCGCTCGGTTGCAAGTGAATACGTGTATAATACTTGAAAGATATAATAGATTTGACAACGAGATCGTTCGAGAAAGAATAATCAATAATTGAAATTGAAAATTGAATTAACGATATGACTTCTGTAAATGAAATAGAAAGAGAGAAGTACATTCTTTGTAACATTTTGTAACTATACAGGAACACAATATGCTGCGCGTTATCTTGGAATGTGGTAAATGTAATTCAAGATTTCCATTCAATTAATGCTAAACATTTTCCTTTATCAACATTCCAATGATTCTAATGATCAACACATGTTTCTTTAATCTAGTAAAATATATATTTATCTAAGATAAAATATTTAGTTAAATAAGATAATATATTTGATTCACGTTAGACTGTGTTTTTATATAAATCTCTATTTTCGAAAATGTAATGTAAAATTACAATACTATGTTATAATATTACAATATAATATTTATTTTATTTAATACAATATAAAAATTATTTTATAGAGAACATTCATTTTCAAATATAAAAATATTAGAAAATGTACAAAATATTTTCAATATTTTATAAAACAAAAATATGAAAAAATTATTTTTGGTATATTTAAATGTACCAATATATAAATATACCAAAATATTTTCAATATTTTATACATTTTTACATGTTATATGCATTCTATACATTTTCGCACATTCAAATTTTCCACGAATGCATAAAAATCCGCAATCTATTCATCAGTATTAAATTTTTGAAACACATATATATATTATTTAAATAATATTTAAGTCTGATATAAATTGTACTATTTTATTTTCATGGAGTCATGCAATTTTAAGAAAAAAATATTCAAATTTTAATATTAGAATTCAAAAATATCTGCAACAAATAAATGAACGAAGAAATAACAGAAAATACCTTCTTGGATAATACAATCAGCAAGAATAATAGCATCCTGGAATTAAAAACGTAAAAGTGTACATTACGTATACATTTAATTACAAATCTCCAAATGAAACGAAAGGCACCCGAGATATAACTATCTTGCACAGACTATTTAATATCTTTTCTATTAATTCTTGTAAATTACATATCATTTTCGTGACACTCATATATTGAGTCACGTAGAACACGAAACACTTAAATATTTCTGTTATTCTGTTAATTCTATTGAAGATAGAAAGAAAATGTGAAAAAAAAAATAACACTGTTCAAGGGTGAAAATATAGTCATGCCATCGTGATGAAGGTCTTTTGAAATCATTTCTATTATTATTTATATCATTATTATTTTATATTAATATAAAAACTACTCTCAAATGAAATACTGAGAACTCTTTTGTTTAAGAAACCCTGAAAACGTTATCTGAAATGGGAAACATTGTGCGAATTCCAGAAAGATATTATTTAATAAAACATAATACATCGTTAATACTAAACATTGAACCTATTTCATATATATTTTCTATTATATCTGTCGAATTAATGGCTTAACTAATTTAATAAAATGCTTTATAGAGATTTTACATTGTCAATATTTTTAATCTTTTTAATATTTAAATAATTAATGAACAAAAATATAACTTTTATTAACGCAGGTGATTATCGTATAAACTTTAAATAACAAATGTAATTTACTAATAAACCGTTATCGAAATACCATACTTTGGAAACTAATTAAATGATGAGATGAAATACAAATGTAAAAAGAGTAAAAAATATATATATTTTATGTAATGAAATGGAAATTTTCAAAGAAATGTAACATAAAATTCAAAAATATATAACAATTTATAATCAACATAAAAAAACAAAAACACCTTAATAGTTTCTGTAATTTGAAACAAGAAATCTGAAATCTATTATTTTAATGGAAACCCGAAAAACTATTACAATAAGTATTCCTTTAACTAGTGCAACATACGAGAGATGATTATAAAGTTAGTTATATTCATAGTAAAAAAGAATGAAGTATTCAGTATCTAGTTATTTTTTGTTTTAAAGTTATTTTTCATTTTAAAATGCAATATAAGAATTGTTTTTCTGTATAATCTTTATTATTTATAAAGACATTTATCGTATCGTTTTACAGGTTTTTTATCTCACTGTTGAAAAGTTGTGATAACCATTCTCGCATTTCATGTTAGATTTCTTCGTCGGAGTATTCGCTGCTTTCTAAGATTTTTTTTGTTGATCCAAAAATATAAAAATCATAAGGAAAAGAATTTAAATTATACGACGGATGCCTATTTGAATTTTTCCACTAAATCTTCCATGAAACACATCAAATGCGATGTGGCATTGTCATGTATTTGATTATGTATATACTTTTCTTATAATTAGTCTCTCTAAACTTTTACAATATTAATTTTAATGGATGTAAATTTCCCATAAAAAGCAAATCCAGATTGCTAATTTGGATGCTATTTGCAATAGATATAAATGTATGTTCGGATTTTTTATCTATAATTATTAGTGTCACTTGTACAAATCATTTTTAAGCTGAAGCAACCGTATAAAATAATTACACAACACATTCAAAGTGAAGATGCTTGAATTAATGTAGTTAATGAGTATTTATAGAAATGAATTAATAAGTCATAACTCTATCACTTTTTTATGTTATGGAGCCTGGGTAAAGAATTAATAAAGATTTGATATATTGAACATAAAATCGATATCGACGTTTTATAATTATTAGATGTAAAAACATAAAAACTGATAATTAATTATGCTAAAAATTAAGTTTATTTTTCGTTTTCTTTTCACTCTAAAGAATTAAAAAAAAAAATTTTAATCATAATTTTATAAAAGTTTAATGACATCGAGTATATATATGTATTTTATGTACTATTACATATATATATTTTTTTTATATTTCTTAGTAATATTACTAAATATTAGTATTAATGTGTTTATTAATTATTATTATTAATATTAATTTTTGAAATGGAATCCTATATTGTTTTATACATCAATCGATGTAACTTTATCGATATAGCTATATATGTATATCGAAAAATTTGTAGTTTATATCCTTGTCTTTTATCATTTTTCATACGATAGATTTTGAAGAATACATATATGTATTAATATGTTAATATTAAATATTAATATTACCAAGAAATATAAATATTAATATTAGTAAAAAATATTAATATCATATTAATTACATAAAGAAGCTTAAGTTAAAGTTCTTCAGAACCTATAATTTCTATGAAATTCGTGTCAATAATGTCTTCTGTTGGAATATATGAGTTTCATATTGAACAATTTATTATTTAAAGCAACATAAATGTTTTATTATTTATACAAATTGTGCGGTTATACTCATAATTTGATCATAATTTCTGCCTTGACACACAGATTTGTTGCTGGCGCTTGAATGAAACTACTTCGTAAATAAATAGAAAACTGAAATCGTGAAGAATCATAGATGATAGATTTCCTTGGTTTCTCTTTCGTCTTCATCGTGTTGCAATCGTAATCTTGACGACCTTAAAAGTTAATGATTTGCAACAGTGTTTCTCGTATTAGAAATTATTTTCAGACGAACACTTTAATTGTTTATTCAAAAAATTTAATAACCGTAACGTTTCATTCCATAAAAAATGTTAATATTTATTTTTATGCATTACAGTACGGAATTAAAAGTATAAGAATATATTCGCGCGCGTATGGAGCGAGACGAGATCGAGATTAGAAAAACCTTGTGGACTGTATATTACGCGTGCTGAATATTGGGGGTTTGTCCCCTCGTGATAATCGGTTTCGCGAGAGAGTGAACTGTATTTATCGGAAGTCGGAATGATTCTGATTTGGAAGCCGAAGGAAAGCCCGAATGTCTTCTCGGTTCCCCTTCCTTCGGCTTCGGGAAAATCGCGGGTCCAGGGTGGGGCACGAGGGGCCAGATACCCGTTGCCGTCGTGGGTGATCTTGCTGGCCCATGTTTCTCATGTGTTCGGGAAAGTTGGCGCCATGCTTCAATCCACGGTCAATCGAGTGTCCTGTCTTCTTAGAAGAAGTCCAGCCATGTGGCCAGTGTTTCGGGCAACACGGTCTGCTAAGGATACTCAAAAAACAATAAATTTCCCCGTACGTGCCTGTACCCAGACCGTGGGTATTGTAGCATGGAAACTCTCCCGAACAGAATATATATAAAAATTAATAAGTGAACTACAAATTGAACACAGTTTACAAAGTGAACTACATTTACTTTATGTAAATTCATGTCCTTGAAAATATAAGATAAAAAATTAGAATTTAGATGTACTAAATGTTGTAAAAAGCATTATATTCCATATTACATGAACCATATAATATAATTTTTCATATTATATGCAATTTTGTATTTTAAAATTTTTTATAAATACATGAAAATCAGCATTCTACAAATCTAAGAAAAATTTTCTCTGTATTTTAAGCTTCATATTGTATATATTTTTATATTATACTTATATATTATTTTTAACATTTCCTATATATATATATATATATATATATATATATATATATATATATATATATATTCCTAAATAATGAAAATTTTTTACTCTAGATAAATTTTTTTCTATTATATATCAATATGCAATAATAATTCAGATATGTTTGTGAAAAATTATAGATTGTATATTAACTTAGAATTATGTAAAAATACAGAAAGATCAGAACACGATATAGAACAAATCAGTAAAATTAATGGATTCCATAAATTGATTTTTAAATCACATATAGATAAACCAATATTAACTAGCTACCTCTGCTTTTGTTTCAAGATATGTAATGACTTTTTATCGACTAATTAATTTCATCGTTGCGTGCGATACCAAAGAAAGACTGATAAACATCGATATCAATTGATGACCAAACAACTTCCTGTCAATTTCTGCTCCACCCATTCTACAAGGACTTTATTTGCCTTAGGCGTATTTGGTTGCAGAAAGTTATGCATATAAAAAAAATATTGGTCATCAATATTATTATATCAATCACATATGTAAGCATTTTTAAAACTCGACATAACTTTTACGAATGTCTTTGTTTGATAAATGAAACGAGATTTGTTATATTGAATTACATCTGATAGATTTTCGATTAGAATATATCAAATGGAATAAAATTTTTTTTTAGTTATGGACAGTAATTTTGAAAGAAAATTACTGTAATTTAATAAGTTTTGAGAAAATTTGTTCTAGTTCAAAATATATATTTGAATCTTATTTTTTTCGATCAATGTGACCATTCTTAAATGTTTCAAAATGATAATTAACATGGCATATACAATTGATTTTCGAAGACTTTTAAAAAATCTTCTAAATGTTTATTTTAAACGTAATAAATTATCACAGTTCAAGGTTTTTTATTCAAATTTTATTTGATTCAAAATTTTTGAAACTATGTAAAAGCATTATTTCAACATAAAGTTTCAACCTGACTGAATTGTCATATTCATTCTTAACGATTAAGATTAAGATTAGTAATTCTGCAATAGTAGACCATTCAAATTACAATCGTTTACCTCTAACTTTGATCTTAGATACAAGGTATCTATTAAATTTTTCTACGTAATTACAAAATTATGGTAATTTGTCTTTGAAAAATACAACTGAAATAATCGTACGATAATCAGAATAAGTATTATAAATTGACGATTCAATGCAATTTTAAACTGTAATTGTCATAGCTCTTATTTAAAATATTAAAATAAATAATTTATTTTAATTATTCTAACATTACAATTTGGAAAATGTCAATAACAAACAATACTATAATAAAACAGGGTTGTAAATGCGGTATGCATCAAGTGCATCGAAAACGTCAGAATCAGGAATGTGCATGCCGCGTGAATCGACACACGCCAGTGAACCCAAAGAAAAGATTAACAATGAAAGGGGGTCAGATGTATGGTATAGTGCACGTGCAATATGGAATAATTTTGCACTATTTCTTCTTTAACTTCCTATTATCTATTTAAATGAATTGCGCGTAAAATTGTAAAAAATTTCGAACATGTTTAAAATAATGTCGAAGGAAAATTAAAAGAATGGAATATTATTGTACAGTATAAGTGTAATTCAATACAATTTATTAAAATATTGTAACATATTTGAACATTTAGACATTTAAACAGGCAGTTTCTTACTTTTCTGATAAAATTACAAAAGCATAATTTACAAATAAAAACAAGAAAAAAATATAAAGTTCGTTTTTAAATGCTTTGTTACAAAATTTTAGGCAAAATTGTAACGAAATATTCAATATTTTTTAACAAGATATTTTTTAATACATGAGAATCATTGAAAATTCTAAAATCCTAATTTCAAAATGATCATCTTTTATGTTAATGCAAATTCGATATCGATGTAATATCGAATTTATTAGATTCTGAATTTTTGAGAATTTTACTGTATCTCAATAATTAAATTGTTAATTCGTTATGTGTACTTATTTGTGTACTGTAGACTCTTTATTTCAGAGATCCTCATAAATAAAAAGTAATCAAATTTCGAATCTGCTGTTACGTATATATTGGACTACGTTCAATATTTGTCTAAAAGTTTATAAGAAAACACTTATAAACAAAATTCATATAACATTCTTTTTTCTTTTTTTCATTTATAAATTATGCTCCTACAATTTTGTAAAAAAGTAGGAATATTATACATACAATATTACATATATAATATATAATATATATTATATAATTGACTAACATTTTTCCAACTGTATTGAAAATATAAATTAATGCCTAAAGAAGAACATATGCAACATTGTTAAAAGTGATTTAAAAATTAAATAGTTAATAATCAATTCAAATATATCAAATTTATATATAATTTTTAAACATTTACAATTAGTAAAGCCTAATTTATGTACGTTCTTACACATATTATATTTATGTATATTAATTAATATACGTAATTTATTACGTAATATACCTACAATATATTAATTAATATATCTATGTTATTTTATTTTAAGGTCATTTTAATGAGATTACTAATAGCCAAAAATGAGAACTTTCAAAAGAATATATTTTAAATATACCATTTCCTACATTTATTAAAAATAAACTTATTAAAAAAATAATTGCTTTTTATAGCTTCTTAACACTAAAATAATAAAATTTGTCAATATGACGGATTTTAGATTTTTTCTTTTTTACAATTGCTCAAAAAATACAATTATTTTTGTCAAAATTAATATTGGTTTCTATTTCAAGAGAAATATAATCGTATAAATCTATTTATTTTAATTGTTACCATTTAAATTATAATGATTCTAGTGTTAACATTACCAAGTTGATTAACCAAGTTGATCTTTAAGTTAATATATAATTATCAGTTTTTAGAAACTATATATATAAATTTGATATGCTCAAGTTCTTTTCGATTCCTTTAGATTATTCTGAACATCGATATTCTATTTATCAGATTAAAGTATTACCGTGATCATTTGAAAAAATATTAAAATCAATCGATATCAATCATTTACTTTCTTGTAAAATTAATTTAATATTACAATCGAGGTTTCAATTATCTTTTGTGTAAAATGTTTGAAATTGAATCACGTAAGTAAACCACAAGTCTGCATTGACATAAATGTGGTTATTCAACAAGAAATTCGATTACAGTTATATATGTGCTTTTGGATATATACGATATGTCCTTGAATATACTGTAATAAATACTGTATTAAATTCAGCATATCTTGGATGTTTTTCAATATACATTAATAACTCTTAATTTTTATGTACATCTGGATCTCGTAGAGCACATCAATCCATATTGTATAAAACGAAATAGTTTATGAAAATTAATGATCAGGAAAATGAAAGAAATTAATATTTTTTGAAGAAATTCGAATTTTTTTCATCGTTGATCGTAGTTTTTTTTTTTATTGGAATAACATCATTATTATCACTTTAAATGTCTTTTTTGTTATTGTTCCGTGATAATTGTGATGATATCACTTTCATTTTTTCTTTTAGTAGCTCTTTATAGCAAGTTCTACAATTTTTCAAAATTTTGAAATCGTGTAAATCATTCAACATTAAGGTCATTTGCAATGAAGTAATGTTCTGATTTATCAGCTGATTGTAGTCTTTCTTCGATCAAACTTACTTTCTTCAAAATGAAATATCTTCATCAATATTATTTTCTATACAGTCAAATTATCTTAATTAATAACTCATTAATTCCTTAATATGGTCAAAAGTTGATAAATGATGATACATATATACATACAATATTTTCAGCTATATTTTACTATAATTTTTACACAAGATTTAATTTTTAATTTTACAGTCTGTAACTGTAAATAAAACATATAAACGGAACCGTGTAACTGTGAATAAAATGTGTAAAGAAAAATGTAACTGTGAATCTGTGTAAAAAAATACTCATACTTCTATGAAACAAGATCTAAATAAGTTTTTAAAGATTGTATAATTTCCACATTACTTTATGTCTGATAAGAAAGTAATCGGTGACCTAACGCGAACGTCAAGAACAAATTGCTAGAAGAAGGAACGTGATGTCGTTACACACGGTGGTAACACTGTAGAAAAGCCTGAAAGCGGATGCCTGCTGTGCAAAGGCCCGTGATAGGTACACCTCACTCGGTTCCTTGTGCAATCAACAATGAACGACTTGCAAACAGTTACAATATAACATAGTACGAGAGACACATGCAAACACCTTTCCTTACCCTTGGAAGAAGGAAGCCTCTGAACGAGATCAAGAATTATTGCGACCACTTTCCATCGTATATAACACAGAGAAGCAGTGATGAATAAAATTCTGGAAATTTATATATTTTATAAATATTAGAAGAAAAATAAAAAATTGAAAAAACGAACTTATTTAAATTTTTTCTTTTAGCAAGAATGAAAGATAATGTTTTATAACGTTAAGAAAATATATCATTATTGAATTGGTATTTATTACATTTCAAATAATATGTAATAGAACGACATAATTTAATATTTATCTGTAGCTATAGTTTCTACACCATTATTATATTTTATATAATTTAATACTTTTCTTTGTCTATGCAATCATTCTATGTGATTTTATATCTATTTATATACATATACTATATTACTCTTTTGTCTATTTGAATTTAGATTTCTTTTTAAATTTCATCTATGTTGCTATATATTTACGAAATATGAAACCATCCTAAAAGCTACTAAAATCATGAAAAACAAGTTGAATTTTAATTTTTTTTGTTTATTTCTCAAATTTTTAGACGCTTTAGCTTGAAATTTTATATTCCATCAGATCCTCCATTAATTCTATTATAAACAACATCTTTAATAATTTAAATTGTTAATTTCAATATTAAATAAATTTTTCTCAGCATTATGTTCTATTTCATTTATTAATTATTTTCAAAAAAACATTTTATTAAAAATAAGTATAATAAATCATATAAATTTCGATATACATATACAAATTAAATAGATATATGTTGGTATAGTACATATTGATGGATGCAATATAATTAAAAATAAAAATTAAAAATAAATTCAGATTTCTGAATGTTACATTTATTTATACATATACACATAAAAGGATGAGGAGAATATAAAAATTTAAGTTTAATGTATTTATAAGTAATTTTGTAAAAACTGAGGTTGAAATAAGATATTATTTCTTACTTTTATAGTTATTTTTACCTTTATCAATGTTATATAGCTCATACAATTAAGATATTATGTAAATTGCGTTGATACACATTTGTGTTAAAATGCTTGGATGTTACGAAATATTCTTCGAAATTTTAAAAGTAAACAAAATTTGCTCTAATTAAACAATTTAGTTTATACTTTTAAGTAATATGTTTTTTCTATTAAAAACTTACAAATGAAATATATACTTTAAATAGGTGCTTTAAATAGGTGTTTATATTTTGTCTATTGAACTATCAGTATATACACACATGATATACACATGATATACACACAATTAATCACAAAAGTCTACATCTAAAGAAATATAAGTACGTGAGACATTTTACAGACACTAATTTATTTTTTATTATAGTTATACAAATTCTGAAAAGTAATATTTTTTGGAAACAAAAATAATTGGAAAATATAAATAAATTTAAGTGAAAAATCATGAAATATACTGTGCAATTATGATGGGCATATATATAAAATGCATTCTTAATTAAATGCATCGTAATTATAATCAAAATAAATTTTATACTAATTATAATAATTGTATACTTATAAACTTTTGTAAGATAGAATAAATAGATAGACTTTCAAATAAATATGAAAAATTGTCAATACTTTAGAAAGATTATTAAAGATATTCTAATTTTAACTAATAAATTAATTGGGATCCATAAAATGCCTAAAGTCTTTCATTTAAAATTTGATAGATGTACATATGTAGATTTCTGTGATCGATTACAAGTCAAAAATAAAAAAATTAATCTGTAAATGTAAATAAGCAAAATAAATTATTCAACGGCATATTTGGGAATATTTATTCCTATAGATGCATTATCTAAAGAAAGTAAAGGAACATATAAATGTGTGATAAGTACCTGCATAAAAATATGTCATTGGAAATATAGAATTGTTTGTCATTTTTAAACATAGGTTGTGTTTCAATATTTTATCAAAAGTTATAGTTATTATATCTCCTAAAATATATTATATTATAAATATTCAACTACTTCTTTCTTTTTCTCCTGAAGACCAAAGCAAGAAAAAATGAATTTTATAGATATTTTAAACAAAAACTTTCGAAATATAATTTTAATTTTTTCATTATAAGAATATTTTTAAGTATATAAAATATAAAATTACTTCGTTATTATAAGTTGATAAATATAAATATTATAAGGACAATTGCACAATTTTTTTTTTCAATACTGTACAAGAAATTGTTTGAGCGAATAAAATAATTTTTTAATCATATGTATTTATTTTAAAAACTCTTAAACTAAAAAATAAACGAGGAAGAGTATTTTTATTAACAAAAATATATTTTGACATTCCATTGGAGTAAAATAGAGTCAAAAATGGAGTTTTTTCTCCAATTGTGTATTTTAATGTAATTCTAATATTTTATTGAAATAATTACTTTTTCTTTAACACGAAATAAACTGAACAATTTTTAGACATTTCACTTTTTTATATTAAAACGATAACGAATAAATTAAAATCCAAATGTGTATATTAAAAAAAAATTCAAATTAATATCTTATTAATAAATAATAATAATTTAATAAAAGCCGGTTTTACAACGAAATTGAATTTTTAAATAAATACTCTCATTACTTCGTTCAAATAAATATTTATTATCTTTAGACAAATTATTATATTGTTATAACCATAATTATAATGTATTTTATTTTAATTGTTACAAATATAATTTCTAACAATATTTTACAAAAATGTAGGTACTGTAAATAATTTAGATATGAAATAATCACATTATTGCATTGTTTTTAATATTTTTTATATCTTAAGAAAATTTAATTTACAGTAAAATTTATTTAAGAACATACCTAAATATAATATTTCTATACAAAATTATTCATGGATATTTTTTTAAGAGAAATTTTAAAAAAACAATTTATAGATTTTTCAATAATGTATTTATTCATTTTTAAATTAAGAAGGTTTTAAATTCTAAAAAAAGTGAATATAACAGCTATAAATAAAAATACGAATGCGTGCATAAATACTATCTTTACATAATTTTGAGAATTATGGGAACAATTTGTTACACTACAATCATTATTCCACGATTTAAGATACATACAGATACAAGTATAAATATATATAAAACGTGTATATACAATAAATTAATTTAATGTATTATATATGCTGTATATTTTAAATGAAAATCTTATTAAAAATAATATGTATTTCTAAACTCGAATTCATTTACAATTTTTTGTTAATTGTTTCAGTATATTTAAAAATGGATATTTATCAGATTAATAATTATTTTAATTCTTCATCTTTTCAATAGTAAGTTTCAATAATAAACCTGCGGTTTAATATAGAGAATAATGAACATTGGAATTACAGACAATTATTGAAAAAAGAAAAAAAAGAACGAAGTCATTCTATTGTAACAGTTTCCACAAATCTAATAATCTATCGACTACCTCCAACAGTAATCTCTAACAATATCTATATATGATTGCGAGTTTGAATCATAAAAAAAACAAAACAGAATCCACACAGGTAATTCTGATTTCTGAGTCCTATCATAAAATCGTTAATCTATTATATATTTATATAAAATATATATTTATATATTTATATAAAATTATATAAAACAAAATAAAATTTTTATTAATTTTGTTTTTAAATTGCTTAATTTAAAAGTATTAACTTTTGATTCATTTGAAAATATATTATCATTCAAGATCCTTAATAAACCTGATCTTTACTTTATAGAACTTTATAGAATTATTCAAGAAGTTTATGGTAACATATTTTTCTGCAAAATTTCTTTTCCTTTGTTTCCTTTCTTGACAACTGAGTTCCGTTCATTCTACTTATTTGAATTTTTCAATATTCAATTTTTTCAATATTCGATTTTTCAGTATTATATCTTCTTGTATAGCTCTTTATTGTTTTTCTTTTAACTCTTTTGCATCTAATGTCATTTTTCTATTCATCCATATTATGCCATTTTATGGTAACAATTATATTATTAACGTACTACAATACTGATAAATCATAATTTAGTTCGATTATTGCAACAATATTTTGATCAAAGTGTATCGGTATGTCTGATACTTTTAGACAAATGAACTTTTATTCCAACGAATTTTTATGTCACTTTCAATTTTACATTACGATACCTAGATGTAATTAACTACTATTTTATGAATTGATAATTATGTATACATACATAATTACGTTATCGTAATATACATTAAAATAGGAAACATAGACATTTTTATTTGATTGATAACTTTATTCACATTGTATGTATACAGATAAACCCTTTTTTACTACATTGTATTGTAATAGTCGTTAGATAAATGTTTTAATTTAAATATGCGATCAAATTTACAAAAATATTTATTATAAATATTAAATAATTGTATATGTAAGAATATAAAATGTTATTTATATTTAACAAAGATGCAATATGTAATAATTATTATTACAATTTATAACACTGAGAGAGAGAGAGAGAGAGAGAGAGAAGAGAGAGAGGGCAAAGATTAATGCTTTTAATTATAAAGTATATACTTCAAAAAATATAAATTTAAACATAAATATTTAAAGACAATACAACAGAGTATATATATAATATTTAAAATATATAAATATTAAATTAATTAGGAATAAAGTTGAAAAATGATAAAGATATGTATGTAATCTACACAGATATGTATATAAAAAAAATCCATAAACAAAAAAATATTTGTATCGATTCATCGATATCATATGGTTGGACCTTCCCTCGTGTCCTATCTTATTACAATTAAATATTACCGTAAAACATATAAATGCAACCGGAACCTGAACCTCATTAAAAGAGAATAAAAAAGAAGGGGAGCACGCGTGCACATAGCACAAAGACTAGATTTCGTAATTTCTCGGTTACACATTATACTTGCACGACAATTCCGTAATTCATATATGGTCATGCAGCGTAACAGTAGTAATAAATTATTACTCTACATCTATGGAATCTTATATCATCGTTTGCTAGCTGATTTTAATGAATGCATGGGAGATTTTCTGACTTCATCATAGAGTAATAATCGATTCTTAATACATAAAAGAAAGAAACATAACAGAATATTATATCGTTTAAATGATCAATGATTCTTGTTCTATTAGAGAACAAGTATGATTGTTTCATTAGCAATTCTTCTATTTTTTTTTTTTTTTTTTTTTATTTATTCATAATAAATCGTTCATCTTTTTTGGTTCATTTCAGACTGATTGGAATTCGAAGGTGACAAGAATAGGACCAACGCCCACATACTTCGACTATCGTTCCGATCATCGATCATAATGAATTAACAATTCTGACGTAAGAAACTTGTACTTCTCTTTTACTATAAATATTATCCACGTTTCAGAAATACATTTAATTATGAAGGTTGTACTTACAATACATTTAGATCTTACTATCAGTTATAATATAAAGTACTATCATTAAATAAATATTAAATTTTATATACAGTAATTGCTATATGTTCAAGAATGCATATAAACCAGAACATAAAATTTGATTGCTGACCGGATTACAAATATTGATATCAAAGGAAAGGTGAACGTAGCCTTTCTCCTCGTTTTAATTTCACACGGACTAAGTGTACATAACCGTTCTTCAGTGTGCATTTATGGATATTAAATAACGTCGTTAAAAACGTTGATTCAAAAAATTTAAAATAAATGTTTGACAAATAATTGTTACTAACTATATGAAAGTGTAGTCAAAATGCTATATTTTACGAATACAACTAAATAAAAATCAACATGTTATAAAACTATTATTATAAAATATTATAACGATGTTATAAACTATTAACAATTTATTTTATGTTCTTACAAATGGTAAATATTATTTCACAAAAAGCAATACTACATTAATTTTGATAGCTACATACTTACTAGATATAATTTGGAAGAATTGAAATTACAAATTTTTACATAATATAAAATAAAATAATTGCAAAAATTTTCAAAATTTAGAAATTTTATTATTTAAGAAATTTTTAATTTTAATTCAAATTTTTTTTTTTATAGCAGCTTCTATTCAACCTATAATTTTATATAAAATAATTTTGAATAGATTTTTTAAAATAAATAAATGTATACAAAATAAATAAAATAAAGAAACAAATAACAAAATATGAAACAAATAACAAAATGTGAAACAAATAACGATAATTTGAAAATTGTTCGGAAAATTTTAAATCGTTAACATTACAATAACAAATAAAATGGAAATAAAATTTCAGATATTCAATACAGAAAGGGTTAAACCATTATCCAAACAAAATATAGTCGTATTTGAATGTATCTGACCATGAGAATCATACCCGTGATATGTACTTGAATATTCGTGGTGCCAAGGTAAATTTTTTTAACTATGTGCTAACTCCACAACGTCAGAAATACAGAAATACATTTATCATCATTCGAATATTTACAATATTAATCCTGTGATTACATGAAATATTCGTAATTTTTGCACATCATTCTGTTGTACTCGTTGGCAGTCTTCTTCTCAAGAAGACCATCTATTTGTGAATTGATGTTCCTGAAATAATTTCTTTATGAACTGCGCATAAATTTTGTTTAGAAGGCTGTACGTGCGAATTCGTGATAACTCTAAGATAGAAATGTCACAATGACCACACCCCAAATGACATTTAGAGTTCGAAGAAATTTTTACTCAGTTATAAATGTTTAATTATGTATGTTTTCACTCTTGAACAGAGCACACATACATTGCATTTCTATAATATTCTTATATAATTAAATAATTTAAATTTATATTTTAAATAATAGCTAATAGCTATTAAATAATTTAAATTTATAATTTATAATTTAAATTATTTAATAGCTATTTGAAATAATATATATAATTTATAATTTTCTATTTACTTTAATTATTTCACGTGATTAATTTATTTTCAGCATGTGGCAAATTAAACAAGAATATCTATAACAATAAGATTTAACGATACGTAACAATACATTGATATTAGGGCTAAAACCAAAGTGATAGCAGTTGGCCTTCATTTATGGGGGAGTGATCAACTTTTCTTAAAGTGGTTATAAATGTATATCGATTGTAAAAACATTTACTCTTACAAAAGCGTTATGTATTAATTATATCGCAATTTTGAATCAAGTTGTTTGTAATCAGCGCATTTATTCATAATTTATTCTATTTAATGCATAATGCAAAACTAACTGTAAACAAAATTATAATTTATTCTTCTGTATGCAAATAAATATTATTTTATTTATTATCTACACTTTATTTATTATTTATTTTATCCTTATTATTTCATAATACATAAAATACAAAAATTATATTCAGTAAATAATACAGTATAAAATGTATTAAGTAATTATTTTATACAAATATTAGATTTTTTTATGCACGTCCTCTAACTTACAATTTTATTATGTCAATTAAATATAATTAAGATGTTTTTCACAATATATATGTCTCATACAAGTATTGATTTCTTAAATACTTTCTATACTATAATTGTAAATATTTGCAACAATTTTGATGATTCAAATTAATGATTCAAATTAATGAATACAATTAAATTTTCAATTTTATAATAAAAATCAAAACAAATTAATTTAATATTTAAAATCAGTTAAAAAAAATATTGATTAAAAGTTTTTGTGAAAAAGTTTTGTATTTATGTAATTTTCAACGAATTTAGGTATTCAATTTCAATTAAATAGGTGACCAAAATAATGTTTACATAGAGAATTTTGTATAATAACACATTTTATTTAATTGAACGTTTGTCTTAATATAGATATTAATTACTAAATAGAAAAAATAAATATACATTTGGCAAATCTATCTGGTATATTTTCTTACATTATAATTCAAGAAACTAATCCAACATTTGTTTCCTTCAAAATTAATATGCTAGGCGCAAAAATGTTACAAATTCTATCTAAGGATTAGTTTCTATATTATAATATATTTAATTATAAAGATATGTGTGAAGTTGTCCTTACAAATTTTATATTTTACTTTGATAAACCTAATATACTTGTATTTATTTAAATATTTCAATATTATATTTATATTTGTTTTCAGTTGGATTTTTAAATTATAAGTAGTCAAGTTAATCAATATACAATTGAACAACTAATTATTCACGAACAATAATAATAATAAAAGATGAAATAAATTCAAATAGAAAATTTATTTGGAAAAATAAAACTTTACAACTTAATACTGTCTAATAATATATCCATTTAAAGAATCTAAGCTAATGTTTCATCTTTTCAAGACATAAATCGCATATATAAAAAACATTTTCATGAATTTTAAGGTTATTTTTTGTAATGATAATTGCTACAAATTTTTATTTACAATAACTATAAATTTAAACTAAATTATCATCTTTAACATATTCTACTACAATATCGAAAAACGCTTCCTAAAAATAATGAATAATAATTTTAATTTTTTTTATTTCTTTAGTTATTGAAAGAATGCATTTGCGCTTTGTTTCGAAAAATCGTTTGTTACTAAAATTGAAAAATATGACAAAAGCATTCTCTCTTTGGTTCAACAATGATGCCCAAAAAAGGTACATATACGAAATTGAATTATAAAAATTACAATTTTTATACAATTTTTATATTCTTATAATTCTATGTATATATTCTATGTATATATTTCATATATGTAGAATGCACAACACCTAAAATTATTTATTAAGGTTGACATAATAAAATTTGTTTTAACTATCGTTCATTGTTCAAAATTGTACTAAATGAATAAAAAACCATTAAACTGAAATTTTAAGTTCATATAAAATTGTATTGATAAAATTTCAATTATTATTTAATCTGTTTTATATTTCTCAACATGATGACTGATATTTATATATATTAAAGTATGAACATGTTAAATTATTAATGTACATATAAAGCGATTTTATTGTCAGTATGCATAAATTGTTCTTAAATATTTAAATCTTTCGAAAGATATTTCAATCTGAAATGATAATGTTCTAATAATTTTTAATCCTTCTAATTTTTAATGAAAAATTACACAATCTATTATCAATATCATTTTAATATTGATTGAGAAAAGCGTATTTTTTAATCATATATCACAAAATATAATTTTATCATTCTTTTCTTTATAAACAGAGAAATACAATGAAAATATTACGTTTCAATATTATTGGTAATCATAATTTAAGAATTATAATGTTTATGATAAATTAATTCATGACAAATTTATATATATATATATCAAAATTTAAACAAAATCCAAATTTTTGTTCGTTAATAACAAAAAGTAGAAATTCTGAAATTAAGTATCATCACTATCACTTTCTTGCTGTTCTCGAGATTCTTCTTCCATTGGAGGAACAGTATCCATATTTCTATCAAAATAATGAGGATTCCAAGTTGGCAACCATCTATTCACAAACCACCAATGCACAGACAATCTACCATGATTACATTCTGCTCTTTCACATCTACCAAGAAACTGACAAATGCCAGTGGCGCTGCCACTTTGATTTCTAATGCAGGAATCATCACATATATGTTGACGTTCTGTTGAATGACGATTAGCAGAACAAACAGAAGGATGTGAAGGATTATGCGAAGAGAATATAGATCTAATGTTTGATGATGTACTAGGTTCATTATTAGATAATGCATTAGATGTCGACATATTTGACGTCGAAGCGCCAGGATCTACACTATTAGACGAATTTCCTCCAGTTGTATGTCCAAGAGCCGAAACACAAGGTCTACCTATATGAACTGTAGCATATAATGGGTTATTAACTGATGGACTACCTCTACCAATCCAATCAAGATATTTACTAAATTGTGCAGTAGAGTTAGAATTAGGTAGAACTTTCCCTCTGCAAGAACAGTTATTAGGATTTCTACAATGACATTCCATTCTTAAAGATTCGGTAGGTCGACAAGATGTAACAGGCACTTTTACATAAGAGTATTCACCACGACAAAAAGGGCATCTACAATTCCTTGGTAACTGATATATGTAATGTCTAGAATTATTTGCAAATCCATCGTGATAACGTAATCTATTATGCAAATTATGGCAATGATGACATAAATATCTTGTATCTATATGTCTACAAAATGAACACATACAGTTATAACCAAGTGAATAAATGGCACGTCCAGTTGACGCGTAAGCAATATTTTCAGTCGAAAAACAATTACGACCTAGCCTACCTAACCTATTCTGACAAAATTGATTAGATAATCGTGACGAATCTAGATAAAATTGTCTTGGCTGATCATATTGATTTCTAGATTCCATATCATTAAAAAAATTTGGGATGTAATGATTTAAAATATGATATTTATAACAACGAGGATACAGTCTACTGCTACAAGAATATCGATCATCTATTCTCTCATATGTGTGATCATCTGCATTGTTTTGATTACTTTGGGCTGCGGGCTCATTATGAATAACTTCACTATTATTTTCAGTATTTTCATCGTCATCGTCATCATTATCTAACCTTTCGTATATATTTTCTTCTGGTTCCTGTAGTTGTCGATTGCGATTATAATTATGAACTACATCCACTGGATTTTGGTAGTTTGGATTGAGATTTGAATGCAATTGAACCGAGCCACCAGGTCGGTTTTGGAAGCTCCGTGAACCACGACTTATGTTCTGATAGCTATCATCTCTTTCTTGATTTCTATTCTGATTCATGATTGCAGCCGCCACTTCACCATTTTCATATCGTTGACATACACAACGTAGACCTTGACAGTTATGCCCAGTACTACGATATTGCTGAAGTACATTCTGGTCTGAATTCTGGACTTGCATACCGCTGGGCCCGGCTTCCCGTGATTGATCCGACGTTTCAGCACCCGGATCTGTATTTTGCTCTAATATATGCCCAGCGGATTGTAATCCTCACATTGATGTTGTAGACGGCATTGGTTTATCGATTATTGCTACTCCTGCATAACTACGACCAATTCCCATACAAGTTGGCAGAGTTGTCCAAATATCCGTTCTTGGAGAATATACCTCTACAGATGCCAGACTAGATGATCCATCATCACCACCCACCACATATAAAAGACCATTTAGTGCAACTACACCTACAAAATAAAAATATTTTTTACACTACATTACAATTTTATAAAAAGAAATTTAATTTGCTATAAAAATACCTATTAGTTAAAATTTTTATATTTTTTTCTTTTCTTTTATTAGAAATAAAAGAACTATGTTTATTCAATTCAGTTGTTCATAAGTTCGATTATTGCAACTAACTTGTTTAAGTGAAGGATCATCCGCTGATGTGGGAAATAATCGTGTCTGATTTTAGTTAATTGGTTTATTATTCACACGAGAAGCCTGATTTTTATTTCTAACTTGTAACAGTTGATTTTGTCTGATTAATTAAATTGAAGTTGAGAACGGATTAATTCCGTTTGACTCACTGATTAACTATACTGACTAACTGACTGTGATCCCTAATTGAAAATTGACTCTCTCTTTTCGAGTTTTCTTATAGAAAACGCAAATTTTCTCTTCTAAAAAACTCTGTAGAAGATTAAGTTATAGTGACAAGACCAATCAGAAAATATAAAAATTTCTAAAATTTCGCATGAGATTGCAGAAATGGTGAAAGAGTTTTTCATCTTCTGGCAACCATCTTGTTATCTATGCGATATTTCTGCTCCGTACTTTATCACAATTGCTATTAGGTGGAAAAAATTCGTTACACTCTGACTGAAATTTATGAAAAACTCAGTTATAAATTATCTAAACGTGACGAAAAAATATGCGGAAATGTCTAATTTAATTCTAAATGTCTAAATTAATTCTGAAGTACATTATAAATTAGTATGCACTGGCCTTAATTCTTATTTTCCTATACCTTGAACAAAATTTGATAAAAAAGTACGAAGTATGTACTTTTTAGTTCTGTTATTTTTACTTTCATTTAGGAAAAGAATAATGAAAAGTATTAATAAAAAGTAAAAATAAAAAATACTTTTAGAATTTTGTACTTTGTAAAAATATCTTCATCAATTATTATTAAATTAAGCAAAAATAAAATTTACCAGCATTTCTGCGACAAAGAGCCATATCACTAACTGAGGTCCATTGATTAGTATCAGGGTTGAAAGCTTCTACACTTTTTCTGACCAGTGGTCCATCATGTCCTCCTACAGCATATAAAATTCCATCTAAAACACCAACACCAGCACCGCTACGACGTGCAGACATGTCAGGTACAGGCTTCCACTGATCTTTTTCTGGATTATAACATTCAACACTAGATAGACATTGTCTGGATACTCCATCATAACCACCAACCTGTAGCAATAATTTTCGACTTTAAATATTTAAAAGTAATCAATCATTAGTTACATTATTTCATTAACTTAACTTCATTACATCAAACTTACAGCATATAATAGTCCTTTAACAACACCCACACCAACACTACTTCTACGTGTTGACATTGGTGCAATTAATCTCCATTCATGTGTTCTTGGATCATACACTTCAGCAGAATTAAGGCCAGTTGATCCATCAAATCCACCAACCTATTATTTTAAGACAAAAAAAAATATTGAAACAGAATTAAAACATCAAATAACATGTATACATGTGTCTATATAAATATATAATATATAAATTATTTACAGCATATATGCAATTTCCAAGAACTGCAACACCAAGTGTTGATCTTCTTGCTTCCATTTCTGGACAAGGTGACCACTGATCTGTAGTTGCATCATAAATATCTACTGTTCGTACTCTAAGAGATCCATTAAATCCTCCAACAGCATACACACGGCCACCAAGGACGGACAAACCTATATATCAAAGATTATATAATAGTACAGTTCAGAGAATCATTGTACATTATACAATTTTTTCTAACACATAGATATTAATTACCAGCTCTACAACGACGTGTAGGTAATTCAGAAACTTGATACCACTTTTCTTCTTTAAAATCATAACATTCTACACTTCTAATTGCTTTTGGAGCTTGTCCTCCCACAACTAATAATACTTTTGGTAAACCTCTAGGTTGTCTAGGTTTTGTACGAGGTGTTTTGAACAATGACTTTTGCTCTCCTTTAAGTAGATGATATTTCAAAGCTTCAATCAAAAAATCTTTACCTATATAAAATGAAAAATTTAAATGATTTTTAATCCTTTTACGTTAAATTATAATAATAAAATATATCTTTGTATATCTATATTTTTATCTGTGGTATACATTTTGTTATTTACATTGTAAATTTGCCTTAAGAAGTGGTTCTTCCTCTACCCGTTGTACTAAATATTCTTGGGACAACAAAGGTAAACGTACATGTTCCATTAATTGTGCTAAATCAGCTTGTCTTTTTTCTAAATCATGATGTACCCATGATATTACACATTCAAATACTTTTTCTTCTGAAGGAACCATTAAACAGTCACTGCAAATTAATTTAGCTACTTGTTGTGGTGCTAATGTTAAAAATTCATCACCATCTACCACTTCCCTGTATATAGAATAAAATATCTGCAATTAAAATATAAAGATATTTTAGCTATATGGAAGTGTAATTTAGTGCTTACGAAAAATGTTGTTCAATATAATTATCTGCATGTGATAATAATTCCAAACAGCCGTGAAGATCAGCAAATGCACGTATTCCTAAACAATTTGATGGATGCAACTGAGCTTGTAAGAAATCACAACATGCATCACGGACATCGGTTAATTGCAGAAGATTTGCAGCTGGTAATAATACTTGTACATTATCTTCAGTTACATGAACTTCTGCAGAATATACATAATCCACCAGTAATTCAAGCGCAGAATAATCTACACCTTGCAATGTTATCCTTTCTTGATCTCGTTCCTCAAAACTTGTGAACATGGCATAAAAATAAGGACTACAAGCAGCCAGAACCATTTTATGAGCAGGTACTTCTAAGCCACCGTCTGCTACCAAAATTACGTCGCATAATAAATTTTTCCTAGCGAATAATCATAAATTTATATATGTATACATCACGCTGTATTTTTAGTATCATTTATAAATTTACATGATAAAAATAATCCAAAAAGAGACTCTGATATTATTATCTCTTTTTTGATTGCTTATGATATATTAAACAATATAGTACATACAACAGTAAGTAATATAAAACGTATGCAGTATTAATTAATATAAGACATGTATGATAGAATAAATAAAACCAGGTATTTCTTACTTGCGCATTTCATTAATAACATCAAACGCTCGGTTTGTGTGATGATGATTTCTATATGGTGGCTTATCTTTTCCACCTTCACGAGGTATGTGTTTTTGTGAGCTTTCATCCAATGAATTTTGACTAGCATATCGAAGTAACAAACAACTATAAAAAAATAATATTTTGTTATTTCAAAAGAATGAAGATTAAAATAAAAATTCATTAATATTTATTAAGTACATCGCTTTAATTAATTAAGTACATAAATTAAAATGATACTTACAATATTCTGTAAAATTATAAAAATTGGATAATATACCTAAAAGACATATCACATAATATAATCTCACCTTCCCTTGTTTTCAGTGCCATCAGTATTATTGGAAGTATTTTGCATTTGATTCTGATTCATCGACTCCATATCAGTTTGATTTTTTAATAGAACTACAAAATGTAAATGAAATAAATCTTAATTAACGACACAAATAAAACTGCAATTGTATAAATATCGATTCACTGAATCGAACAATCATTATCAAGCTTAGAATCAGCTGTGAAAAAAGCGAAAATAATGCTTCTGATTTTATGTTATTGGTTTGATGCATCGAAATACAAAACATTTACTGATTCATGACGTAAGATATTGGGCTGATGAAATGCGACAAAAAATTCACGAGAGAAACTATAACTGCAAAACTGTTGATAATAATATTATAAGAATATAAACACTGGAATTAAACTTTCTTATTCAGTTCGTCATTTACTGTTTCTGATAGTTCCGTTGAAGAAAACACATGACTGTGTCGACATCTACAACATGTTGCATGAATTATTTTGCCTTTTTAAATGTACATTTAACCAATGATTTAATATTTATTTATTAGTGCATTTTAGTTAATGGCGTTATTATTTGACAATTAATGCATATTTAAATAATAATGCGAATATAATTTACATATGCATATGTAAAATAGATAGAGAATAATTATAATATATACATATATTGTAGTAAAAATATCCTAAAATATATAGTAAACACACATACATGTATATAATGTGATTATGATCTGATTATGTAAATCTAATATTATTTATTTAGAAGTTAAGATATTAAATATAGAATTTGTTTTTAGATTCAATGAATTTATTAAAAATATTCCAATTGTCGTTAAGACAAGAAAGATTAATTTTTGTGACAATTAAATATTGAATTAAAAATTCAAAAAATTAAATCGAAATTAAATGTTTACCTAATAACAATTAATTTTTTAAATTTAATTTTTTAAAATGCATAATTATAAAAATTTTTCTTTTAAGCATAATTATATTGCACAATTAATAGAAATTATATTTACTATTTATGATATTTAAGTATAGGTAATGAATACAACCATACAATAACACAATATACATAAGTATATGTGTTTTAATTATGATATATTGATTGTGATTTTGGTTGCAAATCGAGTAAAAACGGAATGATAAACAATTGGCAACTTCAATTTTTAATACTTATAAAGTATAAAGTAGTTTGACAAGAAATTTTAAACAACTTATACAAATTACTACAAATTACTGCAAAGTTGCTCGGACAATTTAATTTTCATTCTACAGTCTAGTGTCCATGCAGTTATATAACAGTTTGTAATGTATTTCATCGTGAAGCAAAGTGCAAACTTATGTCATCGTTATACATGTAGCATCTCTTTTACTGCAAAATGTGGTACAAAGAAAAAATATTTACAGTTTTGCAAAATTTTTTAAATTGATACGAAATTATCTATTGTATTTTCATATTATTTACGCTTTATTTAAATTCTAGATAAAATAAATATTTTATTTTAAAAAGAAATATGTGTAATTTAGTTATTAATGTAGGGATTTTAATGTAAAATAGGCAAATTTATTATTTATAACATATTTAAATTCATTTTGTATCGAAAAACGTAGTCAAAATATATGTCACTATGTTTTACAATATTGGGGAATTGCTTTCTCTCTCTCTCTCTTTCTCTCTTTGTTTTAATGAATATTATTATGAACAATGTCGAAGGATTTCGTATTTATTGAAAAGAAAGAATTCTTATAAATCTGTAGTGTTTCAAATATTTCGGTAATAGGTGAATCATTTGTTTTAATAGTTCCGGTATTAAATGTGTTTCAAAGTTCAGAGCACCAGGTGTCGCAGTTCGAGTGGTGAAGAACGAGCGCGATACGGCTCGTCAGTTATCCAGCAGATTGCTGTGAGAGCGTTTTGTTGCGCCATAAGTGGCGTCGATGATTTCTTATTCAGTTGTTTTCTTCAATTTCTCGCCCTCGTGTCGCGAGAATTGGCGCATCTCGAATTTCGAAATTCGAACAGCCGCGAAAACGATCCTGTACAGATCGTGTACGGTTGATTGCATACCTGTGGCACGAAAAATTTTAGAGGAGACATCAAGAAACCAAGCGGAAAAGAATTTCGCATTGATCGTAAAAGTCGATCTGGTCCTCTCGACGAGGAATCCTATTGGCAAGGAGCAGCTTCATCGTAATTTTCCTTGTTTTCGTTTCTTCAAAAGGTACGTCTATTCGTAACTACATAACTGCCTCGATCGCGCCTTCAGTTCCTTTGTTTATCTCTGCTCAAGGTGCAACGTACTTTCTTGGCCTTTCTTGCTATTCCGCCTGTTCCCTTAAGTATCGTTAGTTTATAAAAACCTAATTAAATGATATTGAAGCCTCTGCAAATTAAGGGATACCGTTATCGAAACCAATGTCAATCGAATTTACTCGTATTAATTATAATACTTGCCAAATGATTATTAAATTCGAATCTATTTGAATTTTTTACTGATTGTGAATTAATAGAAGATATTCAAAGGATGTATGTATATACATATATTAGGATTATTACTTATGAATTTGTTGAAGCAAAACTGTTTGTTTTTGCATAGTGAAAAAATACGTCCACTAATCGATACGTACATTGATCATTTCTTTCTCGTAATTGATTTTTAAATTAAAATAAACTGAATAAAACTGTCAATTGCGCACGATAACGATGCATGATAACTATGAGATGCGCTGTTACAAAAACCTGTTAGTGCCTTGCTTCGCTTTGCATTTTCGTAGAAACACACGTGGTTCAAAGTCACATCGCGTGGAGAATAACGCTATCTCCAGGAAGCTCTAAGTTTATTTTATTTCTGTACTACATACATATTACACGTTCCTCGCACATTCCAACTATGTTTTTATAAATCTTCTTTTTACAAATCGATTTTACTACATTACAACTTTTTATCCTTTCACTACATTATGATTGTACTACATTACTAAACTCAATTATGTCCAAATTCAATTTAAAAATATCAGCTTACAATAAATTTATATTTATAATAAAACTTGATATATTTCACTTTATTAATTAACTTGCTTTTCAGTTAGATTAGAATTATATCATTCCGCTCTCATCGATTACATTGGAATCATGCTTGCTTCGTTTCAATCGAGTTATCTGACAAATATACGTGTGTTAAGATATAACTTATGTACATAAGTACAGTTCTGTTTCAATAGGTTCGTATTATTGCAACCAGGAATATTTTTGCACATTTTTCTGTTATTATCTGCTTTATTTTGCTTCAATTATTTATTATGAATAAAATAATCATTTTTTTTAATTATTTATAATGAGCATGAAAAAAATAGATAATAATAATAATAGTTCTAACTTGATTTATGGAATACGAACAGCAGGTAACAAATTGCGCGTTGCAATTAAAATTATTTTCTTTGTAAGATATTATAATTCGAACAGTAATTAAATTTCTTTTATTGCTAATTTCCAGTTATACGAAACATAAACATCTAAAATACGAATTTAAACAATGAAATGATTAAAAATAAATTTTATTCATAATTTTATTTACAATTCAGCCTATTTTATTTATTAGCAGAGAGTATCAATCTAGTTTATTAAATTTATTAAGTATAAAAGTATAAATTTCATTATTCACACAAGTTTATTATGTACAGAAATCACAAATTTTATTATCCAATTGACAACATATCAATATAATATATCAATGTAATATTATAATTAACAATAAAATTTTAAGAAAGACATAAGTTTTGAATTTTCATTAAATCGATAGAACAAATTTTTAAAATAAAAAAAAGGAAGATAAGGATGAAAGGTGCCGACAGTGAGGAGTATAAACTTAGTAGATACTTATGTGTGTACCATGGTTACAAGTGCAAGGTTACATGCAACATGCATTGTTCTGGACGATTATTTCCCCACTATGGACAATCGTCAATTCGCTGTTTGCACAATATGAACGGTTCTTTCCAGGCTGTCACCTTTCAGTTTCATATTTGGTTTGTCGTTTCAGTCATTTGACGAATAATTTTATCGTGTAATTCCTATCCGTAATTTGTTCATCCGTGTAGACAACATTTCAATGCCTACATTTACGTTATCAAAATCGTTTAGTGATTTAGACGCCTGTTTTCTCTGTTTAAATTGAAGCTTCTATATCTTTTATTTTGCTCACACTTATAACCGTTATTGGCAATGAAAAATTCGCTGAAAATATTGTATATTATCTCCAGAATAATTGTATGAGTAATTGACTTTGTGACAAATGGTTAGTTGAAGTTACAAATATCATATGATACGTAATTTTATATAATTTATATAAAAAGATATGTACGTACATTAAGTTATTTTGCATTAATACCTTATTGAATTAACATTACTAGAAATTTAAATGTAGAGCGATTTTAAAAATATTATTACAATATTTTATAACCAAGAAAGAAACATATAAAGATAAGGTAACATAATATTATACAAAAGATTTATAAATTAATATTCAATAAAGTTTTTTATGCAAATCCATGTCTTTGAAAATATAATTAAAAAAGTTTTGTAAAAAATTGTTTTAATTATATGTACCTAACATTATAAAAAACTTACTAAATATTTTGAGTATTTTCTCATATTACGCATTATTGTGTATTATTGTGTAGTCTAGCTATAATCAAAAAACAAACAGTAAATACACATACTTTTACATGAATAAATTTGGAAACTCGATGAGAGACTTTAATCACGAAAAATTGATACTATAAAATAATTTTGGTCTATTATGAAATTTGGATAAAAAAGATTCTTTATTCAAATAATTAGATAACTTTCAATACGTTTAGTAACTTTCAATACCTTCCCTTCGCTTCCTCTTCAAATCGATTTTATATGCTTATTATATAAAGTTAATCTTAATTAGTGATATGGCAGCATGAAAATATTAATTGTTTTGAATTTTTAATATACTATATAAATTTCTTATCGTATATAAACGCATAAGTAGCTAGCAAGCCAAAGTAATTCTTAATTATGTGAAATTTCTACATTCATTTTCTTTCGATTAAATCAGTTTGAAATTTAATAAATAGATAAATAAAATAACAAAGATATCAAATAATAAAAGTAATGAAAATAAATTCAAATAGTAATAGGTAAATTTGAAAAAATAGACTTTGATTAATTAATTTGAATTTTAATGAATGGATAATTAACAACAATAAATGTGAAATGAAATTAAAAAGTATAATCATCGGGACAACGGGATGTAACACAGTGGCCACGAAACCATCGCGATCGGAAACGAAAGTTGGACGATTTGATTTACGATGCCACCGTGAAATTTCTAATACGTGTACATACATACGTGCGATGCTTATCAAACGCAGCCTGACACTTTAGATGGTAGTATCTTGCAAAAAATAAATAACATGAAAGAATACTTTAGCATCCAGTGTGTAGTTTCTGGAAGTTAATTACATAAAGATATAATAGTATTAGTTAAGTCATTTTTTTTTACAATTTTATATTTTAATTTACATTAAACGTTTCGCTTACAAGCACATATGTCACATTTCGTGATTTTCATCAGCATTACATGCTCTGCATATGTCAGTTTTGCATATTTTACCGTGTAATAGCTCCTATTATATTAACAAATTGGATATCTGGATAATGTGTCACTTTAGAATCATTTTAAAATTGCACTATATCGATACAATATTTAATAATATAAAAATAATAATGAAATATAAATTTAATAAACATGTAAAAATTGTTATAAATATAATATAAAGTTAATTAATTATATGTATATATATATAAGTAATTAATTTTATATAAATTAATATAAATTGATTATAATATAAAGGTGAATACGATGTATCATTAATTATTTAAACAGTGTATCATTTTAGAACTATCCTATATTAACACAATATTTAATAATATAAAAATTAAATATAAAAAATAAATGTTACGCAAAATTATATTAATAAATATTTAATTGTATTTATTTTTGCATTAATAACTATTTTTTAATCATATTTAAGTCAAAAGATCGGATGAAATGAATTAATCAATAATATATGATTAAACCGATATTTTTAGCTCATACGATGGCGGATATATATTTAGGAGGTATCATAGATACTCTTAAACTAAACTCCTAATCAATAATCCTATTGTGTATGCAAAACCTGCGTTTACGCATCTGTTGAAAGTGAAAAATGTTCTGTTCTTGATTATACGATTAATATATCTTGATTATGTATAAATTATAGAATAATCGAATCTAAGTCCATTTTTAATAATTAGGTTGCAAATGTTTATTTTATATTTTGGAACTTAAGTAGAAATTTGTGTCATTTACTAAATACTATAACAAATGTAATATTTCTACATTTTATGTGCATGATATTTTGTAGATTTTCGAAATCTTAAATTTTCTAAAAATTTGTAAAAATCTAATAGTAAATATGATAGTTTTGTTTGCAATATATCTTTCTACATGTTAAAATCTTATTGCTGCATATAAAATATTTCTTCAAACTTCGAATTTAATTCGATCCTTTAATTTTATTCCAATTAATTTTATATCCAATAATAAAATTTTATATTGTTGTCAACCCAATATCAACCACAAAGATATTTACTACAAATTATTAAAGATTGAGGGTTTTTTAAGAATATAAAAATCTTGTTACATTAATAATTATGAATAATTAAAAATGTAGTTTTCTTATATAAAATTAAATTTTGAAGAAATACTATGAAAATATAAATGCTGGATACATAAATATAATACCAAGGAAATGTTAAATTTCATTTGAATATTTTTTTAAATTTATAGATTACATTAAGGAAAACAATAGATGAAGGAACTGTGATTCTTCGTTTATATTTGTCGAAGAAGAACAAACAATTCATATGATTCTCTCTTGTACTAGTGATTTTTCGTTCATATAATAGAATTTTAGATTCAAATAATTGGATTCAATTAACAAGAGTTCGTTTAATCGGGTACTAACTAAAATTTAGTTAAAATAAATGAAGTTCTATTGTAGCACTATTTCAAGAATTTTTTCATTGTAGAATTGATAATGCTTAACGAAACTTATTCTGTAATGAAATTAATTAAACATAAGGAAAATGCATTAAATCATATTAAAATTTCTGTGAATAAGCATATGATATTTGAAGATACTATTTTGCAAATGCAATAACGCATGTGCTTTTCACAGTTGCAATATTTTTTAAATATCGTTTTTTGCATATATCGAATTCTTCCGTTATTCTATAAAAGTATGAGTGTAACATGTTCAAAAAATGACCAGCAAAATTTTAATTTTGTGAAATTTATTTTGTGACAAAATATACTTAAAGACTGACAAAATATACTTTGTTCGCGCGCGTATGGAGCGAGACGAGATCTAGATTAGAAAAGACTTGTGGACTGTATATTACGCGTGCTGAATATTAGGGGCTTGTCCCCTCGTGATAATCTGTGTCGCGAGAGAGTGAACTGTATCTATCGGAAGTCGGAATGATTCTGAATTGGAAGCCGAAGGAAAGCCCGAACGTCTTCTCGGTTCCCCTTCCTTCGGCTTCGGAAAATCGCGGGTCCAGGGTGGGGCACGAGGGGCCAGATACCCGTTGCCGTCGTGGGTGATCTTGCTGGCCCGTGTTTCTCACGTGTTCGGGAAAGTTGGCGCAATGCCTTAATCCACGGTCAATCGAGTGTCTTGTCTTCTTAGAAGAAGTCCATCCATGTGGCCAGTGTTTCGGGCAACACGGCTTGCTAAGGGTACTCAAAAGGCAATAAATTTTCCCGTACGTCCCTGTACCCAGACCGTGGGTATTGTAGCATGGAAACTCTCCCGAACATACTTAAAGACAAGGATAAGAATATAATGCATGATTCTTGAGCTTGTTTTCCTTCATATGATAAGTTCAAATTAAATATTTCTTAAATTCGATCATGTTACTAATATTTTTTTACTAAAATAGCAGGAGGTTTCAATTTAAAAATATATATATGTAATTACAGTATATATTCTATCTTGAATCATTCATCTTTTCCTTGTGGTATTTTTTTCTAATTTCAATTAATAAAAAGATGCTTGAATCACTCTATGAATCACTCTTATGGTTAACATATGAAAATACGAAATTTAAAAAATAATTAACTATGAACAGAAAAACAAACTGTGGATTTTTATGCATTTTTATATCTTTATATAGGTAGTCAAAGGAATAAGACCTAAATAAAAATTTGTTTCTTCTATTACATCTTATTGTCAATATTTTTTAAACATTTTATATAGAAGAAATCAATCACATTTTCCATTAAAAATACTTGTACCATACAAACATGCTTTCATTGTTAAAATCTTCAGTCAGTAGAGCAATTTAGTTATAATATTGTCTATACGATTACATTATAATGATTAAATAATTTTTCTATCAACTGAAGATTTTGACAATAAAGGAGTATTTGCATAGCGCATTTTGTCGGTTGATCTCTGGGTCCTTTATAAAATGACCCAAATTTAAATGTCCAAACTTTGGGAGCATATCGAGGATTAATAAATTAAAGGAAAAAAGTCCTTTAGAGATTTACTTATCTTTGCTCTATTTTGGAGAAAATCGCGGAAAAGAAAACAAAAAAGTTTTCGTTTTTCCACTTATTTATTTATACTTATTTGTGTTATTATCTATTTTATCATTTATTTTCATAACATTTTATATCATTTTATATCATCTATTATCATCCATATTATTTATTTATTTATATGAAAATACTGTTCAAACTTGCTTTGAGCAATGCAAGCATTAGATAGAACATTGACGATTCTGATGGTAGCTAGACATCATTTTAATGATGTTTGATATACCAAACTACGATTTGATCTCTGTTCTTTTGAATTGATTGGCATCGAATAAATTTACTGAGGAAATGAAAAAATTTTTTCTTTCTTTTTTCGCTATTTTTCCTAAAGTGGAGCAAAAAAACGAGCAAATCTCTATACACTTTTTTTCTTAGTTTATCGATTTTCTATACATTCCCGAAGTTTTGACATTTAATTCGGGACACTCTATATTTTGTGCACTTTGCGAATTTTCTATAAATGCATAAAAATTTGTAATCTACTAATAAAACAATGAATATGAATTTCCTGGGGTAACAATACGCCGATATTGAAATGAAACCAGAAAGGCCGAAACATTTATGGCATAGGTGAGTCAACGAGTGCAGCGAACTCGTCACGAGAGCACTTTAGATAATGTTGGATAGAACGCATATCGTTATCGCGCAGCACCGCAACGTTATCTTATATTTAATAGATTTGGGAAAGAAGTACCGTGAAATCGCGCTTATGGACAACTAAAAAACATTGGCAAAACCCGCATCCGCTTTTTTTCTACGAGCCTTTTCGCCGCCGGAAACGGCGGTTCGTTTGTTATGTAGGAAATTTGTCCGCGAGTGTGATAGAAATGAATGCATGATAGCATTCGCACCTCATTTCGATCAAGGATCTCGAACGTACATACGTACCTGCGTTTCTGATAAAATTGACGCACACGAAGGTACACCTTTCTCGGTAGATCGATCGGTGAATCACCTTTTCATATTAATTATCGAGTTTCCTGTCATACATGGTTGTGACGTTTGTCGGAAGATCACCAATCTTCTACGCTACGACAATTCCATATATCGTATTCGTAACGTCACGTTCTAATTACATATTTATTAATCTTTGTTCGATCTATTGAATTATTATAATTACTCAAGGTTATGCTAATAGCTCATTCGAGGAAACATATTAAGGAAAATTGATAACGTAGAAATGATAGGTACACATGTAATAGAAAACTAGATAACAGACACATATATAATTAAAAATATATACGTAATAAGTATAGTAGATATAGAAATTGAGAAAAAATGTCGCATTTCTCTATTTCTCTTTCTCGTATTTATTTGTATTCAAATATTATTTGCTAAATCTATAAAATATTATATTTATAATAACATGTTATTAAATATTATAAATATATAAAATAATAATATTTAAAATAATATCTGTAAAAAAGATTTTGCAGATAATAATATTATGAATTGTTATACATAATGTATTATAGAAGTCTTAATACATTTTAAATAGGGTTCTATAAATTTTTCCTGAAAGATAATTGCAGCTGACAGGAACATAAGATAAATTGCATCATTGTATTATTGAGTCATATATTATAATTATGTATAGTCATACGCAGGATTTGTACGCACGTACAAATTTACGTACATTACATGCATTGCAAATGTATTTATAGAGACTGTTCGCGCGCGTAATTAGCGAGACGAGATCTTGTTTGTTAAAATTTGTAGACTGTATGTTTTTCGCACGCTGAGTATTAGGGGCTTGTCCCCTCGTGGTAACTTGTGTCGCAAGAGAGAGTACTTGATCTATCGAAAGTCCGAAGGATTCTGAATTGGAAGACGAAGGAAGGGTCCGAAAGCTCTCTCGGTTCCCTCTCCTTCAGCTGCGGATGATCGGAGGTCCAAGGTGGGGCACGAAGGGCCAGGTATCTGTCGCAGACCTAATTGTGACTTTGCTGGTACATGTTTTCCACGTGCTCGGGAAAGTCAATGACGTGCCTCAATCCACGGTCGAGGGCTTTGTCCGCTTAGAACAAAAACCAACCATCTGGCCATAGTTTTATGGCGAGACAGGCCTGTTAAAATCCAATAAACTTTTCCGGACTACCTGCACCTAGACCGTAGGCATTGCAGCACGGATCCTCTCCCGAACAGAAACATACGAAGCAATTTAGAAATTTCTATTAAAACTGATTTTCATTGTTAGAAAACGAAACTGTTTGAATCGAAATGACAATTATAAGAACTTATTTATTATATATGTTTTTTGTTTTAGCATTTAAGTTGAAATTTTAGTAGAACAAAATGTAGAATTTTATCCAAAAATAAATTGGTAAAAAGAAATAAATTGTAAGTCATATATGACGGAATGCAATTTAATTATTTTTATATTCTGTCGTTATTTAATCCTACTCTTATTAACATACACTGATAAGAGTGGATGTATATATTTCTACAAAAATTATTTATTATCTATTATGTAATAAATATGGTCGAAATTTAATATATAACTGAATTATAAATGTTTCACTTTCAAAGTCGCAGAATTCAAGTCGAAATAACAAGTCATAATAAATATTGAAAGTTGATATAATAATTTTATTTTAATAATTTATGAATTTACTGTATAAATACACACTTAAAATTTGACATTATTGATAGTATTTATATTTGATAAAATTTGATTAATTAATTGTTTATTTAACATTCATAATACTAATATCCGAACTGCAATAATTTAATTTAATTTAATTTAATTTTCATTTTGTATAACTCTATTACTTACAGTAATAACTAGAAATAATTCAAATTTTCCTGTGAAGTGTTATATAAATCTGTACATTAGAAATAATTAGATTGTTAGGTGTACATTAGAAATAATTAAATAATAGAGAGATGTATAATGAATTTTTTAAAATAAGGTTAGATACGGATTGGATTTCTATTATTGTAAAATTAGTAGCAGAATTAATTCTAAAATTATTTTGGAATCCAAACAAAAATTTAACCCAAATCCAATCCAAATAGAAATAGCTTAGAAAGGATATAAAGAACGAGATATATAGAAATCGTAACAGAAATAAGAACTTCGGTTTCTTATAACAAATTTTTCAAAATAAAGATTTTACGGAATTATTTTAACAATTTTTTTTACTCATAAGAGTTATATTTTACAAAAAAATTCTATTAAGAATATTTTTTACAAACTCACGCTAAATTTTTTACAATTGCATGATTATATTGATTTTAAATAATTTTAAATAATGTATTATTAATTAATATTATTTGTTAAAAGTGCATTTTAAATTACACTCAATAAAATATAAAAAAAAATAAAAAAAATATTTAATATTACAACTTTAAAGTATATCAAGCAAAATGCACTTTATGATATTGAAAATTAATCTTACCCACAAGAGTGAGAGTTACATTGTTTACTGAGAATTTAATTTTAAAAATGTTAATGTATTTCAATTATAATCTTACATCATATAATCAGCACTTACGTCAATTGCAATACATTTTAAAATATTTAATTTGTTACTCTTATCGTTACTTATTGTTACTTTTGATCTTAATCTACTTTAGTCAGGTGTTCATACATTTCTAACAATTATATGACATTATTTATAAAAATCATTATCTTAGAGAATTATTTGATTTCTGTTCTGTATTTGACTTCTTTATTTTAAAGTAATTTATGTATTGGAAAATAGTTTAGATTAAAAAAATAATCTATAAGTAGCGAATTAGGAAATAACAGAAATGAAGAAAAATTTCGTATTCTGATGTATTCTATTTATTTTTTAAAGATAAAAGTTTGTTTCGAATTTCGGTTTCTCTTTCAAACCGAAATTCTCTTTCTTAGCTTTATTCGTCTTGGCTTTTGAACGTCGCTTAACTTACGCGAAATCAATTTGTTCGTTTCTTTTGCTTTTTTTATTTGTACCAAATGACAAACAATATTAGAATAGGTATTTCATTTGGCATATACTTACAATAACGCACTTTGTAATAATGTCTCTGCAATTCAAAAACTGTGTTTATTTTATTTTATTTGAGAAGAAATAAGAAAGTCTCGAATCATTTATTTGCATTGGTATATGTATATTCATAAAATAATTAATTTTTTTATACCATTGAGAATTAAAGAGACTTGCAAAAATATTTTCATATTTAATTGCGAATGAAAAAAATTTGAAAAAGTATAAAAAGTATGAAATTCAAAATATTATTATTGTCTTATTATTATATTGGTAATTTTATTACTATATTTGTAAGTTATTACATATCATTTATTTACATTACGACATAACTAAATTGTATTTATAGGAAATTGAAGAATACAGAAATGCAGTAACTTATAAAATATTCAAATTAGAATTTTTCTTACAACAGTTGATAGATGGAATAAATTTCCTTTTAGATTCTATTTCTATTAACTATTCCTATGCTCATAAAAGTTTAGATATGCGTAAAAATCTAAAGTCTAGTTATAATAATATTCAATTAATCTCTGTAAAACAAGTCTCTGTATAAATTTAACTTTTTGAAGTTATGCTTCTGGATATTCTTTGATATATGTTTTTCATTCACTTTTCAATAGAAAATTGTCAATTTTGACAATTCTACAGATTAATGTTGAAGTACTACAATTCTGCTGTTTAAGTATATAAAATTTTTTAAATACTAAGTTCATATTTTTAGTCATGTTTACATTAAATTTGACAAATTTAAGTTTATAAAATATGTGTATAAAATATATATATTAAAAAACATGGAGTACAATGAAGTATTCGTAAGTTTTTATAAGAATTGCATTCAACAAGTAAACTTTTATTGTTATTTTTAATTTCAATACTAAAGATATTTTATTAACAATAAAATTACTTGCGACGTATTATTTCGTAACAATGCTATTTAATGTCTTCCTTTTCTTCTATTATAGTCCATGTAAATTACGATTGCCTATTATGTTTGTAAATTATGGTTACAAAGTGACGACGATCCATCGCTTTAATGCGAAGTTATTCAGTATTGATCTATTCATCGTGTTCTTTGATGTATAAAAATGCATGCATCTTTAATCTTTAAGTGCTTATAAATAAAGATAGTAAGTAGTCACCAACATGTTTATCATATTTTAATAATATTTGTCGTGATAAATTAACTGTTATTTGATGTTCGTAAATACAATATTTAATAATATAATATTTTGATTAATTTATTGAAATATAATTCTGCGTATTGCTTAAAAATGGAATCAAATATGTTAAATTAATTCCACAATCCAGTTTACAAACACTTAAATTTTCAATATTTAATTGATTATTTACAATTGTACTAATGTTAAGCTTTATAAAAGATTGGTTTTTTTAAATTTTCAGCAACATAGTCTCGAGATCTTGAATTATCTTTTATGAAAAAAAGAATGTTGTTCGTGATAAAATTTTTTTATTTGAATATAAAAGAAATTTTTTTATAAAGCTTATATTGCATACTGATTTCTTCATTATCAGTTACATTCCAGAATTAATTTTATAGTCGTTTTATAATGTTTAAAAGTAGGAGTGTTGATTTTTTTATATTGTTTATGTATTGAAATTTATGTTGTTGCTGTTGCATATAAATAATTAATTTTGCAAATGTATTATATAAAGTCAGAATTTTGTCACTCAAAATCACTAAATAAATAACATTTCTTTGATGACCAAAGCTTGCAAAATTCAATATGTTCGGTGTTTTATTAGTTTTTCTTTAAATCAAAAGGCAGATTATGTATTAAAATGAATCCTGAATAAATCAAATTCGAGTGTATTTTTTATAAAATTTACGAAATAAAACTTTCTCAAATGTAGGTTTCCGAAAATCTACATTAAGAACAGAGATGAAAAGAAATTTAGATTAGGAAATACAAACATAAAAAGTTATTAGCGATAATGGACTAAAAATTTTAATACTGTTTAAAAATGAATATAGTAAATAAAATGGTTAATATTGATAATGGTAGATAATAATTCATGCTATACAAAAATGAAAATTTACTCACATTCACCAAAGAATTATTGGCAATATTTTATATAGTTTCCTTGATTTTTTACAACTATTATCATTTTTCTTGATAAGAATTCATTTTTCGGAAAATCTTAACTGCTGTTTCTTACGAGCATCTGTTAATTATAATACAGTCTTCATTTTCTTACATTTCTTAAATTTTTACGTAAATATTTATAACTTTGTAAAATAAATCGATAAATATCGATAAGTTTCAACAATTTTTCTAGCAGTTTTTTCTGAATTCATAGTTACTCAAAATTGTTTTCTCTTTGCGAGGCGTTACTTTAGGATGTTTTGTATTCTTTCGTTCTGTGCAATTTTTCAACTTTTTTTTTAAATGGTCACTTACCTACTTCTCTTAATAATTTTTGTAATATTATTGAAATAGAATTTTTCTGCTGAAAATTTGCAAATATTCTTTCCTGCTTCCGTTAATATTTTCCACGACTTATAGTGCTTATTCGTTCTCTCGGAACGAATATTACTTGCTTAATACTGTTTACTTAACAATTTACAATAAATTTACTGCCTATTACAATAAATCTAACCGCCTCAATAGTTTAAATATGATTGAAACCAACATGTGCTATTATTTTGTCAGACCGAACTCTTGCTATATTCATATTTTGACAGGAAAAAATATTTATTTTCAATTCAGAACTGTATACTGATAAATATTATTAACTAGTGAAATACATTTTTGTATTTTTCTTTTTTATCCAGTACAATTTTCCAAATTTATGCCACTTGCTATCTTTTTGTCCGGGACTGTGTCATTTTCCAGAAGATTGTAATCTTATTTTAAGATTATAACTTATTAAGAATTCGATCATTTTATCTGCAATAGTCTATTACTTGTGTACTTGTCGTCTTTGAAAGGAATTTTTGATTTAGATAGTATTCGCGTAACTGAGATGTTGGAAAAACCCAGAAGATGGAGGCAATTAATATCGCGTCATTGTCAAGGCGCGCTTATCTGAAATTGTTGGTAAATATGTAGCGCGGTGTTGTAAATTGACAAAACAGCAATCTCAGTTTATAATAAAAATAGATTTTCATCGTATCTCAGTAATAAATCTCGTTTTCAGAAAATTTTCAAATGTTTGTTAAATTAATATTTAATTAACAGTATCAAATAACCAATAAATAGCGAATAACAATAAAAATCAAGATAGATGAAGCAAATAAAAGTAGCAAGATGGATGAAGTAAAGAGAATTCAGAAAAAAATATATAATACGTGTTTTTAATAACATTAATGAAATTGATTCATTGTGTATAATGCTGTTATAGTAGTGTTTCTATTTTTTTGCATATTTCACCAAGGAAATCAATCAAATGTATATTTGAGCAAATATACGTCTAAGTTTAATAAAATGCGATTGCGAGTTTTAAAATGCAAAACGTGTGATACACTTCCCTGTATTTCTATCCAACTATATATATGTTTCAGACGATAAGCTTCATTATGATATCCCATTAATATTTATGAATGAAAGTCTGTAAAACAAGGATAAAAATTTTCAAGGAAAAGCGTACATACTAAGTTAAAAAATATTTATTTGATAAAGAAAATATTTACTATATATGGAGTAAGTTGGTACGTGTATAAAATATATCTTGATGATGTAACTTCTGATAATAACTTCTTTTATTACTCAAAATAAATTATTTCAATAATGTCCGTTTTAACATAATTGTAATTTAATTATATATGAATATAAATGACAGATAATTTAATTGATAAAATGCATCAAAAAGTTAATCATTTTCCAAGTTTGAATAACAGTTAATGTAAGTATAATTAAGAATATCTTTGCTGCATCTTATATGAGTCAATTTCGTACATGATATGCATTAAATTCACTTTACATACCAAGAATCTACATTGTACAACAGAAAATCATTATATGAAAAAATTTCTACAAAAAAATTTGTAGCAAAGTAATAAAATATTACCTATAAGTAATTGCTTTGTCTTCAAATGACTTATTGAATGGAGATGCTAATACAAATATTTTTTTTTTTTTCATAAGACTGCAAATGATAGATTGACGAGTATCGTAATAAATAGTTAAAGAATAAATTTCATATATTTTAACTTTATTATAACCTATTTCTTTATCAACTTGCCTCGGTTTTCCTTAATTATTATTTGTTCTTAGGTACTATAATTATTTACAATATAATAGTATTTTTTAGTATTATTAAACGAATATGTAATATAAAATTGGGATCTTTACATATGGAATTGTATTGAATTACGTTTGTAAATATATATTGTCATTCAAAAAGTTTTGTATCTTCAGATTATGTAATTTTTATGTTATGTATTAGACAGGATGGATTTTTTAAACTGATGAAAGACAACCTTTTCCTTGTATCTATGGACAACATATTCATGGAATATCATTCACATGAATGATATATTTCATGTTTTTTTTACTAAAACTGAAAGTATTTTATTTAATAATTCGAATTCAAGCCAATTCGTAAGACTCGTAGGAAAACACATGAAATTATCCTTACAGGAAATTTAAGTGCGAAATTGCACAGAATGCAATATGAGAAAAATATAACATATCCGTATATTAGTGTAATATCTACTATCGAGATTCTATTTTTTAAATTACATTTTCAACTCATGAACAATGTTGAACAAAGAAAATGTTTTGTTTTTATATGCAAATGATTTTATTTTTGTGGCACATGAAATAATTTAAAGCGTGGTATTTCACAGAAATAATTATTGTAACCTTGTTCAAAGCGTGTTATGACGTAATATTTTATTCTCGAATGAAAATATATTAATTTTACAAATAAATAATTTTAATTGATGTTCTATTGATTTTGTATTATTTTTAATTATTAATTCAAACATTATGGTAGTGCTTACTACTTTGGATTCTTATAGACGATAGTGTGTGTAATCATAGTATGTATTTAACAAGAATATAAAATAAATATATATCTACTTTTCAACGATATAAATTTTAAAATAATGAAACGATATTAAGTTAATGACATTAACTCTAAGATATTAAGAGTTAATTTAAATCTAATTATATTTAAATATAATTTAATTTAATTTTTATTAGATTCAATTTTCTTTATATAGAACGTGTTCGGGAGAGTTTCCATGCTACAATACCTACGGTCTGGGTACAGACACGTACGGGAAAATTTATTGCCTTTTGAGTACCCTTAGCAGGCCGTGTCGCCCGAAACACTGGCCACATGGCTGGACTTCTTCTGGGAAGACAAGACATTCGACCGTGGATTGAAGCATAGCACCAACTTTCCCGAACACGTGAGAAACACGGGCCAGCAAGATCACCCACGACGGCAACGGGTATCTGGCCCCTCGTGCCCCATCCTGGACCCGCGACTTTCCCGAAGCCGAAGGAAGGGGAACCGAGAAGACGTTCGGCTTTCCTTCGGCTTCCAAATCAAAATCATTCCGACTTCCGATAAATACAGTTCACTCTCTCGCGACACAGATTATCACGAGGGGACAAGCCCCTAAGACTCAGCGCGCGGAAATATACAGTCCACAATCTTTACTAATCTCGATCTCGTCTCGTTACTTACGCCCGCGAACAGAACGTATTCTGTATATTTGCAGGCATGTTCTGTACATATTTGTATATTGAAATTTTCATCATTTTATGTAATATGTTTTATAACGTATACTTGCAATTGTTTTAAAATAAACGCTATTGCAACTTATAATCAGTTTCGTGATTAATAGCAATTGTTCTTATCTCATTTACAATATTCCGAGTATAGTTACGTCACTGTGTTGAAGGAAATGAATCATCCTGCAGCGAAATTTGAAATGACTATTTTTTTTACTAAATGTTTGTAAGAATATTATTGTCAGATAAGTGAAGTGTTTCAAGTGACACCACAATTTCATTTGCATTACGTGTGTGTGAATTCAGACGATTTTTAAATTTACAGTATCTCAAGTATGTTTATGTCACTGTCGGAGATGAATCATCCTGCCAACAAAAATTAAAATGACTATTTTTTCATTGACCGTTTTGTAAGAATATCATCAATAGATAAGGTTTTTCGAATGACAGTAAATAACATCACAATTTCATTTACATTGTGTACACATACATATATATACAGTTATACAAATTCTAGAAACAAAATCTACTTTTATCTTCTTATCTAATTACTGTAATTTAAAATCATTATTATATTTCAACTATTCTTTTTGAAATATTAATGAAGATAATTTTTGTGGGAATTTAGTCATATATAATTTCCTATCTATCGATAATACCTTTATAAAAATCTAATAGAGAATCTGATAATTTGAATTTCTATTAGTAGTAGTCGCCGACTAGCAACCAGTCGTGTGAGGTTGAAAATCTGCTTGCTAGTCTTTTGTCTCGCTCACTCTTGATATAATATTAGGGTATCCCATAAGTTTTTTCCCTTTTTTTGATGCGAAATGAATACACGATATTTTTTGTTTAAGATGGATTTGTTATGTTATATATGAACCGTTCTGTTCTATAACCTTCTTCCATTTCTCAGGAAGCCTCATTATGCCCTTTTTCCAAAATTGTTTAAGTTTACTTGTAAAATTTTCATCTAGGTGCGTTTTTATTTCGCTTATGGATTTGAAAGATTTACCACGGAGAGAATTTTTAAGGACAGGAACAAGTAGTAATCGAATGGAGCAAGGTCTGGGGAGTATGGAGGATGAGGTAGAACGTCCCAATCAAACTGTAATAATTTTTGCCTTTACGGCTAACGCAACATGCGGTCTTGCGTTGTCGTGATGGAAAACGACGCCTCGTCGGTTCGCCAATTCTGGCCGTTTTTCTGCTATGACTGCTTTCAATTGATCCAGTTGATCGCAATATTTGTCAGCATTGATCGTATCATCTTGAGGAAGGAGCTCGTAGTACACTACACCTTTCCAGTCCCACCAAATGCACAGAAGAACCTTCTTCGGATGAAGTCCAGGCTTCGCAACAGTTGAAGGTCTATTTTCCTTGGACCAAGTGCGTTTTCGATGCACATTTTGGTATAAAATCCAAGTCTCGTCTCCAGTGACAAGCCTCTTTAAGAAAGGATCCCTTTCATGTCGCTGGAGAAGCAAATCGCACGTAGAGACGCGGTTCATAAGGTCGGTCTCCGTCAATAGGTGTGGAACCCAAACTTCATATCGATTCGCATATCCTATCTTGATTAAATGCTCATGTACCATTGTCTTGGGAATATTAGTGGCATCCACTATCTCACGCACCCTATATCGTGGATTTTCAGTGAGCACAGTCTTGATAATGTCCGTATCAGTCGTTGCTGGGCGGCCGCTGCGGTCTTCATCTCTCAACTCGAAATTGCCAGCTCTAAATTTCTTAAACCAATTGCGGACGGTCCTAATAGTGGTAGTACCACTCCCGTAAACAGTGAAAAATCTCGTCTGTAGTGTCCTTTGCACTATTGCCTTTTTAAAAAGCAATGAAGCATAACATGCCGCAAATGCATCTTTTGGCTCTCCATATTGAACGGTGCAGAAAAAATTTTAAAAGAGACTTTGTCACCAACGAAACGTACTTTGAAAGAGCTGTGGGACGACTGAAACCGATGCCATAAACGGCTAAGAGATAAGCCTGCATGTTTATATAAACACAGCCACTTAGAGTCACTCATAGCGTGGCGCGGAAGAAACTTATGGGACAACCTAATATAATCGTTCTCTATCGTGCGAAATCTCATAAAAATACAAATAAGAATAACTGTACTCCGCTTATGCAATCACAAGCAGATTCATTCCACGATCGCTTATCTTTGAACTGTTATAAAGAGCGTCTCAAAGATTTCCATGAATCGTTGCCAATGTTTTCTAGAATTAAAAATGGCTAAAAATCATGTAGTGATTCACGTAACAAATGTTATGAGCAACATATAGATATAATAGCGATTACTAAACTGCATTTTTATGCATTTATACAAAATTTTAAAATGTCAGAATTGTACAGAATGCGGATAATATGAAAAATCATATAAAATATCTAAAGTAATAGTAGTTTCTTCTATAATTGATATGTAAAACAATTTTCTAGCAAGATTCTGTTTGTTTTTAATTATATTCCGAAAAATATTAACCTGCATAAAAATCCTAAGTTACGTGATTACTTTCAATGTGTTACAAAATAAAACTCAGTAAATTGTTATGTATATATTAATATCAAAAATAAATGATTTTAAATAGTATAGATCGTTGAATTCGTTCAACACTCTACACTCAGAAATAAGTAGATTAATCACAAAAAAAAAAAAAAAAAAAATGAAGAATTTAAAATTCGTGAATAAATGATAATTGAAAAAAAATTTATCTCTTAGAATAGTATAATTTTGTCTTCAGAAGTTCCTTTATATGACACAAAATAATAGATATTTAGATGAACCTATTTAGTTGTATATCCACCCATACTGTATACAATAAATATATATATATATATATATATATATAAATTGCAAAATTATGTATATATATATAACTTTACAATTTTATGTTTTTATCGAAAAAAGTGAAAACAGTAGAAAATCATTTTATTATATCTATTAAATATTATAAGGAATATTATGTTTTCGATATTTTATATATTTTTATATTTATATATTAATATTTATCTGTATTATATATTTATATTTATTTTATATATTTTTGGATATTATTTTAACACCTCTGTTTCATAAACACATAAAAATCTGCAAACTAAATATGTATAAAGGACTATAGAATTTATTCTTATACAGAATATAATATTTAAATATTCAATTAAAATATTATTTACAATATTATGAATATTATTCTGAACTTTCTCTTTACTTTCGTAAAGTGTTCTTAAACTATTTCTTATGAAATTACGATATGAATGTATACAGGGTATGTCAATAATTTTTATTATTTTGAATATCTCTGTTTTCTAAAGAATGTAGAGATGCTTTAATTGAAAAGAATAATAAATTTTTTCAGTATTATTTCCTAGATTCTGTAAATCTTTTAGTAAATGAAAAATTTTTGGAAATTTAAAAAAAATCATTATCACTAATCTTTGGATATGTATTACTTTTTTTTATTTTTAATAGAATAGCAGATGTTTAGACTAAGGCTTTATGGAAATGGATTTCCAACCAGATTTTCGCGTGGAATTTCATTTAAGGCGAGAATCATAGTTTTAAAATCACGACTGAAAAATGAAATTTTAATATTATGTTTGGGATATTTTAAAGTGTCAGTATTAAAGATTAAATTAATATTTGCTTGAATTCAATGATCATGACTTTGGTCTAATAAAGAATTGATTTAAATTTGCCGGCTGAAAAAATCTCTGATTATCAGGATGAACTCTTGAAACTAAAAAATAATTTAGAAGCAAGAAATATTTTTTTAATTTTACTACAACTGTATCGTAGTTGATTGGAAATTTAAAATGATCTATGTTGTTCTTTATGTATGTTTTTTGCCTATGGGATAAAATATTATTTTACAATAAAAGTGCAATAAATATTCATTTTTCATTTTATAGTATTGTAATTATTTAATATCTTAGTTTAATCGTTCTAAAATATTCATAAGAATAGAAACGTCGATTACCGGTGATGATACCATAAAGCAACATGTTACTTTCATCAGAAATAAATGAATTTAAATTAATAAGTTATGTATAACATCCTATTGAATTTTTATTTATTTGAAATAATACCTTTTGTATTTAGAAAGTGCAAACATTGTCAGATGCATTCATTCAGATCATATGCAAATCATATTTTGATATATTTGTGGGCGAAAAACGTTTTTATTTTTGAGATATTATTAAAATTCTAAAATCCAATTTTTTTTTATCACTAGTAATGTTTCCTTGTTTTTTTTTTAATAGTATAAATATATATCTATTTTTTTTATTGTGCATATTATAATATTATTTTTCTTTTTCTTTATGTATTATTGTAAATTTTAATGTAAAAAATAAATAGAATATAATTTTAAGTAAAATAATTTTTATTTTTGTATAAAATAAAGTTTTATAGTTAAGATAAATATATTTTTATATAAAATATGATGCAGATATTTTTTTAACTTCCATTGTTTTTCTAACTAATTGTGTACAACTAACTGTCTACAATTCAATTAATGCATAAGTTCAAATTTTTTACAATTTTGTGATATGCGGCGTTCTATTTACATAGTCACAGATATAAAAAAAGTTGAGAATTACTGGTTTAAACGATTTCAGTATATGAAGTTATTCAAAGAAAAATAAAAGAATAAGACGACGAATTTTGCATTATAAAGAAAACTCGACTAGATGTTCATTTACATCGATGCAACTTTGGAATTATATTTTTGAAATTCCTACGTCGTAAAGAGTCCTTATTTTATATTTGTGGTGTTATCATTTTATAAACTCTTGTTATTAGTTATTTTATTAGTACTAGTTATTTTATTATTTATTACTAGTTATTTTATTATTACGAAGAGATCTCTCAGACGATGAAGTTCGTTGAATTCCTGGAAATCTTCGAAAATCTTTGGAGAACAATATGTTTTCGAGAAAGAACTAATATCGAGATATAGATCAAAAAATAATTGCAACATGTAAAATAACAAGTTTATAAACACTAAAAAAATCGACGATTTCAATTTTGCGTCAATGCAAACGAACACTATTACAAACAACTTTTATGATGTGAGAGTCGTTATTTTACTCCTTACTGAATGTACTTTTGCTGCAAGTCATTTAAAACATTTAAACGTAGAATATCATGATAAATTAAATATCGAATACTAGTTAGAAATATAACGACATCCTCGAAATTTTCGAAAATTTCTAATGCAAATTGGAAAATGCTTTGGAGAGCTTCAAACATTTATTTATCATAATAGTAATAAAACAATATCGTACAACATCTAAAACATAACGATGATTTTGATATTTCCAATGCAAATTGAAAAAATTCAAACATCCATTATTGTAATAGCAAGTATTACACGTCATTTGAAAAAAAGAAAATGATCGCTTTGAAATTTTCAAAAATTGATTGCAGAAGAGCTATTGCTCTTCTCATACCTCCAAAAATAACGGAGATGTAGTACAGGGTGTTTCATTTAAGTATGAGCCCTAAATATCTTTTTTTGTTATAAGGACGAAAATATGTTTTTGAATGGTGTTAAGTATCCTCCAGGTGTTATTTTTTTCAAAGGTCGTTCTTTTTCGATTTTTCAAAGTCGTCGTTGTTTTTTTTTTTTTTTGCAAATAACTACGTATTTTTTCCTATTGTATCGCGTAGCTCATAAAAAAATACATTCAAATGTGTACTACGATATGACCTTCAAATGACCTCGAAACTTAAAATTCATATCTGAAAAAATGTTTTTTTATAGCACAAAGAACGTTCAAGTGACCTGATAAAAAAATTTATGATATTTATCCCTTGCTTTTATTTAATATTTCATGGTAGGTGTTCAAAATGTCGTCTTTCTGCAGTAGATACTCACATTTCTTGAAAAATCTGCGTTCTTGAATTTTAAGCTATGAGTATAAGTATTTTTCCATAAGCTATGCAATGTAACAAAAAAAAATTTGCAATTATTTGGAAAAATATATTGATAACCATGAAAACTTCGGAAAAAAAAAGTTTGCAGAATATTGATCACAATATCATTCAAAATTACGTAAATAAAATATTACGTAATAAAATATTTTTTGCATCCTCACAATTAAAAAAGATATTTGATAAATGAGAAACTTTGAGATGACGATAAAGTTATTCAAAATAACTTAAGAATTACTCGTACATTATATTTAAACATTATAACATGCTATGAATAGCATATTAACATAGTTAAATAAAAGTAGTTATATAATGTTAGTAGTTATTGATTTATTTGCGTACTTGATTATTACCTCAACTAATACTGCGAGTAATTATTGTATTAATTACCGGGATATGATAATTAAAATGTGAAAATAAAATGATTTGAAACTACCAACTGTGACGACAGCTAAATTTATAATTTTTTATCGTTCTGAATTCCATTGAATTGAAACGATTTTTTGTCTTTCGTGCACATTTTTGTCTTACATGTTAAAATTACAAATTTTATTAAAATATATATATATATGCGATTAGTATTAGACTTATAAGCATTGAATGTATTTGATCAGTCTATATACTATAATTTTTAATTCTGTGCGAATACACAGGATATTCTGCAAAGTAAAACATATAAAAATGAGTAAAAAAAGAAAATAAAAAAATAAGATTTGTTCACCAATGTTTGCGCGCGGGTGTAGCGAGGCGAGATCTTTATTAATGAGTCGACTGTATGTGTTGTTCGCGCGCTGCGATGTCAGGTTTTCCCCTCAATGATTGGTCTAATGTCGCGAGAGATGACATCCCGTGTTGATTGGAAGTCGAACCAATTCTAAATTTAAAGGACGAAGAAAAGCCCGGAAGCTCTCTCGGTTCCTTTTCCTTCGGCTCTGGGAAAACTGCGGGCCCAAGGTGAGGCACAAAAGACGGATACTCGGTGCCGTTTTGTGTGACCTTGAGGAAGCGTGTTTCGCACGTGTTCGGGAAAGTTCCATGCTTTAGTCCATAGTCGATGGGCAGGGTTTTATGGCGACACAGGCTAGTTGGAGGCTGAGGACACTTAAAAACGCATAAACTTTCTTCGACGCCCCCGACCATAGGTATTGTAGGATGGAAACTCTCCCGAACAACCAATATAGTTGAATTTGGCTAATTGAATTTGGAAATTTCACAAGAACGAATAATTGACACAAAAATAAGTAAAAAAGGCTTCATTGTCAAGAAAATAAATTTTAAATATGTTTCATTAAAAGATTTATGAGTACTTGACAAATTTTCAATTGAATTTGAGTACTTGATAAATTTTTAGTTGAATTTTCTCGAAAATGAAAAAAATTTGATTCTACGTTTTTCATTTACTTTTCCACTTAAAATTGATTATTCACTTTTGTCCAATAATGGAACCTTAACATTTCGTTATTCAATATTTAAAATTATATAGAAAAAAATCGTACAGCAGGCTTAAAGATTGTTATAAAAAGATAATAATTGTAAGAGTTACAATGAAAATTTTTTATGGTTTTTAAAGGTGTTTGAATTTTATTATCGAAAAAATCAAGATTTGATTTCCTATTGCCTACATGATGTATAATAATCTGTAGGAAAATTGAATTCAAAAGTATGAAAGTAGAAACTTCACACTTTAAAATGAGACCAAGATTGGATTGTTATAGGATTTTTTTTTTACGAACTTACGACAGTTTTATTTATCGACAATTTTGTTATTGATTCAGTTATGCTGTTTACTGTATGTAGTAAAAAAATATTGATGATTATAAATGAAAATGTATGAAGAATTAAATAATTTGTCATGATATTATAAACACTCCAATTCTTTTTAATTTAATAGAATCATACAAAAATCTTGGTGAAAGACATAATATTAAACGAATTCGTAACTTGTTCTCATGCTTGCAATATTAAGTGGCAGATTTTTAAATTGAATTGTGTCGCATGCGAAAGATAATGCATTGTATCTATCTTTATTGTCGTGAGATAACAAATCCCTTACTCTTTCATGCTGACAATTTGGGTATTTTTATTTCGTCGAGAATAAATAAAATATTAAAAGAGTAAAAAATTAATTATTTGAAACAAACGACGTAAATATCACGTATGTTCTTTTTAGACCGATCGTAGTCTTTTTATGCGCATTGATATGGCATACTTAATAATGTATTTAATAATTCTTTTTTTTACATTTTTAACGTCATCTTTTATTTTTTGTATGTACATTTGTAATTTTGATAATTTACCTTCATAAATCTACCAATGAATATTCATGTAAATTCAATACGTATTGTAGAATATATTCTGGAAAGAAAAGTGATATATTTCTTTATAAAACGCGCAGAACATTTTGAAAGCTTATGAGGAAGAAACAGTGATAAGAAATTTATTATAATAATGACGTGTTAAATCTGTTTGAATTATGCAATACAATAAAGTTGAAGAATATTTTAAGTTTCAAATATCAAATTTTTCGCGGATATGTATTTTATTGATTAATTTACTCTGGAAAATACGAATATCCTCATTTATTGTCTATTTTACCTGAACTGAAACAATGATTTATGATAATTCATATTTTTATGGAATCAAGAAAAATTAGGTTATTTGCTATTACTGTAAAGTAATAATTGCTACTTTCTGAGAAAGATGCTTTTTCAATTTATATTTAAATATAAACAATTTTTATTTAAATTTTTAGATTCTTTGTAGTTTTAATCAAGTACTGTTCCAAATTATAAATTTGTATGGCTTAAAAGGAAAAAGAAATTTAAATCGTTTACTGATGTCATATTGTAGCACTATTAATAACTAGTTTTGAAAGGAAAATTAAATTACATATCACAGTATTTCCATTGGTAAATTTTTCGATAAAAAAACAAAATTTCTAATTTTGCTACTTACAATGTTTTCTACAAATATTCTTCGATTATGATCAATTGTCTAATACAGAAGGTAATTACGTTTCACGACTAGGATAGATATCATGATTTTATATATACAGTTGTATATTATCGAATACATAAATGGGCATGTTTTTCATAATGAACAAAATTAGTTAATGTTCTGTACTATTTGTGAGCTTCCATGTACAAAAACTAATGAGATCTTACGAAATACTATATAATCCAATATAATCGATGCTTTTTTATATCTTTTTATATTTTTATTCATAACAGTGAATAAATTATTAGCCAAGATCAAAATCAAATATCAATCCTCAGCTCGACAATTTTTGTTCTATTCGTTTTTTTAATCATTTACAATAATTATAAATAAGACATACTTATGTACATGTTTGACGATAACTAACGGCTGCTTAGGTGACATATAACTAGTGATATCCATAGATAACTATTAACAACAAAAATCACATATATGTGACGTCTACCGTGCATGTGTTATATTGAGAAAACCAATTTAAGAGAAAATCTAAAAATTTGAAAATAGGTTTCTTTCCCCAAATATAATGTTCCCCAAAAATAATGTTTACATTATCAATGTTAAGATTCGAAATTTTGTTAACATTATTACTTATACATGTGAGAGTGTGAGTTATCAACCACTTTACATTAAAAACCAAATTTTTTACGTCAAAAGTTAAAATTTTGTTTTTGTCGAGAATGATATTTTTTGTATATGAATATTTTTTTCCTATGTTCCTAAGTATGTATACCAGTAAATTATAACATTTTTTTTTTCATAAATAGAAGCATTTAGAAGGAAATTCAGATCTGAAAATTAGTAATTTTTATGTTTGAAAAGAATATTATGAAATTTATACATAGGACGTATCAGTTACATTATTGATGGAATAATTATTTTCCTGAAAAGTGGATAAATCGAATAAGTGGATTTGGCCTTTGAATTGATCTGATCTAACTCTTTTAGATTTTTATTTATGGGGAACTTTGAAAGATAAAGTCTATGAAACGATTATTAATGCTCATATATATAATGCTTAATAATCAAAGATAATCAGAAGAATTACATCGATGAAACCAAACAAAATCAAACTGAATTATGAAGAAGAAAAAATTCAATTTTTTAACTTTTTTAAATTTGTTTTGCATTGATAGGAACAGTGATCATTTTGAAGTGGAGTTGTAATTGAATCTTAACATTCTTCTTGTAGAAATATTTTTAGACTTTTTAATAGACTCTTATTAGATGTAAATATTTCTGATCTAATTATATGTTATACTATTCGTTATCGTCTATTTTTATATATATCTAATATTTTTGTTATAATTTTTATCGATACTTCCAATGATACCTTTTTCTTATTCTAACCTGTAGAGTATATTGAACGTTTGGCTGAATAAAATTGATAATTTTTTCAAGTTTGTTTAAGAAGTGCAATAAATACATTCAAATACATTCATGCTTCATTCAAAAATAAAGTATATATACATATAAACACAACTTTTCAGTGTCTTTTTTTTTACTCTTTTTTCTTATGATTTTGATAAGGATTATCAAATCCTTATCACAAGGATTAGAAAATGATGTTCTCTCTTTCAAAAAATCAAACTATTTAATTAGATAGTTTTTCTTCTAAATAATCAAACTTCACTAGTGTGTTCTATGAATAGAAATAAGAACAAATATTTATATAAACATAAGTCTGTAAACGCTTTACAAAAATGTTATAACAAATATGAAATCTAAGGATTTGTTGTTGATATCAATAATAAATCGATGGTATTTGAGAGTCTTCTAGTCATGTTTGAAAATGTTTGAAATAAGCGATGAATGCATGAAATTCGGAGTGTGATAAATTTAATCTTTCGATGTCAAATTTACATTAAAAAGGAGGTATTTTGAAATGGAAATTAAATTTTTTTACATTTTTATGAAACAACGTGATAATAAAACATTTCAGGATCTATATTTATATTTTCTTCTTATTTCTATTTATAAAATATGTGTATATACGGTGAAATTTGATCATTTAAATCTAGGATATTCTGTATATAAATTGCTTTACATAATTCTTTATATAATTCTACAAATTTAAATATCAAAAGGTGCCTAAAGTACATATATTTAGCGTTTTATTAAAAGAAAGATGTTGAAAATAGATGAATTTTTCCTCTGAATTAGTAATGTCTTTACAGTACGATTTTACATATCTTAAGAAATGAATAAAGTTATAGTTTTCTTTGTAAAGTAAATTCTCTAGCGAACCTCTTAATATGATGTTCCCTCTGTTTGAATCAAAGTTGATTGTGAAAATTCTGATCAAACCAACTTTATCCGAAGAATCAATTTTGCCAGAACAATCAATATCATCAGAATAATAAATATTTTGATTTATATTATGATGTAATTAGTTTAGTTAACAAATTTTTAAACAAAAGAATTATATTTTAATTCTTAGATAATTACAGAACATATTACAATATTATAAATTGTACAGTATGTTAAACTGACCAACTGGACATTTGGCAATTTTTGATATAAATACTATATAAAATTGTAAATATAAATATAAATATTATACTTATAAATATATAAAATATTAAAAGCAGAATTTTTATCATTATATGATATTATAAAATATTTAATATTTATATGAAACATTTATATCTATTTAAATTTTATTTCTTTTTAGTTGTGTTCATAGAAACTTAAAATTGCATAAACATCCGCAGTCTGCTGAACAACCTAAGCTTGATAAAGCATAAGTTTTCACTAAATTTGATTTATAAGTTAGCTGCATATGGTTAAAGTTGATTTAATCGATTCTCATAGAGGATAAATGATATAGCTTCTCCATTTACACATCCATTAAATCGACTGTGAGGAAAAACAAAAGACTGTTAACAACTAGCACTTTAATTAATTAAATTTCTAGAAGCGTGTATGTACATTAGAAAATATTATGGCGAAATAAAATATTTTTTGAAGAAACTTACGCTCTGTGACGAAACCATGAGATACTATATGAAATCGCACAAATCTGTTCATAAAAAAGAATTTTTTCTATCTGTGTACATATTATTATTGCATACTTCAAGATATGTTCTTTCATGCAGAATTATCAATTAAAATTTTAGCATTTACAAAATGTCAATTATTTTTAAGAAACCGTCTGCTAATCGCAACGAGACTATACGACAGTTTTCTTTTGAACAGACAGAGTGATGTACAATGGAAAAATTTCATTGTCGAATAATTAATGCTAAGAGTAAAATATCAAAAATAGTTTGTCTATATTTAAGAAAAAGCTACATATCTTACAGAAAGAAAGAACTAAACAGTAACGTAATCTTGAAAATGCGACAAAATATTTTCATAGTATTTTGTGAAAAATAAAAAAAAGTGATTAAACTGTTAACAGTACCGAAATTAATTTAATTGAGAATTTAAAGCACAAAAACTGTTCTCTAATAAAAAATTTTGAAATACTAGAAAGAAGTTGATATGTAGTACAATTATTTAAATTGATGTGTAGTGTACAATTATTTAAAAAATAGTAAAATTCACTAAAAGAAAACTTGTAGTTGTTTAAAAACAACGAATTTGAAAAAAAAGGATGAACAATATTAAAGCATGCATTCAATTAAACATTAAGCAAATAGCAGCAGAAACTAGAATAAGTTGGTATTAAGAAAGTTCAAAAGATAACAAGCACTTAAAAATTCGCAAAATATTAATAAATCCAAAAAACAGAAGAGTTTTTTTGGACAAAAAACGTTTTAACTGTTAGTACAACCTGTTTAAATTATTATTTTTATGATTCAAGAAAAGAATATCTCTGAAAAACATATATAAATTTTATTGTAATAAAAATAAATGGTAAAACATACATGAAGATCGAGAACAAATAAAACTATATTTTTTCAACATGATAAATTGAGTATAGCATAAGTAGTGAAGTAGCGAAAGCTTATTTTAAAAATCAACAAATTAATATTTTGTCGTGGTCTACAAGATCTCTAGAGCTAAACATCATTGAAAACAGATGAAGAAGCATATCTAAAAGGAAAACGATTTTATAGCATTCGAAAATTAAAAGCATATCTGGAGAATAAATAGAAATTTTGTATGAAACAAAAAATAATAAAAAATTTATAGAATAAAAATCTTTCCTGAAAGAAATGTTGGAAATTGGTACTAAACACTATTAATACAAGATAAAAATAAAGTTTGTGTCTTAATTTCTTGTAAAAAAATATTGTGTATAGTTTTGTTGTGAGCAGCACATGGTACTTTGTTAAATGTAATTATTATTTCATAAATATTAAAATTTTAAACAATAATTCTACGTGAAAAAATATATGTAGATAAGAAAAATTCTTTCGTATAATATAAATTTGTGATTTTACGTAGTTTTATAATTTTGCTGCGGAATGTATATATAACTATAAGAAGAATATTTTTGACATTGTTGATAATATTATAAAAATATTAAAATTCTGTTATATCACATATTTTTCTATTTTTAATTAATTTTTCTATAAATAATTCTTAATGTAATTCTTCTGTATAAAAATTATAATATAAATATAAATGATATAAAATCTAATAAGATATTTTCATAAGTGGAGGTTTAAAAACAATATTTTGATAAAATATGTTGATTATATATACAAATACGGATATCTCTTGGAATTGGATTAAATCATTAGTTAAAATAAAAAATAAACAAAATTTTATTTAGTATTTTCTTGTGAAGTGCATAAATAAATAAATATTTTTATAAAATTTGAATTTCCCTCTGTTAAATACTAAAAAATTTTTTATTTATTTTAAGAGTTATTTATAATTAATTTTATTCTAAATAGTAATATGTATTTAGTACGGACAATTATTTATATACAAATGAAATATTTGTATATTTTTGTAGTAAATGTTGAATTAAAACTACAAATAGTTAATATCTAGCTATAAGTCTAATAGTTCTAATAGCTATTTTCGTTTCATCACGGCTGTACATTTCCGCGGTATGGAGTCAGTCAATCTGATACATTAACTTTCACTAAAATCTTTTAAATTTTTTCACTTTTGTTGTTAAATATATTTTTCCCTACTGATGGAAATCTACAATGTCTGAATGAGCCAGAGGTCGGGATAAATTTCTAGTTTATTGACTTTTTCCAATTTCGCTATCGTTTCTTCTCTTGTTTAACTAAAACCGGGAGAGATTGAAAAAGTTATACAATTCTCGTTATTTTTTTTTTTTTTTTTTTTAAATCACATTAAAAAGATTATAATAGATAGAAATAGCCGAAATTGAGGAAAGCCGCTAAACTAGAAATTTATTAAATTTATAGAATCGGACGATCGCCAGTCATTTTAAATTAATAATATTTTGAAAAATGTTTCAACGATCGGTACATTAAATATAATCGGATTTGTCAGTTTAATAAATCTGCATGTACATCTTTTACTATATGCAAATCTTTCTCTTCAGAAATTTTTTTTGTATCACTCACTAGTAAAAGTATGTATTTATTTAGTGAGTGAAGTATCACTTTAAATAAAATGTGCATTTACTAGAACAAGTATAGTATGTAAGTATAGTATGTAACAAGTATAGTATAGTATGTAAGAGTCAGTGATACATGTTTTCAATTTTCGGAAAAATAATTTCGTCTACTATTTTATATTTTCGTAAGAAGCAATAAAAAGTCAAGTTTATGGGAATTATACTGAATTATGTGAATTATTTCAATAAACATTAATTGAATCGCAACTGCGTCTGTCTTCAGGAATTTTTTTTGAAATTTTTTTATTCTTTTAATGATGTTATTATAGTTCTCATTTATCTGTTCAAATATTATACATACTATTACATTATATCATGCAACACCAAACGTATACCCACACTCATAATGAGCAATTATAAGAAGAAGTCCGACCTGTTAGCTAGATTTAAGTACAATGTTCTCTTATAAAGGGTAATCGAGTGGAAACGATTAAATGTAATATGCGTTGTTTGATACCAAACCATTGTATCCTTGATCCTATTACTTGAAACATTCTTCCAGCTTTACGGAACATTTCTACTTGATGTGGAGTCACTTTCTTATCTTTATTTATTGTAGATTTGAATCTTTTATAAGTAACTATGTATTTTGAAAACAAAGAAAAGAAAAAGAAACAATATCTCCAAGTAGACTCCAATATAAATGTGACAAAAATTCTATTTATTCTGTCTAGAATTCTGTACAATTTTCGTGTTATAGGAATTTAATGAAATGGCAATACATTTTTGACTGTTTGTACAGAGTGGTCATTGAAAAACTGGATGATATAAAACAAAAATAAGTTTTACAAATACATGTTTTTTTAATTTTGTATTATTTTATTTGGAAATATAGTTAGTGGATTTTTTTCAGTATTATGTGTGAAAAACAACATCTCCCAAATGACCACCATTTTCCTGCTCACAAAATTATGACTTTTTGAAACCCTTCAGTTTTTCAGTGGCTACCCTGTATTAGCTTGTGACATCCAAGACTTCGGAAAATGTTAGAGTTCTCAGAAGTTTTAACATTTTAACTATTTAACATTTAATATTTCAATTATTATTTGTAATTTAAAATTCAAGACATTCAAAAAATATTAAAATCTTTGAGAATTTTGATTTTCATATCCTATTTGAAATCAGAAAGAATTTTATTCATTCAAATACATATAATATGTATAATTCTATTCATTCGAAAGCATATTTTGAAGATTGAATAGTTCGCAAGTACAATGAACAAATTATTATATATCTTCTGAATGAATATTCGAATCTTATGAATTATTTTGAATATTGAACTTGATTCAGATTTATAGGTATTAAATTTAATTCCATCACATTTAGGTATTAAATTTAATTCCACCTATTTCTAATCATGTAGTGGGAAAATGAAAATACTTTATAGATTTCATGGTTATTATCGTACATCTACTTATTAATTTATAGACTTTCTTGTAAATTAATAAATACATTTTTTTTCGCTTTTTCAAAAAGTAGTAAAACATTGTATCTAAAAATTATTAATTCAAAAAATGTTCAATTTTACAAAAGGTAGAATCTTATGTATAAAAAATAAGGAAGATCAGTACTTTTATGTTTATATTATTTTTGTCTTTCATTCTTTGTCAAATTTTGTTTTCCATTAAATAAATTTCATGGAGAAACGATTAATGTTAAAATATTTCTCAAACTAATAATTTTTAAACTTGAATAGTTTTTTTATTTAAAATAGAAAAATGCATCAATTAATGTATACAAAAAAAATATATATATAGTTTAATATTAAAAAATAAAAATAATTAATATTTTTCGGAGTAAGTGTACCTATATGTCACTTTATGATATTTAATCTATAATCAAATTTATAAATCAAAATTTCTCCTTCAATATTTCAGAATTGTCGACATTAAAATATTTGGATATTGCTATTAAGATAATTTCTTTAACTTTTCACATGAAATATAAATAGTACAAACTAAAAAAAAAAAAAATGAATTAATAAAGCAATTTATCAAATATTAATATACTTTTCAAAGAAAAATTTCAACTCTGAAAAAAGCTTTTTAAAGAAACAGCGCGAAAATTCAGAAAAGGACAGCGAAGAAAGTTAAACGTTGATGAAACTGAAATGAGAGAGGTCTTCTTTCGCGATGAAAACAGGGGCTTGGCCTGTATATCGTACATTTGAGGAAACCTTTAATTGTAAACTGTTTCTTTATTTTTTGTCTTCAAAATACTCATGCTACATTGCTAGATCGTAATTAACATTTGGAGTTTTGCAATTTACATAAAAAAATTAACTATACAGAATTTCAAACTATAACATTAAAATATTTATTATATCTAAAAATAACGGAATGTTTTTAAATTGATATCTGCTATATTTTTTGTGAACCAAATTATTTTTATAAGTCGAATTCAAAAAGCATACGATTTCATATTTTTGCATATAATTTAAGTGAAAATTTTATCTGTAATTTTCTGTCACATTCTATTTTTGAACAATGTAAACATATTAACTTCAGATTACAGAATTTAGACATAGATCGTTGCTTAGATGATGTAATGAAGTGAGCATTAAATTTACATTTATAAAAGTAGTATTTTATTAATGAAATTTATGCTTTTAATGATTGAAAATAAATTATCTTTGAAATTCTAATTACTGCTATTTGTTGTATACTCGATACTGATAAATTTTTGTAAAAAAATTTTTTTGTGTTACATGGAACATTTTATACATATGTTGAATATAATTTAAATAAAATAACGATATATATGTACATAGTATAAAACATATATATTTTACATATTCATACACATATAAATATAATATAAAACCATAATAAATTTAGATAATGCGATATTAATTAATTCGAATTATAACGACATAACAAACTATAAAAAATTACTCTATCATCACATCGCTAAAAGATTTAATAATTTATTCACGAGTAACCTGTATTCTTAAAACTTGTATAAAAGATATATACTACATTAAACATAACTTACTCGTAATTTATCATAGAGAATAAACAATAGATCAATGAGAATGTCGTAGAGAATAAATAACAAAATATGAATTGTAAAACAGAAGAGACGGATCACAGAAATGTCCATACATTACTTTACAGAAATGTATATTCATTTGCATAAGTATATTATCCAAAGTTATACAAAGAATGATCGTTTCAACCAGGGTTAGTCGCATTACCAATTACCTTTATCCGTCAATGAGTAAACGACCTTAACGATTACCTATATGTCCCACGTGTATTGCGCAGCGGCTGTAACTATTCTTGTGATACACTCACGTGCTTCAGCTACGTGTTATTTGCGAAACGAGAGCATTATTTGTCAGAGAGAAGATCGATACGGTAGTGTCAATAAGGAACTTGTGCTAGTCTACCTTGTTCTGGTTTTTCCGTTGCATAGGAATTTAAGTTACGCCTAAGTTTTTGGTTTCCTTTCCTTTTCTTTTCTCCATTTCTTTTTGACACTCCGTCGTAAACTATCCTATATACTTGTCAAAATAGATTCCAGCGAAGCAAAAACAAAGTTGTAAATATTAAGGAACAGATTGATTTAGTTATATTTACGTAATTATTGATTATAATTGCGTTTATGTAATTAATTAAAATAGTGTGTATTTTTACGTGATGAACTTTTTTTTTTTCATTAGCATCATCAATGATTGAAGAGGTTGAATTTTGAAACGTTTCATACGTGACTTAAAGTAACATTAAAAATGATTATTCACAGTCAATCATCGATATGTTCGATTATTTTTAATACAATAGATATGTTTCAAATCAGCAAATTTCCTGATTATACGTGTGATCTGTTAAGATTATATAATAGTTTTCAAGGATTCCGTTTGAGAGCGGTAGCTGCAAGGAACAAAGATTTTATACATCGATGTTGATAAAGCAGATTTCTTTAATGTAAAATTGAATTAACAAAAAAAACTTTATTAATTCTTAAATATTGACTAAGAAATTTGAATTAATTCTTCTATTCTTATTAATCCTATTAAGATATATTTAATACGATAGATTTTATAGAATATTTCTTAAACTAATAATTTTTTGCAATACATAGGCTCATATTTTTTTTATAGAGAATATCAAATTGTATCGATTAATGGATTAATGGATCTGAAAGTGACTTTCGTATTTTGATGAGAAAACAAAATAACAGTATTATATGCCCTCCGGGAATCGTGCAATTTTCGTTTGAAACATTTTTTTTTTATTTCCAACAAATAACGAAATGATAATGTGTATATGAATAAACTGGACGTACTCTTTACATATTTTGCATACGAAAAGATATAAAATAAAATGAAATATAATATTTCGAAGATATATATTAATTGTCTGATTTAATTCTTCTTCTATATTTAAATTTTTTCAGTCATTTAATGTTATTTTCATTTTTTAACATTTAACATTTATTACGTATTTTACAAGATTGCGTTACTTGTCACATTTACGTAAAGTACATATAGTTTAAAGTCAAATTGTCGAGAAGTAAATTTTCAAAAGTTGCTGGAACGAAGTTCCAGAAATCTTCCAGAATTGTAGATTGCAATACAGTATGGAGAGGGAACAAACCGTATTCTTTTTTTATGAAAGTTTAATACAGTTGTATGAACTACACAGACAGCATGTGTGCAGCACTATACATACATGCTGTCATATACAGCATATACATTGTTTGATGGAGAGTAGTGTGGCGTGTCTAGAGTCTAGACTGTTGTACTATAGTCAGAGACGAATCAAGAATGGATGCCAAACACCTTGCATAATAATGCAACGAGATATAATTAACTTTACACTGTACTTCTATAATTACCTTCCTGTCTTTGAATTCTACCTTCGTATTCAAAACTGATGTATGATCTATATAATAACGTAATTTGAGCGCGTATTGTATTGAAAGTGAGTCGAATTTTCTTTCTTTTAACGGATGAAAATGATAAATTGCAATTAATTAACTATTTTAACTTAATCGTTTCATTCGCTGTACGTTAATTTTTCTTTTTGATGAGAAATTAAGATGAGTAATTTTTTCTTTCTCATTTATTCTACATATGCATTTGATTTTATTATGATTATTGTGATAGATATGTATATGCAGAGTATATAATCATGGCACAATTATGGTACAATTGGTTAGTTAAAAATAAGTCGGAAAAGAAAAGAATAAAATTTTTCCATTTATGTTCCATCTTCGAGAAAATCGAGTTTAAAAATTAAGTATACTTGAATTTAGCTAATTTTAAATGCTACAGAAAAGAATAATTCACAGAAGATTATCCTGTGTGGAAAAATAATAATAAAAATAAAAAATGTAGAATAAAATTTTTTATTTAGTGCGTCATTTGCAGAAAAGTAGACTTTGAATATGTTTCGTTAAAAATTACCTTGTACTTTTCTTCGACTTATTTTCACATGTAGAATCACATTCTGGCCGGTTGCATCACTCTGCATATAGATATGTAATTGATTTAATCTTATTATAGATTTATTTATAAATATTATATTGTATGAATATTGCCACCAGACTGCAGATTGCTTTTAGTAAAATAATTTTCTATCAAGGCTTCATATCTTCAATTATACTTTCAAAAATATGCGAATTTATAATAATATTTATTATAATATATATAATTTATAATATATATAATATATAATTTATAATTATTTATTATAATATATAAAATAGTTATCTAATAGCTTAATATTTATAAAAATAAATTATTGATATTTTCAAGGAATATATTAATATGAAAATTAATTATAATTCTTGTAGTAAATCTAGAATATTAGATGTTTAAAATATGAAATATAATATTTTTGAACTTATTAAGCGATATATTAAAATAAATGCTCCACTTACATAATGCTTACTGTAATCCATTATTCTGCAAACGAATAACTCCTACATTGACCCTATGTTAAGTATTCCAAGAAATAATAAGCCTAGGTAGATAGCTCAACCAACGTAATTGATTTGTATTGATTTGATTAGTATCAATACAAGTCGTATTTTCTATGTTACACAATTCTTGAAACGATTTCTTTCGTTTTATTGAAACAGTCAAAGTGAAGTAATCATTAATTAATTAACTATAACCCCAACAATAATACTAATCATTGCAGAAGAATGCAAACTGTAAACGAAGCAATATTCATACAATGTACAGCATATTTACAGAAAAATGACTTTTTCATTTTGTTTCAAAATCAATTTCCAGAATCGCGCGTCGATATTTTTCATTTTAACCCTGCTACGATTTTCGATTTAGAAAATAAAATGAAACACGAAATTTCACCAGAGAAATCGTGCTCATTAATTGACCTGAATGACGAAAATTTTGGATTTCTTGTAACGTCAGAAAAATGTAAGCGGATCGAAAATGGCCGAAAGCTATTCTATTTATAATATAATATAATAAAAAATAATACAACATAATACAAAAAATGGCGGTGAATTGATGCAAAAACGAATTGTGCATATGAAGTATCGAAGGGATACGGCCCTGGATGTAACACGTATAGCACGCGGTCGTATAGCGAGTTCAGGTTCTGTCGAAGCCGACGAGAGTCAGTGCATGCAGGTCGTGCGGTAGGTTCGTCTATTTCGCCTGTTTCCTCTGTGTCAACTTTTCTGTCTCGTGCGAGAATTGTCGTCGATAATCATTCGCGCTCTGAGAAATAGCTCTTTGCTGAAATGTCGGATACGATGATCATACCTGCCTCGCGTTTATCTTACCGCATTGTTGATATCGCGCGACGAACTTCAGATTTTTCACGATGAAAGTACAGTGATGTGCGTCGCTCAGTTGAACAATGAATACAATCTTTGAATTATGACATTTGTCGTTCGATGAAACAATCGTTATCTCCATGGATTCCGTATCGTATTTTGTCGACGATATTGAAAGAACAATGATCGATAATGGTCGATGTGAAAGGTCGATGCGCGCGATAACACGTCGTACAGTGTTATTGCTAAATAACAGTATTAAATGATTGTATAACGTAAAACTCGATATCTGTATGTAACATCGCATCGATTCAAACTCAAATTTCATAGATATTTTATTTTAGAGTAAACGCGATGTTTTTATATATGAAATTGGTAAATTCGATAGATGACAAATACTTTTACTATGAAAACTGTATAATTGAGTGAAACCTAGTAGTTTATATTATATATATTTCTTGAATATTTTGAAATAGGAGAAAATTAAATTGAAGTACCATATGAAGTGTAATTATCCATGTTATCGATATGTCTCAATTGAACGGTTAGGAAGTAATCTTCCAGAACAAATTTAAAATTTATATATAGTTAAAATTTCGAGATAGGAGGAAATTAAATTAAAATACTATTATTACAAAAATTGTATAAGTGCGGATAATAACGGGAATCAACTTAGCTTGTATGATACTAATTTTTTCTGTATATTTTATCGTAATATAAAAGCATGTGTGTGTAAGACGTAATTTAATATTTTATACGATCTGATATATATAGATTACAATAATTTAAATCTAACATGTTCAAGAGATGTTTATATTGTGATATAATACAGAATGATTAAATGTTATGTTAATAATTAAATTAACAGGTTGAAATTAATTTGTTATCAGATACCACAAATGTTGTAAAAGGATTTCAACGAAAATTAAACGCAATTTATGAAACAATGAAACACGAACAGATATCGCGTGACTTGGATAGATTTATCAAAGATTTACTTTGTTTATCGTGCATTATTGATTAGTTGCGATGACGATATTAGGAAATAGAATTGGGAACTTTCAAGCGAGATTCAAGATTATAGTCGCACACATTCTATAGTTAAAATGCTATAACGTTATTCTACATTCCCGCTCAGAAATTTTAGGACAAATATTATATTTGTATAATAAAACTAATATAATAAATATAAATTATAAATTATATATAATAAATACACTATTTACTATTTACAAATTGTATACAATATACAATATAAATTATAGTATTTGCAATAAATACAACAGATACAATATAATTAAATACAATAAATATGAAAATACAACAAAGATTCTGTTAATATATTAATACTATTAATTATTGTATTATATATTATATACAATACATGTATACAATAAAATTAAATTAAATACAATACATATAATTAAATACAATAAATATAAAACCTACTTTATATAATAAAGACCCTGTCAATATATTAATATATTGTATTTTTATATTATTATATATTATTGTATTACAAAATTTATATTGTATTTTTATATTATTATATATTATTGTATTACAAAATTTATATTGTATTATAATATATATATATACACGATAATTTACGATAAGTACTGAATATTAAAAATAAAAATGTCCTAAAATTTTTGAATAGGAATGTATGTTGAGCGTTAAATCATGCTTACCAACTTACAATAATCTCTTCTTTTAATCGAGAAACTCATGCATGAAAAATAAGGGTCTCTTTTGTGCTATTTTTTTCGTTTTTTTTTTAAATAAATAATAAGGAATTTGCTGTTCTGCATTTCAATAGGAAGATTTATTGTTATTCTATACGTATCCATGATGAATTTCATAGTTTTGACCGTGGTATCAAATACCACATGAAAGTTATATATTTCTGACAAAACTGCTAAACATTATTTTTTTTTACTGTACATGTTTTTCCACTTTATTATTTACGATAGCATCTATTTACAAATTTAACAAAGAAAAGAAGTATGAAAAGTTATTATTTATATAAAAGTTTTGTATGGAGGAAATACTAAATTATGTACAATCACAACGCCAAGAAAGGATTATTTCTTAAGACACGTTTCAAAAATATAAAATATTTGTTAATGTTGAGATATCTTATAAATTTGCAAATATTATTTTATTTTATTGTGTATGTTTTTGCAGTTAACAATTCACTTTAATAAATCCCTTATTTAGTATTTATTATTTAGTATTTATTATTTAGTATTTATTACAGCGTTCTCCAACTAAGATGAGAAAAAACAAAAAAATTATTACTTGTATAAAGTATATACCATATTTTTGCCGGCCAAATGTTATAAATGTATTCTAAAAATCAAAATATGAAAATGATGTCATATAAACGTATCTCGTTAGAAGTATTATCAAAGAATTATAACAAAAAAGATGCAGAATAATAATGCAATAATCAACATGCCTTATTATATACAGTATATGTATAAACGAGGGACACTTGTATCTAATAATAGTCAGAAAATATATTCTACAATTCCATTTCAAAATGTCCATAATTTCTGTTAGTATAAGATTAACAGCAGCAAAAATTGAATTTATTACTCGTTAAAATTTATTTTGATTTTATGTTAATTCATTTACTTTAATTTATGTTAATGAACAATCAATTTTTCAGATCAGTTCGTCATTTATATCAATACTTAAAACATTTTATTCTTCAGAATTTTCCACAAGTCCAATGGATTGAGATCATATATCGCTTTTTTGTTATAATTCTACATTTGGCCGAAAAAACTGAAACACCCTGTATAAAAGTCTCGAAAGTATGTACGTGTTACATCGTCATAATTTCATTGTCAAAAACAAGATTGTTTGGAGACGCTTTAGAAACGAAAAGAAACGTTGAAATTTCGAGATATCTTTTGCGCGTAGCGTATATCGTTCTTTATAGCGCTGTACATTTTGCGTAGCAAGCGTTACGTCAGCGACATCATTCGATCGACAGCTAATAAAATATTTTTCTCTGAGCGACGAAGGCTACGTTATACCAAAAACAGTAATTACAAAGACTTTAAGGATCCATGATTAATTTTTTTCTCTGTTGTTTACCTATATCCAACAAAGATCTACATGAAAGATTATTTGAACTATTTCCATATTGATAATTACGCGTGTTAACGCAAAATGTCGGAAAATATGTGCGGTTTTCTTATTTCGATTTACACTAACAAGAAAAATCAGTCGTATATTTCGGCAATAAAAAAATATTCCACATGGATATTCGTGTTTATCACTTTGTACATACATGCATTTCGACACCGTGTTATACGATCCGTAACTTCATTGCTGTTCATAACTTTCCAGTTTTCGTCTCATTATGCATAACAATGCAACTGCCAACGATGAGATAGCAAAGTATCATAAATGTCACAGCATATCATTATTCTTGTAAATTACATTTTGAATAGGAATTACACATCGTGAATAAAAGTATTGGCACAGATAGTTTTTAATTATACAGGGTGTTCTACATCTCAACATATTTGGAAGATCATTTTGAACAAAAAATGTTATGTACACCATAAGTGGATTTGTCTTCGTTTTCAAGATATGAAGAGAAAAGTAGAATAAGCCACAAATAATCAGATAAATTCAAACTACTTATCTTTTAATGATAATTTTAATCAATGATTAGAACATGTTTCTTTGTTGTTAATATTCTGAAATTATAAGTTGTATGTATGTGTGAAAACCAGTATCATTTAATATTTTAATATTCTTCTTTTTCGATATTTTCTAGTTATCAAATAAAAACGTTTGATTTTATAATATACAAAAAATTAAAGATTAAAAATATTCGAGTTAAAAGTATTCATAATCACGTTATATCACCATGACAACTAAAGATCTATTCAGCTTATTTCCTATAAAAGACAATTATACTTGTTACAACTTTTTTTTAGTCACACATTTATTGTCGTTTTGTCTACATGTTGGAAACTAATAACATTAAATTATATTAAAATTATATACAATACGAAAATTGTAATATAATTTTTAAAGACTCAAAACGGTACAAGTGAATAAAATTCACTTGATAGATTGTAATTATTATCTGCTGATGATATATGCTTAAATATTATATGGACTTGTAAAATATCGATTGAAATGAGAGTTTACGTCAATCTGCATTTTAGTTATCTTCTTCTTTAAGCCTTACTATTAGCATGACACGGTATCACTTGTACAGTATTATTTCGTTGGCAGTTATGTAGCAGTTTATACATTCTATTTACCATGTATATGAAAATGTCTGAAAATGTTTTATTAAAAAATTATTGTTGTTAGACTGCGAGTTTTCATGTATTACGCAAAATGAAAATGCAAAAGGACATAGGTGCAATACACATAGTTTGCAAAAATATATAAAGTATTCAAAGTACAATGTTCTTTACTTAATTACTTAATATTTCTTTAATATTTGAATTGAATAGATGAAATGACTTTTAATATCTACCTTCTCCATTTTTTTATTATCTGTGTAAAACTGTAAAATTCCATAAACATTCGCAGTCTAGTTATTATCTAGTTATTATTTATTAAAAACTATTAATATATTGTCGATTAGCGATTTTTGTTTATAAAAGTACAAGTAACTCGTGATCGATCCACAACGTATTAATTTTCGTTGTCGTGCATTTATAAAAAATTTCAAGATATAAAATTGCACAGAATACATATAATATGAAAATATAAGCTTCAGTATCTTTTATAATATTTGACACGTGAAACAAATTTCTAATTTAGCTGCTTTTCTCAATTTTGGTCATTTCTTCAATAATAGGTTCATTTCATCACCAAAACAAGAAATCAATCGGAGATAGTTGAAAAAGTTATATACTTTTTTTTGTTACTTTTTTGATAAAAAATGATATAACCGCAAATAAGTCAGAAAAATGGCCAAAATTGTGAAAAACCGCTAAACTATCCAATTTTCTGTCAAATTTATATTTATATGTTGTTTTAATTATATTCTCAAGAATATGAATTTATATAAAAATTTACAATCTAATTATTAGAAATTAATTATATTAACTGTTGTACATATAATGCTGCTGGTAATCATTGCTCGCAGTTTCACTTCGGTCTACATAAATTCAAGAAGTTATAAAGACAACGTGTTTTATTTCATTGTTCAACAGCTAGTGAGCTATAAGCTAAGATGAAACGAAGGAAAAGAATGACAGTAATTTTGTGCGAGATCGAAGGAATCAGTGGTATTAACTCTTTAAAAAAATCGATAAGATGAAATTGTAGTGATCGCGTCTCAGTGGACAGATATTTTCCCAAGGATGTAAAACCAGATACCAACTCATAATACGAGGCTTCTTGGGTTGTTGGACTTCATAAAAGAAAACTGAGTAGAAATAACAAAAAAAAAACGGAAATCGTGAATTCACGTTATACCAGTCACGTAAGTTTCTTATACGAGTGTATACAGTGATTATGTTTAAATATATGAAACATTAAATTTATATAGATTATTTTCTCGATTGTTTTAATTGCAAGTTGCATGCAACGTTTGTTCTTTGTTTTCCTAAACGAATTATAGTATGCTTATATCATGAAAATTTTAGATATTTGTGCAACATTAGTATATTTGAAAATTTTTATAGTAGTACTTGTTTCAAATTTATTTTCTGAACACTAATATTTTGTGTGTGTGTGTATGTGTGTAATAATATTAATAATAACATTAATAATATTAAATAATATAAAAAATAATGCAGACATAAAGAAAGACAAGACAAAAAGAACAAAAAGCATAACTTTCTTATCAAAAGTAACTCTTTTTATTTTGATGAATCATCTTTTGTATTTCTTATATTTTCCTTTTGTTAAAAAACCATAGAAACTTCTTGATTATAAAATAGGACAGTGGTAAGCACATGTAGTTATAATGGACATTATGTAGATTTTATTGTTTAAAAAAAAAAATTATTTATCTAGGTAAGAGTAAATAGTTTAGAAGAGACAATCTTTTCGGTCATAAAAAAATGACAAAACTTCTTCGATTCTCTAATATTTAAATGCGTTTAAAAGGAAAATTTTTTAATCTAAAAGTTTAATCTAAATTTTTTATTAATTTTTAAGAACAACATATTTACACTTCACGATTTATAATTACGTAAACTTTAAAAAATTATATCCAAACGTACGATTTCTATTATTTTTGTATTTTCCTATATTCCTTTTGATTTGTAATATCCTTGTTACGTAAATTCCACAAACTTTAGAACAAGATCATTAACGCAAGCTCTAGATTCTACTGTACATATTTTACATTTATCTATAGACTGCTATGTATTTGAATTGAACATGATAGTATTTCGTAACCAGTTATTCTACTTAATGAATAAATTCATCAAATCAATTGATTAATAAAACAAAATTAATGATTGCCATTTCGATTATGAATTTCTTGTTTGCATAATCAATATTTGCATAATTTGAATGTTGAAGATTGTATATAGAGATTCCGATAAATCTCTAAGCTAATCCGGAGATAAAAATATTCAATTATTAGAATTTTCGGATAATAGAACGATCACTTTTCTGATACCAAATTTTATATATCATTTATTACAATACTTAAGAAAGTATAGTTTTCATAATTATTGAAATGTTTAATTTTTTTTATAAATAAGTATAAATAAATACATTCTTTTTGTACTTTTGTTTGCATTCTCGTCATTTTTATTTTATCTCAGTTTGTGAAAAACTTAGTGAATGTCTTCGTGTAGATATCTTCTTTACTCATAAACGAAACGAGTCGATTTGTCGAATTAAATATAATAAATATGGTCTCTTATATGTTCAAAAAATACACATAAAGAATATGTAGTAATACTGGGTGTCTCACAATCAGTCTTAAACGATTAAACTTTATTAGTTTGTTCGATGAGTAAGCAACAAAAAAATGTTATGTAACCATGGGTCTGCAAACGCTTAATCGAAGAAAACGTCATATTACGTCATGTACTTTTGTAATCTCCAAATTCATTTCTTTATTCATAGATTTTGTATTTTTTGTGCATCATATCATCTCGCTTGAATAATAGTTGTATTAATAATTAAATAAGATAAAATTTATGAACATCTACGCACCCACAGTGCGGGTTCTGAATATTTTTTGAACATTTGAACACTTCGGCTTTTCTTACTGTTACCTCATCTTTAAAAAATAAGTTATTTATTTTATCGAGATTTTGATCAGGTTGGCTTAGTTTCTAGTTTAGCGGCATTTTCCAATTTTGGCTATTTCTGTCTATTATAATCTTTTTAATATGATGTCTGTTTTTTTTTTTCTTTTTAACAAGAGCTATATAACTTTTTCTACTTCTCTGGATTAATTTATTGTTTTAGTGATAAAATGAACCTCTTATTAAAGAAATAGCTATTTAGCTAAAATTGGAAATAGCCGGTAAACTAGAAATTTACTTACTAGATTTTCACACGTTTTCTACAACAAGGTTTTGTAGTTTTGTAGTTTTAGACGATATGTAGAAAAATATAAGGTTAATTAAAAAAGTTAACGGTTTCTCAAACCTTTATTTATAATACGTACATATTCCTTGAGCTGCTTTTTCTGAAATTTGATGAATTAGGTAGTGACGATAGCGAATTCTTATGAAAATGAAATTGCTTTTTTACAGAATTCTTTTTCTTAAAATAAAAGTTTATAGGGATTTATCAAAACTGCGCAATGTTATTTAATTTTCTTTTTGTATTTTTTTTTAGTATATCTGTTGTATCATCTGTTTTACTATATTCTTGCTTTGTTTGTTCCTGCAAACTAATGGGAACTATTCACGTAAATAATAATTTATATTTGTAAGGAGTGATACCTAACTAGAATTAAATTGCATTTATTATTTTTTAAGCTATAACAGATGTACAAAATTGAAAATTTGTAATTTCGATCAATAATAGAAAATGTACGGAGCAAGTCTCGGTGTAGCATCGTACAGTAAGATGTACTAGAACGAACGTAATTGATTCTAAAACTTTGTTCATTATAGCACTTATTTGTTGTACATTGAAACATTGATTGACAAATGAATTAAATCCCTTTTCTCAATGTTGTGAAAATTAGATTTTCGTGTAATGTTTTATAACAAATTGAAAACAGAATGTAGCTCTATTATAAGTGAAAAAATAGTAATTATGATAACATAACTTAAAAAAGAAACCACTTTTCTTTCAACAGTAAATTAATGGTAAAGTAACGAATAATCAAACACAATTATTTGTGTACAATGTAAAACTTGACTCTTATTTTTTATTAATACAAAACAGAATATACGCAAATTATATTAGCAAATGAAGCAAGTATTTATTATTTTTATAGTACTTATATCACTGTTCGCGCACGTAATTAGCGAGACGAGGTTTTGTTTTGTTAAGGTTAGTGGACTGTATGTATTTCGTACGCTGAGTATTAGGGGCTTGTGGTAAGTTTTGTGTCGCAGGGAGTGTACTTGGTCTGTCGAAAGTCCGAAGGATTCTGAAGTGAAAGCTGAAGAAAGGGCCCGAAAGCTCTCTCGGGTCCCCCTCCTTCGGCTGCGGAAGATTGGAAGTCCAAGATGGGGCACGAAAAGCCAGGTATTTGTCGCAGACCTAATTGTGACCTCGCTGGCACATGTTTTCCACGTGTTCGAGAAAGTTAATGACGTGCTTCAATCCACGGTCGAGGACCTTGTCCACTTGGAATAAAAAACAACCATATCGCCATAGATTTATGGCGAGACAGGCCTGTAAAAATCCAATAAATTTCCCGGACTACCTGCACCTAGACTGTAGGCATTGCAGCATGGATTCTCTCCCGAACAATCACTTATCAATTAATTGTGGGCTTCACCCATGTATATGTATTTAAGAGTTATCCATTCTAAATCTACAATGAAGAATAAAATTGTTACCACTACAAACTTAATTTAAACAGAGGAAAAGTACAATACAAATTAGAACGAATAAGTGGTAAAAATAATATAAAATTTATTTCTTTGTTATATAGAATATAATATTATTATAAAGAAACATATAGATGTGTATAGAAACATTTTAGAATAGAACTCTATTTAGATAAACTTCTTTTATTTAAACCAAATTTTAGTCAATAATCCGATTAAATGAACTCTTGAATCGATTTATTTAAATCTGAACCTTTGTTATATGAACGAAAAATAATTGGTAGAGAAGAGAATATATGAACTCCAGTTTGTCACCTAATAATGAATTCATACGTTAAAGCAAAGTTCTATTCTACATAGAGGTAGAGTGAAAATAGAATAAAATGAATAGAATATAATAGAATAAAATAGAATAAAATGAGTAATTATTCTCCCTTGTCTTGTTATTGTTAAATATAAATAAGTGCTGTCTTACATTACTTATTCACGTGATTCGTTACTGAACAAAGGAAGAAAAAAATTCGCATTATTAATTAGTGGTTTTTCTTCACCATATTCGATATTTTGGCATTCTCATGTTATTCATAAATATTCTTCGTTATAGTATTCGTTCATCGTAATACACTCCACCGTATAATATCACTTCTACTCGATAGCAGAAAATGTTTCTAGCCATTTTTATTTTCGGTGAAAGCACTGCTATTTTTCTCGTAAATTTCAACGATTGTTGCATTCGTTTTATCGAATCGTTAACGTGCAACGCCATCGTTTCCGAGGCAATAATCTATTCACGAGTTGGGTATAGTAATTGATCGTTGCATCAGTAGTTGATAATTGCATGCAACAAGCAGGCTCATGCTTCTACGATTTTGATTCGATCGGACTCGTTGGCTTTATTGATAATCATGAAATTTACTTGTCTGCAAACAGCCTGTTCGCATATTTCCGCCAATTGCTCGCCGGAATCTCCTTTCGCTGTTCTTTAACCAGACCTTTAATCTCGCTGCAATTTAACTACCTCGATAAAAACTTTGACACGTTATTCGCTACGCATAATATTTATTAACTTTTATGTGATAATTCATGTGACAGCGAAAGCAAAAAAGGAAAATTCAAGCGCCTACCGATGAGATAACAAACTCGAACTTGTGAGGGAAGCTAGTCAGAAAAGGATAAAGAACCATTTTAAGCTAAATAAAACATTCGAATGTAAATGAAACTGGTTTAAATTTATCGCGAAGAAGTTGATAATTCAGTTTTCCCCTTCTAGTATTTGTTCGAAAGTAAAAGTCACTGGGTTAAACGCTTCTATAGTTTTTGATCTTTCTCCAATTAATTATATATATACGTATTTAACGAATGTGTGTCTCGACCAATTTCCTTTTTTTTATTAATACTTTGACTACTTGATCGCACGATTCGGAAAAACGCATATAATGATGACGTTAATGCTGTTTTTCTGACATTGATGATGTTTCTGGTATTATTGCACAATTGACAATAATAACAATATTGGTTTTAATTACTTAATTTGGGAATTTTTAATTTAGTCTGATTATCACTAATCCCTTTTATGGAGAGTATAAAATACAAAATAAAATTTAAAAAATAATCTAACGTAAATTACTGTAATGATCTATAACCCAATAATGATATTACTTGAGAGTTAAGTACGTTGTATGTAAATGAAATTATAGAGCTTCCAAGCAGGTTTCCAAAATATTTTCATTATGAAAATATGGAAAAATTCTAAACATTGTACTTTTTTTAAAAGGACATACATTTTATTACAAATACAACAGAATAATCAAAGATGTATATTTATAAAAAATGTTCAGTTTCAATCTATAAATGAAATTATCTTCTAAAATATTCATTATTCGAAAAAATGTTTTCGATCAGATAAATCTTGCTATGTTTCGAAGAGGAATTAATTTGGTCAACTTATTTTTTTAAAGATATTTTGACATGTTTTAACTTTAAGTTTAGAAAATCTATGTATGAAGGATAAAGAAATGCAGGAATAGTATTCTGTCCTTGTAATATAAATAAATTAATACTTTTTTATAGAGATAAAAAGATACATCGATTGATGTATTAAAAAAATAAATATTACAAAAATAGAGAAATTTTTATTTAGAAAAACTAGTTGACTTTGAAATCTCCGAAACATCTCCAACTACAAATAAACTGATTTCACTAAATTATTTCTCTCTCGAAACATAGCAAGATTTGTCTGGAATTTTCGAGTAATGAGTAGTTTAGATCTAAAAGATAATTCCACTTGTAGATTAAAACTGTATACTTTACCTAGCCTATTTATCAATAATAATTGTAATAATAAAAGTTGGTGAAGGAAAGGAAATAATTAACTGATTGCTTAAGTTGAAAAGAAGAGGCATTCTTATGCAAATTAACTTTTCAATAATTAATTATTGGAAAAGAATAATTAGAAATTATTAGAAAAAATAATTATTAGTTCAATATGTCATATGAAGAGACAGTCATAGTATTATAAAGACAAAAGTAGAATACATCAGGCTTATTCAGTATTTTATCTAGTTTTATCTAGCTAAAACCGACTTTATTTTATCAAACGTTTCTAATTAATGCATTTAGTACGCAACTGTAATAAGCCATATCAGTTTTTTTGGAAAAAATTAAAATTAGAAAAAATATAGGGGAAAAAATAAATCCAAGGTGGACTGTATACTCACGATTATATTTGTTTTTATAAGTGCAATAATGCACATTTTGCAACTGCAGTATTTTTTGTTTAAATGGAAATGTACATTCTCTTCTTTCTCCTCATTTTACATGGAGTTGTCACGTTACAACAAAGTGAGAATTGGGTGGTGGTGTTTATGACAGGGTCGCGAAAATGTTATTTTCGAGTAAAAAATTTACTAAGAAAGATATGCTACGAGTACATGAAGATCAATAGAACTCATGCTGATTGGTAAAATTTTGGTCAGTCAGTGTGGTTCTTTCATCATCATGATAAAAGTCTTCGAGATTTTCGTTAGATGAAACTTCAAACTAGTCAGGTTATTCAGTCATCATTCAATCCTTGATCACTCGCAGTCATATTTGTCAACTTGAACGCTATTGTTGACAATCATTCTTCAGTCAATGCTCCATGTGACACAATGTAACGAAGTCACATTTTGTAATTATACAGATTAGATATTCTTCACCGATTTTGATGACTATACAATAAAAATATTTTTATTTCCAGAGACATAATTCTAAATAACTTTTCGCTATATCGAAAATTAAATGTTACCGCTTCTTGGCATCAGTTTCTAAAACATTCGCAAAATATTTTTTAAATTTCTTACTATGGTTTTAAGTTTTGATTAGATTTAGTATAAATATATATATATATTTTTGGATATTATAATAATTCAGATAAATCGTGTAATTTTATATATATATTTATAATTATAATTTATATATATATATATATATATATATATATATATTTATAATTTTACATATATTTTTATATATATTTTTGGATAGTTATAATAATTACGACAAATCGTGTAATTATATAGAATTTATAGAATTTTATATATTTATAAAATATATATATTTATGCCTTATTTTTACCTTATTGTACGAATGAAATTTCTGCTTTATGCTTCAACTTTTTCGGTATTTTTGTATATTTTTAATACGAACAAAGTTATTTTTTTATTATATGGTATTTTTATTATTTCCTGGTACATTTATTGTAATAATAAATAAGTTTCAAACTCTCAAAAAGTTAAAAGATATATAATTTTTACATATTTTCCAAATTCTACATATACTATTTCACATGGCATTTTGGGACAGTTCACTCAAAACTGTCTTGACACTCAATGTGTTAAGTTCTACCTTTATATGAATTTTTTAAAAAAAGTCAACCAATTTTGCCTAGTGCATAATCGCAACAAAAGTATTACGGTTAAGTTCAGTGATTCAAATAACTACCCAAATGATATTATAAAGAATTCATTTGTTAAATACAATAAAACTTTGCACATTTTTTTTTTTTGTTTTTATAAAGTATTAACGAAAATTTCAAACAATCATACAAAATACAAAATAAACTGAAAGTTTGATTTTTGATATTACGTTTGTTATTTTCAACTTTTCTACAGTACAGTTTTTTTTTTAAATACCTACGTGCGCGATTATATATTTCTGTAAATATCAAAAATATGAATAAATGTTTCAGATAAAAATTGCATAATATCAAGAATAATATGTAATGACGATAATTGTTTCACCTTGAGATAATTAGTATTACGAAAGTATTAGGGAGATAATTAGTATCACGCTCAAATTTTTAAACGCAATTCAAAACATTATCCACATATATATGTATTCTTTATAAACTGTTGTTAAGTTATTAACTTTTAAACGTTACATGCCGCTAGCATTAATATTACCTAATATACATCGAGGAAATACAGAAATAATCATATATAGCGTTTAAAATAAGCACACACACATATATATGTATATTTATATAGAGGATGTCAAGAAAATAGGTGACCAAACCTTTGTATCGTTTTTTATTATTCTTAAAGAAGAAAGAAGGTTGCATAAATATAGGTTTTCTTATTTTCTAGAAACATCTTAAAATTTCAATCTATTAATAACATTTTCGATAAATTGGAAATATTCACAAATCGAATTATTGCTTTTCATATAAAAAAAATTAGAGGTATTGTTTTGAAAAGCACCAGTTCTCCATCGATGTGAAATTTTGAGGGAAGACAGAGAATTTTAGTCTCATGCATTTAGTAGTTTCTGAGCAGAGTGGGCAAAACTCAATAATCTGATTAATGAGTAACGATTATAATTAATGTAAAATTAGAATATCAATCATGATTACTAATTATCAAATCACTGATTAATGTATAAGGAGAGTAATCAAAATCGTTAATCATAAAATGATTACACTTTCGATTATGATTGTATTAGTGGTTTACTTCTACAGTACTGTATATATTAATGAAGTATTGTAGAAACTACACATTTATTATTTACATTGTTTTGCAATGTATATAACTTGAGCTGTTACTAGCACAATCTTCTGTATGACTTGATGAAAATGGACTTTAGTGATAAACTGACTGAATGATCAAAATTTTTAAATTCTTCATTATGATACATACTCGTTCTTATACCGAAAATTATAAAGTTTAACAAATTATTTTAAATTCAACGACAACAAATAGGTACTATTATATAGCAAAGAATACGTATAAATATTCTCTCTAATCTTGATCTATTAATGTTTACTATAAACTACAAGCGATTTAATAATGACATTTAATTATATTGAATAGCACGATACTACGTGATTAACACGTTTGAACGTGTTATAGTAATGTAAAGAAATAAAAAATCGTAATACAATGTAAATTAATGATTTAAAAATCAATGATTGCAAATTACAAAATTTAATCAAAATTACTGATTTATTTTAAGAATCATTAATTGATGATAATCAAATTGATGCTATGATTACTATTCAGTAATTGATTACTACCCAACTCTGTTTCTGAGATGTTAATAAAAAATTTTCGGTACAGTACATTCAATTCTGCCTGTAGCGAATACTGAAGCCTACACGTAGATATCATCATCAAAGACAAGTTGCTTGCAGCATTTTCCATGAGGACGAGGAAAAGACAGAAATGCCAGCCAAAACTAAAATTGCCTAAACCCAGCCGTGGGAAAAGTACTATTTATTATACTATTTACAATAGCTATTTCTGTTGCAAAATTATTACAAGTTTCAAAGAGTCTCGACATAGTGTCCGATAATACTTGGAAGGATTTCTCTCCTGAAGCTGTTCCTCCAGGAGAGAAATCCTTCCATCGTCTTTCTCTCATTATCAGTGCACGCCACTTCCGCGATAGCCTCCTTCTAGCCCATAGCTGCCTTTGTTTGACGAATTGCTCCTTGATCGTCCATTGAGATCATTATCTCACTTCTGACAACAGCGTTGCGAACTGCTTCATTTGATAGATTTCGAGATTTATGCGGCACAACGCTCTATTTATGGTCGTGCAGAGTTGGGCATTAGTCGATTAAAATGCATTTAGTACAAAAAAATATATAAAATATTGAAAGTGCAATGTGACATGAAACAAATTTCTATCAAGTTTCTATTTTTTTAAGTATATTTCAAAAAATATGAATTTGCATGAAAATTCACAGTAATAAATTATCGAATTTTCTAACAATTAAATGATTAATTTTATTTCTTGTTGTGTTTTAAAAATGTGCAACAGTGTTTTGATAAGTTACATAAAGAAATATATTAAACTAAGTATTCGTACGATAGATTTTACAAAATTAGAATTAAAATATCTCCTAAACTAATTAGTTTTTTTGTATTAATATTTTTAATATATTTTTAATAATAGATAATGCTGAACGGCATTAATTAAAAAACTATACAATTTCATTTAAGAAAATGTATTTCACGTTTATATAACTTCTATGCATGCATTCGCAGGAAAATTAATTATACTGTGATCTTTTCAAAATTGTTTATTTTTTATCTGAATTATTTTTTTACAAAAAATGTTTCTGATCCGGTACAATCGAAAAGAGAGTGAAAAAATAAATCAAAAAGAAAATATAATATCATTCATTCTGGGACAACCTGCATTAGAAAAAAAGAGAATTTTTCATACTTTTTTATTACCACATGGTAATAAAAAAACTACTGAATAAAAGATTATGTTTGATGATGCGTATAAAATATCGCTATTTCATATAAATCTTCAATCATATATATGTATATATATATATATCTTAGAATATATACTTGATAGAAGTATATTATACATATTACTTGATATTGATATTCCTATAGAATAATATACTTGATAGTGCGTGATTCAATATAAATTTTTAACAGTTATCAATTTAAATTTTCAATTTTAATTTTAACTTATAATAAATCTTTAAATTATCAGTCTTAATTTTTAACAATTTTTAACAGTCAATTATCAAAAATCTTAAAAATCAACAATTTTTAGCATAAAGGTGTTACTTTTCTTCATTAATCTATGAATTTAATTCCATTTTCATTTATTGACAGGAAAATTGTAAAATGGAATTGTTGTTGTCTAATTTTTACTAAATACATATACAATAACTTTCACGGCACATTACTTCGACATTTAAGCTTATATAAAAGAATCATATAGAAATATTCTGACTCTTCATGATAACGAATAATACAATTAATATTTTTATTCTAAATCTTCTTTACATTCAATATAAATACGTGATTTATAGTGAATTTAATTTTTAAACTGATGGTATTATTGAGTCATTGGTGATTATAATAATTTAAGGTGAAAGAATTAGTTAATTTTAGAATTTTTGATTTGATTTAATTTATTACTATCAATTATTATTGCTACTCAATACCTCAATCGTAACGAAGAATATAAAATACAAAATAAAATTAACTACCTTTTTGTTATATAACATAAATTACTACAGTTATTTGTGACCCAACGATACTATTTGATATTGATATGATTGATAAATTGATTGGAAAATAAAATTTAATAAGTAAATAGTATTAATTTATGAAATTGAAATATTAGAACATTTCACATATACCAACCTAACATGTCTCATTCATGTATCGTAAAACGAATCGTAGAAATAAAATGTGTAAAATATTAATTATTCGAATTAATTGTATCAAAAATATATCTGTTGCCGCGATAACACTTCGCTGAATAAGATCAAAATACATTTCTGAAATGAGTAACTGGTACAACTTGAAATTCGAATTAATTCATTTTGTTCAAAATATTGCTACTTTGCGTACGAGTTAAAAATTTACATATTAAGCTCGTTAAAAAAAAAAACTGCGAACTTAAATATTAAATTTTCAGTGAATAATGGGCAGAACTGAATTTCGACAACAACTGATAATCGTCACTTTTTTTTGTCTTTGCACGTATCCAAATTTTGTTGCGTTCAGCTTTATATTTGGTGATTCATATGCGAAACAAAAAATGATTTTTTGCTCTAGCGTTCTAAAATTTTATTTTTCAGAAGGAATTTTTCTTAAATTGCAACTTTTATAATTTGAAAGTTCTGTTTTTTTTTTTTTTTTAATAAAATATTGTGTAAGTATAAAATATAAATATGTAACATGAAAGAAGTAATTTGTTCTTGATAAAAATTTATTTCGGAAGGATAAAACAATTTGCTTATTTCTTTTTGATATAATTATATATTGGTGTAAATTATTAATTACGTGTCGATGTTCCAGATGGTTAATTTACATACTAAAATAAGTGAAAAGTCTATATCTTACACATCTTAGTTTTTGAGTTATAGATAATTACGCATCTTAGTTTTTGAGTTATAGACAATTAGCTCGCGAAATTTTTATTTTTGTTACAATTCAAAATCTGTTGTGTATTTGATAGAGATATATAATGTGCACAATTTGTGAAAGGAGATTTTAACTGGATTTAGTCTATTTATTTTCGAGCAAGTGCGGAACTTATGCTTAAGAGGGACACATTGAATATTTTCTTTAACCGTCTATAACTCAAAAACTAACAGATGTAAAATATAGTTATATAGTATATAATATCATCGCATGACATTCTTTATTTGGTGTGTGAATTCATTACTTGAAGAATTGAGAAAACAATTAAGAATCACCTGGTATATTAATATATAATACAATGTAAATTATATCAATTTATTTATTATTTATATAACATGAATTATCATATTATTTATACAATATAAATTGTAAAGTATATATGTATGTATGTTAAGTATAAGTAAATTTTTAAGTGAGCAAAATATTTAATTTAATATTCTATGATATACTATATTCTATGATATACTACAGAAAAAAAGAATCTTCGAAGTCTCAAATGTGGTATGATAGAATGAATTAGAAAACAATCTAGCTCGATAAATCAGTAATAAATCAGTAATAATACACCGTAATAATCAAGGTAATAATCCAGGCCAAGTTTTTAGATAAAGTAGATAAGATTAATTTATTAAATACCGTGATAAAGCTTAAACAATAGAAATGTACACTTAATCTTAAATATAAATTTCCAGTGACGAGATAGAATTTCGAATAGTGAATTAGCGAATTAATGTCTTAATAATAAAAAAGAATAGATTTATCTAGAATAATTTAATATATTTCATGAAATATAAATTGAAAAGAATGCATCGAAGAGAAATGCGGTTATATTTCAAGTGAGCGATATTTTATGAAAAAGTAAGAAAAAATATAAAATAAAGTTTTTTGATTTGAGGCTTCGTTTTCGAGAAAATAAACTTTAAATATGTAAAATTGTTTGATACATATATTTGATAAATTTTCAAATTCGATTTTCTCAAAAATGTAGCATCTTAAAGTAAAGTTTTATTTTCTGTCACGTTTAAAATTAAAGTTAAATTCAAGTATATCTGATAATAAATCTTCAAACTCGATTTTTTCAAAAACGAAGCTTTAGATAAGAAAATTCTATTCTATACTTTTTTTCTTATTTCTTCGTAAGAAATTACAATATCTACCTGCTTGATATATCATTCGACCACACTCTGTATATAATGAGGACAAAAAGTTATTCCAATGTCATTTCAAAATTTGGTTGTTTATTTCTATTAGTCAATATCAAGGCAATATTCAATAATATCATTAACCAATTAACATTAACCAATATAAAAGTGTGATTTTGCTTTGCACATTGAACGAGACTATTTCAAATATAATAACTTCTTTTGAAATTGCAAAAATTAAAATTCCAATTCATCCATAATTTGTGTTTTTTTTATAAACAAATAGATATTCAAGAAAACGTATTAGCATTTAATTGAAAAAATTATCAAGAATATACCGTTTTTTAATTATTGAAGTAAATGGATTTTTTTACAAATTAATTCACTCTATTAATTCATTGCGTAAATTGATGAAAGACTAATTTCATCAATTTACGCAATTGCTCTATCTATAATAATTAAATCGAGAGATATTCGTCGAAGTAGATTTTGTAGCTCTAACTTTGGGGATAGTTTTATATGGATGATTGCTGATAAAAAATCATATCGAATATATATTTTTATGAAAACTATATTATACATCAATTTTATTGAAATTAATGATTGACTTCTATTTGGAAACTTTGAAGTGGTCTGGTTACCCGAAAGTTATGTTCGTGCACATCTCAATATACTATAATATATAAACTCTATAACTATTGATCTATACTATATAAAATATACTAATATGGAATATAATATATATTCTATATTGCACTATATACTATATAGTATATAAATTGTATAAGTATAATTTTTATTATTGTATAAAATATATTAGTACATCATAATGTACTAATACAGAATATAATATATATTACATAAAATCATGTTCTCATCCGGTTTCGTGTATCATAATAAATCAGCATACAATTTATAGTTGTAATAAGCAATTTATACTTGACATATCTCTGTCTATCAGTAAACACACAGAATCATTATGGAAACAGTCCTGGGCATGTTAACATGGAAAAATTACAAAGACAGTCTGCTCTGCAAATCCATTAGCAATTTCCGCGATCTCGCAACCAACTCCAAGTTCAGCAGAAAACAGCATGTGGCAATAAACACGAATCAGAACCGGTCATATTAAACTTTCACACTCGCACATACTGGGCGACAGCGACCCAACAACGTGCAAGATATACAACAGCCCATTAATCGTCAACCATATTATTCTGGAAACATCAAAGACAATCTGAATTCAATCGACTATTTCATCAGCAGCATGATTAAGATTCTCTGATGATCTACTGCAAGCTTGCTAAAATTTTCGACGAACAACGAAGACATCGATAGGATTAGAAAAGTATTATCTTGAACCTAGCAACAATACTGTACACGAATTAAACGATCTATTAATGATCGCTAATAATCATCGATGTTGATGCGACTTTGAATCACGAAATAAAAAAAAAAGAAGACTTCCATGACTCTTTTACAAGTCTTTTATAAATTAATGTACAATCTGAGTTGAGCTAGAATTATCTAACAAGCTAAAATGTTGGCCCAGTGTTCAATTTTAGTATTCGAGAACGAAGAAATTCCTGTGAAAACCTATTCTTGTTCGCCGTCGCATCAACGAAAGAAATCGCGAGACGAATTTATATGATGTGAAAAAGGTGGTGATTGACTAAGGATTCATTATTATATCTCTCCCCTCCCTCTCCTTCTTTCTCTTTCGAATACTCCACTCGATATGTTTCCGGTTTTCAGAAAAGGAAAGGACTTTAAATCGTGTTGTACATATCGGTACCCGTATATCAGCTAGCAGAATCAGAGCGATGGATTTAACTTCTTGCGCTAGTAACTGGTTCACGGACCATAATGAGTGACCAAACCGTATACAATAATTCGTCTTCTTTTTGAATTCATCGGTATATCACTGGATAGAAATTACTAAGAAATTACTAATCAATTTATTATTTGTTTTGCCTGAGTTATATTTCAATACACTTAAAACTGAGAAAATATTGCAATTTTGGACCAAATTCTCGATATGCGTGGCAAGTCATTCCAGTGCAAGAGGTGGACGACGAGACGATCGGAATTCCGTCATCGCCTTCAATCATTGACATCGTGAACACGTATTGATCTATCAAGGCCATTATGAGATTCCATTGTGGCTCTTCGTCGCTTACGGAAAGGATACTGCAAGCTGTTAGAAAACGGCATTCCACGGTAGCTCAGTGCTGTAAATTCAAATACTAAGCAAGCATTATAATGACGATGATGCGATCGCGAAAGGGAAGCGCTACCATCACTTTCGACAGACGAGCTCTCCGCGATGCAAAAGCAGATGAGTGACATGAAGAAACATATCCGCGAAGAAAAATGCGCATTAGAAACATAGTGTCGTAATCGTCAGTATGCAAAATCGCGGAACGCGATAATATATATTAAAAGAAATGGCCGAGACCATGTGTCACGATTCCCCATACCACGATGTCGAGAAGGAAGCGAAAGAACCTGCGACTACACGTTAAAGGAAGCAGATGCCACCATTTCCGCTTGTCAGTACTCCAATTTTTGCGAGCGTGTAAAGGAGCTCGTAATGTCATACCGCGCTGCTGAGAACAAACATTAATTAAACTTGCAACTATAAAACTTCGTTTTACGAAACGGTTGTTGTATCACTATCTTGAAATCGCAAGGATGAATGATATTGGTGTTCGGAATTCGGAAACTGATGAAAATGATAAAAATAATGAGAAAACAGTTAGAATTTTTATTAGAATTTTTATTTTACCTTTATTACAATGACATGGTAAATGGGACGGTTTTGTTTCGAACATTAAAGATCGGAAAATTATAGTTAATCATAATTGTTACAATGAGTTTTTCAATTTGATTACGAGCGAATGTTAGAACGATCTTAAGATCGTTTTGATTAGTTGAAAATAATAATTTAGTAACTTATAATACTAAAGAGCAAACTATAGAAAAGCTATAAATTACAATGTTCTTTTCTTATCAATTTTGCATCAAACAGGATATTTACTTGTATAACTTATAATTTTGCAAAATATACTTTTAAAGTTATATTCATTTTATTAACCTATTAACTGTCGCGTATCTAATCAGTAAGGATTAAATCGTGAGAGAATTATGACTAATAAAATTTTGTTAATAATAAGTATTAATTCAATTGAACTAGAGAACTTAAAAATATAATATAATGTAATATGTATAAATATAAAAATATTGTCTTACAAAAATAATGTTATATAAAAATATGTATAACTGTCTAATATAAATACCATTAATTGTAAATTTGTACAGATATACAGACATATCCATATATTATTAAAATCATCATTATTGCAATGTTTATGCGAATTTAAATTTTGTATACATCATTAAAGAACTTAAGTAGATTGCTTTTATTTTATAAATATTATAATGATTAAATACTATATACTGAATATTTTATTTATTTATTCATTTTTGTATAATTTTCTATAAATGCACAAAAATTCATAGTCTAATCACTATGTAACACCACCGAAAATTCATAAATCCTTTGTTATTTAAATAGATCACTTTTTCACAAATTTCGAAATAACAGCAAAATACCTACCGGTTGAATAATTAGAGAACTTGTGATATTTTGCAAGAACTTTAAATAAATAAAATAATTATTTGATTCGTAAAATTTTGAGAAACTCGGAATATGAATTTCAAACGTTTATTATAAGATTCTTTCTGTTCAATGAGTTAGATTGGTTAATGTTGATCGACTGAGTTCAATTCTGATTCAGACTAAGAATTGTTTGCTTGGAGTTTAAATCAAGACTTTTTATTAGTAGTTAAAATAAAACTATCTTTAAAGAAGAGATAAAGTTTGATAAAGAAAAAAGTATAGTAATAGGATGTTCAAATTTTTTATTGATCAACATTGATCTAGAAATGAAATATTGAAAACATCTGTAGAATGGATAATAAATTGATGGATATTGGAACGTGGAATCAAAGATTTGTAAAATAATTTTTATTTTATATACTTATTGCTTCATTATTATATTTCCTTTATATATTATTACAAAATTACCAAAGAATTTATTTATATTTATCAATAATCCAGATTTTAAATTGGATTAAATAGTTACAATTAACAAATAATCTTTTTTTTAGTAAAGTAAACGAAATTCTAGTTGTAAAGAGTTAAGTAATATAATATTGCTGACGATGTAAATTTTTACCTCATTGGATGTCGCTTATGAAATTTTTCATTTATTTAAATATAAGATAAATGTTTGTAATGACTAATTCAATTTTTTCTTCAATCTTAAAAATATTTTTTGCTGCCTGTTCCTACTAGATATGCCACAAAAGTTACTGTTGACAACTGAAGATGCGTTTATTATTTAAAAAAATGATATGGTTTCTAAAATGTTATTTTTATTTTAATATGTCACTCATATGCGAATGACAGTGATTTTATCTTTGCTATTCTTTACAAACAAACAAATCTGTTATTTGATTTTTATATCGAAGTACTGGTTTTTTTAATCTAATTTTTTATCTCTTTATAGTAAAATGAAACAAAATTTAATGAAGGAAATTGAAGAGAAAAGAAAAGAAACAAAATAGTGTTTTTAGCATATCTAGGATAATATCTTAGAGTATCTAGAGTAAATAACTTTTCTGCAAATTGACAATTTGACAAGTATCTAATTTAATGTCACTTTTACAAAAAAATAAAATGGGATACCATTCCAGATATTGAACCGGTCATTGGATACCTGCTTAAAAGCGAAAGAGAAAATTTCTATTTCATATTTCTCTTAACATTTTTACGTGGTAAATAGAGCATAGATAGCACAATTTATATAATTCTAGAACGACACAGCTCTCAATAAATATGTCGAAATTTTCCTTAATAGCTCTACACATGTATGTTTGTATTGTTAATACCTATGTCTAGAAATTAATATTTTATAAAAGCAACTAAATGAATTATCAACGAGCTAATACGTGTGTCGAAAAATGATTTCGTCAGTGAGTAGGAAGTTATTGAAACACATCGCAAAATTTTCAATAAAAATGTTCAGTAAAAATCTCTACCACTCTTAACCATTGAATTACCACTTAAAATTGATCATTTGTAATTTTCAACGTCTTAAAATTTTTTTGTAATTTTTATGATTAATTTTTAGCAAAATTGAAGGCTTTGTACACAATTAATGAAATAATAAATTTTGCGAATAATTAAAATACATTAAAGTAAAGTATCAAATATGAAACTATTGAAATAAAGTAAAGGAGTATTATGTACACGTTATATTGACTGATCCAATAAGAATTAGCACGTGAGCATCTCCCTTGTTTTTGAAGACATAAAAAAATTTTGTAAACAAAAGTATAAAAATACGATACTATGGTAGTAATAATTTTTTTGTAGATGGTAAGATTTTGGAGATTTCCTTGGAGGTCCACCTTCATCTTTCTAAATCGAGTCATATTTTTTAACCATTAATCGATATAGATTGACATACAAATCGTTTATAAAAAAAAAGTACCAATCTATGTATATCGAATATTTTACTTTTTAATCTTGCAAAATTTATCGTGTGAAAAAACAGATTTATATTGTCTTTATTTTTTATGCAATAGGTTTTATAAATATAAAATAAACTAATCATTTTTCTACAAATAGCATTGAATAATATTGCGTTAATAAAATATAATAATTTTTTTAAATTATCTGAGCGGCATAACTCCTTTATATTTTTTAGAAACTAATTTTCAGCTCAATTTGAAAATGTACTATGATTGATGTCTTAACAAGCCGAAATAATTTAATATTAAATTTAGTTCCTAAATCGAGGAAGCGAAAACACATACATATGTAATTCACATACATATGTAATTTTTGGAATAATTTTTGGTGGACAGTGTAGTCAGTAGCTATTAACTACTATGAATTATATAAATATTACACAAGAGTCGCAATATTACCAAGAATACAATTTTTAGTAGATAAATGTTTTAGTAATTTAGTAAAAAAATGTTTTAACTTATTATTAATAAGTAGGTATTAGGATATAGTTAAATATTTTGTTTCGCAATACATAGGAAATGTACTTTTTGATGACTCAAGTGTGCTTGCATTGACGTTATTACGTAATCTGATTATTAAAAGTAAAACCAACCAGTGAATATACAAGTATAATTTAAATTATCTCAATATCGGTATCATACGATACCCCATATACTAAATATTACCCCATATGATGTAAGTGTTATGTCGACATTACGTGATTATTTATGATATTTTGTTCATCACATTTAATCATCTTGACATATTAAATGTGTTACATTCAGTGATATACCATCACTATTATATTACTAATTTATATTTATAAAAATTTGAAAGCATGTTAAAATTTCAAAAGGAATGTAATCATTTCTTTAAGTAAATAAATACTCTATTCATATTGTCTTTTTATAATACTAAAATTTTCATTAACTATATTTAAAAGTCGAGGCTATAATTATGATATTCTTGTTTTCAAATGTGCGAAGAAGATTGTTTCGTTCAAAAAGTAAAGCATACTCTACACTACTCTACTTCGAGCGATAGTGTATATATGTACATAATCTATGTCTAAAACTACAAGCTGAAATGTGATTGAAATTATTAATTATATCAAAAATTATTTCAGATAAGAATTAAATGATTCCGAGAAGAGTATTATTCGATACAATTACTATGTTTTTTTTAAATATAATCACATAATTTTTGATAATGCAGACTACCTCAACATTTTCTATTACAAAAATATTACCCCATATTTAACGGATGTTTTAATTTTAATTTTGTAAAACTTATCGTATGCAAGACAAAGAAACACGTGAAACGGCAGTATTGTGAATTGATCTTCATTTCAATCTTTTATGCATTCACTTTTAAATAATTAATTATATTATTATATATTATTATATTATTATATAATTATATATTATTATATTAAATTACTTCTATTTGAACATAGACCAGGTCTCGTTTGAAACATTTTTTGTTATAATTAACAGTTTTCTAAAATATTTTAACTTTTTGTCCGCAATGACTCACTCAATATATTGTATTTGTAACAGGTAAACGTACAGAGTGATTCACAATATTCAGCTATAATAAACAACACTTTTTTTAAATTGAAGGTAGAAAAAGATATTACAGGAAGAAGGTGAAACGTTCTAATAAACTACATACTAATCGTATTTTTTTCGCAGATGTAGCAACGCACATATATGTGCATTTTACTTCTTTACATCAGAAATCTAACTTTTTCTGATATATCGAATCCTTCCGTAATCCTACGCAAAAAAGTAATTAAGATAACATGGTCGAAAAATGACTAGCTTATTTTTAATTTTAATTTTATGAAGCATATTTTATGAAAGACAATATATTTAAAGACAAGGGCAAAGATGTAACGTAACTACTCTTAAGTTTGTTTTCTTTGTTTCTTTTTAATAAAATTAAAGTTAAAATATTCTTTAAATTCATGAGCTTTCGATCATTTTTCTGATAAATTTTTACATAAAATAAAAAGAGGATTTAATGTGCAAAAAATGGAGAGATTTCTATTTGAAAAATATGATCTTTTACCATCGAAGTCACTTGCTTTTAAATCGAGATATCTAAGGATTAACAAAGATTAACAAACTTTTAGTAAGTTTTAACATATTAACTGCAAATTGTTTGAAAATAAAAAGATCACGTAGGTATTAGATTAATTACTAACTTGTTTTTTCTTTTTTTAAATAATTTATGCCACTTTAAAAAAAAAAAAGGCTGTCATTGTATAGTCATTGACGAATCGAAGTCTTGCCGGACATTGATAAACACAAATATTTACTTAAATGTACTCTCATTACATGCTCACCAACTTGTAATGTTACCATATAATGTACGATGACATATTACTGTTCCATCGCGACGTAACATGTTCCGCTTCGTTTATTCTATTTATAATACTATCGACATTAAGCTCGACGACATGGTATCCCTTTTAGTCATCTGATTATTTAAATCGACATTTATTACAAAAAATTATTGCGATTTGTTTATACATTGTGAATTTAACAAAAGATAATATAAAACATTACGATGAATTATCAATTAAATTATCAATTATCACTTAAAATTCACCATTTGTTACTTTGATAAGAAATTCTGAATCTTAAAATATAATTTGATAAATAGTCAGACATTTCCTTATTTCTGAGAAATTGTTAATATGTGTAGAAAAAAAATCACGGAACAATCATTTGGACTCATTTTAAAGCATGAAGTCTCTACTTTTCCAATCTTGGATTCATTCCTTTTAAAGATATTTTTTCATTATGTAACAAGTAAAACTGTTTTCTTTTTAATGTTATATTTAAATATCTATATAATATTTTTAATGCTAAATTTAAATATCTCTAAAAACATTAAGAAATTTTTTCTTGGTAATTGTATCTACGATTTTTTCGTTGCTATTTTATTCTATTTAGAATAAATTTAAGTGACGAAGTAGTAAATTTTCTTAAAATATTTAAAATTCAATAAAACTACAATAAAAAATCTTAGTGTGACACAGTTCTAAAGAATTTTGTAAAGAGAAAACTGTGTTGCTTTCAATTATGAAAACATTTTTTAAATATTTTTAGAGATGTTTGAATTTATAGCATTTGCTACATGTATTATCATTTTAACATTCAATATTTTTGCAAAAATTTTTAATAAATAAGGCATATCTCTACTTTCATTAAAATTTAAAAAAAAATTGTAGAAAATAGTTTAAGGAACATTGCATTTTCATAATAATATTTTTTTTAGCAAATGTAACGATGTAGAGACTCACGTATCTGTATTCTTTTTTTTAATTAATGAAAATTACTACAATAATTTAATAATTTATTTTCACGGAATAGAGAACCAAGAAATGATTGAATTTGTTCTGAAAATGCCCTGAGAAATTTCCATTACTATTATCGAGCTGAGATTTATCGTGTTTATTTTTCTACAAAGATGTAATGAAGTATCTGTTACTTCACAAGTTAAACAGTCGTCTCCTCGATGTACTGTTTAGACGCGTAGGTGGATAAAACTCCTACGGCAAATTGCAGCAAACTATGTAACTTTCTAATATCGAATATTTTCTTTTTCTTTATTTCTCGTATTACACATGTATTTGATTTACATGTAGGTATATATTTTTGTTTTGAATAATTTTACTTAAATTTTAAATAAATTTCATTTGTTGCGCTAGAAATGACGCAATGTTGATTTTATGCATTTGAAACTCTAAACCAATTTTTTGCTGATTATATTCCATTGATTGGAAAGGTAAATGCTTAGAAAAAGAATATGCAATGTGATGTAAGAAATGAATAATACACTAAGTTTACATACAACGTTAAAAAACTTGATGGTTAATTTATTGCCACACAATTTTCTATTTTTATTTGTTTAAAAATAAACTTTATAATTAATAGAAGTTGTAAAAAATAATCAGGTAGTTGTAAAGAGCAATTTAAATTATATTTAGATTGATAAAGTTAATAACATTTTTTGAGGAGTCTTCATTTTCCTGCTGTTATTAAAGCAAATTAAATTAAATTAATACTTGAATAATCAAGAGTAAATTAATTCTTGAAATTATATAATTGTTTCAAGTTAATCTTTAATAAACATTTTGTTCGCGCGCGTGTGTAGCGAGACGAGATCGTGTTTAGTAAAGAATGTGGACTGTATATTTGCGCGCTGAGTATCAGGGGGGTTGTCCCCTCGTGGTAATCTTGTGTCGCGAGAGAGTGAACTTTAATGCTCGAAAGTCGACTTGATTCTGATTCTGCAAGCCCGAACGCTTTCTTGGTTCCCCTTCCTTCGGCTTCGGAAAATCGCGGGTCCAGGATGGGGCACGAAGGGCCGGATACCCATTGCCGTTGTGGGTGATCTCGCTGGCCCGTGTTTCTCATGTGTTCGGGAAAGTTGGTGCTATGCTTCAATCCACGGTCGAGGGCTTTGTCTGCTTAGAACAAAGTCCAGCCATGTGGCCAAGGTTTCTGGCAACACAGTCCTGCTAAGGGTATTTAAAAATCAATAAATTTTCCCGGACGTGCCTGTACCCAGATCGTAGGCATTGTAACATGGAAACTCTTCCGAACACATTTTATTATCGCTTTCATTAAAGTTAGCTTTATTATGAGCAGTTAGTTTTCATTATAAGCAAACTGCGGATTTTGATACAAATTCATATTTTTGAAAATATAATTAAAAATGTAGAACTTCTGTAGAAAATTGTTACACATGCCAAGTATAGAGAATATTGCACTTACATTTTTTCATAATACACGCGATCTGTGCAATTTTGCACTGTCAAATTTCAAAAGATTGGCAGCCGATTTCAAATTTTTCAAAGTCACATTTAAATTTGACATTTTTCAATCCCTTTTATTTCTTACGTTACCTCCTTATTTTCAGTTATGAAAAATCCGGAAATACTTATTTTAATGAAAAATGTAGTGACATAGTTGAGTTTATATTTATTCGCAGCACCGTAATTTTTTCAAATGGCGTTCCATTCTCGAGAAAATCGTGTTTCAAAATTTGTATGCAAATTTTGGTAATCAAGAGCACGGATAGATAATCAGCGGGACTATTCTACGTGGAGGAAAATAAATTAAAAATGCAAAACAAAATTTTTCCGTTTAAAGTTTTACTTTAATAAAACTTGATTTTCTTAAAAACAGGTATAATATTTATAGTGGATTAAAAAGTTTTTATCTTCACTTAAATAAAAAATGAAAACATGTCATGAAACAACAATTCTGTATGTACTGCAATACAATTCCGCCAACGTTGCGCTAGTTTTTATAATTTATTCACGAAAATGTCTTTTCTCAAAAACGATTCTCTCGCTAATTTTCATTTGCTTTCGATATTAAAGGAACACTTGAACGTTCAACATTTCAACTATGATGAAGAAGAAACATTTTTCGAGAAAAAGATTATGAAGAAATGGCTTCTAGAAAAATCGATTTTGCAAAATGAATTGCAGAAACTAGTACAGTGTTAGAAATGTATTGCAGTAAGTGATGATTATGTGAAAAATAAGTACGTAATTTCGGAAACAAAGAATAAAGTTTATTTAAATTATGGTTATAATGATAATTTCTATTCTACTTCCTATTCATTTTTCATTTAAGCGAAGACAAAACTTTCCAGTTTCCGATTTTACGAAATATTTCTGATAATTTCGGTGGTTATGCCATCAGAAAGAAAATGATTTGATATGGAAAAATAATAAAATAATAAAATATATGAAATACACGTCTATTTTCTTGAAAATAAGACTTTAAGCAGAATGATTTTATAAATTTTCACGGGTAAAATAATTCGCTGATTATTCACTTTCGTTTATTTCGAAATCAGTCAAATTCAAATATGTCTAATATATTTTCAAAGTTGTCTTTCTTAGAAACGTCATAAATGAAGAAATTGTTCCTTTTTTTCGGTTTATTTTTGCATTATCAATCACGTTCAGATTGATTATAGTACATTCTCCATTGTATAAATCTCCATTGTCCAAATATTTTATCATCCAAATGTTCTGGTTGAATTGAAACAGAATTTCTGTTGTTAGATTCCGCCTAAAGGAATAACACTTTATAGTTTCTTATTCAATTGTTACTGGTGAATTTAAGAGTAGAATCATCCTGTGGCCTGCCATAGGATTGTTACAGAAAAACTACCACGTTTTATTTTATTGTAGAAAATTTTATTGTTATAGAAAAACTACCAAAAACTACAAAAACTATTGTAGGTATCTACCTGATATTGCCGCAAGGCATCTCTTTATATTTTGGTTTGTTGCAGAGAAAGTCGAAAGGAAAAGGGTGTAGATGATTAACTAATGAATGACTAAGGGTTCGTAGATCACTTTAAAGAGAAAGTTGGTCATTCAATACCACAACAAATTGTTTTTGTACGATAGTATGTACTATCAATTTTATGATGATATTTTTTTGTATGTACAAAAATATCTGACTAAAGCACAATATAAGATTTTATTTTTATTCGACGAGATTGGTTGAATATTAAGTTTCATTCCAAAACTTTATGAATTTTTTGTACAGTTCTAAGTAAGTTTTACAATTTGTCCAGGTTGATTTTTTTAATTTAGAAATGGCTAACGCGTGGGCGTTGTTCCCATTAGTCTCTTTGCAAGTATATTCCGCGAAGTGAATTTATTTTTAATGTTATGTTAAGTTTTTAATCCTCTGTTCCTTGCTGTAGAAAGCTTTGGCTAATGAATTTGGATGTTTTGTTTACGAGTAGACTGGCGGATTTTTATGTAAATTCATGTTATTGAGGATACCATTTGAAGATATAACCTCAATAGAAAATTGCTTTATATATAGTTTCATATGTTATAAGAACTTTTTATCTGTTTTTGTCACATTATATACATTCTTAGCAATTTTACAGTTTTTAGTTTTATGTGGATGCATAAAAATCTACAGTCTATTTAAAATAGTAAAGATTTTCATTTCCATTTAAAAGATTTCTATAAAGTTCATGAAGGTACTCGAGCATATTGGATATATCCTATGTGTGTTATATAAAACAGTCTAAACAAGAATCAAAATAAACAAATATCTTTTGTTTTTATAAAGAATTCTATTGTTGTATGTAATATTTAAAAAACAAAATCTGTTCCTCTGGAATGTCTATGAAATGTCAGTCTTAGGAACTTTTTTAAAAAGTATTTAAAAAAACGTCTATAATATAATAATATTTTCATGAATATTTTTAAATTTGTATAAATCAAAGTTTTATGAAAATTTATTAAAAAAAAAATTTCGTAAAGTACAAACCAGCTACTTTGAATTATCTACGTGAATATTAACATATTTAGAATATATATTTAACATTAATATATTAATATCTATTTAATATTGTTGTAGTATTATTCTTTACATGTTATGACAGTCATCAGAGAATTTTTTCAATAAAAAATATTGATGAACGAACTATCTCTTTTTTATTTTTTATTTTTATATTGTTCTTGTTAAATACTTCTAATTTTTTTTTTTATATTGTACAAATTCTGTTTAAACTGAAACTTCGTTTTTAAGAACTTTTTTTATCTTTGTAACAATGTTAATGGAATTGAAATCATTGTGCATTCTTTTACGAATTGCGTCTGATGTTTTATCCCAGTTTCATTAAATGCAAAATTCACAAAGTCACTTCATCTCATTTCAATTTCAAGATGTTTTATCTAGAGATTAATCTCCCACAAAAAGAAGTTTTATTTTAATGCAATTAATTTTTTTCGTTTCCCTTACATTGTAAATATAATAATTTTTTTATGAATATAATAATGTGTAATATTAGCGTAACATTAAGAATTATCGAGCATTCATATATAATAACAACGACATTGATATTACATTTATATTTTTCAATTTACATAAAAAATTGTTAGAAGAATATTTTGCATATTTTTTTGGTGAAGCATGAACAAAAATGATAAAAATTGGTGATATTACTTCTTGAAGAAGTTACATGGTCCATGTTTTAAATAGAACCTATTAAAAAGTTTCATAACTGATGTGTAAACTTGGCTTAGTTGTACTTCGTGGCGAGCCGTCTTCATCCGGAGAGCCACTGCCTTTTGCGTTTTGAATTAGAGGACTCATTTTTCATCTCCAGCGATTAAAAACTGCTTCTGTATTGTGCCGTTGAAGTAATATGGTGGACCGGTTAGTTTTATTTTCTTCGGACAGCTTATGCGGGACCCAAACACCTGCTCTGCTTACTTTACCAATCTGCTGCAAATGTTCTTGGATGGTCGACTAAGGTTGGTTAAGAGTGTTTGACAGTTCCTTGATTGTGTGACACGGATTTGCTTCCACTTCCGGCCTTAACATGTCATTGTCTAAAGTTGTTGGTCTTTCTGATCGATACGAGTCGGAAAGATCAAAATTACCGGATTTGAACTTAGAAAACCACCTTTGGCATTTACGAACGTCTAATAAACATCGCAAATGCTTTTGGTAGCAATTGTTGCGTTACTACCCTTGTGAAACTCAAAAAGCATACAATGCCGGATATGTACCTCTTCTGGTATTTGGCTGGCCATTTCACCATAAATTACAAAAATAAATTAAAGATTTAATTATTTACGAGTAAACAAGTCACTCTAACCTTAAAATATCTTTGGCACGACTTTGAAGTACACAATAATATTATAATATTATTATTATGACATTTCATGTATAAATTTTGTATTTATTTATAACTTTGTAACAAATCGTTTGCGGACGAATATCATTTTTTTTTCTTTATGTTTATAGATTAAATCCTTGCAGTTTAGTCGTTTAAGTTTTACACCTTCTTTATATCACTTCAAAATGTAACTTCATTTCTCATAGATACAAAAAGTATTTAACTTTTCTAAATGAGACATTTTTTCCAAAACTGATTTTTGTCATGGCTCTTTCTTTTGTATTCAATAAAATAATTAAGTAACTATTAATATAATTAAGTAAAATGGGAAATTCCCGAATGTTAAAATACACTAAGACTTTCCTTTGATTCAAATTAGTTCTCATGTTGTAGCCTCTCCCTCTCCTTTCCTCTAAGATGTACAGATTTTTTGCATTCCAAATAAAAAATCAAAAACTCTTTTATTAATACCTTTTTATTAAATAAAAATTCAGTACTGTACTAGTATTTTTAATAGTTTTTCTTCATTATTTTTAACTCTGATTCAAAGACATTTTATTTTTTTTTTCTACGTGTACATACATATCCTCGACAAGTAATAAATATAGTACGCGATAAAGTTACGATTATTATATAAATCATTTCTTTGAAATAAAAATCAGAAATAAAACAAATGTGATTGTTTCGTTATTAAAAAATTTCATTATCCAGAAATTAATACTTTCCTGTATCAATGTGTTTATAATGTTAACGCTTTGATTCAGCACGTTGAAATATCGTTAAAATAATGACAACTACTTAATGATCTGAAAATTAATCAATTGAATGTTGTTCGCGCGCGTGATTGGCGAGACGAGGGTCGTGATTAGAAAAGAATTGTGGACTGTATGTTACGCGTGCTAAGTATTAGGGGCTTGTCCCCTCGTGTTAACACTATGTCGCTAGAAAGTGAACTTTACTGCTCGAAAGTCGACTTGATTCTGATTCTGCAAGCCGAAGGAAAGCCTGAACGTCTTCTCGGTTCCCCTCCCTTCGGCTTCGGAAAATCGCGGGTCCAGGGTGGAGCACGAAAGGCCAGATACCCGTTGCCGTCTTGGGTGATCTCGCTGGCCCGTGTTTCTCACGTGTTCGGGAAAGTTGGTGCTATGCTTCAATCCACGGTCGAGTGTCTTGTCTTCTTAGAAGAAGTCCAGCCATGTGGCCAGTGTTTCGGACGACATGGCCTACTAAGGGTACTCAAAAGGCAATAAATTTTCCCGTACGTGCCTGTACCCAGACCGTAGGTATTGTAGGATGGAAACTCTCCCGAACTACTGATTTAACACATACATACATTGTTAATTAGACAATTAGATTTATATAAATTTATAGTTCAACTTCAACTCGTAACACTATTCTCTGTCTAAATCTTAAATCGTACGATCATTTCCTGACAACATTATATAATTATTCTATACATGTAAAACTTTATTATAAACTTTATAATTATGAAATCATTAATTTAAAGTATTATAAATCAATCAGATAATTGTGATTAGTTTAATGTAATTTCGGTTGACTGAAATTTTTCCATTTATAACTACTATTTTCTGTAAATATGTATTTTATGTAAATTTATTGGAAACAAAGGAATTAGTTACTTGTTACAAACCAATTCATTTGATATAATGGTTAATATATTTATTATTTGAAGAAGAAATTGAAAATAAATACAATTCTTACTTTGAGTCAACATTACAAAATTTAAATCGTACGTTAATTTGAAAATATTTAAACTTAGTAGTAAAATATGTCGATATGTCTAATTGTCAACGAAAAATCGTACGGCGACTGATTATAATTGTTTAAATTCGTAATTTGACAAATTTCAATCATATGCATACTTATTTTTAACATTACTTTCAAAGAAATTCATAGGAAACTGTACAAATACAACTTACAAGTGGTTCGATATGTATTTAGCCGTAATTGTCAATTGCGTTGCCTTACATAGAATTTATAGATACTGTGTAGAAATAGGATTATTGTCTAAATGTAAAGTTTTCTACGAGCGTCCGACGCACGCAAGTCAGATACATTTATTTCGATACAATGGAGAAATAGGTACTTTCCTGTTTTTCTTTGCACGGGCGAATGCAACAAAATCACATACGAAAAGACAGAAACACGGTGTCGTATAGTCGAAAAATCTTTGATGCACGTGACATTTGACGCTTGCAGAAAATCCGGCTTTTAGATCAATCAAATAGAAATATTTTGTTTCATTACGTATTATAGATACAACTTCTGACTTAAGACCATTCAAAATTTGATAAATTTCCAGTTTACAGACCCTATTTCGTTATGTTCTTTCTCTCTTTTCGTTTTATTCCGGATAGTTTTTCTATATGTGATCGTCTGATCGTCCGTATTGAGGAATATGAAATCTAGCATTTCTTTTTATTTGTATTTTGTTAACATTAAAAGCCAAAGTTGGGAAAATTAAAGCGACAATAGTAAAATTAGTAAAGCGAGTTGAACGAAACTTAATTATAATGAATTTGTCGAAGGGCCACTTTCTCACAAATCTGAATGCTACCTTTTTATGACGTACAAAAAAAATAATAAAAAAGAAGATCGATGGGATTGTAATAACTTTGGGAAAAATAAAGCGCGGTTTCGTTATTTTTTCAAGGCCATTGCGATCCAAAAGATTTTTTATTTTTATCGTGCATCACTACGGAAATATTTCGTTTAAATTCGTGAAGGAATAGTTTTTTGACACGTTCATCTTAATTACAAGTAAATTATTAACATATTGCACATATACATATTAACCTCTTGCGTTGGAATGACGTGCCACGCGAGAATATTTAGCTCAAAATTGCAATATTTTCTCAGTTTTAAGTGTATTGAAATATAACCCAGGCAAAATAAATAATAAATTTATTACTTCTTAGTAATTTCTATCCAGTGATATATCGATGAATTCAAAAAGAAGACGAATTATTGTATATTACGGTTTGGTTACTCGTTATGGTCCGTGAACCAGTTACCAGCGCAAGAGATTAATAACTTATATATTACTGTATTATTATTATTCATTGGGAGAACGATAGAGTTATCGTGAATGTTTAGGCTGAAATATCAACTATGAGAAATTCATTTAAATCTTTTAAAATGTATCGTAAAAAGAAACATTGAAAAGAAAAAACAGGCATGATAAAGCAATGTTTGGGAATCCACAGTGAGAGTGGTCGTGTCTTCGTTAGGTGGTGCCTTGCTGATGTTATGTACTTTTTTACTGACTGACTATTTTACTGACTATTGGAGCCAGCCTTTATATAAGGCCAACTCTCTCTCTTTGTGTCCTTCCCGATCATGTGATTGAGAAGGTAAGTCGCTATTGGTGAAGGTCAGTCCCATAAAGTAATTCTCACAATTACTTATGAACCTAACTGTATTATCGGGTTAGGAAGGTAAGGATGTTGGAAAAACGAATGGACTTGGGGTCGTGAGGAAGTGAGAAAGAAGAAAGGTTGCGTTTATGCGTTTCGTCTCAGAGTCACTGCCTAGACTCATCATCAGTGGAGGCTGATGCAGCGACTCCTTACTCCAGAACGCTTATGTTGTAACTACCCGCTAGGCTGGCTCCGATATCACCCTCTTCTTCTCTTCCTAATGGGATTCCGCACACTGCTTGCTTAACGTCGGAGATCGATAGGATCTCGACGCTAGGCGCGCAGCCACTTGCGGCTTGCTAGTCAGTGTTCGAAACTCGTAGTTGAGGAATCCTAGGCCGCTACAGTATTATATTATACGTAACATATTACGTTTATTGGTCCTGGCAGTAGCATCAAGGCTAGAGAAACGCATCCCCTATACCTGCACAGTGTGTACCGAAGAGGACACATGATTTAATGAAAACAAAGAGGCAAAGTTTTGCATCTATATACTTAAAGAGTGTATTTTACGTACTTTAATAATTCATAAAATATATTAATAAGCTGTACAGATTCTTCAAAACTAAAGTTATCATTTAATTTTGTAAAATTTTGTATATAAAAAATAAAGATATATCATCTTATGTTTGTCTGTCTCGTGTCTCTTACAATAAATTTAATGAAATTTACCATTGAAATATTTTTTAAACTAAGCATATTCAAACACGAATATTCTAATAATTTCATGTTTGGAATAAAAAGACGCATTAATTGATATACTTTTAAAAAAATGTATCATTATATTCTATCTATATAACTTTTATAATAAAGAAAAGAAATTTTATAAAGGAATTTGTAACGAATTCTAAAATTTTATAGAAATGTGTCTCAGAAAATTGCGTAAGGATTTTTTCATAAAACTATGAATACCAAACGTACCTAATTATTTCCATTTAAATGCTAAATCTATCTTGCGAATTGTACAAAATTACGTTTTTTTGAAAATTATTTATTTAGAACATTTTCTGGTATAATTAACAATTACAACAATCTCTGATTCTAATCTTTTTCAAAAATTATTTAATATTTATCTAAATATAATTCATCTAAAGCAGAATTAAGTTTTGATAATATCATAAATTCTGTTTTTATATAATTCACCTTGTACGTTCTGTCGAACAATCTGTCAATCTATGACATCATCTTGTAATTACTATTTTATCTTACTAATGCATACTCAGCAATTTATGTCCACAATATTCTTGCAGCAAATTGTAACAAAGAATGGAAATTTTATGTATATTAGATAATATAGATCAAGGTAAGAATATTTGAAAATACACAGATACATGTGAAACATCCAACGAGACAGAAGAAATAAAATTTTTTTTGTTGATTTTTTTGAAATTTATTTTAAGAGTAAATAAAGTGTAAATATATTTAATCAAGAGTTAATTCGATTTATTTCTCGATTTCGAATTCAATTTTCTCGAGATTTCAAGATAGAATTTTATTTTGCATTTTTGAGTAATATGTTACGTGCATTTAGAATGTGCTACGTAAATACTCAAACATGTCGCATACAAAGCTCATGAATTTTGTCCTGCCGAGAGTCATACATCTCAAATTAACTGCACACTGTTACCCCATTTTCTCGCGAAGATTGTCCGTTAAATTAATACTGGCCAACTCGTTAACAAATGGAGAGCAAGTGGATGATCGTTTCATTGTTTTTGTATTAAACGACGAAATTTTGCTTCGTTATCTTCAGTGGATGATTGCTCTCGAAAGATTCACGCTTTAATAAATGTCGAACTGCTTTGAAAGGCCGTTGTTCGATCGATTGTTTCGTATGAGTGATATCGAAAAACTAATTTTTTGGACGTTTAATTTCGGTTGATTAATCTTGAACGATTGTTTAGTGTGAAGACTTATTTAACTTTCTTCTCTCTCAATTTTTATTGTTAGATTGATAAGTTTAGTTTAGATTTAGTTTTAATGTTAGATACAATAATAAGAAATTAATACCTATAATGAAAAGATAAATGATTAAATTTGCAGATTCTTCTATTAACGAAAGTAGACTAAATTTCTATTCAAGTATATATAAGAATCCTCTAGTTTCGTCTAACGTTATGATTATTCATTTTAGATTTTTATTTATTACAACTAGGATAGGTTCAGGACAATTTGACCATTTTTTGAAAAAAACATTGTATAATTGTTTTTTTCAGATTTTTATTATTTTGGATAAATTTAGATAATGTCCGTGTTATTTAGGATATAAATAAATCATATTTTGCGACGAATTAAAATTATTTACTTTCATTTCCGATAAAAAAAAAGAAAATATTAACACTGCCAACTTTACCTTCAGATACGACCTTGAAAAATAACAAGATAGAAAATCAATTGGCACATCTTTCTTCTTCAATTTTTCACATAAGTCGCAAATAATTTCTTACTTGAACCATTTTGCAGTCAGCTGCAGCTTACATGTATTTAAATTGATCGTAGCTTTTTCGATGTTTTGAAATAGTTTTCTCCAAGTTCTACAAAGGGTTCAGAATGGTAATTTTGATAACATATCCCAAGGGCATCGAAATTGGTTTTAACTCTCATCCGTCCATTGTTCCAATGTGATAAATTTTTTTTATAGAATCACGGAATTGAATAATAAGACAAGGTCATACATAATTGAATAAAAGAATTTGCAAAACTTAACTATATATCTTTCCACTGCAGATATTAATTTTTTACTGCTGCGTCAATTTGACACCAAAGAAGAAATTAAATTGCAGAAATGAAGTACATGTGAAAAAATATAAGCGAAAGGATATGTTTGATTTCGCTTAAAATTGACTCAATTATAGATGTTTAAAGAACACAATTCGCGCAGTCATGCCATAACGGCAAGTATACCCCTCGTATGACATTCGTAGTTTGTGTCCTGGTTTAAGAAAGAAATCCTTTCACAGATCCCTTTTGACTTCAGATATATTTTTAACTTTTTTCTATCTATTAAAAAGAATATGAGAGTATGAGAGTATGAAAATAGAATTCTTGAGGTTTTTTTTTTTAAATGGCTGACACGATATTTTGAGTTTTAATCGACAAACTGACATAAAATTTTGAAAAAAGAATCATCAGCTCACGTGCTGCTATTGTATGAACCAAAATTGATTTTTTCTCATTTTTTTTAACATGCCAAAAATAAAAAAAGTAGCGATTTAAAGTGCTGCTGTTTTTTTTAATAATAAAATTTTTCATTTTAATTTAGTTTACATTGTAGTCACGTTCGTACCGATCAAGATAATTCTTCATTTTTTGCTGTAGACTGGAAAAGTCAACGAAATTATGTTCGTTTAAAAATGAGTGAGACACTCATTTTTAAAGTGACTTCATTAAACCAAACATAACTCGTGTAGTTTTGATTCGTGTACTTTTACTTTAAAAATATAATTTGTATGCTTTAAATATCCATAAAATGTGGGAAAAAATTTCTACAAAAAATTTTGTTTTTTTTTGGATTCTGAAAATGACTTAAAATGTAGCATTGCAAATCAGAATAATATCAATGTTAAAAAGAAAAGAAGATTCCAAAATATTATAATAAAATATGCTTTGAGACATAAGTACAAATATTACAAGTCAGTTATTCATGATATAATACTACAATAAATGATACAATATTTCTTTTCCTCCAGATGTATAATAAAGCTAAACAATTACAACAATATTGATCTGCTATTGCATATAATATTTTTAGAGATAAACAAAATGGTCACGCAGCTGTTACAGTCTATAAATAATCACATGAACTGTAATACGAATGTATGTTGATATAATTCATACTGAATATTATTAAATATTAAAAATCATGTGACTATTTGATGACCAACCATTCTTATCGATATTAGCTCAGTACTAGCATTAATATCCAGCACTGAGAACAATAATACTTTCTATTCAAAAAGTGATATAATAAACCTTTATTCATAAAGAATAAAATTCGTTAATTAGTCATCTAAGAGATGCCTTGCGGCGACAGACAGTCCTTCTATGTATGTATAATAGTTCTCGTACAATAATTCTTCAATAGTTCTTTAGCAATTCTGTATCAGTCGTCCTATGCGACACTTAAGTCCACAAGTAGCAATTGAATAAATCTTAGAAGTTATTCCTTTACGCGGAATGCAACAATACTAGAGATTTCCACATGCTACGCTGACTTTAATCCCTTGCTACTGGTTCGCGGATCATAACGAGTGACCGAATCATACACAATAATTCGTCGCTTTCTTTTTCTTTTGAACTCATCAGTATGATATCACTGGATGGAAATTATTAAGATGTAATAAACTTATTATTTGTTTTGCTTGCGTTACATTTAAATGTACTTAAAACTGAGAAAATGTTGCAATTTGGGACAAAAAAATTCTCGGCGTGTGTGGCACGTCATTCCAGCGCAAGAGGTTAAAGAGAGGTTAACGGATCGTGTGAGAAGAGATTGTAGAAACATAGATTCAGAATGAGATCACAGAGTGAGAAAAGCTTAATGAAGTCACCTAACTTGGTTGGTATTTAACTCGACATATTTTCAGTAACATAAGTAACTGTCAGATAAATTTTCTTAATGTAGAAAAACGTTAAATTGAATGAATGTTGAAATGAATATTAAAAATGATTAGGTTAAGTTAAATTGTCATATAGATTATATCAGCAAGCAGATTTTCTAACTTAAGTAATTTTTTTTATGTGAAGAAGTCAGAAATATTTCGAAAACATCATTTCTGTTTAATGGAATCATGATCTTTAATAGAGTAAATATACATAATTCACGTTTAATTGCAAAACTAATTTGACTTGTACATTTCGTAATTTAGTAGTAAAATAATGGAGAAACTGTCTTTTCTTTAACGCGTGATTGATAGTTCATGATCTTATATCTTGAATGATCTTGTATCATCCGTAATTACAGTTTACGAATTCATATTCACACGTGCATTGAAAATTATAAACGCGAGGTATTAAAACAATACTTAACGAAGGTTTTATAGTAAAATTATAACAATCACATAATATATAGCATTCAAAAATTATCAATTAATTTTTTACACAATTAATTTAATTTTGTTTAATTCTTTTTCGCTCGCACAATTTCATTTTATGAACTTTATTAGAAGTGAAAATAATTTCGTTGTATTGCATTTCATATTAAGAGATAGATAAATAAAATTGGAGATTAAATCATGAAATTTAAGTACTTAAAAACGAATATTCATAAAATTTTAGTATACAAAAGATACTGAGTTTCTTATGAAAATATTAGCGATATAAATAAAATTGTGTCGTATAACAAATGCTACCCGTGTAATATTTTCAAATTGTAGTGAAAATTTGATAATATAAACTATTTTTATGTTATTAAAAATTACAATAGTTTAGATAAATACACTAATGTATTATATTGTGATATAGCAATTTTTTTATAACTTTTAAAAAAAATATTCAGATATCATAGATATTATAAAATAACCATTTTTTAATATAAAAATAGAAATTAAAACAGCCAAAAAATAACTGTAGGAAATGTATAATAATTAAAAATAATAATAAAGATCGTCGTAATAAACTATGGAAATTGTAAATTAAATTGATAGATATATGAAATTTCAAAATTCTTGATAATAATAAACTTCTTCATCAACCTAATAATTTTTCTTTAACAATAAATTACCTGAAAAAGAAAAATTCAGCAAGTCCGAATACAAATACATGTATCTGTTAATTACTATTAATCGTAATCGGTGTTTTTATTTCTATAAATATTTTAGGATGATTAAAATAGAATGAATATCATTGATATGAACTTTTAAATAACATGAATAATTAAATAAAAATGCAAAATGAAAAATTCTTTTTCATTGCACTTGTAGTGAAGAGCAAAATTGAACCAACGCAAGTAATTAAGAGAAGCTACAAAGATATATCAATTGACGAAAAAATATGTCACATTTCACAACACGATAGTGATCAAAAATATGGTATGAAGTGTAAAAAATTGGTTGTAAGTGCAAATATCCCAAGTTCTAAGTAAGTTCAAAGTCTACATATTAAAAAGAATTTTTGGGCAATTCTCAAGGAGCAAATAGAAAATTTTCTTCTAATATCGACTAATTATAGAAGAGTATTGGAGAGTAATGGTATATATGGTAATCCTTCGAAAAATATACCAAAGCAAATTGCAATTGTTTTAAGTGCAAACGAATTATGGACAAAATACTAAATTAACATTTTCCATCGTTTCTTGAAACGGTGCAAGATTGAGTCAAAAATACTATTGGCTCACGAAAATATCTAAAACATGATATACTCATAATGGAAATGGACACAGAATATCTTCAGGATAATAGACATTTTTAAATTTTTATATGTATGATACGTGGAGTATGTGTGGAGATTGTGTATTAGTTTAATCAAAATCGAACAACATGCATATGAAGGAGAATGACTAGGTATTATAATTAATACAAAATCATTGGTCATAAGAGTATTGAAAATCCATGAGAATTATTCGTATTAACTACGATTCGAATAACCGGAGAATATAAACAAAGATTTTTCACTTCATACGCGATTAGCCTGCTGCAAAGGAAGCGTGGTATTTGTGTTGCAATTCTTCTGAAATCAAGTACTCATAAAATGAATTGCAAAGAATGAGAAACGAGAAAACGAAAAAGAGTATTAATATTAAATTAGTACTAGGAAGAAAAATCTGTAAAGAAAATTTCGAAATTTATAAACAAAGGCATATATACAATTTACTATATTTTTAGAAAATGTAAAAAATTGCACGTCTTGTACCCCAGTACGATTCGTCTCACTGAAAGACCCAGAAGCAACTGTTCTGACTAGGAAATGAAGACGACTTTTTTGCCATAAAATTTGATATGCAAACATTTGAATCGATAGAAAACAAGTTACAGGCATGATCGCTCAGTACCAGACAACGCCACTCCTACTCGAGGTCTACTCCACGCCTCCTCACGAATCACGTGACCCAAATCAACCAGTTGCATTAGCGTTGCACCTGAAGAGGCCCGATTTTCTGGGTTACCCCCGCTAAAATCACTTTCAGTAATAAAATGAAGAAAATCTTACGAATAAACTTCGTATTGGACGACCGAATAAAATTAACGGGGAGAGAAGAAAAGACTAATTCATCATATTCAAAAAAACATCCCTTTGTTTCCAGACTATAATTTCTGTCAATGGTAACAACACAGTTTAATAAAGAAATGCATCCAGAATTATTTCAGAGGTTAGTGAGAAAACATGGTTTAAATATACGAGTTCCAAGGAAAAAACCATTCATTAATAAAAAGAATAAAGTTTTACATTTAAAATATGCCTAAAAATTTATTAACAAAAATAATTCTTTTTTAAGTACAGTATTGTTCTCCAATGAAAGTAAACTTGATGTTTTTGGTAATGATGGTTGTAAAATTGTATGGGAGACAAAAAGTAGAGAATTAAATCGAAAAAATCAATGACCTACAGTAAAATATCGGTGGGGCAGCAAGTACAGTAGGATTATTTTATTTTTATTGATGAGATTTTAGATAAAGTGAAATATTCTAAAATTTTGGAGAAAAATTTGAAAAGAAGTCTGGATAAGCTAAATTTGCTAGAAAATTATTATTTTCAGCAAGACAACGATCCAAAACGTTCGGGTAAAATTGTTAAAAAACACTGACAATTATACAATATTCTGCATTCACCACAAAAATGTGATCTCAATCCCATAGAACATTTGTAGGATGAGATAGACAAAAGATTAAGAATCACGAAAATTACGTTGAAAGACGAATCAAAGCAAAAAATTTGTGAAGTATGACAATCTATTCCATGGAAAATCGTCTTCGAGAAGTGGTAAAAGCGAAAGATAGATCGACTTTTTAGTGAAAATTCCAAAAATACATATTATAATATCCATTGTGAATGCTTCTGTGATTTTATACCCATGATTTTATATTAGTTGTAATAAAATCATTCTAGCAATCTTCTAAGATCAGATGCATGCCGTTTGATTTTAATGAAATTAATACACATAATCCTCATATGTATCACATGTGCAACGTATGTAAAAATTTAAAAATATCTATTGTCCTGAGATTCTGTATCTTTTTTTAATTTCTATTATAAATATATGTATCATTATCCAAAGTAAATAAAATTATTAAACAATTATTATATTGAAGTAAATGCAACTTAATACATGTGACAAGTTTTTTCATTACTTATTGTGAATGGAATAAGGGATGAAGTAATATTAAAAATATATATTGAACAAACACAATTAGATACAAAACAGTAAAGCTTTATATTTCTCACTCTCTTCACTAGTCCGAATTCACTATTCTCTTTTCTCAAATCCTCACATCATGATTCTTTCTCGACGAATGAATCTTCTCCGGCACCATCCAGAAACAAAACTATAAATAAATTATAGTTCTTGCAAAATTGCATTGGTTCAACTCTGCTGTTCATTATATATTATGACGTAATATACAGAACGAAATATTTAATTTTGATAATTAAATATTTCCTTCTGTAAGGTGAACATGTAAAGCATGTTGTTCGATTTTAATAATGTTAATACACATAATCCTCAACGTGTTAAGGACAAGTGTTTCGTATTGCGTACGTGGGATTTTGTTACAGTACGGTCTAAACTTTGATCTTTACCTTTTATTAGAATTTGTAACAATGCAACTTACTATTTAGATATCTTTATTAGCATGTGCCAGTTTTCTTGAAATGTGTCTAAAATGGCGCACTTTTAAGCCTCGAGGCTCACAAAGTGAGGTTTGCTAAATTGAAACTGTGCGAGTAATAATCGTCAGGTGATAAATTTACCGGACTTAAATAACATTCTACAGGGAAAAATTTGGATCATCGAAAAACGTAGAACGGCTCTGACATTAAATTCTTCTTTGTGTTCTATGTTTTTGGGATTACTTCTTACCACTTTTTTGTATTAAATATTATTTTATGCGTAGCAATGATTTAAATCAAAACTAGTTTCCTGTGATAATTAAAAAGAAGTTTCCTGTAGTATCACAAATATAATACACATAAGAGATCATTTTTATAATCGCAAAACTTAGAATAAATTGCAGTCGTATTATCATACAATGGTAATATCCATTTGATTAAAATGACAATTTCCTTCAGAATCTATCATATTTTTAATGTTTGGCAATTTTAATATTGTGGTCAATTCGTCATTTTTCACACAAATTTTATAAATTTACAATGATGAATTTTTAAACATTTGAATGATGTTCCGCGTGTATTATAATTTTTTTATATTGTATTATAATTTTTCTCATACGTATTTTTTCTTGAATTTCTTTCTTTCTTGAATTACGTTAATAATCGATAGTTACTAGATAAAAAATTGTTCATTTTTCAAACAATTAATTGAACGAATATAATTTTTTTTTCGATCTTACTCATAAATATTGAAAATTACAAATGAATTTTTATTTCTTAACTAAAATATTTTTCGTACTGGCTGGCATTGGAACAATCAATTTTCCGCAATAACTTTTAACTTTGGCTACTTAATTACCAAAAGTTTTGGATATTTAAAATTACCAAAAATAATTACCAAAAGGTCATTTCAAGGTCATTCTAGAATAGTATTCTAGATTGCTAAGTTCGTCTTGACATTGATTACGACATAGCATTACAAAAGATGGATATTAATCAGGCGAAAAAGTATGATGATCTTGAAAAAATTTTTCAAAATGATCTTCACAGAATCTTTTTTAATAACATTAGATGCACGCCTTGAAACTATTTAAATTCTATATAGTCACTTTTTCTTAGATCTAAACTATTTATTGATAATAACCTAAATAATTTCGATGTTCGGCTTAAAATTAATACCATGTAAAATAATTAGGATTGGATAATGTTTGTATTGCGTTGTTTAGCACGTGTATTTGAGAGATTGTATTCGGAGAACTGTTGGGAAAATGATTGTCGGGACACTTGTTTTGGAAAACGATTGCCGGAAGACTTACTTTAGAAAAATTCTCACAAGATTCCTATCAAGATGCTCCCAAAATTCAACATACTCCCATTAAAGACAAAGAAAAGATCAATCAGTGTACTTCACAGATTTCACCTACATCCTTTTCTTGATAATAATAAAGGATGTAGCTAGAAATATAGATACATAAAATAATGCAGATCGTTTCAATAAAATGAAAGTTTACGTGTTCAAAGAACATGAAACAGGAACGGTATAATAAAAAATGTTAATGATAAATTATAACCAATGCCAGCCCTCGACGTCCTTTGTATTCTTATTACCCTGATATTTGATTTATATTTCATATCAAAGTTATAAAGTACAAGAGACTTCCATGAAAAAATGTAATTTCATGTATATATATATATATCAATTTGTAAGAAAATATAACAAAAATTTAATATTTATTTAATATCTAATATTTAATAGTCTAATTAAAATTTTGTTTCTCATAAAACATTTATCAATGTTATATTTTAATTTTTCCTAGATGTTATATTTTGTAGAATGTGTAATACAAACAAATAAAATGTGTAATAATATGTTAAATTGTAATAATATTATATTTTAATATGTAAAATATTTTTTCTTTTCATTTAAAATAAATACATTTTTGTTTTTTATTAAATAAGTTTATTATTGTGCCAAATCGGCAAACTTTCGTTACCAGAATATAATGCTGTGACATCGTTATTTATTGACATAAATTTCATGCGTATTCAGTATATATGTCGTTGTAAAAAAAATGTTAAAGAATTTTTTATATTATTTTGAAGAAAAGATGTATGAGATGTAAATCAGTTTGCAATTTTATGTAAACTAATAAATGATGTATTTTTTGATACAATCTAACTGAAAAACCTAATATCTTTACTTTGAACCTAATATTTTTTCCTAATATCCTATAACCTAATATCTTTTTTATATTTTACTAAAATTTCTTATAAATATTTGAAGCTACAAATGGAACAATAAACAAAAGAACTTGTAACAACATAAATGGTGATAAATTATATTGTATATACATAGTATCTGAGAAAAATTTTTTAAAGTGATTTTTGAATAGTTAAAATAATAGTTGAAAATAATAGTTGAAAAAATATTATATTTTTTGCAGTTTTTCCAAAATATGCAAATTATATAAAAGAACGTAAATAAAATTTGCATATTAACTGATTTTTAATTTTAAATTTTAAATTTAATTTTAAAATTAATTCTAAATTTTAAAGGCATTAAAAAAAAAAGAAACATGTAACTTTACATTACGATTTCACTTTTTACGTTACTCTTGAAAAAAACTTCATCAAAGAAAATTGCATACAACAAAATGTAACAGAGTTGTCTTTTGAGTTTGTATAATATCCTATTCTATCCTATAGATAGCGAAACTTTTAAAACTTTCTTGTTAATATTTTCGAAAACGAAAATATCAACCGACACTCCAAGAATGTATTTAGTTCTCACTGTAGTATTTCGTCGTTATTGAAAATAGTTTATTATACCCGCTTTCCAGTTCAATCGGCAAACGCTACACGAACGATGCCGGAAATAACATTTTGACTACACATCGATAATTATAATAGCGGGCATTAGCTTGATGAGCTCGGGAACTAGGCCTGATCGTAAAACGCTTAATTAACGTTCGTATTTCTTAACGATTGTGCCAGGCACGAAGAGGTGTACGCCTTGTCGCAGCGACGATGGGAACCCCATAAGCTCTCGAATTCGAGCGGAACTTATCACATCGATATCGCGCGTAAGAACAAGTCGGCGGTGGATGTAGGAGGATGACTCGATGAGAAATCGTATTGAAACACGCACGTCCGTTCTTCCTTTCTATTTACTAGTGCCGATTCTCGTATGAATAGAGAGAATTCGTCCGATAGTTCCACCTCCTTCCTCACCAACTTGATCCATCCATTTCCACCATCCTCTTTCTTTCACTCAACTCGACTCGACTCGACTCGACTCGACTCGACTCGAATCGAATCGGTGAACCAACGTGTGGTGATGCGGTGTGTTGCTGGTCGCTATGGCACTCGATCAGCAGGATCGTTGCGAGACGAATCGCGACACCAAGAGGAAACTTTTCTGCATTTGTACTTGCAGTTATACCACCGCATCGAGTCCCGAAAACGACGACAGGATTCACTGTTTTCGTAAGTCATCTTGTCGTCAACTTGGTGTTCGTTCAATGTTTCTGTGTATTTTCCTACGATGTTCATTTTTGAACTGTTTCATGCAATATCTGTTCTTGCACTATTCCCTGTTATAGTTGTACTTTTGCGAATAGAATGCAAACTTTTCTTAGATACAAAATGGAAGGAAAGACACGGTTACGATTTAAGGATACATTTGAAAGATGTAATAAAAGAAGAATTTCTGCACGATCGTTGTGCGTTACATAAAAATAATTAAATTCATCATTATACGTATAAATTCTGTGATGTAATAATCATACGATTTTATTATTTTAAAGGATATTTTTACTTATTTATTCAAATTTATATTGTAATATTTGTTAATATTTTATGAAAACTTTTAAAAGTTGTTTCTCCAATTTTTGTTTAAATCAATTCTATATTTTTAATGTCTACATGTGTTTAGTTTTACAATTTTCATACGAATCGAAATATTTGAAATATCATTTGTACAACTTGGACTTAATAAAAATTAGATGAAAATCTTTTAATGAAATAAAGTGTACAAAAATATCATCAATTCCATTGGAAGTTATGAATATTATTTAAAGAAAAAAGGAAGGAAAATTATAATTCAAACATTCGTTAAATCGTAAATTATTGTATTTTGCATCATTACTGCATTTAATTATAGTAAATTTTCATTATTAACTAAAAATTTGTACATTGTGAATAATATTAATAAATTATTACATATAAGGAAAATTACTATCATAATCTTAATTATAATTATAATTTATTTAAAATATATAATTATATTTATTTTTATATTTATTATATATTCATTTATATATAATTATATATTTATATATTATTTATATATTTATTTTAAAATAATTAATTGTCTATACGAATTCCTCTAAAAAAAATATAATTTTTTAAATCTATATTTTGTCGTCCAGTTTAATCGTAACATGTTTCTTATCTGTATTATATTTATTATTCTTTCTTATACAATTTAACAGTAAGTATATAATATTATATATTTTATTAATACCTAATTCTGTTAAGTAAAATATCAAATAGCAGTATTTCAGAGATAAAGAGTTTAAATATAAATTATTGAGAATAATAGTTGAGAATAATTTTTCTTCAAATATTCCAATGAATATATATTTCTATATATGTAATTTTAAAAGCTATAAACAATCAATTAATATTTTTAGATGAATTAATAATTATATTATTTAGTTCTAAGCAAACTGTTCATTGCATTTGCAAATAGTTTTGTTGCTTGTAATATAACGCGATATGCCCTTATAAATGCAAGCAAGACAATACAACAATTTGTTTATAGAGTAAAGTGATCTTGTTATACCATCAAAAATGAAAATGATGAACCACCTACTTCAGAACAGATTATCTTTGTTACAGGAATTGTCGATAGAGCTTATTAAAGCGAATGTAAGACGAAGTAATCCGACACACTGGCTCGTATTTTATTTCACTATCAAAAATGATAAATGCACGATTGTTAAACGCTGAGGAGAGTGTAGTCTTTTGTCTGTGTCATATCATTTTTCATAATATGAAAAGAAAATGGTTGAGGTTACCTTTGAAGTTAAGGTATGGTTGAACGATACCTTAATTTATATAAGTGTAAATGTACGTATATCTTTATATCAAAATTTTATATTTCCTTAACTCAATATGATTTTTAACTCATATAAATTACATATATAAATATAATTTACATAAATATACCAATAGTACCATGTTGCTGTTTTATCTTTTTGCCTTGTTTTTTCCTTGTTCCGTTGTATTTGAAATTCCACCAATAATATTCATTCCTTCGAGTAACATACAATTTCGTATGTATCCTTAGATATGTACGCTATCATTATTTTGTATACATTAATATCATTAAAGTATGATTCAGCAGAAAATTTTTCAATTTTCTTAATAAAAACTTCATTATAATTTCAATGAGATTGCGTTATTTGTATATAATGTATTTATATAATGTATTTAACTACAAATGTTACACAATCTTAAAAATAGTAAGTTAATACTTGGTATTAATGTTATTTTGTTTTATATATATAAATAATGTATTTTTTTCATTATTGTACAAATAATGGATCTTTTTCATTGTTTCGGTAAAGTACGTTGTACAGAAAAACGTCAAATTAATTATTTATAGCACAATAGGAAGTTTTACTTTTAAAGTTATACTGCTGTAATGTTACTATAGAGATGCTATACAAATACGTTAAATGTGTGGAATATTTACAGTATTTAAATAAGAATTTTTAAATAAATTTTAAAACTCGGAATTAATGCTAGAGCAGTTTGGGAATAAAAAGCAGTACATATCTTTCAATCAACAGTTAGAATGTTCAAGTGTTTTTTTAGTTCGGAGATTCTACTGCTTTGGTTTCTTTTTTGAACAAGGAAAAGAAAAAATAGCACTTTGCTGCATCCAAGCAATAATATGAAACATTTTTCTACAATTAATAAAAAAATGTATCTAGTCGGAAATTCAAATAGTTGTGAACATTGTCTTAATTTTTAAAAAACACACCAAAAATTTAAAAAACCACACTATATTTTAGTAATTAAAAGCTTAATATTCATTCTTTAACATAGCGTGTATTCATTTTTTAACATATTGTTGAGTTTCTTATTACTGAATTGTAGAAATATTATCACAAAATAGTTATATTCTACAGTGATAATATTTCTACAAAATAGTTAAATGTCTTACCATTCAAAAATTTCTTTTCTTGTCTTTTTATTAATTCAGAGATTTTATTATATTTCATTTCGTTCAAAAATCTTGACATATCGGTATTATATTTACATATTTCAAAGCTGGAAAGATTAAATAAAACTTTATATAAAGAATCAATAAAATATTAATTGTATTATAAAATAAAACTCGTACAATTAAAAAATTTTATTCTTCAATAAACTCTAAATATAAAAAATAAAATGTGTTCCAAGACTTTTGATACGCACATACAATATATGTAGTTGAGCAGAAAGAAAATAAAAATAGCGTTTTGTCGCGTTTTGTTATTCGTGCAATCGTCTAACAATTAATAAAAAAAAAAAAATGTATTGAGTCGGAAGCTTAACCGTACATGGTTGTGAACGTTTTTTTAATTTTATTTTAGGTACGCGGAACGCAGTCAAGCTGGCTGCCTCCGCCGGTAACCCCTCCGCTGCCGTCGCCGCCTCTGCGCATCCTCCTGTACTTTGGAGCTCGCGCAGGAAACCCGGTAAGTTCATGTGCACGCGTATTATTTCCTATTTGTCGTATTTTAAAATTCATTCCCTAATATCAAAACAACATGAGAAGTGTCTGTCCAGTTTCTTAGAGCGCAATTACTACCAATTGGTAATTTTTATGGTATTATTGTTATTAGTTGAGATATTATTACAAATTGTATCATTGAGACACATATAATTATAATAATTTACGTTAACAAACGTTAGATAAGAGAAGTTAGAGTATTTTAAAGATACAAAATGATAGAAAAATTTAATTAAATTAAAAATCATAAAGTGAAGTAATTTAACTGTAGATTGTTATGGTTTCTAATGGCTTTAATGATACCGGTAAAGAATTAGTAGCCCATTTAAAAATGATAATAATAAATAAATACCAAGAAAATTGATAATAATTATATTTCTAATTTTTTATATTAAAAAAAGAATTTGATTGTATACATTGTATATGATAAGAATTACTTAATTGATTACTTATTAGGAAAAATTTTTCAATATATACTATTTTTTGAGCCGAAAGGACAAATTTGTTGGGCAAAGTTCTTAATGAAAAATGATGATTTTCTTAATAATTTCTATGTTGCACACTCATTTTATAGTAACAGCATTTAGACGTAATATGAAAATGGTAAAAAAAATAGTCTTAGCTTAAAGAATGAAAGCACATCAACGGAAAATAGATATACTAATTTAAAAAATATAAAATAGAAACAGAAATGTAATATAAATTATATAAACTAATACTTACATGAAACAATGTCGCAACATTATTGATTAAACATTGATATGGGAAAAAAAGACAGAAAGATTGCTTGTTTTTTTTCAATATCAGTTTTTTACGTTCGTTTTGAAATATGTGACAATAAACTGAATATTACAATTAAATAGTATCAAATAGTATCCAAATACAAAGTAACAAAGGAAATATACAATATTTATATAAATGAACTTATATAAATTGTGCATAAAAGATATTCAATAATCTGTAATTGTCTAAAGCAGTGTCGAGAAAAGTATATTTCTTTTATTTTACATTCATATATAAAATTTATGATTTTTCTATTCAATAAGAGTTGTCGAAAAAGCATAATACAACGATTATCTGCATTGTTATGCGGAAAGCTTTTATTCATACAGATATAATTTTATAGGTATGTACGATTGAAGGAGAAAGAAAGAAATAATGTTAAAGATTAATGTAACGATTGCAGCGATTGTTCGTCTTTGTCGTGCATCTGACAGGATCGTGAAGCATGCAATTGGCCCGGGGGTTAAGTTCTCCGCGACCGGCTAATTCGATACGAGTCGTGCTTGTTTGACCTCTACTTATTGACCCTGGCCAGTTAATTCACAAACTCTCGAAGTTCTTTAGGGATTGGAGCGTGCAACTGCTTTTATGTTTCACACATTTCAGTAATAGATTTCGCAACAATAATAATTTTGAAATATTTCAATTTGCGAACTCTGTTGGTTACGTGTATCATTTTCACCGTGAAAGAAAGTCCAATTAACATAAAAATCATAAATGGTTATTTTTGAAATTTTATGAAAATGACTGAAATTATTGTTATACTTTTCTATTATTTTTCTTAATATACATATTCAATGAGTATACCTACATATTTTTCTGAATATCTAACTACACAATTAAACTCGCATAAAATACAGACATAACATACTTTATTATAACGAAAAATGTATATTTACAATGCAGAATAATTATAATTGTGTAGCATGAAAAAAGTTTATCTTTTAAAAAATTAGGAAAATGTATATATTTATTAAATAAGTATATTAAAGTAGTGGCAAAATATAACGTTAATTGAACGGTCTAATAGAAGAAGGAGCTATGCCACAAGGTAAGTGTATGGGCTGTTAAAACTTTTATGAAAAGTAGTATTGCAATAAAATTTTTGTAATTAAAATTATTACCTTTCTTATTTTGACATGTACTTATAAATTAAACACCAAGAGATGTCAAAATTAATAAAAATCAAATTTTTCAACATTTTGCGGTATAGTCCCCTCTTTCATTGAATCCTTTGATAAAATAAAAAATAAAATACATTTTTTTTTAAATAAAATTTTATCTAAAAAAATTGTTTACAGTTTTAAAGATTTATATTATCATTCATTATATCATAATGTTAATTCAGGGATTGCGTCAATTATGTTTTCTTTTTTGATTAAATTCTGTTATTATCTAGAGTTGTATTCGAAAACTGATTCTAACAATAATTTTTAAAGAAACTGTAATCATGACGAAGAATATTACGTAAATATACATATAAATGTTTATGAGAATTTTGAATTATAGAAAAACTTTTATGCATATATTATATGTATTATATAAAATATTTTAAAATTTCATTACATATGTTATAATGTGAATTATAATTATAATAAATATAGTTAGTAGTAAAATTTGGAACTTAATTGGAAATGTAGATATATAGAAATTATAAGATATTTATTGTAAGTGTATATAAAAAATTAATATACAGCATGAACAGTCATCTTGAACATGTAATAAGTGTTAAATATTAATTAAATATTAAGGCTTATTAATGTAATAAACACTTGATTAAGTCGTAATATATGCGAAATATTGTAATATATATTTGCATTAATTTTTTGTAATTTCTATGTATATATATATATTTCTAGATTTATTTCAAACTTGACTAATGTAATTATGATAGTCAGATCTCACTGCAATGTTAATGAAACATAAATATTTTCTATAGCTCACTTAATAAATTCATAAAAAGTTCTTGTAAGTTCCAGAACTGTAGTGAATAATATTTAAATTTAAAACAATCTTTAATATGAAACCAATAATTAGTGTACATTTTATATTTGATGAAACGTCATCGGTCATACAGAAACGCATAAAATGAAAAATAATCTCGCAATGAAAAGCGAGCAAAATGAAAGAAGGTAAACATGAAGAAAACGATACGTACAGTAAATGCATACAAGTTTAATACGTTAAATGCAATACGACCAATTTGAAACAACAATCGAAACGAAATATGTCAGATGATTTTTCGATCGTGACCTTAAAGCTAGTAACGAAAGAAACGAAGGCATTGTGTTCTCGCGACACGCTTGTCAATGTCAATGGCAGCTTAGTCTTAGGCATGTTTCAGACCGATCTTTTACCCTCTCTCCCGATCCTGTCTTACGATACATCTCCTGTTCCAAACAAGTTATGTTATTACTTGGCCCGTACGTGGGTTGAGAGAGGAAGGTCGCAACCTCCCTCTGAATTAGTGGCGTCCTAATTGACATATCCGTCCGAGCGTTTTCAGCTCGAAGAAGCGCGAGGATCAAAGTCGACAAAGGAAAAAAATATCTCGTTGTGAACAAGTCAACAAGATTATGAAACGAAATTTTATTCAGAAATTCCTTAAATTAAAGACTTGTACCTATCCCAGAGAAAAACTATATTTCATCCTTACAATTGTTCCTGTTGTTTTACAAATGATTTATCGAAACATTTAAAAGGATATTAATTAAAACAAGATAATATATATTTATTTCTATGATTTTTATTTTTATTTAATTTTTGCTTCATTCCTGTTTCTTTCATTTAATTAATTTTTATTTTATTTTATTTCATTATTAGATATTTTTATACATTTCATGTATTTGAACTTTCGTTGCCGAAGATTATACGTACATAAATTAATACGAATAAGTATGTATATTTAAAATGTATTAATAAATGAATTGCCACATTACATTAATTATTATACAAATATAATTTCTATTGTAATATAACTCTTCAATTCAAGGCAGCATTTTATTCATTTCATTTTCATTGTTTCCACGAATTTAATTATAATCATTGTAATTGATCTTAATTGTTAATCAAATGATATTTAATTGTTATTTCTATAATTTTATCGAATGAACATACGATTAAAATAACACAGTAAGTAATTCTTATTTATCGAAGGGAAGAAGTAATTTTTCTTGCTTACATTTTTAGTTATATCATAACGATTAAATATTTTATTTTTATATTGCCACATGTATGTTACATGTATGTTACACTTATTTATAATATGTTTTTACAGATATAGACAAACCTCATATTATACAGTATATCGAATTACATATCATATAAAACACACATAAAGTACATAATTAAAAATTTATTGTTGGTTCCCTGAATCTTATTGTTAAACTTCAAAATTTCACTATCAAAACTCTTATATCTATGGTAAATTATGATAAATTATATTTAACTATTACAAAAGCTAGCATAAAATACAATTATTTTGTTTTTTAATTTTTTAATGATTCGTTAATATATTGTAACATTTTTTATACACTTATAATTAAAGAGATTAATATTAGATTAGCTTAATTAGACTTATGTGTAATTATTTCTGCATCATATACGTTACACAATCTTTAGTATTGTCAATAATTAGAGTTGGTATTACTATATTTGTAAAGAAAAAGAAAACATTGAAGCAAATAATTTATTTTTTTTACCTATTTGACCACTTCTTACAAGTTTTTAATAGAACTGTCATTATTCTTTTCTTTGATAAATTTTGTAAATTTAATATCTATATAGTTGTTTGTTTTTTCCCATCATTTAAAAAGCTTTTAACAATTTAATTCAACTTTGTTATTGAGCACTTTTCAATACGGTAACAGAATTCATTAAAATTTTTGTTAATTATTGTCATGTTTCGTAATTGGGCTTATAGTGTATATTTTGTTTATTTGTTTGTTTTTTCTGAAACACGAGAAGAAAAACGAATGATCATATCATGTTTAAATTACGTTTAAATTGCATTAAAACAAATTTTTGCAAACTGTAGAAGCGTAAAATGGTAATGTTACTTAAGACTGTGTGACATGAGAATGCAAGCTTAGCAGTAAGAAGAGGAGAAAACGATACACGGGTTAATTACGAGATCGCTGCTAAGAGAATTCCTTAACGAGTACCCAGTCGATTAGAGAGTTGCAACTGCCGGTCGTTGTGAGGTAACGGTCGAGAAATGCGCGACTTCAGAAGAGAAATCTTCCTTTCGTTCCTCGTCTTTGGTCATGACGAGTAATAGCGAACGCTAGATGAATCTCGAAATCCCATATTCGTCAGTCTCTGGCACGATGAAATTTATCTTTCAAACGAAACGCTTTTACTTTGCCGGAACGTCATTCATTTCTCATTGTCAAACGTTGTAACGTTCGTAAGAAGTGTGCGATGTCCTTACCAGGACGTGTTACGATATTCACTTTATACATATTTATAAACTTATATACTTAAATATCCGTATAAACTTATATTAAATGTTTTATGTAGTTTCGAAAGATTTTTCAAAACGAATCTTCTACAAAAATATCTGTTTTATATATTACCGTTCTGTTTGGAAAAATGTTTCATTTGCAAGATAACGATTTATGAAAAACATTTTAGGAGAGGTTGAATATATTAAATATAAATATAAGTATTTTGTAAGTAAACTTATGTATCCCTGTAAAATTTTATATTAAATGTTTTATAAGTTTTAAAAGATTTTTCAAAACGAAGCTTATTAGAAACTGCATTAAATATTATCATTTTGTTAATGTAAAATATTTAATTTGCAAGTTAATGATTTGTGAAAAATCAATTGTACAAAAGATTAAAATTAAGTGTAAATAGTACCTTTTGCAATTAATTACTAAATTCTTTCTATAAATCGTGCGAATAAAATATTTTTTTAGACAAGAAGACAATACTTAATAAAGTTTATATAGAAAATTTCGTTTTGATTTTAAAACAGCTTTTCATACATAATCATCTTGAGCATAATCAGTCTATGGAGATGAAATTTCTACTAAGAATTACAAATGAGACGTAAGTGGTATTTCCTTAAAATATGTAATAGAATTTTAAAATTTTCTTGAAAAGATTATGACGAAATCGTTCCTGGATCGCATTCAAAAATAGAGATAGAAACATGTTTTCGTAGAATTTCAGTCAATCCATTATCCACGTTCGACGTTTGTATTTCTATTGACATAAATATATGACATCCCGCAGCGTATTTACTTACTTTAACCTATATTATATAATTATATACATATAATTAGAGATCTCTAGTAATTTTGTTCGTTCTAAATATTTTTTGCTGGAAAAATTGGACACTAACAATTGTACTGAATTTCTCTTTAGACATAATTTTGTCCCTATGAGCCATTTAAAATTAAAAATTTATGAAATAAAAAAAAAGTTAAATGCAATTGGAATTGTTAATTACTATGATATGTATTTGATTATATCAACTGTTTCGAAAAATCATAGACGCGTTTAACTACTTTTTCTATGCTTTACGTAGTCGAGGAGAAAAGAGAGACAAAAGGTTAATGCAACGTTTCCTGAAACATGAGGTAATCTCCGATCTACAGCCGACATTTCAGTACTAGTACGACCGGACACGCCCGCGCTTCCAGCCGTTTTCATTAGTTCAGTCGTCAAAAGCGGCGACATCCGCGGAGATGTAATAGATTGTATAATTGCAATTCTTTCATCGTTCTTCAGATTTTTAAATCACTTTCTGATTTCGTTATTACTAATTTTATTAACTTATTTATTAATTTATATTATTATTAATCGTCTCACAAGTATTTATTAGGAAATTTTGCGGTTATTTATTAACGTTTAAACGCTGGCAACTGGTTCGCAGACCATAACAAGTGACCGAACCGTATACAATAATTCGTCGCTTTCTTTTTCTTTTCAACTTGTTGGTATGACATCACTAGATAGAAATTATTAAGAGGTAATAAATTATAATTTGTTTTGCCTGGGTTACATTTAAATATACTTAAAACTAAAAAAATGTTGCAATTTGGTACAAAAAATTCTCGATGTGCGTAGCACGTCATTCCAGCGCAAGAGGTTAATGATGATTAATAACGATTCTCTGGTTAATGATAACGAGATCGTGAATTTTTACGTAAATTTATATTTTTAAGAATGTAATTAAAAAAAAGGGAACTCAGTAGAAAATTATTTCGCGTGTTAAATGATATAGAAAGCATTATACTTCGGATATTTTATATATTTTTTCATGTTATGTGCATTTCGTATAATTTTACACGTTAAAATGACACATAGATTCTACAATATATCATTCTTAACTTAACGTTAACTTAATGATTGATTCTACAATGTATCATTCTTAACACATGCTCGTGAAACTGTGAGAATCATCTGCATGTATCAACATGCATATCACTATGTATCAATAATTTCGATTCGATTAAATCAAAAACTGACTCATCATTCTAGCAACCCGTTGCATCTAACGTGACATTTAACTCTCTATTTAAACTCTGTTATCGCGTTTGAAATACCAATGTGAGAAAACGAAAGTTTTCATTGACAAAAAGCGAGACGAACAAAGGGAAAGGGAAACAGGGGATTACTATATCACGGGGTCCATCTATATCATCAACGACAATACAACGATATCATCAATACAATAGCTCGAATTGGCTGGCTCTAACTCATCCGTTGCATAATCGAGAAGAGTCGTGTAGGTACGCGAGAGACCCCTTGGTAAGATACGCACGCTCGCACCCGCGTTCGCGCTTGCGCTTACGCTCGCGCTGCCGCGCGTGTATCGTGTGCTTACCGCGTGAAAACGTGACGGAACAGCCAAGAACTTAGCTGTTGTTTTCTTTCTTCGTTTCTCCTTCTCTTCCTTCTCCCCGCCCCTCTCCCCCTCTCTTCCTCAGTCTCTTTCTTTTTCTGTCCTTCACTATATCTCTCTTTCGTTTCGACGGATATTTTATTGCTTCATCTCTTTTTCTACTTTATCCTTTGAATAAAGGCGTACAAGTGCATGTGCGTGGACGGTATCGCAATCCTCTTCGCGCTTTTCCTTCGTCCGTTCCTTCTTATAATTCGTCATTTCGATCCATCCATCGTTTCAGATGTTTCTTTGTATCATGACTAACGGGGTTCGCTTTGTATAAAAAATTAACACTAACATCTGCTCTTTTCCTACAATGTAAATATATATGTATCGAATAATGAAATATCGAAATACCAGACGAAATTTTTTAATCGTGTAAATTACGTAAAAATATTAGATCATGATACATACAAGATATGAACATTGAACTTTTACTTTCTTCTGTTATTTATTTAACTTTTTATATAATAAAAAATTTTTAAACATTTATGGTAATACGAATTTTGGGAGTAGAACTTAAAATCGTTGAGTCACTCATACAACTTCTGTAAGTTCGTGAAAATTTTTTAGTTTTTCTTTTTTTTTCGTATACTATTTAACGATAATTGCTTTCATTCATATTGTCGATGAAATCTACAAACAATGTAAAAATTTAAATGTTGTTAAATCTCCATTTTTATTCATGAAAATTTATTATATATTTATCTCGACGTTCAATTTAAATTATAAAAATTTTATAAATGATAATTTTATCAAAAGAAAATTATATCATAATTGTGATTTTTACAAATTATAAATTTTACAATTTGACAATGTAATTATTCTTAAATCTGTTTCATAATATATAAAAATCTTTACTTAGGTAACAGAATATTAGAATATTTCCATTATAAAGGACAAATTTCTTTCATATTCAATTGTAAATTGGCGTACGTACTCTCATTTTTTAGAAAGTTGTTTTTCTAGGGCAAGAAACGATGTATTATACATTCTGTCGAGTAAAAAGGAAATCAGAAACTAATACTTTCTGCAAATAACGCGTATATAATTTTTATACTCCGTTTCCTCATGAATTGTACATAACTACCAATATTTTCAATAAATATCTGGAATTAGTTTATTCTTAAAATTATTTTCGATATTCAAAATGGCAAACTCGAATTGACTTCACCGTGTGAATTTTATCGCGATTCATTAACCCAGAAAAATTAATCGAATTGAGAATTTATTAACATCTTGGTTAACAAATCAAACGGTTGAATCAGAGAAAAGAGAAAACTATCCCAACTCCTCTCACATGAAAACAATTATTAACAATGGCTAATCGTTCTGACGTTATTTCGACCTACGATTTCGACGAGATTGTTAGGCAGAGTTCATTGAAAACTTTCAACTTTATTCACCGCCGTATTTATTTTGTCAGGCGTAATTAAGTGTTTAATTAATAATTCGCCCACGTAATGCAATACAATTTATTTAGAATGTACGAAAGTCAGAAGATGAAAAAACAAAAAAAAAAGAGACGACACAAAAAATATTTACTTGTGAAACTGATATTTGTTACATTTGCACGATAAACACGCACGCGAAACCACGTGCGAATCGATTGACGCATTAAGTCGTTAATTTCATAGAATTTATTACAATTGCTCCGTTGAAATTGCTGTCCAACGTTATACGAGCGAATTTAATTAGATATCGTTAGGTCTGTATTTCTGTATTTCTAATCGCGTGAAGTTTACCAACCAGACTTTAAATTATATTTCCCATTATAAAAATTTAGTTTCGTTTATGCAATCGTAACGTAACGAAATGTTGCGTGGCAAACAAATTTAATTGTTCTGATATGAAGTGTGTATACAACTTCTCACGCGCGCAATCTCGACTTTCGTATTTCATAAGATAAGGATCATCTTCGGGATGTTGGTCATTCGTGATACGTTTAAAAAAGTATTGAAGAACGAAATGTATCACCGTCGAGAATAGGATTTTTAAGCGTGTTGTGAAGAATCAAGACGAAAGCGAAGATTGTTCGTTTTGACAGATTCACGTGACTTAAAATAAAAAATCTCTTGAATTTTTAGATTATTATAACAGCGTGTTCATCACAAAACCAAATGTTATCTGCATATAGCCTTCTCCTTTCCACCTTCAATTTCTCTCATTTCTCACCAGCCGTTCATATACTTATATAAATAGTAGATGAACGTGCTCGCAGTTATCATATGAAAGCCGATGTAAGCACAACACATCGTCCAACCGAATAGATAATTTTTATCTGGGCACCCGTCTTCGAAGCCATCATTCTCTTTCGCTTTGGTGACGCCAACACATTTTGCCATTTTGCCATTTTGCCGATAACTGGATTTCCAAAAAGAAACAAGCTTTCGATTGTTACAACCGGAAAGCTCGCATTATCGCAGTAATTGATTAAGTTTCCGCGCAGAGAACATTTTTCCTGCGTAGGGTAGTAGAGTAGCGCTTGAACGCAGCAAATTTTTGCGAATATAAAACGTGACATTGAATATTTGCAAAAACATCGAGACGATTCCTTTGAAATCCTTCACGTTTTCTCGAACGACTTCTCGCACGTTAAAACAATTACCAGTTTTTGTTATCGTTAATCTCGTGCCTTTTATTTATCGTGTACTCGAATTCATCACTGATAATGGGATTTCAAATTGATACATCCCGTAATCTTCATCGACGTGTTGTATTTGCAATCCCTTCAATAGCTCCGAAATATCTAAATCGAAACAATAAATCAAAATGTTAATTTAATTCGATCAAAGAACAAATAACGACAAATAAGTTTCGCTCATGATCTTCCATATGTTCTTCTTTCAAGCTTTTATCTATAGAGATGGAAGAATAGGCGTAGCTGCAACTTCATAGCGTTATCGACATAGTATTAGATTTTGCGTTATATCCACGTTTATCTCAAAATCCTCAGTTTTTCGTAACTTTCAAAATCTTTTCTCCTTTCTTCTCTCGCTCGTGATAAAATTTTCCTTGATCTCTTCCTCTTCCTTACGTGTTTTCTCTTCGTTCGTCTCGCCTCCCCTCCCTTCATATCATCGGCTGGATTCGTCTCTGTCAATCGTTTCGGCACAATCGTCGCTGTCTCTTTCTCTTCCCCACTTTTCTCCGTGCTCGTTCCTCTCTTTCCAACCAACTGTCGCAGTCCTTGTCGGTGGTCTGCGCCTCTTTCCGTTTCGGTCCCTCTCTTTCTAATCTGTTCGGCGCTCGAGACCGTGACTGACTCGATTCGCCTCGACTCCGGCAGTCGCGGTTAAACTCGCGCAGCAGGCATTACGTGTGATTTGCGCGTCACGCGCGTTATTCACAACACAAACGAGAGAGACAGAGAGAGAAAAAAAAGAAACGACGTTCTCCGTCAGTAATGATCAAGTTTCTGTTTTCTCAATGGTATAACGTCCGATTCATGTTTCCGACTGGTACTCGAAATTTGTTTTTCCGTCGCGCGCGTTCGAAGAAATCCGATTTTCATCTGAGTGTGCGAGATTTCAAAAAATGGTTCGCAAGTTCAACTAACCTGATCTGTCGTCAAAACGCGAGCACGCATTGTACCGTGCACGGTCGAGAACGTGTCAAGTCTAGCGCGCAATGAGAAGAGTTTCAAGCATGTTGAAATTACAGTGCATCGTCCTTAACCTTTTGCGCTGAAATGACGTGCCACGCACGTCGAAAATATTTGGCCCAAAATTACAATATTTTCTCAGTTTTAAGTATATTGAAATATAACCCAGACAAAACAAATAATAAATTTATTACTTCTTAGTAATTTCTATCCAGTGATATACCGATGAATTAAAAAAGAGGACGAATTATTGTTTATACGGTTTAGTCATTTGTTGTAATCCGTGAACCAGTTACTAGCGCAAGAGGTTAAAATTTACGTTTCGTAAGGCAGTGAAAATTGTGGAGAGGCGAGAGAGAACGGGCGACGGCTGACTCGCGATCAGAGTCTGGTGACATAAAAGTGAGAAAGTAAACAAGGTGTGAGCGTGTCCACGTACGCCATGTGCGCCCGTTCATGATCAGCAAGTGCTCCGAATAACGTTGCTCTGTCGCTGCGAGTCTTCGAATTTAATTAGCGAAGAGGGAAAAAAACAACTGTAAATTCAGTATCGTTAAAAATATTGTGCATCGTAGTTTTGAAATCGCGGGAGATGAAAAAGATCTTTCTTCGATTTCTCCGTTGAAACAATGCGCTTATCGAATCGTTAAGGTTAAGTCCGCAACTTGTCGAAGAAAATGAGAAGACTTGGCTCGTCAAAGATACGATATACACGCCTCGTATATTCTTGTTTCGTATAGTGGAGAAAAAAAAAAAGTAGATGAGAAACAGGGTGCTCGTAAATCTCTCGTTCCTCATCTATATTCCGTGTCGAACGTCGGATAAGCATTTGAGATCGCGGTTGAAAAGAAGTTAGGCGCGATAAGTTTGAAAGTCAGCTGTTCGTCGATCGAGCAGAGAGAGCACTGCGTTAATTCCTCTTTGGACGATCGATCGATGCTTCAATTTGCATCGCATGTTCCATGCACGCGTGATAATTGGCGTACGAACATAATCCGACGAGGGTAATCCGTAATAAATTCGTCGAGAAGGAAAAATCGGCACTCGAAAGGTAGCGTCGAACGCTGTTCGCGAAAACCCATTGCTCTTTCGTTTCCCTTACCGTGTTAACAATTAGTGCCACGTCTTCGAGCGAACAGTTTGATCGATCGTTGAACATTCTTTACGATTAACGATCTTTCTCCGAGATGAAAGAGTGATCGACGTCGCGAATCGGAGGCGCGGCAGTCGGCTCCCAACTTGTGAACCGGTCGATTGAACGTCGTCTCCGATGAGCGACGTTCGTTTTCGATATCGGACCCGACCATCGACCGTCACCAACAGCAAACGGTGATTACTAATTTACCTGATTGTTTATCAGCTAAACAGTCGTTAAACGGTGGGGAGTTCCCGCGCATATCCAGCCTTCGTGACACGTGAAGGAAGAGACACGTTATCGAAGAAAATTTGCCCCGAGAGGTCGACCCGCTACGTGGGAGCGATTATAACACAAACCAGTTCATTCATCGTGCGGATTCCAGCACAGTGGAAGTGACGAGAGGACGACGAGAACGTTTCCCCCAAGTTCCGAAGCGCAAGTGTGTACACGCACGCGATATCGTCGACTTTTGAAGCGAGTCGCCGAATCGCTGCCAGTGGGTGAAAAGAGCGTGTAACGCGTGTGTGTATATAGACGGTGTTGCGCGTGGAACGGGAAACGGGCGAACGGAGAACAGGAGAGAGAGAAGAAAGAAAAAAGCTGAGAGAGAGGCGAGGACGGACAGAGATTCGAGAGAGGAACGTACGGGAAGACAAACGGTAAAGAAAGGGGCAAAGGGGAAAAAAGGAAGCAGCGCGAGGCATCGAAGAACAAGGATGTGGTCGTGGCGAAGAACAACGGGCTGCTGGACGACTGAGCGTCCTACGAGACACACGGTCGTTCCTTGAAGGACACCGCGGTTTTCGTGTCCGGAGGATGGACTGCTCTGTCGAAGGGAACGAGTTGCATGCAAGCCGAACAGCGTTCATTCTTACATGACGACCATACTGTCTTATGAACCTGATTGTTCCACTTCGTCGAGGCGTCTCGCCACACTCAGCGCACGATTATGCAGCTGAAGAAAGCGATGCTTAAGATATTTGATCAATGTGAGTTGCTGATTTTGCTTCTTTATTCATCTCCTCCTTTGATTCTCGTTTTCACGTTCCTCTTTTCTTTTTGCTTCTTCTTTCTCTTGCTTTTTTCTTTTCTTTCTAGTCGCGCGTGCGACTGCTTTTGTCTTTAACTCTGTGCAATTCACAGTAAATACGTTTACGAACGATAGAAAGATTTATTATATATTACATATATATTATATATTACATATATGAGAATCATTACATATATGAGAATAATTAAAAATAGTTATGAGTAACAGAAATACAAAGTGTGCACTATTCTTACGTTACTTGGGTCTTGGTTTCGCTGTGTCATATGCCACACAAGCAATATGAAGTAACAGAAGAAATATTGAATGAATGCAGCAGGACATATATATATTTATTTTATATACACTTTTGAGCAATACCAAAAAAGTAACAAAGCATATAAATGTAAATAATAGAAAGAGAAAAAGAATCTTAATATTATTCATTTATACAAGATAAAAATCTTTTGACAAAGACGTGTAACAAAAATGACTTAATAAAAGAGAAGAGAATATTTAAATTACTTAATAAAATTATTTATTTAATTAAATTACTTAATAGGAAACGAATAAAATAAAAGATTACTGATGTACAAAATCAGGAAGCTGAATTAGATAGAGGAGAGTTGTAACAAATAACCAAATTCGATGAGTTCATTACCATAATAATATCGCAAAATTATAGCAATGCATTAGTAAGATATAAAAGTAATTGTATGAAACATTCCACGGAAAGGTTTTAAATCATTGGAAAAACAAAATAATATTGCAAGGAGCTACTAGCAATTGTTTAAAACACTCCACGAAAAAACTTTAAATCATCAAGAAACAAAATAAAATTACATGTCTACTGCATGCATTTTTTGGAATTTTCTGGATAAATTTCCATCATTCTTCTTTTTCACCGCTTTTTTATTTTTGTAATCTTGATAGTCGATATCGATTGTAATGCATTTTTATCAATGTTACGCTACATTTTCAAGTGATAAAAAGCATTTGTAAAGCATTTGTTGCAGGAGTGTATTATAGCTATACATTAGCACATTTTCTTCCATGTTTATCGTTTGTTCCACGATCGTAAAGATTGGTTTATAATACCTGTCCAGACGATAACTAGATGGTTCCATTCAAAGACAGTGTTTATATTAACGGTTAATGTCCGACAGTGGTAGTTACGCGAACAATATTTTTCCAGTTTGTGACTATATTAGTTGATAATACTTTCATATTTATTTGTACAAGATTTCTCCTGCATAGCGTTACTGCTCGAAGGAGAAATAAAACGAAAAGAAATGTCATTTGTAAACAGAGAAGAGCTCAATATTAGATATTGTTTAACGTACTAAGAAGATTTCTATTAGTATCTGTTAGGAAAAAGATTTTTTCGATATTTGCAGAATGTCCATGTATGATTCCCTCGAAAATGTTAAAAATTCTACGAAAAGACACATCGCACGTTCTGATTAAGAATCAAGTACTGTTTAAACATAACAGGCGGCTTATTTGTTTGAGCATATCCTGATAATTTTTGACACGTATCGTATCAGACAAAACATTTTTATCGAGAAAGATAATAAACATATGTTCGGAACGTAACATGTCTGAATTATTTGCGATATGTAAACCATTATATTCAATTGCATAATGTTTGACGATTAAAACCTACTGTTTTGCATCGAAGCAAATATAAATCAATATTAATTTAATATAAATATGTTAAAAATTTCGACTTATACAAACGATAAATATGTCTGGTTACGTTTTATTTTTTAGATTCGAGTTGCAAGTTGTTACTGTATAAAAATAATACGCTCTAAAATTTATTTTTATAAAATTTTGGGACGTAAACATGAACTTGAACCCATTTTCTAATCGATATTCTAATTGATATTCAATTTTGTCGACGACATTGATATTAATTTAGTATTATTTATACAAATTTTTTTTTTTAATATTTAACAGCGAAATATTTTTCTTTACACGGATGTACTAATTTCTTTGTTTCCGCTCGCCTTCTCCTCATGTACGTGCACACATTATATGTATGTGCAAGACGTTGTATGTGTGTGTAGGATATCGTATATAGATTAATATTCAAGCGAAGCAGTCTTCCTGTCCAAAACAGTTATGTACGCTGATATATTTATTTGACAAAATACAATTTAATTTATAATTGACAATTAGATTTAGTTATTAGTAGTTATATGTAGTGTTATATTACGACAAAATTTCATTGATTTTTTTACACAATAAAAACTTAGTTTTGGTATATATTTAAAAAATATATTTCGTCTTCGGGCTCGTTAATTTTCAAACTATGTTATGTGAGAGAGACAAATAAAACTGTAGTGATTAAATTTATAGGATTATGAATTGAGAAATTTTTATTTAATCAATATTTTATCATATGTCACTTATTTATAAACGATATTATTTTCAGTCGTTAATTTCTCATTTAATGCATATTTTTATGCAATTTTATATTTTCGTGAACAGAATTAAAAGAAAGGAGCCTAGATTCGAGTGAACCAAGTTATTATGCAAACTCAAATTAATTCTATAACGATATAAAGTGTGTATACATTTTTGGGGGACACCCTGTAGAAATTTTCTATTCCTGCTATTCTACTTTCAACATTTTATATATCTTTACACAATGTGCATTTTCTATATTTTTTCGTCCTTAAATTTTCTATAAGTGTACAAAAATTCATAGTCTAGTCATTAATTTATAATAGTTTATATTGTTTTCAATATTTTTTCTATACAAATATCAATGAAGTGTCCAGATACTTGCTACACGTAGTACATTAGTTTCCTTAATTCATGACAGAAGGGAGAAGGTGCAGATGAGTCGCTGGTGACAAAACGCGCTCTTTAATGACTCGAAATAAAGAGAACGTGATCGAAGAAAAAAAATAAATAAAAAGAACAGGTCCGTTGAGACGAATACGCGCATGGTAGATAAGAAGCATGAACGAACGTGTACGTAGTGCGACGTAGTTGTCGCAGCTCCGTTATCAATAGCTTGGTGCAATCGCACGGGTAATAAATTAGATCCGCTCGTAGAAGAGTAGCGAGCGTTTCTATTACACAGTAGAAAAAGAAAGAAACATCGGCGTGTCGCGTCAAATCGAACGTGTTGCTGTACTTGTCACGACGGAAAAGTTTTGGTGTATTCCGGTTGAAACGAAGACGTGTATCGCGAAGGCTGCTGTAAATGCGGTGGCTCGCTCGAATGGCACGTACTGAAAGTATTATATTTCGTGTAACCGTTTGTTCCCTCCGCAGAACGGTGGCCGGCCGGCTGGGCTGCGTGCATGCTGCAATAAACGCAGTCGTGATGTGAGTTCCATGCGTTCCTCTCTACGGCACTACGCTCCTCTACACTGCACTGTACGCTAAGTGTAGAGAGGCGCGTGCACACACGGTTGACATGGCTGCATGCGTGCGTAACGTGATTCCTTCGTGCACAGTATGGGCCCCATTAATGGTCCCCAGGTCGTAATAATGTAATAGTTCGGCAGGTTACTAAAAGGCAAAAACCCATAGCCTCTTTACGATAACTCGCGTAGCTCTCCTATTACGATTTGTGTCACCGGATGAATCTCGTTTACGCGTATTTTCGCAGTTGCGACAAGTTTCACCACTGTGCTCTCTAATCGCGATCAATTTTTCCCGCGGGGAATCCCTGTCAATATGATGTTTCGAGAAAATTTAATTCGCGTCGCTGCACGTGTTACTCTTTGATACAGATCTTCGATCGAACAGCGATATTGTCACTTGAAATTATACAAAATACTCGATCCTGTCGCGATACGCTTTCGTTAAATCGCTTATTTACCCGTATCAATGGCTTATTTATCATCGTTTCAGTCAACGTTATTGTTCGTTTCAATACTGTTTCGATTGTTTGATATGCAAAATGTCACGATGATCTATTGAGAAGGGTCTGTTTTTCCTAACGTAACAATTGCGGAACTATTAATAAATGAAACAATTAATTGTTTCAATTAATATAATTGTTGATTTCAATCGAAATAATTCTAATTAACGTATATTTTGACACATATTCTCGATAGTTTTTAATTTAAAATACTTTAAAGTACTTAAATATTAGCATTTGAATTAACTTCCATTAATTTGAATGTTCCTACTGTGAGGACTATAAACTGTATTTGATGATTCATATTTTTATATGATTCTGCAAAACGATAAAATTTTTAAATTGAAAAGCTTTATTACTTACAATCAGATATAATTCGATGAAATACTTGAGAGCATTACATATTTTGAAAGACAAGATTGAAGTAAAACAATAAATTGAATATAAATAGTGAATAATAATAAATAAATAAAGTGATAAATTCTATAAAAATAACGAAATTAATAAAGTTGAGATAAGAAAATAACTACAATAGTTCTATATATTGATATTTGAGTATACATGGCGTTGATTTTACATAATTTATTTTTAAATTAATTAATTTCTATTATTATTAAGAATTATATTGTCATTTGCTTGCTATTATAACTTTCTTTTAAATATCTTTTAATTTATATATTAGTTTCGATATATTATACTTTTCATCAAAGATGAATTCATTAAAGAATAGGAATTAATTACGTTGCAGTAAATGTCAGATTTACAACAAAAATAGCATTATTTATAGATCTATAAAGTTATACTAATTATGTACGATAAAATGAATAAATAAAAGTAAAGGTGCAGTTATAACAGAAATAAAAGAACTGACAAGATAATATTTATGCATGATGCAATTTTTGATAGGAATATAATATTTATGTTCTATACCTTTCACATTTAATGTTATCCATTATCTCATAGAATATATACTTCCGAATAAAAATAACATTTCACTCAATTAAATTTTATAAAATTTATAACAATATGTTTGATCATTTCTTGCGCTGTAGGAACACTAACAAGAAAGCTAATGATATAAAGGAATATCATAATTAATAAATTAAAACAATGGTAATTTAATAATTACGTATGTTGAAAGAATGCTGCAAAAGTATATGAAAAAATTTGTATGAATGAACTACACAAAACAATGAACAGAAATAAAAATTATTTTTGAAATGTTCATCTCAATATTAATTTCTTTTGTCTTTTTGAAATTTTTGAAATAAATAAAGTTTTTAATTATTTAAATATTAAACAGTGCGTATGAAACTGTTAAGAAAGGAGACGAAGTTAAAAGAAAAAAAATTAAATGTTCTTAATATTAAAGAAGAATGGGATACACCAAATAATTTTGCTATAAATTAAAAATTAAAATTACTACTTATAAATTAATCAATATTTTATATAATTATTAATTTTACGAAGTAACGGAAGTATCTAAATCATATCGATTCTTTTTGAATTCATTTGTAAAATGCCAATAAAATATCTTTTATGACAGAAGATTTGAAACTGTTTTGAACTCTAATATAGTAATAAATCCAAGCTAATATAATCTAATATAGTAGTAATATTCAAGCTTGGTTCAAATTTGTTATTTCAGGGGTATTTAGGATTTTATTTCGCGGAATTATATTTTCAAGGAAATGAATCTAATTCGAATCTAATTAGCAAACTTATTGATCTAAAAGTATCATTCGGGAGGGGTGGTTTAGTTAGGTGGTATTTAGATCGGTAAATGTAAGAATTGTCGATATCTAGAAAATTTCTCGGTTTCTAAATAATTCAGTGATTGGTTAAGTAATTATATTTTGGAGCTGGAAGTTCCACACACTTATATTTTAGCTTGTCATCGATTTAGATTGGATTTGGGTGTTCTTCGATTGAATTCGAATTGAATTTAGATTAGTCATTTTTGTGAAAAAGAACTATCGGCTTCAGTGATCCAAAATAAATAAACTTCCGAAATAAAAATATTATATCCCTGTTTTACACAGCACGTGTAAAATTTATAATAGATATTTAATATTGCCTTATAATTTATGTAATATACATAACTACGTATTAGCAACATGGATGATATATGTCCTACCACTGTGGTTAATTAAAACAGTAGTGGGTACATGGTAATACAACTTGAGACTAGAAAAGGATAGCAAGAACATGCTTGAGTAATTTTGAACGAGTTTTGTGCAACACTATTCTCCTGAAATAAAATCGTAATTGGATACTTGCATTGCTGCAATTACTTCCGACTTTTTCTAAATTTTCGCTAGAATGTGTATCCTAAATACAACTCTCATTTTTACTTCGACACAACTTTTCAATGTATATATGATTTCTGTTTGCAATTCCGTCTGTCGAAAAAGCTGAAAGTTTTTAAGGACATTGTCTTGTGAAAGATGCTTTGTCGTTTATTACTTTGTAAGAAAAGCAAAATATTTGCTCTTGGTCAATACAGTTGGCTAGATGAGAGTCGAAGACAAACCGGAAGTTTGTGACAATTGAAACGTAGCATAAATTTCACTTGCTGCCATTTGTTTCATTATGTATATTTGACAAATAATTCTTTTTATCCGTAATAGAATTTTCACGCATTTATTTTCGATTCAGAGAATTCTTAATTTTAGCAATTTTAGTTTTTACTTTGATTATAATTTTTTAACATTTTTTGACCGATATTATTCTGAAAAAATTAGGAATTTATATTCATAAATATGGGTTATTAAATTGAAATTTTATTAGAAATTTATAATAACAATGAGATGTATTAAGAAAATCATAATGATTACTTTATTTCAACTTTGTTTTCAATAAATGCTTATTATATAGTTGTTCGTATAATTCATCGCGTATGTTATTTTTTGTTTTACGTTAACTTTTTCTAAATCTACTGAGATAAGATTAGCCGACTAATTTTAAAATCAAAGTATTCTTTCTCTTTTCCATTTTAACTTTCCAAAACGTCTAACTATTTATATTTACATACGAAACATAAGTAGCAAGTTTGTTCGGGGAAGTTGACACCTGTTTATTGTGAATTTCCGTTGGGAAAAAGTATTATTATAGCTATATAGAAAGCTATTATAATACTATTAAACTTTGTGTGCGCGCGCGCCCACACATACACACACACACACACGAATAATGATACATTCGTAAGCATTAAATCAAAAAGTTTAATAGTTTTCTAAGTGTAATAGCCTTCTATATAGTTATAATAATATATATATATATAGTTTAAAACTTGCTGTAGTGATATTTAATGAATACAAATGTTATAGAAATTGCATATTATGCTTCTTCATTATTTAATTTATATCTAATCGAATGTAAGTAAATGTCAAAAAACTTTTTAACAAGGAGGAAAAATTGATAAAATGCAACGTTTAAAAATAAATCTCTTGTATGTAGTAAAATGTTTTATATTTGTCCTGCGAAAATGTACGTGAATATATCGCGATTTGTGGTCTACAATGTTCTTTAAATTTATTTCCTTCTCAATCTCTAGATATATTCCAAGTCATGAAAATATATTTAGAGATAACAAAGCTTGATCGGATAGTATACTATACCGCGCATGCCGTTTCAAATTTAAATGTATTATGCATACAGTGCAATACTATCTTAAAGCATTTAAATCTTTTATCTGTATACAGATTTTTCTTTTATTTAGATGGTTCACCATTTATTTTTTACAATCGTTTTACTTTTAACTATTTAACCTATGCAAGTTCAAACTATGGATTAGATTAGACTGTATCTAAGTGTGATTACGGTCTTGAATATACTGTAGTAGGATAAAATAAAATTGTTAGCGCAACATAGAAATATATCATTTTTTAAATTTGTTTCATTAATTCGATTATTTATTTTTGCACCTTACTGTAACGAATTCAGTTATCGAGCGTAGTTTATTATACAATTGTATTAGGTTGTACCATAAGTTTCTTCCCTTTTTTTGATGCGAAATGAATACATGATATTTTTTGTTTAAGATGGATTTATTATGTTATATATGAACCGTTCTGTTTTATAACCTTCTTCGATCTCTCAGGAAGCCTCATTATGCCCTTTTTCCAAAATTGTTTAAGTTTACTTGTAAAATTTTCATCTAGGTGCGTTTTTATTTCGCTTATGGATTTGAAAGATTTACCACGGAGAGAATTTTTTAAGGACAGGAACAAGTAGTAATCGAATGGAGCAAGGTCTGGGGAGTATGGAGGATGAGGTAGAACGTCCCAATCAAACTGTAATAATTTTTGCCTTACGGCTAACGCAACATGCGGTCTTGCGTTGTCGTAATGGAAACCGACGCCTCGTCGGTTCGCCAATTCTGGCCGTTTTTCTGCTATGACTGCTTTCAATTGATCCAGTTGATCGCAATATTTGTCAGCATTGATCGTATCATCTTGAGGAAGGAGCTCGTAGTACACTACACCTTTCTAGTCCCACCAAATGCACAGAAGAACCTTCTTCGGATGAAGTCCAGGCTTCGCAACAGTTGAAGGTCTATTTTCCTTGGACCAAGTGCGTTTTCGATGCACATTTTGGTATAAAATCCAAGTCTCGTCTCCAGTGACAAGCCTCTTTAAGAAAGGATCCCTTTCATGTCACTGGAGAAGCAAATCGCACGTAGAGACGCGGTTCATAAGGTCGGTCTCCGTCAATAGGTGTGGAACCCAAACTTCATATCGATTCGCATATCCTATCTTGATTAAATGCTCATGTACCGTTGTCTTGGGAATATTAGTGGCATCCACTATCTCACGCACCCTATATCGTGGATTTTCAGTGAGCACAGTCTTGATAATGTCCGCATCAGTCGTTGCTGGGCGGCCGCTGCGGTCTTCATCTTTCAACTCGAAATTGTCAGCTCTAAATTTCTTAAACCAATTGCGGACGGTCCTAATAGTGGTAGTACCACTCCCGTAAACGGTGAAAATCTCGTCTGCAGTGTCCTTTGCACTATTGCCTTTTTTAAAGCAATGAAGCATAACATGCCGCAAATGCATCTTTTGGCTCTCGATATTGAACGGTGCAGAAAAAATTTTAGAAGAGACTTTGTCACCAACAAAACGTACTTTGAAAGAGTTCTGGGACGACTGAAACCGATGCCATAAACGGCTAAGAGATAAGCTTGCATGTTTATATAAACACAGCCACTTAGAGTCACTCATAGCGTGGCGCGGAAGAAACTTATGGTACAATCTAATATAAATAGTAGATACATGCTTTTGAATTGGCATAAAAAAGAAAGAATTGAAAGTAAAGAATGATATTAAATAATGAGTATTTGTTGCGATTTGTATAGTAAAAAATAATTCATTGCATGAAATGTTAATATAATCAAAATAATTTTTTATAAATAAGAAATGATAAATTAAAAGTTTTATATATATATATATATATATATACACACACACACGATGCAAAAATTTTTGGAAAACCGTAGCTTGAAACTATAGTAGAGTTATGCTCACTATATTTTGCAGTTGAATTTGAAGAACTGTATGCTACGTGTTATCGTTATCGCGTTTGGATTTCTAGTTTGAAGATATATTACTTCTACGTACACGTAGTTATCATTCATAAATCTTTTGTTTTTTCGTTGATAAGCAATTAAAATGGTTTGAAATGTCTCATAAAAAAATTTGTACGAATGTTCAATGCTATAAAGGTAGATGATACCGAAATAAATTTTTTATTGCATATAAATTGCCAAATATCAGTAAATAATCATAATAATTTTAATATAATTTAATTATAATATATGTATATGTAATTTTTTTTTAAATTCTATCTATATAGATAAATAAATTAATTGGTAAATATGTATATTTATACATCACGAAAGAATTATTTATTATTTGTTAAAAAATTATAAGTTACTTTGATATCTCAAAATGAGTGGAATATATAATTTGTGTACTAAACATTTTTTTTGGCAGACTTTACATATCTTGAAAATTGTACTAAATGTTTAATATTAAACGTGATCATATTTATATAGTGAATTTTCATTTGATTTAATTATTAATGATTACAAAAGCAGGTATTTTATTAATACATTTGAACTGAAGTAGTCAAAATATAAATTTGAATAATTCTTATGAATTATTTCAACTTTTTTTGTCATAAGATACTATACGTACTATATGTTAAATAAATTAGTATTATTCATGGACAGATATAGATTGTCATCTTTATGAATTAAAAAAGTGTAGAAAGAGATTTGACATGACTTCTTTATTTTCCTACTCTTTTGTTAAAACAAAAGGCGATAGTTAAAAAGTTTGTGCCGATCACGTGTATTCCTGTACCATGGAATAAGGCGAACTTGGAATACTTCTGTAGTCCGAAATCGTAAAGTTTAAGTTGGACAACATTTTGCGTATTTCTAAAAGACTTACCTAATTGCAGCGAATTTCGGAAAAGCAACATTTTAAGTAACAATAGAGAAAAGTAAAATTTTGTAATAAAACATAAATATAGTATACTTTGCTGATATTACAAAAAGAAAAGATTACAATAAATAATTGTATATACAGTTGTTTACGAAAGTATTCAAATATTTATAGAAACTTTTTATGAATATATCTATTATGTGTGTTACATAAAATATCTTGACATTTCATAACACTAGTGAAAATCTATCATAATGATTAATGATCATTGATTATATTCGTCAAGTTTGGAACAAACGTAAAAATAGGTATATGTACATACTACAAAATATTTCATATAGTATATTATTTCACAAAAATATTTAAACAGTCAATCATGTTCAATATTCAGTTTGAAAACCATATTTGACACTTCATGTTCTACAATGATTTTTTATTAACATCTGTATATTTGTATTTTTATGTACATAAATTTTATTTGTAGTATCTTGTAACTTCTGTCTTCTTCTATCTTTTCAGATAGGTTTCAAATTTTATTAATATGATCATAATAGTCGTCTCATTACAGTGTTAATGAAATTTTAAAATGTTATAAAATTGATAAGGATTTTTCTATAATAATTGTTCAAACATTTCCGTAAGTCATTATAAACTTAAGTTCGTTTTATTTAAAAAATCATAATAAATACATAAAGCAGTAAGCTAAACTTATGTTATTGCATAAAATATACATTATTTTCTATATTTGCCTTTCATTTTTGTTATCTACATGTGACCAAAAACATTTAAAATGTAAAAGAAAAAAATATATAAAATTTATGACCATTTTCATGAATACCATTTTTCTAGCCAATACTGAATTTTTCAAACGAGTAAAATTAGTTTACTCCTCAAGAGATTGAGCCTTACAACTTCCATTATATTTTCAAAACTAATTTAGCATCCTTTGCCTGAAGATATTTCCTTATTTTTATTACAACTTTTTGATAAAGTTTTTCTGATTTTCTACAGATATAATATTAAATATTTTTTACTATATTTCACTTTATAGTTTCACACTTCTAAAATAAATATTAAATCGCGCCAAATATTAATTAATATTTTCATAATTTTATTATGATATATATTTTTCTAATGAATTATTTGTATTGAATACATGATATTGTATATTATAATAAAGCAGATAATATTAATATTATTTCATTATATGCATTACTGCAATACTATTTATAGGCTGATTTATATTCAATTTACATATATTTGAAAAATAAGAAATAATCTTCAGATTTGGAAATAAAAAATTTAACGTATTTTCTTACAAACGTTATTTAAACATTATTATACATTATTATGTAGGTTATAAAAAAAGCCTTTTAATTTTGAATATGACAAAAAATAACATTTGGAAATTTGTCTGTTTTAGTTTGAAATAATATAGTTTCCGAAGAATTTAAAAAAAGGAGATTTTTTGTCTATAAATATACGATCGATTAGCAATAAAATTAGTCAATTGTAACAGTATTCTAACAATGTTTCAAGAAAATATAATGCTATGAAAATTATCTTAAGGCACAAGGAAAGTTGTATCGTCTATTATTGTCATATACGAAATAGTAGCAATTTGAAATTATGCATGGTGAAATATGTGTTACTGAAGTTACAATACAAATATACCTTTGTCATAGAAAGATTTATCTTTCAAACAATTGCAATATCCTATTTAATATGTGGATCATCTCACATCTTTGTTGTTTCAGTGAATTTTCTTATTTTTATATTTTCATTATATTTGATGATTTCTTTATAATTGAAAAGATTTTTTTTTAATGATTTTATTTGAAAGGAAACATTTCTTGAGCTGTATTATAACTATGAAACAAAGTAACATCCTTAGGTTCAAAAATAAAATACAAATATACATAAAACTTGACTTGCAATAAACGTTTATTTTTAATTTCTCACTTAATCTCGTGTATTTCTGATTTTCATGAAGAGGTGTTCCTAATGAATTGGTAACTTTCCAACTAGTTTGTGATTCCAAGTCGTGAGTCATCTGCGGAAATTGTTGGCTAAAAATTCTGAGCATGCAGGTTGGCTTGTGTTTGCTAGGTGATATGATACGGTATTGAAGAATGATCGATGAAAGAAAAGATAAATACGATCAAATTTGAAATTTCACTTCGTAATTTTTCTTTTAACAATTCGTTCCGTTTGTGTTCTTTTGCCCCTCATGAATTAAGAAAAACGATCACAAAAATTAACCCCTCAAGTTGTTAAAAATCTTAGATTTCAATTTCGTCGTGCTAGTTCAAAATACACGTCCGTTTTCTATAAAATGTTAAAGAAGATAAAGCGTGGGCTAACCTAACCTAACCTAACCTAACAAAATCTTATCCTGAATGAATTGGTGACAATGATGACCAATGCCACTTCGTTGCGTAATCTAAACCATTTGTTCGTTGATTTCGAGGGTCGATGTGTCATCACGATTCTATGTTCCTTTCTCGTGACTGGGAACGAAATTCTTCGTTTTCGAATCTGCGCACGAAGAAAAAGAAAAGGGCGGGAAAAGAAAAGTGAAATTAGAGCTGAATGAGCTGCACGAATGCCAAATCGTTACCATTAAGAAAATGGTCGATTCGGGTTAAACGGGAAAGCTGGTCGTGCTTGCAAGCTTAGCAAGAGCTTACGCACGCATACGACTCTCAAGCGAGTTTAATATAGACACGCGCCATGCCGCGTTCTCCTCTTGCATACCGAAAGTGGACCTCGACAACGAACCATTACGATTCTTGCTCGCTTCGTTCGTGCGTACCTGAATGCGTTTATTTTTCTCTTGTCGATTCCGTCAAGCCGGACGGTAATTGACGTAGAATTGAAACGGCAGATGGCTCCGCTTTGACGTCGCAGCCAAACGAAATTTAAATTTTTCGCGTTTAAAATCCGTTTTCTTCGCTTCGATTCGTGACAATTTTTGCAGAACGCGTTTATAAAGGTTCATTCTCGCTTAATTTATTATTGTAAATTCCCGCTTTTCTTTTTCAATTCTTTTTCTATTCGATAAAATTTACATGCTGCCGTCCAAAATTTTGTTTCTCAACTTACGGGCCGTGGTCCAATATTGGGCTACATTAAATTTTTAACAGACCGTAAATTTTGACAACAATTTGCGTCGTATGAATTTAATTCAAAATATTTTAGCGATTTTTTTATTATTTTGAATCAACCTGTTTTACTGAAAGACATTATGCTCATATCTTTCCATAATTGAGAATATAACTATTTTCATAGATTAAATAATGGAAAATGAAAGCAAGGTAACTGCCGAATGAAATTGGAAAATAAGTTGGGAAAAGTATTTTTTAAATCTATTTTTTGGAAATGAAATTCGTTTGTACCGTTTTTAGTAGAAATATACTAAATATTTTTATATGTAAAAATTATTATCGAATAAGCGATTTTATTTATTTGTATAATATACAGTGAGTTTAACAGATTCTTTAAAATTTTACATTAAATACTTGGATCGCGATATCATTATAAACAAATGTGTACAACATAAAGGCTGTCCAATATGAGTCGCTGTCCAATAGACGTCATAATAATATGATTGCTATATCACATACGAATATGAAACAACTTTTATGTTTATTTCAATACGAATTAGGTGAAATGAATCCATATTTTTTTTATTTTTTTCATTATGAGCTAGTTCGTAAATTCAAACGTATGATACTCCAACACAAATAATGACACATAAATACTTCCCCGAGAATAGAAGAATATTGGAAATTCTCGAAATTGAAAACGAATATATAGTTAAAAAAAAGCTTGAGTTGTAATGAAATTCTTATATACACTTTACATATACACTTTTTTTCTAGTTTCTCAATTGTTGAGATAATACTAGTAAAAAGAGACAAGACTTTGAATATTTGAAATATTATTAGTATAATTTATTCATTCAGTAGTGCATAAATCAATATTTTATTTAAAGTAAAATTTATGTGTATAATAAAAAGTCTCAATACCATATATCAAGTTTTCTGAAAGAATTATTTTTTTTTAAATTTGTTTTCTGCAAGTTTGTTTATTATGGTATAGGCCTCTTTTCTAATAAATAAATATAACACTTATTGAATGTCTTTCATGCTTTTTCAAAGCGTTAATCTAGTATTCTCTAGATATTTTTCTAAGATATATACAATTACAAAACGTCAAATTTCAAATTCGATTTAATCAAATTGAATCAAATCATTTTATTTAAAAGACCATATAAATAAATCGAAAACACAGTTTTATAAAAATCTGTAAACTGTTCGCGTTTTTCTCGTAAATGATGAGTTTTTGAAAAAAATGAAAGAGGAACAACGATGACGTGCTCTAATTTTTTATATTTGCAATGTTGTTTAAGAAATGAAGGATATACTTTTGGCTCGACATTTTTTATAAAAAGGTGTTAACCTATGTATGTCAAAATTATTATTAGTTTAGGAGAGATGCATATACAATTTCCATGTATACGAATAAAACTTATTTTGATTACAATTGTAATAATAATGAGAACACATTTAGTAATTTATTCATAAAAAAACCCATATAAGTGTAATTTCGTGGTGTTTTATTCCGGTTATCTAACAAACGTGTAAGAAACATTTTTTCAAAATTTGTATAATTTTAATTAGTAAATAAATCAGTGAGTATCTATAAAAATTCATATTTTTCTTTTCTAACATAGAATTATATATATATTATTATAACATACTATTTCTTGTATATGGACGAAAGTATATGTATCACTATAAATAGGAAAAAATATAAATTTACAAATTTTTAGTAAATTTTAATATTGTGAAATTTATTAGGTAATGTTCAAGTGTTTCGTATTATATTATTACCATGTTTATAACAGTAAATGTAGGTAAACGTGAGTCTATATAGATTCGGTGTAGATGAATCCTGTTTTCAATAAGGGATCACTTATCATTTCCGATTATTACATTACTATATTTTCATACCTCGACAAAATCTCGAAATAATTAATTTTTGAACATATAAAACTTTTTGAACATATAAACATGTTTTACTGACAATACGATTGTTTTTTATTTATTTATATTATTTACCTTTCACTTTCATATTATATTATTGATAATTCAAACATTGTCGCAGTGATACTGAATGAATTTGTATAATAAAATTAATATACGTTTACATAGTAATATTATATAAAAAATTGTGTGGCATTATTATTAAATCAAATTATTCGAAGTTAAGCAGCTAAGTTATATAGACGCAACATTATTAAAAGCCATATTCACATTTACGAAGAATAACAGATATTAATTTTGAAATAACAGATATTTTAGAAATCCAGTATATAAATCATAGTGTAGAGTTTTTCAAACTTTAAAAAAAGTGTACGTAAAGAAAAAAAAAATAGCGACAAGAAAAAATATTTATCCTCAAATTTTTATATTTTAATTCTATTTTCATGTTAAGAAATGAAATGACTCTTAAGACAAATATAAAACAAATCGTACTAATAAGAACTTTTCTGTTGTTTGTTGAGATATTTTTTAACATAAGAAAATTCAAGTGTGTCGAAAGAATATAGCAAAATTAAACAAATTTTTGAAATTTCCGTTCGTAGTATCTAAATTATGATTTTTCAATGCTTTTATAATGTTTAAAATGTTTGAACATTATGGAATGAAATATATTACTTCTTACTGTATTACTTATTTTTATTTTATCTCTTAATGTTTTGGACATTGTCTTATTTTTTATAATTTATAATTTAATAATATATAATAATATATAAAATAGAATAGCAAGTTCGAACATTGTGTAAATATTCTTATTTAGATTTTCAATGATTTAAAAACTGTTAATATTATATTTATAATTTTTCTTCGATTACTAGCTTATAAATTAACTATAAGAAAAATCAACTTATATTTTGATGAACTTAGTGTTTAATTTATGATGATATATCGTTACTTCACAATATAAATAAAATGGCTACTTTATGTATATAAGTAAAATTCAATTTTACAAATTATTCAAACTTGAGTTGATTTTATACAACTAAAAATTAGGAAATAAAAGTAAATGTGTCGACTTTTACCAGATTAACATTGACCTTTTGCTACAAATAATGAGACTTATCTAACTTTTATTTCTTTGTTTAGATAAATCATCTCTGTGAAATGACGGAGATTAAATAATACAATGATTTTTAAAGTCATTTTCACCACGAGAGCAAAATATAAATAAATTTTCGAAACTCTTCATTATCGTTTTGTAGAAACACAAATCACGATTTTTGTTATTTTTTTATCACATCTCAACAACATGTACAAAAGTTCTCTTCCTTTCTGAATATGACGCTCATAATATGCAAACTACATTTGTTATCATGATTTATGATTCATTTATGAAAGTGCTCAATCATTCTTAATGAAAAGGAATTAATTACAACCAAGAATTGTCGAATAAATTTTATAAAATATGAATTAATTCGTATAATATGTTGTTGCTTTAAGCTATAAAATTTATTGATTTTTCCGAGTATTTCTTCGCGATAGTCGATTTCTTTGAAAGCTCTTGTTAATCTGTACATAACACGTATCAACATGATGAATAAATACATACAGTATCAAATAATAAAACGAGAGAATAAGATTTTAATTTTCACATAAATTACATCGTTAAAATGCTTAACGAGAAAACTACAATATTTGACATTATTACGTGAATAAACAAACAAGAGGTAGTATTATAACTCTACAACTGTTTGATTGAGATAAAAATCGGCGTTAAACATTGCATAGTGTAACTATGTTTTTTACATTTGATGCATTTGTTCTACGTCATTAAGTTCAATTACAAAATCTGTTTTTATATTTTTATACTTTGTAAATGTAAATTTGCCATTTTTCTCATTTATTGCTAAATATTTTAAATATTGTCATGTTTGAAAGTTTGATTCGTGAGATTATTGATGCATCTACAGTTTTTTAATTTTTTTCTTTAAATGAGAATTTGCCATTTTTTTCCATTTAATATTATTTTTCCATTAAATATTTTAAGTATAGTCGCAGTTTGAAAAATAGATTGTATTTAATGATTTATAAAACCACCAATGCCAATTTAATATTTCAATTTAGCTTCAAGAAGCGACAGATCGACCTTTCAAAACCTATAATAATTATATTTAATATACAATCACGTGTCAGTCAAACTATCACATAAATCACAGAAGTGCAAGCTGATATTTGACAATGATACCGTGATGTCGCAAAATGCTTGGCTATCGAGGTTAACTATCAGTAGCTGTTATGCCGCACACATTCGTTCTACAGTACATAATTACATCCATACTTACGTTTGTCGCATATACAAGTTCATATTCTCTCACGTGTATCAAAAATTTTTAAAAAATTGTTGAAGAAAATGATGTATCATTGTTGTTTATTGTACAAGGTTTGTTTCAAAAGTAACCAAACTTTTTACGAAAAAAAAAAGATCATTTTGATATTGACGTCTATATCAAAATTTAATTATCGAGAAGTGCACTCTTTATTTATTTTGTATCTAAAATTTATATTTTGGATGTTAGAAGTTGAATTATAGCATATAGAATGATTCTAGACTTTGTATGTAAAATGAATTAATATACACGTAGAATGTTGTAAAATAAGTTTCACATCGTTTATCCACTGTTAGTGTGCTCTTTTTCATAAAATATTTTTCCTAATGGAAGTTGTCTTGTGATATTTCGAATGATTCTTTTGTATACGTGTTGTAAAATGAGTTTCACATCGTGTCTCCGTTGTTAGTATTTTTTTCATAAAAAAACAAAAAAAAAAAACATTGAAGCCATTCCTAAGAATTAAAATGAAAGATTGTGACAAGCATGCCTAATAGTATAAATGATACGGAGGAGACATTTGATGTATTAATTGATCATACAAAAACTTTCATTTAAAGTTCTATTAATTAATTATTAAATAATATAATTATATAAATTGTTGTTGTTATACGTAACAATGTGTTTCGCATAAAATGAACAATGATATCATTTATTTATATCATTTTAGCCATATTTTATGCAACTTGTATTTCTTGAAAAAGCTCGAAATCTTGGAAATGAACTTATTATTCCGCGTCTGTTGCAACTGCGACTTGATAAGAGCTGATTGTAAGTTTAATAAGAATTTCAATGACATGCGTTGAAAGTCCATGTTAAGAATTTAGAATACTAATTACTGGCTTGAATGAAAATTCCATCGGTACGTGCACCAATTCAGTCTGTGTATTTCTTTAACTAGAACGACTGTGTTCTACCACAGATTCAACTTGTAAATCGCTGCGATAACTCGAATACATTGTACATACATATACATACGTATGGATGTAATGCGTGTGACAGAGTAAACAGAAATATTACGTTTACTTTAAAGAAATAAGAAGAAAATGTTTTCTTGGTATTTTTTTGCTTTTTTGTTTTGCACTTTATTTTATCTATTCTAATTTTCTATTCATATTGTCCAATCATATTTTCAGGAAAATTTCATGAATATGTATAGATTAATTTGAAATTATCATTCGACACACGTGTAACATTTTAATGACACGAAGGTATGAAGTATTGGAAACTTGAAGTTTAGTATAAACATGTTATGTTTGTAACATGTGCTGTTAATGTTATATAATCAGTTTTTCATGTTATATGCTTTGCAATGTTATATAAATACTTTTTCGTTCCATATAATTTTGTATGTATTTACAAATTGAAATATATACAAATAAAATACATCGAATATAAAATCATTTAAATTATTGCTTCAATATGTTCTTCATTTTATTCATATATTTCTTGTAAAATTCATTATCTTTAAAAAGAAATTCTTGAAGAATAAATAAATTTAAATTAATTCTGCATATACTTCTTCATTAAAGTGAGAATAATTCTCTTTTCTATTCGTACGAACTATTTACATTATTGTGTAAATATTTCATTGCCAAATAAAATCTTTTATTTTAAAAACACTTAGAAGGAATTGTAATTCTTTCGTTATCTCTTTGGAGCTTAATAAAAAAAATTTAGTAATTACTTGAATATTAATTAATAGAAGAAAATTAATATAATATTATTAGTAATTATATTATATTATATATTATATTAATATTATTAATAAAATCAAAGTAATAAATTAATATTATACAGAACCTCGGTTATTTGGACAAATATTGTGAGTACTCCAATAAGTATCTCAGAAAAATTAATAATTATAAAATATATATATATATATATATATATATATATATAATTTAGCAGCTTGGAAAAATTAGGGAAACAAAAATAATTAAAAAGTATGCGTATGTGTATTATATAATAAATTAAAATTTATTCATAATGTGAGCCGTTTGATTATTTGAAAAATTTGATCATTCAATCATTCTGAATGAAATTAATTCGAATAATAATCAAGGTTCTATCGTATTAAAATTAATAATATAATAAAAATATAATTTTGTTAATTTTTAATATTTTGTCTTCTTTTATTTTCATAACAAAAATAGCTTTTATTATATCTTTGCATCTTTTAAAACATTCATTTCGAAGTTTCTTTAATTTAAAAAACAAATTTCTCATTTTATTTTCCTTCTCTTTTTATATATATACTATGAACTATTATATACATTTAGGAAAAGTATATTCATGAGATATAAATATATATATGTAATTATATACATGTGAAATTTAAATTAAAATTTTAATAGAGTATCTACTTCTAGGAAATTCATGAATTAGAAGACATTTTAAATGAACGACTAGTTGAAGATTTGGTGACAGAGTATGTTTCCTAAAAATATTCTACGTCTATATATATAAAAATAGTAGGAACATGCTTACATTGTACATTGCAAAATTGAAAAAATTCGACTTTGAAAAATTTTACATACAACATGCAACTATAAATATACAATATATATATATATATATGTAGTAAATATATATGTACATTTAATATTATATATATTTAAGATTATACATATATATTTAATCAAACATACCGATATATCAAAATATATTAGTAGTGAATTGAATATACATTGAGAGTACATAAAATATGCAACGCTGATACGAGCTATGTAACTACATAGCTACGCATAATAAATATGTATATATGTAACGAATATCTTGGCGCCACATTTCCGTAAGTTGACGACGACGCCGCTTCGGATCACCGGTAGGCTGTTGTGATAACTCTCGTGTCAGACAGTCAGCGATTATACGGGCAAAAAAAAAAAGAAAGCATTCTTACAGTAAACCATATAACAAGCACTGTTTTACCGATAACACGCATTTAATACGAATTGAGAGCCAAGCGAACCGTACTATTATTCTTATTTCAATAGCAACACTTTTTTCTTTCCACAAGTATGTATTACTCAATATTCAGGAAACTGGTAGCAACTTGTACAAATTGCGAAAACTGTATCTTAGAGTTTGAAACTTTTAGAGTTTTTACAAAAAGACTCCTGCATGGACATATTTATAATAAGAAAAAGTAGTATGTGTTACACTTACTCAATTACTGATATAAACGTATCTTTTCATAATTTAAACCACGAACTTAAAGTTATGTCTTTTTTTACAAGTTACATCATTTTAATAAGAAAATAAGAAGATTTAAGAAAACTTATATATGGAATAATGGACGAGGTTAAAAATTTTATCCGGATGATTTTATTGTAAGTAAATCAAGTATTTTCAAAATTTGGAATAATGAGTAGTGTCACCTGTCAAGTTAAATTTTACGTTTCGAGGTAAAAAGAGGTAATCAAGTTTGTAAAAACAAGTATTCAGATTTGTTCAAATGCACATTTTTTAAATTCGTTTAAAATTGGATGCATAGTTAATCGTGAAAGCATCTGTTAATTCCTAATATGGAATATTAAGCAAATGATTTACTTAAATTTCAGTGTCGAATTCATACATACGAGTTTTTTTTCATAAGTAATTAATTACTAAATAAAAAGTTCCAATGTTTTTAAGATATATAAACGTAACCTTCAACTTTATATTTTAACTTTTTTTAAATCAAAGTAGAGACGTTAGTCATTAATTTTAAAATTCCGCTTCGATTGCATCATTATATAAGATCTAAAATAAAAGAAATCCTTATTGATTCATAAATAGAAATGTGGTTTACACAATATATACATTTTAATAATTATAACAATTTAATACATTAAACAAATAAAAAATAAATAAATTTATAAATAATTTAATATTTGACATTTACATTTAATGATAAATGTATTGTTTTACATTAAACTTAATATTAATCTATTCTTGTAATTTTATTTAAAAATTTTCTACATTCGTCTAATTATATTTCAAAATTTACCAAGTAGGATAGGATAGTTAATAGAACTAAAATAAAAAGACTAGAGATAATTTTAACAATTTTAATGCGATTCGCGATGTTTACGCTACAAAATATATCTATAAAATGATTTACGTAACTGCAACGAGTAATACAATTTACTTTTTTTTTTGACTTGAAAAAAGATGTTAATGGAGGGAATTATATTTTTTCTATTTAATGCAATATATACGTAGATTTTATAGTTGCATCATTTTTTTTTTTTTATAAAAATATATATTTCTGTTTATATAATTGAGAAATACTACAGTAAAATGATTGATATACAATTGGTTCTTGAAATGTTTTTAAAAATTGTCTTTGTTAAAGAAATTGCTCAAACGTTTCTTTATTTGATTTGAAAGATTTTTGCCTCTTCATTGTTCTCAACATCTATCTATAATTTATTATCATTTGATAAGATGTGTTCAACGATGTGCTATGTAAGATTATTCTATATTATCAAAGATTTTACATTAGTGAGATTTTATAATATTTATTACGAGTCAGTGATTAATGTACTGTACTGTACATAATTATATTACAAATTCAAATTGAATATTGTTTTATAGAAAAATATAAAATCTTTGTTATAGTCGTTACATATACAAAAAATATTTTTTTGCCTAACATGAATGGTATGAAAAGACAAATAACTGATAAGGATATTTTTTTTCAAAACTATTTAAGATCATTGATGTTTTTTTTTTTCATATAACTATATATTTCTTTTTATTGTATCGTGTAGCTGGTAAAAGATACGTTCAGATATGTAAAGAACTTGACCTTGAAAATTGAAGTTTTACGTAAAAATTTATCTCTTTTGGGATCACAAACCTTGGCCAAGACGCGACAATTAAAAGCATAAAATATAATTATTGTACGTATTGTATTTTCACAATTCAAAGAGATTTAAGTGGCCTTACTTAAATGGACTACCCTATATATCGTAATTAATTCTGTTTTCCTGTTTTATTTGCTTCTAAAATCTGCAATTTATTTCGAATCACTTTTTACCCATTTTTTAAATTAATATTCAATTAATTTGATTAAAACATTTTAACTAATTTTAATTAATCTAATGAACTGACGAGGGAAGTTCTCATTTATAAACTAGATATATTCGTATTTCAAATTGTTTTTCCACAATAAATTAATTTACCTGTAATTTTTTTTGTAATGCAATATTTCTTAACTATTAACTAAAAATTTTAAACATAATATTTTATAAACATTATATATTATTTAAATATTTATAAACATTATATATTATTTAAATATTATTTAAATTTTATAATGATTTTTCATATTGATATTATTCAGTCTATTTTGAAATTTTGCAAAATTTCCTCTTTAATGAAACAACTATGTGACTGTTAAAAAAATGAGACGTGCAACATATCCTACGTCCAATTTTTGACGTCAAAGGAATACTTGTTCCATTTTTTACTTTGTACAGAGGATATTTGGTATTTTCATTATTTTTTCATATCTAAACAAATTTTATTTATAGAAATTGCATAGCACAAAAGACATTTATCTATAAAAACACTTCAATAATAATCTTTCTCAACAATCCAAGGTCCTTTCGGAATTTTTAAATGGTAGGTTTCTTTTTATTTCTAATAGGACAGCTTAGACAATTTTAATAATCTTCATACAAGAACAGAACATAATATCGAGTGTTCGGGAGAGTTTCCATGCTACAATACCCACGGTCTGGGTACAGGAAAATTTATTGCCTTTTGAGTACCCTTAGCAGGCTGTGTTGCCCGAAACACTGGCCACATGGCTGGACTTCTAAGAAGACAAGACACTCGATTGACCGTGGATTGAAGCATGGCGCCAACTTTCCCGAACACGTAAGAAACACGGGCCAGCAAGATCACCCACGACGGCAACGAGTATCTGGCCCCTCGTGCCCCACCCTGGACCCGCGATTTTCCCGAAGCCGAAGGAAAGGGAACCGAGAAGACGTTCGGGCTTTCCTTCGGCTTCCAAATCAAAATCATTCCGACTTCCGATAGATACAGTTCACTCTCTCGCGACACAGATTATCACGAGGGGACAAGCCCCAAAGACTCAGCGCGCGGAAATATACAGTCCACAAGGTTTTTCTAATCTCGATCTCGTCTCGCTCCATACGCGCGCGAACATCGAGATTCATATCATAAGAGATACTTGAAACAGTGAACGTTTATATCGATGTAAAAATTGCAATTCTCTGATTTTTCAGTTTGTACATTTGTTATAATTTCCGGACTGATAGTAGCATATGCTGCAATAAGTATTTACTCGTGACGTTGTCTTGTTATTAACTATTGTAATACAAAGCAAAACATGGAAATGATAAGAAATGTAAATAATAAATTTAGACAATTGCCGTATCTTAGAAGTCGAAAAACTTTTTCTTTAATTCAATGAAGTTACTAAAACAATGAAGGAATCGTTAAATCACATCTTTGGGAAATACTAACAAATACTAAAAAATATTACATACTAGGAAAATCCAAGAATCCCACAAGATATATGTAGAACAAGGAATCATTGTATCGCGTGAAACAATAACAAGTGTACCGACTTCAGAAATTCAACGATTGAAATTTTCCTCAATGTGTATTTCTTTTAAGATCTGAGACTGAGATTTGTTGTTTCATTTTCAGATTTTCGAGTAATCTTATAAATATTCCAAATGGCTGAATCATTTAAACGTTCGCTATTTTGTCTAGGAATAAAAAATGAATATATGATTTCTAAATTTTTTGAAAACTTTTTTTTTAATTGGATTTTGCATCATATAATCTTTATAAATGAAGTTTTCCACATTTGCATTGATATATTAGCTATATCAATTTTAAGTATTGCTCAAAAGAAGGTATTTAAAATATCGTTTTATGAAACTGTAAAATTTATAAAATTTAATAGAATAAATAACATTAAGTGTATCCAAATTTTTCAATCTCTAAGAGATAATTTTATTTTACTATGAAAAGTCGAACTTTATGCCAAATTTTATTATCAGTATATCTTACATTTTGGTATAAAAATTAATTATTGTAATAAATTTAATAAAATTAAATATCTAAATCTTTTTTATGTAAATGTACAATCTACCTAGATTATAAAAGATAATTTATAAATTATCTTTTAGATAATGATATGCATTTAATATACATATAAATTTAAATAATATGCATATACATATGAATTTCATCAAACTTTACAATTATAGTTGCTCATTAATACAAATACTAATATTTATATACTGTAATAAAATATTTTTCAGCTTTTCCCATAAATGGAGTCTATAGTTTATTCTATAAGTAGAAGCAAATAAATATAGGCTCGTAAGTTATACACATTCAAAAATTGAAATAATAACAGATTGGATTTTCTTGAATAAGACGTGTAAATAGAAAATAGAAATATTATGAATATATATGGCCAATCTATTTGTACGTGTCATTTAAATAAATTCAGTAGTCAAAGTGTTGCCTAGTTTTATAAATTTAAAATTGAGATCGAGATCAAAATTGCGAATTCTTTATATTCGTTTCTGACACAAGTATCTATTAATTCCTAGTAAATCTTTTTATCTAAGCAAAAATCTTTTTAAAAATAGAAAAGTCAATTATTCTATATAAAAAAATAATTTATTATCACTATTATATTTTTTTAATATTAAATTAAATTAGTACATTAAAATATTACATTAAATTATTTATGAATTTGTGTTCACGCAACATTTTTTTTCATTTTCTCCGTACTACTGGTCTTGTTTTGTAGAAAAATTCCGAGACATTCTCTGTACATATGGATAGTATTATTTTTCATAAATATGGATTTTCACATTCATTTTTCTAATAATTTTCACTTTTTTCGTAAATCTATGCTTAATTTTATGAGCAATCGTAAATGTAAATTTAGGTTACGTTGATAAATGAGCGCAGATAAATTCGTTAAAAAAATTTAATTTAACTATGTGAGATTTCAAATTAAGATAAAAGACTTCAACAGGTTCGTTTTATAGAAATTCATTGAGCTTCAATATCTAACATGCAATCTTAATTGTCGTTGTATTATATTAGAAAATCTGTTTCGAATCGTGGGAAAAATACTAAATAATTTAAAATTCATGTATCATTATATTTGCATTTCTCGTATCGTTCTCATATTGAAAATTCACACAATTCTAATTTCGATATTCCTTACATTATTTTTATGTTGCCAATCCTAATTGCTTGATATGTTCAAATTTTTTACATCGACATCGTTCTCTTAATATGTTGCAACAAATAAACAATGTAGATAAACATTTCACAATTAATAGCCGGTTAAATAAACAAAAAATTATTGAAAGTGACACAAATAAAAATCAAATAAACAAAAAAAAGAAGAGAAAAATACGAGAAAAGAAAGTGGAGTTACACTCAGTTAATAATAAACAGATTGCAGATTTTATATATTTATAGCAAATTTTTAAATACAAAATTACATAGAAAAAATATAGTGCTTTCTATAATATTTGGTACGTAAGATAATCTCTTATCAAAGTTTTTTTTTAAGATTAAATGAAGAATCAATAGCGATAAAAAATTTGGTTTCATATTAAAATATAAAGTCTTTATGCACAATACTGAGTTGATTTTTTCCAAAAATGCTTTTATGTCGTGCAACAGGATGAGGAAAATTGTAAAAGTTCATACATTGAAAAATTGTTTTTGTGACTAGTTACAATAACTGTAAAATTTGCTGTATGTACAATTTTCTTTCATCATTTTATTGAACTTTGAATATTGATGTTCAATAATAAAATGTCAAGAAATTCTAACATTTCGTCGTTCTAATATTCTAATATTCAAAGTCTAGTAAAATGGGGAAAAAATCAAACAGAAAGTTTTGAAGGATGGTTATAAAGAAAATTCGATCTTCAAAATTACAGTGAATCTGGTCATGAAAAAAAACTTGTCAACGATTTAAAGTTTGAATTTTTACAATTTTCGAGAACAATTCTTACTTTTTCTTACCTTTACTTTTCCGTTATATGATACAGCAACAGCTTTAAAAAGAATGCATTTACGACTATGAAAGTAGAGATTTTACGCTTTGGAACGAGGTCAGATAGATTGTTATGTGATTCTTTTTACTGGATCATAACAATTAACAAAACTGCTCTATTTAAGTTGCAACAGTCAGGAAAACACTTGAACAATTTTTCATCGTTATTGGCTCAGTATATGCTCTGTAGTATATATTTTTGAAAATACGAATTTGCATAAATATCCGCACTTTAGTGATATGTATGCGTCAGGTGAACACGTTCTCCTCGAATTGTCGTTTCGACTTCCTTCGCACCCCACTGTTTTAGCCCGGTGAACGTATGCACGAATGCGAATGTAGGGGACAAATCGCAGCCGAAGAACGATTATGGTAGCCTGGCAGCTGCTCAGCTGGCTATCAATGACGTACGAAAGAGACTTTGACGCATGGTAACTAGCCGGAAGGAGAAAAAGAACCGCACACCGAGAAAAAGATATAAGCAGTTTGTCGAACGAAGTGTGCGTAGAACTGGCAAAAACAGGGATTCCAAGAGAAAGAGATGAGAAGGAGGAGAGAAAGAGAGAGAGAAAGAGAAAGAGAGAGAGAGAGAGAGAGAGAGAGAGAGAACACACACTGATGAAAAAACGGAACAGAGGTGGTTGCAACGTGTTGCAATGAGAAATTAGTGGCATTGTTGAAATTTCGTACAATCGAAGAAAGAAGACAAATATAATTGAAGGCGAAGAGAATAGAATAAGGATGCGAATCGCAAGTAATTTTCCAGAAAATAAAATAATTTTTCTGACAAAGCTAAATCGAGAAATCGTGCAGACAGAGGGGACGTATATTCGTATAGAAGTATATAGGATCTAAGTTTTCAAAAACAGAACGGAGAAGAGAGAAACTACGATGAAATCAGTTATAAGAAGTTGACGCGATAAAGAGGAAAGGGTGAAAATCATGACAGAGTTGCAAGATGGAAGAAAAAGATAACAGAGTTAAAGCAACATACAAGAAGGGGAGCAAGATATGAAAAACGATGGCATTGAACTTGACACGACGACGAAGTACCGTGGTTCTCGTCCCGTCTTCGCGGGAGAAGAGGACTGGTGCTACCGGGATTCGACGAGAGGAGATGATGAGGGCGACCGGTCGAAAAGCAGGTTTCGGTGGCCTGTTCGTATATAAAACTCAAAGGTAGAATGGGAGGCCACCGACGGACACGAACGAGATGCGATAAATACTTCTTCATCCGTTCGTTCCGCTTTCCCGTCCTTTTTCGGATCCTTTCGACCTTGTCACGATCGCAGATACGAGATCGATGCTTTGAATCATAGCAATATTCTCTGGCTTCATTTCTGGATCCTAGAAACCGGCTTGAAGGAAGACCGATTTGTACACGTTGTTTTCTGATGTACTACAAGTATATCATTCTTGACAATCTGATAGAATCGTGATAAAATCGTTTACGATGGTTTTTTACATTTAAAAGTTTAAAATTTAGTCCGATATATTCGTTTAATGTTTTATTGTTAATGCGGTCTTGCTCATCATATGAATTATTTGTATAACTCATTGCGAGACATGCAATGATTTACTGTAATACAAAAATAATTCTGTTATCCGAGTAGAATATTCACTAGTGGTTGCCTTTCTTTATCCTGATTCATTATTATGTGCTTTGTCGTTTAACAATTACAAATAGAACTTATGAAAGTATGAAATATAAAATTTGTCTGGAGAAACATTATTTATGGGATATAATATAAGAGACCATGTTTCATTTTGTAATGTATCAGTGTATCATTTATGAGCGATGAAGATATCATAGATATCGTTTTTTTATAAACTGCAAACGAAAATGATGAGAACTTGTCTTACGTCGAAGATTCAAGGCATAAAAAGAATGTAACCTTACGGAATTACTTATGCTCAAAAAGTTAAGTAATTCAACAATTAACAAATACATAGCAGTCTTATATATCGGAATGAACTGACAATTTTTTTGATCTCTATCATGGTACATGTCATTTATTATCAGAAAAGTAGTTGTTTTGTTATTTGAAAATTCAATTAATTCTTTGAGTGCTTAAAATTATCAGAAATTTGAAAGTTTAATACTGAATGAGGAACATGAAACAAATTAAGAATACATTCATCTTTAAATATATAATTTTTGATAAATTTATTCAATATATTGTAATATGTTACCCTATTACAAAAAAAAAAAAAAAAAAAAAAAAAAAATTAGTCTTTGTATTGTATCAATATGTACATACTCTCGTTAAAAAGTTTAATATTTTAGAATTTTTGAATAATGAGTTTCTTAAGCAAAGATAAATATTTTATTTATGATATCAACATTTTGAAGTAACGAAACTGTTTTTAATTGTATTTTAAAACTTGTATGAACAATATTCATACTTGGAAAATTATATTATACGAAAAAATTGATTCTAAATTTCTGAACGAGAATGTATATCGTATAAATAATGTATATGTACTAAAAAAATATTTTCAAAAGTATTAGTGTTACTTCTAATTTGTTATCAATGTATCGAATGTAATATGTTGACGATTTTATTGTAAGGATCGAAATTAATAGATTCTTTTCGTCTTTAAAAAAATTCTGCTCGAACTTATATATTTTATATAAAAATATATCTGTTTTTGTAGTATTAATTTTTATAGTGTTCTCATGGAAGAAATATTATACTTTAGAATCTGCATAATAATAATTTATTACGGAGATGAGTTATTTTAGAACATTTAATTAAAAATGTATTTTTATATTGAGAACTGTTTTAATATTGATGAACAAATTATCTGTTTGTCTGACAGAAAAGTTTTTATTTTTATATTTTATAAGTTTTATTTTGTCTGAAACTTCTATTTTTAGGAACATTTATTTACTTATTTTCATCGGGACTTATAATGTAAGGACACTTTTTGAAAAAGCTCTACGATCTATGTTTCAAATGGAATTTACTTAGAAGTTTCTTAACTGTTTGGATCCCTGTTTTATTGACATACCTTATTTCTCGAAGAATGAGTTTCATTTGAAAATACTCAATTATATTATATTTATCTATTGTTTAAGTCGAAGTTGTTTAAATACTATAGATATTTGTATGATACGTTAAAAAAAAAAAAAAAAAAGAAAAGTTGTTAAACAGAATATCACGAGTTCGAACAATGACTATTCACTAACTATTCACTACTTTGTGTATTTTTTAACCTCTTGTGATAGTAACTGGTTCACGGACCATGAGTGACCAAATCGTATATAATAATTCTTTTTGAATTCATCGGTATATTATTGGATAGAAATTACTAAAAAGTAATAAATTTATTATTTGTTTTGCCTGGGTTATATTTATATACGTTAAGTATATTTCAATATACTTAAAACTGAGAAAATATTGCAATTTTGGGCCGAATATTCTCGACGTGCGTGGCACGTCATTTCAGCGCAAAAGGTTAAAGAACAGAAGAAAAATGATCGTACGATAGTAATGCAACGAGCTTGGTGTCACTCACCACGGATATTTACATCGATCGTTAGAAAAGAGGGAAAAGAAAAGCTGTAGAGAAGAATTCCGCGTGTCGGTGAGGAGCTGGCGCGAAAATAATTCTTCGATGAACGAAACGGTGAGCATACAGTAGGTAATTGACAGACCTGTAATTGTGCAGATGTAGAGAAGTTGGCGATACCGAGGTTGGTACGATTACGCGGCGCATCGTGCTTGAATCGTTTGAGGCACGCACACGTGAAAACGAACGGCACACGATGATAGAGAAAAACATGGTTGCGCGAGACTGCACTTTCATGCGAGCCAGCCAGTCGAGCAAGGCGAGTTGTGTGTTGGTGGAAACAGATAGGTCAGCTTGGCGCCACCAGGCTGAGGCAAGCCGAGTGAAGGCCGATCGGTCGCATGCTCTTGTTGCTGGTTTACTGTTCTTCGATATCCAATCATCGGCTACCAATCGAACCGCCGCGCATTGTCACTGTCAGTGAAGTCATGCATTGCCACGGATCACACTCCGAACCGGCGAAAACCGTTTCTTTGTCCGAACAGCGAAGATTCGCTTGTACTATCTCTATGAACACACAGTTGCAATACGATATCGTTCGAACAAATTTTTTTTTCACTAACTAAATATCGCTATATCGTTGGCTAATCCATTTGCTGATACGTAGTACAAGTAAGAAATGTTTTCCAACGTTTTTATTTCATAGTAGAATTCCGTTTATATGGACTCCATTTATTCCAACTAAATATTATTCAATATTATTTAATGGGGGATTAAACAAATTGGTAGTTGATTCATTTGAATCTAAATTTTCATTGTATGAAAGAAAGATCGGAGGAAGGAATAAAAAAGAGAAGAGTAGACTTCTACTACATGAACATTAATTATACAAACATTTATCGCTAAGTTTATATAAATGGAGTTGCATAGCGTAGCTACTTTGTTATAAATCTTTTAATATATTTTAAATTTATTATAATATACATTATAAATATTTAATGCACATCTAATGTTAAAATTTTCTGATAAATTGATGCTTAAATATTTAGAAATTTCTAAATTATTGCTAATTTTGAATAAAATTGTAATTTAATTTTGGTATCTCATCTCGAGCAACAGATGCAGTTAGTACTGAATAATAGTTGTTATTAATTAGTATAAATAAAAGAACTATAATTGAACTTTTTTAAAGTCATATCGTTCAACTTTATTTCATATGAAATTCCCTAATTTCATTAGTCATAATTAACATTTAATATTTTTAAAATAAAAGATTTGTTAACTATAAAGGAATAATATATGATGTAATTATGAATTTCAGAGTAAACTTAAAAAATTAGTATTTATAATTGTTTTTTTTTTTTTGCATTTCATGGAGTTGATGAGAAATGAATTCTGAGCTGACTTGATTAAAACTAAATAATTATTTCTCCTATGGAAAAATGTTTTTCAATTACGATATTGAAAATTGTAATAAAAATACCAATCTTTTGACCGAACTGCACGAAATGTTCAAACACTTGTGGACGGTAGTATATATGTAATATTATATCTATACTATAATACTATACTATTCAATATATTCAAATATGTTATAACTTAAATATACGTCGATTTCCATTTTCTGATATGTTACGTGTTTGAAGTTGCTGAAACATGATTGAACGAATACTTTCAGATGCATTATAATCCAGACATTATTGAAACTTGCAATTTCTCTTCTAATGGAATATTTTATTTTTTCTTAAAGTACATGCAGGAATCTCAAAAATTTATTATTATTATTTCGTTAAATAATATCTAATAACTTCATTCAGATTTTGTCTACCTAACATAACAACGTTTGCTTTCTTTATTATTTTCGTTTAATAGGGCATGCAGATTCCAGACATAAATACAAAAATATTATCAAACGATATATATAACCATCATACGAGATGAAGAATTACTATTTTTACGTATGTTATCGAAAATGAACTAGTAATATAAATATCAAATGTCATCAGTTACTATTCTATGCCTGTATTGTTATTACGCATCAAGCACTCTTAACACTCTCATTTCAGAAATAGATTCGGTTCAATCGTTTACAATAATCGATTCATTTCATCATATAGTGATTTGAATCAAGGTACGTAACAAAACATTTTCACTGCGGCACTTCTCGGATTACAATGATCATCATATATTTATCTTTTAGTTACACGTTTTACAAATTTACGTAGCGTAAGATTATAAATCAACGAATCAAAAATTGTTTTCTCTTCTAGTTACTTTTAGTAACACTTTGACTTACGACGTTAATATTGTAACCAAAAAAATGTGATTATACATAACAAGTAAATTTGTGGAAGAATTGATTTAACACAAACGTGAAAATACGAAGTCATTTTAATTATCGACATAATTAATGCAATTATTATTATGTATGTTAACAATTATTGTTAAAAAATAATAGTACTTTTAGATTATTTTCTTAGAAATCTTTTTTATGAATTGTCAGTGATTATCACTTTTTAATTGTAAAAAGAAATATTTTCTGCACATATAAAACAGAAATAAAAAAATATATTGTGTAAAAAAAACCAATTTTGTTATATTTTTATTAAAGGTTAAAAATTGTTGTTTAAGAAATGTACTTGTACAGGATGTTGGGGTAATATGTACGAGCGGACAGGAGATGATTCTTCATAAAGAAGAAACGAATATATAGCACAGTCATTTTCTCATGCTTGTAAGAATGGGACCAATGTAAGGGACCACGGTGGTTACCCGCAAGATAAACGTATTATAGATGCATGATCTTATATAACCTTATTTCTTATTATTTTGTCATTATATGCTTAGAATAATGAAAATTCTATTGTGGTTTCATCATAAGAGCCGTTGTTTTTGAAAGTGGTATAAGTCCACTTTTGGGAAAAAAAGGAGTTAATGGTAGATTTGGTGAGATATAAATATCTTCTTTTTATAATCATACATTTAATGGTGCACGATTTCTTCATAAATTAATCAAAAGAAGTTTAGCTGTAAAATTTATATTATAAATCTGGCGTGGAAAATGAAATATCTCATTGCTTTGGTATGATAGCCATTTTGTCTCGTAGATCGCATTGAAAATTTCCGGGAATTATCACAAAAATTAATTAAGTTATACATATGCATGATTAATTAACAGGTTACGTAATAGATACGTAAATTACGGGCCAGATCTTCCAAATTATCATAAACATAAAAATTGTTTTCCGATAGATCTCATCTTGTTAGTTGAAATCACGATAAAAACGGTTGTTAACGGATGAAAGAATTGTATCCCGGAAATATAGTTCAACAACGGGAAATGTGAATTATCTTAAAAAAATATTGGATGATATGATAAGTGAAATAAGACTGATATTTATCGTATGACCTCGATTTTAATCCAATATCACTAGTAACTGATTATTTTTCGAAGTGATTAACGTTGTGCTATGTATTATTATGGGGAATCGATGATTACAAAAAATTACGTACACGATTAAATAATTAGATAAAAAATATTCAGAGCGATAGATCGATTTGTTCTCATCGATATCACTATTTCATTCTTATCGTAATCGTTTCCCCGTATGCCATCGTGCAAGAGGAGCAATTTTATTATTGCAAAACGGTTGCACACGTGAAAAAAAAGAAAGAAGAAAAAACCCAGTATCTTTATGGAATGGTTTATTCGTTAAGAATGTTTATCATAGATCACCATAATTTACTATATGAATCAATTTTCATTTATCTTTCCATTACGATTCCGTTTACTATAGTTGCTCAATGACTATTAAACTTTGCGTTTGAGTTTTCTGTTGAATGATAAAAATTGCAAGTCATTTTAGCATGACATCTGCGAAAGTTTCATTGCAAAAATAAATTTTCATGTAAGGCACAATCTCATTCATCGGTTATTCGTTTGCTAGTAATTTTTCATTTTCATCGTTCATACGGAATTTCTGTTTTATATTTTCAAATTTCCATTCGTATAAACACTGTCGAGAGGTAAAGATACATTGAAAAGTTTGAAGTCTCCGAAAGAAGGAGCAAAAGTGTTTTACGCGACGAACGTAATTGCAGAACTGAAATATTTGAGAATTGAATAATATATTTATATTATATATATATATAATATATATGTATTATATATATATATATAATACATATATATTATATATATATATAAATTACATAAAATGTGCATGAGTGAATCATTGATGATTAAAAGATAATGTTTGTCAACATGTAACATTTACTCTAGTTCAATTACATAATCAATTTGAATATATGTAATATAATAATATATAACATGATATTTTAAAAACTAATAATAAGTAAATGGTAAGTACATAGCTTCCAATTTCGAATTGGGACAAAATTTCTAGCTTACTACTTTTCCCAATTTTGTTGGCTATTTCGCTACAGATTTTTTTTGAAAAGCTGCGATTTTTCCGAGTCAAGTTAGTGATTTCTCTGGTTGCAGTTTTTATGCAGATGATTTGCGACAATCAGTAATTTTCGCCTTACTAAATTGATAAGAAATATTATATAATAATATAATATTTATATAATATATAATGTATAATTTTATATAATAATATAAATATAATATATGTCAAAATTGAGAAAAGCCACTGAACTAGAAATTTACCCCGAATTGTATTTTAATATTAACTATCGATGATTAAGGCACAAAATTTCCATCAAATTAAAGTAAAAAAGATACAAGAATTTATAATACAATGAAATATACAGGGTATATCAAACTTGAACGAATAAATTGCATGAACTTAATCTACGAATAAAAGGAAAATGTTATATAAAGTTTGCTTTGTTACAAAGTTGTAAAAAAAATATTATATATATGAAATAGATAGCATTTTTCTTTACCATTTGATTTTTATTTACACAGGAATACATCAAAATAAAAGATTTATTCAACAGAAATAACTAGTGCGAAGAATTAAAAATATAGTTTTACTGACAATGAGACTAACTACAATTAGCAAAATTCTCAGGAACTTTGTCTTATTCACCGATATCAAGTTTGTATCCGAGCATAAAAGTAAAGGAGACAAGATGAGGAATTTTGTAATCATTTTTTATTATATTATCATAATTAATAATGTATAACGAAACTGTTAGCAGTTGATAAAAAGCACGCAGTTACTTAACGACATAATAATATAGTTTTTTATATACTGTAATGAAAATGCGTCGCTATTTACATATTTTGTACATATATAATGTTTTCTTCATAACAAAATGTTTGGCATCAAATTTCATATAACATATTTCTCTTCTTTACTCACAATTTAGTCTTATTTATACATTTTACGAAAGATCATTTAAATATCTAAAAATACACTATTTTACATCTATAAAATATCTAACAAAAATTATAAATCAGCCATTTTGACTACATTGATAGTTCTAGTGTTAAAGTATAATATATCACATGATTTTTGAATTAAATTTAAAGTACAATTCGTAATTGAAAAAATTAGTGTATAAAACAAAACTTTGTTTATAAATATGGTCAGGTCGTATACGAGATAATTTAATAATCGTATTAATTGTATAATTATATTAAATTAAATTATACAATTGATAAGCAAAACTAATTGCAAAGAATTGCATGTTCAATAATTTATTCATTTTGCAAATGATATTAGTAAGATATTTGAAAAAAAATAGTAACAAAGAAGTGATAGGTATCAATATTTCAATAATTGACATTCAATAATACCTCGTGAATATTAATCACTTAGTAGTTTGAAATTGGAGTTTCGAATTAATTTCATAATTCGATCTTAGAAATAATTCTATATCCGTTAAAGTAAATATAAAAATTTTTTATCATTTTTTAAATTATAATAGTCGTACCAATTACCATTTTGGAAAGAAATCCATCAAATTAAGGTTACCATCTCCATTCCTCAAACTCGTTCAAAAAAGTATCTTCGTGCCCGATCGAAGCACGCCCACTTAAATTTGTTTACGTTCCTTTCTATAAGCAATTTACACAGTGAAAACACAGTTTAACCGCTGTTGCTTAACAACGGGAGACAAAATGATGAGAACTATGAACGAGTGATTAAGCAAATGTACACGTGCATATATTTGTGTATTATTTTTACGTTACATGTACACGTAGAAAACGGAACAGTTTGCGTATCAATTCACTCTAATTACAATTCCGCTTAAAGAATTAACATTTTTTTAAATCGTATGAAAGTAACATAATTAGAAGATAGAGAAAATAAATATCAGCGAGAAACACGTGCGATAACGTCTATTATCGAAACGTATCAGAACTGGGAACATAGTTGAACAAGAAGTATTCAGGAAATTAGAATGCTTGATGATCGCTGTTTTATTATTCCGTGGACGAAGATAAACGTTGCGCAGTCAAGCAACCATTCTCAAGGAAGTCAGGCAATCAAACCGAGCAACTGTGGCTGGTGGAACAGATAGGTCAGCTTGGCGCCACCAAGCCGAGTCGCAGGCGAATGAAGGCCGCTTGGTCGCATGCTCGTGTTTGCTACCTTACTGTTCCTCACCACTTGACACCGGCAGCACCATAATGCGACTGGTACTGTCACCACTAGCGGTAACGGGCAATGCTTGGATTCCCCGCGATCAACCAAACGATTCAGCAATCTCACAGAAAATTCATGAAATCTCTTTTCCTACTTTGGAAGAATCACGTTTGTTTGCAAGGAAGCGGTTGAGTTAGTTCGTTAGTTTTTCGTTGAATTAGTGTTGTTTCAGAGTGAAGCTCAAAAGTATAAAAAACAGGGATAAAGGAACCTTGTTAGTTTCTTAAATCAGACACATCTACTGGCAAGAATATTACGATAGACATTACGTTGTAACATGTCCAAAGAGGTCGATGTGACTTTGAATAAAGCAAATTCAACATTTTAAATTTTTTTATAATGTGAGGTTGTTTGCCAATTATCGCTAACGACAGTTTTGTTGACGAGAGTGTGAATTGCACGTTTTCTAAATAAAAGATTTTGCGCTAATTTTTAAATCCTGTTTCTATCATGCGCCATACATTATCATGAGAGTCGATGATTATAAACAACATTTTTTCTGGCCTGAGAAATTTATAAATATATGTCTTAAAGTTAATGATTTGTTAGTGTTTTAGAGTCGAAAGTATAAAAGATATCAATTAATACATTCAATTTGAGAATAGTACAAGATTTATAAATTATCCGTAATGGTAACATTGATGATAAAATGAGTATGAATCACACATCTAATAGATTGCGTATTTACAGAAATTTTTAAAATACGAAATTGTACATGCTGCATATGATATGAAAATATCATTTTTTATTCAATCATCTTTTATTTTTTGTATTTTAAAATATTAACTTTTTATTTTAATTTAAATCTGTTTTTTAGAATAATTTATACGTGAAACAATCTTTTATTGTAGTTTAATTAATATTTTGATAAATATTCGCATAAAAATTCGCAATCTATTAAAAAACACAAAATTTTTTAAATTAAATCATCGTGTTCTCTTGATCATATGAAACAAGAAGTAGAATAAATAGTAAAAAATAAATTAAATCTATTAAATCTATCATTTAAATCTATTTTTAGAAAATCGTAATTTTTATGTATAATTATATAGAATAATTGTAAAATTTGACAGAATATCGAGATTTTCTGGACGGAATATTGAATGCTACTCAATTATACATATATATCTATTAGATATATATAATCTCAGGATTTTCTAAAAAATCTAAGAAAAAAGGAATTCTAAAAACTTTTGCTGGAAAAACCTAATATTTCTTGGGCTTTTACGTGTAGATACAAAAACACATGTTCCTAGCTTTATATTTTATTTCGTTACTTTAAATTTAGATATCTTATCGCCCTTCGACACATGTCAGCAATTAATTATTAGATTACTATTTTACATTTAATATTTTAGTTGCAATATAAGATAAAAAAAATAACAAAAAAAAATTATGCAATATAAGACAGAAAAATGAGACAACATGCTACTTTAAATTTTTTTTAGTTTCAATGAATATGAGTATAATTTTGATATATAAGAATATTAAACACCAAACTCGATTATATCTATTAAATATGCTTTTACTTTTATATTCTATTTTATTGTTCAAATTTAGATCTCTTATCATTATTTGAAGCATTGAGAACAAAGAAAAATTAACTCACATTTTTTGTAAAATTTTTGCAATTGAGTGTAGCGTTTGTTATCTTTCAATAAGCTATATTAATCATATAAAATTGGAAAAATTAATCTTTTTCAATTTATACTCATATGGCGTAACAAAATAACTTGTTGCTTTACAGTTTCATCAAGTTCAATACAACAGTAATGTAAATCGTAAATTCTTATTTGATCAGAATTTTAGATTGGTGGAAGAATGAAAGAAGTTCCATTTCAAATATTTTTATTCTCAAAAGCTGGTAGGAAGTGGTTGCGACAATTCGAAATACGAAAGCCATATAATATAATTTCCACGAATGAAGATAAAATTTTTTCAGAGATACATTGAAAATGAATATTACTAGCAGAAAAATTGATCTAGATAGATCAAAAAGGGGGTTGATTAAAATTCAATGATTGTATTTTACAAAAGATAGGACGTTTAAAATTTATTACTCATTCAAATTCAGCATTCAATGAAATGAACATCAAAAACCTCTGCAATTATTAATTATAAAATTTTATTTGTTCTATCTTAATGGAAATAATGTTAATAAATAAAAAAAAAGATCTGCTATCTTTGCTTCGATACATGTTATCCATTTATCACGATTATTATAAAAATGTAAAAACAAGAATGTACATACTGCACTCATAACAAATTATTACTCTACCGACGAAGATATAATATACTATAAAAATTGTTTCATTTTATAAAATATTTTAAGTATTAAAAATATAAATAAATAAATAAAAGTTAATAAATAAAAGTTAATAGAAATAAAAATTAATTTTATAGATTTCTGTAAAGGTGTTAAACAATTCAGGATAAACTAATTCATTTAAAAAAGTTAATTTTTAAAGTTAAACGTAAAATTAACATAACATAACATAAAATTAATTATGTTCGTTAAAAAGCATTTCGAATAGTAGATATTAGAAGTTATAAATTACGATTATACTGCCAATGACACCACTCGCAAAAAAATGCTATGGAAATCTTTTTAAATCGTCTACTTCTAATACTAAAATTTTAGTCCGTTGTTGCGCTCAAACACGTCAGAAATTAATCGCTAAAATAACAAATCATTTTAATTGTGATATAATACGAAAATTAGCATTAATCGATGTAAATATATTCGTAATTGATAAAGTGCACGTAAAATAAAAACACTGAGCTGATGTTGATAAGATGATTCAATCCCTGATTCACATTATATTTTGAAGATGATGTTATAAATTTTTCAAAAGAGATTTTGATTCTAAACTAATTCAAAACGTTCACAGACAGCAAAAAGATAAAAAAATGTAACAAGAATTATTAATATACATCAAAATAGTGGAAAGATAAAAAAGAAATCATTTTAATCAACAGAAGATACTTTATCAATTATACAATCTGAAATTGTTGTTTTGTATGCGTAATATTTTGATTACTATTGTTATCGAAATTTTGTTCTATTCGTCTTTATTAAAATGGCTGATGTGGATGCTGCATTGGTTGTTAAATATATCGTGCTATTGATTGTAATTAACATGCATTTTTGTCATTAATGATAATTAACGTTACATTGGCTTTATTTTATACGGCGAATCTGATTAATATTAGTAACAGTTCCAATTTCGTAAAATAAAATCGTACAGCAATAAATCTACATTCATTTTAAAGCTTAAAGCTTCTACTTTCGAAATGCATCGTTCATTTTCATCGTTTCATTTTATTTTAAGATATTTAAAATGATGATCACATTGCATAACAGGTAAAAAAAATGAAGATACTTTTCTTATCTGAACTGTTATAAATTGTCATAGTATGTAAAAATATCGGAAAATTTTCTTCATAGTTGAATTTGCAAAGGATTTAAAGATTGAAGTCTCCTCTTTACAACAACCCTTAAAAATTCGATGTATGATTTATTTTATTAAACTTTGAACGTTAGACTTAAATGACGAAAATTCAAAAAATCGTAATATTTTCGTCGTTATATTGGTAGTTCAATAAATTGGCAAAGAAAAATTGTACACCAAATTTTGAGAAGTCATTACAAAGTAAGGATTTTAATCTTCAAATTCATTGTAGACTCAATTATGAAAAAAAAATTTCCAATGTTTTTACATACTATAATAATTTATATCATTTTTGTGAAAGAAACGTGTCTTCGCTTTACCATCTGTTGTATAATTTTAAAATAAAATGAACGACACACTTGAAAAATGAAGGCTTCAAGCTTTAAAACAAGTCCAAGTTTGTAGATTTCTTCTTACAAAATTATAACAATTTAAATATTTATTTTAGTTAAATATTTTAACAATTTAAATATTAATCAGACTCACTGTATGTTCCTGTGTTCTTACGTGAATGTGCAATTCGTTTATATGCATGAGCGAAATATTTTTTTTATGAAAAAAACAACTTGCCATAAAATTCTTTTGCGCATCTTATTAAACTTCGAGCATTAGAGGGAATATTAGATTTTTTTAAAATTTTGTTGTTAAATCCTCAATATTCAAAGTTTACTGAAACGAACAGTAAATTTTAAGAGATTATTGTGACGGGAAAACTTCAGTCTCCAAGATCATGGTGGATCCATAAAAAAATTTTTCAGCAACTTTAGAGACATTTGTATTCTAGCTTATCATCACGTCCTCGGGAAGAACGTCTCAAGTTCTTGTAACTTTTTTTAAACTTTTCGTTTTAAAATTTGTCTTTGCGTTTTCTGTCTTTTCTCTATAGCCTTTTTGAAGAGTTTGTATAAACCTGGCCAGTGTTAATTTGCACAAATTTATTTCAATTATTTATTTATTTTTTTTTTACTATTCAACTCTCGATTTTCCACTCTTTTTCTTTTTCATTTTCGCTTTTCATCTTTTTTCTGGAAAATACGATTTATTACTTAAAAAGTTTGTTTGCGATAGTTCTTTTCCATGATCTCGCTTATATGCTCCAACTTCTTCAACGCTCCATCTTCTTCTCATATAATCTTCTCTGTTATAGTTATTGTGTTGTTAATTTTTAGTTCGGTTTTATTTTGTTTGTAATAAATTAAGCGCAAAATCTACAAACTATCTGCTTGAAAATTTTTACAATTTTTGAAGAGAAAATTTTTTATTTTGCGTGGTATAAAAACATCTTTAAAAAAAACGAATTTAAGACAGGATAAATAACTTGTTAAAATTTCATGTTTGAAAATGAAACTACATGAATTGATATATGGTTTTCTTTATGAAATTATAACAGGTTAAGATATCGATAATTTTTCGTTGAGAGTGCGAATATTTTCGTCCACCACAATATTTATTCAATCGATTGTGTACACATTAGTTACGGAAGTTTATGTGCCAAATTTCAAATATTTTAAACGGAAGAAGAAAGGTTTTGAATACTTTATGACTCTTAATTTGTTACTGAATTGTTAGTTGAAATTAGATCATTTTCAAAAATATTGACAATTATTTCTTGTATTTGTTTAAAAGAACGTATAAATAAATCGAAGACATAATTTTACGAAAATCTACTTACTGACAAAAATTAAGAAACAATATATTTCTAAAAAAAAATATCATTATTAAAAACTATCCGATTTGAGCGATACATAAATTGTAAATAAAGGTAATATATCATGTAGCAATAAAATATAAGTATTTTTTGGAATTTACTTTTATAAAAATCACAATTAATATTTAAACAAAATATCAGTCAAAATTCTTATGACAAAAATTAATAACGATAATTGATATAAACAGTAGTTTATAAATGTTTATAATTTTTGTGAAATACTAATCCAATCTTGAAAAAATTTTAAACTTTCGTACTGCATTTGTGAGGCATTGATTCAATCAATTTAATACAAAACTCAGTTAGTATCAAATATCAGATTATATTTCTTAATTTTTTCTATTGACGAAATCATAATGTAATTTCATAAATGTTACATTGGATTTAAACACAGAGACTGACTTGGCTTTTCAATTACGTTAATATTTTGTACGAGAAGTACTATGAGAAGTGTTTTACTACTTTGGAAAAATACTTAGGATCGTTAAAATAATTATTCTGTTAACCATTCTTTCTTGAATAAATAGTACGCAAGATATTTCAATACATAAAGTTTTCCGTAATTTCTTTTACTTGTATTAACAAATAAAGGAACGAATTCTAAACGGGTTTAGAATTTTATTCATTAGATCGTTGAAAAATTCAGAGTGTAGTACAGCCTGCTTTATCCGAAAATTTATTTTTCGAATATGTTAATATTTGAGTGCTACACTAATGCAATAAAATGTCAGCTAGTAAGTGTATTGACTCAGTTACTTAGTAGACATTCTATTCTGGTAATATAATATTTAAATATTAAGATATTTTGTACTTCGGATACTCGAGGTTCTACTGTATGTGGAACACGCATTTGTTATGCAAATAAGATTTATTTTTCTCGTACTTCAACATATACTGTGATTACGCATATACATATTTGTATAACACAGTTGTTATATATAAGATTCTTAAACTTTTGTCAGTAAGAGCGTATACAAATATATACACGAATAAAACTTCTGTTGATGATGATGATGATAATAATAATTATATTTAAACTGCTGTACGTACTGCAACAGTGTACTACTGCATACATTTGGTAAGAAAAAACTAGAATACATATAAATAATTACAGTTAGTCTACATATATCTACAAATTTCAAATATTTAGAAAAACACAAGAATTAGAAATGACGATATTTCTTATATTTATTACAGGAAAACATAAGCATACATTAAATATTGTTATTATTGTAATCAATATAAGTTTTATTTACTTTGTTGCATATTGCACAATAATAAAGTAACTGTATATAGATTTTTGTCGAGTCGTATTTTCGATTTATTCACATGTTTTTTTCAAAATAAGTGTAATAATCATTATCAATATTTTAAAAATTATAAGATACATAAAGTTTTCAAAACTCTTCTTGTCGTTTTAAATATTTCAAATATTCTTAATATTCTTAAATATTTCTTAAATATTCTTAATATTCTTAAACTCTGAAATATTAGACGAAATTAACTTTTTTGTATAATTTTCAACAAAATAAGAACATTAGCATTACAAGTTTCAATTCTATAGTAAGTATAACTAATTACAGTTTTATTAACATTGTCAGTAAAACATTTATTTATTTAAGGAAGTCATCATTTCTTTTATAAATGCTGCAGAGGAATGTATGTAGACTTCTATGACTTTCTATAGGAATGTATGTAGATTTCTATAACTGACTGTATATAATGAAAAAGATAACGATTGAGATTTCATGGTATTTCACTAAGTTAATATTTTTTTACGTAATGTTGAAACCTGTTGATCGTGTAATACATAATAGAATATCTTTGTGTAAAACTGAGACATTACGTTATGCATTACGAGTTAATCTATTTAAATGTTCCTAATCTAGTTATAAGTAGCAAGATACTTGTTGAAAATACATTAAATTTTTCCAAGAGGAAGAAAAACATTATCCAACTCAAACGTTGAATTACTTACAAAATTTTGATTGATTTTATTTATTACTGAATGTGATTAAGAACACAATATTTTGTGCATCATAAAATGCATTTTATGCATCATAAAATTTTCTATCTTTTTGCAGTAATATAGTAAAAATTTATGAAAAAAATTAATCGATTTGTAACGAGAAGCAGGCAGTCTCTCTTTTTATACGTTTTCTATTACGTATTCTATTTTATTTAAAAAATTGTGATTTTTCACTCCGCGTAAAAAGAAATCAGCTCCAAGTTTATTAACACGAATATTTCTTGACCAGAAATTATTGCTGGAACAGTACCTAATTCTTAATTGCTTTTTTTCATGGTTTATCAAAATTACTTGAAAGTAGAACTGTTTTTCTTCTTGCTGCAATATCTTCAATTATGTTTTTAACAAACTCTGTGTTCCACCTTTTTATTATAAAGAAAGTTTAATCTGCCATTTATTTAAATTTGCAATCATTGTAAGTATTTTATTTGTTTCTAGATCACTCGTATAGAAAACTAACAATGTATATTTTTGTAACATGTTCTCTTTATTGTCAGATAGAATGTATTACAAATCAATTTTATTAGATATTTACTTATAATGTTTGTTTTCTATATACAAAAACTATACAAAAATTGTATACTCTTCAATTGGTACAGCTTTTCACAGTTCTTTCTACAGATAAATAGGCTTAATTTATGACATTTTTTATTATTATTGTCAACTATTTATAATCGGAAATTTTATTTATATACTATTTCTTTCTATGTGGAACATTTTTTAATAAAAAAAAACAAAAATTTTCAATTTTGGCACTTATATTTTATATATTTTACAACGACTTTTCAACGAATGACTCTATCTACTTTTAAATCACTTTTGATTTGAGAACAGTTAATGAATACTACACACTGTACACGAGAAATATGACATGAAACGTTTTTGTCTGATGATCGTATGACAACCACACGATTTTTTTCTGATGTGCAACATCCACTCATATCCGTACACATACACCGTGCGTGTCTGTGTAACAAAAAAGAGGGGAGGGGGAGAGAGTTGAGAAAAAAAGGAAACAACAGAAGAAAAGCATAAGCACGAATATATAAAATGTTCAAAAAGGGTTCAAAGTGTATTCAAGTAAAACCGAATATTTCGACGATTGATAATATTCTAGTTATTGTTCTTGCTGACGTGTTGCAAGACGTTATCATTTTATTTCAGTAATGAATTAAAGCTCTGCATTGATATATAGAATATAAAGCAAGGTACAGTAACGTTTTTCGATATTACATACTACGTTTTACAGCAGATATATTGAAAAAAATACATGTATGGAAAATTCTACAGCATTGTTCATAGAGATTATTGGTTTTTAATATATTTATTCGTCATTCGTTTATAAGTTTTATAAAGAACAATGATTTATTATCTCGATCAAACTATGTACTTTTAATACTTGAATGCATAAATGTTTTTACAAAAAAGAAAAAAAAGAAGAAAAGAAAAGAATGTACGAAATAAATGGATAGAGAATTTTGTACATGCAAAATAATTAATTGCTATCCTTCATTTTTACTGCAAAAATGGGAAACAATGATTTGTATAAACGAACTGTTATAAAATATAATATTATGGTTCAAGAGCAGTACAATAGCAGTGTACAGTATTATTAAAGTGCAATACTATACTATATACTATACTACTGTAAATAAACATATATACAATGAGATTATTTTGAAAAATAAATTGAAAAACTAAAAGATAAAGAATTATTATTGCAATTACAAATTACAAATTATTACAAAATTATTAAAAAATAACTATACAAATTATAATATTATTGTATATATACAACTATAATACTATATACAATTATAATATTATAGTATATAGTATATATACACGTACAACGCGAGTAAAAAATTATTGAAAAATACTCGTTTATGACATGAAAAACGTATATTTTTCCATTGATCTAAAAAAAATATGGTTTTATAGTAACTTTTGTTTAAAGTGCGAGACAGTTGTTACTGAGACAAAGTGTTATTTCTATACACAGAATTAGTTGTTTTATTTTAAAAAGAAATTTATTTCAATTACAAAAAATTGATTCATTATTTAAATAAGGCAATCTTTTTTAAATATCTTATTTGTACTTATTTAATGTCTTGTTTTATATAATGTGCTTATTTTTAATGTCTTAATGAAATAAGAAATGATTTCAACCATGTTTTCAAAAATCCGCACGAAAGATTACTTGGATAGAAGATTTATATCATTTATATCATTTCTGCATATTATTTTCTAATTTATTTAAAAAAAAAAAAACTATTTAGTTAGTTTTTGCGCTCTTTATTTTCTTATAACACGGAACATATCTTTCGCGTTATAGAGTACCTATTGTAAAACTTCGTCTGTTCGAACCTCGTTTATACAAATCAATTAATGTTAAGCTCAAATATACAAACTCATTATTCACTTTTGTTAGCTTTATCTACTATTGTTATATAACCATCCTATTCTTATTACATTCAAAGAAAGAGTACTCCTATAACAAGAGTAGGATATGAAGAAAGTTAGTGAACCCCTATTATCCGAAATCTGAATAAATAAAAACATATATAAAACGTAAACGTAAGTTAATTTAAGAACAATGCATGTAGATATGTAACTGTACCCTCCCACTCAAAAACATATTATGAGTATACAAAAAGTATATAAACTTCAAAAGAAACAACAATTTTATTTAGTAAATAAATGTCTTGATCATAATATTATTTTTATACTATTGATATTTTATATTAATTAAATTTGAAGATCAAGTTACAGTAATTAAAATATTATTGTTTTTCAAAAAAATTTGTATTGTCCAAAAGATAGGAGAAATATATAAGATGCTGCTAAAGTACTATATTAGTATTATATATTATATAGTATTATACATTGCTATATTATATTATATTATATTATATATTATTAATATATTAATATCATATTAAAGTATTATATTAGTATTATATAAAATACTATATAAGTATTATATTACAAAATACAATAATACAACATATATAAAAAAGAAATGCATACATATACGTATTCACTACACAGCGTTATAAGGGATCAAAGAATAATTGAGGATTGAAGTTCTCGCATATGAAACGTATATGAAACTCTTTCTGCCTGGTGCACTTTGTCGGGGACATACATACATATTGTAGGTTAAAGTACAAAAGGACGGAATAATCCCGATGCGGTAACACGAATCGGTACACCCGTGGACTGAGCCGACAGAGAACCTGTGGAAAAACACGGCTACGGCTTTTACCGGGTAAAATTCCTACGTTGCTGGTTCCCACTGCAAAAAGTCCCATGCTAATTCAACGTTGAACGCTTGAGAACTCATCACGGATGAGTTAACGCGTCTCATGATCCTTCGCAACGTCGAGCTTTGGATCCCGATTATATCGAGAGGGGATGCGACATGGTAATAAATCTTCGTATCCTTTGTACTGTTCCGAGAGGAAACCGACTCCGCCAACTTATTCTTCCATTTGTATAGTTTTTCCTTCGCAAGGCGATTTTTTGAAATTTTTTTTCATATAATGTGATTAATTTACTGGCCCTTCCTTTGTGTTCTCGAAACGAAATTGATAATAATGCATAATAACCTATCATCCTCCTTGAGGTTTGTTAAAGTCGAAAGGTCCAACATATAAATCAAAGTTTATCATAACGTGAAGTTCTTCGAACTTTAGAAAAATATAGAATTGAGGTAGAAGAAGAAAAAATGATGGAAAAAATATTAATCCCATTACGAGTCCTAAATTTCTACATTTCAATGCTACTCTCATTTTAGGAAATAAAATGAATCTATTATATAATGTCTTAAGAAGATGTTTAACCAGAAATCGAAGGAATTAAGAAATTTTTAATTATGTTCTACTTGAAACGTGAATTGTCGAAAAGAAGAAATTTTTCGAAAAATGTTTAACATTGTGTAAGACCCAATAAGAATAGATAAATAAAAATCAGACAGAATGGAACTTATAAGAGTATAAAAGAGAGTATAAAAATGAAAATTTTTTTGTCGAAGAAACAGTTAATTTGTTCATCAGTATTAAAAAAGTTCTTAATATTTGTAGCAAATATTGACATTCAATGAATATTACTCGAATATAAAAATGGATTTTTAATTAAAAATAATTGTTGTAATGTTGTTTCTGTGTTTTAATTGTTCTAATGTTGTTTCTGTGGAACTTTTATTATTATGAGAACACTATTCAAAAGTGTTTCTAAGTGTGCCTAAGTGTAACACTTCTTTCTACAAAAGTTTCATAAAAATAGATATTTTTTTATACGAAATATATAAATTCGAATTTTTTTAAAAGTGAAAAAAACCTGTTTTAAGCCCTGGCTAGAATTTATTTCGTGTGATACTAATAATAGCGAAAGAAATTTGAGTAGTTCATTTTAAAGTTCATATCTTATTTATTTGATTATTTGTATGATTTGTTCGTTACTAATAACAGTAAAAAAAGAATATCAATTAATTTTGTTTCAGTATAAATAACTTTTCATCACATAAATTGCTATAATACATTTTGATGTTTTATTTCTACATTATTATTTTTAATATTTTATCGTTATTTTCTACAGATTTATTTTAATCTCGAAACATTATTATTCCAAAGATTAAAATAAGGAAGTGAGAATATTATTAATTATAATTAACATATATGTTTATAGAACTTTTGTATGAACATATGCATTTATAGAGAATTAATTATAATAATTAAATTCAGTTTTCATGTATACAAAACCAACCATACATGTACACTGTATATACCTCTCACCACATAATGTATACAATTGTATAATAAATTTAAGTGCAGAAATTTGATTTAAGTTAAATCTTTATTAAATATTAATAACAATTAACTTTCACATTATTTTTGGTCATTTTTATCAAAATGAATTTGGAATTTTTTTTATTATTTGTTAGTTTTTGAGAATCCTTTTTTTCATTTCGGAATATTATATAGAAATTTCTCTAAAAAAATTATCGTCTTTACGCGAGAGAAATTATTACGTTGTAGAAAATTATTATGTTTCATGATAAAAAAAAAGAAGTAGTAAAAAAAAATTCAATACTTAATTACCTTAATATTATAATGAAGAAAAAGAATGAGTATTACATCAATTTTCGCATCATTTTGTCTCACAGATTTCAATATATTGCACTATCCTGAAGTACGTATTCTACGAATACGTAATTTGCTTATAGTTAGAGAAACAGGTGATTGTGAAACATACAATTTCTACCATTGTTATACCATTATACTATTATTCTGTTATTTTGTAGAAACAGTTTACTTGGATAAAGTAGATCATATGAAATGTTGAATTTTATACAATTTATGTTGCATATCTTTGAAAATTATTTTTGATTTTTTAATCGAAATATGAACCATTTTCATTTATGACATTCTTCCAGCGGGATTCTAATGAAATAATACCCTTTTCGAAGAAAACTCTTGGTTTTTAGAAGCGATAATCCTTGAATTCTGGGCTCTGATGACTCTATCTTTGAACATTTTCTTGTACAAGAATGATTTCAAACTTCTGAAAAGCTGAAAATCTGCAAAAGATACCTCTTTAGGGAGAATGAGAGAAAAATTTCGTAAGCTTTGAAAGTTTTTATACACTAATTTGTAAAATACGAGATCTTGCATAAAGAAGAATCAATCCATGTCGATTTAAAAAACACAAAATTCATTAAAAAAATATGTTTTCTGAATATACAGAGCATAATACTTTCTAAAAATACCGAGTAATCTTCAATCAAAGAATTGAACAAACATATCATATCAAAGTAACCGAATAAACCAACGCTCATATGTTGAATGAACACGAATCCGATGTTTCATCTCACAACCTAATAATTTGAATAATAGGTGTAGAAAGATTCTTAAAAAATGTGATCCCTTTAATACAAATACATCTTCTTTGTATAAATACTGTATCTTTTTATTTAATGTGAATAGTTCAAAATAACCATGAAGATCTCTAACGTTATTTAAAATAATCCTACAAGGGTTAACGTTTTATATTCTGACGATATTTGAAAATATTGCTTTATATAATATAAACGTTGATATTATGATGCGATCACAATTTTTCATGTTATTCGAAGAGACATGCAAACATTGTTGAAAATGTTGAAATGTTGGAAACTATTGAAAAATGACACGTGAATATTTATACTTTTTGCCTTATGTAGTATTGTTTTATTATTTATGTAATATTATTTTTTATTCTTTTCGATCACAGTATGTTACATTAAATTATTATGAGATTTTCTTTTCTCCTATATCTCTGATATGCCAAAAATTATCTAATGACGCAGAAATTTAATAATTTAATAAAGCCGTATGTATAATTTAATTTTCAAACATAAAAAATTAAATACAATGAATCAAATTCTGTTTTTAATATTTTATTGTTTCAATTTTATTTTTAATATTCGTATTATTTCACGCACGTATATTTTATAATACAATTATAAAATATAAATATAGTAACAATTTATGGATTCTTTGTTGTACAAAATATTATTTCATTTTTCCATTTCTGCATTCGTCTCACAATTTTTGAGCGAGGGTGTAAATAAACTGGCACTTATAAAAGAATAGACGAGCGATTTACATTTCAAGAATTCACATTATTGCGATGTTGGTATATCCAAATGACTTTAGACGTGCATCGAATGCGAAATAATCGTTTAAATAAATGATTAAATACTAAATAATAAATGAATCACAAAATTAACTATCTTGTAATGTGCTTATCACATACGGTTACCATATATGATACAGTCGTTATAAGAAAGATAGTATTGATGGTTGCGATGGAATTCGACGAAACAATAGACATTATCATTGATTTTAGTGAGCTTTCGGGACTCGTTATTGATGTCGCGTTACGTTGGCAAAGAATAGATTCTTGTTCATTCTGGCAATTATAATCGCAAAAATTACGACGAAATTGCTATTCCGTTATTCCACTAAACATAGTAAAATTACCGAGTAAATGATCTGCTATTGAAATTGCATTATAAAGCTGTATTTATTTTTTAAGAATGGAAAAGTAATACTTTATACATACTTTATACATTAGAGAATATACAAAGTGTTAATATATTAATAATTGTATTATAAAATGTACATGTCATTTTACTATCGATAAATATTAAATATAATATTAAATAAAAATAAAACATATTTTTTTCTTACATACATGCTTTCAGTTTCATGAAATAGTATATATTTCAATCTAGAATAGTATATATTTGAAATTACGTTTATTTTTTATGTTTTACTTCATAATATAAATGTAATTAAATAAAATGAAATAAATAAAAAATTGAGATATTAAAATTAGTAATGATAAAATAGTAAAATTAATTATATTTTTTTGTAATTTATGCGTAATTTGTAAATATAATTAAATGAAAGGTGCAGTGCATATTAATAATTAAAATGCAGCTAATTGCGTATACCTTAAGTTTCAACAAATTCCATTATAAACAATGATATCATTTGGATATAAATTTGAATTAAATCACCAGTTAATATCCGTAATTTTCGAATAATTAATTTATTGACCGTGTGTGTTCGATAATGTTCATATTAAATAGCATTTATTATAAAACAACACGGCAAATACAGTATATTATCGCAATTTGTGATATATCAGTATCTATTCTATCTGTGTGTATATATTTGTAGAATTTGCTTATGTATAAACAATAATAATAATAATAATTGGACAGTAACATATTCAAGAACTATAATATATAAAAAAAGTTTTTCTTTTCAACTAAAAATCTTTAATGTAGCTTTAGTTACATGTTAATGTTAATATTGAAAGTGAATTAGTATCACTGAAATAAAATTATTTGGTTGAAAAAGAAAGTAAGTATAATGTGAATAATCTTTAAAAATATTGAAAAAAGAGGAGCGTTAGTTAAAAGAGAATAATTAAAGAGTGTAGTTAAAAGAGCGTAATAAAAAATGAAGATCAGTGTCCATTATTGAGTAATGATAATTGATTAATGTAATGATTATGTGTTATACAGGCGTACAATGATTATATTTTTTTTTTATAAAAAAAATATATCATTATTACTGGATACGTGTAGAAAAAATTTGAGAGAAAAATGTTTAATATTAATTATAATTGCTTTGTTATTGATAAGTTTCTATCTTTAAGCTGCTGATAACAAGACATAATTTTTAAAATTATGGACTGTTGTCAAAATCATTCATTTAAAATACTTAATTTAATTATGAGAAAGGTATTAAATGAGAATGAATCTATATATGTATTGTACATGCAATCAAAATGAATATATATCATCTTGTTGTGCTCAAGAAACAGAAAAAGAAAAGAAAATTTACGGTTGATATAAAGATCAGAAATGTTTAGTACTGTTTTAGACTTTAAAAACTATTGGTTATAAGAAAATGGAGCTCACTGTTACCGATTGAAAACAACAGTTGAGTGCAAAAAGGAAAAACCAATTTCTGCAGTGGACAGTTCAAAAGTCTGGTATAAATGTTATATAATCTAGGAACACACACATGTGAAACCTAAATCCAATAACCAACAAAGTTCAGACGATATTTTTCTTAAAATGTAACAAATAATTTGTTCATATGTAATAAAGTTATATAAAATGTAAGAAATCAAGCATTAGATGCTGAAATATAAAACTTCTAAAATATAATAAAATATAATAAAATATAAAACTTCTTTGTAATACTTGTGAATTTTTTCTAATATTATAGCACAATAATATTATAAAATAAAATCATAAATTAGAGCTGATAGAATTATAAATTAGATCTGTTAAAATCTCCAAAATTGTGATCGATAGTTATCTTTTGCAGCTGTCTACCATAGGTATTAATTTCGTACTTTGTTCGCGCGCGTGTGTAGCGAGACGAGATCGTATTTAGTAAGTGGACTGTGTTTACGTTCGAGAGCGCTGAATATCAGGGGTGTTCCCTTCGTGGTAACCTTGTGTCTCGAGAAAGTGAACTTTATTACTCGAAAGTCGAAGTGATTCTGACTTCCAAGCCCGAACGCTTTCTCGGTTCCCCTTCCTTCGGCTTCGGGAAATCGCGGGTCCAAGGTGGGGCACGAAGGGCGGATGCCCGTTGCCGTTTTGGGTGATCTTGCGAGCCCGTGTTTCGCATGTGTTCGGAAAAGTTGATTCCATGTTTCAATCCACGGTCGAGGGCCTTGTTTGCTATAGAACAAAGCTCAGCCAAACGACGAGTTAGAGGCTCAGATCACTTAAAACACATAAACTTTCCCCGACGCGCCTGCACCTAGGCGTGGATATTGTAGGATGGAAACTCTCCCGAACAAATAATATATTATAAAAATACGAATTAATATAAATAAAAATATAAATAATACAGTAATGCAAAGTAAAGATTAATGCCAAGTAGATATTACACATGTATATTATATATATATATATATCATGAGGACATTAAAAGTATCGTAAAACTATTATTACTGCTTTTGATAAACATGCCGTTATCTCATCTAAGACATGAATATTAAATCCTACGTGAAGCGGTTATTTTATGGTGTCCATTTGGACTTCAATAAAATCTGCGAAATTAATTGTAAATAATGTTTTCGTTATGAACAAAACTTTTCACATTTAATTGAATTGAAAGTTAAAAACACGTAAAATTTTTATCGTTCAAGTTTATTCATATTGTCTATTTGTGTTGTTTGATAGAAAGAACTAATATGGTTTGTAGAGACTTTTTCAACATCTTAAAAAGCCATAAGATTAGATTTATGTCGCTATAACTCAGCCTGTTAACAATGATATCGTGTAGTTTCTTTCATTCTTTTTCTTACGATGACGTAAAATTTATACATAGTTAACAGAACGATTAATGAAATTTAGGTAATGGTAATTTTAATAATCGTTTATAACATACTTTCTTACGTATAACATACTCAGTATTTCTTCTCGAAAAATGAGAAAGTGTCAAAATAAACGGAATATTATTTTATCATTATTTTTTCAGTAATTATACTTTTTCATCAAGCATTTTTTTCTTTTGTTGATTATCAATTTTCGAATTGTTGCGTCGAAGCATTTGATTCTGTCAAACCGGATAAGATTTATAAATTTTTCTGGACATAAAATCACGAAACATGCGAGTTGATGTTTGTGACGTGTTTCGATTTTGTTTTATGGCACAAACAGTAACGTCATAAAAATTTATAGTTTAATATTTGACTATCAGAAGACAGTGCTGTTGCAAAGTCATAATACTGTTTGTTTCTGTGCAGTTTATTTTATGTACTTTATATTTCGTTTATATGTTTTATCTCTCTTACGTTTAGTATTTCAAAACTATTGAATGTAAAAAAGAAATAACAATATTTGGCAACCAAGTGACTTTTCTTACGGCAGGAAAGAAAAAATTATTTTATTTCCCAAAATTTTTATTTTAATGAATTTTTTTTTAAAACCTTTTTGTAAAAAACCTAATTTTTTTTTTAAACCTGCATAATATTATAATTTACATATGGGGGGTTCAGAAGCCAATCAATGTAAGTCTCATTAAAAATTATGCTACTCAATTACTCTTTTGTTATCAAAATCTTCAGTTAATGGAAGAGTTTGAATATTATAATGTAATCAATACAATGTTATAGCTAAGTTATTTCATTGACTGAAAGTTTTGATAACAGAAGTGTCTTTGTACGGCACACGTCATGTTTAATGGAAAATGACTTACACTGATTAGTTTTTGAATTCTCCATATATGCTTATCATTATTTTATTTTAGAGTAATAAAAGAGATAATAATAAGGTAATAAAAAAAGGTAAAGTGATAAAAAAAAATTCTACGGTTTTTTTATGAAAGAAAAGAAAAATGTTAAAGATATAAAAAATTATACGTTAAAATAAAAATAACTGTTTCTGGTAAAAAAAAAGAATTTCAATATTCAAAATTTTCTTTTTTCTGATTATCTAATATTTGATTAAAATGGCACAAATATAAAAAGAAAGAATAAAAAATTAGTAAATTAATTTATAGCAGAAATCTATTTATTGAAATTCTGTAATATATTTTCTTTTAATATAAATTTAAATTTAGCGGTATATCAGTTGTAAATATTTTCGAAGATTAAATTTTCATTCCAAAAAAGTCAAAAACAAAGCAGGTAAATTGAGTTTTAAGTTAATATAGTTTCATGGTTTATACATTTTGTACTTATATTTTTTCTTTATTTCTTAAATATGTATCTTTTATAATTATCACTTAATTAAAATCTGAATATGTAGAATTTAAATGTTGAAAAGTATTTTAAATTCATGATATATGTATTTTATCATATAATTTATAATAACTTATAATTTATAACATCCAAATAATTTTTATCTCAAATATTTACCTATAATAAAATTTAAATTGTATAAGAATTTATAGTTAAAAATGTTATTGTATTTACGTCATCTTTTTAACTAAATAACATGTGACGTGATTTCTTGTAAAAAAACTAAAGAAGAACATGGAATAAAATTTTTTTGTTCGAGAAAATCGATGATTCATCAAATATGCTTGTATTCGGCTAATTAATATTTGGCTAATAAATATTTGAAAAGTAGAACAAAATATTTTCTTTAAATGCTTCATTTCTTAGAAAATTCAGTTTGGAAATTTATCAAGCACACGTATACCAGATCAATTCTGAAGTAAACATGCTCAAAATCAAATCAAGATTTTCTTTACATTTCTTACTTATTTTCTAGCAGCGGATTTAATTTTAATTATCTTCGAGATTCACGAACTAAAACAAATAACAATTAATTTTACGAAACGTTTATTGCAAAATTTTACATATTACACGCACTTTTAATATAATGAAAGTTCATAGTTACTAATTGTGAGAACATAAATAAGTATTGTTTTAATGTAATTATTGCATTAATATAATGTTTTATGATAATGATCTAATAGTTGTATCATTAAAAATTAAAAAGTCAGTCGTTTCTCGAGTATAGTTTCTATATTTCATTTTTCATTCTGGAGAAAATCTTCATTACTTTGTGAATCTTACACATTGTGTAATAATCGATGTTATTAAAAATATGTATATCGATTCGATAAACATCATTTTAGCCAGACTAAAATTTTTATTTTGGTCTTTATGTATTAACAAGTATATCTTATAGTATATTTATGTAATTCTGTTTAACTATTCTTTTGACAAGCATTTATGGGGTTCCATTATGTTTCGAGACCCGACGCTCGTAGCGTCATCAGTGTTGAAATAAATCCGCTCCTATTATTTTCGCATCTGGGATAACTTTTTATTAATTATTTACAGTTATCCAGCGTAAAATTAGTGAAATACAAGTATCCTTAATCAATTCTCTCGAAAATTAACCCTGAGATGTTTTTTTTTTTTTTAAACAATGCTGCTTGACATTTCCCTTGACATCCTGTTTTTATAATGTAAAGCGCGTTTCATAGATTCAAAAGAAAAATGGAGTTCATTAACCAGTTAACTGTGGCGCTCCCTTTTGCGAGCGCGCACCTATATGTGTCGCCGAAATCGAGCGATGACGAGTATACTCGTCAATCACAGAGTAAGTGTCGCTGTTAAGATATTGGATCAAAAAGATGGGTTTATTTTATAAAATTAACGTCCCATTATTTTTTTTGTATAATATATATGAATTCAAACAAATAATATCTAATAGATGGAGAAATATTTTTTTATAATACTTTTTAAGTCTTTTTCTTGCTGTGGAGTGTACGCTACGATAATGCCATCGCTCATGTCCACTCCACCCATTTTCTTATTATAGTCTATCACTATCTCTGGTTTTTTTGTTATCATTTTCCTTTTCTAATAGGCATTTTTATCAAGTCTGAGGAAATGCCAGTCCTATTTTTTCTAATAGTGCCAACCACGTCCATCTTATGGCTGCATAGTTTTTCAATCAATGGAATGCTGGTGTACCAGTTGTCTAAATATAATCTATATCCACGATCTAAAAGATCGCTACATAACTGTAGCACAATACGTGCAGAAATATTGAACTCTAAATAACGCTGGTCATACTCTGTTTCTTTTCCGGTATATACACAAAAATTCCAAATATATCCCGATTCACTTTCGCATAAAACAAAAAATTTGATACCGAATCGACTTCTTTTTGACGCTAACATCTAAAAAACGTTGTCATCGCAGATAAATAAATTAGTTATGCGAACTGATAAGCTGTTTCAGCCGGGACGCATACGGGGCGCATGAGTTTATCTCAAATTATTTATATTTTTTATTCGTTTGTTTTATTCGGGCCTGGCCTCAAAATATTCTAAACGTCTTGAAATTTGAGAATATGTTTTGTTTTTCTCAAAAAGTACAATTTAAATAGTCAATGGTCACTAGTTCATACGCATGACGAGTATACTCGTCAATACACAAAATCGTGCCACTTCTCCATGACGAGTATACTGGTCAATTACAGTTAACTGGTTAAAACTGACCTCAGTTAGAATTTTATGCAAACTTCTATTGTATTACAATTCGTGCTTTTTTTCGTAATGCAGGACGTTTCAAAAGTTGAGTCAAGCGATCGTGAAATGAATATAAATTCGATCGCGACGCCATACCGTCTCGGAATTTCCGACATTGCCACTGCGCTACCACTCTGCAATTTATATTCCATCTTCGTTGCTCTTTCGACGATTTAACGAGGTCATTGTATAACAAAAATTTCTGTATATTGATTGACATCAACTAAAGACAAATCTAGAATCACTTTACATTTCGTTAATTCTACGTAAAACATATATTTAAATGATAAATATATAATATAATATACGTAACGTACATAAAAACATTAAGAAAATTTCTTTTTATATTTTTTTTTAAAGGTTATTTTGTAAATGTAAATTTGTAAATTTGAAAACTGATTTAATATAATTTTTCAGAGTTTCATTGTGAAATATGAATAAATTAACAATAAATTGATATACATACGATACACATTGCGTCACGAATTACGAATAATAATATTTCCAAAATTTAGATATACAGAGTGTGTAATAATTGACGTTACAACTGAGTAGAAAGTGAAAAAATGAGTCGAAAAGAAAGAATTAAATATTTTTATTTAAGGCTTTGTTTTGGAGAAAATCAAGTTTAGAAATTTATTATCTATAATTTAAATTTAATTAATTTTGGACTAGTCAGAAAAAAATGAATAAACAGGAGGTTATTCGACTTGCGAAAATAAATCCAAGTGTAGAATTCAATTTTTTCATAAGACATTTCGAGAAAATTATATATAGATTTGGGAATTTATTAAGTACACAATTACTAGTACACAATTACTAAATCGATTTTTAACTAAACATATTCAAAACCTGTTTTTTTAAAATGAGACCTTAAGCGAAAAACTTTTATTCTTTATTTCTCGCGTATTTTCTTAGATAAAATCACTCTTCTAACAATTATTAATTTCTACCTAGTCTAAAATTAGACAAATCCGAATATATTTAAAAAATTATCAAGTCCAATTTTCTCGAAAACAAAGCTTCAGATGAAAATATTTTATTACTTCTTTTCGATTTACATATCTTTTTACACAGAATTATCTTACATCCTGCTACATAATTGTACCATTAGTTACGGGACATCCTTTATATTCAGATTTTTATTAAGTAATAACTGCATTGTTTATTTTAAAAATGGTATAAATTTGCTTGTTTTTAAATCGAGATATTAGGTTGTCCCATAAGTTTCTTCCGCGCCACGCTATGAGTGACTCTAAGTGGCTGTGTTAATTAAACATACAGGCTTTCTTAGCCGTTTATGGCATCGGTTTCAGTCGTCCCAGAGCTCTTTCAAAGTACGTTTCGTTGGTGACAAAGTCTCTTTTAAAATTTTTTCTGCACCGTTCAATATGGAGAGCCAAAAGATGCATTTGCGGCATGTTATGCTTCATTGCTTTAAAAAAGGCAATAGTGCAAAGGACACTGCAGACGAGATTTTCACCGTTTACGGGAGTGGTACTACCACTATTAGGACCGTCCGCAATTGGTTTAAGAAATTTAGAGCTGACAATTTCGAGTTGAAAGATGAAGACCGCAGCGGCCGCCCAGCAACGACTGATGCGGACATTATCAAGACTGTGCTCACTGAAAATCCACGATATAGGGTGCGTGAGATAGTGGATGCCACTAATATTCCCAAGACAACGGTACATGAGCATTTAATCAAGATAGGATATGCGAATCGATATGAAGTTTGGGTTCCACACCTATTGACGGAGACCGACCTTATGAACCGCGTCTCTACGTGCGATTTGCTCCTCCAGCGACATGAAAGGGATCCTTTCTTAAAGAGGCTTGTCACTGGAGACGAGACTTGGATTTTATACCAAAATGTGCATCGAAAACGTACTTGGTCCAAGGAAAATAGACCTTCAACTGTTGCGAAGCCTGGACTTCATCCGAAGAAGGTTCTTCTGTGCATTTGGTGGAACTGGAAAGGTGTAGTGTACTACGAGCTCCTTCCTCAAGATGATACGATCAATGCTGACAAATATTGTGATCAACTGGATCAATTGAAAGCAGTCATAGCAGAAAAACGGCCAGAATTGGCGAACCGACGAGGCGTCGGTTTCCATCACGACAACGCAAGACCGCATGTTGCGTTAGCCGTAAGGCAAAAATTATTACAGTTTGATTGGGACGTTCTACCTCATCCTCCATACTCCCCAGACCTTGCTCCATCCGATTACTACTTGTTCCTGTCCTTAAAAAATTCTCTCCATGGTAAATTTTTCAAATCCATAAGCGAAATAAAAACGCACCTAGATGAAAATTTTACAAGTAAACTTAAACAATTTTGGAAAGAGGGCATAATGAGGCTTCCTGAGAGATGGAAGAAGGTTATAGAACAGAACGGTTCATATATAACATAATAAATCCATCTTAAACAAAAAATATCGTGTATTCATTTCGCATCAAAAAAGGGAAAGAAACTTATGGGACACCCTAATATTTCAGGATTTGTATTTAACGTGTACAGAAAAATTAATGTTAACTTAGAGAAAATTTACTAATTTACTATTTACTATTTAATTTTCATTTACTATTTAATTTTTAATTTCCTATTTTAAATTTTAATTTGCTATTTCTCATCTCGAATGCTTATATTTTTTTCAGTATAAATAATGTCACATAAACGTTAATGAATCGCCATTTTTCATTATTGTAAAGTGGCTTGTGCCACTTTCGAAATAAACGATTCAGTTATAGAAATTGTATATTCAAGATATAAAACAAGAAAAAGTAAACAGTACTGTTCCGACAGTTGAAGCGATAGGACGTAAATAACAGTAGCTTGCTCCGCGGACGAATGCCATAAATACGTGTAACAGTGTATTCTAGTGAGTTTGCCGTATTGACAGTAGTAGTGTGGTGACACAAATCCTACAGATCACCGATGCGGGTATACGTACTCTGTGCGTATCACTATGTCACAGACAGAGAACCAATACAATGATACACCTAACTCCTGAATCTTAACCAAGCCGACAGAAATCAAAATATCCAAATGAAAATTAGCCAAAGGATCCCAAAAAACAACACGTCCGAACCCAAAACTTCATACGCTAATATTATTAAACAAGAATACTCCCCAACCTAAAATCAAGCCATTATTTTGCAATCTATTGATAGTATTACCATTAAAGAACACGCCCGAGCAATTGCAAACAAAATAGGATCCAAAGCTATCAAATTCTTATCAAGGATTTCAAACGGAAGAATATGTATGTACTTATACAGCAAAGAAACGGTCATAAACCCAACATCTAAATACAAAACAGTAGTTAATACGATATAAAACATCTAAATAATACGACAATAAAACATCTAAATACAAAGCAGTAAATAATACAAACATAGAAATCCGCCCGATGGTGTTACCGGCCCAATGAATTATATAATTATGTCAAATGTCGTACCTATAATCCCCAATTCAGCAATCGAAAATATGTTCACAAGGAATAACATCAAATTATATTCAAAAATAACCCCATTAAAAGCAGGAATCACCGATCCAGATCTGGCATATGTATTAAGTTTCAGAAGGCAGGTCTATGTAGATCCAGAAGACGTAAAGAGAATCCCGAGCTCCTTTCCTATTACGTTAGAAAATAACACTTTTAGAATATTCGCTACCACAGAGAAACAAACATGATTTAACTGCAACCAAGAAGGACATATTGCTAATCAATGTCCAAACAACGCAAATTCAAACGCATCCATCTTTCAAATAAACCCAAACCCAAATTCCCTTCCATCTCCCCCCACCGACGATCTTTCAAAAGAAGCAAAACCAGAACCCCCGAACACAATCAAACTTATAAATCCAGCAATCCAAAGTACTTTTAACCAAGTCGAACATAAGGAAGTAACAATGGAAGATACAATTGCAAATAAAATAGGAAACAAAAGACCGTTATTTATGTGAATGGAATAAGGGACGAAGTAATATTAAAAATATATATTGAACAAACACAATTAGATACAAAACAGTAAAGCTTTAGATTCCTCACTCTCTCAATCACCCACTCTCTTCACTAGTCCGAACTCGCTATTCTCTTTTCTCAATTCCTCACAGCATGATTCCTTCTCGACGAATGAATCTTCCCCGGCACCATCCAGAAACAAAACACAACCAGACACGACATACATATACATATACATCTACATCACAGACTACACTCGCATTCATACACATAAAGCCAACACACTCACAATTCATAACATCAAAAAAAAACAATCCAGATTCGGTAAATCCAAGCGATAAATATTTCAGACCCAAAATCCACCAAAAAACTACACAAGAAGATCTGATCTAATTTCTAAGAAACTAACGATCCCTATTCCCCGCATTTACAATGGATAAAATTGATGATATACTAGAATGAGCCAAAAACTACATTGAAGATAAGAATTACAACCACATACTAAATTATATTCAGCTTAAAGTTTCCTAGAAAACGCGATTACAGCATCAAACCCGATAGAAATCGCAAAAACATACACGATCAATACCCTAGCCCTGGCCGAAATACTAATGAGAATTCATCCCTTACTCAAAAACCGCAGTTGGAAAAATAGAATACATAGGCTCCACAAAAAGATAACCTAAGACCTGTCAAAAAAAATCAACCACTAGCTAGTCATTGGAAACAGAGAGCGACTCCTCTTAAATACAAATGAAATATATAATTCAGTGAAACATAAACGGCTTTTTCACACACTACGAACAACTTCAGGTACTCCTAAAACAATATGACCCAATTATTCTTTGCCTAGAAACAAACTTCAAGAAACTCCAACACCCAGGACTTAAAAAATACACTACGTTCAGCAAAAACAGAAATTGCGAAGACCACGCAAGCGGGGGAGTCAAAAAAAAATTCAATGCCATCAAAATCCCGTTAATTACAGATCTAGAAGCAATTAAAGTTACGGTACAACTTCCAAACAAAATTCACCTATGTAATATATACTTACTAAATAAAGTCGCCCTAGAATCATTTGTAAATCAATTTCCAATACCATTCATATTATTGGGCGATTTCAATAGCCACCACTACCTTTGGGGCTCATATAAAGTAGATAGCCGTGAGAAAAATATTGAAAAACTATTAGAGGACCCAGAAATTTCTTTACTCAATTCAAGCCACCCAATCCACTTTACAGTAAGTACTAGGAAATTAAGTGCGATTGATTTAACGCTATGTAGTAGTAGACTATCTCAATACTTAGAATGGGAACCTCTACAAGATCTCCATGATAGTGACCACTTCCCCATAAAAGTTACCTACTTGGATTCTATTCCATCACCACAAAGTAAACCTAACAACAAATAGTATTTCAAGAAAATAGACTGGCACGCATACAGAACAATGCCTTTCAAGAAGTCCCAAAACGCGAAATTGATCCAAACAATATTAATAAAGAAATTGACTAGAAACAACTATCAAAAAAGCAGTACAAGTATCCTTCGACCAATAAAAACTACAAACACAAGAAAAGAAATACACGCTGATGGAACGAAGAGTGTCAAGTAGCCATGAAAGAAAGCCATAAAGCGTTCAACAAAACTAAAAGAAAATCCACAACAGATAACCTAATGGAATTTAAAAATCTACGAGCAAAATTTCGTAAAAAAATAAAAGAAATCAAAAGACAATCCTGGCAGACATATATTTCAACCATCACAAACGAAACCCTAACGAACACCATATGGAAAAAATCAGAAATATTAATAGAATAACATACAATACAGAAATTCAATTTCTTAACCTAGCAGACGATAACTTCATAACTAATCCACAGGACATAGTTGACGCCCTCGCTGAGATGTTCGAAAAGAACTCGAATAACGGAAAATACGATAAAAGTGACACATCCACAACCGACAACATAAATCTAATAAAGGACCATCCAAACAACTCAGACCTTGATTCCTCCTAAATTCAAGTATAACCTTAGAAGAGCTAAAGAACATCCTCCGCTCCACAAAAAACTCTGCCCCAGGACCGGTTAATATACCCAATAAACTAATCAAAGAACTACCACGAATCGGCATCAACGATCTCCTAAAAATCTTTAATTGCATGTGGCAACATCAAGTATTCTCTGACAACTGGAGAAAAGCCATATTTATACTTATTCCTAAACCAGGTAAGAATAAAACCAAACCAGAGAACTATAGATCGATCGCCTTAAGAAGCTGTATATGTAAACTCCTAGAAAAAATAATAAATAGAAGGTTCAGATGGTTCCTGGAATCAAATAATATCCTATCTCCTAACCAATATGGATTTAGGCAGTACCGGTCAACCACTGACATCCTGATCAACCTAGAAACGAACATATGCGAGGCGTTTCTAAAAAATGAATCTCTCGTCACAATATGCCTGGATATCGACAAGGCCTATGACTCAATTCTAAGAATAAAAATCATCGAAGCCCTTATTAAAATCGGACTAAACAGCAACATACTTGCTCTTATTAAAAATTTCCTCTCAAACCGAACCATCCAAGTAAAGACGAATGGAACCTTTTCTAATCCAACCATTATCCACAATGGAGTCCCACAAGGCTCGGTAATCAGTATTACATTGTTCCTAATAATGATTAACGACAAGCCACCTATCCAAGGAACCCCTGTTTGCAGACGTCTTAACACTAACCTGTAGTGGGGAAAAACTAACCACAACCATAGAACTCCTACAGGAAAGTATAAAGGACCTACTAACTAATGGTCTGAGAAATCTGAGCGTAAATTCTCTTCCTAAAAAACAAAATACACTATATTTTCTAGACAACGTAAACCAACACAAACCCACCTAAACTTTATATGTAGAACACCTAAATTGAAAAAGTAGACAACGTTAAAATACTCGGGCTTATCTTCAATAATAAGCTAATGTGGGTGCCACATATACAATACCTAAAAAATACATGCACGAAAAAAATGAACATCATAAAAGCTTTAGTGAACAATAGCTGGGGGCTGACCAAGAAGTTATTACAAAAACCTACCAGACACTAATTAAATCCAAACAAGAGTACTGTGCAATAGTTTATAACTCGGCAAAACCTAGTACATTGAAAATTATTGATCCGATTCAAAATACCGCCCTAAGAATAGCTAGTGGAAGCTTCAGGACTAGCTCAATAAACAGTATTGTTTGAATCAAAGGAAACCTCACTGGAAATATCTAAGCCTAAAATATGTAGCAAAAATGTCCATCTATAATAATATATTTACAAACAGATACACAAACAGATACATGCAACTGCTATCCAAAAAACCGGAGTTACCGATTTCGTTTTATGGAAGAATCGCCAAGTACACCACTCTTGCTGAAATCACATCGACACCAACCATTCTACGAAAACACAAGAAAACAGCTCCCTGGATCTACAAAATCCCTGAAACAAATGTTGACATATGCAAAATATCCCAAAGATCAAATAAGTAGTGTAGAAATCTTCCAATAACTATGCAGTAAATATTCAAACCATCAGAAAATATACACCGACGCTTCCAAAACTGACCAGGGAGTTGGATTTGCCATTATCTGTGAAAACATGAAAGAAAAATTCCATCTTCCAAAAGCCGTATCTGTCTTCACAGCAGAAACTTGTGCAATTCTTGAAGCTTTTCACCATACACAAAACAACAATACTCAATCGTCTATCATTTTTACAGACTCCATGAGTGTAATCAGAGCAATAGAGAAACAATAGAGAAACAATAAAACCACACATAAAGCCATCTTGAACATTCAACATATCTATACGAATCTCATCAATAATAACAAACACATAATCATCGCCTGGGTCCCATCCCACCAGGGAATCATAGGTAATGAGGAAGTTTACATAGCAGCCAAAGAAGCAACATTGCCCTCGTCGGATGTCATCCGAAGATGAATTCTCTATCAGGACTTCGTTATATCATTACACCATACCGAAAAACAATCATGGAACAAAATATGGAACACCTCCAAAAAACAGAAACTTATGAAATAACTCAAGATTTCTACCAAAAAATGTCCATTAACAACATGAAAAGAAAAGACAAAATAGTTATAACAAGGCTTAGAACAGGACACTGCAAACTCATATATGAGTACTTATTAAAAAAACAGAACCCCCAATGTGTAACCAATGCAACCAAACAATGTCAACCCATCATCTACTAATTGAATATAGCAAGTACCATACCCAAAGACAAAAGTATAAAATAACATTACCAACAGCCCTGATATCATAGAAACTCATACAAAATGTTCTGAACTACCTAAAGTAAAACTAACATCTACCATAAGATATAATCGTTTAAAAAAGGAAAGAAACAGCACCAAGCCGTCGTTAATGACCAGAAGGTAGATGCGACGTTAACCACAAATTTAAAAAAAAAGTAAAAAATTTTCTTTTACGTTTTTTTTTTACGTGTAAATTTTTATATTTTTGTTACATTCGTATGATAATGAAATTAGTTCAAAAATTATGGAAAACGCATTTAATAGATATAATATTTCGGAATAGTAGCCCGTTTCTTGAATGGGTTTAAAATTTGTTGCAGCTTTTGAAACTTTATGTGATTTTGTTGTGTCTTTGTAAATTGCATCGTAAACATTTAAATAAAGGTCACCAATAAGAAGTCGTGAAAGCAAGGAAACATGGCGACACATTTTCAATTTATTACAGCATAAAAACTTTGCTTTATTTAGATGTTTTTTAAGCTAACTTATGAAAATATAGTGAAATACAAGTGGAAATATATATACAATACTTATCGTACAACAGATTGCAAATTCATGCTCATAAAGCATTATAACTTGCAAAACTTTAAAATTTTATTTATTATCAATAATTATTTATTATTTCAGTAACGTAGAATGGATAAAAAAAAAAAAACATTTATTCGACATATGCACAATAATATTTATCTAGGTAATAGAAAATACAAAATATTATTGGTTAATATCATAGATGGAAATACACTATTTTTTTCATACAAAAAATTATGAAATTTTTTATTTTTATAATTCATAATTACAACAAAATCTACTCAAAATGTTTCTTTATGATTTTATAACAGGATATTAAAATTCGAATTACTTTTTTTATTATATTTTGTATTTATATTTTAAACAATATTTAACTCTTAAGTGCTATTATTGGATAATTGTAAACCATAACAACAAATTTTAATTTGTTAATAAATATTATTAATTTCTAGAATATAAAATACAAAATGAAATACAATATGTAACATAAATTATTATACTCATTTTTGAAATCAATACTATACAATGATTATACTATAAAAATGTAGAGGACCAATTGATGTTTATTAATTAATGAAGAAAAGAATCTTGTCTATTTTTTATTTACAAGCTGATTGTTCGCACGCGTGTGTCACGAGACGAGATCGTGTTTAGTAATGAGTGGACTGTATGTCGCGCGCTGAATATCAGGGGGTTGTCCCCTCGTGGTAACCTTGTATCGCGAGAGAGTGAACTTTATTACTCGAAAGTCGAAGTGATTCTGAATTGCAAGCCGAAGGAAAGCCCGAACGCTTTCTCGGTTCCCCTTCCTTCGGCTGCGGAAAATCGCGGGTCCAGGGTGGGGCCCGCGATTTTCCGAAGGGCCAGATACCCGTTGCCGTCTTGGGTGATCTCGCTGGCCCGTGTTTCTCACGTGTTCGGGAAAGTTGATGCCATGCTTCAATCCACGGTCGAGGGTCTTGTCTGCTTAGAACAAAATCCAGCCATGTGGCCAGGGTTTTCTAGCGATACGGGCCTGCTAAGGGCACTTAAAAACCAATAAATTTTCCCGGACGTGCCTGTACGCAGACCGTGGGTATTGTAGCATGGAAACTCTCCCGAACAATGTTACCTATCGCTATATATGACGAGTTACGTAAACGTTACAAGTGAATATCTCTTAAATAAAATACAACAAAATAAGATAAAGATAATTTTTATTATAATATTTATAAATGCAGAGGATACAAGGTTCATAGTATGTGAAATTTTGACTTCAATTTTCAACTTTGCAATCACGTAAAAGAGTCTATGTAATTTTCAAACCACCTTGACTGGTGAAATTCAGTGTAAGTATATATAATTGACGTAACAATATTCGATATAACAATCTATTCGTAGGTGTTTAGAGGTTGAAGGTACTTGTGCTTTAAATTTTGTATCATAATATTGTAATATCCTAATAATTATTTAAATAGAAATCTGAAAATCGCTCAATGCATCGATGTTTCATCACATGTAAGATTCTATATTCATTAGATAAGATTATATATTCATTTGTAATAATTGCCTGTTGTATAATACATCAATCGAAGTATGTGCTTAACGTGTTATACATCGTTCCGAAGGGTTATGGACACTAATTACCAAATTTAGATTTCAATCTATTCTCTCTCTCTCTTTCTCTCTCTCTCTCTCTCTCAAGTATTTTCTAGGCAAACATACTATTATATGCATATAATTTACAATATTTTAAGCAAATATTTTATTTCGTGCAATTGCATGTAAAAACGTAGGAATATATAACCTTTAATTTACATTTTTATGAAATATTTATAAACGCATTTGTTCATAGTAATATTTCACAACTTTATCTTCATATTGTATCGTTTGATCTCCGTCTCAACATATTACTAGAGAAACGCGTATATAATATTAATGAAATCACTACAGTACAATGTAAAATTACAAATATATTTTTCGAGGAAAAGTTTTCACAAATATTTAAATTACGTTTTAATATAATTTATTTTAATTAATAATAAATAATAATATAATTTTTTGCATATTAGAAAATATTTTGTTATTTTTCATTTATTTTAAAATAATTTAATTTGTCGGGAATGAAAGATGTGAAAGATGAGAAGGATGCATAGGAAGGATTTGAGGTAGTTGTGAAAGAGAGAGAGAAAGCGAAGGTTGCGTTTCGTCTCGGAGTTACTGCCTAAAACTCATAATCAATGGGGCCCGGCTCTAATGGCAGCGCGAACTTCTTAACCCCACCAGAGGCGTTGTTGTTGCAACTACCGGCTAGGCTGGCCCAACCATCCTAGCGGGATTCATCACTGCTTGCTTAAAACGTCGGAGATCGGTAGGACCTCGACGCTAGGCGCGCAGCCACTTGCGACTTGTGCTAGTCAGTGTTCGAAACTCGTAGTTGAGGAATCCTAGGCCGCTACAAATTGATAGTTTATTCTGAATAGTTATTATTTTACTTAAATTATGTTTTGGATATTTGAGACAAATTTTTATTTATATATATGTTTATTGTTTAATATATATCTAATTTATTAAAATTTGTATAATTTTGTTCTAAATTTTATCATTTTTAAATATTTATTAATTATTCAGTCATTACAAAATTTACTAAATTATTTAGTATTTAAATCTGTATGGCAGGAATACACATATTATATGAAAATGAGAAGTATTGTATGAATCTTTTTTCTATAATTCTACGCAATTCTATATTTACATGGATTTTGATTTAGTAGAAAAATGGATTACATGGATTCAGTTTTCTTTTTATATGATTTATTTTGATTTGATTTGATCCGAACGATGGCTTGATAATGTCTATTTAAATGTATCATTTTACATTCGAAACTTTTTTTAAATAATTTCTTTTAAATTTGTTTTTGATTTACGTTTTACGAAGCGAATTACCGATTACTTGGCTATGTTTTTATTTTTATTTTTTTTTTTACTTTATGGGATAATTGTGCAAAAATTAACATTAAATTACAAGGAATTTTCCTGTATTTCGACTTTAATCCCTTAACCTATGGATACGTGTGAGACTCGTACTCTTATATTCCGGCCAAAACGTATTACTACGGGCCAGGCCCGTAGTACATCGTTCGAGCCATGGCCCCAGGTACAATGATCGGGCCAAATGTAAATATCACGGGCATGGCTCGTCGTGCGACGGTCGCGGCTCGTGATAGATTCTTATTATCTCTTTGTATCATAATCAGTTACATGTTATTCTTGGTCACGTTCGCACGTTGAAATATATTTTCTTAAATATTGAAGAAGAATCCGCACGCAAGATGTTTTCAAAAAGAAGATTTTGTGATGAGAGTTATGTTGATACTTTTGCTACCGAAAGTGACAATAGTGACATTACACGTTCTGTGCGAAAAAAAATGCAAGCGATTAGTTATTGATGATATCTCTGACGAAGATCAACTACCAAAGCCCTGGATTTGGAAAGAAATAAGAAATAGTCCAAAAATCTGGAACTATACGATGACTCCTGACATAAAAATTTTCATACGGAGATATACCAGAGAGACTGCACGCGAAACATTGGGCTCATTTTCCTAAACATATATTGACCCAACAGCATCAAAATTAAGGCTGTCAAGACCTTGTAAAGTTTGCACGAAAAATAAAAAACGTAATGAAACAACGTGGGAGTGCAAGAGGTGCAAAGTTCCATTACATGTACTAGCATATTTCGAACGATATCATACCATTGAAGATTATTAATTTTTTGTTATTGATTTTTTTATGCTAATTACGTGAACTGCTAATTTATTCAGGAATTGCAGATAAATGTTATTGATTTATGTTGTTCGGGAGAGTTAGTCCATGCTACAATACCCACGGTCTGGATACAGGCACGTACGGGAAAATTTATTGCCTTTTGAGTACCTTTAGCAGGCCGTGTTGCCCGAAACACTGGCCACATGGCTGGACTTCTTCTAAGAAGACAAGACACTCGATTGATCGTGGATTGAAGCATGGCGCCAACTTTCCCGAACACGTGAGAAACACGGGCCAGCAAGATCACCCACGACGGCAACGGGTATCTGGCCCCTCGTGCCCCACCCTGGACCCGCGATTTTCCCGAAGCCGAAGGAAGGGGAACCGAGAAGACGTTCGGGCTTTCCTTCGGCTTCCAAATCAGAATCATTCCGATTTCCGATAGATACAATTCACTCTCTCGCAACACAGATTATCACGAGGGGACAAGCCCCTACTATTCAGCACGCGTAATATATAGTCCACAAGTCTTTTCTAATCTCGATCTCGTCTCGCTCCATACGCGCGCGAACATATGTTATATTTTAGTGATTGATAATAAACCTTTTGTGGTACATCTACTACAATTATTACATTAGGTTGTAATTACTTATCAAATATTCCACAAAATTAAACCAGTTGTATTCTATACACATGTATTTACATTCCGTAAGTCGTGCGCTTAGTGCAACTTAGGACCGACTTGCCGAGCCGTCGAGTGGCCCGAAGGCTGCGCGATCCTGTTTACGTTTTGGGCCTAAACTGTTGGAACGTAACTTGTAGGTTAAGGGGTTAATACTGTTTCGATTTTCCATTTCAGGTGTAGGTTAGCTCGTATTATTATTACATATTTTTTTTCATAAAAATATACTATATTATACATAATTTACTTATGTATATATGTAAAAAATTGTGTTTATAATAATTATAATATAAAATTTGATTATATGTCACGTTCAAATATGTTAATTACGTATGCTATTCAATATAACTAAATGTTATTATTAAATCACAGTTCAAGTAATAAACCTATTAATAGACCAAGAGACTAGATAGAATATCTACATGTATTTTTTACTGCATAATTTGAAATAATTTGTTATAGTTTATAATTCTTTGATATATTTTTATATAAGAATGAGTGCGTATCATAATGAAGAATCTCAAAATTTTGATCATTCGGCAAAAGTTTATTGTTAAAGTCCATCTTTAATAAGTCATACAGAAGATTGTACCAATAATGACTCAAGAACAATATAGATGAGACTTAATTGATAAAAAAGTTTTTGAACACATTCTAATAAAATTTAAGGTTGTGCACATTGCAAAATAATGCAAATAATAAATATATAATTCCTACAAAATTATATTGTTGATAGAAGTAAACTGCTTATAGAAGAAGTGAATAATTCTGTAATCATTATGATTAATAATTTTGATTTTTCTTGCTGATTTTTCTGATCATACATTTAATGTTCTAATTTCACATTAATTATAATCGTCAATTATTAATCAGATTACGTTTTACCGAATTCTGAATATGATTATATTTTGGTAAATGACAAATATTTTTTATTTATTTTGTTTAGATGAATTTGATGTTATAATCGAATTGAATTTTAACAGACTGTATTAAAACTGTAAATTAATTGTATTTTGCTATTCTATTTTCTTATTATATAGCTTTTTTATTTATTATATGTAAATGTTTATAAATTTACACAAAGTATTATTTTTTTGAAAAGGACATTTTTGAAAAATATTTCGCTTAGTCTCTAATTAGTATCGTTGGATTACGGATATGTAATTATAGTAATTTATGTTACATTGCAAACATTAATTAAAATAATAAATTCCTTATTATAGAATAGTATTTATTTGTCTTGAATAAGCATTGATAGAAGTTATTATATCGAAATATTTTTTTCTGTGCGGTAACATTTTTGTATAAGTTATATCAAAATAAATGCAAGGTCTTTAAAAGTAATCGAACTTTTCAGAAATAACAAAACGCAAAAAAATATATTATTTTATTCAAAATGATGAATGATCTTTCAATGTCATTTTGTAGAATGCTGTCGAGCTTTTTGAATGTTAATCTAATTTAATATTAGTCTAACAGATGTTTTAAATATCAGCAAGTTTTCGTTTCAATAAATATTTGAATATTTGAATCACAAGAAATCAAATTTGATTAATATAGTAAATGATACTATATTTCAAATATATTTATAATTTGCAAAAAAGCATTAGTAGTAAACATGAAACTTTATTTTATAACGTATACCCGAAAATTAAAGTCAATTTGTTATAACTAGACTGTGGATTTCTGTGCATTTGCAAGAAATCGAAAGGTGCGAAAATGCACACAATGCACACGTAGAGACGAAAGATACATAATGATGATAGTTGGTCTGTCAAGTAGGCCTGCACTTGCGGAGCATCGAAGAACCGAGAATGACGGCGGAGACGGCAGCTCCTTGTGTGCAGGGAATGCAAGGGGCGCAAACTACTGTGGCTGGTCAGGGCACATTGCAACAGGTGCAAGATGGAAAGTCCACCGGTGGTTATTATTCTTCTACTTCTGCCGTTTATGATCCGGAATATGCCCGCATGGAAGCTTGGCTCGACGAACATCCAGACTTCGTCAACGACTACTTTCTCAGGTAATTATTACCAAAATTACAGTTGTTGTTGCTTGAAATACAGAAATGAACGAAACTATTCGCACACTTGATGAAAAATTCTCGTTTTTCAAACTGTTATAATTTAACTAAAAACAATCCAGTTCACCTCATTTTAAAGTGCAAAGCCTCCACTTTCACAGCTCTACGTTAGTTTCTTTCATAGGTGTTCTTCAATCATGTAGCAAATGGGAACGCAAGAATACTTTTGTTTTCGAAAATTGTCAAAATTCAAATGCCTCTGAAAACGTTGTGAAAATTTTTACACAACGACTGAATCTACTGCGGTCTTGAAGATTGAAGTCTTCTCTTGAAACTTACTGCTATACGATTTTTTCTCGTCGTTTTATTGAATTTCAAATTGTTAGGTTTAAATGGTAAAACGTTAGGATTTCTTGAATTTTTGTCGTTTAACCTTGATGTTAAAAATTCAATAAAATGGTGAAAAAAAAAATTGTACAGCAAGTTTCAAGGGAAAACTTCAATCTTCGAGATTATGATAGATCTAGTTATGAAAAAAAGTTTTCAGTGGCGTTTAAGTTTTTACAGTTTTAAACAACAAAAGTACCCTGTTTTTTCATTTACTCCATGATATAAAAACGCTTTTGAGAAAAAAAACTCAAAATTGATACAGTAGAGATTGCACTTTTTAAAATGAGACCAATTGAATTTATGTACGATTTTGTTTTATGAAGTTTAAACAATTTAAAGCATCAATAATTTTTTATCGAGTGCGAAAGCTTTGCCCACGTTATTACGACATTCGAATTAGTAGTTATTACATATGTGATAGAAATTCTACATTTTGAAAAAGGAAATCAGTCATTTGTTATTAGTAGCATATTTACTATCGTAGTATACTGTACGTCATAACATACGTTTAAAGATTATGATTTGGTTTTTATACTTTTGTACAACGTACAGTGTGCGTCATGTAATTGCAACAGATTATACTAGGTGATTCATGCAACTGTAATGAATATCCTTTCTTTTTTTTGTTGAAGTTTTTTTCTAGAAAAAAATGAATAGATTAAGGTAGACTATTTATTTACGATAATAGTTTTTTCATAAGTACAATAATGCAAATGTTTCCTTCCTTTTGTATATGTCATATTCTATAAAATAGTATTAGGGTAAATTGTATATTGATTAGTTTAATTTTGCAAAACTTATCAAGACGAGAAGAACATAACACAAGAATACTCCATTATGTCTTTCTTCTTTTTTGCAGAATGTAATTTTACAAAATTAAAGTATATTATTTTAATATCTTTTTACATGGGATGATGAAGAAATTCGAGATATAAAAGAAAAATATTTCTATTTAAAAAAAATAGTGTAACTTGTAAACGTATGTGTATTATTATATTTGCAAAAAATTGATTATTTCTAATTGCAACCAATAAAAAGGACATGACTCGTTATAATTGAATCATTCTGTATCTTAAATTTGGTAAAATGGAAAAATCTGTTCAGGAAAGAATTGAATAGTATAATCTTTTTTTTCTACTTCGTCTGTTATTTTCATAAGTTCCACAATGCACCCGAAAAATGCAAATACATTTTATAAAAATAGAATTATTCTTTTTTTAACTCAATCAATTTCTTGAAATTATGTGAAAAAGTATAAAACATTTAAAACAATATTTTGTGAGATGTTTTTTTATGCACAATATAATTTTATTTTATACAGTGATTATTTGAAATTTCTTTTTAATCAAGCGTATTAAATCTGAATTAACTTAAAGATATATATATATATATATATATATATATATATATATATATATATATAATACGCCAATAGTGAACGTGATAATTGTATTCATTTAATTGTTCTATTACTACTGTCAATTCGTCCATAATATTTTCAATATTAAAATAATAACAAAACCAACAAACAAATAGTTTAGTTTCATTAGAAATTAAGTTGATTATAAAAATGAAATCGCCGCGTTAGAAAATCACAAAAAATGATAAATATGTATAAATAGTTGGTAACATATTTCATAATTAATTGAAGATTTTTATGCAAATTCATATTTTTTTTAAGAATATAATTTAAAAAAGAAGGACCTCAATAGAAAATTGTTTTACGTATCAAATATTACAAAAATCACTATACTTTCAATTTTATATACTTCTTTGTATAATTTGTGTTTTGCATAATTTTGTATTTTTTAATTTCTTACAAGTTCACTATTTCACTATTTCATTAGTTTCTGTGAACTTTTATGAAATTCATTTTTTCAATATTTCTGCGAAATTTTTAATTTTGAAGCTATTTATGATTGTTTTCGGTCTAACTTATTTTACGAACTATTTTATAACATTTACATAAATCTTGATTATTATATAGTGAATGATTTTTTTTACTATTTAAATTTGGAACTGTTAGCGCGCGTGAGTAGCGTGGCGAGGTTTTAATTGTTGTGAGGACTGTATGTTGATGAGTGGACTGTATGATTTAATAGCACGTTGAGATATTGTTCGTTAGTAGCTTTAGTGTTGCAAAGATCAACCTACTTGCTCGGAACTTGAACCGATTTTAAAATCCTGGGTCGAGGAACGCACAGAGGTAACCTCGGTTCCCCTTTTCTTGGGGAGTCGCGAGCGCAAGAAGAAGAAGAGCGTGTTCGGAAGAATTGGTTGTACGCCACAACCCCGGTCGAGGTGCCCGGTTCCGGCAAACCAAAACTCTCGCGAACATACCGCCCACCTTGAACGTCTAGCGTTCGAAACCAGATGCTATCAATTTTCTGCGGGTCCTCCTCCTTCGTCCACTGGTAGGATGCACTCTCCGGCCGCCGGACGCTTTATCAATCCGTCGGCTGCTCCGACGGACAGCGCCTGGGTGATGCCATCCTTCCCTAGATTTAGAGCCGTGATCCGACCGAGTGTCCAGCGCAATGGTGGTAAGTATTCATCCTTCAGTGCCACCATGGTGCCTATACCAAAGTGCTCCGAAATAGCAGACCTCCATTTGTGATGCTGCGGTGACTGATGGAGATAGTCGGTTTGCCACCGCTTCCAGAAATGCAGCTGCAAGGCTTGAAGCAATTGAAAGTGACTCAAGCAATTAGTTCTGACATCAGTGGCGTCAGGAAATAGAAGAACGATGAGCAGGAGACCGATCAGGAATGCCTAGGAGCGAAAGAATTCAACTCGGAAGGATAGGCTGAGCTTAGGTGCAGTGGCCGAGAGTTTGTGCACAATTCAACCCGCGTCAGGAGACCATAGAATGCATCTAACATTAATCACGTTTCTCCGCGCATGCACAGCAAGTGTTGCTTCGCGGATCTGACGGAGTGGTCCCATAGCCTTCCGAAGTGAGGGGCTTGAGGGGAAACAAAGTGCGAATTGACATCTTCTATGACCGCGTGCTTGGATACCATCTGATGGTTTGTCTTGCGAATTTTCTCCATTTCGTTTCGCGCACCGACGGAGCTAGTGCCGTTATCGGAGTAAATGTCGTCCTCGTTGCGCGCACGCCGATTACTATTCGCGTTTGGCTCGCTCGTTACATCGATTGGCGCTTAGATTCGAGTCCGTCGACTCATTGATGTTTCTGTGGTCGAGCACGTTCGAAACTTTGTCAAGCTGGTGATTTTCGTCGTTGTAAGCATAATCGCCGTAGATAAGCGGTATCGTCGTTGCCCGTGTAAAATACGTAGGAGAGATTCTTAACCGGGATCGTGGCAACGTCGTCAATAGAGTTGACGTTAGTTTCCGGACCGAAGTCGGAGTAATCGTAGTCAGCATCGCTGTTCTTCGTTTTCCTTGACGTAGCGATATCGTTCTGAGCGTACTGCTCGCTCTTCGTCCCGATCTTCTCGATGCTCTGCGGCGTGGACGGAGAGTTCTCGCACTTCAGATCGCTCCAAAACTCCTTCCTTGAAGTAGAGGCGTCGATGATTGAGCTCAGATTCTCCCAGTTCCTCGTGCAGTTGATCTGGAAGCTGGACTGATTTGAGTCGTAGACAAAGATATGCCCGTTGCCGTACGCGACGCCGACGAACTGCTCGTTCGTGCCGTCGAAGTTCGACGATATCCGCGGAATGTGTTTCGTCGCGTTCGCCTCGTTGTTCGTCGCGTGCAAGTCATGCACCCCGATCGAATGATCCAACGACGCGACCGTCTTCACGCTTGTCAGGCTGCAAACGTACGAGCTGTTCGATGTCGTCGAGCTCTTCCTCTTCGGCGAGCTCAAATTGGAGCACAAGAAACTCGTGTCCTGCTGGTTTCCGGTCGCGAACGTTCCTTTCTCCTCAGGGCTCTTGTAGAGACCCGTGCTCTCCGTCACCGTGCAGAGTCCCGATTCGTTCTGTTTCGAAGATCTCGTTTTGGCGCTCGCCGTCGAGTGGCAGGTTTGACAGTGTTTTGTCAGTCTCGAATTTCAGCTTCTTCGAGTCCAAGTTCGGCAACGAGTTCTGAATGTGCGCTGTCTCGGCGGTCACGTTATTTTCGTGCGCGATTTGGTTCAGCAGGTACTGCGTCTGAGGGATCTCGATACTGTCCGAGCTACCGAGTATCTCGATGTCAGACGTGATGCACTCATCCTGCTACTGCTGCTGCTGCTGCTGCTTGTCGTTGCTGGCCACGAGGAAACCACCAGCGTCGTTGTGGTCGCACGCTTCCGGAGAGATTATCGTCCGTTTGATGATGTTCGAGTTGATCGCGTTGTGAGTGTTGTCAATGTCCGGAAGGAGTGGTTCTCGCTTTGAATTCATTTTCCCATGAATCACCACGCGCACGTTTCCCGGCAAGTCATCCTGGATCAGAACACGGTTAGTTGGTGACTCTGCTAATCATCCCTGCGAGGATCTTTTCAAACGGACGGCCGCACGGACTGCCTCCGGCTGATACAGCGTTGTCATCCCGTTTAACGATAAACTCTCACAGCTTGGCGACTCCAGATCCATGGCTGAAAGGCAATTCTTCAATTTAGAAAAGAAATTGTCACTGTCGCCCAATCTACGTCGCGAATATATCGAATTTATGCGCGATTACGAAAACCTCGGGTACATGACCAAGATATCGCACGACGCCATTCGCGAGAACTCCTATGATTTGCCGCATCATGCCGTAGTAAAGGAGAGCAGCACCACGATGAAGGTTCGCGTCGTTTTCGATGGATCTGCCAAATTGACCAGTGGAAATCGACCAGTGGAAATCGACCAGTGAAAATCGCCCATTTCAGCGCATCGTTTGGCGGGGACACTTCCCTCCCACTAGAGACGTTCGAACTAAACACTGTCACTTACGGCATGGCTGCTACTTCATACCTAGCCATTCGCACCCTTAAGCAAGTCGGCATCGAAGCCCGCCATGACCTTCCTACCGCGAGTCGCGTGATCGAGAACGACTTCTACGTGGATGATCTATTGACTGACGGGGAAACTCTCACTGACGCCCTACAGATCAAACGGGACGTGGAAAAGATTCTCCTCGAAGCAGGATTCACTCTACGAAAGTGGGCCTCGAACGAGACCGCGATTTTACAAGCGCGTTCGGAAACGACAGTTCCCATCGCTCCAAATGCGGAAACGGGACCAACCAATTCTCGGGTTGCTATGGGCTCCTGCCTTTGACACTCTGAAATTCTTCGTGAACGCCTCTAACACGAGGCGCGTGACAAAACGAACGATCCTGTCCCAACTCGCGAGAATATTTGATCCTTTTGGCTTAATAGCTCCCGTCGTCGTAAACGCGAAACTGTTAATGCAAGCTCTACGGCGATTAAAGTTATCGTGGGACGAATCGGTGCCACAACACGTCTTCACGGAATTTCACAACTTCCATTCGGACATCTCGTTACTGAGTCAGTTATCAATACCTCGTTGGGTATTAACACGAGCGTCCGCGAAAGTAGAAATCCATGAGTTTTGCGATGCGTCCGAAAAGGCATATGGCGCCTGCGTGTACCTGCGAACGTCCGACTCATCTGGAGTAACCAAAGTCCGATTCCTATGCTCCAAATCGCGCATCGCGCCTCTTAAAAGGATCGACTTACCCCGGCTCGAACTGTGCGGGGTACTCCTTTTGATCCAACTAATAAACAAAGTGCGAACCGCTTTAAGACTACCAACTGGCGTGGCTGAAGGGCTCCCCCGACCGTTGGAAGACCTTCGTCACAAATCGCATTACCGAAATTCTGTCTCTTTCGCGCGGCGACTGGAATCATGTCACCTCAGCAGAAAACCCTGCGGACATCCTGTCGCGAGGCGCCTCTGCAGCAAGTTTGCAAATCTCAAATCACTGGTAGAGAGGACCTTCTTGACTGAGCCAACCTCGCGATACTTGGCCTCGATCACTGCCAGGTGACATCCCTAAACAGCGGTTTGTGGAAACAATGTTAGCGCGCGTGAGTACCGCGGCGAGATCTTAATTGTTGTGTGGACTGTATGTTGATGAGTGGACTGTATGATTTAATCGCACGCTGAGACATGTGTGGAGCTATGCCCTCGTAGTAGCTTTAGTGACGCAAAGATCAACCTAATTGCTCGGAACTTGAACCGAAATCCTGGGTCGAGGAACGCACAGAGGTAACCTCGTTTTCCTTTCCTTGGGGAGTCGTGAGCGCAAGGTGACAAAGGCGAAGGTGTCTCGCCCGTGGAGTCTCGCACGCGTTCGGGAGAGTTGTCTTCACGCCATGAATGTGCTAAGGCGAGTTGGTTTCACGCCACGAGTGTGCTCGGGAGAGTTGTCTTCACGGTGCAACCCGTGTTCGGGAGAGTTGGTTCTACGCCACAACCTAGTGTTCCGGGGGGTTGGCTTTACGCCACAACCCCGGTCGAGGTGCCCGGTTCCGGCAAACTAAAACTCTTGCGAACAGGAACATTAGGATTAAATGACGAAATGTTAGGATTCTGTAAATTTTCGTCATTTAACTCTAATATTCAACGTTCAATAAAATAGTGAAAAAATCGTACAAGTTTTAAGAGATCTTCGTAAAAGGGAGATTTCGTTCCTCAAAATAATGATCGATCTAGTTAAATAAATTTAACTTCCTAGTTGAAATAATTTTTTAATGTTTTTACAAATGTTTGAGTTTTTACAATTTTCGAAAAAAATGTATCTCCAGTTGCTACATGATTGAAAGAAAAGAACTTATGACTGTCAAAGTAGGTGTTTACGCTTTAAATGAAACCGAGTGTTGTTTTGTAAATTTAAATTATCGATAATCTTTCATAGTTATTGATACAGTTCTAATGTTTTTTAAACTAAGCATTTCTAAATGAAACTAGTCTAGCAGTTATGTGCAGAGAATAATCTTTCCACTTGCTACGTGATAAAAAAATATCTTTGAAAAAAATGAATTTAAGATTGTAAAAGTAAAAGCATCATATTCTAAATGATTCAAGTGAACTTTTATGCGATTTTTTCCATTTTTATTATAACAATTTAAGTATCAAAAATTTCTTAAGAATCGAAAATTTAGTGCCCGAATATTTATAAAAGTAAATGTATATCTGCAGTTGTAAAAAAAAATGCTAAACGTGTCACATGCTTTCATTCTCGGTTCAGTTCTTAACATCAATTTTTCTCATTAATAATATTGCTTTACTTTCTTGTTACACTCCATAAATGTACATTTTTGTCACTTTTTATAATATCATTTCTCTTTCTTCCTATATATGTACCATATATAATACATATAATAATATATTATATATATATCTAAAATATATTATACATAGTATATTTAACATACTTTCTAATAAAATAAAAATATAGAATATAATTTCAACAAAATATACAAAATAAATTATAACATATGCATAATAATACAAATAGAAAATTAAAAAAAATTATATCTTATTGTATCATCCTATTCTATTCATTTTATCGTATGATAAAGTCGTTCGACATTTGGTGTTACTTTTTTCAGAATATTAAAAGTATTAGCGCGCGTGAGTAGCGTGGCGAGGTTTTAGTTGATTGTGTAGACTGTATGTTGATGAGTGGACTGTATGATTTAAACGCACGCTGAGATATGGATGAGGCTATGCCCCCGTTAGTAACTTTTATGTCGCAAAGATCAACCTAATCGCTCGGAACTTGAACCGATTATAAAATCCTGGGTCGAGGAACGCACAGAGGTAACCTCAGTTCCCCTTTCCTTGGGGAGTTGCAAGCACAAGGTGGGAACAAAAGCGAAAGCGTCTCGCCCGTGGAGTCTAGCACGCGTTCGGGAGAGTTGTCTTTACGCCACGAATGTGCTAAGGCGAGTTGGTTTCACGCCACGAGTGTGCTCGAGAGAGTTGTCTTCACGGCACAACCCATATTCGGGAGCGTTGCTTCTACGCCGCAACCCTGATCGAGGTGCCCGGTTCCGGTAGACCATAACTCTCGCGAACAAAAAGTAATATCCTGAAATTAATATAATATGATAGAAACTGTTCTTTATATCATCTGCAATGAAGAATATACATAATCCATCTAGAATAGAGGGGCATACAATATAGATAAATATTGCTTATAATTATATATATATTATTTACAATTAATGAATAGAAATTTAAGAAATTTAATAGAAAGTGTAATACGAAATTGAAAATATAATTGATAATATCGAAGTGAATATGAAATAAATTATATGTTATTATAGTTATTACATTAAATACTTATAATTTTTGAACGATTTGAGTTTGTCCTATTAACAATAATATAATATAATCATTTCAATATATGGAAGATGTTCTTTACATATAATTACATATATAATTCTAAGGACGTAAAGATATAGAAATGTACACGCAATATTTTGAAAAAGATTGAGAATATTCAAAATTACTTAATTCATTTATAAAAAAATAATCAACCAAGTAATACATATTAACATTATCGTTTATGCGAACAAATTTATTATGTAATCTAACACAAAATTTGTAAACTTGCAACGTTTTATTTAATGCGTATAAATGAAATGTTGGACTTTAATTAAATTGCTTTATTATTTTTTTGAGCCTATGAAATTTTATACAGTTTTTGTGATAAGTACAGAAATTTTTTTGAAATTATGACATATGGTATTTTTCCTTTTCTGGTATACCTACTAAACTGCTTATACGCAAATTATAAGATTATTCAAAAGATTAAGTTGCTATTATAAAGAAATTAAATACTGACGCAAATTATAGATATATTAAATGGATTAAAAATAAAATTAGCTTAAAATATGCGGGGATTCACTATGCAATTACGATGATATTCGAGAGTAATGATTGTTAATTGTATCTTACAAAAAAATTTAATTTCGCACAGTTTAAGAAGTAAATTTCATATTAATTTTGTACATTTTTTTTCGTTAATTTTTTTATATAAATTCATAAATTAGTCTAAAATTTTTTAATTTTTAGTTTTTCAAATGAAGAATTCAAATAAAAGTATCATGATCTTACTAATTATTTATAAAAATGCATAAATTTACATTCATGAAATTACGTATTTTTAACATTATTTTTTATTTTCATTTTCCAATAAAGATTATTCTTAAATACGTCCATATTTTAGATGATGAATTTACGCAATAAAATCAAGTGAAAAATGATGAATCTATATCCAACATACTTTAATTTTCGAGTTATAGATAGATGATTGAAGAAAATGTTATTGTATATCCAAAACCCAAGTATGCCAAAACTGTCTATTGTTATATAAAAAAGTATCCATGGATATGAATTAAATAAAACTCAATCCATTAAACTTTTATTTTTGGTGCAATTTAAAATCTATTGTATATTCAATTCAGATAAATAATGTGTTCAATCTATACGAAAGGATTTATTGCGTTGAGACACGAGACCATACATTGTACATTTTTTTCAATTATCTATAATTCGAAAATTAACATACGTAAGATTCATATGACATATCTTACGTATTTTAATGTGTAGATTACTCTTATCTTTTATATTATACTTTTTATTAGTCTTGCAACTTATTTGCAATAATTATAACAAGAGAAATTTATTGAATCACATCGATCGATAGTTGTTTTTTAAGTATTTACTAAAACGATCAAATATGAATCATAGTACTATTATAAATAATATGTATTACATATATCTATATTTTAATTTTCTTAATTCTTAGTAAAATTTATGATATACCTATTTATGATACCTATTTATTTTCAAACAGAAAATGTTTGCATCATAATCTAAATAAGAATTTTTTTTTTTATAATTTGATCTTCATCTACATGTGTAATACGATAAACAACATAAATATTTTGTATTTGTGAATTTTTTTCTAACTTACAATCAGATATAATTATATTCCTCAATTAATAACTGTAAATCGTTCACGTAAATCGTTCCTTATTGCCGTTATCATTTAGATATGCAAAAAATATATACTACAAAAATATTTTGTACAATTAATGCTAATTTTAACAATTTCTCAAAGTTCCAAATATCTTTTATTCGCCTATAATAAAAAACATCCGTCGAGATTGTTGCAGATTCTTGTAAATGAAGATATTTTACAAAGCAATTAATTAAATATAATCTTATATATTATCTTATATATATTATATTATTTATTTATTTATATATATATGTATATATGTATATAAAAATAAAAATAGAAATAATCGTTTCCTGAAAAAATTATTATATTTCAACACGGAAACAACTGCTAAATCATTATTATATACAAGAAATACTGTTAAAAAGAAAATAGAAAAATCATTTTATATATTTTTTTATTTATATGTGTAATTTTTACGAAATAAAATGTGCAAGGACGTAAAAATAATATGATTCTTGCAGGAATTTTCGCACAATTTATTGTATTATTTTTGCTAGATCTTTTAGGTTCAGAATCAATCTTCTATTTTTCCACAGATACAATTTATTTTTTTACACGGATTTTTGTTGCACGCACTTACTTTGAGACATATTATGTAGAAACAAAATTTTTTCAAAATATTCGACCGATTTCTTGGTTTAATTGTAGCAATTGTTTGTAGCGATCAACATAGAGCAAAACTTGCAATTTATCAGCTTAATCTTCATAGGGGCATCGGTATGTTTACAGTCGCTAACATTGAAATCATCATTTTCAAACCGTCTGAAATTTAGAATCTATACCATAACTCACGCGTTATTTTAGACACGATATTATTCCTGAGAACAGAACAAACCGATTATGTTTTTGCAGCGCTTTTTTAACTATGAAACTTACACCGAATGCAGTAACGAATAAATTCATTCTCGCTTGCCATTTTCGAACTGTATACTTTCGAGGTTATTTTTATACTATTTCCAAATTAGTTGTTATTTTTAATATTACACAACAATTATCATAAAAGAGCGGGAAAATACTTGAATTTTGAACAACAATTATATTATTTTGTTCTTTATATTATTTTATTCTGTATTCCCGAACTAATCTTACTGTTCCTAAATATTTTTCAACAACCAATTACGAATAGTTTCTTCAATTGGATCAAATACATTACTTTTAATGAAGCAGTACAAACATTTATTATTTATTTTTTATTTGTTCATTGATTATTGTCATAGGCAATATCTTCTTCTGACTCTATTGAAAAGGGTATTAAGAGTACGATCGATAGTTTATATCTATATGTTCAAAACAAACTATAATTAAAAATAAAATAATAATATAAATTTCACGAATTAACGTATTAATTGTAAAGAAAAATAATAATAGTTATGGAGAACTGACGGTACAATATTTTCAAATGATATAAATAAAATAAGATAAAATTTGATAAATTTGATAAATTGAATAATGAAATAATGTAGAAAAAAATCATTTTCACGATCAGGTAATTATGTATAATTATTTCAATAGTTAAATAAAATACTATTAGTCAATAATTATTTAAATAATGTCCATTTGGCTAATTCCAGATTGGAGAAGTGAATCAATTTCGTCCGGAATAAATAAAAAGTGTAGAATAAAATTTAAAGCCTCTTTTCTAGAAAGATAGACTCTTTTAGTAAGATAAACACTTTTGTTAAGAATTGACCTTGGTATACATGTACTCGATAAATTCTCAAATTTAATTTTCTCGAAAACGAAAATACTTTATACACAGGTATACTGGCAGGAGACAAAATACAAGTGTACAGACAAGTCTTCTATTGTCTTTTTTGTCTTTTATGACTATCCGCGATTAATGAAAATTTAGAAAATGGAAAAAGTTTACTTTATGTTCCTCACTTATTTTCATTCGCACAGTATTATTCATTATTTTTTAGTCCGGAATTACTTAAATTCAAGATATACTTGATAAATTATCAAACTCAAAAATAAAGAAATGTTATTCTTTTTTTTCAATTTATTTTTGCATATAGAATCATATTTTAATCAAACATAGCCGATTATTAAAACACCTTGTATTTTACAAAAACTGTGTATGCATATTACGTAATAATTGAATTTGATTGAATGCTATCTTGCTAGAGATTAATTGAAACAAAATTTAATGTGAAATAGAGAGAATATTTTAAAAAGAAATGTATATAATAAAATAAAATATACATACAAATAAATAATAATAATATGTATAATATATATGTATACAATGTACTTAATATATTAATATAATAATAATATATTATTAGGTAATAAAAATTCTCTACTTTTATAATATATTAGAGTATTCCATATAAATCCATTTTAAGTTCAAATATTTTGTTATTATTTCGAAATTTTGAAATGCAATATAAATATATATATATTTTCGAAGAATTTATAATTACCAATATTAATTTTTCCTGTCATCAATTTATTATTCTTTTAGATGTAAAGAAAATACTAATTTCATGTACCTTACAATATATTGAACCAATCATAAATCTAAATTTCTAACTCAAATAATTTATTATTATTTTGAAATTTTGCATACAAATCTCTATTTTTGTTATTAGTTTATCGATAAATCAATGATAAAGTCCAAAAGGGGCATCGAATTTTTTCTGTATCTGGTATATGTTTATATATAATAATATTATCTATTGTGTTATATATATCCCAGAAGGAAACTGTTATACATAATTTTACCAGTGTATTTTCTGAATAAAATAGCATATATTATAACACTAATAACTAAATGAATTTTGATTCACTTGTTTTTTATCTATTTCAAAAAATAGATTTACTTATTTTAAGAATCTATTTTTTGAAATAGATAAAAACATATGACTACCAGTGTGTTTTGTAATGAAAAAGGATTATAGATTATAGACATTATGGGTTTTGATTCACAATAGATTTTTAAAATAAGTAAATCTGTTTTTTGAAATAAATAAAAAAACAAGCGAATCAAAACTCATAGTGTCTACAATCTTTTTCATTACAAAACATATTAGTATTTGATTTTCTCGTTATTGTTCCTGGAGCAATTTGTATAATAAGATAAAAATAAAAATTGTAATAGTAAAACAAATAAGCAAGAAATTCATAAAATTGTAACGAGAATTGCTCACACAGAAAAGTGACGAGACAGACGGTAGACATGTGGTTGGTCTCGCATGCGACGCCAACATCATCGTCGAACAGTTGCATGGAGCTATCCAGTCCTACCCATGCAGGTGGTACGTCATCTTCTGGCCGAGGCGGCTCTGGCGGATCAGGTGCCACAACGCCTGTTCGTAAAATCTCAGCTCATGAGTTCGAGCGCGGTGGTTTGTTAAAGCCGATCGTGAACACGATTGACGGAACGCCCACATTTCTCAGCGTTTCGCCTGGGGATTCGGGCCAACCAGGAGGTCAGCAGGTTAACTCGGGAAACGCGGGTAGACCCCAAAGACGATCCAGACACGAATTGAGGCATCTCGATGAGAAGGATCTCATCTTTGAATTGGTATGTATTTTAATTGCTTTCGTTGATTTCCTCATTTTGCAGTTCTCTGCTCTCCGTAAGAGAACTAAGCAACATTTATCGCAATACTAAAAATACTTTGGTTTCTTGAAATTTCGTAAAATTATAGAATCTAGGTGAAAGACAGCCATAAGGTGAGAAATCATCAAGTGAATCTTTGAAATTTCTTTTACAGATTCAGTATTTAGAATTTGATAATATTAACCTCTTGTGCTGGAATAACGTGCGACACACGTCAAGAATTTTTTGTCCCAAAATTGCAATATTTACCAGTTTTAAGTATATTTAAGTATAACCTAGGCAAAACAAATAATAAATTTATTACTTCTCAATAATTTCTATCCAGTGATATCATACCGACAAAAAGAAAACGACGAATTGTTGTAAACGGTTTGATCACTCGTTATGGTCCGCAATCAGTTGCCAGCGTAAGTGGTTAAATGAGCACTTCAGTTGGCATTCGAAATTAAGAAAAATGAAGTTATTACAGAAATAGCGAGTACATACTAAGAATATTTGTTTCATTTGCCAATTCAGTTTGCGTATATTTTTTTTATGTTAATAAATAATGATGCTTGATTTATTCATTAGTTTACTCTATTTATCGTATTACTCTTATTTTACTATCGAAAGAAATTTAGTTTTTCTTTTATGTTATAATTTCTTGATAATAAAGTTATATTTTTTAATTTGTTATAAAGTATTACACAAAAGTATAATTTTCACAATATTAAAAAAAGGGATTTGATTTATTTCTTAATCAAGAAATTCAATCAATTGAAATGTTGTGCAAACACAACGTTGGACTTCAAAGTGGGTTAATATCTCAGTAACACTGACAGTTGAAGTTTTCAATCTTTAAATAATTATTATAATTCCTAAACATTATATATTTAATTTAATCTTTTACACGTATGAAATTTAATGTTTATGTTTTGTGAAATGTTTAAAACTGATAATAGAAATTTCGTTCCTTTTATTAATTGAAAAATTATGAAAACCTATATATGTGTATGCTGTAACATTCTTTACTTTCAACTAATTAAAATAACTTTCTTATCTAATAAAAAAAATAAAAATTCTGTTCAGACTTAATTTTTTGTAGGTAATACCGTTGAAAATATATGTTAACAATAAATTTGAATCAAGTCATAATCTTGAAACAATAGAATCGAATAAAAAATAAAATGATTTGGAATGTTAAAAATCGTCTATATTTTTAGAAAATAAATTTTAATATTTTTTATTACTTAATTGTTGCAATTTTATTCTTCATTCAAATATATTAATGCACTTGCATTTAAAAATAATCAGGAGAGACGTAATCACCCCTTAAATATTATTAAATTGAATATAAATATTGATATATAAATTAATATTAATTGATATATAAAAATATTTGTTAAACCTTTTTATGTAGAGAATAAAAAAGAGTATCAATTTTGAGAAAAAGATATACAACTTTAGCTTACAGTTTGCTTAAAACCATTGCTTAAAATTTTATTAAATTAAAATTAAAATATCTCCTAAAATAATAATTTTTCGATATAGATTGATACTTTTTTTTTATGGAGAATGTAGAACTTAATGATCGATTAATGGATTAAAAAATATCGTTCCATTTAAAAAATTGAAAATGACTTTCATTTCTCTAATATTAGTGTGCGTTATTACGTTGATTATAAAAAATGATACAACTTCTCTTTCTTTCATTTTTTAAAAAAATTACTATTTTACTATTTAATTTTCAAAAATTTACGAGAAAGTACCTGCGAATATCCTACATAATACATTCGAAACTATTGCTTAAAATTTTTGTTGTTCTAAAGTTATGACTCTGGTATTTCAGTCTGCTTTTTTACTTTTTTATTTAATATTACAAATTTCTTTTTAGATTTTTTACATTATTGCTAATATAGAAGACTTTTTGTTACATTTTTTTAAATTTATATCTATAATATATATTAATATAAAATAATGTAAATTCATATTTTATATATTATAATTTGCAAGTAACTAAATAAAGTTTCCTTCCTTTAATAATAATTTATAAATATTGGGTAAAAACTTGAATGAATTTTTGTCGCTTAGTGATAGTTAGTGTTACTAATACTGTATGCAGTAGTTTAAGATGGTGACGCATCTGTATACTAACCTAAAGCAAGCTTTAAGATTCAGTACAAGCCATTTGAGTGCATTGTCAACAAATTTTTCTATTGCATTTAATATGTCGAATTTTGTGCCGACAAAAGAACATTTGCGGGTGGTCACTTCCGACTTCAGAAAAGTGCAGCTAAGAGATATCGTCTGCTTGCAGAAACTTATTAATTCTCTCTCTGAGAAAACTTGTAGAGAATGGTTTCAACGATTTCGAGAGTATGATGTGAAAGACAAAGACCGCTCTGGCACCAACAGAGTTCGAAAATGAAGAGTTAGAAACATTACTAAATAGAGATCCACATCAAACGCTTAAAGAATTGTGAAAATCATTAAATGTTGATGAATCGACTGTAAACAAGTAGCAAGATTTATTCATAAGCAAGAGTACAGGGTGTTACATGTTTTCAAAGACGGAGATGTTGAAAGACGTTTAACCATATGCGAATTATTACTTCAAAGATCAGCACTTGCATCGAATTGTCACTGGTGACAAAAAATGGATTCATGACGATAATCCGAAGAGAAGAAAATTATGAGTGAAAGCTGGCCAGTCATCAAAATCAATAATACGGAATATTCATGGAAGTAAGCTCATGTTGTGTATTTGGTGGGATTAATAAGGCGTGATACTCTGAATTGTTGGAACCGAGTCAGACCATCGCTGCTGTCCGTTACAAAAAGCAAATAATCAATTTGAATGCATTGAAGGGAAAACGTCCATAATATTTCAAAAGGCATGACAAAATCAGTTTTCAACATGACAATGTTGACCGCACATAGTAAAGCCGATCAAGAAAGTGTTAGAACGGTTTGAATGGAATGTGTTACTCTACCCGCCGTATTTACCAGACTGTGCTTCATCGGACTATCATCCATTTCGATCGATGCAGCATAATCCTTTCGGAGCAGCACTTCACTTCTTCTGAGGATATCAAAAATTGGCTTGATGAATGGATCACTTCAAAAGAAAAACAATTTTTCTTATCATGGAATTCATTTATTGCCTGAAAAATGGCAAAATGTTGTAGCTAATGAAGACAAATACTTTACATGAAGTGTTGTTTATTTTTGTGTGTCATAAAGTCTTAAGTTTTAACAAAAAATGGCAGAAATTTATTCAAGTACTTAATATTATTGAAATGTACTAATTTATAACAAATTAATGAATGAAAAAATTGTTAGTTTTTACTTAAATCATTTATTACAGAACTTATTAGAATATTCTAGTATATATAGTTATAATAATAAAGAACAAAATCATTGTATATTTTTTTATTTATAATTTTAATTTTTAATATTAGAAGTATATCTTGTTACAAATAAACAGATACTTATAATATTTTGAATATAGAGTACAAAATAGTATATAGACATAGTTACACATTATTTCAAGAATATTCTTTTCTGTCTTCAACTTATTGACAGCTTTTTCTAAAGCTTGTATTTTATTTAATGAGCAACATTAAAAAGTTTTGCTGAATAAAATTTAATTAGTGTCTTTAGTGTGATATGAAACTATCAGAATAATGCGACTTTCAAAGATCTATCTCTTGATAGATAGATAATTGATCTTCTTAAAATAGAAAAGAAAAGAACAATTAATCTAGACCAAATTCTGCATTGAAATTTCATCATCGAGAAATACATCCTGGATTTGTTTTCTGTCCGAATTTTATGAAATTTTGATCACTTTGATTATTGAAGAGTTGAGTTACAGCATTTAGAGTTTTGTATATATTTTATAAAAACTTCATATCACGTTGTTACGACTTTTTTGCAAAAGAAAGGAAAAGAAAGAAAAAAGAAAAGAGAATTGAAATGAAATCATTGTATTCTTCATTTAATTCCTTGGTGTAATTTCCTATTTCTCAGGTTTAAAATAGCCATGAAAAAAAAACATTTTGATAACATATCAAATAACTTAAAATGAACATTTTCAACAGTTTAATATGTTTTCACAAAACATATTAAAGCCTTTAATATCCGAACTAATAAGAACATAAAAATATTCAGTTAATATTTTTGAACAATAGAATTCTTCTAATATTAAATTGCATATTGCATAATTTATATATGTAAATACATGCTTAAATAAAAATTAAGAAAATTGTCAGTTTATTTCGATATTATATTATACACATTACATTATATTATAAATGAAATACTGACTTATTACATTTCATATTATTAATTATTATAATATAGTATGAAATATAACCTCTTATGTTCTATTAGCATCGTTTTTATATTAAAATCTTGTATCTCCTTTTTTTTAAATTATGAAAACTGCTTTAAACATATAATAATAATACATATAAAATTACTACAAGAAAAGACACTTATTGCTAATAAATATTTTGTTCAGATAAGTGAATGTTCAGATTAGAATATTCGGGTAATGAGAATTCAAATAAGATACAAGGTTTTACTATAATGTAGAAAGGTCGTTTGTTACATTAGTTGATCGTGCAAATCTTTATATTATTTGCAGAAAGAATGTATTTCAAATAAAATAGTATATTTTAAAATTACTGTTTCTTTAGTAAAACTACCAAAATGATAAAAATGATCAATTTATAATTTTTGTCAAAAATTTTATACATATAAAATAACGTTTCGAAACGTTAAAAGATTTTTCGTAAAATATATAAATCAAATCTTGTGTAATTTATTATACTATGGAACTTTTATATTTCTTTTTACTTTTTTGACAAATTTTATGTTTGATTAATCGTCGGTGGTTCTAGTGTTAAAATATTCGATTATTTCTAGGACAGACCTTGTATTTATTTTAAAAAATTTTTGTCGAACAGCACGGAATAATTATATCATTTATATCAAAAGATATAATTATTTAAAGTCATATTATTGTGCCTGTTTCAAATTTTTATCTAGCTTGACTGCTATTAATGATATTAAATTTTCTGTAATAACGAATTTATTCGTAGGTGAAGGATATTTGTAACGAGCTGGATGTGAGATCATTGTGTCACAAAATCTTGCAGAATGTGAGCACATTGCTGCACGCCGATCGTGGTTCTTTGTTCCTTGTTCAAGGCGAGAGAGGCGGTGGTTGCATGCCCTCATCGCAAAATCACGATTCTTCGTCGAACAATTCGACTGACAATGCAAATTCAGGGAAAACGGGAAACGGGAATTCCGAGCAACGTGGAACGGGATACACGAGAAGCAGATGTCTAGTCTCGAAGTTGTTTGACGTATGTTCGAGATCGACGCTGCTCGAAATGGAGAAAAAAGATGAAATCAAAATTCCGTGGGGCACTGGAATTGTCGGATACGTCGCCGAAAGTGGAGAACCAGTTAACATACCAGATGCTTACAAGGCAAGCATTTGCTATTTATTTAATAGAAACCAATGCTAAATCGTATCTTGGTATTGAATCGTGTATTATAAGTATCTTGTATGCACAGCAATCGTGCATTTAATCACTTTATTTTAACATACAATATTTAATATACAATAGCCATTTTTCCTAACATTTTGTCTATTTATTTTATTTGATATTTATTTATTTATTTATTTTCACCTATTATGTCTTATGTCTTACAATTTGTCTTGTATGTTATGTCTTATTTATTTATTATTTATTTACCATCTACTTTTTTGATATTCTATTCATGTATTTTATCCAGCTTTTTATACATATACGTATTCTATTTTTCTAGAAAATATTTAAAATTTATCTTCTATACAGAGATTTTAATTTTTTAGAAAACGTTTAAAAGTTGAATATGATAATATTCGATCATTTGAAATGTCTCTTGTGTGTTTAGTAGAATGCATACTGTTCATCTGCATAGTTCTGCAGATAATTGAATTTCAAAATGTATATTTTCTTATTGGATATAATATTTTTACTGACGGGTATATTTTTATAAATTATTAATATGGATTATACAATGTTAAATTTTACTCACGTAAATGATGTTAAACATTAATATCTAAAGGAAATAATTATTTTTGTATCGTTAAGAAATATAATAATGTGAATCGTGATACTACAATGCCAGAAATAATTTAAATGCATTCACGTAATTATTTAAAAAGAAAAGAAAACATAGTAAAAAATACATTACAAATATTAATGAAGAAATTAAAAAATTATATTTTACTCAAATTGTAATTTGAAATAATATAGAATTATATGAATATATAATGGTTAAAATAAATATTTGCTATTGTACTTATAATAATCTTTGCATACTAATCAATTTGTAAATAACTCAAGTATATTAAATTTCGTATTATTTAGTGATACTTCCAATGAAAATTTAATCCTATAAAAATGAAATTAATTTAAAAATGCTTAATTAAAAAATAAGGATAACATACAAACACTTTTTATAGCCACTATGTGCACAAACAATTATTTTAGCAAAAATTATATCAGCAATTATTGTGAATGGAATAAGGGACGACGTAATATTAAAAGAATATATATTGAATAAACACAATTAGATACAAAACAGTAAAGCTTTAGAATCCTCACACTCTCTTCACTAGAACTCGCTATTCTCTTTCTCAGATCTCCATATCATGACTTCTCGACGAATGAATCTTCCCTGGCACCATCCAGAAACAAAACACAACATATCAGACACGACATATACATCTACACCACAGACTACACTCACATTCATACACATAAAGCCAATACGATTATAACAAGAGATTTTGTAGAATCGAAATATTAACTTATAATTCGTAGAAACACAAAAATCATAGACTTTTTCTCGGTAAGCAATGATTTTCAGATTTTAAAATGTATAGTACAAATGAATTTGAAATAAATACGAGTGAAATCATAAATGGAAGTACGATTTTTATGATTCGTATGAAATAAATTACAAAACAAATTGTTTGATGTAGCAAGTAATAGCTGTCTCGAAATTTTTTCTTACTCACTATTTTTGAATAGAATGGAATGTTATCTTTCAATTTATTTTGTTTTTTATTTTGTTTTGTTTTTTAAATTATAAATTGGGATTTTGTCTTGAAATTAACTTTGAACTGCCATTAATACATTTATTATTTTATTTATTCTTATTTTACTATTTATTATTTTCATTAATGTATAATTCGTTTAGTGTTTTAAAGGCCTTTATTTTACACTAATAAAGATATATACACAAGTAACAATAATAACAGTACTAATAATAATGAGAATCACAATAATACCGTGATTGCGTCTAAATACAAGACGGTGTACGAAAGTAATTATCGTTTAACGCGAGAGTTATGTAGGAGACATTGCAGACTGCACACTCACCAGACGTGGACTACTGAATACTAGATTTGCGGATAACTTCTTTTGACACATCGAAGTCAGTTCTTTTATACTATAGCTCTTACTATGTCCTTTCCCTTCAAGGGATCGGAAAGCGGATGTTATCTATGATGTTTACAGTCAGGCCCATGAAAGGCTTTCTGACGATTGCCTCATGGCCCTGCTGATACAGTAACCTGAGTCCACGTCGTGGGAATGTTTATATCGCGGTCTGAGTTTGTGTCCCCTACAATTCATAATGAGATATTTATATCGAGTGTTAGTATAATTTGATTTCATGCAGTTCTCATTTTTATATAAGATTTCATCTCGAAAATATCTAAGTTAATTTTAAATAAAATGATAATTATATATAAATGTATCAATAAATGTATTGAAATAGATATATACGAGTACATTTTGTACAAATAAAAAAAAGTTAGAAGGTAAATTATATTGATATCTATTTGGCTTTATGATAATTCTGAAAAGTGTTGTGAAAGTTGCAATGAAATTTTATATGGGAACTTATATTTTCTATTGTCGTGATACCTAAAATACTTTCGATATACTAGTTGTATTATACACTTCCATTGTGACAGAATTCAAAAATTCAGTTATCATATACGAAAATATTTTAAATGCTTCTTCATGTATTGTGACAATTTTATTCATTTTATTCATTCTTCTTAACTTAGCAAATAGAGAATAATTATACCTATTGTTTTTTGTGATTCATATATTTTTTATAAGTACGTCTTATTATGAATTTCGGTCTATTGTTGTGTGAATAGTACATATTATTTTAGAATACTTGTTCGCGCGCGAACATAAATACAGTCCACTTGATATGATATGAAATATCAGGGGTTTTATCCTCGTGGTAGTTTGTGTCGCGAGAGAGTAAACCTTATTGCTTGGAAGTCATACTGATTCTGACTTGCAAGCCGAAGGAAAGCACGAACGCTTTCTCGGTCCCCCTTCCTTCGGCTTCGGAAAATCGCTGGCACAGGGTGGGGCACGAAGGGCCAAATACCCGTTACCGTCTTAGGTGATCTCGCTGGCCCCTGTTTCGCACGTGTTCGGGAAAGTTGGTGCCATGCTTCAATCCACAGTCGAGGGCCTTGTCTGCTTGGAACAAAGTCCAGCCAGATGACTAGGATTTTCTGGCGACACAGGCCTGTTAAGGGCACTTAAAAAACCCATAAACTTTCCCCGACGTGCCTGCACCCAGACCGTGGGTATTGTAGCATGGAAACTCTCCCGAACAATACTTCTTAAATTAATAAAATAATATCTAATAATGTTTCAAGACTTTCGTTAAGTCTTTGCAAAAATTATTTTTAAAATATTAAATTCTAAAGCTAATATTTAATATTTGCTAGCATTGTCATAATGTAGTATAATGTATAAATTCTGACCGAGTAACCTCCACGTACTTACATACATACACGAATAATGGTATTACCGATGACATGTCAACTCTAGTTAGTATTTCAAAGTATAAGTAACTCCAGTTACTATATATCCAAGTGTATATATATATATATATATATATATACTCACATAGCTAATATTTTGGAAATATTTTACTATTATAGAAATGAAAACTTGCAACAATAAAAAACATCTTTCCATTAAAAAATTTAATCGTAGTCTTTCTTCAAATTTTGATTCAAATATTTTTTCAAATCTTCTATAATAATTAAGGATAATATAATTAATAAAATTATGAAATAATAAATATAAATTAAAAATAAAATAATTTGTAGTTTTGTCTATGTAACATGATCTATTTTGATTTATACATTATAATACCTTTTTCAAATAATAAATAAACAAATGAAGAAAAAACTGGCACAATATTTGATTAAAAAGTAATATTTTAGAAAAAATAATCATTATCAAACAGCAATTTATGGGACACAATCTGAAGGCAAACTGAGCAAATGCCAATAAATTTACATAAGTTAGTCTACATTAGTAGCCGACTGAATTATGCATTACTTCTGACGTCTTCTTAATACTGTAACGTAATACAGATTTATTATATATTTACAACTTCATAATACTTTGCCAGATCCAAATTTATATGTTTGTAAAATTAAATTGTAAATGTGAATGCAGATAGTTTCTACGAAAAATTGAAATTGTATCGCAATTTAGTCTGTCACGTAATATTTATTTAGTTTATATTTATATTTATTTATATAGTTTTATTTATTTTATATTTATTTATATAGTTTTTTTTTATTATTTGCATTTGTCGATATAAAATAAATTAATATTTGCAGGAAATATATTTAGTGTTACTAAAATAGTAAGAACAAAACAATTAACTCTATCAGTTTTATATACAAATGTATTTTAAAACGTCGCACAAGATTTAATTCTATGCACGTAGGAAATAAAAGTTTTTAATTCTGAATTTTGTATATTGATTTTCAATTTTATTTTGATTATTTAATGTAATAGAGGTTAATAGATGTTAATATAATAAACATAATAATTGTAATAAATGTATGCAATTTAGGGTATTTAAATAAGGTAAATTATAATATTAACAAAATATTAAAACAACAAAATTGTGGACTAATTAGAAACTTTAGGGAGTGTTCATTACGAAGTCTTGAAAATTAAAAAATTAATTTTTGTTCTTATAAAATATTACATATTACTTTCATCTATTATATAATTTGAATAAAAGGCGCTACTTCCAGAGGTTCTCATGATACAGAAGAAAAAGGAATAAAAATCAAATCAAGTAGTGCAATATCTCTAAATATTATAAATGAATTTTTTGTTAAATAATATAAAATAGGATAAAATAATAATATTGCGCTAAAAGTTACATTTCATTTATTCTTAATTACAAATTTTATTTCATTTTACAGTATTTCTAGAATTTTTTAATTTTATTTCTTATTTCAATGAAAATTGAAATATGAATTAATTTGTTAAAGTTCTTCAAAACTTTCTTTTTTTCGTTACAGTTTCCAAACTTCAAGTTATTAATATTTCTATTAAATTTCTTAATCTTAGAACATATTAAAATATTTAATTTAATTACAAATTGGGTTATATCCCAATCGAGAAAATGCAATTATGTAACTACTAATAATTACACACTCATATATTAATGTAAATATTAAGTATTTTTATACTTGCAATTAGAAACGATTAGTTTCTAGATTTTAATATAATCAGTTTTAATTTACTTTTTTTATACGAAAGCTTTTATATTAAAGATTTTGTTATAAGAAATTAATTTGTTTCATGTGAGTTACGAATGTTACAAAATAGTAACATTTTGATTCTGTATGGAAGTGAGTAATAAATATTTCAGTTAATGTTCAGATTGTATAGATAGGCAATTAACGAAGTTATTAGATTTCTTATTTTTATCTTTAACATAAATTATTATCTGTATTATTTCTAGTAATTCCAAATCACATTTCATTATTAAACGAAACGTTTAAACTTTACTATATATATAGTAAAGTATAATGGATGCAGAAATAAAAGCACTCAATAAAAAATTATCAGTTTTAATATTTAAAGGCTTGTCGACTTTAAACTTTTATAATTTTGTGAAAAAACCATGCAATAAATTTTAAAGGATTGTTGTAAGAAAAAGACTTCAATTTTCAAAATCATGATGGACTTTTTACAGCATATATATACAATATGTTACAAGTATACTTACGTTTATACTATGTTTATTACTATACAAACAACATCAATAGTTGGACATTGCTCGAATAATTTAAATTTTACATACAATTACATACAATTTCTATTATAAAAACAATGTTTCTTGCAATTGTTAATATATACAATTCTTTACCATAAGAATTGTATATATTAACAATTGCAAGAAATATTGTTTTTATAATAGAAATAAAAAAAAGTAAAAATGGTATCATTCGAATAATTTAAGCAGTGCACGTTTATATAGTCAGTTATACAGGTCTACACACATATGTCTGCTAAAATTCAAATATTTAAAACAGAAAAGGAAATTTCTTATATTTTATGGATCTTAATCCTGTTGGCCATTTTTGGATTTTATGGATCTTAATTCTTTTGACCATTTTTGACTTGCTTGTATCTTTCTATCTTAAGTCTATATCAATATATGAAAAAATTCTTGTTAGTAATTTCTTAATTCTTTCTCTTCGTGAAACATTATAAATTCTTTTTGTTTCCTAAAATGAGAGTAACATTGAAATTTGAGGGTCGAAATAGGATTAATTAATTTCCTAGTCAAAATGGAGCATTTCTAAAATAATGACAATGTTTCTTTCATTCATTTAAAAAACAATATCCGTAAATCAGAAATACGATCCTGGAAAATCAATATACATTATAATTGTTATACAAAATAAAACGAATAAAATTTTATAATTATAATCGTAATAGTAATAAGAGTATGTTTCTTGATACAATGTATCAATGATGATTGTACACTACAGTTCGTGTCTTTTTATTTCAATTTATTATGTTTTCTAGCAACATAAAAAACATGATGACATGATATTTCTATAAAACTTTAATTAATAACTAATAATTAGTGCCTATAAAGTGTATTAAATCTTTGTTTTTTAAATATTTAAAATTTTACACATGTATACATATAAATTATTATAAATAACGTATATATCTACGATTTGCAAAAATGGTGGATTTCGAAACCAAAATAATTCTTTAAATAAAATCGTCATATGAAATCTTATTGTATGCCTCAATTATTTATTATTTCATTATTATAATTTATTAGTAGTTATATCATATAAAGTTAATAAACATATTCTTAGGACACAAGATTCAACCGTGAAATTGACGCATTAACGGGATATAGAACCAGAGCTCTTTTGTGTATGCCAATAAAGGATTGCAACGGAGATGTTATTGGAGTTGCACAGGTTATCAATAAACTCGGTGGCGAAAGTCAATTTACTACGCAAGACGAAAAAGTTTTCGCTGGATATTTGCAATTCTGTGGAATTGGACTAAGGAATGCGCAGCTGTATGAAAAAAGTCAATTAGAAGTGAAAAGAAATCAGGTCAGTAAATGAACAGAATTGAACAGAATATTCTGTAATTCGTAAAATTGCCCGTACATAACGCATAGCGAATGATGAAATAATACATCGAATAGTAAACAAATAATTCATACTTTCATGTTTTTGATCTTCTGATTTTTTTTCTCTTTTAATTCAAATTATTTTAAATACGTCTTTTATTTGTTATTTTAGGTACTTTTGGACTTGGCTAGGATGATTTTCGAAGAACAGAGCACGATAGAACATATGGTCTTGAGAATTTTAACGCATACGCAATCCTTAATACAGTGTCAGCGAGTGCAGGTAAATCAATTTTTTTATACCTATATTCAGCTATATAATATATACTAAATGTATATGATATATATGAAAGAAAATATTTAATGTAAAATCAAATATTCTGTACAGGTCCTTCTCGTGCACAAGGCATCAAAGGGCAGTTTCTCACGAGTGTTTGATTTCGAGGCGAACGACCTCACCGGCGAGGATTCAGATTCTCGCACTAGGTGAATGAAGTTTGTAATTACATTCTCATTTCTCTTCATTCAATTACCAGCAATAATTCAATTTCCTTGGAAACCTTATATGTATTCGGTTTTGTTCACGCAGTCCATTCGAGAGCAGATTCCCTATAAATGTCGGCATCACTGGCTATGTCGCTACGACTGGCGAGGTAAATGAGCTGGTTAATAGAGCAATGTATTATCGTAACAGTTTTTCCCATTTTCGCAATTTATAATTAAAATTGTTCTATTAAATTTCTTCAGACCGTGAATATACCAAACGCCTACGACGATCCGAGGTTCGATCCTTCGGTAGATGATGGCACTGGATTTAGGCATCGCACTATCCTCTGCATGCCTATCAAGAATTCATCCGGTCAGATTATCGGTGTTATTCAGCTTATCAACAAATTCGACGATCTTGTCTTTACAAAGAACGACGAGAACTTCGTCGAGGCATTTGCTATTTTCTGCGGCATGGGAATTCACAATACACACATGTAAATATTCAAAAAATAAACTAATCGAATTATTTGATAATTAATACGTTGACTGTACTGCGAAATTTAAATGTCCCGTTCTGCCTATGGGACGAAATATTTACTTTTCCGTCACACATTTATACAAGTAACATATTTGTACAAGATATCAATATTTAATATAATCTATACTCTAATATGAGTACTATATATGTATTTCAATTTCTAAATTATGGATGATTAAGGAAAATAATTAAAGAAAATTTTTAAACTCGTTTGAAAATGCCTGATATTCAAATTCATTTCATTATTTACCTGCGTTGAATGCACAAATAATCTCTAAATAGTTCATATTGATTGATATTGTTCAACAAACATTACACGAGATCAGGATCGATATTGTTCAATAAACATTACAGGAAATCATTTATTAAAGCACGTAGTAATGTGTGTTGTTACACGAAATAGTTATTACGAATTTTTTTAATTATTCATAAGTCTAATGACATTTATATATATATTAATATGTAGACCTACCATTTGAATATTATTTATGAGTCACCTTGTATTATAATCAAAGTGCAATGGAAGCGTGTTTTCCATTTTACAATATTAAAATATTTTAAAATATTTTTGTCGATGATATTCATTTTGTTTTAATTATTCTAAAATATTTATAGAAATAGAAATACCGATATCAGTGACCACGGTGTGTCGTATTACGTAATACAAATGTATTAATCGATTGAAACAAATGAATTTCCTATAATTGATTTTGTTTAATGATTACTTTTTTAGGTATGAAAAAGCTGTGATAGCAATGGCCAAACAAAATGTCACATTAGAAGTGCTTAGTTACCACGCTTCCGCATCATTAGAGGATGCACAAAGATTAAGGGTGAGTCCAGTTACTTTTAAGCTGAAAATATTAAAAATCGAACAAAATTTGAACTTTCTCTTATTTTTTGCGGGGAATTCAAAAATCACTTTTCGATAATATTTACGTATTTCATGTAATTCAAAATAAATTTGCTTGATACATAATTTTAGGGTTTAAGAGTGCCTTCTGCAGCGTATTTTCAATTGCACGATTTCAAATTCGATGACATTCATATGGAAGACGACCAAACTCTGACAGCGTGTCTTCGAATGTTTTTGGATCTTGATTTCGTGGAACGTTTTCATATTGACTACGATGTCCTTTGTCGTTGGCTTCTTAGTGTAAAAAAGAATTATCGAAATGTCACATATCATAATTGGCGTCACGCGTTCAATGTTGCGCAAATGATGTTTGCCATTTTAACTGTAAGTAAATAGAGTAATATTATATTTTAAATTATACGAAATTGTATTAAAAATATATTTGTATTATTTTTTCAGGCCACGCAATGGTGGAAAATTTTTGGAGAAATTGAGTGTCTTGCATTAATTATTGCCTGTTTGTGTCACGATTTGGATCATCGGGGTACAAATAATTCTTTTCAAATCAAGTGAGTATAAACAGAAAACAATCACTGTTTTAAAAATTTAAATAATACGAAAAAAATAATTCTATGACTTACAGAGCGTCTTCGCCATTGGCACAACTTTACTCAACATCAACAATGGAACATCATCATTTTGATCAGTGTCTTATGATACTGAGTAGTCAAGGAAATCAAATTTTATCAAATTTATCTCCCGAAGAATATTCTCGTGTGGTAAAAGTTCTCGAAGAAGCAATCCTCTCTACCGATCTAGCAGTTTACTTCCGAAGAAGAGGAGCTTTTCTTAGCTTAGCTCAAAATGGTGGTTACAATTGGGCTTACAGTGATCACCGGGAACTTTTAAGAGGAATGTTGATGACCGTATGTGATTTAGCTGCTATAACTAAACCTTGGGAAGTTGAGAAGAGAGTGGCAGAATTGGTTAGCAGTGAATTTTTCGAACAAGGAGATATCGAAAGGCGGACTCTTAATATCACTCCTATTGTATGTATTGTTAAATTAAACTTTAGTATTTAATTACAATGTAATTCTAAGTAATAGAAAAATTAACCTAGCTATAAAAAGTAGTAACTAAAATAACTGCATTATATATGATATGATGTAAGAAACATTTAGTAAATAATTTTTACTGGTAAAATAACTTTTATCTTTTTGAGTAATAGTAATAGAAAAGTGAAGTTATCTGTTGTGCATATGATGTAGTATAAAAGTACTGAAAAGACAGTTCCAATGATACAAAAAATGTCCTAATTTTCTAATGAAAATTAAAATAATTTTTTGTCTTTTGAATAATTATAAAAATATCATTTTGTACTAAACCAATGATTCTTACCTTTATTATCAACTAGAGATGTTTTTGATACATGTGCATTTAAGAAATCACTAATGAATTTTTATAGGAAAATTTTTTATTACAGAAAAATTTATATTTGTTTTTCTATAATTTAACATGACATAATATACTCTTTTATGAATAATATCTTTTTAGCTATTAATAGCATTAATAATTATAATTTACTTCTGAAAATGTTGTATTAAAACTTATGCAATTAAAAAATAGCATCGTTACTCATGTAATATTACAGGACATTATGAACCGCGAGAAGGAAGACCAACTGCCAATGATGCAAGTTGGCTTCATCGATTCGATATGCCTTCCTATATACGAGGTAACTAACTTTCTACGCTATCGACAATAGCAAAATACTATTAAAGAATCACGTTTATTATTAATTTTTAATTTATTGTTAAATCATGATTTAAGTTAATATGATAGTAAAGAATATGATAATATATATCGGAAATAATGTAACATGTATAACCAGTTAACTGTGATTGACGAGTATACTCGTCATGGAGAAGTGGCACGATTTTGTGTATTGACGAGTATACTCGTCATGCGTATGAACTAGTGACCATTGACTATTTAAATTGTACTTTTTGAGAAAAACAAAACATATTCTCAAATTTCAAGACGTTTAGAATATTTTGAGGCCAGGCCGGAATAAAACAAACGAATAAAAAATATAAATAATTTGAGATAAACTCATGCGCCCCGTATGCGTCCCGGCTGAAACAGCTTATCAGTTCGCATAACTAATTTATTTATCTGCGATGACAACGTTTTTTAGATGTTAGCGTCAAAAAAAGTCGATTCGGTATCAAATTTTTTTGTTTTATGCGAAAGTGAATCGGGATATATTTGGAATTTTTGTGTATATACCGGAAAGAGAGACAGAGTATGACCAGCGTTATTTAGAGTTCAATATTTCTGCACGTATTGTGCTACAGTTATGTAGCGATCTTTTTAGATCGTGGATATAGATTATATTTAGACAACTGGTACACCAGCATTCCATTGATTGAAAAACTATGCAGCCATAAGATGGACGTGGTTGGCACTATTAGAAAAAATAGGACTGGCATTTCCTCAGACTTGATAAAATGCCTATTAGAAAAGGAAAATGATAACAAAAAACCAGAGATAGTGATAGACTATAATAAGAAAATGGATGGAGTGGACATGAGCGATGGCATTATCGTAGCGTACACTCCACAGCAAGAAAAAGACTTAAAAAGTATTATAAAAAAATATTTCTCCATCTATTAGATATTATTTGTTTGAATTCATATATATTATACAAAAAAAATAATGGGACGTTAATTTTATAAAATAAACCCATCTTTTTGATCCAATATCTTAACAGCGACACTTACTCTGTGATTGACGAGTATACTCGTCATCGCTCGATTTCGGCGACACATATAGGTGCGCGCTCGCAAAAGGGAGCGCCACAGTTAACTGGATAAATTTTAAAAAATTATGTTAAAATTATTCTTTATAAATCTTAAATTTATATGTTTTAACATTAGATTAATTTACATTATATAAAGTTTTGTTGCTTTAGCATTAAATTATTTCAATACGACAAATATGGAAAAGAAATCCACGAATTTAATATTACTAAAATAAATGAAGAATATTATTTAATTGTAATTTGCAAAATGTTATAATTCATAAGAATCAAAATTCACTTTCTATCTATCTATTATTTATTTATTGTTTTATTTTTAATGGTCTTCCATATTAGTTTATTAAGTATAAGGATTTATACTTTTTAATAACTTTATTTTGCCTAAATTAATTGTATACTCTTAGTCTCGATAAATTAAAATTTGAACTCTTTCTTTTCATCACATTACAAATATTTCTTACGTTGTCATGATTCTTAGATATAAAATAAATTTTTGTAAATAGGCATTCGCTTTATTATCGGATAAATTGGAACTATTGGTCGAAGGAGTTAGAAAGAATAAACAACAGTGGTTGAAGATCGCGGAGTCCAGATGTAAAACAGACAACTGCACGAATCATGATAGGACGGTGTCAGTATCCGATACCGAAGAAACCAGAGAACAGACGGATCAGTAGTCATTATTTTGGACGTAACATGAAATGGATAACATGAAATGGAGACAAATGTATATTTCTATCTGTTTTTAGAATGAAGAATAAACAGAACACGATGTTAAAGGTAATAGCAGGTGATGATCACTCATAAATTTGAGGAGTTTTATATCTTCTCAATGCTAGATATTACAAATACTGTTAATGTATTCACTTACTCATTTCGAAACATTCTTTGTATTGATGCTTTATAATTGCAGCTATAAAGAAAAATTCTTCAGAATCATATGTAAAAACTGTAAATATAAGGTATATAAACAATCATTTACAATGATCTTAAGCTTTACGATCAGATCATCTTATGTTATCAAGATCATCGTTCTGAGTAACCTTCAAAATATTTCTTATCTAATTTCATATATATATAGACACACACACACACATTACGCTAATCCAAACCAAAACCAATAAGTAAAAAAGTAACAAAATATTTTTTAAATAAAAAGATAAATTTCCGGCTGACAAAAATTGAAATTATGCTCTTAACAACATATTTTACTGACTATTTTATTAAAATCGGTAAAGTTGATTTTATGAATAAAATTTAACCAAGTTTTAACGAGTAACTCGTAACTTTTTAACAGATGACTGAAACCTCTTGAAGATTACTCAGGAGAGTGACCTTCATAGATATGTGAAGGTTAAGGTCACATTGAAAGTGGCACTTTTAAAGTAGAGAAAAGTAAAGAAGACCCTGTAAAACTCCGTAAAAACTCTGTGAAAACTCTTCTATTTTGAGAAATCATTAATTGTATGTCTCGAGTGTTTCTCAGTTTTATTTGCATGTAATCCCAAATTAAAATTTAATTTTATTTAAAAAAATAAAAATTATTTTTAGCGAGATTATCGTATACATTTTATACGTTCGTCAATGAAATAAAAAAAAAAAATCAAGGAAGCTGAAGGTGATAGTTGAAGACGATTGATATACTTCGTCCTTTCTAAAACAGATCAATCCTGAGATGCTACTCTTGTACCTGATCGTATTGTACGTATACTTACTATGGCAGATCTTTGATACCCAGAGAGGACGAAGTAGGATGATGATAATGTGTAAAAAATCCAATAAAATTGTAGAAAGTTGATTTTCTTTCAATATTGCGATTCCTGTTACAAATTGAAGACCTGTGGCTTGTAACATATTTTATATATAAATACGTATTTGTTTTCACATATAAATATAATATCGACGAATTACGACGAAATGAGTATTTTATACAAATATTTAACACAAAATAATTACTTTTGTGTATTTTCTTGCAAAAAGTAAGCAAAATTGCGCAATTCGCTAAATTTTTATGCGAAGAGTAAAATAGCGGTGCTATTGAAATAGATAAAATAATACTGTTAATACTCTTCATTAAAGCTTTTTTTCATTAATAGAATAACAAAAAGCAAAATGAATAATAATCGAACAATCAAACAAAAGCTTGGAAAATGGAATAAGAAAATAAAATGGAATACACACACACCATTTATTACTTGATTAAAAAATTATTTTCACTTTACAATTTGTATTTACATACAGTATATTATAAATATGTTTATTTGCTTTTTTACTATCAAAAAACATTAATATTTATACAAATTTTATATAAATATAGTTTATTAAATTTACTGTAAATACAAACATAATAAAATAATGAAAGAATAAAATGGATGAAAAAGAAAACAGAAAAAGGAATGTATATGAATCTCGTTTTTTGAAAAAATTACCCAGGTCTTCAACGAGATAGATGATTTTTCAATAATTACGTAGATATGAATAAAGAACTCGTAGTTCTGTTCTGGAATTGTCCCAGTTCTACTTTTAAGGAATTTTGTTTCCGATTTATGCACTTGTTTGACCAAGACTCGACTCTTGTGTATAATTATATAATGTATTCATAAACCAAAGTGTACGTTTATACATCAAGGTCAATCGTGATCTTTATTACTTGATATGGCAATGATTTTAAATGCTGTTCTACGTGCTAATTATTATAATTAGTGTTTAGACATGGCGGGAATAAATTTTCTCGTCACTTATCTTGCTTATCTTGAATGTTTTGTAACATCATTTAGGTTTGAGTAATCGTTTTTCTCTTCGCATGAAGCTATCGTTTTAAAATAGAGCAATTAAGATTTAGGAAATATTTACAAGAAATGGTGTATCTATGTAATATGTACATATTTGTTTCTGTAATTTTAAATAGATCAATATCCGTTACTTCTACAAAGACATGTTAACGGTTATTTTAAATTATAAAACGAACATATCATTATGATTTTATTAATGTTGCCAAATATTGTGACTTAGGTGTATATCGATGATATATACATTAGTATATTGACGATTTGCATGAATGCATTATAAGTAATAATATTTAGTAAATTTTTTGTTTACAAATGTTGACTTGTACTATTGAAAGTGACTCTATTTTGTCTTGTCTTCACAACTATTGTATAATGTTACATATCTGCTCTAAACAAAAAAACATAGCTTTGCGAAGATGAAAATAATTTAGGATTCATTCACGTGTGATCGTTACTTATAATAATAGTTCGTATTTTATATGTTCCTTTCATTATTCGAATGTCCTTTAAAAAAAAAGAATCGTTAATGATTTGTTAATTTCAATGACTCCATAACAGGAGCAGAGAGGTGTAAGAAGTGTGATAAAAATTGTTTATTGCGTATGTCTGTCGTAACGTGAGTGAATGTTCTGCCGATATAAAAGCGATATACTGTATAGTTTTCGTGTAAATTATTGATACGATAAATGGAGTTGTTTAGCGTGTATGTTGTTTACGTTATGATTTAACACATAGTATGAGAGTCATATATTATACTGAACAACATCTAATATATTAAAACAAGACTAAATTATGTGATATATCTATAATTTATCTTTAGTCATTTCATTTTCCTGCTTTTTTTAAATCATATCCTACAAGTTGAATGCATCATATCAGCAGTTATATTGTTATATCATAAATTGTTTGTCTAAACCTAGTCTATGGAAGGTTACTTTTGAAAATTTCTGTAATATCGATGTAATTCATTTACATTGAAAATTTATGTCGATTTTTCAATTAACATTTACCCATTTCTATATATTTATCTATTTAAAAAAAATATATTTATCCTAAATTCGTTCGTTAATAAATAAATTTGAACATAATCAATAATTTACACGTTTGCGATTTATTTTCACTGTTCTGAACTTGAATTTGAGAATGTTCTTTCATTTCTTTTAAACTATCAAAGTAAATATTCGTATTGCATAAACTTACAGGAATTACAGTATTTTTAATATATTAATGTATCATCGAGTTTCTCGTGGGTTGCCTATGTTGAGTAAAGAAATTTTATTAACCCCTTAACCTACGATTTCTTTTCCAACAGCTTGGGCCCAAAACGTAAATAAGATCGCGCAACCTTCGAGCCATTCCACGGTTCGGCATGTCGGTTCTAAGTTGCACTAAATGCGCACGACTTACGGAATGTAAATACATGTGTAGGATACAACTGGTTTAATTTTGTGAAATATTTGATAAGTAATTACAACATGATGTAATAATTGTGGTAGATATAACACAAAAGATTTATTATCAATCACTAAAATATAACATAAATTAATAACATTTATCTGCAATTCCTGAATAAATTAGCAATTCACAATAATTAGCATTTATAAAATAATCAATAACAAAAAATTAATAATCTTCAATTGTGTGATATTGTTCGAAACATGCTGGTACATGTAATGGAACTTTGTATCTTTTGCACTCCCACGTTGTTTCACTACGTTTTTTATTTTTCGTGCAAACTTTACAAGATCTTGATGGCCTTAATTTTGATGCTGTTGGATCAATATGTTTAGGAAAATGAGCCCAATGTTTCGTGTGCAGTCTCTCTGATATATCTCCGTACGAAAATTTTTATGCCGTCGCACGACGGGCCATGCCCGTGATATTTACATTTGGCCCGATCATTGTACCAGGGGCCATGCCCGTAATATTTACATTTGGCCCGAACGATGTACCACAGGCCAGGCTCGTAGTAATACGTTTTGGCCTAAATACAAGACTACGAGTCTCATACGTAGCCATAGGTTAAGGAGTTAATTCAAATTATATACGAATTCGATAGTTCGATTCATTCGATTTATTATCTAATAAATGTTTGTACCGTTTCAATAATTTATTCCATTCGAATTGTCTAAATGGTACGAATATCATTAATATGAATTGAAAATTATAATATTTGTAATATAAAAATATTTCTAAATATAGGTATCATTGCAACGTTTATTTTCCTAGTTTGTATATCCCATCCTACAATCTATCACCTGTTGCCTTTCTCTTGATGCAAGATAGAAGATTATATCTATAGTATGCAATTCTATAAATTATTCGAGTATGATGATCTAATCTAACAGTGTTGAAGTAAAAAATAAAACAAGAAATAAAATTTCAGAATATGCACGTGTATCATTTTTCAGTTTTTATATTTCTTTATTTTATATTTTTATTTTGCAATATTTTATTTTACATATATTAATTGTCGAAAGCAATTAAGCGTTGTAGTATATAGTTTATTTTACGTACAGATTATTAATTATAAGTTTGACGTTGAAAAAAAAATTTTTTTAATATTCAATTAATCATTTTTCTTGTTAAGTGCGATACAATGGAAGATCTTGATCTACCGTTTGAATAGAACGATTAATTGTGCTTTAAAACGTCACCTTAACAGACTGATGACTCATTGTCAGAGAAGGTACAATCATAGAGGTCAGATCAATAGTTGACAAATTGTATTTTGCAATGTGGGTCAATCGGTGACACGTAACGACAACATGATGTTGTAAGCTTGTTCCGATGGACCTTGATTACCGATGCCAGAATTATCATGAAAAACAGCCAACAAATAATAATATTTTTATTGCACTTTCAGATTTAAAGTATTATCAGTTAATACAATTTAAATTAAAATATTCAATTATCCTTGAATGAATTCAAAATTTCTTTACGATTGTAAATTAATCATTATTGAGTATATACAATAATGAATATATACAAATATGAATACATCAAATGAGCATATTATTACACTGTAATAACAACAAAAAATTATAAATTAGATTGCATATCTAGTATCTAGTATCTATTTCATATTATAGAATATCAATATACATCGTATTGCTTATCAATATATTTATCGTATATTTATACAATTGACTTAATTATGAAAATTAACGTGTTTAGCCTGAAAGTCAATACTTTTGATGTATAATGTTATGTTAATTAAAATTCAATATAATTGTATCGTTCACAAAAAAAATGATTGCTCGATATTTCGTGGTGAGATCGATGAACATTTTCGTTAAACGGCTCGTTCGAATTTCAGATTTCGCACGACTGTCAATATGACTTCCTTTTGGGCATTGACAAGACGGTCGTGAACTTCGCAGTGCCTCAGATGGTGTATAGTCTCCCCATTTATTTTAGTAATTATATCGCCAGCCTGTATACCAGCTTGATCGGCCAATCCTCCGAGAAGTACCTTTTAATTAAAAGAATGTTTCATTCAATTAAATCATGATTACCTGAATATTATATATTTTTAATAAAATGTTAGTCCAACATGTATCACGTATTTTTATGTGTTTGTAATTTACACAGCAATTATTATAAATTTTGAGATTACAATTAAATAAAAACATTTGACACTAAAACTTTTAAAATAACGAATTTATCATTTCTCGTAAAAATTTTGTGGATTTAGAACAATGCATTTTTAAAGATTTTAGCGATTTTTTTTTATGAAATATATAAATAAAAACTCATGCTTTTTACTATAAATTCCTGTTTCTTGTACTCTAGTCTCTCTAACATAGTTCGGTAGTTTTAGTATAAAGATTTATATCAGAATTCTGCTATTTGAGATCTGTCCACGAAAGCTTGAGAAGAAAGAGAAATAGAAGGAAAGGACGATACAATTACCGATAAAAATTTGTAAGATTCACGAATATGTAATAGTTTTTCATCTACAATTCGATTAATGATTTCCTCTTTTCTCAGAACGATGTTCCATCGGACCGACCGTGGGATTTAGGCCGAAGGAAAACGAGGTCACGCGATCCGATACGAATGCAATGTCGATAAAAATCTCTAAAGCAGAAAACGCGAATATTTGCCTTTGCCGCGACAATTTTTCGAAATATACGAAATCGCCAGAACGTGACGTGATCCACGATTCCAATTCAGAAAGACGATGCATTTAATATTTATGAGAATTTATTGATCGATTTGTTATGATTCTTGCAAGATTTCAATAAGTAGTACATATGTATATGATGCACGTTACCTTGACGACAGTTAATGGAAAACTAAAGTCAGCTCCTCCGGATAATCGAATGCCCCAAGTTTGATTGCCGCTTTTACAGAGTTTTATATCAACATCCATAGTAGTAATCAATGTAATTAGAAGATAAATGTCTATAACAAAGATACAAAATTCAATACAAATATATAGTATAATAATATAATCGTACATCAAAGAATTGTCGATGCTTAAACTTGATGAAAAAAATCATTAATCATGTTAGAATTTCATGAAAAAAAAATCATACAATAATTAATCAGGGCTCATTTCAAAGCGTGAAATGTTTATTATTTTCTTAATGCAATGTTTATTTTTTTATTTCATTACATCTTATTGTACCAACATTGATTGTTGTGTATCTCTTTTACGTTGAGAATTTTTGGATGTACGATTTCAAGTAACATTCACTCAGTATATAATTTAATTATTTATGAATTATATAATTATATAAATATTATATAATTATTTATGAATTAATATAATTATTTAGTAATTTTTTTCGAAAATATTATTAAGTAAAGTACTTATAAAAAGAAAATTACTACAAAATTAAATTATAATGGTTTATAACTGAAATATTTTTTTTACTGCTAAAAAAATTGTGCTTAAATGTTTTATTGAATTGTCTAAAAATGTTAGTACACATGTTATTGGAAAGTTCTTATGAAACGAGAATAAAAGAACTAACACGAATTTTCCAATTAATTAGAAGTTATCTATCGATCGTTTAATGATTTATCGGAAGTGAAGTTTGTAAGAAAGTTTCTTAGTCGACTTACGAGATACGATGAAGGAAGAAAGTTGTTCAAGCATTTCCGTAAATTGAACGAACAGTATTTCCTAATATTTTATAGGCAGTTTATGAAATTTAAACAGAGATGTATGCACTAGTGATTTTAATTTATCAGAAACAAATATAAAATTGGTACAGAAGTTTAACCTGTTAGTTAGAAATATCTCCAATAATAAAGTTAAAAGTTGACAACAAAAATAATCAATTTTAATTCTTTTTAATATAAATGCGATACAATTGTGTTCAGAAAAAATTAAAAATATTTTAAAAACTAAGAAATTATTATGTTTAAAACATTCAAACGTTAAGTGACAAATAAAATTAATTAAAAAGATAAGAAAAATTAATGTATCTATATGGTATAGAGCGAAATATGTGTATTATATGCATAACAACGTTTCCATTTTTTTTTTATTGATGCATCATGATAAACTTTGATTATTTAATATATAAATACTGAATATGTTTAATTGTCTTTCCAAAAATGTATAAATATTTGACTCCTGTAACATGTATAATAACTTTGTGAAGTTAATATGAATTATATTCTCAATGACAACAGTACGAAATATTTAGTATATCATTACAATAATATAAATGAATTAATCAATAAAGTATAAACAAAAATATAAACAATCATATGACAAAGAAAATATTTAGGCGTTTAAAATATTGTTTGTGTAACAAGTCTTAAATTAAGTATTAAAATATAAAACCACATCATATAGAAACTAGGACGAAATTTTTCAATTACAAAGCTCTTTTATGGTTAAATATTGCGAAAGCTGATTATTAATATAGAATTTATCATTTATAGTTTCCTCTATATTATTTTGAAAAGATCGACTTACTTCTACGCAAACGTTGTACAATGGCAAGCATAAAGAAAAAAAAAAGAAACAATTTGACTAACCTTAAGTAACACGACAATTCGCAGAATTCCTTAAATTTCGGAGAAGCTCGGTCAAGCAGCAAAGGTCGCAGGAACAAATATCCGTCGATCGCGTGTACGATGTATCACGACTATGCGCACATAAATAAACGATGGCCAATGTCCGAAAGCTGATCATGACTTAATACGATATATTACCGTTTGCACTATTATAGAGCAAGTGCTGCGGGGACAATGCCGTAGCTAACTTCGAATTTCAAACTATAGACACATTATACCCTACATACTATTTCAGATGTAACGGGTATTGCGAGACCACGTACGCCGTTGGAACACACTTCATCCCTTTATAACTACATTTATTCTTTATTATCTAATATGTCGGCTATAATTCATTGGTTAATGAATTAAATTTTTAGCTTAATTTGTAAATACAATGCGAATATCGTTTACAATGTAAAACATTTTTTCCAATTAATACATCTATGGTTTTCATTAATAGACTACGGATGTTTATACATTTATTGAAAATTTAACTCTAACGAAACTAACAATAAGCTTTAAGTCATTAAAAGGGTAGTCAATAAGAATTAGCACTTGAATCTCCATTCTTTTTGGAAGTATAAAAAGATTTAATTAAAAGTTGTTCAGTATAGAAAGTTTTAACATGATAGTAACAATTTTTTTATAGTTGGTAGCATTTCGGAGATTTCAAGAGATTTCGGAGATTTCACTATCACTTTTTTCAAATAGAATCATATATTTTTTAATTCATTAGTTAATATAAATTGATATTCTCTAGAAAAAAATATTCTTTACACAAAATATGTTAGAGAGTGTTCAATAACAGATGATAGAAAATTTAGGATGTATTTGTATAAATATGGTTAATGTACTAATATCATCATAGAACTTCAGATTTTTGTCCTCCTAACAATCATTATGCATGTGTGCAATTTTTTAAAATATTTGTAATACATGCTGATTTTTTCATATTGCTTAAACATTATTCAAAGATTAATATGTAGCGAAATAAAAATCCTATGCAACTGATTTCAATTATGATTTTTAGTGAAATGTCCATATTTATCGTAAAACAATATGAATGAAGTGTATATTACAATATATATTTTATTTTTATACACAATATTTAAGATTTTGTTAAAAGTGAAAAAACTTTTCATTAAGAATTTCTACTTTGACTGGTAATCATGATAATATCGATCATTGAATCTTGCTACTCAACCAAGTGCAAAACTTTTAATTAAAAAATAGATTTCTCCAATTCATAACATGAATTATTTTTATTAATTGATGACCACAATCTGTAAACAGTATATAAATATGTGAGTATGAAATTGTTAAATTAATTTTATTGCTTTAATCGCCTTTACAAATACAACTTCGATTTTCAAAAATAGATTTTTTCTAGACCATAGAAAAATTTTCTATTTCCACTTTGAACATTTTATTTTTCAACGTTTCCTGTTGTAATTATACTTATTTTAGTAGAATATATAATAGTATGATATGGCATAATTTATAAGTACATAGTATTTATTTTAATATAATATTAGTATTATTTTTAATATAATTATTAAATAAATCGTTAATATATTTTCATTGTAGCCAGAGTAACATATTTTTCATCGTCAAAATCAATTACACAATATTAAAATCAATCTTTTTATGATATTTCAATAATTATTTCAGAATAAATATATTTCAAACAAGAATCAATTGCATTTCATTAATTTACTATGCAACATACAAAACTGTGGGAATTATGTTGAAAAAGCAGCGGAATGTAAAATATTTTTTTATAAATAATATATATTGTATTAGGGTGTCCCATAAGTTTCTTCCCTTTTTTTGATGCGAAATGAATACACGATATTTTTTGTTTAAGATGGATTTATTATATTATATATGAACCGTTCTGTTTTATAACCTTCTTCCATCTCTCAGGAAGCCTCATTATGCCCTCTTTCCAAACTTGTTTAAGTTTACTTGTAAAATATTCATTTAGGTGCGTTTTTATTTCGCTTATGGATTTGAAAGATTTACCACGGAGAGAATTTTTTAAGGACAGGAACAAGTAGTAATCGAATGGAGCAAGGTCTGGGGAGTATGGAGGATGAGGTAGAACGTCCCAATCAAACTGTAATAATTTTTGCCTTACGGCTAACGCAACATGCGGTCTTGCGTTGTCGTGATGGAAGCCTCGTCGGTTCGCCAATTCTGGCCGTTTTTCTGCTATGACTGCTTTCAATTGATCCAGTTGATCGCAATATTTGTCAGCATTGATCGTATCATCTTGAGGAAGGAGCTCGTAGTACACTACACCTTTCCAGTCCCACCAAATGCACAGAAGAACATTCTTCGGATGAAGTCCAGGCTTCGCAACAGTTGAAGGTCTATTTTCCTTGGACCAAGTGCGTTTTCGATGCACATTTTGATATAAAATCTAAGTCTTGTCTCCAGTGACAAGCCTCTTTAAGAAAGGATCCCTTTCATGTCGCTGGAGAAGCAAATCGCACGTAGAGACGCGGTTCATAAGGCCGGTCTCCGTCAATAGGTGTGGAACCCAAACTTCATGTCGATTCGCATATCCTATCTTGATTAAATGCTTATGTACCGTTGTCTTGGGAATATTAGTGGCATCCACTATCTCACGCACACTATATCGTGGATTTTCAGTGAGCACAGTCTTGATAATGTCCGTATCAGTCGTTGCTGGGCGGCCGCTGCGGTCTTCATCTTTCAACTCGAAATTGCCAGCTCTAAATTTCTTAAACCAATTGCGGACGGTCCTAATAGTGGTAGTACCACTCCCGTAAACGGTGAAAATCTCGTCTGCAGTGTCCTTTGCACTATTGCCTTTTTTAAAGCAATGAAGCATAACATGCCGCAAATGCATCTTTTGGCTCTCCATATTGAACGGTGCAGAAAAAATTTTAAAAGAGACTTTGTCACCAATGAAACGTACTTTGAAAGAGCTCTGGGATGACTGAAACCGATGCCATAAACGGCTAAGAGATAAGCCTGCATGTTTATATAAACACAGCCACTTAGAGTCACTCATAGCGTGGCGCGGAAGAAACTTATGGGACAGCCTAATACTTCTCACATGTAAAATACATAAAAATATGCTGCATTACTATAGTTATTATGCTTTTATATTTCTCTGAAACAACCGAAAGCATCATTAAGTATTTTCTTCGTTTCTTCAGAACAGCTTCTCATTGAAATGCTGAAGTACTGCTACGAGTACTCGGTACTTGTTTCTAAGAACAAGTACGCAGTGAAATATTGCCCATTTCAGCAGTTGATTCAAAAGCGGGCCTACTTCAATGTTTAATTGATCGAAATAAAATTGTTTAGTACAATGAATTTATTGCCAATTCATGTTTAATTTTATTTCTCACTTTTATTAATAAACAAAGTTATTAAACAAATATGCCGTTGTTATTAAAATTATATTTCAAAAAAAGGTATTCATTTTAGAATGTTATAATTAATATCTGTTATTACATCAATAAAAGTAAATTTTTAGAGAAATTAAATAACCGTATAAATTTTTAATTTATTTTTATTTATTATTTTCTAAATTTATTATATTTATTTATTTATTTAAGGTTAATTTTTAGTAATAAATAATGCTTAAAAAGATATTATATATATATTATAAACATATGATATACATATATAAATCTTTTTTTTTTGTTCACTCATACTTTATGTCATACTGATATGACATTCTTTTTCAGAAAATTTTAAAATACAGAAAAAGCGTATGTTACATACTATTATATTGAAATTGAAGGAGACAAAAGGGAAAAATGAGTAAATTTCATACACGTAGTCGACCGCTAATAAATAAAAAAATACGAATAAAAATGCTTAAGTAAAAAATTGAATGTCAAATAATAATCAGTTATAACATATACATATATTGTTAATGTAATTTGCGTATTATTTTAAAATAATTAAAGCGCTTCTTCGTTACATAATAAATAGATTGCGCATTTTTGAAAAATTTAAAATTTCAAAAATTTGCAAAATGTATATAATAAGCAAAAGTATATGAAATATTTAAAGTACAGTATATGCTAGATGTGAGTTAATATCCTGTTAGTAGACGAATTTTTATTCAGATTCTGTTTCTTCAATTATATTCATAATTAAAAATATTCAAAATATACGATTGTAGAAATATCTGTAATCTATTTATTATATACTAAATAAATATAATAATATAATATAATAATATTATATAAATATATGTATATACATAAATATATTATGTCTTCGTATATTATCTCTTTTCTTGTATAATCAGACTAATTATTTTTTTAGAGTTTCTTAATTTTACTTTTATTTTAGATAAGGTAAGTTTATTACAAATAATATTAAGAATAATAATAATATAAATAATATTATAAGAAAAACAAAAACTATTAGAGTCATAAAGTAAAATATCAACGATGGAAAAACAGGCAATATTGCAATATTAATATTGTAATTAAACTATGAATGTTACAAGGATTTTGATTCAAAATATGATTTGGTTCAAGGATTAAGATAGAGAGTTATTTTCGTAAATTAGTCTACGAGAATATCGAGTTCAGAAAATTAGAAACAGAGATAACGAAACTAGTAGCAATTAGAAACAACATAATTCTATCTTTAAAAGGAATTTAAATATCTCAATATAATAAATATATTACAAAATAATTATAGTACTAAATGTTAAATCTATGTCTCGTTACGTTCTTGTAATACTTACTTTTCTCGTAACGTGGATTATGATTTTGATTTGAAAAAAGAAGTCAAATCGTAGTCCCGTGAAATTTGAATTTGAATTTTAAATTTTAATTGAATCGAAGATTAAGACAAATTACATATTAACATTTTAATACTTTACATTAATTAGACTCTGCATTTTTATGCAAATTCATGTTTTTAAGATTATAATTGCAAAAATAAAATCGTGGTAAAGATTGTTTTATGTAGTGCTATATTTTAAATGTCTTATATATTTCGCCATACCATGTGCATTCTCTGCATTTTTGCATTTTAATATTTCCTATAACTGCATAAAATGTATCACTAAAGAAGAAGATTGAGAAAAAAATCGTAGGTTAAACGAATTTTAATATTATATAAATTTACTTCAATGTATATTATGACAGATACTAATGCGATAAAAAGTTATACAGTCTCAACTATAACTATATAGCTAATTTAACTATCTGAATTATTTTTGTGAATTATTTTCGTTTGTCATAATTAATTCAGGCACAAAAATAATAAAAAAAATTATTTCACAAAATATTTATTATTTTCAAGTGATGAAAGTGAACATGAAATCGATCTATATAAAAAATATGTTTCAATATTCTATAGTTTACACGATGTAATATCATATCATATCATATATATAATCATATATCATATTTATATATATATATTCATATATATCACATACATCATATATATATATATATATATATATATGTGTGTGTGTGTGTGTGTGTGATATATATGATATGATATATATTACATCGTGATATGATATGATACATATCATATATATCACATATGTATATCATATATAACAAGAAGATTGAAAAAGAAAAAAATCTATAAGGCAAAAGAAAGTTTAATATTATAAGTTAAATTCATTTCAGAGTAGTGATGTATAAAACTTCAGTCTTACAAATTTCAAAACTCAACCTTAAAGAATGAAACTTTAAGACGTAGCTCTCAAAGTTTATACCATGAGTACAAATACGTTACTATCATGGATACATATAACATTTACGATACTTTTTATAATCATCATTGTATACAATTTAGATCGATTCTTTGAACTTAAATGTTCGAGAGTTATGGATTTCAACTCAACCTTTGAGGTTCAAGTCGTCAAAAATTACATAAAACTGTGATTCGAATTTTCCAAATTGTAAATTTAAAGTTTATTTTAACAACGTTATTTTAGAGCATATTATAAGAATAGATTTTTAAATTTAAGAGCATATTACAAGAATAAATCGTAATATAACAGAAAATTAGACATATTCTTCCAATTTAGACATAAAAATAATGAAAAACTTCTCCCACGTTCCAATGTTTATTGTTCAAATATATAAAATTCAAAAATGCAAGTGAATATGAAATTGAGTTGTAATTGAATAAAAAATATTTTTCAATACTCCATAGCGGAGACAATGTAACAAGTTACAACAGTTAATATTGAAAAGAAAATTGTAAGACAAGGGATTAAACAAATTTTAGCAGTTTTAGAATTCACCTTAATGCATACTGTAAAGACAAATTATGATAGATAATAAAAAATTATACGTTTTTCTAATTGAGCCGTTCACTTTCTAAATCAACTCTACCTTTTAATTTTTTTTTTAAATTTTAGTGTCAAAGCAGTTGATTAACCCTTAACTTTTTGTATCCAAAATAAATTATATGTTTCCATTTAAGAAAGATCGCGCGACTAATCGTTGTACTAACGGACGAAATTTTATCGTAAAATGATAGACCTTTTGCAAATTCGATGTTCTTATCTAACTGTAATCAAACGAGAAATATGACTTGTCCTAGTTGTCCTAAACCATTCTGTAGGCAGGTGATGGTCCACGTAGATGTATGTATATGTGCAGCTAGGCATCCGTGGTTACAGGAGGCACGGCGAGGCGAGGCGAGGCGAGGCGAGGCGAGGAGAAGAGAAGCGACGCAGCCCGTGCCCGTGGTGAATTTCCTCCAGTGGAGGCAAAGTTTGATTTTGCGGAGGGCGCACGCCCCGCTTCCAGCTGCACAACCGACTGGCCTTTAAGCAGTCACGAACGAGCCCTCGTTCGTTGCAATTGTAGGGAGTTTTTCTTCTTCTTCGCCGACATATATATTTCTCACTTTCTCCCCTTCTTGTCAGTGAAAACCGATCGCTCCGGATCGCGAGGTCGGTATTTGCATCGGTTACGCGTGTGATATTTTCGTCTGCTAGTGTATCAGTGGTTCGTTTGCTTTTTCTTTAACATTTTGTCGCTAAAGAGATGTTACTGCGAATAGCGAGCAAGGGTTATTTCTCGTAAGTCTATCTCAATTACAATTTTCGTCGAGAGACAAGTTCCGCTGGAAATTTAAATAGATCCCATCCTAGTTTGATTCGATTTTTGGCTCGATTAATCTATTAGGGATCTCGTTAGTTGCAAATTTGTCGTTAGTAGATATAGGCGAATTTATTGAATTAGCTCGACAGGACGAAGATTGGGATACTAGTGACATCGTGAATTAGGATGCGAGTATACGGAATACACTGACAGATCGACGATGGAAATCAGCGTTTGAGAATCCCTTATTAATTTAATCTGTTTTCTCCAATGATATCCACTATTCCTTTTTCGATAGATTTCATCGATTACTTGCGTTTCTAAATTCGTACGTTCGTGTGAAAAATAGCTGTAGATTTAATCTCAAAACATATATATTTATAATTGCTATAAACCTAAATATTCTTTCCATAACTCTACAACATTCTATAATATTTGTTGATTTACTAAATCGTGCTTTGCTCGGATTAAGAAATATTTATTCTTTACATATAAAGAAGAAAGAGATTTTTATGTGGCGAAACATATTTCGCAAGTGAAAAGTAACATATATCGATATTTGACGATAACCGAGCGATCGTGTCAGCTATTAATCGTGTTGCTAAGCGGGTACCTTATTGTCCATGCAACATGTTTTCTGCTTTAAATTGCATATTGATCATTATAAAATATCTGCGTACATACGTAGCACAAGATCATTACTTTCTGATTCTGCGTGATGTGATTGAATATCAAAAATACATAATTTTTTTAATTTTATGGAATTTTGTAGTTGTAACAGTAATTGAAAAACCTCAGAAATAAGACCTGAAATGTGAAATATAATATTAAAGATTGTGCTAAACGAGAAATTTGTTTTTGACAGTATGTCATTTTGAAACACAAAAATTACTTATTTTATATCTTAGAAATCTTCACTGGAAGCACAATCAATTTCAAGGTGAGAAGGAACCTTAATAATTGAATAATTATAACTGGATAATATATTTATTCTTATTTACTCGATGCATTGATTAATTTCAATCTCTAAATAATATTTATTATATCAAAATATCACATTATGTAAAAAACTGTGTTGCTGAAACTTACTATATTTATAGCAGTGCAACAGATAATTTCACATAAACTTTACAAATAAATTTAATAAATCTAATAATTTTTTTTTTGCATTTTACGTTTTTATAAGTATAATTAAATAATTTTGAACATTTAATTTTTATTCTGTAAACCGAAATCTTCCGTTCTCGAGTAAATTTGAAAGATATAAGTTTTTCCCGAAGCTGATAACGGACTGGCAATGATAATGTATATAAACAAATTATTGTTTAGATTTTTTATTTTAATCTCAATTTAGAAGATCTGAAAGTACCATATGAAATTTTTCAGATTTTTATGCAGGGAAAAATATGTCAGATATGAAAGACCCCCGTTTACTTTTAACTGTAAAAGTGTTTAATTAAGAGTAATTTAATTAATTCAATATACAATGAAGATACAATTCCTGGCAAAACATTGGATCAAGACTATTATCATTATAATATAAGTAAACGTGGTACAACCTGTAGATATAATAATATACAGTTACATGATTTTAATAAGATTATGAAAAGAGACTGATTATATATTATATATTAATAAGACTATGAAAAATATATTAATATTGATGTAGAAACAGAACGTGTAATAATCTTGATAAAACGAACACACTGATTTTCATTTGGAACAGTTTATAAGTAAAAGTTAATACGAAGTCGAAATATTAAAATATGCAAAAAATATTTAAAATATTGAAATAAAACAAAATCGCGGAGCTGATATATTGACTTTTAGATACTAACAGGGCTAATATGATTTAACATTTATTAATAGTCACGAGTAATAATCTTTAATTATTTAACATTATTTATTAAACATCGGACTCAGAGTATTTAATTTTTGAATTGTTTGTAACTCACCCTTGATTAATAACGCGATATATCAAAGACTAGTCGAAAACTTGTAACATTCCTCCATTTGTCGCGAAACACGTTAAAATTTGTTAATAATAAATTTGAATGATTTGTTATTTAAATTTTGTTTGATGAAAATGATAAGAGAAATTGTTACCTGTAAGAAATTTTTATAATAAATAAAATACACTTATAATTGAAATTGAATTAATTAGACAATAGTTATAAATAAATTCTTTCTTTGAATTGAATTCTTTTCGTAAATATAATACACGCGTACAAATATAATATAAATTAAATATTATTTTATTAGATATTGCCATTTGCACTATGAATTAAAATTTTGTAAGAAATATATAAAAACATTTCATTGGAAAAATATTTGACAAAATAAAGATGTAAACTAAAATCTAAACTATTATCAAATGAGAATTTGGTAAGGTACTTAGGAATTTATATTAAATATATGTTTAATATTTAGTTGAAATAATACTGTATTATTGCATTACAATTATTGCTTCGTTCAATTAAATTAAATTTTAAGGATAAAGCCAAGTATATTTTAATTTTCATTTTAATTATTTATACTATATTTATTATTTACGTATTAAATGATATAATTCTATTATTATATTACAGGTTTTGCATCGTAGATAGTTAATTTATTTATAAAGGTACTTATAAAAACATAAAAAATTATTTTTAATTGTCATAAGATATTAATATATGCAAAGAGGTCTACAAAAGTTGAACAAGTCGTATTAATTTTTCTAAATTGTAACATTAATTGTAAAAAATGATGAATGAAAAAATTAAATAACATAAAAAGATCTTTTTTTTTATAAGAAATACAATAAGAAATTCATATCTTGCTGTTCAAAATAGAAATACAATTGTATATAAGTCATTGTTACTACGTTGATATTGAAAAACTTATAAATTATAGGATTTCCAAATTAAATTTTCTTAATAAAAAAATGTTTATGCGTTTTTTACAGACTTTCAACAGTTACTTCGTTACGTTATTAGTTACATTATTATTTCGTTGTCTTTATAATAAAGTCAGATATATAGTCAGATATATCAGATAATAATAAAACAGATAAAATATTACAAAACTCACAATTAATTTTTAATTCTACTACTTTTTCTAATTTTCTTTCTCACGAAAGAAATGTAATGTCACAATCGTGTATATCATTGCTACTTTACTCGTAATGTCATATTACTTAAAATTAAATAACATGTGATGCAAATATTTTTCTCAAAAATACAATTTATTCAAAAACTTTAATATTGTTCATACTGGTTATGAATGCAGAAATCACCAATTAAATAAAAATTTAAAAATAAAATATTGCATACTTATTTTTATACATTACTGATATTTGACTTTAATTCTGATTAATAGACTTAATGATGAGCCATAATATTGGTCGTTTTTATAAAATTCTATATACATATTTTTGTAAATATTACAAAATTGCAGATTGCATTATTACTAATACTAAGATAACTAAGATAACTAAAATAATTTTATAGTGAAATAATGTTAATTACCACTACTTTTTATTTTGTAATATAATTTACAATAAATGTTTATGAATTATTTAAACATTCATAATACTTTTACAATTATAGAAGTATTATTATTACTAATTATTATTAATATAGAAACGTAAGAATGGAATACCGAAATATTTGATATTTTACATAAAATATTATAAGCAGTATAGCCAATGTCTTGCATTGTCAAGAATCCATTAATAAAAATAAAAATTTGTTTTGTACAAAAATATAAGTAACTTTCATTATATGCTTTATTTAATCAATTTAAATAAGTATCTAATTGATAATTGATATTTGTTCTGAAATGCTAAATTTTTATATTTTTTTCTATTGTAGATATGTTGTGTAGCATGTCTCGCTTATAATATTTCGAATAAATATAATATTTGTAAATAATACTTTTAAATATAAATATAATATTTACAGTCGACTCTCATTACTGCAGTAATTAGTTATCATTCGAAGTCAAAGCTTTCTATGAATTTGTAAATTCAGTATCTTTCAAATAAATTATTTCAATCGACAATTAAATTAAAATTATATTGCATATTTTTGTAAAAAGAGATAAATTTTAAAACTGAATTTTATGCGGTGCAACATTTAATTGGTGTTGTTAAATGCAATTAAATAAATTACGAGTAAATTACAAACATAATAGAGAAAAAATAATAAACGTAATATAGAGAAGCAGGAAATGTACTCTATACTTTATTGCCATTATTATTATTATATGTATTTTTTAGATTATTATTGTAATAAATATTCAAATTCGTATTTTTTTATATATTCCATTATGAACTGAATTATTATAAATTAATATTCATATACAAAAAATTTATTCATATACAACATTCAATATTTATACATTAAACATTGAATAATTTAAGATATGGAATGTATAATAACATGAAATATACAATTATTATAAATATTTATACAATATATTTTATTTTCTGCGCGTGACATACAAGATAAAATAGCTAATATAAAAATAAATTATATTAAACAACTAACCAAATGAAATTGATATCATTATTTATTTACATAATCATAGCTACATATAAAATATGTTAAAAATACCGACACATTCTAATAGCGGATGTCATATATGTTATGTTGAATAACAGTTTAGTAATAATAAGAAAAAACATAGAGGTGGTAATTGTATTTGAATGTACAAGGTTGAACAAAATAATAAAAACATCTTGTAGAAATTCTTTATTGATATCAGGTAAAAATTTGTTACATTTGAGCGTAATAATTTCTCCTAGGAATGAAAACATAAATTCCGAATAATATAATATTATGTCATTATTTATTCGGATAGTTTTCAAGTGCATTTAGAGAAATTGGAGAAGGATATCTATTTTAAGCATGTATTTTTTCCAAAACCATAGTTGATTTGCCAATGTTACACATTAAGAACCAGATATTTTATTGCTAATCGCCATCAGTGGCCAATTATTTTTTGTGCTAAATATTTGTACAATTAATCGTGGTTTGTGAAAATAATCATCATGTTAAATATTTATTAATAAATGCGAGATATCTTAACGGTTCCTTATAGAACAATATGAAACGCAAGATATCTCATTAGGTGTTATGATTAGGGTAATCAGGGTAACTTGTTCAACTTTAATTTTATGTTAGACCGAAATCTATACAACTTCATGTTTATTAATTTCAATTATACATTAATGAGTTTATAATAAAATATGAATTTTATGCATTTATGTGAAATTCAAAGATGTGAAAAATTGTAGAATGCGCAGAATGTTCAAAATTGTATGAAATAACCTAAGTCATATACACATCATAATATTTAATCAGCGAAATAAATGTTTTATTTACTTTATATTTCTTAAATTATGTTCGTAAAAACATGAATTTGTACAAATAACCTATAAGCAATTATATATATTCTATAATTGCTTCTCATTGTTTTATCCAATTCCTGTATTATTTTTGATAAATTGTCATTTAATCTGTTAAAACTATAGGATATAGCTACTGGAACAGTACTGAGTTTCAAATACCTGTGTATTTGCATAAAAAGAAAATAAAAATTTTATTCAGAAATTATTTAACAAGTGAGAAATCACTGTGTAAAAAGTTTAAAAACTAACCAATTTTAACTAAACTTCATTTACGTAAGGATTAAGTTCGGCTTTAATTTAATACAACAAAAAGCCGAATCCGTGTAATTTTAGAGTGACTAGACGATGAAAATGATCGATAAAATCCTGTTTAATAGTTAAATGCTTTTAAATATTACACGTGTCAATTTCAGTTTTTATTTGTCGACAATGACGATTTTTTAATTTATATATTTCTTTTTTTATTTGATATCTAATAATTTTCTTTTTGTGTTATAATAATTTAAACGAAACAAATTTGAACTTTAAACGAATAATATAGACATTTTAATTATAAGTTTAAAACATAAAAAGATCTATTTTTTAAGAGAGAAAACGATAAAGTATGAAAGTTAAATTTCTATTTTCATGTCTATAAACAAACATAATATGTAATATATTATGTCTTTACAATCAAGATTTTTAATTAAACCTAATTTAATTTAACGAAAATGTTTTTTTAAATTGCATAATCGAAATTAATTTAGTAATTTAATCATTTCATTGATCTTAACTGTTTAAGTCATTTTTATTCGTTTATAACATAATCTATCAATCTATATAAGACGCTATCTTTCAGTAACGATATATAAGTGGAATGGAATTTTGATTGTATAAAGCCAATATCGGTCTCGACTACTTTACTTATTGTTTCCCAGTAGCCGAGCTATTTCTATTTTTTTCTCTTTTGTTGCTTTATTGGCTACCAGCCACAGTTTTTGACACTTCACGGCATACCGATCTTGCGTGTTATTCCAAGAGGAATTTAACGAAATTAAAATAGATCATCATAAAGATCATTCGTATACAAAGAGATTATACGTAATTGTTGCTAAATTTGGATTGATAGTGAAATTAATAAACGTTATATTTTAATATATTGCTCTTTCTTATTGATGGCGAAATATTTTAAACCAAACTTAACTCTGATTAATAACAAATTAAATAGATAATTAAATAGTTTAATTTTTTTTAATTATCACAATTGAAGTATACTTGTATATTAACACTTTGCTGCACTATATCCCATATGATGAAACAACAATTCTATTTTTTTAGAAGTCTTTCGTTTGGACTACATATTCAGATACATATTATAATTGAATTGCAACAGTATCATTATTTTTTCATATTTTATGGATATGTCTATATGTACATTGATATGTAATTTAGATGATAAATTCTTTGTCTGCATCACTTATCGGATGAATTATTTATTTGCATTATGCTAATAACTTATTCAAATTAATTATACAAATTATATATGTATTATAATATATAAATAATTCAAATACAATATAAACTATTTTATATATATCATTTTCTATAATAAAAAAATTAATAAATTTTGAATTATTATTCGGAATTTATAACAATTATTATTAAAAAAGTCTCTTATTGCAGAAATTTTTCCTTTTTTTGTGTTTTTACATATATATTCAAAATAACAATGCAAAACTTGGTTTAAATTTTGAAAATTATTATGGATGACAGTTAATAAACCTCGTATCTCGTCAATTGTTAAATATGTCAAATAAATGAAAACGAATATCAAATTGTCCAGACGATCTAGAAATCTGACAATTAATCCTTGGTAACATCATATTATACATATTCATATATTCACACTTATATTCCTTTCGTGTATATATATACATTTTGAAAATTTAATTTTATATATTTGTTTTTACTTTATTATTGTATTTATTTTGTGTTGTATTTATTTTTGCTTTATTATTGCATTACATCAATATACTATTACGAAAATAACTTATTTATAGTTAATAATTATTAATTTACAAATTTTGTATTATAATATGTATAATATTAATTATTAAAAATAAAAAATCTCTTAATACTTTTGTACAGAAGTGTACAAATAATATAATGTTAGGTTAAAAAATACGTAATGAGTGAAATACATAATTGAGAAAGCGTTCAATGAAAGTATAAATGTAAAATATCTGAAAAAAAAGCGGTAGAGCAGAAGATGCACGACAATATTGAAATAATAAGGGACCTCTAGAGTCTTTTTTTTCTTCCTCTTTCTTTATGCATCGTAACCTTAGAGAAAGATGATGAAGGGAATTAAAAAAAGGCTTACTCGTTTCTTCTATGTAGCCCTTGATTCTAAACAGGCCGATATCCATCGAGGGTCGTTCTATCTGGTCTATCGATTTTTTCTGAAATCCGTTGTTGACCTTAATAGTTGCTTGTCGTTGCTATCTCAATCCAGCTTGCCTTCGAACGAGATCTCCTTAAACATATCGGCCACGAAAATTATTCGTAAGCATAAAGTAATCCCATTCGACGTTTTTATTTCATTCAAATACTTTAAAGCGCATAAATATTTCATAAATTATGTGTAAATTAATTTTTCTGTTTTTTTAAAAGATTTGTACGACAATATTGCTAAATTTATCGAAATAATGTATTTAATAATAGATGTATTTTATAATATTAAATTACGGATTTTATGCAATTTTTACATATATTTATTACTAGAATATTATTAAACGAATAAAAACCAAGGAGAAATTTTTTTGTTGAAAGCTTCACAGAAGAAAAGAGAAATGTCAAGTTCATCATTTTTTAGAAAATGAAAATTTATTTTTCAATATATAACATTTTCTCATATATCAAAATAAGTGTAAAATTCAGAAAGTTTTAATTTGCAGTACGACATAACCAGTGATAAGGAGCACACACATAAAAGTGTGCAAAAAAATGTTGAACTCAAAAAATTTGTTAAAATTTACATTTTAACCTCCTCTTTCTTATGGATCTTTCAAATGTTATAACTAGAATATAGATACAGTAAAACATCTGTATTATCTGAATTAATTGATAGACAAACCTGTTCGAATAAATAATTTTTGGATAATCGATCTGAAAAAATCAAATTTGTGAACATGTTATGACATAATTCGAAATTAAACAGTTTTCAAATATAAATGTTTATTACGTAAAAAAATAATCTAATAATCTTTAAAATTTCTATTACCATCTAACTTCGTATTTAATTTAATAGCTTTTTCTTGAATTAATGAACCTGGTAACGAATGGTATTGAGTGGTCCGGAAAGTTCGTGCCGTTTTTGAAGGAAAATTGAAACGTAGAAAATTTAAATTTTAATATACATTTATTAAGTTATATAGATGCCATTCTGTTCTACAACCTTTCTCCATTTTTCAGGCAACTTGAAAATTCCATCATTCCAGAATCTCTCAGGTTTTTCAGCAAAAAACTTTTCTAAGCGATTTTCTATTTCGGCCAAAGAGTTGAAGTTTTTTCCATTAAGGAAATTTTGTAATGATTGAAATAGATAGAAATCAGAGGGCACGAGGTCTGGTGAATGGGATAGAACATCCCAACCGAGCTCCAACAACTTTTGTCGAGTTATCAAAGACACATGAGGCCGCGCATTGTCCTAATGAAACACTACGCCCTTTCGATTCACTATTTCTGGACGTTTTTGTTCAATTGCTGTCTTTAATTCGTCTATTTGGGAACAATACTTCTCTGAATTTATCGTCTCGTTGTTTGGTAAAAGCTCATAATACAGGATCCCTTTCCAATCCCACCAGACACAGAGCATGACCTTCTTTGGATGAGGACTAGCTTTTGGGATGGCTAAAGGTGGTTCATTCCGCTTTTCCCAAGATCTTTTTTGCTTAAGATTATTATAAATGATCCATTTTTCATTCCCCGTCACTACTTGCTTCAAAAATGATGTCTCCTCGTTGCGTTTATAGAGCGAGTCGCAAATGGAGAGGCGATCCATCAGATTTTTCTTTGTTAAATTGTGGAGAACCCATACATCAAAACGGTTTATGTAACCAAGCTTCACAAAATGCTCGTGGATGGTGGATTTTGACATATTTAACATTTCTGCTAATTTACGTGTTGTATAGCGTGGGTTATTCTCGATTAGTGTTTTAATCTGATCTTCATCTTTGGTGGAGGGCCTACCCGGGCGTTCTTGATCTTTAAGGTTGAAATCACCAGCTTTAAACCTAGCAAACCACTTTCGCACAGTTCTTTCAGCTACAGCACTTTCGCCATAAACAGCGCATATCTTGTTTGCCGCTTGTGTGGCATTTTTGCCTTTCCAATAAAAGAAAAGCATTAAATGCCTAAAATGCACTTTGTTTTCTTCCATATTCAAAGGCGTATAAAAAACTGACAGAAATTAACGTATTGTAACCAAATTTTTTTCCAAATATGCCTGAAGTACCGTCTTTTACAATATGTACGAGTGTCATTTGTTTTCAATCGTTCTGATATATTCAGACTTGTCCTTACGCCACCTACCAAAAATCGGCACGAACTTTCTGGACAACCCAATATATCAGTTTCGTTCTTGTAAGATTTACTTTTTCTATAGCCTGATCTAATTTATAATTTGGTATTTTCAAATTTCTACTTTTCACCAATTCTTTTGAGATTTTAATAATTTTGATTCATTATATTTAGTACCGCCAAGATTTTTCTTGTGATTAAATTGGCGAATATATAACTTTTATTACAAAATTATCGTTTATAATAAATTTATTCATTTTGTTCAATATACTATATGTACATATATTAATTTTGATATTGACGTTATGGAAAAAAAACTTTAATGGAAACAGATAGTTTTCGTATAACTATTATAATAATTATTATAATATAAATATAATTATACATATATAATTATTTACTTTTAAGAACGTTTGTCTCGCGTCAATTAAAATTTACAATGTTGTAGAAAGTTTTACATATATAAAGTATATACATGCTTAGGATGTAATATTAAGTTATATAATCTACAAGTAAAATAAAAAATACAAAAAAATACAAAAAAAAAATAATATTATATTTTACATAACTTATATAATATAAACGTACATACATTTTGAAAAATACAAACGCAAAAATTACATTTTGAAATGCATATAGTATACATAAAATATAAAATATCTAAAGTACAGTACTTGCTACTAACATTTATTTCATAAAATAATTAAACTACGGAATATCATGGTCCCATTTCTCTAATTCTATTCATAACAGTATGAAAATCCATAAATATTCTCTATTATTATAAACGAGGATTATCTAGGTAGATACAATAGACAGATAAATAGAATATAAACAGTAACATATAAAACGCATAAAACTTTAAAGACTTGTGCTTTGATCATTTGTAGGCATTGAAGTACTGTGGTTGATTTATGTTTTTAATACCTGGTATAATTCAATATTTGAATTATAACTTTTCAACTTGGAGAAATTCAATATTTGTTTTTACGTCAGCTATCCTGCGATTATAAATATATTTTTAAAAGGTTCGTATTTAAGATGACCGTGTGTCAAAGTAAGAACCAAAGTTATCGAACTAGCATGAATCAAAAGACGCAGTTTTTACATCCCATATTATCAGAGTTCTGCAAAAGTTATATCTGGTAAAGTTGTATCTGGTAAAGTTATCGAATTATTTTACTTAAAACAAATAATTTAAATATACTACAAATGATTGCGAAAATATATGACACTATTAAGTATACTGCGAGAAAAATACAGAAAGAAAGTGTGTCATATTATAAATATAATTTGTCTTATATTTATAACATAAAATTTATAATTATGATATTATTATTTATATATTATTGTATATTTATATTTAATCTGATTTTATTATTTATTTTATATATTTCTCTATATTTTGCATTAGATTTTTTATAAAAATTCGTAGTCTGGTCGATATCCTTTTCTTAACTTTTCTTTAACTTTCCTTAACTTTTTATTCAAATTTTATTCATAATATTAACAATAACAAATTTCCTTAATTTTTTTTATTCAAATTAAAAAATGATACATTCTACGAAACAATAAATTGGACAAATTAATACGTGAGAATGTGATAAGTCAATAAACGTTTATTTTATGTCACATGCTTTTATGTGAATAGTAGATTATCAAATGATCACGAATGTCTTTCGTATTAACGCACTTGGAATTATTTGTTCAAGATAAAAATGACAGAAAAAGCCCTTGACATCAATAAAAAGACTTTTCAGTTACCCGGACAATATTCGTAAACTTAATGATAACTTCCAGTTCAACAAAATTTATTCTTTCAGTAAAACGGTATTTCTTTCTACTTGGGAATCCATTGATAGTCGGAAACCCTTGTGCATCACGAGGAACCGTGGGACATAACGTTTCACTGATATTACTTCCCTTAATTTTCCTGAGTACGATATACATCTAAAATAATGGTTTCATTTCTTGGTTGCAACAAAACATACAAAATTCCTCGATGAAAACTTACAAGGATGTGGTTCAGGCATTTGTAAATCTGGTAAATTTCCAGAATCGTATTCTTCTCATCTACGATCAAATAGTTTAATTCTCGTCCGTCCTTTGCTAAATTTAATATTTTTCTTATAAAATGTTACACAGAATATTTTCTAAATCGTGATACAACCAGCTAGTGAATGATTCTATGTGCAAAAATAATTTAAAAAAAAAGAAAATACAATTTTCCATATAATGCTTTATTTTGGAGAAAATCAAGTTTGAATATTTGTTTAGTATGTATACACTTAAAGAATTACACTCTGCGTGATGTAGCCACTTGAACTTGAAGTTATTGTTTGTGTTTATAAACAGTATCAAGATTTAACATAATTGTAAAGAATTAGCAGTTAGTTTCAGTGTCTTATTTATTTCAATTAATTACAAATTGCTAAAAATGCCTCCTTTGAGGTAGCTGACAGATTTGTGTTATATATGCATTAAAGGTTATAAGAATTTCTGTATGACATTAAAATTTCTCACATTAAAATTTACATAGTGGTTTCGCAAATGGAATCCCACAAATTTCTAACTCCTTCCGATATAATCTGTGGAATATTAAACATTATTTTTTTACTCAATAATTATTTTTACAACATTTCATAATTATATATTACTGCATATTTTTATACATTTTTGGAAGATTTGAAAGTGTAAAATTCCACAAAATTGCGCCAATATAAAAAAATGTGTAAAATGTCAAAAATATAGTGCATTTTATAATATTTGGTATGTAAATAATTTTCTGTTGAGATTACACTTTTTAATTACATACTTGAAAATATGAATTTGCATAAAAATTCGCAGTTTAGTAATTGTATTATTTAAATGTTTCTTTAACGAAAAATACTGTATGAATAACAGATTTCTAATAATTTTGTTATATATTACGTGTTCATGACACGAAATAGTACAAACGGATGAGTTTTTTAGTGAAAAAATTTGGAGTCAAAAGTTTTTAATGATGATACTATTAAAAAAACAATTACGTTATTCAAAATTGAATAAAATGAAAAATGAAAGTCTTCAAAAATAAGCTGGTTCGTTCAGAAGAGAATTGATATTTATTTTCTGAACAGATCACCTGATATTACATCTTATTTCTATTATTATCCATAGTGAAAAATGTTTTAGATAAAATTTGCAAGGAAGCGCATTCTGATGTTATTAACTAATTTTTAGATGCATAAAGGTCATGTAAAGATCAACTTTGTTTCACTAAATAAAATGAAATACTTTTTAATAGATTAATCGATTCATTTCTTAAAAAATATATCAACCTTTATTTATGTTTCAAAACTTTTAGTTTAAGAGAGATATTTTAATTTTAATTTTAATTAAACTTAAAGTAAAAGTATCTCTCTTCTAAATGAATAATTTCTCGACTTTGTTTAATATTTTCTTATAGAAAATGAGCTAATGTATTGGTTAATGTATTGAAAAATTATTATTATAATTAAGCAATAATGTAAATAATAATAATATTATTGAATAATTTAATGAGATATTTCTTATATATTGTATGATAGAAATGACGTAATAATAATAATAATAATATAGAAATGGTATAATATAAGTAGTATACCGTCGTATCATTTCTATATTAGATTGTTACAGATAAAATAGCTAATTTCACAAGCGTGTAAAGTCGTTCAAAATTTTATGATTAAAAGTGTTCTAAAATAATATGTATATATTACATGTCGATTTAAAGCTTGATGTTCGCGCACGTAATTAGCGAGACGAGGTTTTGTTTTGTTAGGGTTAGTGGACTGTATGTATTTCGTACGCTGTATAGTAGGGGCTTGTCCCCTCGTGATAATGTTATGTCGCAGGGAGTGTACTTGTCTGTCGAAAGTCCGAAGGATTCTGAAATGAAAGCTGAAGGAAGGACCCGAAAGCTCTCTCGGTTCCCCCTCCTTCAGCTGCGGAAGATTGGAAGTCCAAGGTGAGGCGCGAAGAGCCAGGTATCTGTCGCAGACCTAATTGTGACCTTGCTGGCACATGTTCTCCACGTGTTCGGGAAAGTTAATGACGTGCTTCAATCCACGGTCGAGGGCCTTGTCCACTTGGGGTAAAAAACGACTATATCGCCATAGATTTATGGCGAGACAGGCCTGTAAAAATCCAATAAATTTCCCGGACTACCTGCACCTAGACCGTAGGCATTGCAGCATGGATTCTCTCCCGAACAATGTACATTTTACATGTACCAAACTTGCACGTATTATTTCGTCTCCATATTAATAACATTAAATCAGTATCGTTCCAGTTTTTATTTACTTGATAAGAATAGATCTTGTATAGATATTAGACCGTTCCACAAGTTTGTGACAAAATATAATACATATATAATTATGCATATAAAGTGATCTACATACTATATAGAAATACTTAACATTTAAAAGTGCATCTGTTGTTGGGATTGTTTTTAGATGAAGCATCCAAAAAAATCTGGCTGAATCTGTCTCTGGTAAATTTGTTTGAATAAAAAGGAATGTAACTGACATCATTCCGTGACCAGTACTCTTGCAAATTCGCTAACGGTATTGTCCCCATATTTATTATGACTTCAATAAATACCCACATTTCTTCGGTAGTCACACTGTCCCAAGTTCGCCATATCGAGTACGGTGATAGCGTTTTGTTCTCTAACTTTCTTCTAGCGTAATTATTTGTTTCAGTAACTATCTCATTCACGAGTTCATCAGTAAAAAACAGTTTGAAAAAATCCAACGGTTTTTTCTTGCCTGCGAGTATGTGCAGTCCTGCAGGAGTGTTGCCGGCTATAAACGGTATTCTCGAGGGTATTTCTTCGGATTCTGGACAACTAATGCATTCAGAACTGTCGGATCGTGGGTCTTCTGCATCACTATCACTGTCACCTTCACTGTCTATTATTCTAATCTTTCGTCTTCTTGCACCTTTTACTTCATCACTATCATCACTGCTCGTGTTCTTTCTATCGTCCAACTCTCTGTGTATAGCTGTAATTTCCTCGTTTAGCAACTGTAAATCAAACTCATCTTCACTCGAGCTTATTTCATTACTACGTTCCATGGTAATGGGGTTCAGAAACTTCAACTTTTCTAGTTCTTTTGCCACGGCTGTCAAGTTCGAACTGAGACGGAAAATGCAGTCCGGTTCATAGTTGCGTACTAATTTCAGATAAGAAAGTCTTGTCTCCATTTTAAGGGATACCATTTTACACTTCATAACATTGTACAACAAGAGCGTAGGAACCCGCGTCGAAGAAACAAAATGCAAACAATTACCGCCGCGCATCGGGTTATCGCAGCGAACCAAGTGGTGAGTGACAGTCACCTTTCGAGTTGCGGCATCAAACCGCATGGTGAGTGAGATTCACCTCTCGAGTGCAAAGGGTTAATAAATGAATAATGCTCCATTATTTATTAATTTGTTTGTGTTCTTATATAACTAACGTATTATCAATGATTATTCGCTGTTTTCTTTATTCAATCAATTCAATTATTCAATCATCAGTTTGAAATCCATTTTTTGTTCTCATATCTCTTCTGTTTTTTCATTCACGTGAAAATACATGCATCTCTATGTACGCAAACATACATTCATATATTACTTTTATACATATAACAGATGGTAATTAGTAGAAGTGTACGAGATCCCGAAATTGTCAGAAACCTCAATGAAAACATTGAGTCGGGATGAGACAGATTCTCGCGAATTTCGGGAGTTTTGAAAATGTCGAGATTATCAAGTGTGTTGGAATTTCCGTGTGTCGGGATTATCGAATGTGTCGAGATGCTCGAAAATTTTGGAAATTAAAAAATCCTGAAAACAGTATTTTAAAGCATCAATCGAGTCTTCGGGACTTTCAAAATTCCCGAAATTTCTGGGAATCTCAACGCATTCGAGAATTTCAACTCTTTTAAGAAATCCAAAAATTATAAAAATATAGTTCACGGGAACCCGTCTCGAAATAAATTCCCGTCCCATCTCGTCCCGAAAATTTCGGGATCTCGTACATTTCTAATAATTAAATAGACTGCTGATTTTTATGGAAATTCATTTTTAAGAATATAATTAAAAAAAAACCTGCGTAAGAAATTATTTTACATAGCAAATAGAGAAAGCACTATGCTTTAGATGTTTTGATATTTTTTCACATTATGTACACTTTATGCAAGTTTACACTTTTATATTTTTTTATAAATACATGAAAATCCATAATCTAGTAATTAACACTATCGTGATATAGTACTTGTACATTTGGTTCCAAATCAAAACGAAAAGTTTAGAATATTTGTGTCTTTCAATATGTAATGTTTGAAATTAACAAATCGCTGACCAGATTTTATTGTAGAAGTTTCCCAAATGTGCTGACTTTAGCATCAGTGTTGGCTACCAAATGATTCGCAAAGCTGATGTGGACTTGTAATTATTAATTACGAAAAACACGTTTCAGTAAATATTCTGAGTTTAAAATACGAGGGTCCAAAATACTTATAGATGTACTTAACGATTGCAGTATATTTTGATCAGTTCTGAGTTCATCCCGTGTTATTCTGATTGTTTTCTCTCAGTCCCTATTTATCAGCAATTGAAACGGTTCCAAGAAAAACTATTAATAACTATTATATAAAAGTTCTGACATGGAAGGGTTTAAGAGAACCAAAATAATCTTAAAACAGTTACAAGTGAAAAAGCTTGTGATATGTGTATTTATATATATATATATATATATATTAGTTTTGATCTATTCTACGAAACCGATACTACATCGACTTTATATTAATTTTATGTAACTTTTATAACAATTAATGATTCATTACTAATTATTCTTATTGTATATATAGTCATTCCAAACAGCTTATGGTGAAAAAATATCGATATTTGAAAGTCCGTAAAAAAATTTTACAACGAATTTTAAGCAACTTTAATCTCCAAGACTGTGGTAAAGTTAGTTACAAACAATTTTTTGTAGCATTTATAAAAAAGACGTTTGAATTTGCAAAATTTTCGAGAGAAAAAGTATATTTATTAATCTCTTTTAAAATGACAAAAAGAAAAACATCTTTGAAAAAATGAATGCCTGTGAAAGCTCCACGTTTTAAAATTTAAGATTGATAGTTCTGAGATCTTTAATTACAAAGTTATAGCAGTTTAAGTTCTCACATTTCATACGAAATTATCGACACTTTAAACTGCTACAAACTTCTCAACAAAAAATCGTAGACCTAGATTTGTATAAAATCAATTTTATACAAAATATTGTGCTCCTTTTTTTCAAAGATTTTGACGCTTTTACGTCATTCTGAAAGAGATTAAATGAAAATACAAAAATATTGCAAATTTAAATGTTCTTACTAAAGGACACTAAAAAATCTTTTCTCGTAACTAAATTTACCACCGTCTTGGAGATTGAAGTCTTTCCCTTACAACGATCCCTTAAAATGCGTTTTCACGGAGTTAACAAAAATTTAAAATATCGATCATTTTTCATCGTGTGTACAGATGAAATGTCACTTTTTGAAGTGATTGTACATTTCATTTAAAAACAATGTTAGGCCATGATTTGTACTCTTCGAGTATAAATATAAATGAAGAGTGGTTCGGAGAATTTAAGTTTAAGACAAATCATTTCTTTGCGACAGAAATGACATGACACGAAAAAGTATGTTTTTCAAGAGACGCGAAAAATTGATTTTAAACAAAATTAAATATTATTCTGTTAATTAAAGAAACAATGCGATTCAAAATAATATACTTCTTATTTTACCAATATATATTTGTTGTGATAGTCAAAGCAAAATTCATAATAAAAAGAATTTATAGAATTCAACACAATGTCACACGAATCAGCAATATACATAATTACGAAGAATGAGTAAGATTTCCTTAATTGATGGAAGATTTTTACAGTCATCATATTTTCCAAATTACATCACTTTCATCACAAGGGGGTGTAGTAAAGTCTGATTTTTCTCGTTAGCGAATATTTCAAATTTTATCAAGGAGATATTTTGTTTTTTTTTTTTTTTTGTTATGAAATGACAAATACAAATATAAATTCCTAGTTCAGCGATTTTTCCCAATTTTGGCTATTTCGCTATCGTTTCTTTGATAAGAGCTTCATTTTATCACTAACAATAAAACAGAAAATCAATCGGGAAAAGTCGAAAAAGTTATATGGTACTTTTTCCCTACCTTTCTAAAAAAAAACTAAAAACGTAGGAAGAACTGTAACGAAATAGCTAAAATTGGGAAAAACCGCTAAACTAGGAATTTACCATTGTACGTTTAAAAAATTATAACAAAATTATAGAAAATGATAACTGATAATTATGTTCAACGTCATTGAACTCTTTCCTTCTAATGTGTTGTAATAAAATATGATCGAGATGGACAGAGCGCATCACTGTTAACACACACAGAATATACACATAACACATAATTGTTTTCTGCTCAATTTTTCAATTTACAAATTTATTTTAATTTATATTTATATTTATAAACATATAATATATTTATACATATAAATTCATATTTATTATATTAAATAAATAGTGTTATTCACATTTATTGTTTTAAAAAAGTGTAACTTATATTAGTATATTCTTAGAAACATATTTTTAACACACATATAATGTCTTTTGTATAAAATGATAAAATTATAAAAGTATTTAAAGATAAAAAGATAATCAATATTTAACTTTTATATCAGTGTACAAAATATAAAGTAAATACATATACGCTCTTTGGAATGAAAAGGTTCACAGATCTTATCACGCATGAATAAAAATTATAATGTTAATAAAAGCAAATTAGTAAATTCATATTTATGCAACAATGCAGCATTACTAATTTATCAAAACTTGATAAATATAAAATGAATATAAAATCTAAATGTGTATTATAATCGTTACGAAATTATATATAGTTACTCACATTAATATTCGGACACTAAGTATTTAAACTATTTCAATTTTGAGAAACAAAATCGTACAACAATAAACCTGGGCTCATTTTGAAGTTTAAAGCTTCTACTTTTAAAATATATCAATCATTTTATTACGATGTTTTTACATCATGCGAGTGGAGAAGTAAAAATATTTTTCTTCTGAAAATGTTATAAGTTGTTATAGTATGTAAAAGCATTGAAAATTTTTTTCGTGACTGAATCTACAATGAATTTGAAGATCGAAGTCTCCTCTTTGAAATGATAAACTTGTACGATCTTTTTTCGCCATCTTATTGAACTTTGAATATTAGGCTTAGATAAAATTCAAAAAATCGCAATAATCGTTATTCGTTTTCACTTGATATTTAGAACTTAATAAAATAGCGATAAAAAATTGTACACTAAGTTTTGAGTGGTCATTGTAAAGGAAGAGTTTCAATTTTAAAATACATTGTAAATTCAGTCATGAAAACAATTTTTCAACGTTTTTATACACTATGACAATTTATAATACATGATTTATAACATTTTCGAGAAAAAAAAGTGTCTTTAGTTCTCCGCTATGTAAAGTATCGGAATAAAATATAGAATAAAACATAGAATAAGATAAATAATGTGATTTTGAAGTGAAAATTCCAAGTTTTAAAATGAACCTAGATTTATTATGCGATTTTATTTTACGAAATTGTAACAATTTAAATATATAGTATCCGAATATTAATCTGAGCAACTATAAACATGAATTCTGTAGAACCAGATTCAGAAATGATAAAGCAACAATTTTTTTATTCATATCTGTTCTTAGATGATATCATAATCATTTTCAATCCCTAATTCATATCATTAATTATTGTTTGTAATTTATTCTAACTATTTTATTATTATATTCTGTTTTATATTCTGGATATATTTTTAGAGAAATCGTGTATATTTGTAAAGAAATGAACATAATATCCAATGAAAATGAAATAAATGTAATGAATTTTTAAGAAGAAGTCTCTTATCACGCTATTTGTACTTTTTAAGGCTATTCTTTTGTCAATTAATATTATGAAATCGTGCTAATCGACAATAATTATAAAAACTCAATGACTTATTGTCATCTACATGCACGTCAGTTCTTGATTTCAATGATAAGGTAATGTTTCTTAGCATGAGATGTCGAAATTTTAATATACGTAAAATTTCATTTTTATTTTTTCAAAACACGACATATAAATAAAAACTACACGTATAATAAAGCATATAAAACAAGTTTTAAGTTAATATTAATAGTGTTATTTTGTTCATTTCAATAATACTGAATTTTTAAAAATTACAAATAATTTAAGAAAACAAATTTAATTATGGAAAGATATTTATTTATATGGATGTACCTATTGTGTGTGTATATATATATATATACAATGCCATATCAAAATAAAATGACAAATTTATCGAACATCTTTACGAGTATTTGAAGATGAACACTTTAGATGAAGAATTAAACTCAAATTCACTAACAAAGATTAAGAAAGATTTTATTTGAAATTTGATACCAAAATTTATCAAAATTCTATATTTAATAAAATTCAAAAAAATTATAATAAGAATCATAATAAAATAAAAGAATTAAACAGTAAATATTGAAATATATAAAAAGCGTTTTTCGTTATAAATTCGTTTTATGGAACGAATGTTTATTTTATTGTAATATAACGCTGTAGGAAGCATATATGTAGAAACATATATTTTCTGTTATATATGAATATGATTAGTATAATTTTATTAATTTGAAAATGTTACCAATTTTTTATAAAAGAGAGTTGTATTTGATATATAGTTTTTTTGTATTTCCTTTTCATTGAATAGACTACACATGAATAAGAAAAGAAAAATAATAATAATAATATTAATAATAAAAATTAAACACATCTTTACAATCCTTTTTAATTTATCTTTATCGATTTGATGATATGCCTACATGAACTTTGAAAACTTTATTTTATTTTTTACTTCAACACATTATTATTCCTGTAACAAATATGAAATAATTCTTTATATGAAAGTTATTTCATTCAATAATAAAAAGTTTGATAGAATGTTTAAGTTTCTTTTTAAATGAACCATAGTTAGAAAAATTTTTAAATTGCTGTTTATAGATTTATATCATTTATTGTATATTCAATAATATACATGTATTGTATATGTTAGTGTACATACACAAATAGTAATGTATGGAATAATCTTACAAATATTTATGACTATTGGATTCGAATACTGTGTCGAAATGAAAAATTAAGGGAATAGTAATTTACTTGGGTTTACCTACTAAATAGATGTTCACTAAATTATTGTTTAAAAGTAAATTTATATATTTTGTTTGTTGTATTTGAAAATACGTAACAAATTAATAAAGAAATATTAATTATATGTGATTCTATTGAAAAGAAACAAATTGGTATTAAAATGTCCACAAACAAGAATTTAAAAAAAAATATAAATATATTATGTAATTCTCTTTTTTAAATCAACTAATTTTCTTATTAAATATTTTCTTCGTATGTTTAATATTTATAAAAATAATATCGTAATTTAAATTGGATATAAATATAATACACAAAAAGAGATTCTTATGCTTTCAAATAGTATATTCAAAATGACATTTTTTTCTTGTAAAAACATTGATAGAATCGTTTTCAATCTTCATTATATAGAGAATGTTTAAAGCTATCAATATGGTATTGGTATGCTGGTATGTAAATTAATAACTTGAATATTAATATGAAAATTAATAACTGTTATACTAAACATTTTTTTGTCAACAATCATCTATTTATTGCATAATTTCATTTTATAAAATCATAGATAATTTTGCATCATTGGCTTTTAAAATTTCTTCTAATCACTACTATATTATTATTATAAAATTTTACAAACGGATATAATATAATGTTTGACAGAGATTATTTAATAAAAGTCACATTATTAATTGTAATAAGTTCATATGTATATATATACATACATGTACTTAGAGGGTAAGTCACCTAATTTTGTCACTCTAATTTATTCGAAATGCATATGTTTTATACAAAAATTTTACGTATATTAAAAGAATCATACAATGTAATAATTAATTTTTACGACTGTCATTTTGCTTCAGTATAATACAATAATGTGATATTTAACCTCGCAATGTTGAATAAAAATATTGAATGATTTTTCAAAATTATGAAAATTTCTTTTTAACTGCGAAGTCAAGAATTACACATTGCATTTAGAAAAAGAACTCGAGATAAGATTCGTATCTCGAAAAAAAAAGTAACAAAAACTTAATTCTTACACTATAATAATCGCATAATCGTCTTAATAACATACAATTTTTACTTGGAACAATTTTTTATATAAAAAACAGTTTATGAGTAATTTTAGCTAGTAGAGGTAGGTCATTTCCACTGCTGAGCATAAAATGAGAATATTTTAGTTTTTTTCTACAAAATAATACTAATATATTTTATGAATAAAAATATAACAAAAAAAATATCGTATAAAACGCAATATTAAAAAAGTTATTTAAAAAAAGTGTATAAACAAATATATAATCATATATACAATAATGATAGACAATGAATTCATTTTTAAACGAAAATAGAGTAAATAGAACAATTAAATGGTGAATTATTAAGAAACATTATTGTTTACTTTATAAGTGTATTTCTATTGCTAGTATTGCTTTTATTGAATACGTATATTGATATATGTAGCATTCGTACTCATACGTAGGTGCAACGTAAAAAAGGGGGAGGAAACCAACAATAGGCCCAACCAAACGAGTATTAACAGCTTGACAAAAGAAAACTAAAGGAATGAAAAACTCTATACAACTGATTGCATATGCTGTCAATCAAAGCGATATACATAAATATATTACATACCATATAAGCGAAAGAATGAATAAAAATTATATACAAACATCATAAAATATAAAGAATCAATAATTTGAAATTATTAAATTAAAGTATTCCACGATTAAAATCATTCGAGAAAATTAATAAAGAAGAAATATGATCAATTATACAATTAACAGAAAAAGAATCTATCGCATGTACAATTTCTTTATTTCCTAATATCTCATAAGCCAAGTGTTAAAATACCAAATGTGTTCAATGGTTATAGCTTTCGTGAATGTTTTCCTGGAAAGGAACCAACGGTAAAAACTAATTGTAAGAATTATATTTTTGATTACAATTTCTAAAAGAATACGAACAGGTATTGAATTATGGAATATAATATATGCTAACATTTCAAACTTATTGACGAGAGTAAGTTTAAAATATCAAATTGAACAAAATAAAATGTAATTGTATATGATTTGATATATTGTTTAATAAGTCGAGATACTATAAAAAAAAATACTACAAAATAATATATTCCTATGAATTGGATTTATGGATTATTCAACAAAATTATGATATAAAATATACAGTATGTTTCACAAGAACGTAGACGCGATATCTCTTTAAAAATTAACTTTTTTGTAAAAAATTGTTTATAATCCGAAAGTAAGTTCAAAATACTAATGCGCACTCAATTAATAGTGTGTCCAATCTCTACCGTTATCGATTATAACTTGATACCGTCTAGGCATACTTTCAACTAGTTTTTCTGCATATGTGACGCCCCCCATATTTCTCACACACGCCGAACAAGAGCTTTCAGGCTTAAAATACGTTTTCCTCGAAGTTTATACTTCATGATGGACCATCCATTTTCGATTGGGTTTACATTGGGGGATTGGGATGGCCAATCCAATACTCTGATACCATTTTTTGTTTTCCACTCAGTGCAAAGTCGACTTCGGTGTTTGGGATCGTTATCCTCTTGAAGAACCCATTCGTGTTCAGTATTTTTAAATAATCGTTTTACAGATGTCAACAGACCTCTTTCGTATAATTTAATCATTTTCTGGGCATTTAAAATGTCTGTAAATATGCATAATGTTCTAAAACCTCGGACATTGAAACAGCTCCAAACATGCACTTTCAGTGGATGTTTAACTGTTCTTTCGATGATGGGTTTTCCATAAGATCGTGTTCGTTTTATAGGAATTAAAGCCCCAAAAGAAGATTCATCAGTGAATACAATATCACTCCAATCACGATCAATATTTTCGTATGTCCACGCAAGACGATTTTCAACGTACTTCACCGAAAGCAGCGGTTTGACACTGTGCTACGCCATGCAACATTATTCTCCATCAAACGACGTTTCAGTGTTAAAATACTAACGTCTATTCCCTTTTTTGCCAAAAAAGCTTGCCCTTTACGCAAGAAGAGGTTTAGATTTTTTTAATAAAGCCGCATAATCGCTCTATCTTCACCTTTCGTCGTAATTCGCTTCGAACCTCAATCGGGAAGTTCATCCACACATTTTATCTCTTTGTAACGTTGCACCCACTTGTCAACGAATTGAGGGGACTTACGCAAATATTTTGCTGCAGATCTTACAGTCATTTTAGGACCTTTCGGATGATAGCACAAGAACACCGCTTCGAAGCGTTTAGCGTATTTTGCACTTATCACAAGGAGGACTATGTTGCTCGACAGAACCGAAGATACTAAGATCCTGAAAGCTAATGCGCATTACAGACTGATTCATATTTTTATAATACCACAATCTCCGGCTCATTCCATACCAAGTTTTAATGATATCGCGTCCACGCTTTTGTGAAACACACTGTACGTTAGATAGTTAAAAATTGGTGATTATAAGACACTTGACAGAACTGATAAAATATTGTTATATACAATAAAATATACAATAAAATTCGGTTGTGTCGATACAAAAACGATTGGCTCTCGTAACAAAAATTAATAAATTGGAAAAAATAAAAAAAAAATATCTTCATAAATTAATGAAGATAATCTTTCATACATAATCGCACATATTTACTATTGATTTCTTTTTTTTTTTAATAACATATCTGCTCCATATTATATTAATGTAATACGTAATACGTGTATAACATTTATTAAATTTCATGTTTTCAAGATTTTCTTGATATATAATTTTTTCTTGATATATAATTGAATATATAATTGAAATAAAAATAACGTTCTTTATAATCGTAGAAAACAGATAATAACGTTTATTATTATACTTTGCGTAATTGACAAGAATTATATGCATACTTTGCCTCATTAGACGTTTATTCATTTTTATTTAAATATTCAATAATAAATAAAATATTTTAAATATTTATTCAATTCATTTTTACAAATCTACTTTGCTAAGAACGAAAGTGAATAAAATATGCCTAGTATGCAAAAGCACGAAGCGTGTAAAAGTTCATTCAAGTGAATGAACAAAATGTAAAAATAATAAATCACGAAACAAATCCGAGAGAATGTGTATTCTCGAAGCATAAATTATTATTATTGGGATTTTAATATTGTATGAATCTTATCTGTATCTATTAAATCTATAAAATATTAATATCGAATTCACAAACTGAACACAAAACAACATTGATATGTTTTGATATGATTTTTATTCAATTTCGACAATATGTCTTCTATTGAAATTTGATTCTATTGTTCTTGAGCATTGATGAAGATTCTATAGGATGCATTTTTAAAATCTTAATCGTGATTTTCTGACATGTTATTGACTTTCATAGCAAATGAAATAAATGAACAAATATATCTAAGAATGACATGATAACAGATTTAAATTTTCTTCAAGAATATAATAACATAAAAATCATGAAGATTATTGAATTGAAAGACTAAAATTTAAGACAGTTTCTAAAAATTTCTAATCAAAAGAAACGCTTAACTGCTTCATCTGCAATTTTTAAGAAACTGTGAAGAACCACAGTCGAAAGAATAATCGGTATGCATATTTATACAGATAGAATTAAAATTTGCTAAGTATTTTCAATTGTTATATTTTTCAGACATAGTGGCGAATACACAGTTACGTACACTAAATTTCCAATATTTCGAAAAATTTATGATATTTAAATTGTCATCATTTCGCAACAAGTGATCACACAGCAGTGAGTTTGCGTTTATTTCAAAGCGTAAAGAATCTATATTTTTACAATTCTAGAGTAATTTCTCATAAAAGTGTTTTTATATCAAATAATAAGTGGGAAAATAAAAATATTGTTTTTTTCAGAATTTTTAAATTTTTAAATTTTTTCATGATTGAATTCATCATGGATTTGAAGATTGAAGTTTTTTCTTTCTCTGCACCTCCTTTAAAACTTGCTGTACAATTTCTTTATGTTATTGAACTTTTAATATAATATATTCGAAAATGACAAAAATTCGAAGTCTTAGAATTTCTTGAATTTTTGTCGTTTAATCCTAATATTCAAAATTCAATAACTTAGCGAAGAAAAAATCATGCAGTAAATTTTAGAGAGTTATTAAGTAAATTTCTAGTTTAGCAGTTTTTCCTAATTTTGACTATTTTGCTACCGTTTCTTTGATAAAAGATTCATTTTATCATTAAAACAAAATCAATCGCGGTAGGTCGAGAAAATTATATAGTTTTTTACTTTTTTTTTAATCTCATATTTAAAAAATTATAAACCACCGAAATAGCCAAAATTGGGTAAAAACCTCTAAACTAGACATTTATTGGGACATATTTTATAAGAATAAAAACATTTCTCACATTTATCTATAACGTAAAATTGGACACAAATAAATAGTTCTGAAACAGTACATTATAAATAAAATGGAAGATAAAAAGATGTTAACATAAAATTAGAATTAATCTAAATTGGGCTTAATACATTGATGGTCGTTAAGCTATTTTAGTCTTGTTAATGTAATATTTTAAAGGAAAGATAAAATTAATTTGTATTGAATATTTTCTGAAAATGTGTTTTATTGTTTAGAATCAAACGAATTATTAAAATAATTGTAAATATAAATAAATGTAAATATAAATAATAAAGATTTATATTACGTGTTTGAAACGTTTTCATTCATTCATCTTCTATGAATGAAAAACAGAATACTGATATGCGTTCTGTCGATTTTTAACAATCATTTCTTGCATTGTCAGAATTTAAATTTATATAAAGTATTATAGTACGTTTAGACCAAACGAGAGTATTCAAATCCGTGCGTAAAAAATTATTTGTCGGAATGTTCGAAGAATGCCCGCTTGATTTCAAAATACGTAATAACTAGACTACAGATGTTTACGCATTTGTTATACTTTTATGAAGATAAAAGAAATGGAACCAATATATATATATATATATATACACATACATACATACATACACATACATATATATAATATTTAAATACTCCATTTTGGATGTTTTATATTTTTGCACATTACACGTATTCTGTACATTTTTGCATTCTTAAATTTCCTCAAAATGTACAAACACTTGTAATCTAGTAATAACTACTGAATATTCATTCATACTTCATTCAATCTACACAAACATTCACTCACATTCATCGCGAACGTTCGATTGCTGTTTACACTGAACGAGCACGAATTTCGTTGAAGCAAGCGACGATGAAGTATTTGTTTAATTGATCTCAATGAACTATTGTGAATCAGAAGTTTTCGAAAGATCATAGTGATGAGTAATAAACATTTATCCAAAGTCTAATTGAGCAAAAATCCAAAAATTAAATGCAGGGATTGAAATTAACAAATTTACACTTATATATTTCGTATAAAAAAATATTTGTTTTTATAGAATTTTTTATAGAAAGAGAAGTATTACACTTGAATAGTGTTCTTATGGAACAGATATTTTAAAATCTGTATAATAGAAATTCCATAGAAGCAAGTTATTTTAGAACATTTAATTAAAAATCTATTTTTATATTGAAATACTCATCGAATATTCATTGAATAATTGCTAGTATTTGCTACAAATATTTAGAATATTTTTAATATTAATGAACAAATTATCTGTTCCTCAAACAGAAAAATTTTTATTTTTATATTTTATAAGTTCTATTCTGTCTGTAACTTTTATTTATTTATCGAGATTTATAATGTAAGATTTTTCGAAAAAGTTCTACGTTCTATATTTCAAATAGAACTTATTTAAAAGTTCCTTAACTTCTTCGATTTCTGGTTAAATTAACACGTGAAGAAAATGAGTACTATATTCATCTCGAAGAATATATAAATCATTTTATATTTCCACTTTAGAAAGAATTAATATCGTAAGTAACAACATTTCGTTATTGATTTGTTAATTAATTAGAGTAATAGATTTCTTGTCTTATAGTATGGAAACAAGTTCGACATACAAGAATCGATTTGAAAGAAAAAATAAATTGTTGTTTCATGGAATTTGAATCCAAATTTTAAATTTAAATTCTTTAAATTGAAGAATAATAACAGTTTGATATTTAACATCTAACATGATGTTACAATTACAATAACTAATGTTTATCTAACAAAGCCTTGATATATGCCGATTTTAATGAAAATTTGCTTAAAATTCGAACTGTAATTCGTTCTTTACAAAGGAGAAATTAATCCTTTTATCCAAACATTCTATGTAAATTCCTGATAATTATAAACGGCGGAAAATATTAAAAAGTAATATAAAATAAATTTTTTACATATCTTAAAATTTATAAATCTGTGCAAAAATTGTTTAAAAAAATCATTCTTTTTATAAAAATTTAATTGACTCTTCCATTACTTTTTTTTAATTACAATTTTTTTTTAATTACAATTGAAAAAACCACATTCAGTATATTTGTGACGACATGATTTGAAATATTTTTTACATCAAAGTATAACGAAGTATAGTTATTATAATTCTCCATTCCAGAGGTTTTGATCCTATAGTAAATACAATTATTATATAGCATAGTACACTATTGAATTTATAAAGAATAGACACCTTTATTCATTGAAAAAAATTAAAATTTCTCAAAAATACTGAATAACAATTTAATTTTCATAATAAAATGATTCTCCCAAAAAATTTGTCGTACAGATCTAAAGATCTTAAGAAAAAATATAACTTTTATTTCAATTACTTTTCAATATCTTCTATCGTTTACAATTTATAAGCACTTACGTAGAAATACCAGCTTTGTTAGAATAAAAGCATTGATTTTTCCCTTAAAATAAAAGTTGGACATGAGCAAATTATTGTTAAATTCTTAAGTAAATCTAATGAACATTTATGCAAAGTTTCATCAAATTGAATCACTGGGCTTCCGTTGTAAGAAGATCGAAAAAAAATTGTAAAACAAAGAGAATTAATATACTGTGTTGTGCAAATTAATAAAGAACAGTTGACAATTTGCAATTATTACTAAATAGATTGCGATTATTCGCAATTATTGTTAAAAGATTTCCGTAATTTAGGTTTTGATGGTAATTGAAAATTCAATTTTAATCTTTGCACGATGAGAACTTCATTCCTTTGTGGAAAATGTGATAAATGTTTTGAACACATGTGTAGTATTTATAAAATGCAATAAATAAATATTGAATTTTAATAAATGTTAAATGTGTCTTTCTTTAATGATTATATATAATTTGTCTTTCTTTAATGGTTATGTATAATAATAGAAAACCAAAATCTATTGATAGAAGCACAAAAGTAATTACTAATGAAAGTTCGTTTTCAACATAATAAATTGCAACTTCTATTTCTTACGAATGTATCGAGTATTAGAGTTAAACATTTTGCGAATCTGACGTTAATACTCGAAATACATATCATAATGTAATAGATTATCAATTATAAAGATAGTATATGTGCATAAATCTTTTCATAATCAATGAACTACGGAGTGCTATATTTTTATAATCATAACACAATATTTGTTAAATTGTTATTTAGTATTTTTCTAATGATGCATACCTATTGGTACATATACTATGGATACTTTCTATGATGTAACTTTCAAGTTATAGGAATTATAAAGAGTTATAGAGAGTCAAATATATGAAGGAATTATTATTAATTATTCATTTGCAGTTTTTTGAAAAAATACAGGTAGAAGAAGCTTTAAACAGAAAAATAAAATAAAAATCTGATGATATTTAAGAATATTTCGTCAAACGATGGGAATATTTGTATTTAAAGAAATTGATTTATCAAAGACTTAAGTCATTTTTGAAAACAAAAGAGGGAAGGAATTATTCGATGCAATGCAAATTTAATTAGAAATTTCATTAGTCAATTTTAGTTACAATAATGCATTCATTGTTAATTGGAAATATTGATAGGGAAACTCGTTTAGTCACTAAGTTCAAATAAACAAAAAATAATTAAATTTCTCTGGTTCTACAGTGTATGTTTTAAATAGTTATTAATAGTAGTTTTAAATAGTATAATTAGGAGATTTAATTATTCAAATAATCAAAATGGGTTCTCACAATTTACAAGCACATGATATGATCAGGACAACAGAATTGTCTCTAATGTACTTAAATAATCTTTAATGTTAATCATGTGTAAAATAAATAATTTAATTAAAATTTTTATTAAACATATTTTAAGTGATTTAATTAATTATCTTACTCGTTCAAACGGCATTATTGCAGCAATAAACATCATTAATGTCGCGTGCTGATCTGAATCCGCGTATTAGACGAAAATTTGATCGGTAGCTTGCTACTTTCAAAGTTAATGAAGACAGTTGGTTCACGTTAATGTTTGATTGATGTTAGGTTTGGTAGGGTTTTAATTCAATCTTCAGCAGCGAGATTTGATTGTATGAATTTTATTAGAATTCGTTTTTATTACGTTCTCCCATCGTCCCACAAGCTTTCTGTTGATACGAATGTTCTTTTAAGATGGCGTCATTGACTCCTTCGTAGGTTAGAATTTTACAATGTTTCCTTTTCGGCATATATGTACATTTACTATTTTCTACAATTTACTATTTCTACAATCGTCCTTCTAAATTCGTAAAGCAACAGTAAAGCATCTATGGCATTATCATAGATATTATGAACACTGAGTTTTTAACAATAGAACACATCGTCACGACAACTTGTAATGTCACAACCATATGGCATACTGAAAGTAGATTATAAAATCAGGAGATCGACTAATAACCAATCACGTACTCGGACGATATCGAAACAAATCGTCCAATCATAACTTTTCATTTAATCGAATGTGAGTTACGTATCTGTATGCATGATGCACGTAAATATATATATATATATATACATAGTGAAGTAATAGCGCGAAAGTAAAACGGTCAAAGGAATCGCATCACTGTTTGGCTCTCGCTCTGTTCGGTGAGACCGAACAATTAATATAATTACTTGTTACAGCAGCAACCAACAGCAATAAAGAGCATTGACACTAAGGCCACAAGATATAATCGAATTTTGGTAACTACCTTGGATATTGTACATTAATGCAAAGGGGGGATATTTAAATTATTTAATTAATCTCAATTATTTAAATAATCTCTAATATAGAGCAGTTATGTGTAAAATAAATAAATATTACAAATATCAATATCTCATTCACACTTTTCAGAACAGTATCTCCCTCGATACCTAACCAGGTAAGACCCATGCCTGTAATTAGGTGGTCCTTTGAGCATACCTTAGCCAAGATTACTAGTTACCAAAATTCGATTATATCTTGTGGCCTTAGCGTCAATGTTCTTTATTGCTGTTAATTGCTGTAACAAATAATTATATTAATGATGTTGTTTATTACTGCAATAATGTCGTTTGAACGAGCAAGACAATTAGTTAAATCACTTAAAATATGTTTAATAAAAATTTTAATTAAATTACTCTTGTTCTGTTGTTCTTTCTATCGATCATACATATACTAAACCTGTTAATTTGAACTTGCATATACATAGACAAAAGAATGTAATATTTTAGTTGTATATCTCATATCTCTAACAATGGTTTCAAATTTAATTTATACTTTCAAATTACGATATAATGAAAAACTATTTCAAGTGATTAGAAGTAATTTTTTATCACTATTATGTTGAATAGCTATAATAATTAAATAGTATTATCATTGTATTATTATAATTAAACATTATATATTTTAATGATTAATGTTGGCGAATTTTGATGTAATTTTGTATATTTTTAGCCAATATTTAATTTAGGCATAATTTACTTTCTATAATGTAAAATTAATTATTTTCGGCATTATTACTAATAACACGTTATAATCATTTTATTTATTTACTATATTTGCTGAATATTAACACTTTAATTAGAAGAGAATATTTATAAAAAATTTACTAAATAATCTATGATGCATTACGAAATCAATATACATATTTAGAAGAAAATATCCCATTTTTTTAGTTATTTTAAAATTCTAAAAATGATTAAAACCGAGGCATCGAAAATTTAAAAAATAAAAAGAAATTTCTTTTCAAAATTATACAAATATAAGTTTGTGGCATTTATTGTACCATTAATTTTTTCGAAATATTTTATTTCATTATTCATTATTCATTATTCAAATATTCATTTTTTGTATTTTAAAAGTTATAGGCAGAAAAGTAAAAATGCATATTTGACTTTCGTAGCTTTCGCATCTGAAATGCGAATGCCTTGAATGGACTTCTTTATCATTAATTATGAATCTATGGTTTAATAAGTATTGTAAATTTAAGGGCAATTGGACACGAATGAGATGAGATTTTCATTTGTCTTGGATCACTCTACAAACACAAAGTTTCATTCAAATTGACAAGTTCGAGTTCGCAATGTTCTCTTACAAGAGAAATCATGTTTTGAAAGTTCGCGATAACTAAAAATTATAAAGGAAATCCATAATTTAAGGTTTATCTATTTGGATCACGAATATGTTTGAAAATTTTATGTTTATTAATACTGTATGTTAATATTATTTACTGATATGTATATTATCTCATATATTATACTCTAATATTTCATAATAACCAATAAATATTAATAGAAAATACTTAAATTCTTTAATCAGAAGCAATTATGAATGATCTGATAAACTATATACATGATCAGTTATACAGGGTAGTCCATTTAAGTGAGACCATCTAAATATCTTTTCGAATTGTGATAATGAAAAAAATACTTTTGCTTAACATGAATGATATCGAAAGGCCAATAACTGGTAAGAATTTTTTTTAAGATCATTTTTTTCAAGGACTTTCTAAGGTCATTGACAGTTTTTTTTCTACATAACTATACATTTTTTTTTTACTGTATCATGTAGCTGCTTAAAAAATATATTCAGACATGTAAAGAACATGATCTTAAAAATTTAAGTTTTACATATAAATTTATCTCTATCGTCGAGATCATTCAAGTTAAGTAAAAAAAATTTTTTGCATCATTATATTATTTTGAAAAGATATTTAATTAAATGGACCAGCCATTGTGGTTCGATAATATGGATCCGTTATGTTTAAATCGTAATGTAAATAACTTAAAAATGCTGGTTCATGCTATGTATATTTCTTATTGATTTGTTAATTAAAAAATTAAATAACTTATAATGTAGATAATTAATTATTAAAAATTAAATATTTTAATAATCCTATTATTTTTTACTTTTTCTTAAATTTAATTTAAGTCGTGTGTGAAATGTTTTTTAATCACGTCATTAAATAATGATCATGGAATGAATTAAAAATGTATTTAAAGTCATAAAAGATATATATAATTAAATTTTTTCAATTTCATAAATGCGTTGAATAATATATTGTAGAATATATGTTTAATAATGTATTGTAGAATATTGTATGAATATTATTAGAAAATTATCAAGTAAGAAGTACAAAATAAAAAGAGCGATACAAAGGGAGATAAGTATATTCTATTGAAAAAATTCCGGTCATCGTTCATTAATATAATGTCAATAATCAAACAAAAAGAACTTAAATAGGCGCTGAATGATGTAAAAAGAAATGCAATAATATAATGATCTCAATAACACTAAATTGGAAAAAGCTGTTTAAAGTATTCTGCATAGATTTTTAGGTAAAATAAAAGTCTTGGAAAAAGAAACTTTAAAAGTCTTTATAAAGACTAAAAATTTGAATACATATTCTGTATATGAAATACATGCATAGGTTTTCTAATAGTGTTTTTCTTATCTAGAGTATTTTACCACATTGTATATAGGAAATGAATATGTTCGGCGTTTTATAGTATAATAAAAATATGTACAAGAATTAACATATAGCGAAATATTAATATACATACGAAATACAAATGCAGGTGAAATATACTATCATGTACAGATAGAGATGTTAATTTCTTATTTCATTTAAACTTTCATAATTGAGTTATACTTTACAGGTTAAGTAAACTTATAGTTTATAGGCTTATAAGTTTTTTACTTGTCTAGATGCATATGCGTAAGGAGACCTAGAAAAGTAAAAAAATAAGAAACTATGTTATGTGTACCAAGCTAGGCTATACGTACATAATAAAGCCGACGCAACCGAACGACGTACAGTAGTTCATGAAAATATTCCAACGCTTTCAATCTACATCGTTGATTGAAACGATGCAACAAATAAAATGCACACGTTAAGTTTAAGTTTTCAAAATAAGATTGTATGTGAAATCACATAGAAGTCTCGAGAATGTATAAGTAAAATTACAAAAAAATTTGACAACACATACAAGATTTACAGGGCATTGAGTGTAAACATATCGATTTCGGACGTCACAAAAGTATTCGAACGCGTAGACAAAAACTGTATTTCTAGTGAATAAAATGTAAACATTACATTTTAGTAAATTCTGAGACATTCTGTAGTTCGTACAGATTTTGTAGAGTATAATATTTCATAATTATTCTAATCATGAGCACGAAAATGTCAAAAAGCAGTAAATATGAACATGAGTTAATATTGAAGTTACATAATGAAAATAAATCTTATTTTGAAATTGCCAAATTATTAAATCGAAGTAAATCTACGATACATTATATAATAAAAAAGTCAAAAACTGAAGGAAATATTACTAACAAGAAGCGTACAGGACGTTTAAAGAAATTAACACCCAGAGAGGAGAAAATGATTATACGTGAAATTAAGAAAAATCCAAGCACATTTGCACCGAAACTTGCAGCGATTGTTGCAAATAGTTTTGGAAAAGATGTTCATCCCAAATTATGTAGCAGAGTTCTGCGGAGTAATGATTTCTATGGAAGAATACTACGGAAAAAGCCACATATCAGTAATAGAAAGGAAATTAATAGAAAGGAAAAGCTACCGTTTGCAAAAATATATGTTGACAAAGATTTCATTTTGGAATAAAGTTATTTTCTCGGATGAAAGTAAGTTTAATATTTTCGATTCGGATAGATAGCATTATGTGTGGAGAAAGTGCAACACAGTATTGCAAATGCAGAATATGATTCCAACTGTGAAACACGGAGGTGGCTCAGTCATGGTATGGAGGTGTATGGCGGCGAATGGAAGAGGAAATCTTGTTTTTATTGACGGAATTTTGAATAAGTACAAATATCTGAATATTCTAAAAGAAAATTTGAAACAAAGTGCAATTAAATTGAACCTATTGGAAGATTTCTATTTTCAACAGGACAACGATCCTAAACATACAGCTGGAATTGTAAAGGAATGGATCGTATATAATACTCCGCATACACTACAAACTCAGAGCCCTGATATAAATCCCATGGAACATTTATAGGCCGAAATTAGAAGAAAACTCAGAAATTATGACATAACTTTGAAGAAAATGTTAAAAAACAAAATAATAGAAATATGGAATTCCATTGAAAAAAAGACAACAGAAAACTTGTATACAGTATGGAAAACCGGCGTTATTATTGACACCAAAGGAGGATCAACCAGATATTAACATCAAACAATTTAAGACTTATTCGTACGTTCGAATACTTTTGTGACGTCCGAAATCGGTATGTTTACATTCAATGCCCTGTAAATCCTGTATGTGTTGTCAGGTTTTTTGTAATTTTACTTATACATTCTCGAGACTCCTATGTGACTTTACATATTTTGAAAACTTAAACCTAACGTGTGCATTTTATTTGTTAACAATGTAGATTGGAAACATTCGAATACTTCGGTAAATTATTGTATGTTGCAATTCCGCATCGGTGACACCGTGCAATTCGGCACTTTGAATGTACGTCGCACCTAACAAAACGATGTCATAATGATCGCACCAGTATTTCTTATTATTTTCCTTTATAGAATGTCCTAGTTTTCATAGTATAACAAGGAAGGAAGCGATAGTGAAAATAAGTCAAAAATGAAATTTTGGAATAAAATTTTTTTTTATATGATAACTATGAGAATAAAATTGATTCAATTTATGAATAGAATTGAATTTGTCTTGAGTAAAATTTAAGGATAGGAATTAATAATCGGCAGAATATTATTCTATGTACAAAAATAAATTAAAAATAAAGTTTTTTCATAAGTAGCTTCTCTGAGATTAAATTTAAAAATTAATGAAAGATATGTATATTAAATTAATTCTTAACAAACTATATTTAAAATGTATTTTCTCGAGAAAATTTTATTCTAATATGTTTTTAACATATTTTTACATGTAAAATATTCTCATGTCTTCACTTGTATCTATTTTTTTTTAAACAAAATCTTCAATCAAAAAATTTTATCTTTTTTCTAATTATTTTTGCACAATCAGCTTATTTTTCTCCTTTTCTAATTGTATTATGAGAAACATAAAAACTCTGTATAATAAGTATGCAAAAGTTTTCTTTGTTCTTTATATTATATATATCTACTCTGAGACAACTATTTTTTGATTGATATTACCATCCTTTGTACTAATATAATATGGGATCACAATAACAAAATCGCTCCAAACTTATGTAAGTATCCGATCAAATAAAAATAACAGCTGAACAAAAAGAATATTCCTAATAAGATGAAAATATTGAAATATTTGAATAAAATTAATTTAATTTTCGTTCAATTAATTAATTTAACATTAATTTTCCTATTTTTAATTGTTCAGTACTAATTCAGAAGAATATTCATTACATAATAAGACTCTAATCTTCTTGCCGATAATTGTTGTTAACAATTGTGTGACATTTTTATTAATTAGTATTTTTATTAATTTTATTCATCAGTAGATTACGAACTTTTATATATTTTTATAATATATTTTGATGATCATAATTGAGGAAATGTAACCTAAATAAAAATTTGTTTTATTTGCTGACCGTTATAATATATACTCTATTTTGGATATTTTACATATTTTCCCATATTCTATAAATTTCGTTCTTCAAATTCCTTAAAAATTCGCAACCTATTTATTAATTTATAATATTTTCAAACTCTGTATTTTATAATATAAAAAAATATGTATATTTTGATGAAATTTAAATATAAATAAAGTATTTTTATGCAATAATAATTACTAAATTAATTTGTATTAGAATATAAATTAATTAGTACAATATTAGAATATAAATGTTTGTTACTTTTGATGTACAATTAAATTCAAAATTTTTTGTATAGGCTGCACGCTAAATTAATGAAGAGCGACTGGTTATTCAGGTGGTATTGTGCAGACATGAGGAGGCGGTTAGCAAGACGTCACGCGATACTGCATAATGTTATTTGTAGATTAGTATGTGGTTACTACAACTTTTGGTTAGTATGTGTTAATAAATGTACTTGAAATTATCAGGACAATCAATCAGAAAATCTACAAATTTTATCATGTTTTAAGAAATTTTACGTAAAAAAATTGCATATCTTTACCAAGCCAATTTCTCATTTATTCATGACTATGCTTTTCTGTATGTTTTTATGTTACTGCATGTTTCTGTATGTTTTTGCCTGACTATTTCCTTCCCATTTTTCTCTTTTTTTTTTTTAATTTTATTGAACGAAGGTAACTGTGCGTTGATCGAATGTAAAGATAAGTATCAATAATTTGATAAATTCACGTGGGATGATGATAGAAACTATGTGGAAATGTTTAAATTAAATTGATTGTATAAATAACTCGTAATAATTCGATTGTGCTAAATTATTTATGTCAAAATAAATATAGGACTGATTCTGCTGAATTTTGAAAATGATTGAACATTCAAAGTTGCATATTTAAAGTCAAATAAAATAATAAATTCACATTGGAAAATTTGTTTTAAAGTGCTCAAATTCAATTGAATTTTAGTCAAATAATGTTTAGACCGAAGGAACGAAATGTTCGTCCTCTTCAATAAAAAATTCGTACTAGTATCTGTATCGTATATTGCATTAAATGAGTGTTAGTTCTGTTATGAATGAGTACAAATTTAATTGAAACATTCACTTGGTCACATGACGTATTAAGATAGAATTTTCTATAAGCGTCATATGTATGCATGTCAGAATTATACTGATTTATACTGATCATTTATATTGATACAACGGAGAGACATGATCCTGTTTTTCTATATGCGAATGTAACATTTAAAAATCGCATATAAAAAAGTAGGAACATCCAGTAAAAAACATTTATAAAAATTATACTTAATTATAACATTCGTAAATATTTGAATGTGAATTTCAAGTAAAGTGATTAATTTTTGTATAGGAGTATAAATGCTGAAGTAAACATGTCATTTACAATCTTGTAATTTTTTATTTTTTTATGCTCCAAAATTGAAAATATTTGAACTGAATTTTAGATTTCAAAAAAATAAATATTTAAAAAAAATAATTGTTAAAAATTTATATTTTTTTTATTTCATTTAATATTCTACAATAGCATTCCTCAATATTTATGTTATGAAAAATAAAATTCAATATTTCTACTAAAAATAGTTTATGCGAATTTTGATTTATAACAAATATACATATTTTAATTCCATTTTTTTATTTAAATTAACTATGTAAAAATATAAAACTGGTGGTTTGAAATAAAATAGGTTGAATCAGAATTATAAAAATCATAATGAAAATTCTGACACAAGTTATGAACGAAATAATATAAAATATTTAATAATTAATAATTTTATTGTCACTTATTTTCAATTAATTGATTAATTTTTATCTACAATTATTTAATGGTAATTCTAATTGAATTTTAAATCTATTTTTCGTAACAACCATTTTTTTGGATCATAATTCATAAATTACTTGAATTACTTAAATTCAAATTATTAAATATTAAATTAACATTATTATTACAAATTATAAATTATATAAATTATTTAAATTATTACTTAAATTCAAATAGTTTGATTTATTTAAACGAAATTTAAGTTATATTTATATTAAGCATTAAATTATATTTATCATTAATGATTCTTCTTAGACCTAGACACCAGTTCTTTCTTAGTCAGTTTATTCTTTTTCATTTTCTAGAATGTTAAGATTTTTTAAATTTTTTATGAATTTTATGATTAATTACATTTCATTAGATTTTCTGAAATATAAGTTTTGAGCTATAGAAAAGACTGTTTTTAATATATAACACATATACAACCTGCGATAATGTAAACAAATCGAAATATCCATTTCACATTCTCTTACCAATAAAAATTGCTTTTTCAAGAAAAGTCAATTTATTTTTAATCTGTAGTCAATTCTAATACAAATATTTATCATGTTATATTATATATTTTATTCTTGCTTAAAATCAATAGTAATTTAAGAAACATTTCAGAATTTTAAAGAATAAAAAAAGATATTTATTAAAAAAATGTGGTATCTTCTAAGAGATGACTAAAGCGAGTGTTAATTTTTTTGTAACTATTTTAGCAATGTGAGTGTTAATATTCAACTAAATGAATCAATATTCAACGAAGTAAATTAATATTAGTTCAAATCGTTATAATCGTTCAAATTGTTATGATTGGATAATAATAATAATTAACAGACTATGGATTTTTGTGTATTTTTGTACTTTTTGCAATTTTTATGTATTTTGTACTTTATGAATATAACTAGAGAAAGGGAAACTAGATAGAAATGTTATATTAGAATATGTATATTATAACAGGGTAAGTTGAAATATTATCAAAATTGTTAATTATTTCATAGAAGAAAAAAATTTCATAAAAGAGATAAATAATTTGAAGGAAGCATTATAAGTATTTCTGTAAATGAACGTGTAATAGTTATACAGGATGATTCTCTAAATGAACGCGTAATAGTTACAGAATGATTCTTAAATGTCTATGCTATGAGTGATGAATTAACATAATAAAATAAATGAAAAATGTCATATGAATCTATATCCTACGTACTTTCATTTTCGAATTATAAATAATTGAAGAAAATATTTGATGTGTCCATCTTGTGCTTCAGTACATTACTATGTATGTATCGTATTACGCCAAAACTTTATACATTCTTTATAAAAAATATCTATAGATACAAATTAAACAAAATTCGACTCATTAAACTTTTATTTCTGATACAGTATACAAATTATTCAGTATACTGTACATATTCATACTGTACATATGAACAAGATATTGAACAAGAAATTAAATTATTTAATTTAAATAATTTGTTATTAAGTTATAAAAATTTAAAATTAATTAGTTATAAAATAGTTATAAAAATAAATAAATAAATATTTATTTATAAAAATTGAAATTAGTTTAAATTAATTTAAAAGATTTAAATTTTAATTATATTAATTTAGCTATTATTATGCAATTTAATTCTACTGTAAAAATTAAAATATTGTTATGAAATTTGATTACATTGCACTTTGGGCATTTATATGCTACAGATTTAATTGAAAACATGTTACAGAATAATAGAAAGTTATTTTATACAATGATAGATTACATTAAAATTTATTTTCATTATGAAAATTGTATTAAAATTTTTAAATAGAAACATTTTTATCACTGAAAGTGATTTTAGCAGGGATAACTCAGAAAATCGGGCCTCTTTAAGTGCAAAGAAAATTAGCGATTGATTGATTTGGGTCACGTGATTCGTGAGAGGGCGTAGGGTAGACCTCGAGTAAGAGTGGCGTTGTCTGGTATTGAGCGATCGCGCCTGTAATTTGTTTTGTATTGATTCAAATGTTTGCATATCAATAAAATTTTATGGCAAAAACGTTGTCTTCATTTCCTAGTCAGAACAGTTGCTTCTGGGCCTTTCAGTGAGACGAATCGTACTGAGGTACAAGTCGTGCAGTTCTATCGTACATTACACGTTCTATCTGATGTTCAAACGTTTCCAAAACGCTACAAATTTATTTTATATGTTATATAAAAAATTTAAATAAGCTTTTTCTTTAAACTTCAGACGACTGATAATAAATTTATCAATCTAGACAATCTACAGTTCATAGAAATTACCAGGAAAATAGTGCGTCATTGATCGTCTCGCAGTAATTTTCTGCGTATTAAGGCACTGTTTGTTCACATTAAGGAAAGTAGAATGAAAAATATAATCTATTTAAGTGAAGTATAATCTAATTCATTATCCATTATGTATGCATATCAAATATTGTATGTTCCATTGTAGTATCAACGTATTATAGCGAAAGTTTTACTTATGTGAAGTACCAGGCGCAAGACACTTCTTCCCAAGGCACTTCACGTAAAACCCTCATAATCACCCTTTCAAATTAGTACGGACTGAATGAACATTGCTTTACACAGAATTGCATGTAATGTGCAATATAGTAAGGAGAAAGCGATTTAAATTTTAGTAAATAAAATGCTTACAATTAGTATAATGTTTCCTATTAGCCTTGTTTTCTGGACTATGGATTTAGAAAGTGTATTGAATACTCATACAACAATGATTTTGATTATCATATGATTTCATCACAAATTCTTTCTGAAAAAATTTACATTTATAAATATATTTTTTTAATTATTAATATTTTAGTTGACATATTTAACGAGAGTTAAATTACATATTAATATTCTTTAATTAATATATCTATAATATTACTTGGAAATCATCGCAGTTGATGAATACGAATTTTCAATTATTACCATTATTATTTGGGCCTAATGTCTAAAATGAAATAATTTATATATATTTGATTATTTTATTTTTTTCAAGTAATTAAATTCGAATAAATAATTGATTTTTTGATTCACTAGATATAAATATTTAAAAATAAAAATTCATTTCTTTAACTTTCATTCTAAATTTATATTAATATGAAAAAGAAGTTTTTGCATTTTGTGTACACTTATTTTTAAAATATACAAATTCATTCGTGTATGAAGAAAATATTATTATAAATTAATAGTGTGGCATAAGAAAAAAATCTCGACATTTTCTGTTTATCGATCTTACATTTAATTGATAATAAACCTGTATTGATATTTTGACTCTATATTGACCCTAAATTTTTATTTTGACATGTGGAAAAATACAGAATAATATACAAAAATGAATAAAATAAGCAAGTTATGGTACTTGTTATATTTTTTGTAATATTTAACAACAGTCTTCTATCTAGATTCCATTTTCATAATTATCTTCATAAAAATATTAATTTGCATAAATATCTACAATTTAATAATATAATAAAATATTCATCTTTTATTAAGAATATTTGTCTTTAATCTGTAGTTATCTACATTGACACAATTGAATAATAAAATCATATACAAAACAAATATATATTTCGACATAATTAACTAGGTAAAAGAGTGTAAATGATCGAAAAGTAATAATCATTTAATATTACGAAGAGACGTTAGTACTTGTCAATAAAATTGCGTGATCAAGTTGCGCCTAATCCTAATATAACCAAGAAAAGTAATACAAGTAGCGTTATATGGCTTGCTTGCACTCAATTTGTACCACCTATGGATCCTTTGCTCCGTTTCTTTCTCAAGAGCCATCTATTGCATATGACGAGCTTGCTTGCACGCATACTGCTCGCTATGAATGAAAGCATGAAACGAGACAGCAAGACAACATGTAGTTATATTACAACTACAAAGCAACATATGAAACGTATGAAATATTGGAACGGAAAATAAGCAGAACTTTTACATAGAGAAAAAATTTTATTTTATGGAAAAGTAACGTAAATAAAATAAAATGTCATATTTATATAATACATATTAATCAAAATATGTACAAGATATATACAAAAATATACGTAAGGCACATACGAACATAATATTGTTTCATTTAAGTGAGATTATTTGTATGTAGTGACTTACATTACTATGACACTTAATATTGAAACTGTTATAATTTTGTAAGAAAAATCAATAATAAATAATAATAAACTTGTGTTTATTTTAAAGCTTGAAACATCTACTTTTACAGTATCGTTCATTTTATTTTAAAATATTTTTACATTATATAACAAATAATAAAATGAAGACACTTTTCTTTTCGAAAATGCTATGAATTGTCATAGTATCTAAAAATTGAAAATTTTTTTTCATAACTGAATAATAATGGGATACTTAAAATAATAAAAATGGGATATAACCAAAAAGTAGGATATTTAAAATAAATATAAATAGAATATCTTATTGTGATATTACATATTTTATCATTTTACTACAAATATAAAAATTAAAGAATTTTTCTTTTTTCTCTTTGTGTCTAATGTTTATTTTTCAGTACTTATTAATTTAACTTCGTTATTTTTTATTTATTTTAACGGTTAATTAATCTTTTGTAATCTGTTAAGTAGTCTTGATTATTTTAGTATTCTGATCAAAGATATAAAATAAGTAATTACTACGAATTAAGTTTTTATTTATTTATTTACATTCTTAGTATAAAACCTAATCATTCTCCTAATGAGTTAGAAATTCATCTTCAAATTTCTTTTCCATAGTTCCATCGTTGAAAATTCTTTAGATTGTAATACTAACACTTACAATAATTGCACTGCAATCAATTAAGTCTTTTTTACATTTTTAATTCACAGGCATATATTTTATATAGATACATATGTTATTATTTATAATGTCTTATAATATTTATAATATTATTTAATGATATTATTCCTATATAACAATTATAAATCTCTATTTACTAGGATCACCAAACTTTTTAGATTTAATGATTTTAATTTTTCTTTTTCATTTTTATATCATGTTTGTATCCCTCTTCAATCTTACAAGATGTGTAAAAATTTTGTTAAAAATGCAAAAATTCATACTTATCAACGTTGCTCTAAATATTGCAATATATTTTATTTGCTCTGCAGCATATTTTACTGCTCGATAATTCTTTCATTTATGGCAATTAATGAAAGAAACAATGAATAAATACACACAATATTTATAAATTTTATTATTTATTCATTTTAATACGATATAAGGTAAATCTATTTATATTACATTATAAAAAAATGTATATCCATGTATTCTGTGTGTAACGTATTGCAATGATGTATATTTCTATATGTAAGTCGTAATAACTTGAAATATTAAAATACATAAGTAATTTTATTGATTAAGTACTGATTATTGATTAGCTATTGATTAAATCTACTGTGACTAAATCTATTTGTGATCTTGAAGATTTTGTTTCATGAAGTTTAAACAATTTAAAACGTCAATAATTTTTTATCGAGTATGCGAATACTTCTGTCCATGCCTATACATTTACGATTAAGATCGAATTACGATGAGGATCGAATTCTTATTGCATTAAATTTTATCGCTAACTATTAAAATAGCGAAACAGATTACTTTTTGTATTAAATCATCGATGCGCGTTAGTTTTCGCTGCAAAAGATGATAACGTCTTTTTCTTTTTATTACAAAAATTTAATTGTATTAATGTGCTTTTTTTCGTGGAAGAATACGACATTGATTTTAAACTCATGTGAAAATTGATTTAAGAGATAAACGATTTAAACTGATTAAGTATTTATAGAGTGTAGTCGCACAAAGTTTAAAATTAGACAAAGTTATAAGTAGACTGCGGATCTTCACGCAATTTCAAACTTTTATGAAATATCTAAACAGAGATTCGTTTCAGTTACTAAATATTATAACAAGTATTCTATTTTCGATATTTTGGTATATTATATTGGCATATATTATACATTCTTTGCGTTTTTGCAACTTGAAATTTCTCATAAATGAAAATCCACAGTCTAGTTATAAGGAAAAAATTAAAATAAAAAAGTTTTTCCAAATATTATGGTTGCAAAATATTAATAATAATATGTAATATGAAATATCAAATCGTTTATATTATAAAATGTAACAAAATAAGGATTTGTTTTAATTTGAATACATTAATTTAACAAATTTATGAATAGGTAAAATAATAACGTTTGTTCATTATCTTGTTTTTGTTCATACTTGATAATAATCAGACAAAAATTTTTTTTAGAAGGCAATATAGAGGAAAAAGCCCATATATTTTTATAGAGTGATCCAGGGCTATTCGATGTGAGAAAATATAAAATAACCTTTTTTTACATTTGTTTCTGTTTCCAAGAGAATCAACTTTTAATATTTTTTATATTTATATAAATTTTAGTAATTTTAAACTAGACAAATGAACAGTCAATAGATTATTCTATGTGGCAAAATGAGAAAATGTGGAATAAAACTTTTTCATGAGATACATTGTTTCTGGGAAAATTAAATTTAAAAATATATTAATATATGCATCAAATAAATTTTTAGCAAAAGATGTTCAAAATCTATTTTATTTTATTTTTTATTTAATTTCATTTTACAGTTTTCACTTATTTTTGCACATAGAAAAATCTCCTATCAATTATTTACTTCAGCCAAATGAAATTAGTTAAATTCAAATATATGAATTTTCAAATTTTATTTTCTTATAAACGAAATTTTGAATAAAAAAATGTTATTATTTTTTTCTTATTTTAAAATTATTCAATTGACAATACAACTACGTTATATTTATAGAACAATTTGAGATAGAAGAAAATCAAAATATTTTATATTGCACATTCATATGTTCCTATTAATGAGCAATATACAACAAAACTGAAGATTTTACGTTCTTTTCATTGACAAGATTTTGGCAGATTTGAAAAAAAAAGAAATTACTTTTAAGTTATGATATTGGTATATTTCCAATCTCTATTACTATTAAATAGTTTTGAATTTTTCGTATTCTCAATAACCAAAAATATCATAAATTCAACATATCTGAAAAATCAGTTAAGGAAAAAATTTTAATTAAAAAATGGTTCACATAGTTTAAAATCAACTATAAGGAAAATTTTACGTGCTATTTTGAAAGATCACATCCATCCAGACATTATCATTACATTATACATAGTCCTTCAAATAGTGTGATTTTGTTCTGAGAAACTTTTGATACAAAGTAACGAAGATATTTAACTGTCCTCTTTCTTGTGACTCAATCTGTATAGTCCACCAGCCAGTAAAGATATATTTAACAATTATACATTTCTTCATATTTAAATTAATTGTTCAGTATTAATTTAGCAGGGAATATTTGCGAGAAAATTGTACACCAATTTAATTAATAATTCTAGAAAAAGGAACAAGGACCAAGGACCAACTTATTAAGCATTAAGCAATAATTTATCATTGTTAAGGCCAGGGGCTAGGAATGCGTCAAGGCCAATTAGCCAAGGCCAACAAACATATAAATGTAAAAGGGACCCATCCCGGAGCAATATTGCCAGGCCCATAAGGTAATTACAAATATTGCTTTATGAGACTGACCTGCCCGACACTACCTCTTAGTCTTAATATGTCACTTTCCCGATCGTGATCGGGAAGGAGACAATGAAGATAACAGTATAAAAAGGGCCAACACGGTTGGAACAAGGCTTTTTTCGGCAAGTACAGTCAAGAACATCAGTACAAAGTGTGCTTCCCGTGCCACCATCTTATGAGTGCATCACTCGCCTTATTACAAATTCAATTCTATTCAATCAATTTCTCACAACAGTGGGTGGTTCTTCGAGTCAAGTATATCTACGCAGAGGAACAGGATCGACAACAGTCGAGACTGTCCTTAACAATCATAATGATTTCAATGATTTGAAACAAAAAAGATGTAACTCCAGAATTATTTATATTAAAAAAGTTAGATAATTCAGCAGCCTTAAAAACGTAGCATTCTTATATACCGAAATATATTAATAATTTTCTTAATATTCATTTGAATACATATAATTCAATTTTAGGAATATGATTGTTCTGTTACCCGAAAATTCTATTAACTGAATACTTTTATCTCTCTATTAATTTAAATATGGAAGATTCTATTTTTGTATAAGATTCTATTTTTAAATACTATAGTAATCGGGATAAAACATAGAATCATTGATTATTGAGTGATGTCATTATAGAAGTGCGTGGGTACATGGCTAGCTCTTTGTAATCGAATATCATCGTCGTGGTATGTGACATTTTCAGTAATTGCCATTGTTGGAGAATAATTTAATATAAATATTATTATTAATTAATAAAATATTATTATTATCATTATTATTGTTAAAATTACTAAGTTTATATTTATGTAAATAAAAAATAAAGCAATAAATATAATTATTGTATTTATGAATTTGTATTATTGTATTTCATATTTATATTAACTACAAATTTTCTTTAATGAAATATTTGAAACTAGTGATTATCATTATAATTGAAAAGACTACATAGATAGGGTGTCAAAAGCGAGTCAAATTGGATACCATTGTTTTTCTAAAATAAGAATTTTGATGTGTAATTGAAGTATGGCATGATATTCGGGTAGACTTTATTTTACAAGTTTTGGAAACATCGTAGTATTCCGTAGGAGTACAGGAATCCATTCAGATATTTGTATTTTATAGTCCTTACAGAATATTTTGACCCATTCCAAATCCAAAGAACAATGGATTCAATACACTATGTGTTATGGATGAGCACATGTGATATATACAAGTGTTGAAGAGGACAATGAATATTTTATTTGCGACTTTTGTTTTGATAATTAAAATATATTTTTGTTAATTAAGATATTTATTAATTAAGATAATGGTTCAAATTTTTTTTAAATACAGTAAAAGTTTATAAACTATAATTAACATAATTATTATAAAATAGACCACATAGAATACCTTTAAGGTTGTTGTAATAATAAAATTGTTAAAAATAACTGGTTTTATTATGTTTTAACTAATAAAAATAAAAATTTTATAACTATATTGCATTTCATACATCTTTTAATAGGTACCTCGTTTTACCTATGCCGGGTTTTTGTATACATTCAGAAAATTTTATTTTCTCGTAACCCAAACAATTTTTTCAAAAAAGTTTGATCATTTTTTTATTACATAAAGTCCAATTAAGAAATTTAGTCTTGTGCGAATTTTTTTCTTTTTTGCCAAAATTTCTAATTTTTTGTTACGAAGCTAAATATAGAGCTAAATTAGGCTTTATCTTACTTTCTATTCCCCTATATTCCCCTATATATAGATGTAGATAATTATAAAGTGATTTTAGACTCGAAAAATACCGTCAGATAATTTTGAAGATTGAAATCTTTTTTTTATGACGATCTCTTAAAATGTACGACGATCTCTTTTTGTACGATTTTTTTTTGCTATTTTATTGAACACTGAAGATTAGGATTGAATGACGATTTGAGGATTAAACGTTAAAATTTTTTGCTTTTTGTCAGTTAAGTAGAATATAGAAAATACTCATACAATGAAAAATTTTGAATTTGTGTGTGAAGTATTATGAGAGAAGAACGATACGATTCTGATATAGGACCGAAAATCGCGAAAAGTAGACTGTATAATATTATAGATAAGTGATAGTATGACGTATTACTGACTATAGCTCACAGTGAGGTAGCGATCATCCACAGCAATGATAATAATTATAGCCCGAATTGTATGACAACGCACTGACGTGATATGCACTCGTTGTATTTACGTACGCAGTGATATGCACTGACACATTGTTGAATATTACGTAACGCACTGACAACGCACTATGGTGAATTTGATGCACTAACTGCGGAGTAAATTTAATATCGCATTAATTATATTTAATGTTACACAGTCTTGCATTAATTAACGCACTTCCCCGTCGACGGCGGGTCTGTTTTATAGAAAAATGATGGCGAATGCGGGCCAATCACTTTAAACGGTGAGCTCTAACGTAATTCCTCTAAAAACGGTGAAATTATTAAGCATTGATATAGTGATCGGTGCCAACCGTTTTTAGAGCACACAAAACACAACAGGCATGCGTACCTGACATAATACCAAACATAACAGCCGTGATAGAGCGTGGTAGACTTTAAGACTTCGTGTCAGCATAAAAAACGGATGAACCGTTGTCCTTATCTAAAACTAGATTATTATTTTATTTGTGTACGTCTTTTGTACTATCTGAATACCTTCAGCTTGGAGACAAGCATTAATTTCTAAAACAGATATTTCAATGTTACCCATTGCTAACTCTTAATAACTTTAAAAATAAATATCTCTTGAAGGAAGCATTTGCGAGTATACTTCCAAAGAAAAAATTTGTTTTAGGGTCCTAAATTCATATCTAAAATTTGGCGATTTAACACCTTTATACGTATTCACACGTTGTATCATCCATCGTTTAATTCTAGTAAGCGTAAAATATTTGGTATAAAAAAGAAACCTCGACATCAATTTCGCTAATTTTTGGATACGTTTTAAAGCAGAAGTGGCGAACTTCTTTCCCACGAGTCATACAAGCTGTTCACTCAGTTTACAAATCCCTCACCAAGAAAATTCGTGCACTTTTTCCACTGCAGTGGGCCATACGAGATGTTTTCTTGATTTTCCTTTAACTTTAGTAATCAAAACTAAAAACCGCTAAGTTGGTCCATCAAAAAAATAGGGCCATAATCGTCATGGGCCGTCAGTTCGTCATTCCTATTCTAGAGAATAATTGTTCGAGGCGTGAGATGATTACGATTCAAAAGTTATGACAGAAAGAATCTTGTACTTCTTACACTGCACTAAATAACTGATAATATAATAGTGATAGCGGCTTCATCTATTGAGTATTCACCGGTGAAGTTTTACCGACACATTTTATAAATATATGTTGCTGGTCGATCGCCTCATGATAATCGAATTAAAAGAACGAACTTTACTCAATATCAATATTACTCAGATTGGTTAATAATTGAATAAGTTATTGGGATTAACCTATAGAAAAGGAATCTCAATTTTTGAATGTGTCCGAATTGATAAAAATTCGTATGAACGCATTTATAAAAACTCATTACGCACAAAAGTCTGAAGATACATATTGCGAACCAATAATATCATTATTGTTAGTATCATATCGTCAGTATTAGGGACTAAGTAATAATAAAAATTGGAAGTGAGAAATGTAAACATTGAGTTATTGCTAATAATGAAATCAATATCATATAAGAAATACTCACTTATATTAAATTAAATGTCTCATTGTCGGACAAAGTATGTTACTCAGAACCGTTTCTCTACAAGATATCGAAAAATTTGTAAAATTAGTGTCGAGATCTTTTTACCAAATATTTTAATGTTTATATTGTTTTAATGAATATAAAAAAATAATTTTGTGGTGGCACTTATAATACTATGTATTATCAAGGGCAAATTGTTACGAAATTATAATGTTGCTTTATGTTATGTTTGTTGATATCTAATAATATCTAATAATAATAAATAATATCTAATAATAATAAATAATATCTAATAATAATAAATAATATTAACCTAAATTTTGTCTTGAGATCAACGGCTAACTTTATAGAATACTTCTCTAAAATGTAGAATAGATCGTTTTATTTAACAAATGTTTTTAATTATTATTACTCTTGTATTATTGTTAATATATAAGTGTGTATATGCTGAAACCGAACTGTTACTTGAAATCAAACCATTTATGTAGTTCCACAAATACTTTTCATATATAATTATTAACTATATAGTTATCAGTCAATATCGATTATCTACATTTAATAATTTTTTTTAATTACGACATCTTCTCATCTATTGCAAATCGTATTATTTCAGCCTAGTAGTTTCTTGATTTTGTATTTTAAAAACTAAACTCTTTTTATAGTTCTCTTTTGTATTTTAAAACTAACTCTTTTTATAGTTCTTTAACTATAATGTCATAATTCCTAACTACTGTGATTTTCACGTGATTTTCAGCTTCCAGTTAGTGAATAAAATAATAAAAAATGTATTATAATAAATTTATTTATTTATTTATTTATTTATTTATTTGGTATATTTAGTATTTCTATCTTTTTAATTCTTACGGATTCATAATTATTGATGGTTTTCTTTATACATAACAAAAATCATATTTTAAAATAAATTTTTCATAAACCTTGTCAACCATTGAAAATTATCAATCGTTAGCTGGTTAAATTGTTATTAATTTTAGGTTTGTTCATTTACTATCTTTTCTACCTATGCAAATCCGATTTTACATTGCGGTTTTATATTGCACGAAATTTTAATCTTTACTATTAGGTAAAAAAATCTTTGATTTCGTAAATTTGTTCTTATATTCAAAAATCCTGACTTCATTAACATACTAACAATATATTTCATAAAAGCTATTTTCCTCACGTGCGACTAAAAATTTTGGCTGATAATAATATCTATAGGTATAAAATATATTATATTGATATTTATATTCCAATTGTAATTTCTAAACATCAGATAACTAATGATAATGTGAAGTACCATAATACTAAATGTAGCTAATACATTTACGTTTGAAATATATATGCAGAATGTCTCAATATTGAAGGTACAACCGAGAAGGGAGTAATTTTACACGAAAATAAAGAATAAAATTTTTTCATTTAAGGTGCTGTTTTTGAAAAGAGAAAATTAAGTTTAAAAATTTCTCCACTGTAGTTAAAATCTAAGGTCGGAATCAGGTCAGCAATAAATAATGAATAGGATATTATTTTATTTGCAAAAATATAAGTTAAGAGTGTAGAATTTAATTTTTTCATAAAACGCTTCGTGTTCAAGGAAATTCAGTTAGAAAAAAGTACATTAAAGAAAATTTACCAAGTACATTATTTTAAATCATTTAACAATAAATCAATTTTTAATTAAATGTAGTCAAGCTATATTTTTTTTTAAATAAAGTCTTGCACGAAAATATTTTATTCTATATTTTTCATTTATTTCCGCAGATAAACTAACTTCTTGATTAGGAGTTTATTTTATCTCCTGTTGATTAGGATGTTATTCTATCTCCTGTTAATTCATAAATTAGAAAATCAAGTATAATTTGATAATTATACTTTAATTTGGTAAATGCAAATAATAATTTACAAATTTTTAAGCTTGAAAAATACATAAAAAAATTTTCTTTATTTTCGATTTAGTTTTTCATGCGAAAATTTCACTTGGTGGTACTTTCAATATTAGGACCCTGTATAGAATATTCAAAGGTATTCATCATTCAAAATTGTATACAAAAAGTTTATAATATGATGGATGATAGAATAAAATTCAATAAAGCTATTATTGATTCATCAAAATTGAATTCTCTGAAAATAATCAACATTTCATATGTACTAATTTAATACACAATATAACACTTCACATTCATTTATTCTAATTCATTTCTGAATATTTTTTATATATTCTAATATATTATTTACTATATATATAGTTTCTAAAAATAAATGATTAACCATTACAAAATGTGAATAAAACAGGAGTTATAGTTCAAAACGAATGGAAGCAAAGCTGTATAAGATAAAAAAAAAATTGCATGAGAATATGTTCGCTACTTTAAATGCAGAATGGTTTTAAAAAAAGTGAGAAAATTGTTGATTATTGTGACAAGGAAAGGAAAAATAGAAAGTCGGATGGAGAAAATGGTGGCGAAGCAGCGCAATGGAAAGAGAGAAAGAGAGAGAGAGAGAAAGAGAGAGAGAGAGAGAAGAGAGAGAGAGAGAGAGAGAGAGAGAGAGAGAGAGAGTGAGAGAGAGAGAGAGTGAGTGAGTGAGTGAGTGAGTGAGTGAGTGTGAGATCTGGGGGCGGCTGGTTGTGCTGGTGGCTGCATCGATCGTCCCTACTGCGAGTGGTAAAGCTTTTTTCGTGCAGACGATACGGTCTCAATTCTCTGAAAAATATCATCAATCTTGTTAACGACTAATTACGTGAAACGGTCAATGCTATTCTAAAGAAGAGATCACGTATCGTTTCAGTCAATGGGAGAGTAAACGAAAAGAAAATTATTTAAAAACTTGGGAATTTATGGGTGACTTGTATAATCTCTCTTAATTTCTTTCCTCCCAGGAATTACCTGTTGACTTTATCAGATCGAGCATATTATACTTCAACGCTAGTTACAAATTATACATTTGTATATATATCGTGAATTATTGGTCTGTAATAAATACATTATTTTTTGTCTTTATATTTATGTTTATATTTAAATGATACATCGTTTCCTGTTTATTAACTTTCGTATTTATGTAAATATTTACACAATCATTAATACACAATTTCAGTTGTTCAGAATTATAATTATATGGATACAAAAAGCATAAAATTATATGAATAGATAAAATCTTTCTGAAAAATTAAATAATTTAAGGTTGCTTTTATTTGAGCTGTAATTGTATTTTTTAATTATACTATAAAATTTCTAGTGATGTACATATATTGCAGGACATATTGAATTATTAAACATTAATTTTAACACATTTATAATAATAGCTTTTTGAAATTCTAATCAAATTAACGTATACATATAAGATATCACAATATATGGATAAATAATATAATATAATACATATAATATAATACACGTATATTATATTATAATAAGAGAAAAAAGACAATTTTATACAGATCACATTGTATCGAAAAATTTTTAAACCATTCATTCATTTAATCATTATATTAGATAAAAATGTCGTCTTGTGAGGTATTTTAGATAAATGATAAAATCAACTGATTTTATTTAAATTCTAATACATTACTTGTTTCTTATCACTCAACCGTAGTTGTACAAGTAGTTATAAATATATAATATATTCTATATATAATATAATAATGATTTATCGAATTAAATATATAACATATATATTTATAATTATGCATTATATAATAAATATATATAATGTATAATTAAATATATAAATAATATAATAATGATATATTTATTATATTAATAATTTACATATATTAATATCGTAAAGCAAAATATATTATCTCATGTCACACATTTACAATAAGAACTGTAAATTTATAAATTAATATTCTTTTAAATTCATTAATATTTAATACGTATTAGATACGTTCAAAATTAATCATGCTTGTTCATTAAAATTTTTTTAAGCTAATAATAAATTAAATATGACAATTATTGAAATTTGTTTTTCATTAATTATATAAAATAAACTATTTAAGTCGTATTTAATTTTTATAATTGTTCGAACTCTTTATAAACTTTGCATATTAATTTACTTAACTACACTTAATTAAATTTCCTTTTATAATATAAATAAACAAAAAAATTAAAAATTGCATAAATCGCTGAATATCATATTTTTCAGTTTTATGTTTATTATTCAGTTTATTATTATATTGTATATCCGATAATATTTGATTTGCGACACATATGTGTATCTCGTCAATCATATGTTTAAACTCAAGTATTTAAAAAATGGATTTTTAAATGAAATTAAAATAGAACATTACAATAAATAAATTCTTTGTTAAAATTATTGAATGATAAAGGTTTTAAAAATTGTAAATGGTAAATGCTTTTTGTTAACCAGATTAGTGCAAAGTTCATTAAAAGTTCATATAAAAGAGATTTAATTTCTCATAATTATTAGAGAAAGGAAAAAATTTATTAATAATAATGTATAGATTATAAAAACATACGGTATTAAGACGCATGGTACTATCAGGAGGCAATACGTGAGAAAATATTGAAAAGGAACAACAAAATTTCTTCATTTGACTTTATTGAAAAAATCAAGTAAATATTTTACTGAACAGAAGTGAATAATCGGCTGAAGTTAGTTTGCGAAAATAACTGAAATATGTAGAATAAAATTTTAAGGCCTCATTTTCAAGAAAATAGAGTTTAAATATGATTAGTTAAGAATGGCTTAGTAAACGTATATTTGATAAACTTTAAAATTTAATTTTTTCGAAAACAAAGCGTTTTATGAAAAAAAACTATTTTTAAATTATTTTCATGTGAATATATGAACTGTTTTTTTATTTATTCTTGACTGGTCCAGAATCAGCTAAATTTAAAAGTATATAGTTGATAAATTTTCAAAGTTGATTTTCTTGAAAACGAATGAATATTCTTTTTTTTCGATTTATATTTTCATGTAGGATCATTCCATATTCGTGCTGGTTGTATTACACGCACTACTCTGTGTACATATAAATATGAACAATATAAAAATGCAGATTATAAACGAACAATATAAAAATACAGATTATAAATGACACATATTTGAGATTAACATGTTAACGATAACTGGATTCAGCATAACGATAATTGAACAAACGTATTCAGCATTCGTCATATGAATATTAAGAAATAATATCTGTACTTTTCATGTTAAAGTGATATTTAAATTTTATTATTTAAATATCATTAACGATAATAAACAATATAATTCATTGATTTTTAAGACTTTCTAGATTTGATTATAAATTCCTTTTAAATAAAATTATTCATATCATTTAATCACATATACAGTCAACTAACTATACTGACCCTTATTGTTCTGTTCCTAACCTTGAATTTAATAGCTTTCTGCAATTTTAATTTATATGTATGTAACAAATTTCTAGTAATTGTTGAAGATTATGTAATTACTAATTTGTTAGATTAGTATTAAGATTATGTAATTGTTGATTTACTTGATGTACTAAGATATTGTCTTATACAATAGAAATCTGTTTATATGAACTTTATTTGTGTTAATCAAATTTCAATTGATATCTAATTAAATAAACCCTTGTTCGCTGAATTTATTTGAACTTGAACACCTGTTATATGAATGAAAAATCACTGAGAAAGAGGAAAATTAATAGAGTATATATTTCAATATGTGATATATATGTAAATCATATTTCATAATTCGTTTACATAAATTGAGTTCTAGATTGTAGAAGATAAATCACTCAAGAAGTCATCCCGACGAACGGATTGTGCGTTAAAGTACAGCAATTTGTTCATAATGAAATTTTTGTCCATATGTTAAAAATTGGGTAATATCTTACCTAGAGTTTTTTAGTTTTTTAGTTTCGGATACCTAGGTCTTTATTTCAAGCAGAGTTTTTCAAAATGTACTAATTTCTGAATTAAATAATCGTCAACCCATAAAGAGTTCAAAATTTACTTCTTGAAAGTACCTATTAACGCGAGCTGTTCGCGCGCGTGTGTAGCAAGACGAGATCGTGTTTAATAAAGTGTGGACTGTATATTTATGCGCTGAGTATTAGGGGGGTTGTCCCCTCGTGTGGTTACTTTGTGTCGCGAAAGAGTGAACTTTGCTACCCGAAAGTCGAAATGATTCTGAATTGCAAGCTGAAGGAAAGCCCGAATGTCTTCTCGGTTCCCCTTCCTTCGGCTTCGGAAAATCGCGGGTCCAGGGTGGGGCCGGCTGCCGTCTTGGGTGATCTCGCTGGCCCGTGTTTCTCACGTGTTCGGGAAAGTTGGTGCCATGCTTCAATCCACGGTCGAGGGTCTGCTTAGAACAAAATCCAGCCATGTGGCTAAGGTTTTCTGGCGACACAGGGCTGCTAAGGGTACTTAAAAAACCAATAAATTTTCCCGAATGTGCCTGTATCCAGACCGTGGGTATTGCAGCATGGCGCCTCTCCCGAACAAGAGCTCTTGCACAAGATATATCTGAGATTTGGATGTAGAGCTCAATAAATTGCTATTTCAATTCTTCACTTATATATATGTGCATACATACATAGTAATTTGAGTATATATTTTATGAAATATATGCAGGGGCTTCTATTAATATTCGAATACTTAAATATTCAGGTACTAAATATCGAAACTATTGTAATTTTGTGGAATAAAATTGTACAATAATAAAACTTGGGTTTATTTTAAAGCTTGAAGCTTCCATTTTTCAAATACATCGTTTATTTTATTCTAATGTAAGATGTTTTTATACTGTAATAGATGAAAAAGTGAAGACATTTTCCTTCTCAAAATTGTCGTAGTATGTAAAAACATTGAAAAATTTTTTTTATGAATGAATTTACAATAGAATCTACAACAGATTGAAGTCTTGTTCTTGCAAACTTGATTATTTTTCATCAATTAATTGAACTTTTAATAACGAATAGGCGAAAACGAATATAAGGACAAAAATGTGATTTCTTGAATTTTTGTTATCTAAACCTAATATTTAAAGTTTAATAAAATGATGAAAAAAAATCATACATCAAGTTTTCGGAAGAGGACACATCAATTTTTAAATCTATTTTAGATTCCGTTATGAGAAAAATTTTTTTACGTTTGATTTTTTTACATATTATGATAATTTATAACATTTTTGAGAAGAAAAATATTTTCACTTGCTCACCCGCTATATGATGTAAAAACATTTTAGAATAAAATAAATAATTCATTTTACACTTTGAAAGTAAAGGTTTTAAACTTCCAAATTTATTATTATACAGTCTCAATATTTAGTGTCCGAATATTAATGTGAGTCATTGTAGATCTTTTAATATTAGTACATATTCCTAACATCTAGAATATAAAGATATTTATCATTGTATAATATAGCCAAAAAATGTGCAGGAATTCACAAATATTAAACTAATTATAAATATGAAATATAAATAATATACTAAAAATATATCGAACGTGAAATATATGTCAAGCTCTACATTTCAAACAGAGTACGATTTTCTTCTAGTCAACTTCTCATTCCCTATGATTCTGAAATGTCCCAAAACTCATTGGAAATTTATGCTTTAGGGATACTCACGCGAGGAAGTAGACGGTGCGGATCATAGGCAATCTCAGAACCAGAGAAAAATTAAGGTCCTTTGTATGCTGTGTCGGTCTTATATAAGGCCGACTGTCTTTATGTCCTGCCCGATCACATGATTAGGGAAGGTAGATCGTTTTTGGTCTAGATACATCGTCGGGCCGGTCAGTCTCATAAAGTAATATGTATTTGGAATTACTTTATGGGCCTAACGATATTGCCCAGGAATGTGTCCCTCACATTACTTTTATACGTTTATTGGCCCTACGATCAACAAAAAGTGTCCTCTATACACGTTTGCACAAAGGTACTGACAAGTATAATATGTTATGGAAAAGTAAATGGAACCCAATTGTCGCTATAAACGTTTATATATTTATATTTCATTCCGTCATTTTTTCACAACAAAGCTACTATCAGCCTAGAAAGTTCATTGAAAGAACATGTGGTTTAAATATACAAGAAGCTACGTAGACAATTAAAATATACATGGACAAACTTCCATTTATGCCAGCTACAATTTCAGTTTCACTTTTAAATCTATTTGTGTATAGAGTTTTCTTGGAATGAGAAATTTCTGTTAATTCAATTATTAAAAGTTTGCTCTTCGTAGAACTTCAAATTTTTGATGGAAGCGATACGTTATGCCAATTCAAATTCTTTTTGCCTTCAATACAGCTTCGTTGAAAAAGAATTCTTGTTTGCAAAATTATCCAATAATACGAGTTTTGAATAAAATTTCATAGCACTCTTTCTCTATCATTAAATGTAGAAGTTTATCAAAAAGCCAGAAATACATATTAGAAAAATATCAATGATTTTCAGAATGCTTTTATATCTGAAATCATTATCACCAGATCAATTGTCACCAAATGTTCGAATATCGTATAATGACTACTTCGTTTAGAGGATAATTTATTTGCAATAAAACTGTATACACTGTATTTGATTCTTCTCTTTCAACTTTCTATTGCTCGATTAACTATTCTAACGATTGAATTCATCGCTTTGGACGAGATCTCCTTTTAATGAGAATCATTTTAGAGAATCATTTTAATAAATTGTCAGATAGTTGAAGATCTTTCTTGTTTATGATAAGTCACAATTCAATATGAAGTCTTGGATATAGACAAACAACTTTTGGCAAATAATATTCGCTTTCTTGACTAGTTTCTTAATATAATTTCTTCACGTGAGCTGTTTTCCAGAATAATTTCAAGTAATACAGATTACATCAAATATCGAAGAACTTTGAGAATAAAATCGGTTGTGCATAAACAATATTATCTTAGTCTTATTTCGATTTACCATCAACTGTTTACCTTCAAACAGTTGAATCCAGCACCATTGTTGGATAAAACTGAGTATATTGTATCCTTTCTGCTTAAAAATAATTTGCTTTTAACAGATGCTCATAGTAACAGTATCTACGGTATGTCTTTGAACTACATAACCTTAGTATAGTTCATTTATCACTATAGTAAAGGATAAATATTATTTTCTTCTAAAATAACCTGTTTTAATTCAAATAGTAATTTTAAATTATTCTGGCTTGTATTTATTTGTCTTAAGCATTCTTGATTAAATCTAATTTGAGTGGATTATACTTTTGATACAATAATACAGCTTGAAAGAATTTTTTAATACTTTCTTTCTTTAATTTGTAGTATTGGCATATCACAAATGATTAATTATTGTATATTTACTTTGAAATAGACTATTTATTGTGTATTGTGAAAGTCGCGAAGCTAAGATGCAGTTTATAGATGAATTTAGAAAATTAAATGAAATTAATTAGATGATTTTCTGGAGCACTACTTCTGAGGCATTATCGTTTATGTTTGCGAGGAAGAAGAACAATTTATTCCATGCAACTTTCTTGCTATGCAAATGGAAATCCTTCTAGCTGGCAAAATTGGACTTACGCCTTGCTATTGTTTCTCTTTGAACCAGAATGCTGGAGTACTTCACTCAATGTTGCATGTGCTATAAAGCGACAACGTCAAAGGATTCTGTTAGACCAGAGAATTTCAAACCACAGGGATATTTCATACCATCCTCTCACTATCTATTCTCATATAATTCCTTTGCCATTGTTTTCTAAAAACAATGCGTTGAGGACGTAATGAGAGAGAGGTCACGGTGCAAAACTCTTAAATTTTATATTTCTGTATTTCTATATTTTTAGGAAGAATCAAAGCCGAATTTGTAAGAATTAAAGCAGAACTTATAAAATCGGAATTCAAAAATCCAAAAATGAAATCGTTTGGCATATTCTTCATGAAATCATTCAAACAATTTGATCTTTTATCGATGATTATTTTTTATTCGAAATACGTAAACAAAAATTTTTATTAAAGGATAGAACATTAATTGATAATAAATAATTCTATTTAATTCTATAGATAATAATTCAAATTCAGTTGTTGCCTTACTTATTATAATATCGTAAAGAATATTATCGAAAATACTTTGGATATCAGAAAAAACATAGAATAAATTCATCAAATAATGTGAAAACGTTCTCTATCTCATTAAGCAGGATATGACATGAAATCTTTTTTCATAGATTTCATAGTCTAATACGCATACTGAAAAATATGTATAAATATGTACTCATGTAACGGTGAGTTATTTTTTATAAATCTATCAATCAAGTTTTCCAACAATTTTAGCAAGAAGTATGTGCATGTCGCTAGGAAAAAGATAACTCTTAAACAAGAAATAACATATATTATTATGTAAAGAAAGAAATAATTATTTAATAATATCATTTGTAAATATAATGGTTCATAGAACATTTAATTAGAAGTACATAGATACGTGTACGATTAGATGGAAATCAATTTTGATTGCATCAGATTTTATCGCTAACTATATATCAAATGATTTTTTGTTATAAATGAATGTATTAAACGAAACATTTCATATACGCTTTTCATACAAAATCGTTTTTCACCGATTAAATGATAACATATTTCTTTTCATTGACAATCATATAAATGCTTTTCTTCATGGAAAAAACGAAATGCGATATTTTGAATGGTATCAAAAACAAATGTATCTTCTTTATAAGATAAATGAAATATTTATTTTCTTAACGCATGTCGATAAATGCTGATTACTGAGTTTAGGTATAAACACAATGTGTTTCCATTCTTTAAATATGTTTAGTCATAGTTTACACAGATAAATTAAACAGAACAAAGTATACAATTCTTGTATTTTATTTCTTAGATTTTTGAGCTTTCAGAGGACATAATAATTTATCAGATTTTATAAATTTTTACAATCTTTGATATTGCTTTTTAGTTTTAGTTTTTCTCTAGAATATTGCTCTTTAATTTTCCTTTAATAGCTTGTATATTTGTATGATTGTATTTAGTATGATTGTCAATTACAGAAACAATAATATTAACTGCATATGATCAAAGTATTAATTCAACATAATATTTCTAGTCATTTACTCGAAAAAGATTCAGATTTTGAGCTACATTGAACATTAGTCGCTTTAGAGATAGAACATAAACATGAACAAAATGAATTGAGATCATCTATGAAATTTTTATATTTAGTTAACTTTATTTATATAGTCGAAACAGTACTAAAGATTACTTGTACCTTTTTTGAAAAAGTAAGAACATTCTCATATTAATATCTTTTCCTTTTTTCAAAATATTGAAATAGTTTTAGAAACTATTGAAATATGTTTCAATTCATTTGAAGTAATTGAAATAAATATCCATTATTTGAAGGAATTTTTTTTTTATTAAATTCATATATGAATATTGCTCTCCACTTCTAACTCGTTGCTTTATTTATTTTATATGATATCTTGTATTATTATGATTAAACATAATTAAAAAATTTTTTTATTAAATACCCTTTTTATTTTTTTTTATTAAATACCGTTTTAAATTCTTCAAAATTATTATGACTTCTTTTCAACATTTCAAACTGTTTAATATATTATACGTTTATAAATACATTCTCTATGTGTGGCATCTTGGAGGGAATTTAGAACTTAGGCATTGTTGACGTTATACTATGAAATGGATTTTATTTCAATTCCCATACATTTTTGGAAAATATATCAAAAATGATTTCATCTATTTAAAGGAATGAAAATATTTATTCAAAGTTGATACAGTTAATGATAATATTAATAATGCTTTTTAGTGTAACAGTTATAAAAACATTTATCAAAATGTATTATGCTCCCCTTCTTACGTCGTTTATCAAGGAAAAAATTACTATCCTTATCAGAACACCTGTCATTTTTATTATTACTCTCAACATTATTTGGTATATGTAAAAACTCATTTGTGAAAAATTCTTCAAAATATTCTTCAGATTGATGCTTCATTTTTGACTAATTGCTTGAAACTGAATTAAAAATCTATAAAGTAAACGTAAAATCATATAAATTTAATGATTATTATTCACACAGTTTAACACTTATACTTTATATGTGTATGAATTGCTCTCTTGTCTTGTTTAAAAGTACGACTCATATTTCTTGTTTAAAAAATGAAAAATGTCAATTTACGTATCTTATCTTCAACGTTTAAAAAATGAAAGATATATTCACATTTTCCGTACGCTAATACATTGTCAATAATATTGATCTTATCACAAGAAATATTTATCAATTTTATTCTGTTCCATATCGTACAAATTAAATTACTATTATATCAAATGTAATGAATGTAATACGATGTAATGAATTAGTATATATTAGGTTGTACCATAAGTTTCTTCCGCGCCACGCTATGAGTGACTCTAAGTGGCTGTGTTTATATAAACATGCAGGCTTATCTCTTAGCCGTTTATGACATCGGTTTCAGTCGTCCTAAAGCTCTTTCAAAGTACGTTTCGTTAGTGACAAAGTCTCTTTTAAAATTTTTTCTGCACCGTTCAATATGGAGAGCCAAAAGATGCATTTGCGGCATGTTATGCTTCATTGCTTTAAAAAAGGCAATAGTGCAAAGGACACTGCAGACGAGATTTTCACCATTTACGGGAGTGGTACTACCACTATTAGGACCGTCCGCAATTGGTTTAAGAAATTTAGAAAGATGAAGACCGCAGCGGTCGCCCAGCAACGACTGATAAGGACATTATCAAGACTGTGCTCACTGAAAATCCATGATATAATGTGCGTGAGATAGTGGATGCCACTAATATTCCCAAGACAACGGTACATAAGCATTTAATCAAGATAGGATATGCGAATCGATATGAAGTTTGGGTTCCACACCTATTGACGGAGACCGGTCTTATGAACTGCGTCTCTACGTGCGATTTGCTTCTCCAGCGACATGAAAGGGATCCTTTCTTAAAGAGGCTTGTCACTGGAGACGAGACTTGGATTTTATACCAAAATGTGCATCGAAAACGCACTTGGTCCAAGGAAAATAGACCTTCAACTGTTGCGAAGCCTGGACTTCATCCGAAGAAGGTTCTTCTGTGCATTTGGTGGGACTGGAAAGGTGTAGTGTACTACGAGCTCCTTCCTCAAGATGATACGATCAAAGCTGACAAATATTGCAATCAACTGGATCAATTGAAAGCAGCCATAGCAGAAAAACGGCCAGAATTGGCGAACCGACGAGGCGTCGTTTTCCATCACGACAACGCAAGACCGCATGTTGCGTTAGCCGTAAGGCAAAAATTATTACTGTTTGATTGGGACGTTCTATCTCATCCTCCATACTCCCCAGACCTTGCTCCATCCGATTACTACTCTAAAAAAATTCTCTCCGTGGTAAATCTTTCAAATCCATAAGCGAAATAAAAACGCACCTAAATGAATATTTTACAAGTAAACTTAAACAATTTTGGAAAGAGGGCATAATGAGGCTTCCTGAGAGATGGAAGAAGGTTATAAAACAGAACGGTTCATATATAACATAATAAATCCATCTTAAACAAAAAATATCGTGTATTCATTTCGCATCAAGAAAAGGAAAGAAACTTATGGGACACCCTAATATAAAAATATTTTACAGAGTAATCAAAAATATGCTGTTTCCTGAAGAAGTTATTATATTAATAAATTATTAACACTGAAAAATTTTATTGCGAAGAACATTGTAAAAAACTGAATTATTATATATTATATTATATTAGTGTTATAACTTATTAGAAAATCAAATAAAGATATTATATTAATATTAATGATTCAACATTTCCTCGTTACGTTTATTCCTTCTGTGTGTTAATATTATCAATAATAAATGGATTAGATACGTTTTTCATTGTATTTAATTTCTATAATTTTAATAAAAAAAACCTCTTTCTGTTTTTCATTTTCCGAATATTTTACTATTGATATTGAGAACGTATCTTTTAAAATAATTACAAGTAAAGTTATAAATAATGCGTTCTATTTTCATTACTTTTAAAAATGTAAAACAAGACGCCTGATGCGACTTCATAATACATTTGCCCTGAAGAGGATTCCCGAGGGCAACGGAACTAGTTCGAGGTCTAACGTTGAAGAATGTTCATGAAGTAGACCTTTATCACAAGAACCTTGACTGTCTTTTATTAGAGCCGTTTAGAATCATGTTGAATGATATAACGGCTAATGTATGTATGTACAAATTAATAAATAATTACGAGAGATAATGAAGTAGTGTTTTAATTAATAAACGAAGCTCTAAGTATAAATTCAATATAATAGTAATTCGTGCAAATGATAATGAAGCAATTTTAATTAAATATGTAATAGCTACAAAAAGCACCTGCAAAAGCACATCCTTATTTTTCATTGAAGCATCTTCTTATTAGATTCTATGTTTTATTTCCTTAGTATTAAATTTCCATAGTTACATGAAAGTATATGAATTTAATATGAATTAGATTAAATACATAAATGCTACAATAAATATCATAGTGTGCAAATATTTCGTGTAATCAATATATGCACAATAAAACTTTTACGTGGTCTGTAAAATTTTTAAAATTTTATTAACAAAATATGATTGCTATAAAAATTATATTGGTAATATTTAAAATTATACATACTTAATTTTAAGACATCATTGTAAACACATATTTCTTAAAAACGGACTGTATAATGCAGGTTGATTTAATAACTATAATAAACTATAATAAACTATAATAACTTAATAACTATAATAAACAAAAAAAATTATCAAGTAAAATTTTGCACTGTTTGAAATTCTAAAAGTGCAAAGTGCAATTGCACTTGTTTTTTTATAAATGGCACTCTACGATTTTCTTTCCGATAAATTTATTTCTTGTATTACTTTGAATATTACTTGTGTTATTTTGGCAATTTGACAATGTTGAAAAAGTTAATACTTCTTGACATACTTCAAGTTTTATACAACTTTTCGAAGCCACATTACATTAGATAACTAATAATAAATAAAGCTGAAACAACTAGATCAATAGAAAATAATCGAATGTATTGAACAATCTAAGTGTTCGCGCGCGTGATTAGCGAAACGAGATCGCGTTTAGTAAAGTATGTGGACTATATATTTCCGCGCGCTGCGTATTAGGGGGCTTGTCCCCTCGTGGTAACTTTGTGTCGCAAGAGAATGAACTTTATGTATCGAAGGTTGAAATGATTCTGGTTTGGAAGCCGAAGGAAGGCCCGAACGTCTTCTCGGTTCCCCTTCCTTCGGCTTCGGAAAATCGCGGGTCCAAGGTGGGGCACGAAGGGCGAGATACCCGTTGCCGTCCTGAATCATCTCGCTGGCTTGTGCTTCTCACGTGTTCGGGGAAGTTGGTGCCATGCATCAATCCACGGTCGAGGATCTTGTTTCTTTGCTTAGAAGAAAGTGCAGCCATGTGGCTAAGGTTTTCTGGCGACACAGTTCAGCTAAGGGTTCTTGAAAAACGAATAAATTTTCCCGAACGTGCCTGTACCCAGACCATGGGTATTGCAGCATAACACTTCTCCCGAACACTAAGATCGATTAATATTCACCGAGAATATAAAATGCAATTTTACTAATCTGAAAAATATAGCCAAGTATAATTTAACAATCATTTAAGGGTTAAGGAGATACTTGTGACTATTTATAACTCTAAATGTATTTACTGTATAAACTATAAAATTATGAGTACTAACGACTAATTATGATATTAAAAATTATTAGTTATGTAAGCTATAAAAACGCATTATTAACACATTTTTACAGAACACATGACGTTTGACAAGATATATGATAGTGTACACGTATATGATGTGCTGTATACGTGCATTTTTGAAAGTAGTTATACACAGTTTGAACTTTGCACTTATTTCACGTTTCATAGAAAAAAATCGTTGCCTGTAAGTTAGTATCTGTTTGTGCTAAACAACATCGAAAAACGTTGTTGTATAAATGGAAATACTGAGAATTGGTGTCCTTTTCAAAGCAGTGTACAGCTAACAAACGATATTTCCGATACAGTGACTGAGCGTTGGAATCGACATATAGCTCTCTTAATTCTTTTGTTACACAAGTTGGTTTCAACCATCTAGACAAAACCTTATAAAACTTGAATGGAACGTGTCAAAGAAAAAACGGACGTAAGAAGGGATGTTTTAATTTATTTATCGAATCTGTCACTATTATTTACTGTTTTCTAAATACTGCATTTCGAAGTGTAAATAAAATTTTACTCGAAAATAAAATCGAAAATAAAATTATTAATATCATAGGTTCCAAAACAAAATTAAATAAAATTTATTGTTGACAAAGAACGAAAGTAGACATTAATTTTAGTTTCAATATAGAATGATATAATGATGAAAAATCAATTTTTGACACTCTTTTCTAATTTATCGGATTTTCATTTGATAAAAAATTATAAAATTAATTAAAAGAAGGTATAATATTATGTTTTAATTACATTCAAACACTTTAGTTATAAAGATGCTAAATATCTAGTGTTCGCGCGCGTGAGTAGCGTGACGAGATCTTAGTGATGTGTGGACTGTATGTTTTAATTGCGCGCTGAGATATGGGTGGGATTGTACCCTCGTTAGTAGATTTAGTATCAACCTAACTGCTCGGAACTCAGACCGAATCTAACAACCTAAACCGAGGAACGCACGGAGGTAATCTCGGTTCCCCTTCTCTTGGCTATCGGGAGTCGCGAACACAAGGTGGGGAACAAAAGGCGAATGTGTCTCTCCCGTGGAGTCTCGCACGCGTTCGGGAGAGTTGTTCTCACGCCACGAATGTGCTCGGGAGTTGTCTTCACGCCACGAATGTGCTTGGGAAAGTTGTCTTCACGGTGCAACCCGTGTTCGGGAAAGTTGGTTCTACGCCACAACCCGGTAGAGGGCTCCGGTTCCGGCAAACCAAAACTCTCGCGAACATCTAGTTTTAAATTAAATTAAATTAGAAATTTTAACTATTATGTTTTATTTTATATAGAACTTTTATGTAAAATATGTTCATTTATACATGTATCTTGTAAGACTTCCAGCATAAAATATCTGATTCACTTTGTGATCTTTAAACGAAACAGTCTAGAGCAATAGCATAACATTCATATAAAAATCTGTTAAACGTATATACATGTTAACATCTCATATGATAGAATTTTTATTTTTTAACCCTTTTTTTTATTTTTAGATCGGTAATTCATTGACATTCAATATAGCTTTTTAATTATAAATAAAAAATAATCCATATTCATTAAAAAAAAAACAGGTTTTTACTTCTATATTTAACAAATAGTTAAATAAAAAAATTAATATTTTTGTAGAAACTCCTATTTTCATTTATTTTATTATTTTTTAAATTTATTTATTGCGATAATTTATTGATATGTTTAGTCAGTTGTCTGAAGATAGTCTAAAGATAGAGATTTAGTTATGTCTAGAGATTCTGAAAATGTATTAAAAAGAAAAACGCCATCTTTCGAGAAATATTCCTAAAAACTCTTCTATTTTTATTCCTAAAAATTTATAGAACTATTATTTTAACTTTTTATAAATAGAAACGAAAACAAAATATAAAGATAAATATACCGAAACGATAATAATAATAATGATAATGATGATTGAAAGATAAAATCTCTATTTTATAGTTTTATGATGAAATTTTTATTATGTAATTAAAATAATGAACGATTCATTATTATAATAAAAAGATAATTATATCTATTATCAAAATAGACTACATACCGACGATCATATTTCTTTTGCAAATAATACATGTATGTGCATTCTGCGGTGCAATATATTTTTCTTTTATAAATTTTTCCTTTTATATATATAAAATTTTATCGCCATTTTATATGGAAAATATTAAGATAATGTGATTGAAGAATGATTGGTTTCAAAAATAAATTAACTTGAATTTCATAAATTATATTTTGTGAAAGACAAAAAAAGACAGATGTAATATACTATTTTTGAGTTTGTTTTCTTTATCTTTTACAAAAAAATTCAAAAAATTGAAGTTAAACTATTTTTAAAGTTGAAGTGATAATGACATAAAAGACAATTGCATACTTTTTAATTGGCTTAACGTTCTTAATTAAACTGTAACTGAAAAGAGAATATTATTACTGTTTTACGTTAAACAAATATAAAATAATTACTGTCAATGTTTAATTTTATGAATTAAAATATGGGTTATGGTAACGAAGTTTTTATAAATGTATAAAGTTTTTATAAATATATAATTATATGAATTTTTAAGTCTTATGTGAACTGTTTTTATTCCGAAATATCTTTATGCGACGAACATTTTAAACTCATTTCAATAGTTTAAATTGTTATTTATTACATTAATCTGTACTCAGAGTATTTTATTGAAATTAATTCAAATCCGCTGTATTTTATCATAACTTTATTGAGATTTTTCATTCTTTTCAATATTAAGAAATTAACAGATTAATTGATTTTTAATTTACACATTCAGTATGTATATTCTCAAACTTTCTTGTTTTTTTTTTGTAATGTTATTAATAAATAAATACAAACTGAAATACATTTTTTGTGATGGTGGAAGAATAAAATTAATATTCACAAATATAGATTTTAATTAATTTGTAAACAAATATAAATTGCAAATTTAAAATTTGTTATTTAAAATCTCATATTATATTATTTCAATGTTAACTATGCATGATACAACTAAAACAATATATTTAATTCTGGTAATAATAATAAGTTATTATATAAAGTATTTATAGTGTTCAAATGCTGCCAATTCTACAGGCAAAAATAAGACTAATGTCGTGTAGCAAAAAACCCTTGCTATAAATGCTTCGTTAAAAAGTTATAACAAAAATACGAAATGTGACGAACAGTAAGAACAATTTCAATGATAGAGATAATCGAGAAGAACCAATTTCCTGGTCTTTTAAATCATCAGACCTTATATCTTTAGATTTCTACTTATGAAAAAATATTCATTATCTTTAAAAGTAAAAACTTACAATATAGAAGTATTTACTATTTACACGAAATGAATTGATTACAAGAATCAAAATTGCATATAAAGAAATACGATAGATAATATAAAATTCGGTTCGCGATATTCAATATCAATTTTATTGATAAAGTAACACATATAAGTATGTATAGTTTTATGTTTTATATTTTTATTATGAATTTTTGTTATGAAACATTTATAAGTTTCTCGCTACGTGACATTTTAGTCTGTAGAACAGATTGACAAAGTTTGAACATTAAACATTAAAAGTTTGGAACACTTTGTATATAAGAGTAATAAAGAAATGCTAATGACTATTGAATAATTGTAATGATTAAAATACTGTTATGAATGAAAATTCACGATAATGCACTTTTTTTAAATTAAAAAATTAATAAAATTAAGTAAACAGAATTAAATGTTTTATTGTAATTAAAAATTAAATATAAGATAAACAATTTACTATTTATAATGTTTATAATCATTGCAATGATCGATTATTATTATATAACGATAATATTTAAAAAATTCAGTAATGAAATTTTATCCATAATAGTCATTAAGGATAATCGTTTTTCTATATATTATTACATTTCAAATTATAGCAGTGGTAGCATATGCAAGATTTATTACATATTGGAATTAAATAAATATATAAACACAAGTTTATTGTTCACACAAAATGTTCAAATTAAAAAATATACGTATACGAACTTGAATGTGAACATATAAGCTTTTATTAAACATTTTTCTGTCAGAAAGTAGATAATTCTTTCCTAAGTTCATAATTTGCATATTCATCAGACAGTATAAAGCCTAAATATGTAGTTTTCATTTCATAATATTTCATGTGTAACACACGATAAAAAGACCTGTACATAATTTCATTTTCCACTATGTTATCCACTCGACTTTGACAAGCGAAACGTGAGGATTTACTCAACCTTTAACTTTCTGTAACCCCTCTCAATACTTCCAATGTACATCAATACGCATGTATAACAGCTATACATTCATTCTAATCTTAACTTGCTATTATACATTGATTAAACAAAAATTTAAAAATGCGGCTTAAAATATGTACCAAATGTGTCATTTCAAATCGATAATTGGTAATTAAATGATAAATACTCGCAATTGATTTATACAAATTGATTTCCTATGATTTCATTTTTGAGAAATTGCAACACAATTGTGTATTACAAATTGCGTTGCAAATATAAGTAAAAAATTATTATTATATTATATACAGGTAGACAAAATTATAAAAAATATTTGCCAGTATTGTATATTTGAAAGAAAAGAATGTAGATTTTATACATCCTATCTATAAGTTCGAGAAAGAAATGTAAATATTAATTGGACAAAATTATAAAGTAGCTTATTTTCTATTCCTATGATTTCTGTTAGTAGTTATTTGACTGTGAATAAAAATAGAAATGAGAATCCATCATTAATAGCAGTATAATAGCATTCATTGAAAGGCTCAATTAAGACAAAGTAACGGAGGAAAAGTGACAAATAAGGATAAAATCGATCAAATTATTCTATTGAAAAGTATAATGTTAACAAAATTATTAAACATAAATCGTTGTGACGTAATATTGAAAAATCCAAAAACTTATGGAAAAATCAAATCAAAAGAAATGAGAAAATTCGTTTTACATCGAAACGCGATAGATGGACAATTTAGTATGTCTTCAAATTTTAACAGAACATTTCTTAACCTATTCTTTTGTTGATTTTCTAGTTCGAATTATTTTATTTAAAAGAACAATATTAGATTCTTAATTTTTTCCTTCGAAATATTTTTCAATTAAAATGTTTGTTTAGTTTTTAAACCTTTAAATAACTGCTGTAATTGTTAGATATAGCAAAGAATTGTATTATTGATAAATATAATAGAGCCTCTCATATTCAGATACTATAACTATCCAAATATTTTATTAGTTATCCGAATAGAATATTTATATATTTATATATGTAGGAGGAGAGGTCACTGTATAGATAACAATACCCTCTGGACGGGTACAGATATACACAACCGATAGTATGGTGTGCGTGTTTTGAAGACTACCGCGTGAGGAATGTGTGCGGGGAAAAAAGAGCGTAGCGTCGAGCAGGAAGGTCGTGCGGAAACAAAGGAGCGTAGCGTCGAACAGGAAGGCGGTTAGAGAGAAAGAGAACAGCGTTGAGTAAAGAGTGTAGAGCGTGGTGCCATAGCGTAGTTGTAGAATTAAATAATACTTTTATAATTAAATAATATCTTCTTCTGTTGCCTACCAAACATTCCTACATATATTTATTTATTTATTTATATCTCTTTTTTGTAGTATTATTTTGTATGTATTATTATTTTGCTAGAATATGAGATACAAGAGACCACAATGGAACATATAAGAAATTATACTTTTATTTTCGTAGTATATCAATTAACATTTCCTTTATAAGGAACAAAGCTGACATAATCTTTCCACAAAATGAAATAACAAATGAATATGATGAAATGTGTTTCCTTAATCTAAAATAATCATAATATTTAGAAAAAATTTTAAGTTTTTTTTATATCTGGAGAAAATTATATAAACTTTTTACAAAATGCTTTTGACTAAGAAAATTTAAGTTGTTCAATGGATAAAAAATATAGCGTTCTTAGATATTGAAATAAATTGACAATTTTTTTTTTATCTTCGCTTGGATACATATAATTTAATAATATAAAAAGACTAATTGATCCGAAAATTCCATTAACCAAATACTTTTGTCTTCCTATTAGTTCGGATATTGAAGGTTCTACTGTACTTCAGTTTGGGAAGTTCTATTCCCAAAATTTAGTAAAAAAGAATATCAAATACCTTGATTGCAACCAGTACTACCCGAAATTATGGGTAGATAGTGAGATCGTACAATTAATGGTTAAAGTTTATAACTTCTACCTCTTAGTTCTTTCAGAACTTTATATAGCGGTACGAACCGTATTGATTTAGAATTCTAAAATTCTTTATTTATAAAATATCCAAAAAAATTATTTTACTGTAGGGGAAATCATTTTTGATATTTAATTTAAATATATTCTGAAATAATTGAGTAAATTTTATTTAAAATAAAGGTAAAAAGTAATAGTTTGAAATAACGAATCATTTCTATGAAATCATTATTTTTATTAGAAAAGTAACTTCAGGAAAGTATTGATCATCCAAATCAAATAAATCATTTGAAAATAATTTTATTTTATGTCTCATTTTATAAATAATTAATATTTGAGTTAATTTATTGAAATTAAATGTCAAATTCAATAAAAGATGAAGTTTATACAATGGAATCAGAAATTACTTGAAATATTATTTATAGAAACAAATACAAAATGAAATAAAAATACAAATAGAGTACAAAATGAAATAAAAGATTATTTTATTTTGATAGTCAAATAGTCAAATAATTTAGTAAAAAATTATTTGCTTGTTCAAATAAAGTAAACGTAAGATTATTTCACAATAATATTGAGTTAAATAAAATGATTATTTAAATAATCATTTTTCATATATTTTATTTAAATGTCCAAACTGTTCTGGAAATGTTAGCGATAAATTACGTGTTTATAATCTTGCAAAATATATAATTATTAAAATGATAAAAAATTAGTTAAATACGATATAAATCCCATAATTCTGTGATATTTATTTTGTTGAAATATATCAACAACTCTTATATTATATTATAGTTCTATTTTAGATTTAGTTTTGATATGGATGAAACTGAAATTTAAATTGTTAATCAATTTACAAAAATGAAGAAAATTTAGAAAATTTAATATTAATTTGTAAAAATTATTTTAAAATAAAAACAAAAAATAACATATCCAATAAAAATATAGCTACTTTTTTTATAAATAAAAATCTTCAAACTAAAGTTATTCAATTTCAAATCATTGACGATTGGTAACTTTCTACATAACTTGGCCCAATTAATTTTGCTTGATTTATTATAAGACTTAATCTGTTAAGGGCCGATTCTTTAATCAATAAAAAAGATAATTGATTGCATTTCGTGATGTTAAAAAAATTTGTTCCAAAGACATTATAAATATAATTCCATCATTGTAACTTTTTTGCATATTAAGAACTGTTTCTTATTGTTAATCAATATCAAGACAAATTTAGTGATCTATGATATCATGATCTTAAAATTATCCTGAATAATGGAATATCATTTCTTATTTCTTAACTATTAATCCTTTCAACTAACGTCTATTACACATGTGGCCAACATACTATTTCGCAGAAAATTGAACGGTAAATTTTCAAATATAAAATATACGAATTACGCTTCTTATTTAACGAATAGGTTAAAAATAAATTTATATTTTTAACTTAAATATAACATTATGTTTTTTATAATTTCATTTTAACTACATGATTATATTTTTTAATTAGTAATGGAATTTTGTGCAATATATTTCAAAGCATTGATCTATGTGAAATACAACTTTACAATTTCCAATACCAATAGATGCCGAAAATAAATCGATATTTAAAAAATAAAATGGAAAAATATATGTATAAAAAATAAGAAAGAACAGGATATTAAATTATTATAGTAATTTATCACTTACTATAATATTCCTACAATAGCATAAAAAAACGAATTCAATATACATTTTGTACAAGTAAATATCAAAATATTACTAAAAATGTTATTTAATCATTTATTTATTGTGTTCAAAAACGTATTCATAGAGGCAAACAAAATTTTAAACATTTAATAAAGTAATAACTATAACATTTCATAACAACAATATTTTTAATAATAATAACATTTGAGATATGTATAATAATATTTAACAACATGTATATATTGATACGAGCAATCAAAATTTAATAAACCTGATTTAACTATCGTTTTATTATTTTCACATTGATTATTAAATTATTTTAAAATTATATTATCATAAATCGTTGAAATGTTGATCTTGAGAAAAAAATCGCATCACAAAAGCCGGATATTAATATGCGAAAATGATATTCAAAATGACCTTGAGATAATCTTTTCTTTTATCGTCACTAGATACATGTCCTAAAATCACATTAATCCTTATTAATTTCTTTTTATCATTGAAAATAATTTAAATGTTCAACTTAACTAAAACATCTTGCATATTATCAAATTTTTTTAATATTAAGGCTATGGAAAGAAAGTTGAAGGATTTTCTTAATATGTTTTTATTTTATGATTTCGTAAAATCTGCAGAAATTGAAATATTTTTAGTATTATGGTAAATTGTTCCTTAATCCTTAATTTTAAACAAATATTAAACGACAATTGATTGTGGATTTTTATCGAAAGTTGAGAGCTTTAAAAAAATTGATTAATTTTAAAACTAACTCGCTTTTTTCGAGTATACGCTTATAATTGTTACTATAGCATGTCTAGGTTCAGATCCGTCGTATCAATGATAATATTTAGCTACATTGCTCCTCTTATTTTCTAATGTCCAATAGTCCACCGGAACGGAATAAAAGCATCATATTCCACGTATGGGATTATTCTTTAAATTAAAGTCTAACTTATCAACTTTTAATAAAAGTATAATCGTCTTTTAATCGCGTATTTAGAGTGTATTTACTTAATTCTCTGTTACACGTTATATCGCATTTTTTAGTTTAATCACTTCTATTACAAGTTAATCAACATTAAAATAATCAATTAAAATAATATTCTACTATACAAAGGTGTACAAAAATTTTAAAAGTATGTAGTATTTCATCAAAACAAGTAAAAAGAGACGCTTGAATTTTGAAACGGATAACGATCGTGCAGATAAAATATACCGAAATGAAACGAAATGGAAACGATTCCGATAAGAGATCAGAGATCGTGATGAGTGGACTGTATAATTTTATTAGCGAAATTGGCTCTTCGCGAATTCACATGGCTATGATTCGTAATGTTCCGAAATAGTGACGGTAATGTGTAAGTTCTTGTAGCTTAAGTTAAAATTTAACTGTCGCACTGTATACTGACATTACAAGGCAGTGTGACATCTATAATTGTCACATTGACTTGTAATCGATTGTCATACTCATTGATTGTAATTATTTATCGCAGTCAATGTCGCACTCTTTCGCACTGTCGTAAGTATTGGCCAATCACTTTGAAGTGTGAGCCATTTGATTATCCTAATGTAATTTATCTAAAAACAATGAAATTAAACATCGATAGGATGATCGATGCCAATCGTTTCAAAAAACATAACAAGTACGCGGGTCAGCAATCGAGAATGACAACAATAAGTGATCACGTCATAATAGTCGCGATAAAGTCTGGCGTTAGAAGTTTAGTTAGCATGAAAAAACAAGCGAGCTGTTTCTCTTATTCAAACATATCTAAAAGTAGAATAATATATTTTTTTATGTGGACAAGAAGCCTAACATTCTTCGTATAAAATAATTTTAACAACTAGAAATAGAAAATAGCCCGAATACCATCCATAGTTCCGGGAACTTATTCGAAAAATTGTAGTATTATTGTAGAGATATAACATAAATAATGTTTATTCAATAACAATAATGATAATAAGACAACAAAATAATTGAACAAATAATTAAACAAGACAAATAACACGACTCAAATAAACTCTTTAAACAACAACTTTTAACTTTAAAAACTTTTAACTAAATAACAATTAACTCTCAACACAATCGACTCTTTCAACAGCTCTCTCTCTCTCTCTCTCTCTCTCTCTCTCTCTCAACGCTTTTTCATGACTCTCATCGACTCCATTTTACAACTAGCTCGACTCCTTTTTTCAAAAAGAAAAGCGCTCCAGGCTTACGTTGTGCTTCTCGCATCATATTCATATTTTCTCGTATTTCTATGATCAGCAAACAGGCCATTTCTTATAAGTAAACATAATTGAAAATATAACTACAGATTATAATAACTGATACTACATTATTATGTAAATAAATATATGATACTGTTTACCAATTTTAAACGTAAGGACGTATGATTATTTAGTATTGCATATGAATGAATATTCGTCAGCTTTATCAATAATAGTTCGTTTTTATTCAAATTTCGAAATTGCAGATAGATGAATTGATATCACGAATTAAAACGAATAACTGCTGCCAAGAAATAAAAATACTGAGAATTTTTCAACACATGTATAATTTTATAAGAAAACATATAAAAACGTACATTGAAATGAACATGAGACATATTGAAGTAATATGTCGTAAAGATAATATCTTATTTTATTAAAACAAACCGAAATTAATGGTTTTTAGACTCTTGTTTATCGAGACTTTATCTATTTTGATAAGTATTACATGCTCCTAATATTTTTTTCCAATTTTTTTATTCATTTTGTATATCAAAAAAATTCTATTTTATCAATCTGGTTTTCATTCTCACTATCCGGAAAATATAAAATTTGAAATTCTTTCTTCTTTCGTTATGTAATATATACTTTCCTTGTGGCTTATATTTCTTAATTTTTAATCCTGTGTGGTGTATTTTTTTAATTCAAATAGTTTCTTTGAACTTGTTCTTTTTTTATCAAAATTATGTCCAAAGATCTTACATGTAATGTATAAATAACTCTATTAATCGTTATACAAAAATGATCTCTAAGTACAAATATAAGATCTTAACACGTTGAGTCTTAAGTCAATATATTTGTTTTTAATTCTTATATTATACAATAAAAATACTTCTCATTTTATAGAGTTATCTATCTATTTTTATTTGAAATCTTTTTGTGGATAATATTCATTTTATTTGAATTATTCTAAAATATTTAAGAAACCAATCAAAAATAGAAATGATGACCATGATTAAGAGATCACTACGTTAAAGAGAATCAACTAAATTCTTCAATAACTTGTCAAGAAAAGAGGTTAAGCAATCAATAAAATCAATTGAAACTACATTAATTAAAGGCTATGCAAATAATACTATCGGAAAGTTAATAAATCCGATTTATTCCGATCCATCTCATAAATCTCGAACAATAAAATCCGTATTTGGCTCTAAATATATATTCGTTAAACTAATAACTAGGACATAATCATTAAACTAGTAAATTTAAAACTTATTATTATATATCACTACAGTTAATAACTGTGGCACAATGTTAATAATCACTCAAAAATATATTATAAATTTAAATATATGTGTATATATATTATTTGATGATATTCATTTATTTAAATATTTAGCTCTTCTCATTTAGCTCTTCTCATTTTTTTATATTTCAGAATATAGATTTTAATCGTTTTTTTATATAGTAAAAATCATACTTTATTAATTCTTAGAATTGCTGGAAATAAAAAATTTGTACGAGGGAAATACAAGGGAAATACAAGGAACAGGAAAAAATTTATAGTTATTTATATATATATATAAATTTATATATATTTTACTAAAAGTTATTCGAGTTTAAAAATATAAAAAATTTTCATGGAGAATTATAAATTGATCACTTTGATCATTTTGATAATTCTAGTATTAACCCTTTCGCTACGGGAGTGTGCTCCGCCGGAGTGATACCGTTGTACGAGCCACCGTGCCGCCGGAGTAGCGGCACTGAACGCATCAATAAAAATATATTTAAAAATATATTTAAATATAAACAATGCATGTTTATATTTCACTTGTTTAAAACAAATGCGAACAAACCAGAGAATGAGACAAATGTGATCGATGTGTAAACATAAAAACATCGAGGGTCTCATGGTTAAGTGGTATCACGCTGATGTCGCTTATAGACGACACTCGTACACACCGGTCGTCGCGCGGATGTCGCCTATAGGCGACACTCGTAGCGAAAGGATTAATTGAATTTATCGGCCTTTGTTAAAAATTATGTAGTACAACATAATGTTGTTACAACAATATGTAACAAAAACAATGTTATGTATCTAATGTGTAGATTTTTCACTATATCTTAACATATTATTTTATATAATATATTTTAAGTTTTAAACGATAAATTTAATCAAAAGTGGTCCAATGAAATCATTTTTCCAGAAACCATTATTTATTTATTTATTCAAACTGAAGAAGTAATGATTTTACATCTTTTCAAGCTTAAAAAACGATTAATTTTAATTTATATTTATAATATATATATTTTATTATATTTTATTATTTCGTTTAAGATTTGATTTCTGATACTGTTTTATAGTCTAAAATATTGGTTTGTCAGATAAGTCTCAAATCTTTTCTAGATAGGAATTATAAATTTATTTCACACTTTGCAATAATATACAGTGGCGTTCAAAAGTTCCCAGCCAGATCAATTTTGCAATTTTTCTTCTACAAAAAATTTTTCTTCTGCTTTAATATTATAAATATATATAAAGGATATATTATGTTCGCGCGCGTGATTGGCGAGACGAGGGTCGTGATTATAAAAGAATTGTGGACTGTATATTACGCGTGCTGAATATTAGGGGCTTGTCCCCTCGTGATAATCCGTGTCGCGAGAGAGTGAATTGTATCTGTCGGAAGTCGGAATGATTTTGATTTGGAAGCCAAAGGAAAGCCCGAACGTCTTCTCGGTTCCCTTTCCTTCGGCTTCGGGAAAATCGCGGGTCCAGGGTGGGGCACGAGGGGCCAGATACTCGTTGCCGTCGTGGGTGATCTTGCTGGCCCGCGTTTCTCACGTGTTCGGGAAAGTTGGCGCCATGCTTCAATCCACGGTCAATCGAGTGTCTTGTCTTCTTAGAAGAAGTCCAGCCATGTGGCCAGTGTTTCGGCCACATGGCTGCTAAGGGTACTCAAAAGGCAATAAATTTTCCCGTACGTGCCTGTACCCAGACCGTGGGTATTGTAGCATGGAAACTCTCCCGAACATATTACATGAAAGGATGTTGTAAAAAAAAAGTCAACACTTATACAATAAATTAAACATTAGCATGGTTAAAAGTTCCCAGCCAGTTTTGTTTGCCAACAAAAATAATGCTTATTTTGGATTATATAAAATTTAACGTACATTGTTTAACATGTTATACTTAATATTTTGTAGCTATACCCTTTCCGTTAATAACAGCGGTACACCGATGTGGGATAAACTTAATTCTCTTGCCATTCTTCTAAATAAATAAATAAATTTTCATATAATTCTGTCATATTTAAATTTTTGTACTTTTTTATTTGACGTTTTATTTCTCCCTCAGAGGTATTCAATGGGATTTAAATCTGCAGACTGAGAAAGCCAATTTAAAATCTGCACTTTATTTACAAACAACCATCCTTTTACGACTTTTGAAATATGTTTTAGATCGTTGTGCTGAAAAAATCTATTTTCTGGAATGTTTGTTTCAGCGTATGATGGAGCATGTGCATATCTAAAATCTCCTTATACTTAACACAAGTCGTGATGCCCATAATTTTGAAGAGGACCAACTTCTTGGATGGAGAAAACTTCCCATTATAATGTTTCCTCCAGCATGTTTAATAGTGGGTGTTTGATATATGGAGTCATTTCTTGCCAATTGGATAATGTATTATACATAATGTTTTCCGTCATTTCCAAATTGTTTAATTTCAATTTCGTCCGAAAAAAAGGAACAGTTCTCTAATTTTCAAAAGTCCAATCGCGATATTTAGCGAATATTGATCAGACCATTTTATTTTTTTTTTTTTTTTACTGATTAGTGTTTTTTTACTAACTCTACCAAACGTGTAATCTTCTTAAGACTGTACATCGATTTACATCAGCAATTTTTTTCTGTAATTCAGCTGCAGTATTGGTAGCTGTACTTTTTAAGTCTGAAATTATGTAATTTTTATAATATATTTTTTTTTTTATTTGGAATTTAGCGTCACATCGATTGCCAGATCATTAGCGACGACGGTGATTTTAAATGTATGAGTAGGAGTTTGTGTCTTTGAAGTATTTTAAAACTTTTTGGATGTCATTTTATAAGATCAGGTTAATGTTTGAATTTATTCCGTGGGCGACCGTTAACAGATGAATGTTGCAATGGTTTAGGTTAGGTTTGTGGCAGGTGGGTGGTGTAGTTTTTTAAAATTGGTGTGTGTGTTAAAATTTTTGTGTCAGCTTAGTATGTCCAGTTCTTAGACGAATGAGAATAATTCTTTCTTTTCTATTACTAATGTTTGGTATTTATTGGTAGAAGTTTCGAATACATTTGTGTAGGTGAATGCTTTTAGCTGCGATCCAGGTATTGTTCCATTTGTTTTTACTACTCTTTTGCAATGGATTATTTGGTCTTCACAGGGCATTGGAATGTGGTTGAGTTTGTTAGTAGGTGAAGGAGCTGTTGCTTCTTTCGCTGCTGCGTCGTTTGCTTCTAACCCTTGATGAGCTGAAATCTAGATGACGGTGGCAAGTTTGATATGCTCCCATGACTAGTCTTAAAGCTGTACGGAATTGATTCTATTATTTTTTTGGTGTAGTTTTTGGTTAAATTATTATTACGGTAGAGCCGTAATCTAGTTTGGATCGAATTAACGCTGTCTTTGTCGGCTCCCCTGTTGTTATTAAAAGGATTTTTATGAATTTGTCGAATCGGTTAGTATGTTTGGATTTTGATTTTGTGAATCTTTCGCTAGGTGACCTTTTCGTTTACAAAGGAAGCAGAGTAAGCTGTCAGTGGAGGTGAAAATTTGATAGCATGTGTCCTCAAATGTTATTAAGAAGCTGAATAGGATTTTTTCAATGTCGTCGGGATCTATATGTACGTGCTTTCTGAAGCTGAGGATATAGGCGCATTCTGGGTTGGTTATACCTGCTTCCAGAGTTGTTATTTTTGAGCATATCTTAACGTTATTCTTTTAGAAGATATTTTCGAATTCGGAGTTTGGTATGACCAGGGAGACGTTGGATAGTATTATTCTTCGAGCCGGAGTTAACAGGTCTTATGTTTTGTTGTTGATGCTGATTGTTTTATGCAAGTTAGTTAGATGTATCACTGTTTCTTTTTTGTCCAAATATGCACAAATTCGATTGTTCGAAATTTTGGAGATGTATCTTATTGCTTTGGGACCAATTGGTTTTTTTATTGCACTATTTTTTATTTATAGTCTTGGAGCCTTATATCGTCTATTTCGTGGATGATGATGGCTTGATCTTTTGTAGGTGACGAGTGGGGTTCAGCGTGGAAGTAAGATTTCATGGAGCTGCTGATTTTCGTTAAATTAGAAATTAGGGAGCTCCTGTACTGAAAGGTCCTCGTAGATTGGTGTTGGTTTGTCGATGTATTCATTCCTGTGCTCCGATCCTTGTGTTGGAATTGGCACTTGTTTTCACTAACACTGTGTAATATTATTTGAATGTAAACATTCATTGGCCTTTTACAGACTTATAACAGATACTGGCCGTAAATTTTTGAACACACTAATTTAGTTATTCTTATATATATAAATATGAAGACAAAATAGTGTTGATTTCTTTTGCAGTATTTTTCCACATGTATGTCCTTCTTTGTTATATTAACAAAAACGTCTTAAAACTCTTCTTGCCAAAAAAAAAATTGCAAAAACAATTTGGTCGAGAAATTTTGAACGCTACTGTACATCATTCTGTTCAATAATCTTTTGCTATCTGTTCAGTAATACCATTATTTCATTTGTGTAAAATTTATATTTCTTCTTCTTTTTTCTGAGTGAAAAATTCGTTCAGTTCAAGAAAGTCATTTTGCAGTTTTCCATTAAATGTAAATTTTCGCAGTTTAAATAATTTTTTAAAAACTGATCCAATCATGTCTAAAATCTAACAACCAGTTCACATGATGCGATATATTTTACCTGATTCGGTCGAATCAATAAAAGTTAAAAGTAACGTCTGTATCTTAGAAGAAAGAGCTCATAGAAATGTATAAATTCATAAGTTCAGTATACTGTATAACAAAATATAACAAAATTTTTTCTATTCATCCATCTACAAATAATAACTAATTATTTTGTAAATGATATCTTTATAATCCTACTAGACATATCAGATTTTTGGGATGCAACCTAGTCTTCTTGCGATTACAATCATGTACGGTAAATATTGTCATAAACTAAATTCATTTTTATTACTGAAGGATTCTTGGGAATATAGGTGTTGAAAACTTTTTTCTTTCTATTACAGTTTTAGAATCTATGACGTCACGTGTCAATATTGTGGTAATTAGACAGAAAAAATGAAAAATTAAATGAAGAAAAAGCATTTCTATAGAAATGTTCTATTTTTAATTGTTATGATTGTTTGTTAAATGTGAAAAGATATTTTTCAAAAAATGTCCTTTAAGTTATTGCAAATCATTGGAATATTGATCCGAAAGTCAAAAAAAAAAAAATGAATTTAAAATTTAAAATCACATAAATTGTATGCATCATAGAAACACAATAAAGCTTATGAATTTTTCGTTTTTGGCAATAGTTAACAAATCTTGTTTGCAAAACTTCCACTAATTCTAAGACATGCTTCTATTATCCGGCTTAAAATTGACAAGGTGAAAAATATTAAAAATCTTTTAGAATATATAGATTTAAAAAATACACTAAATCTATTGTTTAAAAAATTTAGTGTTTAAAAGGCCTTTATTTTACACTAATAAGATACACGAGTAACTATAATAACAGTACTAATAATAATGAGAATCACAATACCGTGATTGCGTCTACTTATAAGACGGTGTACGAAAGTAATTATTATTATTTAACGCGAGAGTTATGTAGGAGACACCGCAGACTGCACACTCACCAGACGTGGACTATCGAATACTAGACTTACGGATAATTGTTTTTTTGACGCGTCGAAGTCAGTTCTTTTGTACCCTGACTGTCACTATGTTTTTTCCCCTCAAGGGGTCGGAAAGCGGATGTTATCTATGGTGTTTACGGTCAGGCCCATGAAAGGCTTTCTGACGATTGTCTCATGGCCCTGCCGTGGCAATCGTCAGGTACAGTAACCTGAGTCCACGTCGTGGGAATGTTTATATCGCGCTCTGGGTTTGTGCCCCTTACAAAAAAAATTGTTAAAAATATTTAGATTTTGTAATATATGAAAATATAAATTTATGTAACTATTAAAAAATTTATTTCTGAATTTAAAGTGAAGTTCCAATATTTAGTCAATATGTATTTTTGTAAAAATAATCTAAACAAATTTTTTTATAATTCTTAATAATAAATATAAATAATAAATATAAATATAAATATAAATAATAAATATAATTCTTAATAATAAATATCTTAATAATAAATAATTATGTAATAAATAAATTACTATATTAGAAACTTTTATTTGTCTCATTGTAAAAATCTTTGGACTAAAGATTATATGGTTGTTTGTAAGACCTACCTACATCTACACCGTTTTTTATACAGACACTGAAAAATAAACTTCTAGAAATCAGTTAGCAGAGCAGAATTAATAATCATAAGACTGTTATATATAATAATATAAATTAATCACGAAAATTCTGATATATATAGCGATTCTAGAAATTCATAACAGCTTTAATAAATGTGTCATTAGATAACATGTTCTTGAATTATTTGATACTTATTCAGAAAGAAATGCAAAAAAAAAAATCAGATAGCCAAACTGATTAAGCACGTTTATAAATTATAGTTCCTTATTTAGTAATTGTTTCGTGAGAGAAACGAAGAATGAATCTTTTTTTAAAATGCTCAGAGTTGATTCATTACTATATACGGACAAAAACCGTGATTATATGTACAGCAAGGAGCAAAACTGAACACACATACATTTGCATGTATAGAATAAAAGAAACAAAGAAACAAAATATTTAGTATTATCTACAATCTTCTAGCTTTCCAAAACATTTAGATATACTTAAACTACATTTTCGCAATACTCTGGTATAATAGAATACCATTGTTCCTGCACTCTTTGCCACAAATCAGTATCGTTGTCACTATATGTGAGTGTTGGTTTTATGTGTGTGAATGTGAGTATAATCTGTGGTATGGGTGTATGATATGTCTGTCGTGTTTTGTGTATTGTGTTTTGTTTCTGCACTGTGCCGGGAAAAGACATTCATGGAAAAGGAATCGTGGTGTGAGGATCTGGAGAGAAAAAGAATAGCGAGTAAAGATTAGTAAAGAGAATGAAAGATTGAGAGAGTGAGAAATCTAAAGTTTTACTGTTTTGTATCTACTTGTGTTTGTTCAATTATATATATTTTAATATTACTTCGTCCCTTATTCCATTCATACTATATTTATTTCCTAACTTCATTTTTAAGTGACATTTTCAATCGGGTTTATGTCTGGGTTTTAAGCAGACCATTCCATGGTTTGAAATGGTTGAGTTTGCAGCCAATTCTTCACGCTCTTCGCACAATACCCAGAAGTTGTCATGTTGAAATACATCACACTCTGGTACCGGCATATTTTCAATTATTTCCAGTAAATTTTTTTCTAAAATATCCTTATACGTATACTGGTTCACTGTACTTTTTATTTGATGTAGTGAATCGTAAAAGTCAAAACTACACTTTCCAGTTACACTACTCTCAGGCATGATCATAAACACTCACATAATTTATCGTAAGTCCGTGATTCGAACCTCGATTTATTTATTCTATCAAAAATCGCATAATTTTTCAAGAGATTATTTTGGAAAGAAATTTCTTTGTATATGGAAGCCATTTAAAATCAGAAACGAATAATCAGAATATTTTAGAACTTTGTACATGAACTTCGGACTCTTTAGACCATCTTTCAAGTTTGTACACTTCAGAATATCTTGGAATCCATACTTTACAAACTTTATACTTCGAATCTTTCGAATTTTTATTTTGAACTTTAAACTTTTATTATATACTAGCATGCAATATTAATAACAATTAAAATGCAATATTAAATAATAATTAAACTACAGACTATTCAAACTCATATTTTTGAGAATATAACTGATAAACTCGATAGAAAATTGTTTTGCATACTAAATGTTATAGATAAATGTTAGATACTTTATATATTTTTCATGTTGCATTCTGTAGAATTTCATGAACAATCTTTTCATGAGCATTCTGTAAATTTAATGAACAATTCAATGAAAAATGAAATGATGCATATAATATTATGTTAATGAAAAAAACAGAAATTACCTAACCGACTATGTGTATATATGATTGTATAATAACTGATGATGCACCTATGATTTTTTTTTAACAAAGATCACGTCTTATCTTACTTGTATATATATATATATTTATAAATTTATTCTATTATGGAAAATGGAAATAGAAAAATATCATTAACTATTCTACAACATCATTAGTAATATTATCGACAGTCTTTTCAAAATCTGTTGGTCTGAAATGTGTCAGATTTTAATAAATATCCAAGTATGAATTGTTTAGTAATAGAATAAAAATATAATTATAATAATTTTTGTCAGACATGGCTCAGTTACTTGATTCTGTTACCTATGAACGAAAATTCGTGTAACATCTATTTTAATAATTACAAGATATAATGTATATATATATATATTTATTTATATATATATAATTATATATGTTTTATATATTACTAAATTATATAATATTATTTAAATGAAGTTTAGATAGCATAATTGAATAATTTTTATTTGACAGAACCACATCATCATGAACAATCGGTGAAAGTGGCAGAATCAAAAAGGATTCAGAAAATCATCGAGGAGAATGTCAAGAAAATCAGAGAGGGTGGATGAACGCCCCATGGATCCGGGGCTTAAACTTGGTACTACTTGAATGCAAAAGAAAAAGGTTCGTTTTTATTTAAAATTAGAAATTAGAATATTCTTAATTAATTCGGTAGATTATTAGTTTTTATATTATAATACTTGAACATATTAACTGCACGATTTAATTTTACCATTAGATATTGTACAGTTTTAAAAAATCGTTCTAAAGAGCGGATTTTAATATTCAAGACTAAGATGCATTCAATTATGATAAAATATTTTTAATGTTTTTAGAGACATTTGAATTTTTATAATTTTTGAGGACAAAAGTATTCTTTACCATTTATTACATTTAATAAATCAACTCAAAAATTATAAAAATTTAAATAAACAAAATTCATTAACAAAAATTCAAAATATCTTTAAAAAAAATTAACGTAGAGTTGTCAAAATGGAGACTTCATGGATGAAGCTAACTGAATTATTATATGTTTTTTATGGAGTCATATGTTTATTGGTATATAAAAATGGTATATATACATGTTGGTATATATACATGTATATTCAGCATATATCATACAAAATAGCCCAGTATCGGATGAACATTAGAAGAGAATAATTCTACGTGAAAAGGTGCATCAAAAATGAATATTTTTTCATTTAAGTTTTCGAGATAATTAAGTTTGAAAATTTATCAAGTATAAGATATATTAATTGTGGACTAAACAAGAGTGACGAAATCGAGAAGAAATCGTTCTACTTGCGAAAATAAATGAAAAATGAAGAATAAAATCTGTTCGTTTAAGATCTCATTCCTAGGAAAATAGAGTTTGATTAGATAAGAATTGGCTTAGTAAACGTGTACTTGGTAAATTTTCAAATTGAATTTTGTCGAAAACGAGGCATTTTATAAAAATTTATTGTAGTACATTAAAAATTTACTGTAGTACAATCTATTCTTTTGATTTATTTTGACACAGAATATTATTTATTTTTGACTAATCTAGAATTAGCTAAATTTAAGCATTGCTGATAAATTGCTGATTGCAATTAAATTTAAATATTGTTGATTGCTGATAACTTAATTTTCTCGAAAATGAAAGGCTTAAATAAAAAAATTTTACTCTTGCTTTTCGACTTATTTTTTCATTTCCTCCTCGGTTATACGTCCAATGCTTGGATACCCTGATTGTGTATCCTATTTTGCTGCGCTTGCTTTTTGCAGTTTATTATAGATTTGATTTATTCGATAAACGTATGCGTTTTTAAATTGTAAAAATCATAATTTTTGCACGATGTAAGTATAATAAATCATGTATGAATCAATAATTATGGATTTCGTATGAATTATTCTTTATTCCTGTTAATATTAACTATACAAAAAATGCACATTATTGAAATATTTTACAATTTGACAATTTAAACAATTTTTCAAATTTGAAAATATTTTTTATTTAACAACAATAAGATATTCATTGACTCAATTTCGTTCTACGTGGTACGAATAATGTAATGAAAATGAAACTGTACAATGAAAAATTATAGATAATATAATTTCGTAAAAAAAGATCATATAACGATCCATTCGGTCTCATTTTAAAGTGTGAAGCTTCTACTATGATGGATTCTACATGAATTTGTTTCTTTTTTCACACCGTGTGGCAAACGGAAAAATAAGGATATTTTAAATATTCAAATTCGAAACTTTTTTATTATTAATTAGATCATTTTAAAGACTGTGGACTTCTCCTGTACAATAAAGTTCAAGATATTCTATTTCATTTCATCATCTAATTTTATTATTCTAAGCTTAATAAAATGGTGAAAAATGGTATTATTCCAACTTTAATAAAATGGTGCGAAAAAAATCGTAAAGCGAATTTTAAGGTGATCGCTGTAAAGAGAAGATGTTAATCTTTAAGATCATGATGGATTTAATCATTTTTTAAAACTTTTTTATACGTATTGGAATTTTTACCATTTGCGAGAAAAAAGTATTCTCATTTTCTTATCCGTTATATGATATAGAGTCATCTCCAAAACAGTACAAACTTATGACTGTCAAAGTATAGGCTTTATATTTTTAAATAAGATCAAATGGATCATTATATCTTTTTTTATGAAACTGGATCAGTTTAAATTATTGACAATTTTTTATTATCATTGATACGGTTATGCTCTTCAACATACACGTTATCATTATTGATTACATTGAATAAATAGTAGATAAACCTAATTAGATACAGTTGAAAATACGCTTGCTAAAGAATATATTATATTTCAACATGATCTTGAGCACACAGGAAACATTGTGTAAAATTTATTATATCGATGTGGTTTGTATAAAATCTGAATTTCAATTACAGTGAAGATCTGTAATGATTTTTGAAACGAAAAATGAAGACGACACCTCTATAAATGTCTATCAATATTGTTTCGAACACTTAAAGAGAATCAAAAAACAAGGTACTAAAATTCATCTTAATAAAGCAAATTAAAAATCATAGAATAAATATTAGTATAATATATAAGTTATTAAAATCGAAAAATTTAACTCATTGTCAGATAAATATTATGCAAAAATGCATCAACCAATATTTTTTGTGAAAGTTTAATATTTTTTGAAAAAGCATTAGCAACATTAAAAACTTGTTTATATTAGTTTTAATTATACAAAATGTTTCTATTATATTTATTTCTTATGTATTTTAATAGCAACAGGTACATTTGTACTTAGTGCTTCAGTTATTCTCTTCATTGTAGTTGTGTTGTTTTAAGAAAAAACTCATTTTAGTTTTTGTGCTCTGAGTTCCATATATCACTATAGTTCATATAGTTACTAATTATATAAAACATATCTTATTAATTGTATAAAATATATTGAGAATACACTTTCTATTTTAGAGTTTTAATTTATCAGCATGATTCTATATTTTTCCTATGTCTTCTCTTCTATGTGTAATAAATATATTTAGTATTTTGTTAATAAAGTTAATTTCTTACGCTATCGAATGTAATAAATGCAATAGCCTTTATTAAATAAAATCTCATACTTATAATAATTGAAAATTTTTATTTTCTTAATATAAATTTGACATATATCTTGAAGATAGATATATTCCTGTATTTTAAAAAGTTATTATTACGTACGCAACATTGTATGTTATTCTTATTCTTTTATTCTTATTTGGTACGTAACGTGTATATTTCAACACTAAGAGTAGATATGAAGATTACAAGTATTGATTCTCTTTTTATCAATTATTATTTTTCCTTTTTTTGTAACTATATTTAAACGACGAGAAAAAATAAATTAATGAATTTATTTTAAAGTACAAATGAGCAGTACGCGGGATGGGCAAATCTTGGCTTTGGGCCCTGTTTCCTGCGACGATGACAACGATGACAATGATGGCATACGTCACTGTAACGACGGCTACCTCAACTTCGGTACCGTCTCTCGCTACAACAATCAGCAGCGAAATTTTCGATACGAAAAGGGTAAAATAATATCTTTTATCTAGCTAAAAGAGCGTTAAGGCGATCAATATATAAGCCGTTCAAGAATTGATTAAATTAAAGAGATAAAAAGACGATGTTGCAAATATTACTACTTAAGTTGATTTTAGAATTTATTATTTATATCCTCTTACAATAAACAATTTCTTTTTGGAAAATTGAACAGCTCAATATATATTGTTAATATTAATTAATATTGATCTGAGGATTTTTTACTTACAAGAATGTTGAGAATCTTGAAATATTGACAATATAATACTGATCGTCCAAACGCTCCACAAGCTCTTTTCTTTAATTTCGACAAGCTTCACTGTATTTCATATTTCCTATTAAATAATAGCGTCTAATAATGTATAATCTAAAAAGAATTTCTGTCATTGGAATAAATTGCAAATTGTCTTTAATTTTTTCTTTTTAATTTATTAGCAAACTTCCAGAAACAGTTTTCAAAAAACAGTATAATAATTGGTAAGCTTATATATTACAGTTTATTTATCTTTCTCGACTTTAGTAATGTAAAGTCTAAGGTCAGGAATAAATTGCAAATTATTCGAATTTAATATTCAATAATATTCAGAGTAGTTTAATGAAGATTAACATCTTGAATATTTCTGTTGCTTTTGGAAATACGAAAAAACTTTGGAAATGAAAGTTGTTCAGCACAGATGTGATCATAACATGACAATAATGATTTCTTTAGATGATGGGGGTTCGAAGATTCCAAAATTACTTCAACTTTTTTTAAAATTATATACTTTTTGATGCATTATTTGAGATAGCTCCTCCGAGAAAAATTATTAATTTCTTCAATTTTGTAAAAATTAGATATCTTAACTTTAATTTTGTAAAATTCATCACATAAGAAAGGAACGATATTTTTATGTTGTGTACTGTCCTTGTCTTTCACTCATTTTATAAAATTAACTAAACTAATAATTTTTTGATATACTTTTTTTTAATTTTTTAATGTCGAACTATCCATTAATATGTATGTACATCAAAAATTGTATGATTCCATTTCAAAAAATAAAGGCAATGTTGAAATTTCAAAACTGCTCCATCTACAAGAAAGACATTACTGTCATATTTTGGGCTCTTCTGAATAACTTACGTTTTTAGTTTTTTCAAAAATAACAGAAATGTTCAAGCTGCAATTCTTATTAGATTATCTTGTATAATCTTTAATTTGGTAGCATATTCATGGAATTACTTTTCTAAAAAAAATAGCAATTTCTAGGTCTCACTACAAAATAATGAATATGCCCAATAAGTTCTAATCTCAATGATTTTACGTTAGTTCGGCATATAATTTTATTTTATATAAAGGAAGAGATTATAGAACGTCGATTTTCCTACAATATGAGAATCTTTTATAATAGTTGCAGATTTCTATTATTGTAACAATCCAATAATATAAAATGACAATTATTTTCAAACGAAAAAAGTGTAACTGCTTCTTTAAATAGTTAAAAATTAGAATTTTAATATTGTATAGTACAATATTAAAATCAGAAATTTCTATCGTTATTAGTCTTACGATTAAACTTAAAATTCTTGTTATGTCGTGTTAATTCTTGACAATTTTATTAAAACTAAAAATTAAATTAAATTTCATTTTAAATCTCGGGATTAAACTTGAAATTCTTGTGACTGTCTCGATTAATTCTTGACAATTCCATTAAAATTAAAAATTAAATTTCATCTTATTAAATTTCAGAATTAAACTTAAAATTCTCGTTACGTCATGTCTGTCTCAGTTAAGTCTTTAATTGCGACGCGACCTTATTAATAAATATTAGATAGGCAATTATTTAAATGCGATATAATTTCTATTTCTATTTCTATTTGCTGAAATAACTGCTGATAAACGAATTGGAATTTATTTAAAATTTTATTTTAAGACATTGGCATACACGCTTGTGTTGCACATGTATATAATTTATGTAAAGTGAATTTTGGTAACAATGCATTTTCATGTAATGTAGACATGTGTATTGTTTGATATTGTTTATAATCTAAATACCTAAGCTTTGACTTAATTGGTTACTTTATTAAGTATGTTTAACGGATATATTCATCATATAAAAAGAAAAGCTACCTTTTGCGACATGAATTAAAATTTTAATAAAAAATAAAAATTCACAATAAAATAAAACGAAATAAAATCAAAAATTCACTTGAATAACATTACACATAATAAATTGCTAATATTATAGTATATTATAATTCTCTGAAATTTCTTTAAAATGAAATATGCAAAATATTTATTTAATTGTTTAGTAATTTCCTATTAGTTAAGTAACAAAGTTTTGGCAATTTTGTTAAAACAAATGAAATTTCTAATTTATTTAATTTATTTAATTTATATCCAATTATTATCTATTGTTATTTATATTACATTTATCCATTTATATTTAATTTATATTTTTGATGTTTTTGGTAGTTTAATAAAAAAGTGATAAATATTTAGAGTTTGTTAACAACATCAATAAATTTTCAAAACTACCAGCTACCATTTAATTATAATTTTATAATAGATGCATTTACACTATATTTGACAAGTATATTCGTTATTTCTTAATTTTAGCTAGACAGTTAATGAATTAAATTATACGTTAATTAGTAGATACTAAAATATTAATAAATTATTTGGTTAGTTTATGATATTCTGCTACCGCCATTCTTCCTCTGCATTCTTTATGCGTTCTTTTATGAACGAACAAGAATGTTTGCTTTTCTTTGCACCATCTCAAGCATGTCGAAACTTCAGTTGTGAGTTCTCTTATACCATTTCTAATTTATTCTTCGACATAGTTAGAAATTTGGAATTCTCTAGCTATTGTCAAGAAGAAAGTAATGCCACATAGTACTCCAAGATTTCCATTCAAAAGTAGTTTTCGTTCGCAATTATGTCACAACTTTTGTCGACAAAAATCTTACTTAACCATTTTTATGTTCCGAGACGAGAGAATGAAGTATTGAGTTTTAAGTATTGCATATTTTAAAATATATTTATATTTTTAAATATATATATGTATATGTTATTATCATATTCTAATTTTTTATTTGAATGTTTCTGAATCAAATCCAACTTTCTGCTCTCAAGATTATTCGAAGGTCGTAGTATTTAGCTTATTAAATTCATCTTAACATCAACTACAATGGTATCTGTATAGTCAGCTATAATAGTCAAAAATTACATAATGCCATTGAAAAAAACTAAGATCTTAAGTTTTTACCAAAACAAAAATTTTTATTATTTTTACTGTTACAATTTGTAACTAAAATTGATTAATTTTTGTCTATTTATTTCCGATAACAGTTTTTTGTTATGTTATCGGAAATACTCAAAAATTTCTTAATATTATAAAATATTCTTTTCCAACACAAAGTATGTTATTATTTGCATTACATTACTATTTTTAATACCACAGGATGTTATTAAAATATCTTATAGAATCAATTAATTGCTAAAGTATCTTATAAAAATATAAACGTTTTATGTCTATTAATAGAATAGATTGCTAATTAATATTAGGTAATCAAGAAAATTCTGTCATCTTTTTTATTACAAGAAAGAATGATGCAAAAAAAACATTTTATTTCCTAAAATAATTATTCTTATTTTGATAAATATTTTTTCTTAAATAATGAAGTCTACATAATATCTACCTATTATAATTTATCAGTGTTCTATTTTATAAAATAATGAAAAAACTTCTGAGATATAAAAAAAGATATGAAATATATAAGAAAATCATTCATCAAAATAATTTTTTTTCGTATTCTGCATAATTCCTTATTATCCATAAAAAAAACGATAGAATTTTCTTGGTTATCTAGAAAAATTCAAATAATAGATATGTATTTCTCAAAGTCCAAAGAGATATTAAAAAAATTTAGAATGAATTGCAAATCTAAGATAAATTCGTAAATAAAGTTATATTGATAATTTTCTATATCGGAAGTATATGTACCTATACAATACAAAGTATATTTAAGTGAAAATAGTAGAATATTTTACAAGTAGTTCATTATTAATGAATCATTATTAATGAATCATATTAAAAATCATTTTTTTATTATTATCCTATAAAAATTATTTGATATGAAGAGAAATATTATTTGGCATAGATATTTTTTGTGTTTGTAAAGAAACACTATAGATTTCAAGGTCATTTTCATTCATAGTGTGTCGATATTTGTTAGTGTCGTTTAGACGAATGAAACAACTCTAATGGATGGTATCATTCTAGAAAATAAAATCACAAAATACTTAGAAAATTCCAAATGACATAGGAAATATCGATATGAGAAGAAATTATTCACACTTCGAGTATAATTTACACTCGATTACATTCGTTGAACAATTAAAAGATCAAATTGAATTTATTGTATAAAATCAATACTTAATTATAAGCAAAATATAGAAATTTCGGAGTTGTTCCGAATAAAGAGAAATAAACAAAAAAGAAGGACAGAAAAGGAGATATGGGATACACAATGGAGGATCAGGACATTGAAGTACTACAATAGATATTATTTTCCCTGCATCTGGCTGCAAGATACAAGATAAATAAAGCGATCTCGAAAATTAGTGGATATTTAACTTTTTTTTCAAAAGAGTTGCAACCTATAGTTCTTTTGAAGCTTTTTCTTCTCATAATGAGTAGAATACGATGCAATAAAAAAAAATTAACCCTTGGAAAATTATATTCAAAATCAATATTACGACTTATTTTTAAGCAAGATACACAGATCCGAATGTGTTCTTATTTTTCATCATAGAACATGCTGACACTGTTAAGATACACTGGCGGGATAAAAATGAATCATCCTGCATATTCCATATTTGAAAAAACATAATGGATTCGTTACCAGCTCTGCATGTTGCTAAAACTACTCACTGTCCAACAGTTAAAAGAATCAATTATAACGCATTCCTATATACAGAATAGCTCTAATTTCATTTGATCATTTTATATCTAAACTCGAGTTCAACTATGAGAGAAGGCCAACATCCCCGAATTGATATGTTTCAGTTAATCAGGATCAAACAAAACCTAATAACAGTAGTATACATTTGCTTCTGTTCTGAGACATATGTAGGTGTCAAAGACTATCTCTCTATAACATATTCTAGTCAACTTCCTAAATGTGCCAGTTGATTAAAATTACATGTTCTCGACTGAATAGCAAAATCAATATACATTTGACGTTTCAATGAGTTTATGGTGACTGAAATCAAATTCAAATTAATTTATAATGCACGTAAATAGCACAATTATATAATAGATTGATTTATTTAAACATATTCTCAAGATATTAAGCATACGTAATAAATTAAGCATAAGCATTAAGCATAAGTAATAAAAATTGACGATAATTTAATGTATATAAAAAAAAAATTATTAATAATGGTGATTATTTAATAACTAAAAGCAATTTTTGATATTAATATATATAGATATTAATTATTTGGTAACCAACAATCAAAAAATTTTCTTGATAAAATATTACCGATTAATAGCTAGTTCTAATTAAATCGATACTAATTACCAATGATTAAAAAAATTTTAATTATTTATTATTGTTATTTTTGACCAAAATTATTTACTTAGATACTATATTAGATTCTATATTATAATTTTTAGCATTCAGGTTACAATGATTATAATTAGTGACTGAAAATAATTGAAATTAATTTGTTCTTTTTATGCATTTCAAAAATCACATGATGAGAACAAATAAAATTTGCACCTTATTTCAGATAGTTAAAAGATTCAATAGAAATTTTGCAGACTCTAGAGTCAACTGTAGATATATGCAGTAATTTCTATTAATATTCGGATACTTATATTCAGACACTAAATATTGAAACTATTTTAATTTTATAAAAAGAAATCGTGTAATAATACATTTGGGTTCATTCTAAAACTGGAAGCCTCTACTTTCCAAATGCATAATTCATATTATTTTGAAATGTTTTTACACAATATGACACATGATTTTTTTTCAGAAATGCTTTAAATTCATAGTATGTAAAAACATTTTTTTTCATTTCTTTTAAAATCCAGGTTGTACAATTTCTTTTTACAAAATTACATAGTTTATATATATATAGTTTATATAACTATTATATAGTTTAAAAATTTATTGTCCGAATATTTAAATATCCGATTAGTAGAAATTACTGTATATATATCGAATACATAAAATACACTTTGTAAAAACGACATGAATTTTCAATGCCACGAGGTAAAGAATTTTTAATTTTACAGAGATCTTGTAGCTATAAATAAATTTTTCTATTAACCACAAATTTTAACAATAAATTATGGAATATAACTGTTATTACAAAAGAAATTTCAGTCAAAAGAATTCTTTTTTCAAATTAATAAAATGCTTTAATTAGTTATTTAATGATAAAGTATTGAAGGAACAAAAGATGAAAAGGATACATGGAAAAGATTTTTAGGTAGTTGGGAGAAGAAAGTTGGTTGATGCATTTCATCTCGGAGTCACTGGCCTAGACTCATCCAGTGGGGCTGATATGGCAGCGACTCCTTACCCCAGAGATTCTTTGCTGCTGTTTGTAACTAACTACTCTCTATGCTGGCCCGATCACACCCTCCTAACGGGGTTCCGCACACTGCTTTGCTTAACACGTCAGAGATCGGCAAGACCTCGACGCTAGGCGCGCAGCCACTTGCGGCTTGTGCTAGTCAGTGTTCGAAACTCGTAGTTGAGGAATCCTAGGCCGCTACAGTGTAAATAAAATAAGAATATTCTTTGGATAGCATAGAATAATATATTTATTAGAAACAAATTTCGTTAAAAAAATCAATTAGTTCATGTGTTCACATTTAAAAAAACATACGATATAATGATATAATTAAAATCTATTAATAGTACGTTAATTGTACGTCATATTGTACGTTATTACAATTATGTTAGCATTAAATAAATGTTCTTTAATATCCAGAAATTTTGTGAAGATGAACTAATAATATAATTATTATAAGAATATTTAATATTTATTAAATATTAATGTTATAAAAATAAATCATTATTTTAAGCTTTTGACATAATTTACAAATAAAGTTAACAATTTCCATTCTGACAATAAATTTTTCTTTGTATGAAATTTTCTTATAAAAGGAGATTTTTTCCGAATAAAAATTGGTAATACATTTATCGAATAAAAAGCAAATAGAAAATTCATAATATGATAAATGTTTTACGTAAAATACAATTATACTTGTTTATTTGATGATTATACTTGGAGATTATTTAATGTGATTGTTGTATTAAATAAAATTCATTATTATCTCTTATCTCTAACTTTTTTGATCAACTTTACATTTCTATAGATTTGTTTCTTATTTTGTTTTACTTTTAGAACATATTTCTACCATCTGAATAAACTTGAAACGCTCTTTGTGTGGAATGATAGAGTAGATATAGGGACAAGAGCTATCAACTAACACCCTTGAGTAACTAATAACCCTCATCCATTCTACTCATACTCCACAAGAGTAAACTACGATTTGAATGAAGCTGAATTTAAAATTTTTGAGTTTATCAACTTCATCAATTCTTACAGTGCCAGTTGCTGATGGGAAATTTGTTTTTGTTGTACATTTTAATTGAAAGAAAGTTTCGTAATTTCTGTTCAAAAAAAATTATTTTGTTAAAGATTTCGTTGGAAAAAATAAAATTGTTAATACTGTTGGAGATTTAAATTAAAGCAGGAAATACATTTCTTTCTTTTTTTTAATCATTTATGTATTTTATGCATTTCAATATCAAATACTATTTTATAAACAATGAAAGAAAGTTAAACATTCTCTGATATTGATATGGAATGCTTGTATGTGTATATATATAAGAATTGTTAAATTTTAATTTTAGAATTAGACATTTTTTATCAACATTAGAAAGAATTTCCATTTCATACATTCATTTATTGTTTCTGTTAAATATAATTCTATTTCATGAAATTATGGATTATTTTATATCATTTTGTTTTTAAATTCTCTTCTCTCTACTACTGTATCAGCGCGGCGATGAATCTTGAAGAATGCTGCCCGCTTCGCTAATGGTTCTCTCGTTTGGCCTTTTACAGCCGTCGGAGAGATATTACGAATGCCGATTTTTGGTTTTTAAGACTTATATTTGGTATAAAGTTATACAATTGTTACTGTGATGTGTAAGATGTGTCTCGTACGAACTGATTGACTCGATTGACTCTAGCAGACTGACTGTCGCGTGTTAGGAGACGGAACTTTTATTGTCTAATGAAATGTGTCTACGTGACTTTTTGGCGCTAGCCCCGACGCCCGTTGTTTATCCTTTAAGAGACGTTCTTAGAATACTCTAACTCTGCCTCTCAGGGTAAGATAAAGTTCCCATAGATCGGCACGTGCCAGGGCATCTGCAGGTTAGCGTATTCCAAGAACCCTGAGTATCCTGTTCTGATCCAGAACAACTACTATTTATAGTGAAAAATGTGAATGAATCACAAATTTTGCGTAAATCATTCTTAATATATATAGAAAAGATATACAAAAAATATACATTGCCAATTTAAATATTTTGCATAATTATTGTCAATTTAAATATTTTTTCAAAGCTATAAATATTTTTTATTTGTTTGTAATAAAAAATATTATTTCTGATAAATAATAAGAAATATTAATTATATAAAGATATTTTACAGAAAAATTGATTAGATACGGTCGAAATACACACATTTCTAAAGAAATTATGCGGTTAAATTTTAAAAAATTAAAAGGTTATAGAATAAATGTTATTATTTAAATAATAATAATTATTATAAATGTTATTATTTAAATGTTATTATTTAAATAAAATTAAATTATTATAGTTATTATTATTTTACGGAAATAATTCCTATAATAATAATACAAAAGACAAATAAAACAATTACCAAAACAAATATGACAGATAGAAAGAAAGAAAATATAGAAATACAAAAATATGAAAAAATAATTAATATTAAACAAATACAAAATTCAAATTACGTAATTCTAAAATCCTAAATTTCGTCCTAAAAAAGAATCTTACAAAAAAATTAAATATGTCAATTTTATGGGAATATTAGCAAATTTTTAAAATTTAAAAATTTTATTGTAGAAATAATTGTATAAAAGTGAATCAGTGAATATTTTTTGTTACAAGTAACTGAAAAAGCATTCGTAATATTGGAAAATTGTTTTTATTGGTTTCAATTACTCAAAATGTTTCTATTATGTGAAATAATAATAATATAATATAATGTAATGGGAAAGGAAGAATTTGTGCAAAAATTATCATTAGTACGTACATTTAAAGAAAACGCTATAAATAACGCTAATAATAACATATCTCTGTATATCAAGTAAGTTATCAAAACAGAATATCGTTATTTGTCACTGCAGAAAAAAAGTGTTCAAGGAAACTTTTAAATTTGAAAAGGCATGTATTGTAATACAAAACATTTTTCTCAAAATCATAAATCACTTTTTTATAAGATTTCAAGTATGTGCATTGATGATTTTTCAGATAAAACCATGAATTTTTAATTTCATTGCGTCATATGAGCTGATTTCAAGGCAAATTCATCGTATTATGATATTAAAATGATTTTAGACTTACAAAAGAAAATACCGAATCGCCGATTTTGATGAAATTTGGCATGAATGTATTAGGGTGTCCCATAAGTTTCTTCCCTTTTTTTGATACGAAATGAATACACGATATTTTTTGTTTAAGATGGATTTATTATGTTATATATGAACCGTTCTGTTCTATAACCTTCTTCCATCTCTCAGGAAGCCTCATTATGCCCTCTTTCCAAAATTGTTTAAGTTTACTTGTAAAATATTCATCTAGGTGCGTTTTTATTTCGCTTATGGATTTGAAAGATTTACCACGGAGAGAATTTTTTAAGGAGAGAAACAAATAGTAATCGGATGGAGCAAGGTCTGGGGAGTATGGAGGATGAGGTAGAACGTCCCAATCAAACTGTAATAATTTTTGCCTTACGGCTAACGCAACATGCGGTCTTGCGTTGTCGTGATGGAAACCGACGCCTCGTCGGTTCGCCAATTCTGGCCGTTTTTCTGCTATGACTGCTTTCAATTGATCCAGTTGATCGCAATATTTGTCAGCATTGATCGTATCATCTTGAGGAAGGGAGCTCGTAGTACACTACACCTTTCCAGTCCCACCAAATGCACAGAAGAACCTTCTTCGGATGAAGTCCAGGCTTCGCAACAGTTGAAGGTCTATTTTCCTTGGACCAAGTGCGTTTTCGATGCACATTTTGGTATAAAATCCAAGTCTCGTCTCCAGTGACAAGCCTCTTTAAGAAAGGATCCCTTTCATGTCGCTGGAGAAGCAAATCGCACGTAGAGACGCAGTTCATAAGACCGGTCTCCGTCAATAGGTGTGGAACCCAAACTTCATATCGATTCGCATATCCTATCTTGATTAAATGCTTATGTACCGTTGTCTTGGGAATATTAGTGGCATCCACTATCTCACGCACATTATATCATGGATTTTCAGTGAGCACAGTCTTGATAATGTCCTTATCAGTCGTTGCTGGGCGACCGCTGCGGTCTTCATCTTTCTAAATTTCTTAAACCAATTGCGGACGGTCCTAATAGTGGTAGTACCACTCCCGTAAATGGTGAAAATCTCGTCTGCAGTGTCCTTTGCACTATTGCCTTTTTTAAAGCAATGAAGCATAACATGCCGCAAATGCATCTTTTGGCTCTCCATATTGAACGGTGCAGAAAAATTTTAAAAGAGACTTTGTCACCAACGAAACGTACTTTGAAAGAGCTCTGGGATGACTGAAACCGATGCCATAAACGGCTAAGAGATAAGCCTGCATGTTTATATAAACACAGCCACTTAGAGTCACTCATAGCGTGGCGCGGAAGAAACTTATGGGACAACCTAATAGTTTTCAAAAAAAATATTCGATCCGTATTTTTTTTTATCGGCAATGGTCAATGTTGAAGGGGTGAAAACTACCCTCAAAGTCCGGGATGTGAAACATATTTTGTTAAATATCTCGTAAATTATTGAAGATATCGTTTTCGTGTACATTGATGAAATTAGTGTTTTTTAGCGACGAATTTAATGGTATATGCCGTTCTGCAAAAACCCTTTTGTTTAAACCTTTTGTTTTAATCTATTAAAGAAACCGTATTTTTGATAAGTTTTTCCAAATAAATATTAACGAAATTTCTTTAATATTTATTTATGGATACTATGTATTCAAACACAAATTACGTATAAAATGGAATCTTGATTTTTTCATTATAAAAAAATTCATTGTTTTTAAATCTTTCGCACTGGACGTGCAAAGCAGGGTGTGTAGTATACACAGTCATTAATAAACACTAATTTCAATTAACTCCAATGATTTATACCATCATCTCTTTCGTTAATGATATGTTATCGCTATATAGAGAGTGTCTCAGTTTTTACGCTACAATCGGAATTTATAAAAAATATAAACGTAATATAAACGTAAATATTTAGGCACAAATTTGATGCATAAATAAAAAAGAATAACATTTTTTCATTTATAAAGTTTAAATTTCCAAAAAATTGAACTTGAGAATTTGTCAAATATATTTGAATTTAACTAAATGCATACTGAAGGAATAACAATCGATAACATTCGATACATTGTGTAAAAATAAGTCAATAAATAAAATGAATTTTTTTCACTTAAGGTCTCAAGAAAATAAATTTTGAATATGTTATATTAAAAAGTACTTATAAAATATACAAAATTAATTCTTCTGGGAACAAGGTATTCTATGGAAAAATTTAGTAATTATTCGAAACAAGACGACCTTACCAATTTCAATGATTTTGAAATATGTAAGGTTGTCATGTTATTGCTGCTCAGCTTTTTTAATTTATGAGATACATGTAAAAGATTTTGATTAAATTTAAATTAAATTAATTTATATTGAAATTAATTGAAATTAACTTTTAAGTTATATTTACTTACATTTACTAATATATTTTATTATTAATACTATATAGCTGGAAATATATCTGTTATTATATAAAAAAATGCAATTATTCAATGATTATGTCGTTAGAAAAATAAAAGAATTGATATTCGATGTAATATTATTTCTAAGTTCCGAGTTATGTAATATTGTTATATACTAGCTTTCGTTTCATGCCAAATGTATTCTATGTTTTGTCTATGGGCACCATTATTCAGATTAACAAAATTTATTCCATGATTCACCATTAGATGTTTCTACGTTTCCTCGTTTAAATATTTATACAATTTTCAACGTAATGGTTAGAAATAACTATCATACGCGATTTGATCGAAATGCGGGAATTTTAATAAAACTGTATTGATAATGCAAAAAATTACTAAAGCGGAAAAGCAGACTGAATATACTTCATGAACTCTTCAAATGTTAAACTTTCTTCATTCACGGTACTGATATATTCGATCAAATGTTCCACAAACGTCTCCTTTCGTACATTCCTTGATATAAAACTTGTCTGTTCACTTCGAATATCGCTACAGGGATGAATCTTCCTCATCCAGCGTTTTCGTCTTTTGTTTAGAATATCATGTTGAATCTAATAACGATTCTGGTTCTAATAACTGAAATTTTCTTGGAAGTCATTGACATTAACAGCAGTATTGATGTTGGTTTGGAATAGATAAATCTTCGGCCGACGAAAATCAATACTTCATTTTATCTATGTTTAAAATTTTACACATAAAATCTATAAATATATCAAGGTACAAATATATAATAAATCATTTTTGTACATAAAGATTTTTGTAAATATATCAAAAATATATAATTTCTGCCAAAAAACAGATATTCGTATTGAGCATATCAAAACGAATAGAATGATATGAAACACGTTTAAAAGGTGTGTAATAGTAAAATTCAGCCCACAATTTATTAGATACTTCATTAATTAGAATTTATTAAACCGGAAAAATATTTGCTAGTCTTGTTGATGTATACTTGCTGATATTTTCTATGATAGTCTCACTAATGCACTTTCCGATGTGCATTCTCAAAAACTTTCTTTACGATTCTTAAAATATTTATTTTTTCCGTACGCTTCCCTCTTTTCTCTCTTTCATCTACTTCTCCTACGGTCAACGTCCAGACTTTTTCTTTGGGCCATCTGTTCTATTCCAAATATTTCTCATTTACATTCCAATTAAACAAATTAAACTCCAGTCATTTTCCACTATCATACCCATATCCTCTCTTATAACAATATCCCTTAAAAAGTATTAAGTTTATGTTATTTAAGAGACATTTTCCAAAACAATTAAAAAAAAAACAAAAAACAATGATTTAGCAATTAGACAATCATCGTAGACTGAATAATGAAAATTCACTTTTTAAATGGATGGCTAACATTTTAGTTTTATGAAACATCAGTGATAAAAATTATAATTCTAATTAAACAATAATAATACTTCTCAGTTATTCCAAAATTAATTTAATTGATAAAATATATTAATACATATGTTGAAGCAAATCTAACAATTATTTTCATTTTTTTTTGTTCCTTGATGACTAATCAAATAACGTTTAATTAGTAGATCTGCAAACGAACATTTGTAATATTTAAAGTGCAATGAAAAATCAGTTTTAGATTGGAAAATTGATAAAATGTATTTATCTTTTCCCATTAATATTCGATTTAGAAATATTTTTCTTTTTTATAAAAATGATGATATTTTGACCAAAATTTAATTTCTATTCTATTCCCCTATCAAAGAATCATAATATGAAATCTATTAGATTTTTAACTATAGTTAATAATAACAGCATTATATTTTAAGTAGTTTAAATATTTTTACATTCTTTGCTTTTTAAATATAATAAATATATAAATTTAAGAAAGAAACAACCTTTTTGTTATAATTTCCATTTCTAACTTATACATATGTACTTTATATAAAATAAAAAATATATATTTCATATAAAATATGTAATAAAATTATAATTACCAAGAAAAATTGTTATAAAAAATTATTTTACAATAATTTTGTTTATTTATATTCGGAAGTTAATTTGAATATTACCAATATCTGATGTAAGTTTAAAAACTAAAATAGTAAATTAAGAGTTTTTACTTTTTAAGATCATGGAAATATTATTAGATTTTTTAAAAAATGTTTAGAGAACAAATATATTACTCAATAAATGACTCGAGGCAGACAAATAACAGAGGCATAAATGACTTTAGACATCAACAAATTTTTGAAGAAGTTACGAAAAGGAATGTTATGTATTTAAAAATCAAGTGAGTCTCCGCATTCAAGTCAAGGTATTTTTAAATACCAACCTCACAAACATGAATATTCAATATCATTGTTTACAATAAAGTTAAAATATTTTTGAAACAGTTTTTTTTTTAACAAATCAATACCTTTTTGTAAAGAATAACTGTATCAACATTAAAAAGTATATAATTCAATTTGAAAAAAAGAAATTAATATTAATACTCCAAATATTCAAAATATTTAAAATATTTTATTTTTACGTAATATTTTATTTATTATTAAAATAATATTTTATTTATTTGTAATATTTCTTGAAAATTCTATATATTGGACCATTTAAGAAGATACCTTCATAAATTGAAAACATGTTGATAGTTTTGAGCGAAAAAAATTTGAGAATATTATAATTAATTTATAAATCTAATAAAACAGGCTGAAACACTAGATGGTACAAAAAATATATTTTCAAAATAACATCAATCTAGAAAACTGGTTTCCTAATTTATACTAGGTATCCTAAATTGAACTCTGTCTATTTTCCATTATTTTAGATAAAGAACTTTGTCCAAAAATATACTTATATATTATCACTATAAAGAGATAAAAAATAATTAAAAATCAATTATTAAAATTAATAATTTTATAGCATGTGAATAAAATCTAAATATGTACTTTGTTCATTGTCAGACTAGAAGAATTCTAAAGAATATGTTATTCTTAAGATTTTAAAGATTTTAAGATTTTAAAACAATTTCTACAAGCTTTCTTAAAGAAAATACTATGTATTCCGGTCCAACTTAAGAACCATTAGGTAGATTAATTTAAAAAACTAACGTAATTTTAATTTTTAAATATAATAAATAAAAATTAATGCAAGTACCAGATAAATAACAAAAGTACGATTTCCCTTAAAAATATAATATATAATATAATTATACTATAATATGTAATATATATTATACTTATAAAAATTCTAAATTTATCTATCAATCAAAAAATACAGTTTATGTAAATTGTAAACAAAATTATATCAGCCAGTATCAAAATAAAAAAATTATACTTATTTACTTTTTTACAATCTTGTATTTTCATGCCTTTAATATGAGCATTTTGTGACCTCATGTCACAAAGTTATTTTATATGTAAAAATTATATTAAAATAAAACACTCTATAGTGTCTATATGTATTAAAATTGTAAATATGTAGTGCAGCAATATTTATTAGTCCTTGATACATATTGCAAAGTTAGTTTATGAGATAGTAATGGTTTTCTATATGCTATTAAATCTGACAATAAGTTTATTTCTCGTCTAAATGTTTAAATCAGATTAAATTACGACTAAAGTTTTTAAAACAAGTTTTAAACTTGAGTTTTAAAAGACTTTGAAATTAATTACACTGTTTAATCTTTCACTACAACTTTGTTATTTTACGAAATATTCCATATGAAATTTCAAATGAAACTCGTATTTTTATTAAAACCATATTTATTTCATTATCTAATGCGATATAAAAATTATTAAGTTTAATATTCAAAAGTTTTTTAATTCAACATTTTCTATATATTGCTGTATATTCCGAAAGAATTTATACGTATTTGACGAAATGAAAATGAAAATAATCATACATCATATGAATATCTAGACAATACGAAATACAGATTATTGATACGAATATCTCAATATTAAAATATAAAATTGAATAAGTTATCATTACAATATTCTGTATGAATAATTTTGATGTTACTTATTCTGAATCCATTAATTTAAATGCAATATCAATGAATTATAAATAATCCATGAGAAGTTAATTTAAATTATTCAAATAAATATAAAATAAATGTAAAATTATTCAAATAATAAATTTTAAAATAAATTTTAAAGAGTATCGGACATCCGAGTATCGGATAATTAAATATATCGGATAATTGGATTACATCTATGAAATGATAAAAATAAAATAATTTATAAAACCATCATGAACAATATAAAAACACAATTCATTAACGAAAATAAAATATATAGATGTAGAACATATAAAATATATATCTGATTGATATTATCTTGATTTCCTTTTCTTATAAATATCATATTGCCGAAGAACAGTTGGTACAAATAAACGATTAATCGGGTATTCCAATTCATTATTCAAATCATTCACTAATCGAATTTTTCTAATTACTTTGTTTTTATACGAGGAAAGATCATTTGTTTTGTACTACTTTTTTATGAATAGAAATTGATAAATAGAAATTGAAACGGAAACTTTTGAATAAAAATATAAGAATTGCTATCAGATTTTATCCTTGTTTTTTTATTTTTCTTAAACAGAATCATCCTCAAATTTTTCATTAATATCATATATTGTCTCCTTTTAAGGGAGTATTCTGTTAATCCGACTTGTAAAAATCGACTTTTGAGGATTTTTTTTCTAAGAAAACCATGATACATTTTGATATGCAGTTTTCGCACACAGATTTATTCATACTTAAAGAGTATTTACAATTTTTTTTTAACAAAATTAATGAAAGTTGGAAATTGTACAACCTTAGATAAAGCATGTTTTTAAAAACGGATTCAAATGGCTGACGTGATTCCGGTCCATCTGGCTATTTGAAACTAAAAAACCAAAGTGTATCTTAATTAGTATAAATATGGCTAACGCATGAACCACGGAAACAGTGAAATTTCGGAAATTTAAAAAAAATAGCAGCATTTTGAAGTTTAAATATCGATTTTCCTTGTGCTTTTCGTCTTTTGGGTGGTAAACAAAAATAGAAAAAAACATCAGATTTTGAAATCCGTGGTTTACACGATAAAGATACATCCGATGAAGATCTCCAAATTTCAAGTCAATCGATCAACTAAAACGTGAGATATCCCGTTAGCCAGTTTAAAAAATATGGATTTGATGTTATACAGAAATACTCATATTTAGAATCAGTGAAGCAGTAAAAAATAGAATATTAATAAAATACTAATAATATAAAAATAAATAATAATATAAATAATAATATTATAAAATAAAATATTTTTTAAGAAAAACACATTTGAAGTTTTTGTTACCCGTTGTACAAAAATATTCATACTTACGTTGCGAACAGTACACGGTTTCCTTTAAACATCTATAACTTTGCTAATTTTACGAATTCTTTTACATAAACATTTTCGAAAGCGTATACTTTGAGAAAATGTAAAAAACGAAATTGATATTTTTAAGCCGGATTACCAGAATACCCTCTTAATCTCACAGGATAAATATTTCGAAAGACGTAAAATATATGAAAAAATGTTTCGGATGAAAGATATTCAGAAAGATAGATCATTCATTTGACCTTGCATGATAACATTGAAAAAATTTACGAATATTGAATTTTTAAATTCAATTTATATTTTTTATTATATATTATTACAACTAATTTCGAGACGTTTACAAAACATCTATTCTTTATCAGTAAGTTATTTTTCAAGATAAACTCTTAAAGTTGATATGCTATCACCATTAAATATTATTGAAGCAGACTAGGGAGAGTCATTAGCATCTGATACGTATATCTTTTCTTCATTGTTTGTAAATACTTGTTTCATTTCGATTTGCTCATTCGATTTACTTCATTTAGTCGTACAAATTGTGAAAATTAAGCAAATGGAGGTGTCTATAAACGAGATACATTTTTACGCACAACAATATACAGACAAAAAATCGAAGTAAACAGTCAAGAATTGATACTGTAATATACACAATCGAGCCTTTTTAGATATACAAATTCCTATAATGTAACCGTGCAATCTTATGACGTTATATCGAATAAGTACCTAATATTAATTTTAGCTACAAATTAAATTTGAGTTTATATTTCGGGAATGGCTTATGCAAAAAATACATATGGTAATGTTTTGAAAATGTTTCGATGTCATCTATAATAGTTGTAGCGTGTTGAGCTGAATCCACGTATTAGGAACGTTGATTACTGCATTCAACGTTAATGAAAAGCAGCTGATTCAAATTAAAGTTTGATTAATGTTAGGTTTGGTAGGATTTTAATTCACTCGTCAGAAGTGAGATTTGATTGGATGCTTTAATGATCTGACGAACATGAATTATATGAATAAGGAATGTGTAAAATGTAAGTGAGATTATTATGAATAGGAGGGTAAGTTAGTGCGAAGACTACTGTGAGAAGACTACTCGCGATAAGATGTTGGATGTATACACTCGCATGAGTTCTTAAAAACTACTGCCTACTCTGTTGGATTGTTGTAAACTGACTGTCTGGTTTGTCTGGTGATCTTATATAGTATGTGGAGTCTATTGTGTTTTCCCTGGTTACGATATTAGGCAAGCAAGTTAACTGATAAGTCCAGATGTGTTTATGGCGACGACAGTTGCGATAAAGGAACTTACTGAACCTTGAAATTGGGAGTCAAGTATGACTACAACAATGAAATAGAAAGTAAGGATACATGAAAGTACGGTCAAGGAAAATCTCTGCCGTGGAGAAAATAATAAATTTGAAAGTTTTTATCTCTGGCTCGATGAATTTGTTTTTTGCATCAGTGTTTGGCCTTTATTGTGTTCGGTAAGACCGAACAATAGTGTACACTAGTTATACAGTTAATATAAAAATTTAATATAATTTAATATAAAAGTTATAATAATACGTTTCAATTTAAAAAACTGCACGACTTGTATCCCAATACGATTCGTCTCACTGAAAGGCCCAGAAGCAACTATTAGAAAATGTCTGACTAGGAAATGAAGACGACTTTTTTGCCATAAAATTTTGTTGATATGCAAACATTTGAATCGATACAAAACAAATTACAGGCGCGATCGCTCTATATCAGACAATGCCACTCCTATTCCAGGTCTAACTCACGCAGGTCTACCTCACGAATTATGTGACCCAAATCAACCAATCGCTAATTTTCGTTGCATTAGCGTTGCACCTGAAAAGGCCCGATTTTCTGGGTTACCCTAGCTAAAATCATTTCAGTGATAAAATTTAATATTGACTTTTGCAAATTTTTTAAAGGTTACCATAAGGTAAAATAAATGGCAGCATAATTCGTCCCCCTCAATACTATATAACTTTTATTTCGATATTTTTTTGTACGTTTTATATTTTTGAGGATATTTGTTCTAGGACATTAAAATAGAATACACTGTATAATGATAATATTTGTATGTTCCTTAAATTTTTAAATAAGTTTCTTCCCTAAAATAATTTCAAAATTTTTATCTCTTACATTTTTATTCACTTGAATGATAGTTATTATATTTGAATGAAGACGATTCTTTTTCCATATCTACAAATTGTACAATTTTACATGAAAACTTCGTTAATTTAGCATTTAGATGACTTTGATCATTTTCCACGATCGAAAATACATTTTTTATATATTTTATGTAATAAAGTTATGGGTGTCCTGTTTTTTTTTAATTCATTACTTTTCAATATTTTTTATATATTTAGAAAATGAAAGGAAGTTTAATAGTTTTAGTACTTTATTCTGTATATTTATAGTATTCAAAAAAAAAAATCTTAAAAGAAGCAGTTACAAGCAAATGTTATAAGAATTGTAAGCCAAAATTTTCCTTTTGTAACCAAAATTTTCTTCTTTGGTTACAAAAAGATTTAAAACCTAAACTTTTAGATTTAAAATTTAAACACTTCATTATTTTGATATTTTTATTTTTCAGATTTGCTTAAATATGCATTTTCTTCATTAATCATTGTAACCTAATTCGACTTTAACAACTTTGTTAGAGAACTTCAAGTAGCAACAAAACTGTGCTATAAATTTATGCATTAAAGTTTTGTAGATTGAGATCAAGGTTCAAGAAATAGATTACCTTACTCAATACACTTGTTTTTGTTTCGTTTAGCAAGTACATAATTTATCAGCGTAATCATTATAACTGATCTGAACAATCACAGTCTGAATAAATACAATTTGAATCGTTTGATACATATTCTAAAGTAATGTGGTTTGACGTAGTTAAAACATACATATATTTTTTTACATTTATTCGTATTGCTGTTCCTGACATCCGAAATATTGCATATATGATTTTAAGTAACAATTCCTTTTCAATATATTCTTGAATATATGATATGAATAAGAATTTGTTCTTTTAATTTAAAATAGTTTTGAAATACAAATTTTGGAATGGATAAAATAGACAGTATCTCTATCTCTGTAGAATAGATTATCAAATTCAGTAAATTTAGCAAGTAAATCGTGATATAATAGGCAAGATATGAATAAAAACAGTGTACGAACAAAAATAAAATTTTATCACACGATCAATTTCGAGAAAATCGCGTTTAAATATTTGTTTAGTATGCGTGCACAGTCATTCTAACTAATTATACCAGAAAATTATTTTCTGAAATAAATAAAGAAACACAAACATTTGTACTCAAAAGCTTATCTGATTACATAGTTTTTGTGAATTATTAGTAATTTTATTAAATTTATGAACTTACTGCATATATAATAAAATGTGCAAATGTAAAACGTACAATATACAATAACGAAGTGTTAAATGATAAAGAATAAAATTTTTGTAAGTTTGAAAAAAGATATCAATATCAATTCGTTAAAAGATATCAAATTGAATTAACATAATTAATATAAATAATAATTTTATTTCAAAGGCGGGTATCGAAGAAGCTCTGGATGTAATAGAGGCGGCATCGACCGGATCATTGGGTGAAGACTGTGCCACGACAGCTGGTTTTAAATCTTTACCAACTGTCGTAACACTTGATCCTCGACGTTACGATACTGCACGTCAAAAAGCTGACATGACAGCTCTGATGCTCCAAAATCTTGGCACTGTTGGAGTATCAAGACATAATGGTGAGTTACTGATAATTTATGATAAAATAAATATATAATAATGAAAATTATAATGACAACAAGGATAAATAATAATTACAGTGGGCACGATAGTCTCATATTTTATCTATAAATTTATAATATATATTATATGTTATTAACATTATGAAAAATACATCAAATATTATGAAAAAAATCAAACATTATGAAAAATACATCAACTAAGAAAATAATAAATAGTAATAAACTACGAAAGAAAATACACTGCAAATATTAACAATTCGAAACCGATTTAATATTTTATTTTAAAGAAAAAATTATTTCATCAAAATTTAATTTTGTTGAAAGAATATTATATATAATCTTTCAATGATAAAAATAGAAACTAATTTCCTGCATAAACATCAAAGTATTGTATTAATAAATTATATTTTTATGATAATTATAAGTGCACACAAATTATTTTATCTATGGAGTGTCAAAAGTTATCATGACCTCAGAAGATCTGTTTAAAAAGTAAATAAGATTGACCTTGAATATAATTTTCAACATCCCATTTTTTTATTGTATTTTTTTGTAGTTTACTGTATTTTCTATTTTATCATTACAAAATTATCAAATTATTTATCAATACTGCATAAATATAATCATAATTTAGTCTAAATACATATATAAAAATATTTAAAGACAAATTTATTATAAATAACGATTTAAAAATCTTGATACTTATTATTGTTAATTTTCTAGAAATCATCGACGACCAATAATTTTAAAATTAACTAAATTATAAATAGAAATTATAAATAAAAAAACAACTTGTCATGAATAATATAAATTTCATTGCAACAGATTATTACAGATTTTTAACTTTAATTAATTACGAGTTGTAGCAAACAATGTTGCGTGATAGATTGTTAGAGTTTTAAATTTCTGTTCATTTTAATAAAATAAAAAACGAAAAATGTTTAATAGATCAATTCAAAAAAAATTTTTAAACAATTATCTGTAGAAGAAACAAATAATTTTTAAATGAAAAAATGAAATCTTTACTCAAAATCGGAATAACCTTTGTGTACTATTGAATCAATCACGTACTATTGAATGAGTCATGTTAGGAATAATCATATTATCATGTTTTGATAAAATTAGAAATTTATTATATATTTATTATAATTTTATTGTGTATTTTTGTTTTCAAAGAAAACAAATCGACTTGGATAAATACTGTTCATAATTATATTACTTAAAGTGTCAAACATATACATAAGAGAAGAAAGATAAATGTTAATAGAATCTAGCGAAGGAATTATTTATTTTTATACATCAAATGACATTCATCTTCAACGAAAAACTAGATGCTGTGACTTACAAATGACGAACTGGTGAATCATGAGTTAAATATGATCCTCTATTTAACCCATGAAATCATAAGAGAATCTTACTCTCTGCCATACGTATTTGATTTTTACGCTCTATAACTTTAAACAGGATAAAATATTAAAACTATATAGTTTCGTTTATGTCTATATCTTTTTGAGTCTAAATATTATACAATTATACGATAATGTTAAGAAAATTTGTACTTGATTTATTGAAATGAAATTTCAAATTTTAGTAATATTAAATAAACTGCCAATTGAATTCACTTATTCACTGTAGTGAATATTCGTATACTCAATGAAAACTGTTATAGTGAAGAATTTTGAAAGATTGAAAGTATAAAGGGAAGACTTTAGTTCTCAAAACTATTTAATTATGAAAAAAATTTATTAAGCTATTTCATATAAAGCATACTTTCATTAAAGTTTTAATTCGCAAAATTTTTGAGAGAAAAAATATTTTTATTTATCCTCAAAATAATGTAAAACTAGTTTTGAAGAAAACAAATTTAGTATTGTAAAACAGAAACTTTATATTTTAAAATGAATCCAAGCAGATTGTTATACGGTTCTTTCTCATGAAGTTATAGCAATTTAAAATTTTTGATTGATTAAATTTTATCAATTTACAAAAATGTTCTCAATAATTTAAGCTACTATAATTTCATGAAAAAAATTCCACAACAATTTACTTAGACTTATTTTAACATAAAATCTTTAGAATACCAATCATTTAGTGATAATTTTTTAAAAAATTTTGTCTTTTATACGACAAATTCTAGAAATTCTTTTCAAATTCATTAATTTTCAATCATATTATCTCAATATATTTTGACATAAAATGACGATATGTGTAAAAATAATGAAAAGTTTTTATTTAGAAAAAATATTGTAACTGTAAAATTCACATACAGCATAAAATATCGCTTATTGTGGCTGTATAAATCATTTTGCATATAAATCAGCCTAGCAGAATTTCTTTTGACATGAAATATTTAATTATAATATTAACTCTTTAACTCCTTCATTTTTTTTGGAATATCGTTTAAAAAATTATCAATTTTCTGTAATGTATTCAAATGGATCAAGAAACATTCTAAACAGTTTTTAATAATTTGTTTACTAAGAAATTATTACATGTAATTGTAATTGTAAATTGATTATTAGTAATTATACCGATTTGTGAAATCGATATATTATAGTATATTACTTGCAAACGTTAGGTCAAGTTAACTTGGAATCTTTGTTTGGAATAGTTCAATTGATCCAAGATAATTTGGATTAAGAAGTCAAGAGATTAATGCTTAATACATTATACTTGAAATAAATGACATTACTTGTGTCATATATTTCAATATTATGAAATAATATCTTACAAACCAAGGGAAAATGAAAAATAAAAATTCCTTTTTCTATAATTTATAAATAAATTAGGTGGAAAAAGAACACAGTGGTTTGGTACTTCAAACTATGAGAATGCTTTTTCGTTGTTATCGAATTTTGAATCATTCCATATTTCACAGTAATCTACGAGAGAAACGTAAAATCGATTGCCCAATAAACCGAGCAAGATGACGAACTGCATTGTCAACAGTCCAATTTCTACGGAACCTAGTATATCAGCGCCTAATCGAATTCCATCGGCTGAAATGGTAACGAGAATATACATGCTATCGAAATACATGGATTACTCCTGTATGCTTTTGTAACTCTGAAAGTGGATTGATTTTAAAACGGATCTATATTTTTTAATAATTGCAATTATAAAAATACTCTTTCTAAAAATTACATAAATTTTACATTTTATGACCAATTAATTAATTAGTTAAGTTACATAGATTCTGAGAAATCAATGATATTTTTTATATTTATTCAATAGAATAAATAAAAATAAAACGAAATAAAAATCATAAAATCCATTTAGATTATTATAATTTATATATATGTATATATGTACATATATACAGTGTTTGTTATGTATTATATATATATATAAATTTATAGATATAAATTATGTATAAATTATTACAATATATATATATATATAAAAAGATTAGCTATCATCACTTCTCAAATCATCAAATTATTTTGTTTTCAATTTTCAATTATTGTATACTCATAAGTGATATTCGTTTATTTATAATTAATAATAATAAGTGAATTTCTATTTTCTAAATTATTTCATTCATATAAACCGAAATCGACTATTTTTTAATAATTCATAATCAAATATAAGAATAAATCGTAATACAAAATAAATGAAGTCAGATAGATTCTATGGTTCAAATCGAAATTGAGGCCAATGAATAATTGAGTTTTGTGAATTTGTCATGAATGTTTTATTTATCTTTATTGATTCAACACATTGCAGATAAATATCCAATTGTGGTAAACAAAGAAAAAAATCATACATATATTATTCATGTTAAAAACTTATAAATTACATATGTAAGTACATCATATTTTACAATTTTAATACTTATATCATTACTAATATTTCAGGTATATGAAAAGATTAAAAAAATATTGAGATATATTACGCGATGTAATATGCATATTTTATGGACGAAGAAATTTAGGTATTTGAAGATCAACTTTTTTTTTTCATAAAAATTATATTGTTCAAAAATAAAATGTAAAGTCTAATTATAATATCGTTGCTTTTATCTTATTTGGCAGTTATTGATCTGTTGTAATAATTTATATTTACCTCTTTGTTAAAGCAAAATTAGTTAAGCAGAGTTAAAAAATTTTCGAAAGATTTCGATATAAGATAATTTACTATTAATTTGTAAGTTTCTTCGAATTCTACTATTGAAAAGGAGTAAGTTAGAATTAATATATAATTGCTTATGACAATATTCGAACACTTAGAAATTTTTTATAAATATATTGTATGCATTATATAAAACATTTTGAAATTTCTACTTAACTAACATGATTATATTGATCAAATTTGAAAGAAATGAGAAACATAACGGAATCAATAATGATAAAAATTGTTGATAATTTAAATTGATATAACTTTTTTATAACAATTAGAAAAGATCATATAATAATCCACTTGAGTTTGTTCTTTTTGAAGAAGATTTTACATAATAATGAAAATAAAAGTACTTTTTTCTTGAAAATTATAAAATTTCAAACGTTTCTAAAAATAATAAAAATTTTTCTTATGTTCTACTATCTTGAAAACTTGAAGTTTTCTAAAAATTTGCTGTACGCCTTTTTTTCATCGTTTCATTGAACTTTAAACATTAGAATTAAATGATAAAATATTAGAATTTCTTGAATTTTTGTTTTTTATTTCCAATGAAGTTCAATAAAATGCTGAGAAAAAGTCACATAGCAAGCTTTAAAAACTTGTTATAAAGAAGAGACTTCAATCATTGAAAGATGATGATATAGCAATTAAAAAAAATTTTTCGATGTTTCTAAAAATATTTGAATGTTTACTATTTTCAAAAAAAAATACCTTCACTTTCCCATTTATTACATGATGTAAAATCATCTTTAAACAAAATTCAACACTGTAAAAATAAAGATTCTATGTTTCAAAGTGTTTTATTATATGATCTTCTTTTTGATACAGTTACACTTTGTAGAAATTACAAATTATATAGGAATTATATTACATTACATTTACATTACTTAAAATAAATATTATAAGGGTATATTTCGTGTAGAAAATTCAATAAATATTATTAAAATACAGCTAATTATTAATTATATTAGTTTAATTTATATTTATATATTTATCTGCTTATGCACTTATATATTATTCATACTGCATAGTAATTTTTTACTAAATATCTGTTTATAATAAATATTTTGTAATTGCTACATTTATACTTATATTTTCTGATTGGTTCTAAATTTTGCCAGTATATTAATATAATATTGATCATTGTAATATTAAAGAAATTTCAAAATGTTACATGTTATATACATTTGTAGTAAGGATTCAACTACTTTTATAAATCACCATATGTCTTTTTTTTCTTTCTTATAATTTGTTGTAATCTGTTGTAAGTGCTTTTAGATGTGTTAACAAAATCATTGCTGACGTCAGTGAATGACGCCGTAGAAACAAGGGTGATCGCACTAAATGCATCTACGGGTGCCGTGATTAGCGTAGTCTGGTTGGAAAGAAGCCCAGGAAGCGTTGGAGAACCATTCAAGGTTGACAGTCACGCACTCCAACCAGGATCTATACCAGATCCAAATTTACCATGGTTTGAAAATGCGGGTGCCACTACAGAACTGAGGTTCGATTTACAGAATTGATATTCGAAACCTCACTCACTTCAATAAAATTTAATGCATGTTTTGCATGTATCACTTACGTTGTCATTGCTTTCATATTTCAAATCATTTATCGAATTTTCAATGCCATTAAATTGAAACTATTTGAAGAAACTTAAGTAATTTTTAATTGTTTAATTACTAAATGATTACTTCATTCGAGTATTCTAGTACCTTATGCAATGTAACTAGATTCGAGGATTTTTATGGAGTGACATTAATCAAAATTTTATTTTAATAAAATATTACCTATATATATTCATAAAACTTTTAATTTATTATTAAAATTTATTATTTAATTTATTATTGTTTATAATAGTTGATGTCGATACCGAAGTTTAATAGAATGAAATCGAACAAAAAGGTCCTAATGAATATGGATTCAAAAACCATTTATTTCGGAGTTTTATTCTAAACCTGTAACAGATTCTATTTCATTTGTATCTGTATTTGTATCATATTATGAAATTGCTAAGATATTGCGTTCCTAAAATTCTGGTCTCTTTTGTTATAAAAATTAAAATTTTGCAATTTATCTACATTTCATAATATATATTTTATAATAAATTTGGTATATTTTATTTCATAAACGATAATTAATATCTTTGAACTGTATCTTTTGCAGTGATAATGAGCAGTTTAGTAATGAGAAATACTTATTGTTTTAATTTGTGTTTAATTTGAAGGATTCTGTATTATCTGAATATTTGAACTTATTTAGTCGATCTTTGAGTTTGTTTTATGAGCTCTCATTCAGATTAGATTCGAAAATTAAATTTTAAAATTTTTCCATTTTCCAGACATTACGAGTGTCTAACCTTTTACTGATATCATTCGGAATCATAAAAATTTATATTTTGGAATTTTAATTTTGATTAATTAATTTCTGAAAATTTTTAAAACAGAAATTACAAAATAAAATTAAATGACTTAAATTTTTGTAACGTAATATAAATTACTATCATTACGATATTACTGAAAGATTAATCACTTTGAAAATGTATTTTGTATCGATATCGTTGGAACATTCAATCTCTGCTTATTTTTCTTTCTACATATTGTAATAGACTTTATAGATATTCTACATATTAAATTATTTACAATTTTACACATTACTAGATAATATTACTATAACTGGACTTTTTGAATTATTGATCAATTTGAAAACATTTTCATTGGATGCAAGAATTGGAAGAATATCATATTTTCACGGATGAGTTGAAGTTTAAATTATGGAAGACATATTATGTACATGCAGTTGAGAGCTAAGATATTAAATCACAAGAATAAAACGTTATCTAAAAAATTCCTGCTTTAAATTATTTTGAAAAAATTAAAAGAACTATGAATAATTTAATATAAAATTGTAAATTAATAAGATAATAAATTATTTCACATAATTTTTTATATAATGTAGGACAAAAAACAATTACAGAAAACCAATGAAATTGTTAAAATATATTGTTCAAAAATTTACAGTTTCGTTCGGAAATCTATCGGATTCTAATATTTTATTAGAATTTTTATATTTTTATATTAGAATTTATATTTTATATTCTAACATGCGTATTTTATCACCTTTTCCTTCCGAAAGAACTCTTACAATAACGCTTTTCCCAATAAAAGAAATAAAAAAAATTATTGTTATACAGTAATTCTTCAAATATTTTAAAAAATTTATCTATTTACAGTCATTGTCAAAAAACAATTTTAAGCATCACTTAAACATTTCAACATTATAGAAATGTTTAAAATCATACTGAAACGACTTACATATATTTACAGAATTTAATAATATAAATATAAACAATTGCAAAACTTTAATAATATAATTTACAAAGGAAAATATATTATTAAATATATCATAGAATAAAATTCAGAGTCTTACTCTAAAATGAAATAGGTAAAAATCTTTGAACATTATAACTTAACAATTTTATGAGTAAGTAAATATAATGTTCTTTTATTATAAAATTTTTTTTTAGAAATTATTTTTGAAATATATAAAATATATTAAAATATATAAAACTCATTTAGGTAAAAACTTTTGTTCACTACTGTACCTAATATTAGAAGTTTCATTTTCCTTTTAGTCAAGAAATTTACTCTTAAAATTTCATAAAATTATTCTTATAGAATTATTCTTATATGTTAAAAATTATTCTTATATATTAAAAATTTCTATTGAAATGTAAATTTTTCATTCTACTTTTTCCATATAATACTTTTGCATTCTGTCGACCTTATTTCTTAGTTTCATTTATTATTTTTACTACACAACTGTTATAAGAACCACAGAACTTACAATTAAGATTTAAAAAAGGTACAAAGGCGATAATACATTATAAATCTGTTCATTCGAGAACAGTGAGTTTTAGAAATAAAACAGTGTGGATTAGCAATGGTTTGATTGGGTTCGTTAATGAATAAAGAAGGGTCAAAGTCCGTAAATAATGTGGAAGGAAACCAAATTTTTATTTACATAATAAATAATAAATAAATTGTTTATTCAAGTAAAACTAATTTCAATAATATTAGAAAAAAATTTTCAATAAAGCTAATGAATAGATTTTTATTTTTTTATTCTAAAATAATAATAAGCTTTTAATTCTCTTTTATCTCATCTACTATTTTTTATAAATATAATTTCCTAGATGCTAATTCAGCAAATCTTCATGATAAAAACTTCAAGAAACAATATATTAATAACATAATTAGAAATAATTATAGATGTATATTAGGTAAAAAATTCGTTATAAAAACATTCGATACATAATCGATCGTCCTATCACATTTATTTTTGCTTTGAAACGTTTCGAAATCACGTGATTTCGGATGCCAACTAGCATAGCAAAAGAATGCAATTGAAACGATTGACTTTGTATTTTTTTTTTAATGTGCAACTATTCTAATTTTCTAATAATTCATTGTTTTTCTAAATAACAATTAATTTTATTATTTTAATTAATTTTATCAAAAGATAAATAATTATTTCTGTATTTCATTTTAACTCGCAAATAATAAATAGTTTTATATTTAAATAGTTACTTAAATGAAATTAATTTAAATAATTGTTTAGAATAAAAAAAAACCGAATCTTAAAATTACGATGACGTTGATATATAACAATAGTTCTTCCAATAATAGTTCTAATTTGTTAATAACTCAAAATTTAAAAATATAAAAAGAATAACTGTAAAATCCTGCTAAAAAATATATTTTCTGAAAACTTTTTATAATATACTATATATAAATTATTTATAATATAATAATTTATAATGAAATTAGAAAACACTAATCGTAGAATTAAATCAATTTATTTTAATCAAATTATTTCTTTTAACAATATGTTTTTTATGTTTCATGATTTAAAATAAATTTTATTGTCCTATATGTACATATCCTTGAAAAAAGGAATATGTACTACGTAGTAAAAATAGGAATAGAACTGATTTTCGTAACAGAAAAAGCAAATTTTCTTTAAAATCACACAAAATTTTATTTTTATTTCAATCTATTAATAAAATAAAACGAAATATGCATAAATAATTTTTAGAAGGAAGCTGAAGAATTGTTAAGTTTTTGGAGTTTATACAAAGTCTATATAAAATATATGTATATGAAATTATTAAATAATTAAATAATTAAGAATGTACTAATAAATATTAACCTAGAACTATTATGATGTATTACATACATTTATATATACAGAGAGAAATATTATTGTTGTCATTTTTTATTTTTTCTTGTAACAAATAATTCAAATTTATCAAATCTCTTTACTGGCCTAAAATTGGTATAACATATTTTTAACTATCAATATCTGAACAAAGAAATGTGCATTGTTATCTTTTATAACATTAATTTCTATATTTTGTTACTTTTACATAAAAAAATTGCAAGAGAGAGAAATTCTACAAAACATAATGTAAAGTCTTTACAATTTTAAATGTAAAGATTTTTAAATAATAAATAGTAGATTATTTTATTATGTGGAAGTATAAAAATTGTTAATTTACCATTATTTTATTATTTGGAGCAAACGATTGTAATTAAAAATTGATATTTTTATCTATTTTAAATGTTTTAAACAAATGCAGTCTAATTTTATGTAATATTTGTTTATTGTTAAGTATTCGTCGATAACATAATTTATATATATGTGTGTGTGTATAAAAATAATGTATTCACGTTTGCACATAGCTTTTTAAGAAGCATCAACCTGCACGCACGCACACGCACAAGCACAAATGATTTTTATTTTTATGCACTTCGCCCTTCATATTTAATTTTTGTTATCTCTTCTCGGTAAAGTAACTGAATATGATATATGAAAACAAAAAAAATAATTACTAATGAGTAACAGTATTACATACAGATTTTAATTATAAAATTTAATTAATAATATAAAGGAAGAGGAACTATATATGCACTATATATATGCATATATAACGTATATAAATTTAAAAAGATTTCTACCGAGAAAGAAATAAAGGCGTTTATAGGCGCTTTTATAGGCGCTCCACGATCATTCATCATCCTTCATCATCTTGTACAAGCGTCAAGTCATAGAAACTCGATACGCAACAATGAGATACGTTTCTGAAAATATTAGATTTTGTTAAAATAATTACAGTAACTACAGATTTTTCAAAAAATCATGTATTGTCTGAATGTTTCAAAATTCCTGATTTTCTAATCAATATAAATCATCTGTTGAGGCTTACATGACGAATATTTGATTCATTTGAATATATAACAAAAAGATATTTTAGAAGAATTTAACCCTTCATCCCTCATTTTTCCGACTTAATTTTGTGTCAAACCCTTAGTGTCAAATTGATACAATGATAAAAAATTAATATCTAGTAATGAAAAAATAAATAGTTCAATTTGCAAATTTCTTCATTAAATAGATTAAAAAAATTAATTGCATATAGCCAGAGTATGTCAGATATAGATATGTATATCTCAGATATAGAAGTTTATTTTATATTGTGATTTTACATATTTTATTGAAAGATATGTTTAATTGACATAAAGGACGAGAGTTAAATTATTGAATATTAATTTTTTATTAAGTATTTTTACTCTATTATCAGTGGATTCTTGTTTTCCCATGAAAACAGGAATTTTCTATTATTACAAAAAATAGATGAAAACATTCGTGATATATATATATATATAGAATCATAATTTACAATAGTCATCTTCTGAAATAATATAAAGACATATCTTTTAATGACCTCGAGATGCTTAACAAATATTAATCAAAATACAAAGAACATTTTATTTTAAAAAACAAAAATAATTTTCATATTTTACTTAGTTTCTTCCAACAGAATTAGACTGTTATTATTACAGGTCATTTTGTATAAAGCAGTACAAATTTTTTCAAAGGGATATTTTATAAAGTTTTATACTAGAAATAATTTAACTTATAGAAACAATAATTCGTTGATGAAATATGTATTATCGTCATTCAAGCTGTACTTGAACATTTTATACAAAATCCTAATCATGGAATTAAATACTCTAAAAAAACATTAGTCAAATTTACATATACAATTCTTCAAAAAAAAACCAAAATAAATTATTATAAAATTTAAATGTTTTCGTAATATGGAAAAATATAAAATCCTTGGCATTGAATGGAATTGTTTGTACGTAAAACATATTTAATAGCAAGAGATTTCATCTTCTTTTTCTGTATAAATACTAATTTTATCTAATTTTATAAAATAGTTTTTCTTGTAATGTATATTTATATCTCTATGTTTATATACAATAATTTTTCATATACCTTCTTTTTATAACGTCAAATTTTTTTATGCTACTTTTTTCCTTAGTGGTTAAATATTTTTTAATTAGTTAGTTTTCTGGCTGAACTTCCTTATTGAAGTACTCAAGTATCTTTCAATACGTATAATAAGTTCTTAAACTAAGTTTTAAACTTATTTTTATATAAATTAATAAATTATGAATCCTATTTTATTATGATCAATACGTCTTTGTTACCTTCGTTTAACCTTTTAGTTGTAAATAGAATTTCCAATTTTATTTACAATATTTTATTATAACTATCTTCTAAACTTCTATTTATAATATTTGTATTTTTTCAATGAAATTTTCTTTGCTTATGTTAAAAAAATTTTAAAAGACAATTTGATTCTCTTATTCTCATTTGTTTCTACGTTTATATATACAAGTGAGCAAGTAATGTAAATATATTGCCATTTAATATATAACTAGTGAAAACTATATTTGCTATTGATAATTTTACTATGCTATATTTCATTCATGTAATTTTACTTTGTTTTATATCACTTATTTGATTATTAAAGATATTGTGTGTATTGTATTCAAGGGTCTTCATTTTGAAGAGGAACATAAACATTAAAACAGAATTCTACGATAATCAATATGCTATCGGTATATTGTTAAAGGCTTTTTATTACATATACGACGCTGTGGTATTAATAGCTGGTATCGTCAAACTAACCATCGAATATAATAATATAAAACACTTATTGCCGACGCAATTATGAATAGACTTTCTTTACATAGATTTTCTTTCTTTTGTATAATATCGTACATAATAATTATCAATAAAACAATTTTTATCTTGAGAAAAATATTAAAAGTAACAAGATTATGAAGTTGTTTATCAAAAGTTATATAAAAATTATACAAGTAAATGTTGTCTATAACTTTACACAAAAATATTACAATAAACTTCTATACAACATGAAGAACATTTTATCGAAAATTTTAAAAAAATGATTTCGAAGATGTATGAATAATTCCACCTAAGTGATTTTATTTTTATCACGTTCTGGACAAATCTCTTTGATTAAAATGATGCCTCTTACGCTGCATTTAGATCAACAAATGAATACTTTTCCCTTTCCACTTAAACCAAATTTGTGTTCATTTATTATATTAAAATTCGTTTAGTTTATTAAACGATACAAACTGTTCAATTGTTCGTTCTAAACGCAATATGGTAGCAATTCTGTTCTTTTAATTCTTTCAGTCCTAATAAATTTTATATGTATACCTACAAAAAGATATCTTTTCTATTAGTAAATAAATATTAAGTTTTAATGACATATTGCTATCTTGGTCAACATATTCACCAAAATGTTTTCTCGAAATTTTATTATAAATAATATACATAAATAAATGTATACATCTCATAAATATAATAGACCACATAAAATATAATCTGGCTACACTTAACTCTTTTAATCTGAATGGATCAGTGAAATTTTTAACACTGACACAATCAGACCTGTCAATATGATGATTTCAGATTATATTACAAAATAAATTATATTGCATTACATTAAATTATATTACAAAATAGACATAAAAAAAAATTTCAACAATTTTTAAACGGCATGTTAAAAAAAAGCAAGAGATCAAAGACCGATTCTTCTAGTGTCAAAATAACATTGTGTTTAGTCGAAATTTCAGTGATATATATGATATTTTGGATAGCAAATAATTATCATAAACAATAGCATAATATGATCTAATTTATTAAATTTGAGCGTGCGACTGTAATTCCAGTTTTTATTCTGGAATTATTTTGAAATTTTCTAAAAACAGTTTTTTCTAAAATAAGAGAAATATTTCAGAATTAAATCATTTAAGTAAAATTGAAAGTAAAAAAAAAGACTGAAAAAATTAAAAACACATCGTGATCAAACTTATCGCTTAAAACGGAAATGAGGGTTGGAGAATGATATATGATTCATTCTTCACATGTTCATTATACACGTGATGATTCCTATTTATAGAACATTTACTACAGAGAGCATTCCCATTCTATCATCTTTTATAAATCACTTAGCAAAGCTTTTTCGCGTATCCAAAGATACTCAATAATATTATATAGAAAGTATTTTGTTACACCACCAATAGAATTTAAAACATCGAATCCGAAACACGTTAGACTATTCAGAAATAAAATTTTCATAAATCTTGTGTTCGTAAATTCACGGATAGGAGTTTGTAAAATAGTTGCGGTTATGGTTGCGATTGCAATAAATATTTCGCATAATCCAAATGATTTTGAGGAATTGCATATAACCATATGCATAATTAAAATATACATTCACAGCACGAATGAAAAAGTGTATATTTTTAAGAGCAGCGCTTAATGACATTTTACATCATAAGCATAATATATAACCTATAGAATTTTTTTTTAAATATATTCATATTCTGTGAATATTGAAAATATGGAAACTATTATGTTATTAAACATAATTATTTCTCTTTGAATGTTGTTTTCGGTCAAACTTTATCGGTCTAAAGAAAAAATGAAAAAGAAAATTTATGTAAGTACACACACTTCAATCTCATCTTACACGATTTATAGTAACATTTTTTTATATATTTTATTCATAGTTACACGGTCTTTTTTTACACCTCCTTTTCACAGTTATGCTGCAAAACAATTATGTATAGTAAAATATAGCCAAGAAGAACATGTATTAGTTAACACAATGTACACAAAATAATAATACGGAACAATACTTCAAACGATAATAGTAATGTTGTTTCAATACCAAAAAAAAGAAATTGGTTGTATAACGAAAAACGATAGTGAATAAAATGCTGATCCTTTAAAGAATGTTAATTATTTTCATTTTTCTCAACATGAACTTTTGTTATAACATTTTCTTCTTATATCCATAGAACGTATTAATAAATTATTACATGGTATTACAATATTATTATTATAATTATTATAATAAATAATATTTTATAAATTTCTTATTTTAATTCCAAATTAACAATTTAAATAATTGTTTGCAAATAATTAAAAATCAATACAAACTAGAAATCGAAAAACTTAAACAACTTTTAAATAGGTTCTATTTGAAACATCGTAAAATTTTTTCGTAAAAAAAATGTTTTACATTACAAGATCCGATGAGAACAGATAAATAAATGTTCTCAAAAATTTCATATAGAATAGAACAAATATAAAAATAATTATAAAAATAAAAATTTTTAGTTTTATTTTTCTGTCGGAGGAGCAGATAATTTGTTCATAAATATTAAAGAAGTTCTCAATATTTGTAGTAAATACTGACACTGAATACATACTATTCAATAAATAGTACTTGAATATAAAAATGGATTTTTAATTAAATATTCTAAAATAACTTATTTCCATGAAACTTTTATTATTCAGATTCTAAAATATTTGTTTCATAAGAACACTACTCAAAAATGTTTCTAATCTTTCTATAAAAATTCCACAAAAATAGATATTTTTTTAAACGAAATAGATAAGTCCGAACAGAATTTTTTTAAAAACAAAAGAATCCGTTAATTTTAATGCCTGACATAAATTATCAAGGATCCAATAAATCGTATCTAGATAGAAAAATCGCCACACATAGGCACATATTAAAAACACCTGCATTTACTTGTAGAATATACAAAGTCAACTAGCAATTACATCTACCTCAAAAAATATTAATTTATGTACGTCAAAAAAGTATTAGTTTAAAAGAGAGAGAGACAGACAAAAATATCAATTCTGCAAAATCTATTGTATAAGAGAAGAAGAAAGACAAAAGTAGTATTCTCAGTATGTTCTTGTTATAGATAAACTTTTTAATATAATAAATATTTTATAATAAAATATTTTATAATAATATATCTATTAAAGTAATAATTTTTTGACATACATAAGTATTTCTTTTTTTATAGAGAACATTGAGCTGCATCGATTAATGGATTAAAAAATATACCATTCCATTTTAAAAAGTGGGAGTGATCTTGAAATCTTCGAAATTTCTCAACAAAAAAATTATTACTACCATATTATGGCCCCTTCTGTACTCAATGACTTTTGTTTAAAAAACTTTTTCACATCTTCAAAAACATTGAGGTAGATGTAGTAGTTCATTCAACTATCAAATGAATTATTGCGGGAAAATTTCAAAATTAAAATTGAAGAACAATTTTTAAAAGATGACATTAACTCTTTGTACGATTTTCTTCTCAGTTTTTAGTAAATATTAGTTAATATAACATAATATAACATCGTAGACATAAAACATTGAAAGCATTACGTATAATTTGTATTTATTAATTTTTAGTTCAATTAATTAAAATTGAAAATCTAAATTTACATTATATAAGACTACATATTTGCTCTTTCTTTCAAACTGAAATCATAATTCTTAATGTTAATGATCAATATATTTCGATTGTGACTCAAAGGATTAATGACATTATTCTTTAAAGAAGCTAATTTACTGAATAAAATATAAGTACATAACAATAATTAATAATTAATAAACAATTAATAAGCAGGGAACTAAATACGAATAAGAACTTAAAATGAAAAAATTGTTGAAAATGATTCCAATTGATACATTCAGACAATAAATTCGAAATTAGATCATAGTTTAATGTTTGTATATACCGGATGACCGTGAAGTGCCAGGATTACAAAATGAGAAAAAGAGTAAGATGTACAATAATGGGATCGTTGCACAAAATACGTGTGCGTAAAAAGATCGAAGTTTCTATGGCGGTTTGTGGCGTTTGCGTGTTATCCCAGGTCACCGAAATTCATGCAGTCACCGCCGATTGAATCCTACAGGGGTTGGTGGACCATCCCGTATTTCTCCTGCAAAAGTCATCGCTGGTTGATTTCGTACAGTATTAACATACGACCACCAGATACTCGTCATGGGTTCGTATTAATCATATCTTAATTTTTAATCTTTAAGATACATAGTATGAATTTTTTGTAAAATTTCATTTCATTAGAAATTCTTATTTGTCTTTAAATTGAATTATTTAATTTAACTGAAAATTTTATTATTACCATACACAGGATGTATCACTTGATTTCACCATATCGAATTACTTCTAAATCATTTATCATATCACTCTTTTGCGACTAAAGTGACACTATTCGAAAAAATATGTGTTTTACAAGAAGCGAAAATCTGGTTTTAAACATCATCAGACATTATTTGTCAATTAAAGAAACAACGCAATTCAGAATAATACACTTCTTATCAATTCCATTTGTTCACAGTGATAATCAAAGCAAAATTCATAATAAGATAGAATGCGACAGTGTCATATGAATCAAGAGGAGTAACATAATTTTTTCTTATCGACAGATTAGTATTATAAACATAAAAAAGAGTAAAGAAGATTTTCATAATTGATAAAATATTATCTCTGCAATACTTTTATAATAATTCGAAAAATTATGATTTTTGTGTTGTGTCACTTTCGTAGCAAGGAAATGATATGAAGAAGTTGTATAATGTTAGGAATTATAAGCACATACATAAGCATTATAATGTTATATCTATAGAACTAATTAATTTATATTAATTAGTTATAATAAATATTATTTATTATTTCTTTAGAATTAAGAAATTACATTTGAAAGGTAAGGTACAAAAAATTGAAGGTATTCTTAATTTGAAAAGTTATTCTTATTTTGAGAAAAGACAAGACAAGAAAGACAATAATTAATTATTACATTGTATAATTCATTAATATCATATAACTTTTGCTTGAAACATTTTTTCATGTAATAAAAATGAGTTTTGAATATAAGATGTATAATATTTATAGTATTGTATAATATAGTGTAATATTGTTTAATATGGCATAATATTATATAATATTGTATAATGTGGTATGATAAAGCTTAAAATGGTATAAGTTAAGATGGCAGAATTAAGTGACTATTACTAAAATTAAATCATTAGTTATTTAGAATTAAACTTAGAAACGTTAATCTATGTTTATCACAAATTAATTAGTTTCAAATACACCTCCGTATTTAAAGTGTAATTTATAATCAACATTCATTTCTAAAAATTTATTTTAAATTAATACGTATATTACCATCATATGCTAATTGCAAATTTATTAATTGTATAATTGTATAGCAATTGATAATTAATAAAAGTGTGCATTATAATATAATGTATAATTTAACGTCGCGAATATTTTATTTAAAATGCTTAATAATACAATTATTTTCGATCGACAGATTTTCAAATCGATCTGAATAAATAAAACAACTATGTCGACAGATGTTAATGGAATTATATCTTGTTTAAGGGTTCGAGAATTCTTAAGCGTAGATATCGATATCAACGGGCTAGAAATAAATCAATGTGACGCATCGTCGTTAAATAATGAGAACGAACTTCTAAGTAATCAAATAGCATCTTTTAAAGGCACGCACAAATGTCATACCGACACAACGCAGGTAATTTTTCTCTACATATCTAATCAGCATTTTTGTAAAATTTTCTACATTTGCTATCATTACCAAGCTTGCTTTATTCATTATCATGTAATTAATTAAAGATGTTACGATAAAAATTTTCAAAATGCTTAACCTGTTGATACGTTCATTACGCATAATTTTAATATAACGTACGTTTTTATACATATACTACCAAAAAAATGATCTGAACAGCTTTTATGTACAATATATCACATATGATGCTAGTGAATGTTTCTTACACATACACACATACATGTACATATAATATACTAGAATAAAAAGTTTTAAAATAGCAAATAAATTTTAAAATAATATAAGATAAAAATATACATATAGATAAAATATATTTGAATCTATTGATTATGGTATTTATCCGAACATAAATCTACTGATCTACTATCTGAAATTAAACTTTATTTCAAAAAGACGAACGAAATCATAATAAATAAAATGAATTAAAAAATAAAAATTAAAGTATAGTATCTATAATGAAAAAATGATGCAGCGAATCCGCGAAATTTCTTTTCATAGCCCCAGTATTAAAAAATAAAATTTATTAACACAATTTTGGTCTTTAATAATAATGAGCTAACATACATTACATTACTATAGAATTATAGAAGCTACTTTAATCTTCAATGGATTACAGTAGTTTATTTTAGATTACTAAAATTTAGAATTCTAGAGATTGGTAGAAAAATTCAATTAAATAAAAAATTCCGAAATTAAGTAATTTAATTGTAGATTTTTATTCTCCCTCTCCCTCCCTCCCTCTCCCTCTCTCTCTCTCTCTCTCTCTCTCTTGTTCTTCATTCATACTCAATGATATCAATTAAGAGATAATTTAAATGTAATTTAAGTTGCTGAAATTTAAAGATTTATCTATAATGTGTGATTTTTAGTGTGAATATCAAACTCCAAATAATCGTATAAATCAAAACGGTGTCGGTGCTGGTTGGGCAAAAGGTGCATATGTATGCAAATGTCGGAAAGGTTATTACAGCAAGAACCAATATCAATCTGCTTTTGATGGAATTCTCGTCGAGGGTTAGTAGATAATTTGAATCTCGCTTCATACAAAATGCATGATTAACAAGATTTTTAGCTTAACTGAAATGTAAATTTAGCTGCGTGGAAGGAAATGCAAGAGAACATAAGTGATTCATACGTAACGGTGTTTCGCTGTTTACGTTGTGCCCCGGGATGTGCTAAATGTAAGGGACCTGAACCCTGTCTAGCAACCTACAATTGGCCCTTCCGGTATGAATGCAGTACAAACCTTTATTTTTTTTCTTTCTTCTTATTTAAGAAATTTTTGAATTTATTAACTCATTCTCAAGGGAGTTTCCTTATTTAGAGCCACTGATTTTAGGTAACTTATTGAAAAAATTGTCACTTTACGAAGGACAGTAAAAAAATAAATTTCACTCGCTTATAACTATTTGGGTACTAAAGATATTTCGGTGAAACTTGGTAAAAACAATGTTTAATATCTCTACTCTGAAATTGTGTCAACGGTTTTGCCTTGTTATTAATGACGAATAACAATCGCTTGTTATTCGTCATTAATCATTTAACATAACGTGTATAATAAAAGTAGCATCCACATTAGAGATCCGTCATTTGTTTTTTATGGGTAAAAAAGTTCCCGTACTGAAATTTATCGTTGTATGATGTTTATGATTAGAATAAGATATTCCGTAAAGCTATTGAGAAATGTATTTTATTCGAAAATGGGCGTACGGATATGAAAGATAATTACTGAGAGGATCGACACGATCTACAAATGACCTATTGAAAAAATTTAAATGGAAAGTAGTAACACCCTCTGGACCTGTCACCTTGCGATTCCCATGTGCTTGAACGATGAAAATAAAGCTTGCAAAAGGACAGTATTCAAACGAAGAAATCGAATATGCGATTCAGGAACGGATATTGCAAGTTGGACGGAATTTTTTCATTGAAGAACTATGTAGAAAAATAAATAAATAATTAATTTAAAAAGAATAAGTAATTCATTATGTTTAATAGGAATGAAATTTACTTTTTGACTGCCCTTCGTATTATAAAAGTTTGAAATTTTGTATATCTCTTCGGTATATAAATAAAATGTAATTTTTATACAATTATTTTTGTTATTATTGCAATTACTGTATGTTTCCCACAATTTATCACTTTTGACCATAATTTACATTGTTGTACTTACCTGAAAAGAAAAAATCGAAGCGGTCATTTTGTAAATTAGAATGAAGCTAAACAAATTTTTTTAACAAAATTACAGTCTCACAAAGCTAAAATGTATTAAATATAATTTCTTTAAGCTTTAATTTATTTCTTTTAAAGAAATAATTATCGATATTAACACAGTTCCAGTTTATAAGATACTTTTATATAGATTAAATTCATTTTTTATTTCTTCCTTTTAGATGAGTACAACACCAATCAAGGTAATTATTAAAAATGATATACTGTGGAAAACATGCAGTAAATCAAATAGGTACACGAAATTTCAAAACTTTTAATCTATAATACTCGATTAAAAATAAATTGGCATTTCGGAATGAATCCTGTTAAATACATAGATTAACCTTCATCTGTCTCTTTGATATGAAAAATACGAAGCTTTGTGATATCTATTTTACAAATGTAACACATATTTTTTACATTTTTGATAAAAAGATATTCTACCAAAACTGCTGATAAACTGGAAAAATATATAACATAACTGTAACTGGCTAGTTTATCAAATGTTTAACAGACGTATGTACAAAATCAAACGATGTGCAAATCGACACGCATTGACCAAATGATTACATCTACTATTGTGCACATTATCAAAATTGTGCACATAACATAAGACCTGACAAAGGAAATTAAATATTTTTGTTGAATCCACAATCTCATAACGTCACAATCTCATCATTTCAGCACACGTTTTCGAAATACTCAACAGCAGTATATTATCGTATAATTGTTATGCATATAAATATCTATAGCTTTGAACATGTGTCCCTCAAAAAAGATGAACAAGAAGATGCATAGATGCTGTAATAAGTGAGAATTCAAAACAAATCGTCGTAATATTAGATAAAAATAGAAAAGATAATATGGATATAAAATCAAACACATGTACATGAAAGTAGGATTATTGTGGATCTCATATGTGATTAAGTAGAAATTTTATTTAATTATAGTTAATAAAGGAATTTATAAATTTAATTATTTATCTCTTCATTATATTAACCATGATGTCAATTTGATATCAAGGAACAAATTACGTTAAAAAAGTGCGGAGCAGATGCAGGTTAAAATGTATTTTCATATTATATACTTTATTTATTAAAAACTATTAAAATTATTAAATTTTTAGACAAATTGAATAAATTTTGTAACTTTGTGAAATATTGATTTGTCAGTTAATAAAATGTCTGTTTTCAGAATCTCTCTTCTATCGGTCTCTATTTTCTGTGTATTTGGTACTATTATCCTAGTGGTCTATATGTATGAACAGCGTAAGCTTAAAGTGTTCAAAGTCGCTTCGCCGATATTTTTGTCCATTACGCTTTTGGGTTGTGCTATTATGTATCTCGAAGTACGCACACACTTTTGTAACTGCGTATTAACATAATATTTGTGTTTAGTAATTTTAATATTCTTTTGTATATTTAGATGGCCGCAATATTTCCCGTTTTGGACATGTATTCGTGCATCGCCACAAAATGGACGAGACATCTTGGTTTTTGTATTTCTTATACTGCACTGTTGATGAAAACTTGGAGGTAAATAATATAAACTTCGTAATTATTATTATAAACATTATTTATCAAACTTATTGGAATGTATAATTAGATAAAATAATAATGTTTCACTGTTTTTAGAAACAAGGTTAATTTTCTATTTTGTGAATATTAATTTAATTCTTTATCTTTTTTCTATACTTAATTCTTTATTCTTTCTTGTGCTTCTTATTTCTTTTTTTTCTTTTTTGATTTTTTATATTTGTGGCTTCATATCTTAATTATACGAATAAATGTAAAAATTAATTTTGTTGCGATTTAATAATTAATCTTTCGTAAACAACAAGTAAATTATTTAGTTCAATGAATATAGATTATTCTTTTTTTTCATATATACATACATATATTATCTTCATTAATGAAATATAATAATTAATACATAACATTATATGTTAAATTCCAAATATTATTTATATTATATTAAATAATATATATTATAAATATATAAATATATTAAATTTATCTTATATTATTATAAGATATACTCTTTGATATAACTAATAATTTCAAAAATATATAATCGTTATGGTTTAGATATTTCAGTTTTATAATAATTAATATTTTAATTCTTAATTTCAGAGTTTCTCTCACATACCGTGTGAAAAGCGCGCATAAGGTAAAACTTACGGACAAACAACTACTGCAGTGGATGTTTCCAATTTTGTTAGTAATGTTAATTTATCTTGGTACGTGGACTTTGAGTGCACCGCCGTATGCTGAAGTAATAGCTGACAATTATGGTCTGAAATTCTATCAATGCTCTTTCAACTGGTGGGACCATAGTTTAGCAATCGGTAATAACAATCTTGAAACACATTAGAAACGTATTATAAAAAACATAAACCGATGTTTTGGTTTCTAAAAGTCTAAAAGAAAATATTTCATTTACTATTTTTAATAAAACACATTTATCAGTAGACTTGTACAAAAATTTTATATCTACTGAAATAATAATTATTTTTTAAATATTAAATATTAACATTTAATAATGTTTATTAATGGAAGAAATATTAGTATTTATTTAGTATCAGTATTACAAAAATATGTTATTTCGCATTATATAGAGTCACACATTTTAATATTTAAACCTTGCCAGTATGTTCTGTAACTAAGAATAAGATCAAAATATTATGTAGCAAAAGTCCATATGCTTCCAAATGCTTCGTTAAAAAATTATAACAAAAATATGAAACATAAAACTATATTCTTTTATGTGTACATTTTGAATTTATTGTGATTCGAATTTTATGTTGACTTTGTTGAATTTTTTAATTCTTAGTAATCAATTCATTTTATGCAAATGTTTCCTTGTTAAAATCTTCTTTCCCACAAGTAAAAATCTAAAGACATAAAAAATAATAACGTACCATATATATTACTTTGTGTTAAAATCGGGTGAAAAAATGGAATCTTTCGGTTCCTCGAAAAAATGAAAGAATTTTTAAATAGATTCTATTTGAAACGTGGATAATAAAACTTTTTTGAAAAATGTACTTACATTACAAATCCCGATAAGAACAGATAAATAAATGTTTTTAAAAATAAAAGTTTCATATAGGATAGAACTTATCAAATATAAAAGTAAAAATTTTTAGTATTATTTTTCTGTGGAAGGAACGGATAATTTTTTCATTAATATTTAAACAATTCTCAATATTTGTAGCAAATTCTGACATTGAATATTATTCAATGAATAGTATTTGAATATAAAAATGGATTTTTAATTAAATATTCTAAAATAACTTGTTCCCATGAAACTTTTATTATACAGATTATCTATTCCATGAGAATATTATTCAAAAGTATTCTTAAGTGTACACTTTTTTTTATAAAAATTCCACGAAAACAAATATTTTATACGAAATGTATAACATCGTAACAGAATTAAAAAAAAAAAGAACCTGTTAATTTCGATTCCTGGTTAAAAGAAGAATTACGTATTTGTCACGTTTCATATTTTGGTTACATTTTTACATTTGTCACAACTTTAAATATTTATGAACATTTTACTATATGATATTTTAGTAATATATTTTTCTTATATTATCTGTAAAACACAGAAATTTTGTATATTACAATACGGGACACTGTGTATAATCTCAAAGTGACTCATTGTCAATGTTGGCTGGTTGAAAATAAATAATTTTTACAAATCACGAGTCATTATTAAATCCATTAAAAATTTCTGATACTACATCAATAAAAATATAGTATAAGACATCATTGTAAAATAAAATATCTTTCTTTTTTCAGGGGAAATTATGTTTCTTGCATGGGGTATTAAAGTGTGTTACAACGTTCGCAACGCAGAAAGTCTCTTTAACGAGGCCCGTTTAATAAGCTATGCTATTTACAATATAGCAGCTGTGAATATAACCATGATCGCTATTCAGTATGATTTTTCATCTTTACTATTTGTTCCCAATATTGCTATAACTTAAAATTTAAATTTTATGACTTTTTGCAGTCTTTTCATTTTTCCTCATGCTGGCCCAGATATCAAGTATTTATTAGGTTTCTTACGTACACAGCTGTCTACTTCTGTCACCATATTTCTTGTATTTGGACCCAAGGTAATTTAGCTAATTATTTTTTTATTAATTTATAATTATTTTTTCTCTATAAGGTATTGAGTTTTGAAACAATTCAACAAACATCATTTAATTCAGTAATAAACGTTTAGTGTTATTTAACTACAGGTGCTTCGAGTTTTACGAGGTCAAGGTGATCAATGGGATAGTCGTGCTAGAGCCCGTGGTGTTACAGCGAGTTTCTCATTAAACGGCATCGGCCTTGTATCCGAAGAAGCAACTGATTTACATCAGGAAAACGAGGAACTGAAGGTATATTATTCTAGGTCACATGACTTTTATATTTATTCATTTCTATATTATTTATATTTTTTATTTTATATTTTTATATTTAATTAAGCACAATGATTATCAATTTGAGAATTTATTCATAATAATATTAATATACTACTATAACATTTTTCAAGAACATCTTATTATTTTCTTATGTTTTTAGAAGCCTAAAATTTTCATTTCGTTATTTATTTTTAAAATATGGTTTAACTCTATAATCAGAATTTTATTTGCAAAAGAAAAAGATTATTAATTCTACTTATTTACTTCAATTTAAAATTTGAGAACGAATAATTATTATGAATGAATTATTTGAGATTTTTATGGTAGATATTTTGGTGTTATCAATGAAATACAATAGAGAAGCAGTATACAAACAAAATAAAATTTTCAATATATTAAAAAGAACATTTCAATATGTACACGCACTTTGTTGATATTCCAAGATGACTTTTTATAAGCGATATGATAATGATATAATAATCCTTCCATTTATGTGGACTTTTTGCGTACAATATTAATTTACGCGGTTAGAAATTTTTTTAATAATTTTTATTGGATTTACTACATATGAGTGAAACGCAAATTCTTAAATAACTGTAGTAATTAAGATCATTTTGATTTTTTTTAATTATAATAACAATGCTAACAACGAATAAAATTTATTTTAGTTTTTCTGAATTTTTGACGTTTTTTTATTATTCTTTTATTTTTTTATGAAAATATGGAAAATTAATATTTTTATAATTAATATTTTCTTTAGTATTTTTTTTCGATACTAGCAGACTCTGTTTAGACAGTTTTTTTTTGCATAAAAAAATACCATATGGAATAATCGTAACGTAAATCGGACAGGTGTATTGTACATTCTCAATTACAGCTAACCGAGATGAATTCATTAATCTGAGATACATTAATTGTTCAACCTTTATCATTTAATATTTTCTTTCATTACATTCTCAATTTTTAATTTTTATAATTTCTATACTATTTATATATTTTTATAATTTTTCTACTGAAAATTATAACTCTAAATATCAATAAGCAAATTTATTATATTCCTAGCTGACAATTTCACTCTCCCGAAAATTATTCTTTAGTAAAGTAAAAAAGATGTCTGTGATATCATATTAATACCAAAATTAATGTTATCTTTATATCTATTAACTATTAATTACTATACTAATATATTAACTATTACTAGGTATATGAATAGACATTGCATCTTACAGACGAGATATATGACCTCGTCTGTGATCTTACGAACTTTCGTGACTCGCAACTTGAAATAGCTACATAATAAAAAATTACTGATTTTTAGTGCATTCTACATTTAAACAACGATGAGGAACTACATACATTAAGTAAAATGATCGAAGTTCAAATAGTGAATGCGCCAGAAACAATGTTGTCAAACTTTCAATACCGAAATGTGAAGCTAGTAACTAACTGATCATTTTACTGTACATATATCAGAAAGAGCTCAGATTATGATCTCTATGATTTATCACAACTTTTTTCAATATATAGTAAATTAAAATTTTAAAACTATCAATACTATTAATGATTTTATGTATAAACGATTTATATTTTATCAAATATTTTTAAAAACAATTTTAACTTTTAACAAAATTTTCAACTATTTTAAATTATTATTAATATTAAAATATTATAATTATTAATTTCCTCATTTACTTATATTACATATGTAATTTATGTTAAATTTTTAACAATTTTATTATAATTATGTAGTGTGCACATACATTTATTATAATTATGATCAATGTTGAATGTGTTTACAAATTTGGTACAAAGGGGCCTTAGTACATTATGTGGTGTAAATTATATTTTTTTAGTTCAAGAGATGGGAGGAAGGCTTATACTTTACAATTTCACAGAATTTTATTAAAAAAAGATAGATTTTTCACGTGGTAGCTTCTTGACATAAAAATATATCTTTCTCTGATTTGTACGTTGATCGTTGACCGAACTTGAAGACGGCTCATAGCGTGACGAGTTCCAAAGTATTTAAAAGAACATACATGGTTCCAGATTTTCTATTCGTTAGAAAACGAAAATGTAAAAACATATTTTAAATTTAAAATCAGAAAAAGGATTTTTAATAAACAATTATTTTTAATTCCTTTTTATTATTTTTATTATTATTTTTAACAAAACTTCTTATTTCTTAAAATATATATTTATTTATTTTTTATAGAACAGTATGTGAATGGAATAAAGGACGAAGTAATATTAAAATATATATATTAAACAAACACAATTAGATACAAAACAGTACAGTTTTAAATTCCTCACTTTCTCAATCACTCACTCTCTTCACTAGTCTGAACTCGCTATTCTTTTCTCTCAGATCCCCACATCACGATTCCTTCTCGATGAATGTCTCTTCCCGGCACAGTCCAGAAACAAAACACAACACACCAGACACGATACACATATACATATCATACATCTACACCACAGACTATATTCACATTCACACACATAAAGCCAATACACTCACACATAACAAATAAGTAAATAATACAAATTTTTTTATTTTTAAAATTTATTCTTTGTCATTTTGAAGATAATTCAACTTTTATTAATTAAAAAACACACTTTCCGCTGTAACTATTGATAAAACCAAGTTTTTATGAATTTTGACTGAATATCGTAAAACTTGAACAAATTTTAACAAAAGAAATAAAAACAGCGATACTATGTCATTTATAATACATATACGCATAGCTTTCTTTCATCTTAGTTTCCCTAATAATTCATAACTCAGCGATAACGAATGAAAGAAATAATAACACTGATAATAAATGAAATAACATAATAACACGTCCATGTCATCAATAGTATCATTAGTTTAATATTTATTACTGTATTTTTGTAACTGTTTTTAAATGCAATTTCTATCACGAAGATTTATTGAAAGGAGAATTAATATTCAACAAATTATTTATAAAAAACAACGATTCATTTAGTTTTTCATATTCAATATACGAATATGAGACAAATAAACAACAAAAAATTATTTTTGTTTTATGTAATATTAAATATAGAATAAACGTATTTTTGAAAATCAGAAATGTGTATTAAATTATTTTTGATATTATTTAAATGATTTTTATTTAAATAAAAATTATACTTTTAATTATTGTTTATTACTTATTATTTAAATAGAAATTTTCCCAAATAATTCGGATGCAGATAGTCGATATTTCGGGTCGAATCAGATAATTTTAGTTGGGAGGATTTGGAGACATACGAAAAATCCTTTAACTTGCCTATTTCTAGTTTAACCATTTCATCGAATTGACAGAACGGTAACAAAAATATGGCAACCTACTTTTAGGTTTTGGCAACTATGCTTTTGTCAAGAAATCCGAAACTTGCCTGTGTCTCTTTAACTCGCTATTCTTTTGTCATAATACGAACAATAACGAAGCCAATTGGGTGAATGTGTAGATTGACTACTTCTTCATCGATTTCGATGATTTTTAAATGTATTGTGAAGGTATTCATTGAATGGTCTTTTAGCGGTAATAAATAACTTTTAATGATCTTGAAACAGCAAATACAGTAGTGCCCTCAAAAGTGACCACATTTTTGACTTCGTAAGCGTCCATCGTTTATCTCTACCAATTTTTAGAACTGAGAATATCCCTACTCTACGCTATCTTATCGTGCGGCCGCGTGACATACTTGCACAACACAAAACAAATGACATACGATACCGATATTTCGGCACATTATGATTGTTTTGGATACATCGCTCAAAGTTAGGCAAATTTTATTCTAAATAACAAGTACAGTAGTCCTTGCTTAAGTGATTGCTTCATTTTCATAAGTATTACAAATTGAATATTTCCTTAATACATACATTGATAATTATACTAAATTATATTAAATAATAAGAATAAATAATACAGAGAAAAATAATAATAAAAAGAGTAAATAAAAATTATTTTAAATTGTAATAATTTTGTATAGATTTTGCATGATTTGCAATTTCTGGTTCTGTTGCAATAATTTTTTGTAGATAATGTAACAATCTGTCAGTTTCTTCTGCCTCTATTGGATTGCAGGAAACTGCGAATGAGAAAAGTTTTTTGCATCTGTCTCTTTGGTAGCATTTTCTCTAATTCAGTCTGCTTCTCCACTCCATTCATTGATCCACATTTTCTTTTTCATCAAAAATTGTTTCATATGCTGCATCGCACGGAGCAGTTTCTGATGAGAAAGTGACAAAATGCGTCAAGTGTTTTTTTAATTTTTTAACTGTTTTTCGATTAAGAATTTTACTTCAGGAATTGAATATATTCGCAGTAGTTATAGTGATCCATGTTTTATTTATTACATCTATACAATCTTGTCGTGACTGTCCTTAAAGTGTAAAAAATATTATTTTTTCAAGAACCGGTCATTTTGACTAGGTCATAGTAAGAATAGGTACAGGAAGTATCACTAGATTTAGTGTTAACAACTATATACTTTTATAGGAATTTCAATAAATTTTCGAGAAATTTAGATTAATTACAATCATTTGATAATTATTGCTTTATTATAATTTATTGTCTTATTTAGTTTAAAAATATATATGTATTAGGTTTAAAATGGTTTTAAATGTATTCAATTTTTAAAAAAAAGTTAAATTTCTTTAACTTTAAATGTTAAAACTTTAATAAATGTTAACTAAAATGGTAAATTTTTTTTATAATCAAATAATATAGTAAACAGTACTGAAATTCGCCGCGAAACGTGTCTGATATCAGTATAACAATTGACGTTCATCTTCACTCTTTCTTTCGATGCCAATTCGCAGAATACACCACCTCTCTTAAGCGTCCGCTTTCGGTCTCAACTGTGGAATGCTTATGAGGGCACTATATATTTAGATCAATAAATTTGTCATAAAATGGTCTACATGTCCGAATAAAAATTTTAAAAAATGAAGATCAGCCTGAAATCTCGGAGGCATATTCACTTAAACAGAATGGTCGTTATAAGATGTCCCCTTTAAAACATTGTAAATTTTATTTGAAACATTTTTTTCTATAACGAATTGTTTAAGAAATAATTACATGATTCACTTCAAATAGAACATCCCGTATATATACATTATATAACAATATTATATAACATTATGTATATAAATAATTATAATAATTTTTTTTTATAATAATTCTTCATCGGATTAGGAGGAAATAAATCTTTTACTGCCAGCAATGTATGCTAATATATACGAAAACGAGATTTGAAGCTTATTTTCCAAGTCATAAACAATTCTATTTTACGCTGAAAATATTAATCATTATCATTAATTACAGGAAGAAATTCAAAAATTAGCAGCGCAAATTGAATTTATGAAAATTGTACATATGGAAATGTACAATCGTCACATAAAACCGAAAGCAGGTGGATATTTCACTACTCATGGGCATAGTCACAGTCATCCGTCCTCGGCACAGAGTCCCATTGCCAAAAGTTCGACAGCCAGTTTTATATTGAAAGTATGTACCTAACTCGTCTTATTCATCTGAGGTGTGTTTCTATTAGAGCTCTTGCTATCAGGATTATCATTAGCTTACCATTACTATTAAGTCTTTAGAGTATTTGTTATAATCCAAACTTGATTCAAATTTAAATATCTAAATTTGAATGTAAGTATTCGTGTATTCAAACTGAATATTCAAATTTCTTACTCGAATGTAAAACTTTTTATATATATTTAAATTCAGACGAAACGTAAATTTATTAATTCATTAAATTATATTGTATATATCGTTATGTATCTACATTAAATTTATTATTAATGCAATAATAAATGCAACTTATTAACCTTCGAGTAAAACATAAAAGCACCATTATTTCAAAGATCATTTCAAAAAATTATGATTAAGTTGAAAAAAAAAATTTATAATGCAATATAATTATATTTTAATTGTATTTTCTAGTATAAACGAGTATTTAATACAAATACTCATAATATATATCAGTCTCAAACTCTGTCAATATATAATATCGCAAGAAATAATCTCTAATCTGATTTCAAATATTTAACAAATACTTTATAATCAAATAATGAATAAAGGAAATCAAATTATTGAAGTTACATTCGAATTATATTGAATATTTTGAGTACTTAGATATTCAAACAGAACGCGCTCGTTGAGTTTAAATTGAGTAAGCTTCGACATATTCCTATATATTCAGATATTCAAATTTAGATTAAATAAGTATTCAAATACTCGGATATATTCGGATATTCAAATCTGAATTACGTGATCACTAGCGGACAAAATTGACATTTTACATTTTTGTAAATTTCGTTTATTTAAAAGAAAAACTTTATACATCTTGTATGTAAACATATTGCATACTATCTACAGACAACAAAATCTCAAATTTATATGATTACGAATTAACGGGAAAATTAGAGAAAAAAATATAAATATAAATTGATATAGTTAAATAGTTGATATAGTTGAACAAAATTGACATTAGCTAGCCTATTTTTTATTCTTATGATTTGTGTTAATAATTATTCGACTACGAATGTTACTTCGAATTTTAAAGGAAATATAAAATAAAATCTACATTTTCATTTTTTAACTTTTATGTAGGCAATTAAAATTTTGCAGATATCTAAATAAATTCAACAGTTTAATAGATAAAGTGGATAAAATCTCTTGAGAAATGAAAATGCTTACAGAGTCTAATGAATTTGTGACTTTTGTAAAAATAAAGAAATAAGAAATATAGAAACGAGTATCCACTAGGATTAAATATACGAAATTTAGCTCGAATGTCTAAAGTCTTATATTTATAATTTTGTCCATTAATGAATCCTCAAAATCAGGTAGATTGGAGAAACAGTAAGAGCTTTAGTCGATGTAAATAGAGCAGATCGAGAACATATTGAAAAATACAGTCAAGTAAATTATTGAGCAGACGGCCGTGGAGCGAGGTGCGAGTGCGGCCGCGGCTGCCGCGGTCGAAGATTCCACGTTTCCTTCTGGAAGCTTGCATCGGGCACGTAGGATGGAATTCCTTAGAGAGCGCAAAGCTGAGAGGGAAAGAGAACGAGAGAAGGGACGGGAAAAGGAAAGGGAAAAGAAAAAAGAAAAGTACAAAGAAAAATATGACAAGGAGAAAGAGAAAGAAAAAAAGAAGGAAGGTACAGCGAAAGAAAAAGAAGCAGAAATAGAAAAAGAGAAGAATAAAGAAAAACAAGCAGAGAAGGAAAAAGAAAAGCAGGATAAGAAACAAGAAGAGAATGTAGAAACAGGCGGAGAAGTCTGACTAGTACTGAATAGCGAAGAGGTAAGATTCGTTCATTTACTTATAAATATTTTATTACCATTTAAAGATATGCGTATATGAAACATATAATATAATCATATACTACTATAAATGATCATAACTATATTATAATCAGATGCTACTACAAATGATCTCCAAAATTATAATCATTCAATATGAACGCATTAAAAATCATTATAAATGGTATAAATAAATGATCAATAATTCTAAATAAAAAAAAATTTTTTGTACTTATTTAAATTTTCTTTACTAACAATGTGATAGAAAGCATGATATATATTTTAAAGCAAAGTGCGACTTCCTAACTAATTTTTATTTCGAATATTTATTAAATCGTGAAGAGTGTTTTATGATGCACCTTATATAATTTATATTAGATTTGATCACATTTTATTCTGAACAAAATAAAAGATAACAATTTGAAATAATTAATTTTGAAACTAATTTATTACTCTTATTTCAGAGATAACATAATAAATAAGAAAATAAATACATCATCTCCAAATAATTTCTTATTTGAGTTAATTTAATCATTATCAATTATAATAACAAATATTGTAACATAATAAGTTATAATAAAATTATCCATATTATTCACAATATTAATATGCATACAAGAATTACAAAGTTTTTAAAAAATTATTTGAATAAAAATTTATTCAAATACAAAACAAAAGATAAAATAAAAAATTATTTCGTTTGATAAACAAATAATGAAATAATCTAAAGAAAAATCATTTTCATATTCAAATAAACTAATGCATAATTATATCAAATAACATCTAAATAAAAATAAATAAAAATAACGTTTAAGTCTGTATATAGTATGTCATTAAGATATTTATGTCATTATGTCAATTTGTACTTGAAATCTTGTTGGAATTTTAATATGTAATTACTATTTTTAGATATGGTTATGACAAACACGAAGCGCTAAGAGGAATAGAAAAACGAAAGAGAAATATAACTGGGAGAATAAAAAGCAAAAGAAGCAAAGGAAACTTAAATGGTATCCTTTAATAGACAAAAGGCGTTCATGGTTTGTATAAATCAAAGAACTATGTAATCAGTAAATAGTGAATACTAAATCCGTATAACGTGCGTAACGTGTCATTTGCTTGTAATGGCAATGTCTCTTTGTTAGCTTTATTGTAAATTATTTATGTGACCACCAAATGATATCTCGTTGTACGCCAAAAAGGCATATTATGTATAATAACGACGAGATAGTTATTAACGATATAATTATACAAGATTTTTATTAATTTCGTTACTACGCGATAAACGTAACGAAATTCTCATTATTTCAATAACTATAATTGCGACTGTAGTACTATTACTCTTAGGTAAATATATTATCCTGACATACCTGTGAAGTAGAAGAGCGAAAATTGTATTTCTTATTATCAAAACAATCACCTTTGTGATTCATGTTAACAAAATCATAAGTTGTGTAGATCTATCTGATCTCAGCTCACAAATAATTGATAATTAGTTATTTTTCACTTTAACATTTACTTCTAATATTGACAAATGTACTTTGTTTTAGGATGATATATGGTTTCTTAAAAACACAATTAAAATAACAAAAAGAAAAGAATTATTTAATATACGTATAATGTTTAATGTGTCAGAATATAATATGTCGGTACACGTTATTTCCATAGCTAGAACAACAGACAGATGGTATAAATAAAAATTTTATAATAATTATTCGATTATAGTATTTTCGTTTCGCGCCTACAAAAAGGTCGATTATGTGTTTCTCTGCTAGAATAAAGAAAGATATAAATGAAAACGTTTTTAAAAGTTTCGATTTGTTATAAAAATAATCTTTCTTTTTTTAAATTACAAACTGTAACATGTATTACATACATATGTATAGCATTTGTAATCTAATTGTAGTTTTAATTTCCGACACTGTTACCTGAGTATGTGAAAATCACATACAGATTTATGTCAACAAATGCAATCATATCACAATTCATAGTGAATAAAAATTGAAATTATCAATTGTCCACTTTAATCAATAGTATTATCTTCACTCGATATAAATTAAGGTGTGACAGCTATTACAAATTATAATAACATACAGATAAGAAAAAACAAAGAAGCGTAAATGATAATTACATACAATAAACATACATTATTTGATATAACTCACGATATATTGACATTTATTTATTTCTTTATGACCATACACGATGTATTGAGTAAGACAAAGTATGTATTTTAAATTGTTTACTTTCCTACCACGAATTAAAATTAAGACAATTTTCATGGCGTACCAAAGTTACAAAATCTTGAAGTAAATTTGGAAATAATTCTATACGGACGGATAGGAATTCTATATGACGATTGCAAATGTTCGGTATAAAATTCATGTTGTTTAAGAGCAATATTATTAATTAAAAAATTAAACCTTGTATTTGAAATGTAAATTGGAACAGAATCTGGCAAATGATATTGTTGGCTTTGTCGATATATCGACAATATTCACATACTCGCGAGCGTCTATTTACCCATGTATATGTATAGATGTATGTATGTGCATGCATGGGTTATGTGAAAGTGTGAAAATTGCTTCGAGCGTTTAAACGCACATTCCAGGTTACCAAACCTTGACTTTTATAAAAAAAAAGATGCGTTCTAACTAAATTGAATATCACGATAATCACAATTGTACCGATTACAATTTTGTAATTCTTTTGTTCGTTTCATTCCAATTACAATTCGAGATACTATTCGTACACACTGTAAAGGAACTGTGCGAATAATAATCGAGTCGCCTCGTAAAAAATATCCTATTAGACGTAAATTGAGAGAAATGCGAGAGGCATATGATAGTTGAAAGTAAATACAGAATAAAAACATCGTTGTATCGCACAAAATATCGATAAGTATTGAGCACATAAAGCATTTTATTATATGATTGGAGTGTAAAAATTCACTTAAAGATACGTCAAAAGATATATGCATTTTATACGACAATAAGATAAAATTTAAGGTATGTTCTTGTTACTAGTGACACACAAAGCAGCTCGCAATTTATAATTACTGACACGAATTGCGTTATATATGATTTCGACCCTGATCATTAAGGACTCCGAACACTATTAAAATATGAATATATGTAACGCAAAATGTTTTATAATCACAACCTGTATGTGGCAATTTTGTATTTCGTATAGTGCACCTGCTAAAATACTATACTCAAAATGCAATACGTTGACTGCCATGCAAAATTTATGTGAATTTTTTCCTACAGGAGAGAATATTTAATTTTTGTAAAATATTATGTCATAATAAGAGTGCAATGAAAGTATATTTTTTATTTCAAGATATAATCTTATTTATATTACTACTAAATTATTTATACTATTTATACTCTTTAAACTTCTTTCTTGATGATATTCATCTTATTTTTTAAAATATTTATAAAATTAGAAACATCAATCACGGATAACTATCATAGTAGTCGATATATTAATTCGTAACATAGATTTTACTTTTGAATTACTCTAACGATTTAATAAATTCAATAAATTAATCAATTATTAACTGATTTTACAAACTCTATCGCGTGCTATTCTGTTATTATTGGAAATAACACGTAAAACTGCATATATTTAATTGTTTAACGAAATTGCTATGTATAGCAATTGATCGTCGAGTAATAATTCTGCGTTATGTTTCACAGCATGTTAACGTGTTGCAATATTATTCGCACGAGCCTGCCCAACTTATAAACTATATATAAATAAAACACGTAATGAAAAGAAAGATTGCATTATGGATCAATTTAAACGGTGATTATTTTACATTCTTTGGAAAATTTTCTCAGTTCTCACGATAAATATTATTACGTAGAAGAAATTTATCACTGTTCATGTCCAAAATATTTATCGTATGTATCACCGTTGTTGAATTTGTATGTTTGCTTGCTTGTCTGAATGACACATAAATTAGTAGTCGTAATTAAAACATTTTTATTCGAATCTTCATATAATACATGTGCAATGAACAAATTGTTTTTTATTTTCCTTTAATTTACGTACTATCTAATTTAAATTTCATAGATTAATTTTAAAGAAAATTTTTGTTTAATTCTAAAAGAGAAAATGTTATTATTTTAAATTACTATGTTATACATACACTGTCGCTCAAAAATTTAGGATATATTAGAACGTGTTAAGAATGGACTTATTCAAGTAAACAAATATTTTATTCATAAGATTATATTTTTATCTTTAATATTTAGCTTTAATATTTTTATAGTATTGGAACTTTATATTTATATTAATTGTATTTAATTAAATATTTAAAAATCAAAGTTACAATTATAATATTCTTATTTCTCAGAAAAATATATGAAAAAGTCTGTTTCGCGCAAAGAGCAAAGGTTGCTTCAATCTTTTGAGCAGGAGTGTAGCTATGTATTAACATTCGATAATTTTTAAAAATTTTAATAGGTTATAATACATGAAATATTCAATTTCGCTGTATTAATTTTCTAAATTCTCTTTTTTTTTATGAATACTTTTACTTTTAAAAATATTTTCTTTCATATATGTTTAAAATCTTTTAATTTTTAATTGGACATTTCATATGTTAAAACCTAATATATACTACATTAATTCATCGGAGGAAAATAGCTTTAAGAGTAATCGCGTCGATATAAGCCAATTAGACAGATTTCGGTGATAAAAATGTATGAAATTCCGAGGAATAGAGAAATTGATAGTAGGGATCGTCTAGATCGAATTTGTCTCGAGAAACAGAACTTGTCGTTATACATTTGTACGTGCAAGTAAACTGTAAGTAGTCTAATATTAAAACAATATTAATAGCTGATAACTTGTTATGGCTTAAGAAATAGAATAATTTTAAAAATAAAAAATCGGATTGGTTGAATCGATGAAAAAGTACGAACAAAGAGTAAATAATTTAAATTTTTACGTAATGTATTTCGAAGAAAAAATATTATTAACATATTCGAGATCGATGATGTAACTTCTGCATCAATATTTCTATTTACTTACTCGTCAATAGGCAAAGATGCAACATCTGCGTCATTGACTAAAATTGACGTTGTTACTTATTGTCAGTTGTTGGATTGCAACCGAAAAACTCATTTTATCAATGAGATTCCTAAAGTATTGTATAACGATTGATTTTAACATTATATAAAAATATACAAATATACAAATATATAAATATATAAATGATTATGTTACAAGCAAAATGATTAACATATAAAAATAGTGATACATACGGTGCGTTAATCAATTATGTAACAGAAAAATAATTTCGTATAGCCAATGACGCTTATATATATACATATATATATATTACATTTATTTAATAAATGCAGAATGTTAAAATATAATTGTCTTACTTCAACACGAATTTAATAGTTATATTAATACCGTAAAAGGGAAACTGTCGTCAGTTATTAGTTGTAGTGTTCAAAATCCACTGATCTCAAATAAGTTAAAATATGAAATACTTTAATAGTAATAGAAACAACATAGTTTGAAAGATCAATATCTTTACTTTATGAATTTTTTTTTCCTTTATGAATATAAAATAAATGTTACAAAAGTTATAAATGCATTATTATCAGGTAACATTCTTATTTGAAAAATATAGTATGGATGTAGGTAGTAACATTCAAACGATAATGATAAAAGCAAAGAAATCAAAATGATAAATTTAGGTACATGATGTAAAGCAAATAATGTCTACAGAAAATTCATAATCATTCTTTTTTAAGTGAAAAGAAACGTGTGATTTAAAGACATTATGCGTTTCTTCTTTAATGCAGTTACACGAATGCAATCAATAGAAATAAGAAATAGGGCAGGAAATTGAAAGACAAAAGAATATTATGCTTTCGATGTCGTCATTGTAACTTAAATGTAAGGTTAATTAAAAAAGAAAGAAAAACGTTATAAAGTAAATCGATGTTAGAAAAATGCTAATTCACTAAGATTATGTTTACTAATTGAATATTATATTATAGTTGCGATATCTCTCGAGGCCGATCTCGAACTCAGACGATTCTTCTCCATAATTTTTTATTAATGGCATTGGATATATGATATTAGCATACAATTTGACGCTATGTAACCATCGTAAAATTTGATGAATAATAGGTATATGATTCTGCTAAACGGAAAAATATATTCATAATTTTTTCCATTCGACCCTTGAAAAAGTCTGTGTATAAACGAGAAAACATATTTGTAAAAATATATTGTATGTCAGAGAATATAATGATAATTGCGAGTAACATGAAAAATAATGCTCTTTGATGTTATTTTGTTTCTAATTTTCAATTACGTAAAGTATCCCACATTTCTTTTTTACATAATAGCATACTTTATGAATAAAAATAAGAAGGAAATGTTACATAAATATTGGCATGTAATAGCTTCTTAAAAAATTATAACAAAAATATAAAATAACAATGAAGTATCTTTCCCATTCTATAAAGCAACATTTCTCAACTTATTCAATATTAGATAAGTTTAATATTAGATTACGTTAAATTTTTTTTACGTAGATCGACTTATCATTAATGTAATAAAATATGACTATCTCGATATTCAACAATAAAAATAATATTAAATAATTTTATTGAAATAAAAACTAATCAATTAATTGAAGATAAAGATAAAGAAAACAACAACAAAAAAGCCATTTAATATTATTTTTTATTATTTTGTTTATAATTTATCAAAAGATATTTTAATAGATATAATTCGGACAATTTTAGTAATTTTTATAATTTACAATCTATTTAGCTAAAATCGTTAATTTTATATTTTTTCATAGTTAAATTTAAATAATGAAAAATAAAATTGAATATTTGTTACAAATCAAAGTTCTTTTGAACCGCTTTCAATAGAAATGTACTGAATGTTAACTATCACGTATAAAAGTTATCAAATGTATATCATTATATTTATTTATATAATATATAATTTACTAATAGAAATGTACTAAATGTTAGTTATTACATATAAAAGTTATTATCAAATATGTGTCATTATATTTATTTATATAATATATAATTTATTAAATTTTTAAAAATTTTATATTATAAATATTTGAATTGCGTTATTATTATAAATATGTTAAAACGTGCGGCAAAATGTTGAGAAACTGCTATATGACATATAGAAAGAGATTGGCAATATTTACATTAATTTCATCTTAACTCTCTTTTTTTCAGTTTAATTTATCCCTATCAAATAATGAAAAATGAATAACTATAATGAAAACATAAATAATTAAGTTTGCAAATTCTTTTAAATTCGCAAATTAAATTTGCAAATGAATAAACTAAATTTTTATTTAACTAGATTTGACATCCTATTTTCACAAGTATTTAATCTTATCTTCTGTAGTTTCATCTAACAACAATTTGGATTTTCATTTGTTACAACCATATACAGAATCGAAGATACCTACACGAATCTTCATTGAGTGTATAATTATATAAGTTTATAATAATTGGAAGATAATATATTATCTATGGAAGAACCTGAAAATTATTCTTAATTTTCTTTTTATTTTTAACTGTAGAATACCACCCGACATATATGTATATATATATGTATATCGTTCAATTTCAATTCAATAACATTTATCGTAAAATGTCGAAAATATTCTAATATAATAAAAGAATTTACTATAATAAAGCATGAAAAACTTTGCATACAGTTATTTTCAAATTAAACTCAATATAAGTACAATATACGTAACATAATTAATATAAATTTAGTACTAATTAATACAAATTGCAATATATACACTGAATTTCATTAGCGTATTTAACTAAACATAAATTTCAAACTTCATTTATTCGCTGCAAGTAACGTATTATATATATGATACATATATGTATGTATAAATACTACTTGCAAATATTAGGAAAAGTTCTGGGTCATATAATCATAAATATTTAAATAAGAAAAAATAAATCATTAATTATTATATACTGCCATAACTCGTCTAGCTATTTTATTTATTATAATTTAAAACTATAACAAATACTAAAATGCTTTCATGTTTATGATATCTGAAAATATCAAAAGATATAAAAGAAGGTATCAATTAAAATAGACATTGACTTTAGAATTTATTTACACATGCTACACAATATACACTGTAAGATATGAAGACTTGCGTACGACACTAATGGATTGCACCAAGTACTTGTAAATTGCCGCGGCAGACCAAAGAGTCGTATCGCTGAAATAATTGCACATCGCCATAATAAAAGTTATAATGCAGGAGGTATAACACTGGTAGATCGAGCAACAAGAATTTAACGAAATAAAATGCAATTCATACAACAACAACAACCGATGTTACAGATACAATTCGGATGGCATCAACACATACTATGTAATATATTATTCTATATTATTCTACAAAAATTGGTTTTTGTAAAATTCATCAGAATTAATAATCGATTCAATTTTCATACTTGCAATTTCCTTTCGTTTTCATTTTATACTTAAAACATGGAATCAATGATGATTTGCTATTTTTTATCAATAATTTTCTCATAAGAGAAAAAATTAACGAAAATGTATTTTTTTAACGTAAAAGTGGATAAACAAATGGCAAATTGATGCGAATAAATAACAATATTGATAAATATAAATGTATATTATTCCATATTTTAAGCATCAAATTATTTCATTTAATCAAAATCATCGAATTACAATTGTTTAAATAAACGCAATTATATCTATTTATAAAATTACAAAAACAAAAACACGGAAAACATTGATTAATCGAAAGTCGTTCAAGAAGCTATATTATTGTGTAGAGAAAGAAACAAAAATAGATTAACAAGTTTCATTCATGTGAACGGAAAAGAATTACTTCCGCCAATTTTTGAACGTTATATCTATACTGTTACTTCTCTTATTTTCTTTTATAGTACGACAGGCACACACACTTACGCACATGTATATTCTAATATTTGGACATTTGTACTTGACATGTTTAATAATCGCGTGTATAACAAAATATTTGAAGCTACATTTCTTTTTCCGGCTCTAAAAATTGTTGAGCCTCATCTACGCATAGATGTAGTTTGCACTGCCGTACATTTAACTGTATATATTTTGTAATCATAAATTCAGAGAAATATATTCCTTCAAATGAATTTCAACGTTTGCGTTTACATGAAAAGTTGAAAAGAAAAGTGTTGCTTTCCTTCTTATAATACGATGGACATTAAAACATTTTTTAGGCATTTAAATAGTTCCAACTTTTGTTAGGCCTACATTTAAAGGCGTCTATTAGAAATATAAATACATATATTAATTTTGTTAACACAACAATCGAAATAATATACTTGAAAATAATGAATCTTTTTAAATATTGAAAAATTATTTACAAAAATTACTTGAACATACGTATATAATTGAATAACAAATAAATATAGAAAGAATATCAAAATGAACTAGAAAATGAATAACGCAATATTTACGTAAATATTCCCCTAAATTGATAATTATCTTCGTATTCTAAGAACGCAAATAAATTCTGTAACTTAGGCTTTAATCAGTTAAACAGTTTCACAATGCAAACCATACCACAGTCTCCCAGCTCAAGTAATTTGGTCGAGTTCTCAACATAAATTTTTTTTCCTAATCTTATCATACGATGGAAATATCGTATTATACGACAGTGAATCGTCGTAAAATTCGACTTATCTGTACCTAAACAACCATCTTAGAAAATGGGAGATAAAAATTATTTATTATTTTTCTACATGGCCTGTTTTCACCATCAGTTAGTCTCACATCTAACATAGGTGCTTCAGGTACTCTTTTGAACAAATTTCTATTTAATCTATAACAAGAATACCACGAATCTTAATAAATAAATATCTATAAAAGTCAAAATTATTTGGTAAATTCCTTCATAAAGTAATTTCGTTTCTATGACGAAATCGAAAAAGGACACGCGCGATGTATATAAAAAACGAGGGACTTGAATTTAAAGTGTCAAAATTATATTATACGTTTATAAATAGAACATAAATTTAATAAGTTCATGATTCTATACGCAATTATTATTTGTAGTATTACTTACAAGTGTCATTTCTTTAAAAAATACGTTAGATATATGCTATTTATTTAATGCCTATTTATAGAAATCATTTTCAGTTAGTTGTTTCTTAACTCTTATATGAATTTTGAATGACTTGTTGCACGTATAATAAACCAATTTATTTAAACCTTAAAACGGTAATCTAAATAAATATTGCACACTTTCCATACGAATTATGCAAATATCGACATCATGAACTGATTTTACAGTGACATAATTTTAAAGAATATACAAAACAAATATGACGAGTTATATAAGAGTAACAATCGTTTCACGACAATTACTTTCATTCTATTAGCGTTTCAATTTGAAATGACAATTTCTAATTATTGTTCTTGTATACAGTGAAAATGTTTCCAGTACATATCGTTGCATATTTATCTTACGTATGTATATAAATATGAATATAACTTTTAATCAATTTACGATCTTATTTATTTATTTCACTAATTCAAAGAATACAAATTTTCTTTGGGAAAGAATGAACATCAAGAATCAAGAATTATATTGCAAGTTTTGTTAGCATCTCAAAGTATGCTAATGAATTTATAGTTTATATTTGTCTCTCACTATCAAACATAGAATAAAGAATGATCAAGAAAAGAAATGATCTAGATCGTATCCTTGATCGAAAAAGCTCAGTAATTTGCATCACTTTTTAATCACGTAATTTCTTACTTATAGAAAAATATTTTTTGTAAAAACACGGAAGAAAATAAACGGAAATTACTTAAACAATGTCTTGACCATTTTCAACTTGACAGCCATAATTGTCTTTATCTTTGTTTATGTCTTTATCCTTATCTTCGTTTCCTTCTTCCACAGCATCCTCTTCTTGCTCTCTGATTTTTGCTTCATTTTCAACGGAAGCGAAATCTTCATTTTTGTCCGTCGCATTCGCAGAATGGGATTTGTTCAGGAGAGAACTAAATTCGCCAAATTTTAAAATTTCTTCCATGGCCGACTGTTCTAAATTTACCTGCTACAAATTAATAATATTAGTATCTGTTCGTACAAATTCTTACTAAAATAGTCAAAATATTTTTGAATTACTTTCAAACTATTTAATATTTACTTAAAACGGAATTTAAAAAAAACCAAAATGAAGCAATAACAAAAAAGAATATAAATAATTATTTACAAAAGTTTATGTCTTACAAATTTCGATGATCTTAAAAAATACAATGGTATGAATATTTATAAATTCGTCAATATATTATAAATATCCACTTGATTTTTATTAAGAGATAGTTTTCTAAAAAATGTAACATCTTTATGCATATCTTTCCACTTTCGTATTAAACTTGAATTGCATTATGATTGAAAACGGATAAATTCACTATTTACAGCGATGAAGCTCCGAGTTTCTCTTAGTATTATCCATTTAACGGTCAGAGAGAACATTGATAATTGTTTGTTTCGATCATAATTTTGTTTTCTTTTCCGCAAAAAATTGCTAACTACATTTTGCAATATAATGTCTGTTTCTTTTTTGATGCAACATTTTACCATGTCGCAATATTCTACATTCGCTGTTCTATTTCTGAAAAATTGTTCTATTTCTCTTAATTTATAATCCATTATAAATTAAGAATTATTTATAATTTATACAACAAAAATGGAGATGAATTTTTTTGTTCCACATGAATACGAAATAATCACGTATTATGATTTAATTTTCAATTAAATTGCGGCAATTAAACACAATAAATTTATGTTTATTCACAACTGTAATACTAAACAATTACTTACTCTAATAAATAGACTGCAGATTTTTATGCATTTATAGAAAATTTAAAAAATTTTAAAACTGCAAAAGTGGATAAAATGTATATAATAAGAAAAAAATATATAAAATAGTAATTTTAATATAATATTTACACGTATATGATATTCAATACGTAAAACAACTTTTTACCAAAATTCTATTTTTGAAATTATACATTCAAAATTATATATAAAGTTACATAAAATTCCGCAAACTGCTAATGAAAAATTAGAAAATAATTCTTGCTCAAATTATAACATGTTCTGAAACATTAAAATGATAAATTAAAAAATTTATCATTCTTCTATTCAAGAAATTTTCCAGAATTCTCTCTGAGCCTATAATTATCTATTATATGTTGTCAGAGGTCACGATTCTGAATAATTATATGTAAAAATATTTTTAACATTTGAATTAAATTTATATTGATTTTGGCTGGTAATAAATAAAAATAATAATTACAATTTATATTGGTAATAAATAAAAATAATAATTACAATTTATATGATAATAAATAAAAATAATAATTACAATTTATTTTGGTAATAAATAAAAATAATAGTTACAATTTATATAAAATTTTATAGTATATAATTTTCATTATTAAAAATTTTTCAATTATAATATTTAAAAATACAGTTATGAAGTTGATTGTAGTTTGAACAAAACAAAAATTTTGTTATATACTACATAATATTTCTAGCATGATTGATATCAGTAAAATTTGCTCTTTTCTATTATTTGTATACAATAAGAATCTAGAATTTTTTCTTTATTTTTACAATTTAATTTAAATTCCAATTTATGTAAACTAACATAAATTGGAGTTCAAACTTTAAAAATACAATAGGTATATACAAATATTCGTGTACTCGATAAAAAATTATCGATAATTTAAACTGTTTAAACTTTATGAAACAAAATCATGCAATGATCCAGTTATCTTCATTTTAAAGTGTAAAACCTCTACTTCATCAACTTTGAATTTTTTTTCTCCAAAGATGTTTTCTCGTTGCGCAACAAATAAAACAGCAAAAATACTTTTGTTGTCGAAAAAAAGTTGCAAAAATTTAAAGCTTTTAAAAATCTATAAAAAATTGTTTTTATGACTAGATTTATCATCATAATGTTGAAGACTAAAATCTTCTTTTTACATCAATCTCTTAAACTGTATAATTTTTTTTCGTCATTTTAACGGATCTTGAATATCGGAGTTAAACGACAAAAATTCCAAAAATCCTAACATATTGCCATTTAATTCTAACATTCAAAATTCAATAAAATGACAGAAAAAGAGAGTAAGTTTTAAGGAGATTCTTAAAGAGATAGATAGATAAATTTAGTTTTAATAAAAGGTTTTTTAGAGTTGAATTTTTATAATTTTTGAGAACAAAAGTATTTTGTTACTTTTGTTCTCAAAAGTACTTTTCTACTTGCTATATAATGTAAAAATATCTTTGAAAAAAAATAAACGAACTCTTAGAATGAAAGCTTTTTTATACCAAATGAATTGTTATATAATCTTTTTTTTATAAAGTTATAATAGTTTAAAATATAGACAATATAGAAAATATAAAATATAATATATACAAAATATAAAAAATATAATTTTTCGTTAAATGTGCTCATCTACTTTTGTAAAGCAACAAATATTTTTTGAAAATTAAAAGTGAACGACAGTTATGAATACATGTGTGTAAGTTATTTACTGTTAGGATATTGACTTTATAACATGATTTTAAAATCATCGAAATCGGCAAGATGTATTTCTTTATAAATTATTATAATATCTATATGCCATCGTGAATAAAGAACTTGTATAACATTCACGCAAAAGAAAATAAGTTAAAAATACACATCCTTAATAATAATAAAAAATAAAAATAAAATAATAAAAATAAAACACATGAAGTTGAATTAAAAAAAATAATAATAAAAGGAAAAAACAAGCATTATTTATAAAAGTATTTATCCAAATTGATAACAATATGATTATATTATTTTTGTGCAAATTTATATTTTTGATATTGTTAATTATTTTGTGTAAATTAATTATTCTATGTAAATTTATATTATTTGTATTTTTTATATTATTAATTATTAATGTTTCACGTAGTAAATATTATAAAAGGCACATTTTGGATATCACATATTTTCTCATATTGCGCATCCTGTACAATTCTAAACTTTAAAATTTTCTATAAATTAAAAAAAAAAAATCCGCAATCTAATGATTACAATATTATATAGACACCTTTCGAGGTCTACCCCTTTTCCCTTTAGCAGGTACAGAGGAAGCTGATTGACAACTTGAATTCGACAAGTTATTTTTTCTTTTTGGCCACTGTAAATGCGAATCCAAATGCTGTTTCAATTTATCCTGTCTAGCAAACATTCGAGGACAAATGCTGCAAGCGAATGGTCGTTCACCCGTGTGAACTCTTCTGTGTCTGGCCAAATGAGAAGCTCTCGTAAAGGCTAAAGTACAGAGGTCGCAGGAGAAAGGTTTATATTGCGCTTTTGCATTTGTTTGCATGGGCCTAGCATCTTTTCCTTCGTTTAATCCTGATCTCTTCGTAGGGCAGTCGCCCTTCTTCTTGATAGTTAATCTTGGATTGTCATCTGTGCTCTTTGAAGAATCCTGAAAATAGAATAGCAATTTAATGAAAATAATTGCTTGCAATAGAAACAACTCTGAACTTACAAGAACGGTCATAAAAAGTTTTAAATTCAATGAATCAATATATATATTTTGGTAGAATGAAATGTATTCGTAAAATCAAAGAGTTAATAAATTTTTATATGTCAATTCTTATAAATATCGATGAATAAATATTGAAATGCTAATGATCTTAAATATAAAAATATACAATTTCAATCGTGATCATCTTTTCATACCAGACTTTCATCTCGTTCTTGTAAGTCGTCGTTCATCTGTATATCCGGTACCGTAGGATCTGCAGATGCATTGTTAAAATTCGAGTCAGATTTAACCGTGTTCGATGAATCTTCGTAGCTTTCCCTCGTAGATTCTTCCTTTGAAGCTATGCGTTCCTTTGATCTGAATTCTAATACATCATTGTTTCTTGTTGAACGTCCCACAGAAACTCTTTTTTGGCCTTTAAATCTTGTTTCTCGTTTATACATTGGTGGTGGCATACGTCTCTGTTCATAAAAAAATTGTCAACAAATTAAAATGTTAATTACAAATTACAATGTGAACTTATGGTGTAAAAAATTACTACACATGTACTTCACATAACTTGTACATTACAGGTCAAAATGAATACACATTTGTATTTCAATAAATATGAAATACAAATGCAGTAAAAGTATATCCAAAAGTGTTATATAATATAATATAATTGTTATATAATATATATATAATACGTTATATAATATATACATATATAATATAATTTCAATTGCAGTTATTAAGCAAATTGTAAAATTTAGAAATGAATCTATTTATGCAAATATATTCTTTGAATCTTTCTTCATGCCCATGTAAATAACAGAGATAAAATATCAGGAGCATTATCAAAATCATTAGAAATTAAAATTATAGATATATTATAAATATATTAAAATACAACTGATAAATACCATAGCATTAGTAATGAAAATAAATAATATTCAATAGACCTATAAAGTCATATTTTAAACATTCTATATATAAAACATAAAAATATAAGCAATTTTAAATGATTTCTGAAGCTTTTGTACAAATATCATTAACAAGTTACTATATCATTACTACATACGTTATCATTATTATATCATTAACTAGTTACCACTATCATTAACTTACAATTACATTATATGATTACACAAGATGCTGCTTGTAATCATTAGAAGGAATAATCTGATACATCTTACAAAATGATTGAATAAAATTAGAAGTTGAGCAAAGGATCAACGAATAAATAGATTTAGAAATGGTCATTAATGACTTTTGAAATTAACTTTTAAAATTAACACGCAATATAAAATATAGTCAAAAAATATAGAATATAAAAAGATGTAAGAGAACACAGAATATTGAATTCATTAATCATTTAATGAGTATCTTCAAATGCAACATAATTTATTTGAAATGCTTGTTCAACAAGAAACGAATTATTTTAGACAATAGTTTTCATTATTCTTTATATATATTTTATACAATAATTGATTATGTCAAAATTTTTACAACTTTAACTATATTAACGAAACTTACAATTTGCGTTTCTGTCGATCGCAAGGGTTCATCGAATGTATCTTCATGCCCATCAATCACCATTGGATCATCTTCAACCTCAATTTCTTCCACCTTAATATGATCTTCTAATGATTCTATGGAAGACTGTTTTGGTAAAAAAGGAATTACAGACGGTTCCTTCAGATACTCCGTTGTGTGAACTCTCGTTTCTATGTGACATCGTTGCATCCGTGTCTCAACTCTCGTATAAGGACTACGATTATTTTCTTGATTCCTCTGCTCACCGGAAAGACCACGAATCTCTAGATCTGTTGCAGTTTTAATCAAAGAGGGCAAATGTTCTTCAGCAACATCGATTGAACCACGATACATAAAATCCAGGAGACATTCCATTTCTTCAACTGCAACACCTACGAAAAGGTAGAAGAAATATATACTAAATATTTGAATATTGTTAAATATCCAAATAAATTTACAAGTATACAATGATGCTTAATTTATATAATAGTATATGTATATTTCATTCATTAAATAATAACTTATTTGTCTATTTTTTGTTTGTGAAAAAACAATTTTATATAAATGAAATGCATTTTTTTATGTAAAGTATCGTTGTATAGTATAATATTGGATGATAGCAAAAGTTCGTGTCTAGTTTGAAAATAAAATACAAGCGGTTATACTTTACGATAAAGAGTTTTATTAATCAGTTATATAATTGTAATCCTTTGTTATTCTCTACTAAGCACGCACAATATTGTTATCAATACCGGAAGTTCAAAGCGAAGTCAATCATCCATATTAAACCATTTCGAAATCTACAAAATCACTTTTTAATTGTTCAGACAGCAGGATTCACTTCTTTAAAACTCGGAATATAACAGCAAAAATGTAATTTTTTGTTTTCCATATTGATAAATTCCTTTCATGCACGAATCAACGTGATTTAAATGCGACCTGTGATACTAAAATGATTCGTGACAACCTTATCTGTCAATAATTATGTAACAAAATTATGACACTAAACATTTATGCCAAATTGCGATAATGCTTTCGCCATCTCTGAAAATTTGGCACAAACTTCTGTAGTCATCCAATATTATATACCAATAGTATTTCAAATTTATTAAGAAAATTGTTTAAATATTTTTCAATGTACTTCATTACATAATATAAATATATGTATGACATAAATATATATATGTATATATATAAATATATAAATACATAAAATATGTATATTTTTTTATTTACATTCTTTTTATAATTTTATTAACACTTTAATATTTTTATTATTTTTATTCTTTCTTTTCTTTCTCAAAAAAAAAAAAAAAAAAAAAAAAAACGTGTTCAATATTGAAATTGAATTCAATGCTGAATTTTATAAAATACTGAAGAAGATAAAATAATATAGTCAGAATACAAAATAAGCATGAGTGTACGTTTTACAATATAAATTCATCTTAGCAAATGAAGAAATGTCATCAGTCATTGATTACAATCAAAATTACAAGTAACAATAACATTGTATTTCATTATTTTGTTCATCAACTATTACTTAAAAAGTAAAACTGACATATGAATGTCTAAAATAAACTTGTATATTTTTAAAAATTGTAACTTTTAACTTACCTTTCAAAATAAGAATTGGCTGTTCACCATAATGTTCTTTAAAAACTCTTTCAAAGTATGGACTACATGCTGCCAAGACTAGTCTATGTGCCCTCAACATTCCACCTTGACAAGCTAACGTTGTATCAGTTAAAGAACCACTCTTGTAGAGTCCTTCAAACAATCCGGACAAGTTCGCTAGGTGATTGTTCCAAGTAAGGTTGAATGTTTTCTCACCCATTATTATAACCCGTCCAATATTCACTATCAAACATATCATTCATACATTTATTTTTTAAATAAATCTTTTCAACTACTAACATTCGTTTTAATTAATTGAAAATTCAGTACCGAAAAGAATATACATTCAACCGTATTGTTCATTAATAATAGTAAAAACTAGAATCAAATTTTTTAAAACAGATTTTATAATAATTCATAATAGTATTTTTAATAAAATTTTATAACTGTTCATAATAGTTTTTTATCTTTAAAAAGAAATGATAATATATAAATCACAGATTTTTATGTAAATTAATATTTTTGTGAAGATAATTAAAAAAAAGTAGAAGCTAGCTAAAGATTTGATTTGATTCATTTACTATATGCATCATTTCATTTGATTCATTTATTATATGCATATTATAACAAATATTACATTTAGAATATTTTATATACTTTCGTTTATTAAATGTATCTTGTTTCCTCAAACTTTTGATAAATGCTAATAATAGAATTAATTGTATTAATTTTTGGACATTTATGGAATGCATTGTTACGATTAATTATATATTATATAATATAATTATATTATATATTGTATATTACGGTTTATATAACGAATTATAAACTTACGATTAATCAAACAAATTATAAATTCAGTTTTTGCAAAGTTATTGTAAAGTTGAAGCAACTATAAAAGATGATATTATGATATTATTCTACATGTTCCTATAGAATTATATACTTTTTAAAACTTAATTCCAATGAAAAATTCTATTAATATATTTTTTATAGTTTCTAGTAGTAAAAATAAGAGGTTTTTCAATAATTTGTAAATGAATTTAATAATAATGAACTAACAAAAATTAACAATGTTATCCTATTTTTCATATAAAATTCAATTAATTAAAATTTGAATTTCTGTTTCTTGTTCTTTTAATTAATTTAAATGTTTACGAGATGAATATATATATATTATAATGTTTTGATAATGATATCTTATATCATTATTTGTCCAAAATTTTCAGAGATTAATTGAACATGTGATTTCAAAATTTTTTAAATTCTTATATCTTACAATTCTGTAAAAAGAATTAAAAATCTTTATTTTGAATACTTTAATAATTAAGAAATTGACTCTATATATCGTACTCTTGCAAAGAAAATGACACAACTCAAAAAAACAATTTTCAAATTATCACTATAAAAATGTTGCAGAGACAGTCTTTGACCAATTATAAAAATCTTATTCATTAATTTTCATAATTTGACTAGTAGAAACGAATTATGTTGTCCTCCTTTATTCATGTGACATTGTTATTTTCTATAATCTTTTATTATAAATTTTGTCTTGACTCGATCATTGTGATATTTCATGCTTACTTGTGATAAAATGAGAGGCATATTACTTTGAATTGCGTTATTTTTTTAATTAATAAAATAATATCTAATTTTATCCAAAACCACTTTTCGCATTTCCTATAAAATATAAATACTTTTTTGAGATTTGTCACAAGGGTGCACTATGTTCTAACAATTGTTGCTCAAATGTGAAACAGAAATTCTTCCTAATGAAACATCATTTTGCACATTTTTTATATTTTATCAAAATTTATTTGGTATTTTTTTGAGGAAATATTTGTAACATTCAGAAGGAATATTTAGTATTTTATTTTATGATATATTAAAAGATACAAACAGAATCAATATTGAATTCAAAATAAAATTAGAGAAACATAAGGTGAAAGTCAAAAATAATAAAATGGCATTGAAGTAAAATAACCTCCTGAATAATAAAAAATTAGTTAAATATATTTGACAGATTTTCAAACTCGATTTCTCAGGAATGAAAGGAAGCTTTTTTGTTGTTGAGATAAATAAAGTTTGTGAAATAATCCATTATCATTAATACTATGTAATGTAATTGAATCTAATAAATTAAGAAATTGACTGAGTTAGAAACATTCTTTGCTTTTATAAATATTTAGGCCATGTCTAATAAAGATTCTTTCAAGATTATTAATGATAGAAATTACTTTATTACACAAGTGTACAATACTATAATTTGCTAAGTATTTATTATATCTGCTAAGTATTTATTATAATAGAATTCCAATAGAATTGGTGTGATATGATCATATCACATTAAACTATTTTGTATTATATTTAATACATTCAATCATTCTTTCAAAAATGAAATATTATTATTTTTTATTTATTTTTAAATATAAATTACAAAGTATTTTATAAAATAAATTAATTATATAATTTATTTATTAAAACTAGATTTCCAAACATATTATATGCTGTTATGAAATCTTTGAACATTAATTCCAATAAATCTTTCTTTCTTTTATATTGTATATCTGTTTATCTTTATATTAATATTTAATATTAGATCATTATTATGTAACAGCTGATATCTTACAGTTAGGTACATAATAAATCAGTGTTGGTATTTGAACATCTAACTATTATAATGTTCTTGTGCAATTTAAATGCAAGCTAAAAAAATCAGAAGTTTTTTTACGATGATTAATGCAGAAAATATTTCGTAAAACTATAATTTATCCAGATCAATGTTTGTATAACTATGTTTAAAAGAAACAAACATTTTAATAATGATTCGATTCCAAAAAAATTCAAGAATTAATTTAATAGTTTTATGTACTTCTAATTGATCCATGCAATTTTTTACTAAAATGTAAATATTGATTTAAAATTCATGTAATAATAATAACACTAATTGATAATAAGAATGATAGATAAAATTTATAATGCTCATTTTGACATTTCCTTATGCATGTATTTATTTCATGTATCAAAAACATGAATTCAATTTTAACTTTATTTATTTAATATTTATTATATTTATTTGTAATATTTAATGTAATAATAATTAACATAAAGCAAAATAGTTAAGCAATTAATTAATGACAATATTTGTATACTAAGATAATTTTTAAAATAATATTTATGTTTGTTTAATGTCTTTTATTTATTATGCTAACTACAGGTGATGAATTTATTCAATGAATTTTTAAATATTATACTATAATCAACATTAATTAATTAAACCAATAGGTAATTGTAAATTATTTTTTCATCGCTATAATTTTTCTATAAACAATTTTTTCTTTAAAATATATCTCTTACAGTGTGATATATAATATAAAATCAAAAATTTAATAAAAATTTAATATAATCTTAAAATTAGTTGTTAAAATTTATAATTTTAATAAATAATTTTCATTTTTGAACTATTTTAAATATTATACTATATATACTATATTACAGAGAAAAAAACAAATATTTAAAATATAAAATAATAATTGAAATAAAATAAAAGCTTTAATTTACTATAAATATACATTAATCTTTCTTAAAGAATGTAAACCAAAAGAAGAAAATTATAAAATATAACAGAAGAACAAATATAATTTTTGAATTATTTAAATTAAAATAATTATTTAAAAAATTAATTACAAAAGCAATAGTCTTAATTTAATTAAAGAATTGTAAATGAAGATTTGTTTTCAGTTCAATTGAATTTAGTTCATTATTTTTCTTAAGTTATGTAAAATACGATTGAATTCTCAATGAAGTAATGGCACAGTAATCGATATAAGTTCAATATCGCTTTATAACATACGTGCGCATAAAATAAAAAATTGATTAGCAGATAAAAACATACAATGATTTAGTATTATGAAATGATCATAAAATAAATCAAAGAAGTTAATAATATTGAAAATGTTATTGAACATGATAATATAGTATAAAATAGTATTCAATATGAAAATATAAATGTGTAAAAAAAGTGCTGAGATGTATAAACTTTTGAAAAAGGAACACATATAATAAATTCAATGTAACAATCGTTGAAGAATTTCATCTAAAATAGAATACTAATAATATAATAAGAATAGAATATTAATAAGAAAAGCCATCTATTGCGGAAAACGGAGAAAATATAGATTAAATATGAGGAAATAGAAGTACTGCGAACAACTGTGAGAAATAAAATGAATTATTTTTGTTATTTAATCGAGTAAACAAGATTGAAATTGTGAAAGTATTAAATAGAAAACTCACAAGTTGAATACAGTCACAAAGATATCCAATTTAATGTATAATGTAATGTTATATTACATGAAACAAAATAAGACTAGGAAAAGAAAGTGAGCAGGATACACGGATAGATATTCATGTTCATAGATAGAAAGTGGGCTGAAGAAGGGTAGAGCGATCTAGTGGTGGTCATGCGCAGACGTGATACCTAGGCCCGATCCATAATTTCGTTGGTGGACCCCGTCACGCATTTGCAAGGGGCTAGGCTCGCGTGTCGTCCGAACGCACCCTTTTTCCCTCTCGTTACGAAGTAGCTACGTCACAATAGATGCGGGGATCATGAAAATTGAGGATCGGGAGAATACGAACGGCTCCTTACGCAACCGAAGGATCATGAACACGGACCACGTCGCTCGTCATCGCGTCGAAAAATGTCTAAACGTCTCTTCAGGAAAAAAACGCGTCTGGTCACGTGGATGACTTTGAACACGTTAATAGTATGAGATCATACAAATTTAATCAACTTGCTTTTAGTTTCTTTTATTCATGAAATATCATACTTAAAATTTTTCATTTATTAATTGTTTAAATATTTTCAAATACTTGATGAAATTATGAAGATGGCTAAATGTGTCTTATGTCTTTAGTTTAACATTTAGTTTAGTAACAATATGCATGACATATAACAACTGTAAAATTTGTTGTGGGAAATTGTGTTTGATATAAATTGTTTTGTATCTTTATCATAAAAATTGTTTTTAATTATCATTCAATTATAATGTTTCCTTTTTCGATTAAAAACTAGATACTAGAGCTATTAAGATTTAAACACATTAATTCTATTAAATTCAACTTTTTCAGATGATTATAAAGATATTCTTTATTTAATACTAATTCATTTTTATAATATAATAAAAAGATAATTAAATTTTATTTTTATTAAATTTTCATAAATTTATTCAATAATTTTATTTATTCAAAAATGTTTTGAAAACAAACAATTGTGAAGCAGAGATGTTAACAAACTTTATGTTACTATATGTGAAAATTATATATAGTAGCTTAAAATAATGATTTATAAAAGATACTCTTACTTATCGAAAATATTTAAACAATTAATAAGTAATAAAATAATTAATTGAAGCAACTATTTATTATGCTATTCGTTTAATATGAATATCTGAAAATTTAAAAAATGCGTTACATAGTTATGTGTGATAACTAACACAAAATATAATATAATTTTATTCATAATTTTACAATAAACTTATTTGTATTATAAACGTTAGAATTATATACACTGATGTAATATTACGGTTGAAAAACACATTCAATAATATGTATTGATTACGACAATTACGTGATGAACAGGTATATCTAACGAAAGAAAAAGATAATTCAACAACAAAAGTCAAACTGCGTTTTTATATGTTTTCTTGTACTGAACGGTTAAAATATAGTATGTGATAGTATTTTTTCTTTGAAATTTTTCTTCTCTTGAAATTATTTTCTTATTTGTGAAAGACGTTTTAAATTATACAACTATAATTATACAAATACACCATTTAAAATAGTTTTATTACAAAAAGTCCAATATTAACAATTGGATATTATAACAGTATGATATCAGGTGTGTGTAATTATCGTTATAGCTGATTACGAAGATAAAGATATCGAGAAAATATTATATATCAATGTTATATTATTTAAATTATCTGTACTTGAATTTAATCTCAAGATTTAATACATATTAAAGCAACAATTCCACATAACTTTTCTCCTTACATTCAGATTTAAATTAGTTAAGCCATGTTTGACTTTTTCATTTTTAAAACCAAAAAATTTAAATAATAAAAATAATTTCTTGAGAATTTCAGATGATAAAAATAATTTCTGTTTTACTATTTATGTTAAATTACTTACTAACGTAGCCTACTAAATTAAATAAAATTATCAACGAAAACAATTATTACGATATTTAGAGGAAAATTTTATTTACGCTTGAATAGCGATTCGATATTTATACACTATTTGCATTGTTATACAAGTATAATAAATACATGAAAATTTTATCCACTCAACACGCTACCAAAATAAAAGCGCGAATAGAAACAGAAATTTTCATCAGCATTGAATTCTTTTTGCGTTACACTAATACACAAGTGCAATAAAATATTTTAATTTAAATCATTTATCTTTATGCACTTATTAGGCAATTACTTTTTTTTTATTTTCTATCGTCAAATATATATATAATATATAAGCACATTTTGTATTGAATATGATTTGATTTGATCAAATAAAAGATCTTTTATGCAAATAGCTGTGAATTTTGAATTAATAAGTATTATTTACATAAGTTAAAGTGAAAACATCAAAGTTAAATATGTCTATTCTATACTTTAACCATTCCCTCATGTACACATCCTGTACTAATTAATACCTGATTATTTGTATATTTCCTATATATTCTATATTTGATTCATATATGTATGTACATGCAGCTTTATCAACTTAACCTATACTTATAAAAGCATATTACGTTAATATAGTTAATTTTTTATTCAGTTAAATAATCATAAATATTTGATTTAATTTAAAATACCGTACATTTCGATAATATTTGTTCGTTATGATTTATTTGAAATTACATATGGAGGTCACTGATTCGCGTGACTAAGATATCCAAGAATGCATAAGATCTCCCGTGGCTGGTTAGAGCGCTCTAGAATGCTGAAGATCAAGAGAGCAAAGAGGTTTAAACCGTGTGCCCCGTCCCAACGTCGACTCTATTAATATCCGCGCCTTGTCGTCGCGTCTCGAGAACGTGTGCACCAATATAGAGACATTAATATAACGAGACTGTTCTTTTATTAAAAAATCTTTTGGTTTTAAAAACGAATAAACTGAATCGTAATCACGTTCATTATTTTAATAAGAAAATATATAAAAGAAAAAATAAATCTAAAAAAAATTACAATTCTAAAAAAGTACAATTCTAAAAAAAATCAAGACGATTTTTATGTGTTAAAAGTTATTAAAGTTATGTGTTTAATTGTGATAAAGATATTTTATTTCAAAACTGTAAACGAGAGTATAAACTTTGATATTAACTTGGGTATCAGACACGACAAGGAATGAGGGAAAGGAGTTGCAGCTTTAACAGGACATATCGTAGATGTCGTACAAGTGCATCGCAGTCAATTATGTGATCAGCTATAAGCATTCGCTTCATGAAGCTATTAGGAACAAGTTAATAGAATCATCGCATCGTTCCGCATGGACGATGAGTTCTCATAAACAGAAAGAGGAAAAGATACAAACTATTATAATTTTAACAGAGTAGCCTACAGATGTCGTATGAAGTCTTAAGCTCGATCGGAGTCAGTGCAAATATCTAATTGATAGTCGTTTTACCCTTGTGTAAGTTTTTTCATCGGTTTGCTTCGATAATTGATTAAGATCATTATAGAAGTAGATATTGTTTAATGATCTACTGAACGATTCTTAAATTAGAAATGGGATAAGTCAGCAATAAACGAAAGACAAACGTAAAAGTTGTTTCATAGAAACAGATGCGCCCTAACTGAAGACCATTTTTTACAGATTCACTCACCTTTGATTATATAAAATGACGAAAGTTCCAAAAAGTTGTAGAATAAAAATATCACTAACGAAATCAATCCGATGGATGTTATCCAAAAAAAAGGGGTAGATTAAAATACACCGTGAGAAGTTTTCACTTTTTCCTTTTTCACAACCACTATACACCCTTTCGTGTTCCCCGAAATAACCAATTTTGAGCGAAAACACGCACTGCAAAGAAAAACGTATGCAAAGTGAAGAATCGAGTAAGCTATTGAGCTCACTCTGCGAGGGGCACGACACGTGCTGGGGCTCCCTCGACCGAGTCGCGACTGATATCATTTCCAGCGGGGGACTGTGGGGTCGCTAGCCAGAACCCCACCAGGGGGTCTTCGTGCAACCCCACGCGCTGTCGTAGTAGTCATGTTCGCCGCCGTAGTTGTAACTCGTTGTCGTGGCTCCACCGTTGCTAGCCTCTCGAAACCCCCTTTGCACGTACAGGGAATAAGGGACCAGGATGTATACGTACAGCAAGGGGAGACTTCTCTCTTCCTCTCGTATGTTGCGATCCAGCTGCGATCGTTCTGTTTCACATTCACTTCCTTGCTCCAACGTACCATTCATTTCCATCTCGTTTCTACGCATACTTTTATTGTATATATTTCTCTTTGTTACTCAATGAGCTTCTCTTTCTCGTTCTCAACTCCCATCTTTGTTTCGCGCAACGTCGAAGCGTTTGTTTCTCTTTCGTCGTTCTCCTAGCTTCGCCAGTTCTGTATGAAGCACACGCAACATCACACTAACACAGCTATGGATCTTCCTCCCCTGCCCTTCACCGATGGTCCCCTCCCTTCACACGAATCTCTTACCCCCTACGTATCCAGCAGCTTTATCCACCCTGAACCCTCCTATGTACGAGGGTTGCTTCTCGACAGTCTGATCGGACGTTCGCGAGAAGGGACTTTCCCCTCTACCTCTCACTGCCCAAACTACGCTTTTTTCATATTTCAGATTTAAGGTTGTTTTATTCTCAAGAAAAATTTCATTCCCCTATGCTCTGTCTTTTACACCTATTTCCAATGCCTTATGAAATTTTAAAACATCCTGTGGTAAAAGTAAAAAATTATAGCTTTTTAGGAAAAGAATAATTATTTAATAATTATAATTTTTTCTATTCGATATCACGTCAATTAATTTTTTCTATTTATATATTTATTTCATTTCCTTTTTGCATTCTTGTTCACTTTATATGACGGAAGATTTATTCTATTTTCAAATCGTCTTTAACAATACGATGACGATGGCAATATCACCATAAATTTGACTTTGACTCGAGAAAAAAATCAATTTTCGAATGGAAATCAGAGCAAATTCTTGGTATATAAATATCGCTTTCAGCAAAGCCTTTGAGGGCAATATTACCGGTGCATTATTCGATTCGAAAAGTGAATTCGCATAAAAGATCTTGAAACACGAAACTGCTCGTTGAAGAGAATCGCAATACGATGAACACAGATTACAATGGGCACTGATGTAATCATCGCATGAATACATATATATATATATTCACGTAAACGATAAGAGACGTATAATTTGCACCAATAAAATTTTTAAAAATTCTCCTCATCAATTATATCCATAATGCAATTAAACCATTAAATAGAATATAAATTTAATTCACAATTCTATATATTTATTCAAAAAAAAAATTTCTATCTTTATTAAACTAAGCGTTTACTGAAAAAAAATAAGTAAAACAATACCTTATTACAATAAATTGATTGTTCACGTTCGAGGTGACCGAGCGACCAATTCGGGGGCAGCGAGCGAATATCGATTCGTTATTTTTAGGGTTAGTCCATCCGCGAACCCCACTTTCGTCGCGCCCCCGTTCGAAAATTTGTCTGTAATGAATTATTGTTATGCATATTTTCACAAATCTAATAATTCTGTAAATAATTAAATGAAAAGCAAAAGAAGTGAATAATATTAAATAAAGTGTAACAAAAATTATATAATTTTTATTATCATAATATTCTGTAAATTTAATACAATTTTTAAACATTACAAAACATTTTTATTGTTAAAAAAATAATTCTACTTCTATCAAACTATATAAGTTGAAATAATTCATCATTCTGCATTTGTTTTGTAAAAAATAAACACAAATGGATTTTATAGCAACTTTGTTTTAATAATTCTTTCAAATAAGGAATTATCATTCATTGTTAAATATTTATTGTATTGTAAAGTAAGTATTTAATAAAAAATTTCTATGAAATATTGAGATATTCGGTTATCTATTATACATTTAATTGTTATTATAGCCTGTGTGTATATTTCAGTATCAATAGTAATAATTATTACCATCATAATTACAATTATGATATCACTTAATGTTTATTCTTATTTGATATTTCAATTTCATTTTCATAATGCATTGAAAAATATAATACAATTGACGTTAATTTTAAATCTTCAAATAATTTCAATTAATTATTGTTTGAATAAATTATATCAAACATTTAATTCATTTACAAGAATTTCTTTTTTCTAAATTAACTAACAAATAGACATAATTAATTAGAGCTTTGCTCCTAATATTATTTCTAATAATAATTTTCTAATAATAATTTTTTGTCAAGACCATGTATATAAATTATTTGAAAATTTAATATTTTCTATAATATTGATATGTGTTGGGTCAGGACTACAAAAATCTTTTAATAATTCGTTATTAAATCCGCAATCGCTTAAATTTTCTTTACCAAAAACATTTTCTGGAATTTTTGGTACATTTCCAGATTCCATTTCTTCTGTAAAAATACAAATATTACATAGTGTTTATATAATTTTTATATAAATAATTATAATTTTTCCAGAAAAAATATTTACCAAAATTATTTTTCATTGCTGAAAATGAAGTTGTTGACTGTAATCCTGCACAACTTGCAGAATATTGTTCTAATTGACTAGATTTCATTAAAGAACAAAGCAAAGGTAATACATGTGGCAGAAGAGGTCCTTTCAATTCCATAGAAAAATATCTCTCATTGTCAACACGAACTATACTTTCTTTAACCTTTAAAAGTGAAAATAATTTGTAATTTATATTACGTCTTAATTTAAATATAAGAATATTTTACCTTAATTGGTTTTAATGTTGCACCATGAAAAGCCACTGGTGATAAAAGAGTCGGAGGTACTCCTGCCAAAGGACCAGTTGTTGTAATGGCAGATTTACAATTAATTAAAAAATTAAATAAAGCTTGTGCTTCAACACCTTTTACAAAAATGAGGGATTCTTTCATATTGTCTATTTCAGTTTCTTTTTCTAATGTCATTCTTGTCTAGAAGAAAATTGTATACTCTATAAATAATGTATAAAAATAAAATTATGTATATCTGAAAATTACCTGAGAATTATTAATTTTACGAATTTCGGAATTTTCAACTCCTAGACTTTGCAGCCATTCATCTTGTGTCTCATCATCCTCATCATCCAAATTTTGATTCTCAGTATAACTGAATAATGTAGTATTTGATGCAATTGAATCTACTGTATCACATTCTGAATCAGTTACATCTGATCGTCGTTTAGACTCTTTTCTCAAAGGCATTGTGTACTCAATTTCTATGAAAAATGTGCAAATTTAAAATAAAATAGTGTTAAACATTTTTCTCACGTTAGATTTTGATTATACCTTCTTGTTTTAAAGACTGTCGGAAGCCATGTGTTGTAGGCGTCAAAAGGGCATGAGCTTCAGAAATTCCACATATTCCAGCAGCACGAAATAATACAGTAAAATTGTTCGCGCAGACATAAAAATATGGACATTGTCGTGCTCTTAATAAATGAAAAAGTGATCTGAAGCTTTCACTCCATTCTTTATACAAAGCTTCCTTAATGAACATGTTGTTTATTATCATAGAATTACTTACTAAAGTTGCACTCACTTTGCCAGTGGAACGAGGAAATAATTCTAGCCATGGTAATGAAGGATGCTGCCATATTAAACAACATTGATGTAACCTGTTTAACAAATTTTAATTAATGGATATTTTTACTAATGCAAACATAAGAATTACCTTGCATTTGGACTAGTATCTAAAGTTGAGTGTTGTTCACTAATATCCAAGCATCTTACAAAACCAGTAGTACCCGAGGCTTCCTCACTAGTTTTTAATTTACAATTCCAAGGGAATGGTTTTGGTGACATAAATCTCATTTTAGTTTTTAAAGTCCAATCTATTGGAATATATTTCTCACCTTTAAGTGCTTCTAAATCCAAAATATCTTTATTTATTTCCAAATTTAAAAATGCATCGCTAAATGTTAAAGGATAATCATGCAGTGAGTTATTCGTTTCCTTCACTTTTGCAACCTTAATTTTTAATAACTCAAATAATGTATTATCATTACTAGTTTCAACATCTGCTGGTGTTATATTTAACTTTTTACATATTTCATTTTTACTGAAAGGATTTTTGCGTTTCTGATTTGCACATTGATTAGAATCAACATTACATTTTTGTGTAGGCTTTAATTCCAAGTTTTTTCTATTAATGTGTGCATTATTCATACGTGCTTGAAGAGCACGTTTTTTCATTTTTAGTCGATGTAACTGCATTACTTCTTCTGGTTTCTTCCACTCTAATTGCAATTTATTTTGATTCTCCATTAATAATTGAAATAAACTTTGTGATGCTATTAAATAAAAATTATAAATAATAATTAATAACAATGTTTAATATTAAAAAATATAAGTATTCATTAACATAACATTAACATTCTTTGAGATAATATTAATTTTTTATTCCTAATTTAATACTTAAAGAAAAATACTTCAGAATTTATTTCCGTTATGTTCTACACAATTATAGGTTAAAATTCTAAACATTTTTCATATTTCTTTTTATTTAATATTGAAGTGTTAAATATTCTTGACAATATCACAAGAAAAAAGGAAATAACTAAATATACATACTTAGAACTTTTTTATCAATCTGATTTTACTGTCAATTAAATAAATTTCCATTGTAAACAAATCATATTTGAAGAATTTAAATTGTAACGTACTATGTATACCTATGTATATATAAGTAGTATCAAACTGAAATATATATTTATAATTACAATTGTAGAGTAGATTTAAAAAGAAATTATAATATCTTGAATTATAATATATCGAAAAATATTTGAAGCACCCTAACTTGCGGAAGGATAAACAGTTCGTTATATATATAGGATGTGTATACGAATATATATATATAGGTACATAATGTATATACATATTGGAGTTCATCGTCTCTTCAACTTCTATTTATTTATGCAATTAAATTTATTTCGTTGGATAAAAATTAAAATTTCATTTCAATAAAAAGTTCTATGTATGCAAGATGTTTCTTTTATCTTGCTTATCCTGAAATCTTTGATATTTTTACATTTTACAAAAAAATGTACCAGGAGTAAAAATAATAAATCACGTTAGTTTGAATTTTGAAATTCAATATACTATTAATCAATCCTAAATTTAAAAAAATCTTTTTATTTGATTTTGAATTACACTAGAGAAATAAGCATTCTTTTAAAAGTTTAAAATATTAAATATTAAATCTTAAAATATTAAATATTTTAAGATAGGAAAATTAACAAAAACTAATTTATCCTTGTTTAGATATTTTCAAAAGAATTGGATATACATATTTGATTTATATAATATTATATTACATAATTTTATATTATGTTATGTTATATGTATAGTATGGAAATCATTAAATTTAACATTAGTAAGAATGAAAAAGAATTCCATTACAAATATTTACAATTTAGAATATTTATGTACTAATATGAAGTATGAATTTATTATAATAATACCTATTAGATACACTAATATTAAATACATTGATAAATCATATTATTAATTATAAGATGAATTATAATAATTATTCTAAGTTACACATGTAATTTTTAAAGAAATTGCATATATTTTTTGTCTCATTCATTATTTGAATATATATATAGCTGTAAATATGTATAAACATGTTCTAATCATGTTTTACTCAATGATCGCTAGTTATTGCCAGTCGATTTCAGGAAAATGGTATATAAATTAGTGTGAAAGTTGTGTTGAACTCGAAAGTCGGAAGCGTCACGGCACATTATCATAAGACTTCGTGCCCAGGTGTGCCCATATGTGTAAAAACCGTGGAGTAAATGAAGTGCCTGTTTTGCCATTTTTCAAATATATAACGACTGAATAAGATAGGTAGCTTATTTTCTGGTGTCTGTATTTAACAAAACACGAATAACATGTGAAACTCTATTTTGTTCAAAAATACATGAATATTATACATATATATAAATGAATAATACAAAAATACATAATTACGCAACAAGTGCGCTAGCTGTGGAACTTTCGTACTTCCAGTTTGCTGGAAGAGTTCCTTTGGACTTGTAATAACGTGCGAGTCTATGAATTCTAGACTCTACAAGAATTAATCTGAATTTGCTGTCTTTATCTTTTCGATTTCTTTCTAAATGTTTTCTTATAGCTACTGCTTTTTTAATCAAGTAGTATAAATCTTCTGGTAAATCTGGTGCAAGACCCATACTTTTGACTATCCTTAGGATTTTATTTCCAGTACGGAAACGTACCTGAGCAACTCCGTGAGAATCTCGAAGAATTACACCTGCAAAATTTCATCATCTACTTAAATAAATACATTAAATATGTAAATTTAAAAAAAATGTAACATATATTAAATAATTTCTGTTTGGATGAATACTTATAATAGCATGACAAAACATCACAATCATTTCAAAACTTACCATGTTGCAAATTATTTACATAATAAACAATGGTATAAGCATTGAATTTTAATCTTAATTTAAATTTGCTTGACAAAAATTACATCTAAACAAATTTTGATAAACAAAACATAAAAGGAATAACTAAAAGGTACAACTTATAATATACAATTAATATTATATTAATATCTAAAACCATTTTTAGAATAAATTAGCTATATCAATTGAAAAGAAATTACCAATTTGTGATGGAGTATGTCCTTTTTTTGCTAATTTATAAATCAACTCCTTGCAATCCTCTGGAGTTAATTTGAGCCAGGTAGGAACACTACGTCTGTAAGGTAATGCTGATTGGGATATACCCTTCCTGCAATATTATAAAATTTTATTAAAATACCTCATAGCTTAATAATAATAATTATGTAATGTATACGCAAAAAATCATATTGATACGATCAATATCAATCAAGAAAAGTACAATTAATTAATTCCTTCAGAAATACTAAGATGACTGAAAAAAATAAATTGAGGTTGGGTATAAAAAGAAAATTAAAATTTGAAAAAATTTGTAAAAAAGATAAGGTCTTCTCGACTCCAACTTAAATTAGAATTAGAAATTATGGTTAACATATATTAAAACATATAAATTATTTTTAAGAATATGTAACTATCACGATTTTTAAGAAACATGGATGCTGAAAGAACATTGTAATAATCTTTTATCCAAAAAAATTTATGAAATTATACTGTAATAGAAAAAAATTAAACAGCATGTAAGAAAAAATCTAATTTTAAATGTAATAATAATTTTCGCTAATCTAACCCTGGTGCGTGCATACGACCCATCTTTGCGTAGTTATCCACACAGATACCTTATGTGCGCAGTTCTCATCCACAAGACATAACAACGCTCTTTTAACCCAGTTGGGAAATAATAGAACTACGAAACTTAAAATTTGCCCGGGAAAATTGATATAAAAATTATGACGTAAAAACAATTGAAAAATATTACGATCGTAGAATATTTAACGTCGCACTAAAAATATTATTTTAATCAAATTATAATTAATTTAAATTCAATTATCAGTTTAAATAATAATTATTAATAACACGCTAAATATAATAATTTAATAAATGTTGCGTAAATATACAATTATAAAAAAAAACTATACTATATATAATTTAACAAAATGTTGCATAAAAATGATACAATTATACAGAAAAAAACAAATAATTTTAAATTATAAATAAATAACAAAAATTGCAAACCCTGAAAGATTATTTCTAACATATACGATATACATAAGTAAAAGTTACAATCGAAATTAGGTTAAATTCTCTTCTGTTTCTCTTCTGGCTCTAACTTCCAGCGAATGATCATCAAAATAACAATTCACGATTTAAATGAACTCGAACAATTTAAACAAATCTTAAAAATGTTCCAATTAAATACATTTGTTTTTTAAATCTTACTAAATAAACATTATTTTGATAACATAAATATTCTCTTAATTTTATGTTAGATTTTTGATCTATTAAAGATATAAAATAACATGATATTAAAGGTACAAGATAATTAGTAAAAAAATCTAGAATAATATATAATTTCAAATTAATATATTAAAAAAATATCAGAAAAAAACATAATTATGTAAAATATAAATTTAGATATCGCATACTGAAATAAATACTCTTTAATCTTTGATTTTCTTAAGTTTATCCTGCCATTTTTGATTTCTGAATTTTACTATTCTCTTTTGTATGGTGGTAGTTAGTAAGTTTAATTAGTAAGTTTTTGTTTAATTTGTGTAGGTGATTTCCTGTTTTTTGGTATTTCCATCTTTATCTGTTTCTCTCTTTGATGAATAATCATTCTTCATTCAGCATCATTAGCGTTTAGATAGCAAATAGCATGTTATCTGAAACTGAATAGTTCGAAATATTTGACAGTTACCCAGGCAAACATTCAAGGACAGACTTCAGCGTTCATACCTTGGACGATCCAACTTTTATAACTGGAAGTCTCATCTCGTAAAGATCATCCAACTTAGAGCAAGACGGACGAGATAAGAGCACGGACGAGACAGCCACCAACCAGGCCTGCATAACCATAGAAAAATCTACTCAATACACAATAAAAGTAAAACAGAAACTCAGCGAGGATAAAATCAAAATTGTAGCTACTGAGGCGGTCAACATTGCTCTCCGATTCACCATCGGTCACCAAGATTAACAAAATTAAAAATATAGACATCCTGACATTCAAAAAAAAAAAAAATATATTCAACTTATTTGCCGAATACTTTATGATCGAATAAGATACTGGAAAACAAAATACAGAATCCCTCAGGGATAATCCTTCTACACATGAAAATCCTACAGCTAACCCTGACCAGTCATCAAATCTCATAACATAAAACTTCCTCCCATCTACGTACACGGCAAAATAAATCATGTCAAGCTCTCAAGAAAAAATATAAGAACTCTTTCAAATAAAATTTACCTCAAAAAAACTGAAAATTATGTTTGCAAATGATTTCACCGATTTTAAAACCATTTGTCAAAAGGAAAATATAGAATACCATACCTATACGGCCAATACAGAGAAAAAAACCGTAGTGCTTAAAAGTCTTACAAGACTTCTAGAAGCTAGGATATGCAACAACATCAAAAATCAGGTTCAAATCTTTGCACAGAAATTCTAACACATACAAAATATCTGATTTACTTATGTTATTTTCGCACCCGGGACATCTCTAGCACAAATAAATCACATCTGATATATAGAAAATATTAAGATTTATTGGGAAAAATAAAAATCATATAAACCTGCCATTCAGTGTTTCCGTTGTCCACGATCACACCACAACAAACTACAATAAAAAAGCAATTTGCATAAAGTACGCTGGTCCACACGATTCTAGAACTTATAAAAAAATATCTGAAACACCACCTACCTGCACAAATTGCAAAGAAAACCACTCAGCGAGTTTTTCAAAAATTCCTGCCCTCCTAGCTTTCATCTCCAAAAAAAAAAAAAAAATATACAAACAAAATCCAACCAGTACAACAACCCTCATTTATCCTTCCTTACTCACATCATTTCCCCATCCTTCCCCCAACTTTCTATACTCTCCCCTCTACTCAGCCTACACACGGACTGAAACAAGATCTAACTTATGCAAGAGCACTAACATCTCAACAGCCACCGCACCCCTTATCAACAAAATAATCCAGATATCATAGATCAACTTGACTAACTTAAAACAGCAGATTTCGACTTATTCTTAAGAATAATTTTTTTAATACAAAAATACTAAATTAAATGTGTAACAATATTGACAGAGTTAAAGCTACAATTTTAATAGAGTTAAAGAATTGGAAAATGGCCATTCATAAAGATTCATTGAAATTCAATTATGCAACCAGCCTAAAAAACAAAACAATAGAACTCTACAAATTTCTCATAGATCATAACACAGTCATCACTGAAACCTAGTTAACAGACATTTTCAAACTCCCAAATTATAACATTTATAGAAAAGATGGATTCCCTATTATCACAAACAAACCAAGAGGAGTACTCATCGCCGTACATAAAGATATCGCCGTACATAAAGATATCCCCGTTGAAGAATCCCTCAATCTACTTCCTCTAACATAGAATACAATTGAAAACCACACCAACTTCATCATCAGTGTAGCATACGCACCTCTGAAAACTAAAATAAACCAAACCGACTCAGATAATATCTCTCCTCACGGAACAGGACAGTTTCCTTATCGGTGGAAACTTCAATGCCAAACACCGCATTTGGAATAATTTAAATAGAAACGCAAACGGATTGGCAATTAAAAACCACTCCAAACTCCGAGATTATCAAATTATACACAGTTCAACTTACACACACAGATAACCTAACTATACATCAACTAATATCGACATTTTCCTCTCCAACATACCCTATCTCTACAATTACCAAACCATTGACGACTTATTTAAACTATCTCCTAATACAACTATCGCTTCAAATGCACAAGACGGAAAGAAGACCAACAACGACAGAACACACTGACCGAACCGTATATGCCAAATTTTGCAATAGAATCAACATAAATCCACACCTTACTGACAAACTGAACATAGACGCAGAAATTAAAACCTCACATACCACATACAGAAGGCATACCGTAACACCACATAAATAGTCTGAGCCCATAAGGCCAATTATTGATTTGCTCCTCCCCTATTAGAAATAGAATGAGAGGAAAATATCAAAAGATTGGTAATCCGATCTACAAAATGCAAAGAAATCCTTACAAATACAGTATAAAAAAGAATAATCCAGGCAAAAAATAAAACATGTCAGCAAAATCTCAGTAAACGTAAAAAATACCGATCACACGTTGTGGCACCTAGAGATTCCAAAACCAAAATACCTGTACTCCAGAACACAACGCACAACACAATTCTTTACTCGAATGGGGAAAAATCTGAAGACCTAGCTCGAAATTTTGAATAGGTACACTTGAACGCTTACAATACATACTTTCCTACAGAACAGGACATCGAACACAAAGCAACAATTACCAGGGCAATCTCCAACTCAAAGAAACTTCCTATCCTGCACTCTTAGAATAATTAAAAATATAATAAAGAAACTTCCTAACAATAAAGCTTTCGGACCCGAGAGATAATCGCCACGAAATTAAAAAACCTACAAACCAAGCTTGTAACTAAGTACAACTATAGTACATTTACAAAGTCTGTTTAAAACTCGCCTATTTCCAAACTGCTTGAAAAATGGCAAAAATCATTCCGATATCGAAACCAGGGAAACCCGTAATATGCACTTCCAGCTATAGATCAATCAGTCTCTTAGACGTTTTAGGCAAGATACTTGAAAAAATCATTCACTTCAATCATCAGCAACACTTCCCCACCCACATAGACAAATCTCAAGTTATAATTCCACAACAATTCGGCTTCCGACAAAATCACTTATGCATACACCAGTTATAGCGCGTCACAAAACATATCATCATAGAACGAAACAAAAAACGAACTATACAACTCTTACTACTAGACCTCCAAAAAGAATTCGATTCAGTCTGGCATACCACCCTACTAATAAAACTATATGAAACAAACATTCCTGCACAGCTCATCAATATCATAACCAACTATCTCCACAGCAGGAATTTTTCAAAATGATATAAATTCAACAATAAAAAATGTCTCAGCTGATGTTCCTGAGGGATCCATACTTGGCCCTGTTTTTCTCATACTATATCTAAATGATCTTCCCAGAGCTCAAAATACGCACATCGTATCTATGCAGATGACATTGCTATATACGCTTCCTCATGAAGCTCAGAAAAAGCAACATGCATAGACATATTACAAGATTATTTTAAAAACTGAAAGTTAACTGTTAATTCCAAAAAAACACAAGCTATCACTTTCACCACAAAGAAAACGTATCTCTAAATACAATTACAATCGCAGGTCAAAATATTCCCTGGTCTTCCGCTGTAAAATACTTGAGCGTCATTCTTGACTTCAAAATCACATGGACTCTCGCAATAGAAAAAAGAACTCGCCTAACATATCTCGCATTCCGCAGACTTTATTCATTCATATCAAGAAATAGCAAACTCAAGATCAAAGTAAAATTAAACTTTTATAAAATATGCATAAGACCCATTATTACCTATGAATACCAAATTTGGACAGCCGCTGCAGAAATGCACATTAACAAAATACAAAGAATTCAAAACAAATTTCTTCGCATAATTCTAAACAAATCCTACGATATCCCTATCAAACATTATCGCAAATACACTGACCATCCATCAATAGCTTACTCACCACCGCATCACCGCATCACCCGAATCATCAAAACCCACTCATCAGAACTCATCAGAATAATACGACGTCAACATCATTTCATTAAAAATTAGGACCAAAATACGCAATTGTAACAGGCTTAACTGTTCAACTTCACACAATCAAGATCACACACAAGCAACGCAGGTTTTTTGAAAATTTTTTCCTGTAACCGCAAACAACACTAAACACATCTATAATACCTTATCAGCACTAATTGAAATTTACATGTTAAACGCAGGTTACAGGGATATGTCACCCCAGGGACTGCAGAGAAAATTCAATGAAAATTCAAGAAAGAAAGAAAGAAAAAAAGAACAACTCAGTATTTTCTCGATATTCTTACGTTCATCAAATTAATTTACTCTCAGTTATTAGCTCAGTTCTCTTAGTGCTCAGTTTACAACTTACCTTTACGTTCATCAACTCTTATTTATTTATTTACTTCCTTACTTACTTACTTCCTTACTTATTTAGTTCATGTTCGTCAGATTATTCAATTTATTCAATCATTCAATTCAAACCTTATTCCTGACGTGTGAATTAAAATCTAATCTAACTCAACTTCATTCAATCTTTATCTTTAAAGAGTGAATTACCTAATTTAATCCAACTTCATTCAACCATCACCTTTGAAGAGTGAAGTAAAATTCAATAAAACCTCACCAATCAAATCTTTAATTTTGAATCAGCTGTCCTTCATTAACGTTGATGGCAGCAAGCTACCGATTAAATCTTCGTCCGATACGTTGATTCAGATTGACACGTTACATTAGTCATTTTAGGTGCATATCTAAGTCACTATCAAATGCACTTTTCTCGGAAATAATATTTCTAAAGCAATATTTCTCACATTTTGATGATGGGTCATTAGATTGATAATAGACAGATAATTATTTATTGATCATTTTTCATATATGTATATTATGTATTATTCATTATTATTTAACAAATTACATAAACAGATAGTCATGCAACATTCTAACTCTTTCAATTCACTTCTTCGTGAATATTCGTAGGAACAAAAAATTGCCTAATGCATATCTCTATATATTCAAAAGTATCATAATTTTTTGAATTTCTTAATTAGAGATCTTTCCTTATTAAAGGAAATGTTTTCGCTCCCATAAATCTCAAAATAATTTTTATCATACTTGTAAGGGACACAACCCAGGCAGAATCATAAACATTCTCACGATGTGGACCCAAGTGACAGTATCGGCAGGGCCATGAGGTAATTGTCAAAAATCTCTCATGGGCCTAACCATAAACACTGCAAGATAACAAACGCTTTCCGACCCTTTGAGGGGAAAGTGAGAGTCAGGTCAAGTCATAAAAGAATTGACTCCAACGCGTCAAGATAGTCAGTTATCTTTAGTTTATTACTAGGTGGTCCACGTCTGGTGAGTCTTCTCACGTGTAGCCTGATCGTGTCGCCTATTTCGCTCTTGTGACAAGCGGATAATAGAAATAATTACCGTCGTACATTGTCTTTGTATATATATATATATTCACGCATCTCTGTATTATTATTATTATTATATATATTTTTATTAATGTGAATAAAAGGCCTTGAATACACTAAAATACTGCTTATAAAAATTCTTTAGAAGAGTCCGATTGTCGGTACTTTACTTTCCCATTTTATGCATGCGATGTGTTCATAATGTTAAATCTGGAGTCTGGATTCTCTTTAGTAATTATCGTTTATCTTTCATTCATGAAGTATCATTCATACGTACCAATCATGGACAGTACCACCTCGCATTAAGTTGATAATGATACTTCGTTTATTGTCTTCACCGAGCGATTCGCATCAAATTCAGGTGTTTTGTTCTCATATGAACGCCGCGTCTAATTTTAATGAAAAGAGAGCCTGGAAAATCATAGCCTGGAAAATTGTATTTAAATTTGATCAGCTACAGGTATATTTGGAGAAATGGAATAGATTATGCCACACTGCTCATACTGGCATACGGTACATTAACTCCCATCCATATTCAGTTGTACTACTGTCTCTGACAAAGAATCAGGAAAAATTTAATAGTATCACGGAGCATTTTCTTCAGTGTTCAAAATGATGACATTTATAACACCTTACAATTTTGTGTAATACTTTAATATAATTTAATCTCGTTCTAAAACGAAGCTTTTTGATGTTGCGCAATAACAAAGCAGCCGGATCAATTCAAGGATCGTTCTTTGAGTGCTCAAAAAGATATTTCTTAGAGATCTAAATCTTAGGTCTTATAGATCATTAAAACCAATGGCGTCCACAAAAATCCCAGTAATCTCCTCCTTCTCAAGCGAAGGATCTAAATTGCGAATTTCCAAAATCGTAGAAGATCAAGGTATTAATTTGGAAATATCCTTCCATAACGAACTTCAAGTCTTCAACGATTTTTTGTATCTGTGTCCTTTTGTTGACTCCTGTTGAGTACCTGCTCATGTCGCTTCTTATATATGCTATATGTGTCCTGCAAATATATGTATCATGGACAATTTGTATCTCATTGAATAGCCTGACACGTCTGTCGTAATGTTGAATGGTTTCGAAAAGTTCGGATATTGAAGGACTGGCTCGGAGCAGAGTTGATTACAACGTCCCAAACGCACGCTGTTAGTCCGATCTCCAATTAAATTTTGCATCCTTACGAAGGAGTGAACGAGTGGCTTTGATATCTGTGAAAACTTACTTATGAAACGGTGGTAATAGCCCCACGAGACCCAAGAATTCGCGCTGTTTTTGGCGTTGGAAAATTTTGAATAGCAGCAATTTTTTGGGTAGGATTTAACTCCTTCTTCATTAATGGTACGCTCTAAATAAGCTATCTCTTTGTGTAGAAAACCGTATTTTGATGGTTGTAGGTTCAAGTTTGCTTTACGCAAACGTTTGGCTAGCTTATCAATGCGCACACATAGATTACGATATCATTTAAATACAGAAACGCCCTATAGCCTGATAAGATGAAATCCATTAATCGTTGGAATATACCCGGCGACTTCTTTAGCCCAAACGACATATGCGTGTATTCGTAATGCAGTGTAGAAAATGTAGTCTTTTTCACGTCATTTTTCTTCGTACCGATTTGATGGAAACCGCTCGCGAGATCAAAAACACTAAAGTATTTTGCGCTTCTTAGCAAGATACTCGCGGGAGCGGTTATGCACCAGATATCGACTTCTCGTTCAACGATAATTTATGACCATTTGCCAACGTTTATTTCCATGTTTGTCCGATTTTTTTGGGCACTATTCACAGGGGAGAGTTACGTGGCGACTTGGAAGGACGAACTATATATACATTTTCTAAAAGTTCTTTCGGTTGTTTGTCGATTTCTGCCCTGCGAATAGGCGAATAATGGTATTGCTTAGTGTGAATGGGCATGTCGATGCGTTTACGCATCTAGCTATCAATCGGCCGTTTCCTCAATGGACTAACGAATCATGAAAAGTTACGTTTTCTAAATCTTGCTGATGTAGAAACGCGGTTGAGGGCCTCGTAGCTCGTATAGATACACATGCAACGGAACATGCAGGAATCGTAATGGTGCTGTTTGAGAAAGAGATGTTTCGATTTTTGATTGTATATAAGAGATAGTAGTACCAAATAGATCAAGAGCCTAAAAGAGTATTTTCCGTACTTATAGGGAAGCTATCTAGTACTACGTACAAATCGACAGATGTACTGTAAATAGAAATCTGAATAGAGCCAAGGGTTTCCGTTCGTCCGTCCGCAATACCCTGGAAGATGATTGTTCGAATTTATCCGAATGTCGGATTTTAAAACTGAGATTTTGATTTTGACGCGTGGTATCGCACTGTCCTTATTTAGTACTCTCAAACTTTGCGATTCGTTCTGGTTGTCGGTTGCTTGAATTATGGTTTGGACTTTTCGCGTTTTTTCCGTCCCGGCGGGGTCCCAGGCGGGGGCGCTGTGACGTTTCTAGAACAAAGTGAATTATTATATTGTTTCTTCTGGCATTCATGTATGTCGCAGCCAGGCGATTTGTAATATCGACAGAATCGATCCGTCATGGAAGGGAGAGAAGTCCTCGTATCTAGCCGGTTGATCATATCTTGGTGTTCAAAGTATTCCAGGCGCGATGATTATACTCGGATGTAATCTGATCGCGGTGACTGTGCTGAGTGCGAGTACGATGGTGAAGTTCTCGATAAGGAGAATTTGATTTCCATGAATTGTTTCATGCAACTCGAAAGAAATCGATTGATTTCTCATTAACCGAAAATTGGAACTGACAATGAGAGGATGATTTAATCTGTTGAAGTTATTCACGGTTAATGCATCGACCTTGTTTAAGTCGGTGATACAACAATCACAATCTATAATTGCATCTCTTAGGTCCTTTAGATCCCCACGACTAATATAATTTAGTATATGTTCGTTTGATTTTATGTAAATGTTCGCTAATGTATTACCTCTGTATTAGTCAATTTTAGCGATGTTACTTTTGAAGGAATTCATTTGCATTTCTAAGTCTTTCACAACTGAAGGGATAAAAACACAAATCATTTTTTGGGCTATTGTGTCCATCTTGATATCGCAATCATTTTTATTCGCTATCATTTTTCAACAGTTTTTTAATATTTCTAGTAGTGTAGTTACACTGGCATATTTTTTCGTCCTTGTTCCATACTCTTAGTACATAACCGAGTCTATCTAATTGAACAGCGACCTTGTTGTGTTCAAGATGCACTCAGAAGTGCGTATTCTTTTCCACCCAATTCTCTTCATTCCTCAAAAGATATATCCTCCAGAACGAAGACACTATCGTTATTCATATTGTCCAGCGGATGATTATCATCTGATGCCTCGAATCTTACTTCCGCCAGATCTGTTGCTATTTCTCGTCTTCTTCTCCGACAATGTTATCTTTTATATTCAATACAAACGGACCTGGAAAGTCATTCATTGATTCCATATCCTATAGCTTCCTAGTAATTCGTAAATTTTCAGCGCATTGCTTGCCAAACTTTCGACTTTTATTCAAGTTTTTGCATGGCTTGAATAAATTTCCGATTGACGCAAAATCGTCTTCCTTTTCCATTGTCAGTCGAAAAACTTGACCGAGGGAAGTCTGTCTCTACACACATACACGCACGCACGCACTCATGCACACACCCTCCTTCATAGGTTTCTTACAATCAGTCTATTTGTTTATCAATCGCAACGATACTGGAATTTTCGATTGCGTAGTTTCCTTCCTATAATTTTTACTATTTTATTATTATTTACCATATTCATATATTTAAAAATTCACAATATCCGTAGGCTCATCATTTAATTTGATCTAAATTAGTTAAGATTACTTACTCTTGTCATATCCTGTTTCAAGTGATCGAAGTCCCTATCAACAGAATTCCAGGGAATTATGCGGAGATGAGGTGACAACGCGAATACTCTGCAGAGTTCCGATTTGACTTCCAACAGGTCTCCTGTTCGGGAGAGTTTCCATCTTACAATACCCACAGTCTTGGTGCAGGCGCGTCGGGGAAAGTTTATGAGTTTTAAGTGCCCTGAGCCTGCAGAAGGCCTGTGCCGCTTTAAAATCCTGGCCATTTGGCTGAGCTTTGTTCTACAGCAGACAAGGCCCTCGACCGTGAACTGAAGCATGGAATCAACTTTCCCGAACAGGTGCGAAACACGCTCCCGCAAGGTCACACAAAATGGCAACGGGCACCCTTTGTGCTCCAGCTTGGCCCGCAATTTCCCGAAGATGAAAGAAAAGGAGCTTCCGTGCTTCCCTTCGTCCTGTAAGTTTAGAATTGGATCGACTTCCAAGCAACACAAGTCATCTCTCGCAACATTAGAATTACCACCGAGGAGAAAAATCCCTGATATCACACGTGCGCGAAATTACATGCAGTCTACTACTAATAACAAAGATCTCGCATCGTTACACACGCGCACGAACATCTCCAATTTTATTAATGACATAAGTAAGTACTAAGGATTATCCGAAAGTAAATACCGCGATAAACACTAAGATAATTAAATAGATAGTAAGTTAATAACTCTATCTGAAAGCAATGGTCGAAACCCGGAATGTATCTTCAGGATCAGGAAAATCCATTTCAGGCTTTACTGCCCCGATAGTTAATTGACCTGGTCAAAAACGGACCAGATTAAGTTACTACCGCGTAACGATAAAGTGCATCAATTAGAGATTTCGTAGCAAATTAAAGAACAATTTAATACTAGTACCCTCATCAGAAATAACGGTGGGAATTATTTTGAGTAAATTAGACAATATGGATTATTACATCATTTAAATCCCATTTCACAATGATCTAAACGAATTAAGAACAATAATAGTCGTTTACGAGTTGGCGATTTAAGAAACATCAATTTAACAGGGATTAATATGAAAAATTATGTTATATAATCAAAATTACAACATCGGGAGATGATAATTAGTCATTTCACATACCACATCACGCTATAATTAAAGCTATGAGCACAACAGCAAAAAGGTTGTATTTGATGATTCATCATCGAATGCACCATTCAGGGTCATTTATTTTCGATTTTAATGTGATTTCGAAACTATAAATATGTCCTTTTGATCGATATAGAAAAAAATGTAGATTCAAGGGAATCTGATAGGTAGAAGATTCTAATGAATTTTATAACGACACGGAACCAAAGATATAAATGTATCAATTATATATGCTTATTTCATCAACTTCGTTTTTTGCAACTTAGGTGTTGCAATAGATTGTGCTCAAAGTTATCTGGAAATGAATTATTATACTTGTTCGCGAGAGTTCCACCTTTTCCGCCACCGACCCCTTCTACCTGGGTCATGGCGTAGGGAATCTTCGCGAACTAGGGTTGCATCATCCACAAAAAACTGAGCGTAACGACTTTTCTGGATCAAAAATAGAAACGAAGGACTGGGCATAACTGTCCTCCTGCCCATATATGGGTATATCGTACGATTTTTTCTCAGCCTTCGTCCACCTACGTGACTACCCTGGGGTAGGGGGACCGAGATGATATATACGCCTTCCTCGGTCCCGGAAAAGGAGTCTTAAGAAAGCGTCTGATCTAACAGGTGTCGAGAAAAAGAAAGTAATCCGCGCCTTATCAACCACGCTAATCCGAACTAAGTAATCACGGCCTCCTTTACAAGGCGAACTGCGAGGACTAACGCCCCACCCATATTAGCGCGTGAATAATATACAGTTCACTCAATCATTCAATCAAGATCTCGTCACGCATCCGGACGCGCTAACAATACTTATGTTAGAGATTTTTATTTCGATGATTTTCTTATTGTACAGAAACTTTCGCAGAGACAGGCCAGCAAAAGTGTGAACAATCAGAAATTTTAACAGGAACAGGTTGTCTATTATCTTCGAAAATAGGCATCAAAGGCGTCAAATAGGCGTTCTTTAATCATAGCAGAAACTATATCATATGAAAGTAGAGGAAATAGTATTAGTAACAGCAAGAAGTAATAGCAAAAACTCGGGTTATATACTATTATATATATATATACTATTATATAGGATTATTTATATTTCGCAATAAAACTAACTCCTGCATAATTGAATAGGTTATATATTCTGTCAGAAATTTCACAAATTTTTTATCCGCTCAATTTAATCAGTTTGATAATTATTAATAGTAACTGTAATAATTAAAACTGTGATAATTGAAAATGAATCGATGTTCCAAGAGTTGCACAGTCAATGATCGTAATTTCAAATGGACATACAACAGATACAGTGTGCTAAGATACCACGGTTACTAACTGATAAATCAGATTGTGTAGATATACATGGTTTTGCCAGAAAAAGTGTATGGTGCACATATTTATTTCAATATTCAATTTCAGTATCAGTATAAAGTAATTGGAATGCTCAGTTACTATGCATTAAATTGTCGGTAGCATCATGGAAATCAATTTTCTTACCACATGCATTGTCTACAAGGAACTCCAACGAACATGGTTGAACACCATTGGTCTAAGAAGACAACAAGTATGTACGACAATACAGACACATGAATATCGACTAGTACGTAAAAATTTAACATACTCGCAGGCTGTCAAAGCCAACAAGAAGAACCCACGAATGTAAATATTTGAATTTCTCGACAGATTCGGAAACATGTTCAACCAATTAATGAATCAGAATAGTACAATTATTAACTTACTAATATCTCTAATTAAAAACTCTCAAAGTATCAATGGATAATATAGTTAGAATTGCTTTATGGAACGGCAACGGATTGGCCCAGCACAAAGAAGAAATTGAATCCTTCTTTAATATACAAAAAATCGACATATTGCTAATTTCAGAAGTCCATCTTACTAGCAAAGACTATTTTAATATTTACAAATACAAAACCTACTACACTCAACACCCCAGTAGCAGAGCACGCGGAGAAAGTGCCATAATAAACAGTGATAAAATTCTGCACGTAGAAAGGGACAACTATGAGGAGCCACATATACAAGCAACAACAATTAAAGTAAAATTATCAACTGATATCCCTTGATAATAATGGCCCACTGAGACGTCTGGTCTCTAACGAGATGGTCTCTAATGAATTTTTTGATACCCTAGAAGGCAAGTTCATAACCGGAGGTGATTATAATGCCAAGCATCAGCATTGGGGCTCAAGGATAATAAATCCGAAAGGGAGGGAACTGTTCAAAACAGTGGTAACCAATGGGTACCGACCAATTAGTTCAGGTAACCCAACATACCGGCTTATCAGATAAGATACCTGACCTACTCGATTTTTTTATCACAAAAAGAATCGCTACTCACCTTACCAATATATAAGATAATTACGATTTGAACTCGGATCATTCTCCATTAATATTTACATTACCAACTACAACACTACTCAAAGAAAAGAAACCTTCACTACGCAATTCAAGCACAGACTGGGCTGCTTTCAGGGACTACTTAAACGACTATATAATTTCCAATCCCGCTTAATATCTAGATCAAGCTGTTCAAAAATTAACTGAGCGATTACAACATGTTGCATGGATTGCTACACTGCAGAAGGAAAGCAAAGCTGTTAATTTAGAAAAATACCCAATGTATATAAAACAAAAAAATTGTCAAAAAAAGAAGGGCCAGAATAAAATGACAGCTCAGTAGACATCCAAATGATAAAAAAGTCTTAAATAAGTTAACTAAACAGTTAAAACAGTCACTACTCAAACTTAGAAATGATAACATTGAGCAATAAATAAAAAATCTCTCTTTACTCCCAGAAACAGACTACTCGTTATGGAAAGCGATAAAAAAACTTAAAACATCCGTGCAGCATAATGCTTCAATTCGCAAGGAGGATGGATCATGGGCAAAAGAGTATGGAGATAAAGCTGAAACATTTGCAACACCACAAAAGCTGAAAATTATAGAGGATTTTCTGAATTCACTGTTGCAAAAATTTCACGGTTGCAGAAATCGTAAGAGAAATAAAATTACTAAATAGTAAGAAGGCCCCCGGTTATGATTTAATTACCGCAAAACTACTGAAAGAGCTACCTAGAAAAGCATTTGCTGCGATAATCCACATACACAATGCAATCATACGTCTCCAGTACTTTCCTATGCAATGGAAATTTGCAGAGATAATATTTATTCTCAAATCGGGAAAGCCACCTCAAGAGACAACATCATACAGGCCAATATCTCTCTTACCAGTATTATTAAAACTATTAGAAAGAGTAATATTGAAGAGAGAACCCTTTATTAGCGATGGTAACATTATACCAGAACATCAATTCGGATTTAGAAAAAGACACTTGGCACAAGAGCAAATATATAGAGTGGTCAACACAATAGAGACCTGTTTCGAGGAACGCAAAGTTTGTTCAGCAGTTTCTTCATCGATGTGAGTCAGGCATTCGACCGTGTATGGAATACTGGTTTACTATACAAACTAAAACTTCTACTTCCGCATAATTTCTATAAACTCGTGCAATCCTACCTATCTGAACATTACTTTAGAATTAAGCATAATGAGAGTTACTCTACTATACAAAAAATACGGGCTGTAGTCACTCAGGATAGCGTATTGGGACACACGTTATATCAGCTCTACACAGCTGATCTTCCGCAGACGGAAAATATCGAAATTGCAACATTCACAGATGACACGGCCATCACAGCAGTCCATAGTGAACCGAATGAAGCGATAAAATTTCTACAGAAGGGCCTTGACGAAATAAGAAATTGGGCTCAAAAATGGAAGGTAAAATGAATACTAGTAAATCGACGCACATAATCTTTACAACCAAGCATGTAGCAAACACGCAAATCATAATTAATAATAAACAACGTTACACAAACAACGTTAAATACTTTGGAATGCACCTGGACAAGAGAATAACTTGGAAAGCTCATGTTACAGCCAAAAGAAAACAAGTGGATCTAAAACTACGAAAAATGAACTGGTTACTTGGCTACAAATCACCACTAACATTGAATAACAAAATGTTACCATACGAAATAGCTATAATATCCATCTGGACTTATGATATCCAACTGTGGAGTGTCAAGAAATCTAATATCGACATAATACAGAGATCTTAAAATAAAACACTTAGAAACATAGCAGCCGCACCATGGTATATTAGCAATGAAACACTCCACAAAGCCTACGTATCAAATATGTTCGAGACTACATTAAACAGTATGCCAAAACACATAATAGCAGACTACACTCCAACCAACTGGCAAACAAACTACTCAACATCGAAGACAACACATGAAGACTAAAAAGAACAAAATTACATGACTTAATAACTAGCTACTAATATTAGCTAGACCGTGGATTTATATATTTATAGAAAATTGGATAAAAATAACTGTATGTATATAATAAGCAAATATAAGTAAACCGAAAATATAATATTTATTATAATATATTCATTATTCATTATTCAAAATAATTTTTAAATTATATTCATAAAAAGTATGAATTTAAGACTTTATTTTTTAAACTTTATAAATCTAAAATTTTTTTATTTAGAAAGATTTTTTAAAATTAAAACTAATACGTGTAATTTTTTTAAATTAAAACTAATACGTGTAATCTTTTAAAATTAAAACTAATATGTGTAATTTTTTAAAATTAAAACTAATACGTGTAATTTTTTAAAATTAAAACTAATATTAATAATATAATAATTAAAATATTACTAATATAATAATTAAAACACATATCTTACCCGATGCTTTATCCATTTTATAATTACCAATAATAACAATTTTAAGGAATCGTACTATTGTTTTTGTAAATTTACAATTGCTTTTAGATATACGTGTCTCTAAATTCCAAATAAATTCTAAATGTGAAGCTAAGCGTCATCGCATTTCTTTTCTTTTTTAATGTGAAAAAAATCTTTATAAAGAGCCTATTCTGGGAAAAGGAAATAGAGTAGTGCCAGATTTGTACCGGCTGAAACCTTCACAGTGCCTCACTGTCGTATTTATTGGGAGGCCTTTGAAATCCTCGAAAGCTGCATTCCCATATGCCTACATCTTGTTGGCATCTTGTACAATGTTTCTCTTTCTTTTTTTACTTGGAAGAAATCTTCAAAAAATATCCTTCCTCTGAGGGGAGAATCCAGGTAGTATCGGATTTTTATCGACTAAAACCTCCCCGATGGCCTGCGTTTTGCCTTGTGGGAAGCTCCGGACCCGTAGCAATCGCTACACGGGCATTCGCCTAGTTCAGGCTTCTTCTCTGAGGGTTATTTCTCCTTTCTTTTCCTGATGTTTTTCCTTCAGCGTCACATATCCAGTGCTGCTCCTCCGTGGGATAGTGGTGCTGGGAGCCTGGGCTCTCACTTGAACTCCCGTAGATCCCTTAGGTATTTGCGCGTTTTTGGAGGGTTCTGATGACGGTGCACTCTCTGTGGGACGCTCTTCTTCTCCCGTTCTATCTTCTTAACCATTTCTTTTCTTTTTCGCTTGCCGGAGAAAGGAGTGGAGAACTTGTCCCCCTCCGTTTCTCGCCGCTGCAGCGACCCAAAGGCCCATTGGACCCCCCTAGAGATGTTATTAGGCCGCCTCGCTATCTTCAGGTGGAGGTGATGTTACCTCTGATGCGGCGGACACAACTCTCCAGCAGCGTCTTCCCAGTCTTGTCGTCATTCTTTTCCCGGCTCCTCTTGTTTCTTTTCTGACCATCACTTCCTCACAAAAGGAGGTGACGGCCCTCTTCTTGTTGTTATTCGCTAGCGCCAATTACCGTTCCCGGTAAGTCATCCCAATGATTTCTTTGAGAATGTTGTACTATTGCTTAAAGGCTGGGCATTCTCGAGCGTGTGTTGGGCAGTGAAACCAGGTAGCCTCCGTTTTGTGCACCACCACTTCCAGTCCAATTCTCCGGATTTTGCTGGTTACTGCTGCCCGATCTCCACCAGTTTTATGGTCCGCGTCCAGTCGCGTCCGCTGCAATCCGTCTTGGATTTCATTATTGCTTCACGTGCCTCTTCTCCATGCAACGATAACAATGCATCGAGCGCGCAGCGAGTGCCTCTACTCAGGCCGAGATCCACTCTATAAGGATTCTGTTAACGGTGGCAATTTTCCTGATTGCCGCGGCAGGACATTGCACTCAAATTGTCCTCGTGCTCATTGATGAGCGTCGCCGATCTTTTCCTCTTTTGATCTGTCATTTTGCATTCGTCTGCCATGGCCATCGCCGATGCCACCACTACCGGGCTGACGGAATCGTCCAGGCCACTGATTCGAATGTCGACTTTTTTGATAGGCCGAGTCACTCTTATATTCCTGCTCTCCGGGCATACCTCCTTTAAGTGGCTAACAAGATTGTCCGCCTTAGTCGTGTTGTCCTCTCCCAAGCTCTTCAGGATGATACCGCCAGTGATCGATCGTCGAACGCGCACTTCAAGTACCTCGGTCTCAGATAATTTGATACAGCTTTTGGTCGTTGTGATGTTTCCCGACGTCTTGGAGTAGTTCTCACTACGGGTCTTCGCGTCTAGACTCTATCTCTATACAATTTTCAAACTCTTCGGCCGGCAACCATAGCGAACGCTCAGCCAAAGAGCGTAATCTGGTGCAACATCTGGTTTTTGTGCGTGCGTCCGATTCTGACACGATCCGCAGTGTTTATTGCCGACCGGAGCGCCTTAAAGATTAAATTGTTGGTCGCGCGTGAAGAAATTCCGTTACGGTGCATTGTAATGTTAAGTACTCAACCTATAAGAAGTGAAGAAACACTTACGTAAATATGACAGTATATTTTACAAACGATGATTATAATAACAGTTAAGAAAGACAGAGAAATACGCTTACAAGAAGTAGAAACGTTTACGACGATAGAATCGCTCACGAAAACGTCGATAAAAACACGAAGATAGAAACATTGATAAGAATGGAATTATTCTTGAAGAGGTAACGCTACCGGTTCATTAATCTCAATCCAATAATGACGCTTCTCGCTGATGCGAACCTATTTTATCCCTATTTGTTCGCGAATTCTAGCCAATCGTTTCAAACTAACGTTCGGTTAGTTTTCTTGGCGTAGGTTAATTGTGAATTTTGGGGCTTTGACAGAACGATAGGTACCAAACGTTCCGGAGGATACTGAACATAACAGGATCGCGGGTCATCGATCGAGGAACGAAAACAATAACCACAATAATGTAGTAGCACGTGGCAGACGTTAGGACTTCTTGTCAGCATGAAGACAGGACCATTGCCCTTGACTCATTAAAATTAAAATACAATAATACAAATTCTTCATGCGAACAAGAAGATTCAAATTGTCTCCATGTTTTTCTTTATAAGCGGTGACGATTTTAATTCGGAGCTTGCACAGACGTCGGACACTCGATCACAGGTTTAGCTTCATTTGTTGAGTCTCCGCAGTGCTCGTCCTTAATATACAAATTTAAAAAAATATAAAGTCACAAGCCGCAAGTGGATGCGGATCAATCATTCTCGTGCCAGCATTCGACGTGAGGAGCCTAGTGTTATAATAGTTTGTGTTTTTTATATTATATTTTTTCCTAGTTTGTATAAGCAAACAAAACAAAATTAGAGTCTCGCGAAATACTGGCGGAGACGGAAAAGTGCAAAAACAGCAGCCAGAAAATCCAAATGGGCTAGACAACCGTTCAAGAGAGAACGTGGCATAGATCCGAAAGAAAGGAAGTTGAGAAATTATTCGATACCAGCATTCACGTATAATGTACGAGCACTTCTATCTATCCGCTTTAAAATAAATGCATAAAAAAGAAGTATAATGTCAAATTTAAAAGTGGTTAGGCCGAAAGCAAGGAACGTGGAAAAGAAGCAAATACTCACCTAACAAGGAACGTGGCAGAGGCAAATACTAACAACAAGTACTAACAAAGGAAAATAATCAATTGAAAGAAAAAATAGAAAAATTAAAGTCGCTCGTTGAAGAATTGCGAAAAGGAGCAATCCTTTAAATGCAAAACGGACATACATCAACGGAGAAATGCAATTCTCACAAGAATATCGTCGACAAAAAATTATCTAAGCCAATGGAGAAAGTGCATTCCGAAGGAGTAGCAGTAAAAACAGGTTTCAATTTCTATCCACCTTAAAGGATACTGAAGAGCCAATGGATCTCGACGGAAGGAGGAGAAGCTCAAATGGGGAAGAAAACTGGCTAACTCTTCCATCGCTCATAATAGTATAATTACGCAGCACAAAAGTTAATAGAAGTAGTAAAGCGCTACACAAAAGCATAAAATTTTTAAATAAAAAGAACCAGCACTAATAGACACATGCTAGAAGTTCAAGATCTGGGTACCAAAAAATAAAAGAGTCTCTCAATTTTTCAAGAATAAGCTATTGCACATACACTCCAAAAGATCTAAAACCACAAACGTATCTACTAAAAAATCTGGATCCTAAATCAAACACTCAAGAAATAGAGAAAGAAATACTTAAGCTTGCTTCAACGAGAGTTAAGATATTAAAAATAACCCATTTCAAAACTATAAAATCTAGCCAAGAAAACAACCAACTCTCCATATTATAATTCAATTTTCAACTGATTCAGACACGCAAGCACTAAGTAACATAATATAAATTAAATAAACTATCAAGAGATCTAAGTTCAGGCATAACAAAATCACGCAATGCTTAAACTGTCAATGATTAGGTCATTCTAACTACAGCCTAAATTATCGCTACATTAAATGTGAGGTTAACCATGCCAGGAGAGAATGTCAGGTAAGTCCTTAAGCCCAAAGACAAAATCTTCTGCAAATTATGCAACAACTATGGCTGTCCGGCATCATGTGCTGGCTGCCCAGTCAAAAAAGAGCAGACGAAGATTCAACAGACGAGCAAAGTACTCATGTCAATAAACACACAAGGGATCAGATGACAGTGGCAGACACACAGCTGAAAAATTTTACCACACTGCAACAAGCAAACCATCATATAGCAACGTAACCAAGGACAATAGACCAAATACTAACTCACAAACACATTTACAAGACCAATGAAACATAAAAAACGTTTTTCTAATAAATCGAACGAACTCACAGGGATAGTGAAAGAAATGGAGAGGTTATCAGTGCTGATAAATGAGAAAAATATAGAAGATATGCATAAGGAACAGACAATACATAAGCAAGAGTACAGTCCCATCTACCTAGTTTAACGTTTAGCTGCACTAACGCATACACAGATAAGTGATACATGGCTATGGAATACACCCATGAGTTTGTACAGATTAAAAATAATATCTTTAAATGTAAACTCAATTGCAATCTGCACAAAAAGGCGAACTTTCAAGAATTTTTAAAGGTACACAATCCAGATATTATGTGTCTAGTAGAAACAAAACTATCAGTAAGACATCAGCTCCAGTTCAGAGAGTACAATATAATTAGAACTCATAAAGAAGATACAATATTAGGAGGAGCACAGCAATACTCATCAGAAAGAGAATCTCATTCTCGAAAATTAGTTTAGACACAAAAATATTAAAATCTTCAGCTATAAAAATAAAAATAAACACATCAAACTCACTATAAATAATTTCAGCTTATAGTCCAAAATCTAAAGGCACTGAATTAGCAATAGAAATAAAAAAAATTTTTACCCAATTGGAAAGAGCACAAGAGACAATCAAACTATTATGTACTAACAGGTGACCTAAACGCCAAACACACATTCTGGGGAAACAAAGAAACTAATAGAGCGGGAGTAGCCCTAGCTGAATGGATTGAAAGGTACGAATTTGAACTCAGAATAAATCTACTGCATCCAAGCTCATCAACATTCTCGCGAGCAGGATCAATATTAGATATAATGTTAGCCAATCAAAGAATACATGTATGTAACCTTAAAAACCGACGGACCAATTATCTATACACACTTTCATATGAAAGTGACCACAAGAGAAGAAGCGCAAGAGGCACAATTATGGGATATAACCGGTGCAATCTGCAGGAATTATATCAGGAACAACAGATAAACCAACCCTCAGAGACTGAACTTCAAAAAGGACTTGGTCAGTCACTGAAGATCCTCGCAGATACAACTTCAATTAAACCAGAGATAGACAGGTACATCGAACTAGTAAATATATTCATAAACTCTACATTAAAAAAAAATACCTCAAGAAAAAACGAAAAAAATTACATAAACTCCTTTCAGAACAGAAAAGTCAGAAGACTACAACGTGAAAAAAGCAAATTAGGAACAAGTCTATATAAAATATACGGAAACAACAGACAGCCATCTCCTGCAAACTGCAATGAAAGAAATAAAGCACTAAGAACCATGTATACAGCCCAATAAAACAAGATGTGGAACGATAAATTAAAGAATTTAAATACACAAGACTTCAACAAACTATATTTCACAGTAAATCAAATCTGTTACAAAAAGGAATCATCAGAAATAGCAAAATCTCAAAATTCCAACCAAATACAACTTGTCCGAGAAACATTCCGCTGCAGAAGATAAAAGTAGAAAATAATAACCTGCATATAACACTTGTGCCTTAGATCACAAATTGAAATTAATCAGTTCACATTTTGAAAAAATACACACGAAAAACTTAATCAATAGTAAATCGACTATAGATGAAATAGCAAAGTAGAAATTCAAAGAACTAACAAACACAACGTCACAAAACCTAACAATTTGACAAAATGTCCACAACCAAATATCGAATATAATGATTAGTTCACCGATGTCAAGGAATTAAAAATGTTAATTAAAAAAAGAAATAACAAAAAATCAGCATCTCAAATTTCATCCTAAAAAAGATTCCAGGCAAACTCTTAGTGACTATGACGATACTATTCAACAATTGCTTAAATTTAAGCTATTTCTCAAATGAATCGAAAAAGCAAAATAATAGCGCTACATAAAAAAGGGGGAAAAGATATTTGATTCAGTAAACTACAGACCAATAAGTTTTCTAGATAAAACTGTTGTTTTTTAGAAAACTGTTTAAACCAATAATACACATTAATTCTGTAGTAAAATAAGCAATTTTAGAATCATGAGAAAAAATACTAGAACATCAATTTGGATTCAGAAAGAAACACTCAATGATACACGCAATAAACAAATTAACATCTGACATCTGCTGGGCTCTCCATGACAACTAAGTTCTAACCGCATGTTTAATAGATTTAGAAAAAGCCTTCGACACGGCTTGGACGCAGGAATTAATCTATAAACTCCATGAAAAAAGGCCTCCGCAATACTTAATCCATATGATTTTTAATATGATCTCGAATTGAAAATTTATAGTAATCGAACAAGGAAAAATCTCCACCAAAACATTTTCGGTCAAAAACAGTCTCCAACAATAAATTCCCCAATATTATTCAACTTATTCTTCTCAGATATATTAATTCTAATGAAAATAAATGAGGATCAAGGTTGCAAAGCCATTGCCTACGCAGATAATCTAATCATATACGATTACCATAGAAAAGTATTATTAGTAAGAGACGAGTTACAAGATCTGCAAAAAATTGAAAGATATTGTAAAAATTGGGGAGTAAAAATCAACTTCAACAAACACAAGACCATTTTATTCAAAAGTAAAGTATCCAGACTGAGTAGGAATGTAAAAAGAGAATGGAAGAATTTCAAACTAATCAATTCAACAGACAACGTAAATGCAATAGAACACAGAATATCGGTGAAATATTTGGGAGTAATCAAAAATACAATTTCATCTAATTAAAAATACAATTTCAACCAACAAGAGATGAAACAATTGCCACAAGTTACTATAATATAAAAAAAAATCAGAAGAATATTTTTACTTGCAATATATAAGCAAAGAAGTCAAACTATTAGTATATAAAACATGCATTCGCTCGCTACTAACAAATGCATGTGGTACAACACCAGCCCGCACATAATAGAGAAATTCAGAGCCTTAGAAAGAAAAATATTAAAAGCAGCAATCTGGACATTCAAGGCGTCAAACACTCCAATTCAAATGATCAATCAGGCTAATTCAAATATCCAAGTAACATTACACTATAGAATAAAGTTAACTGTTATCGCATAGATGTATTCATGCTGAAAATAATTAGAAACCACTTTAGCAGAGCAATAATCAATCGTCAACTCATTAGTCAACGGAATCACAATTCAAACTGATGTATACATAGATAAGGCTAGATAATAAATATAAAGTATTCATCTTCCTAGATAAGAATCATTCAAAATGAAGATAATATTCCAATTATTTATCACACTCGAAGAAATAAACAAGAAATAATATTAAATTATGGACCTAATCTAATAAATCCTAACCAAACCAACTAATCTTTAACACAGAACTTCCCAATTGCGATTGTAATGCAAAATCAAAATTAAAATATCTATAGATAAGATAAAACCTGGAAGACACTTTTTCCTGTTATCAAGTGTTCGCGCGCGCGAATAGCGTGACGAGATCTCAGTTGATGTGTGGAATATATGTTTTATTCACGCGCTGAGATATGGATGGAGTTGTACCCTTGTTAATAGATTTAGTGTTGCAAAGAACAACCTAGTTGCTCTGAACTCAGACCGATTCTAACAACCGAGGAACGCACGGAGGTAATCTTCCCCTTCCCGTGGCTATGGGGAGTCGGGAGCGCAAGGTGGGGAACAAAAGGCGAATGTGTCTCGCCCGTGGAGTCTCGTCCGTGGAGTCTCGCACGCGTTCGGGAGAGTTGTCCTCACGCCACGAATGTGCTCGGGAGAGTTGTCTTCACGCCACGAATGTGCTCGGGAGAGTTGTCTTCACGGCGCAACCCGTATTCAGGAGAGTTGATTCTACGCCACAACCTGGTGTTCGGGGGAGTTGGCCACAACCCTGGTTGAGGGCCCCGGTTCCGGCAAACCAAAACTCTCGCGAACATACCGCCCACCTTGAACACCTAGCGTTTGAAACCAGATGCCATCAATTTTCTGCGGGTCCTCCTCCTTCGTCTACTGGTAGAATGCGCTCTCCGGCCACCGGACGCTTTACCAATCCATCGGCTGCTCCGGCGGACAGGGTGATGCCATCCTTTCCTAGGTGTAGTGATGCCATCCTTCCCTAGGTGTAGTGATCCGACCGAGTGTCCAGCGCAATGGTGGTAAGTTTTCATCCTTGAGTATCACCATGGTCCCTAATGGCTCCGAAATGGCAGAACTCCATTTGTGCCGCTGCGGCGGTTGATGGAGATAATAAGTCTGCTACCGCTTTCAGAAATGCAGCTGCAAGATTTGAAGCAATTGAAAGTGACTCAAGAAATTAGTTCTGACGTCAGTGACGTCTGGAAATGGGAGAGCGATGAATAGGAGTCCGATCAGGGAATGCCCAGGAGCCAAAGGATTCAACTCGGAAGGATAGGATGAAATTAGGTGCAGTGGCTGAGAGTTCATGCACAATTCAACCCGCGTCAGGAAAGTATAGAATGCGTCAAACATTAGTCGCGTTTCTTCGCGCACCTGTTGCAAATGTTGCTTTGCGAATCTGACGGAGTGTTCCTATAGCCCTCCGAAGTAAAGGGCTTGAGGGGAAATAAAGTGCGAATTGACACTTTCTATGACCGCGTGCTTGGATACCATCTGATGGTTTGCCTTGCGGAATGCCGTTATTTCTTCCATTTCGTTGCGCGCACTGACGGAGCTAGTGCCGTTATCGGAGTAAATGTCGTCGTCCTCGTTGCGCGCACGCAAATTACTATCCGCGATTGGCTCGCTCGTTACGTCGGTGTTGGCGTTCAAATTAGCGTCCGTCGACTCATTGATGTGCCTGTAGTCGAGCACGTTTGAAACTTTGTCAAGCTGTTGATTTTCGTCGTTGCAAGCGTCAGTTTCGTCGTCGTCCTTGTAAAATAGGTAGGAGAAGTTCTTGACCGGGAGCGTGGCAACGGCGTCAATAGCGTTGACGTTAGTCTCCGGACCTAAGTCAGTATCGCCGTTCTTTTTTTCTTTGACGTAGCGATGTCGTTCTGAGTGTATTGCTCGCTCTTCATCCTGATCTTCTCGATGCTCTGCGACGTGGACGGAGAGTTCTCGCACTTCAGATCGCTCCAAAACTCCTTCCTTGAGGTGGACGCGTCGATGGTTGAGCTTAGATTCTTTCAGTTCCGCGTGCAGTTGATCTGGAAGCTGGACTGATTTGAATCGTAAACGGAGATCTGCCCGTTGCCATATGCGGCGCCGACGAACTGCTCGAAATTCGACGATATCCGCGGAATGTGTTTCGTCGCGTTCGCCTCGTTGTTCGCCGCGTGCAGGTCGTGCACCCCGATCGAATGATCCAACGACGCGACCGTCTTCATGATTCTCAGGCTGCAGACGCACGAGCCGTCCGATGTAGTCGAGCTCTTCCTCTTCGGCGAGTTCAAATTTGAGCACGAGTAACTCGTGTTCCACAGTGTGTCCTCGTTGTCCAGGCAGTGTCCCTCCTGCTGGTTCTCGCTCGCGAACGTCCCTTTCTCATCGGGGCTCTTGTCGTACGGACTCGTGATTTCCCCGTGTCGTTCTATTCGGAGATCTCATTCCGGAGCTCGTCCTCGATCTCGACCTTTTCTTCCTTTTTTTCGACACCTCAGCTAGTCTTGTGAACGTCGTTGTTAATCAGCAGTTTTCCGTTACTCAGAGTGGGTAGGTTAGTGAGCAGGTCGAGCTCAACACTGATTAAACCAGTACCGCCACCGAGCGTAGGCGACAAGAGATTATGCTTAGCTGGTGAAACCTCGTCGGTTCGATGGACAGCACCGCATCGCTGTTGCTGTTGCCGATGATGCTGGTTGTTCAGCTTGTTGTCTTCGTCATCGTCATCGTTGTCCTCATAGCGCCCACGTAGTAATTCCCAGGCAGCCTCGAAACTGGTGTCGGATGGTGGGAATCTTTTGATAGTATGAGCGGGTACGCCTTTTACCGCTGATATTAGATAATGGAAGCGATCAAGATTGCTTAAGGACTCGTTCCGAGTTATTAGGGACTCGAAGCTGTCGCGAAAGTGGCTCCATTCCCCTTACCGTGAAATTGAGGTAAAGGCGTTTCGGAGGTGGTTGATGACGCGAACGCGAATTGAAGGTAACGCGTGCTACTCGATATTGCTGAAGCTCTCTCTTCGGTATCGAATCATGCCTATCAAACGATAGTACATGTCTTCGAACTCGTCCCTGCATCGTTCATGAGCTCCTACGTCAGCGGAACTCGCAACGGCGGCGATTATGCGATTATGAATCGCCTCGTATTATTGCAGCAGGGCAAGGTTCTGGTTGAGCCTCAGCTGAAGGGAGGCAATCGGTTCAGTTTCTCCTCGTGTGTCATAGAAGGTTTTTAGTTGCGTTAGAGCCGCCTTGACGCGGCCGCGATCTCCTATGAGTTGTTGGAAATCGGAACTATCGGTCCGTTCCATTCTATTTCTACCGTGCAAGTCAAACAATGAATGAAACTCAACTCATCGTAGGAAGGTAGCAATGGGTAACGGGAACGGTTGGCCTTGTACTCTGTGGTTTGTGACCAGCGGAGAATCTTCGATTCCGAGCCTTGATTGGGCAATCGTCCTTCCTGGCGTGGCTGCCCCGGCGATGTTTCTCTGCGACGTTCGATCGTGGCCTGTCCACGATCTTCTCGTGGTTGACCTAGTCCGCTAGTAACGGCTGCTACGTAACCCATGATCTGCTTCTATAGCACTAATCACTAATCGGGTGCACTTCGTAGCATCCGAACCGATTCGCGTCCGGCTCGAAGGACCAATGTTTGTGCGTGTAAGTAGAGTGGCGAGATCTTAGTTAATGTGTGGACTGTATGTTTTAATCGCGCGCTGAGATATGAGTGGGGTTGTACCCTTGTTAGTAGATTTAGTGTCGCAAAAATCAACCTAGTTGCTCGGAACTCAAACCGATTCTAACAACCTAAGCCGAGGAACGCACAGAGGTAATCTCGGTTCCCTTTTCCTTGGCTATAGGGAGTCGCGAGCGCAATGTGAAAAACAAAGGCGAATGTGTCTCGACCGTGGAGTCTCGCACGCGTTCGGGAGAGTTGTCCTCAGGCCACAAATGTACTCGGGAGAGTTGTCTTCAGGGCGCAACCCGTGTTCGGGAAAGTTGGTTCTACGCCACAACCTGGTGTTCGGAGGAGTTGGCCTTATGCCACAACTCCGGTCGAGGCCCGGTTCCGGTAAACTAAAACTCTCGCGAATATCAGGAATTACTGAAAAAAAGTAAAACTAAAGAAACAATGAGATAGAATAAAGATTATTCCATAGTTGTTATTACTCTGTTAAGTTTATTCTAAATATCGCTGTTAAGTATTAGATTTAGACTTAGAATAAATTCCAGCTTTTTTTCCTAATTTTGTCAAGACTTCTTTTCTGGAATACAAATTATATAATATAATAAGATAAGATAATAGTGCAAATAGTAAAATTAAGACAAGTTTAACCCCTTGGCTGCAGCAGACTTTGAAACGTACTAGCCGTACCATACGGTAGGAATTCTGTTGTGACCTATACCAAGAATGGCGAAACTTTTCGTTAAGCGTGCATTTCTGAGAAAGTATATTAAAATAATGAAAACACTGAATTTCACTACATTAAACCAATATTATTTATTTATTCGTATTCTGCATTGAATTGTTAGTACACATACTAAAAATTAACATTATGCTCGTGTCAGCGAATCAAAGTAGGTTAAGCGCCTACAGACGCCCTTAATATCATGAAGTCAATTTTTTTAAGCACCTTTAGGCGCCTACAGTGTCACAAACACAAAGGCGCCAAGGGCCTTAGACGCCAACAGTCAAAGGATTTATATATGTGAGAAAACATAATAATGTAGGAGGAGAGGTCACTGTCTAGATGACAGTATCCTCTGGGCGGGAACAGATATATACAACTGATAGTATGGTGTGCGTGTGTCTTGAAGACTGTGAGGAGTGCGTGCGAGTGGAGAATAGAACAGCGTAGCATCAGAAAAATAAAAAGAGCGTAGCGTCGAGCAGGAACGTCGTTCAGAGAAAAAGAGGACAGCGTTGAGTAAAGAGCGTAGAGCGTGGTGTCATAGCGTAGTTGTAAAATTAAATAATACTTTTTATAATTAAATAATATCTTTTCTGTTGCCTACCAAACATTCCTACAATAATGCAAATTATTACTCTGATACAATACCTTAGAAATGTCTACTGGACCATTAAGAAGCAAACCAAAACCTAACCAAACAAATTCTCGCGTTTATTAATTATACCTCAATATAAATTTAGATAATACTCAATAAATTGATTTATAAAGAAACAAACAAACAACTGCGGACCGATGGTGAACAGATTAAGCATGCGAGCGGACCGTCTCTAGGATGCGTGCCCATTTCCATACCCAGCCTAAAGGCCCCTAACAACCAAACGTCTGGAGTAGAGAGTCGCCGCCATCAGACTAGTTTGGTAGCGACTCCGAGACGAAACGCTTCCTTTTCCACCTTTACCTTATCTTACCGACATAATCCCAAAACCGTCACGTTTCCATAGCGTCGTAAGTTCTGGCATTTTTGTTAAGAATAGCAGAAACCCTCCATGGGACGTGACACCGTACTCATTACTTTGACGTAGGATTTTTTACTCTCTGAGGCAACGGTCAACGTGATCACTGTCCTTCTTGGAACTCTGGCCTGTAATATCTCTAGCCTAACAATATAAAGCAAAAAAAAAGAGTTATTTATCGTTTCACTTCTTTTACAAAAACTAAATAGAAATAGGGTTATCTTCGTGATATGGTATCATTTCCCGATAAACAATCATTTTATGTTCAAAGAACAATTTATTCGCTTCGCAGACTGGCAATTCGTTCATCGAGCATGCTGTAGCGGCCCTACGATTCCTCGACTACGAGTTTCGAACACACGACTAGCACAAGCCGCAAGTGGCTGCGCGCTTAGCGTCGAGGTCCTACCGATCTCCGATGTTAAGCAGAGCAGCATGCGGAACCCCGCTAGGAGGGTGTCGGGCCAGCAACATAGTTACAACAACAAGCGTCTGGGGTAAGGAGTCGCTGCCATCAGCCCCACTGATGAGTCTAGGCAGTGACTCCGAGACGAAACGCGAAATCGCTTTCTCTCTCACTCCTTACCATTCTCCTTCCCAGCAGCATCCTAAGGTTTAAATATCTTTACAGTTCCTAAAATGGTGACCACCCGACGTTCAAACATGCAGATGGAGTCAGAAAAACGGAAGTTCCACATCGACTACAAAGGAAAAGGGACGACGACACCCAAACAAAGGATGCAGCAACATCTAGAAGGACTAAAACCAGACGCTGAATGAGGATGCAACAACGAGGACAGAGCACACAAATGGCACACAGAAGAGCGCAGAGGACAGCCCTATACACGCAGCGCCTCCATCGAACGCAAACGAGCGTAGAAGGTCCGTCGCACGCGCGCACGTAACGCCTCCGCCGAACGCAGATTGAGAGGACGCACGCACACAGGCTGCACACTGCAACAGACACACACGTCCGCATGCAGACATCACGTCGAGGTTCACAAGAGTAGTCACGCATGTTAACACGCAGTCACCACGCAGCGCAGCCGCGAAACGTATAACGCCGCCTCTGAAGACAGCTACACGAAGCCTCCAACAGACGCCGGCCCTGAAGTGACCGTCTCTTACGAGACGGAAAAAGTGCCCAGGACCGAGCCAAAGATAGAAAACGGAGAGCAGCCATCCATCATCACTCACTCCTCCATCGGCCGCAACGCTACTATGAGTCTCCTCATCTTCCCAGTATCGTTTACACTAGGAAGGGGGTGATGTAGCGGCCCTACAATTCCTCGACTACGAGTTTCGAACACTCGACTAGCACAAGCCTCAAGTGGCTGCGCGCTTAGCGTCGAGGTCCTACCGATCTCCGATGTTAAGCAGAGCAGCATGCGGAACCCCGCTAGGAGGGTGATCGGGCCAGCCTAGCGGGTAGTTACAACAACAAGCGTCTGGGGTAAGGAGTCGCTGCCATCAGCCCCAATGATGAGTCTAGACAGTCTCCTTCTCTCCTTCCAGCAGCATCCTGTCTCTTTAAATATTTATTACAGATCCCTTCAATGCTTTGACGTGCTTCTTTTAAACGGGACCTGTCATGGGGTAACAGTGACTGAAGATACAACATAGAGACACTTCCCCACTTGTTCAACTATTGCGACCCTTATTCGGCCGCTCAGTAGAGGCGGTACAACAACCTTGAGAGATCCAGGCCTCCAAGCTCCCCAATAATCATATGTTAGTCTGACGACTAATTCGCGGTTCTATATCCTGACATTATCGTGACGCAAAAACCATCGGAGACTGTCATCATAATCGATGAAGCCATGCTCTTCGAGAACACTTTCGCTGCACTTGACTCGGCGAGACTGGAGAAGATATAAAAGTCTTTCACCGACTAGTTGCATTGGCACAATATGTCGCTTATGTCAATGTTTTCATCATCGGGGTACCTCACCAAGCGCCTCATGATGATAAGACGCTTTATGACATCAGAGACGGTAGCTCGTCAAAAGACATTTACGTCATGTCTCGTCATCTGACCAGATAAAATCACCGGTGTGAATGATACCATCAGAAAATACAGCAAGTGATAATATGAATAATCGTTGCGTGTTACTCTGTAAATAAATAAATTAATCTGTCTACATTCTACTATCTTTTGTTTTTGAATTTTCTTAATTTTTTCTCTTCTCTTTATCCCGGAGTATCACACAATTCACTATCTTTTTTCAATTACCAGAGTTATTTCAATAAATGTATTCCCCGAAGGTATTGTCAGCGAAACTTTGTTAAATAAAATTATTTATATGTTTTCTTGCAATTGTGAGACACTCATAACTAGAAACTTGCAATTGTTTCACTCACTACTAAAAACGTAATGAATATTATGACAGGACTTCTAATCCAGGAAATTTAAAGTAGATGTTCAAAAAGTTTAAGTCTTTCAAAATTTAACTACAATTATTCTAAATTATTCAAGTTTTTAACGGTTTAATAAGTGCAATTAGCTTTAGAAAAAAAGTGAATGCAAACAAGCTTAAATTATATGTATAGAAAAAAAATTGTTCAGAATGATATCCATAATATAATAATACAGCATCATCAAGTCGTTGAGGAGATTTTTCTAGAGGAATTTTTCTAGATTTACCAATAAGTTCTATAAAGAATCAATATTGTTTTAAATTTTTACGCATCAACACGAGCTTTTTCTCTAATGTTGCCAAATTAAATTTTATACTTGTATCATTAATTTATTTTTTAATTTTGATTTTTGTATTTTGTATCTTCAGCAACTGAAATAATATAATTTTTACATTTTTTATATATTTTATTAAAATAAAATTTCTCTACAACTTGAGATCTTTTTACTATAAATAATTAACAAAGACACTTATTCAAAAATAGTTAACAAAGATATTTATTCAAAAGTAACATAAGTAAAGTAAACGTAAACAATATCATGTCAATTTAGTTATAGCGATGATAGGAAGGATATTTATGAGCATAGATCGTAATGTCTAAAGAGTATACATATTTTGGAGAAGGATGAGTGATTGACGAGACTGAGTTCTTCTTTGTAATCCTTTATTCGGAGGCTTTACTTATACAAGCTAACTTGATGGCGAGCGAGTTACTTCTCGATGTGCGAGCGGGTTACTTCTCACTGTGAGTGCACATTACTTACTTCTCGATGCGCGTTACTTCTTTTTCGGCGCTCTAGCTCGCGTCGCCTTTTGAAAGAACCTCGGTCACTGGTTGTCGGGGAAATTGCGCTGCCTACTCTTTGCGCTCTCTCTTTAGAACGTAGCTGCAATTTTTCCGGGGACAGTTCCCCGAATTTCTTTATGACGTAGCGGGATTTTTCCCGGGCCTTGCACGTTACCATCTGGTGTATATTAGGCCCGTCGGCCTAAGTGCTGACCCTTCATAATCTTAGAATTTACGACGCTCGCGATTGCTGTTTTGGCCGCATTACTATTACCTGGTGCGGACTTTATTGTCCTACGCACCTTAAGAACAAAACATGGTCTTCGTCATTCAACAGCACATATGACCTGAGAGTCGTAAAGTCTCCTAGCTTTTTCGTAGCGTTAGAACTTTCTCTAACATCTGCTAGCCGCCACAACATTTATTACTTAATCTCGTTATTTCAATTACTCTAAAATATTCTTAACAAAATAAAAATACCATGACAGTCAACGTATTAAACATAGTCCAAAGTTGCCAAAAATTTAACAGATAATCAAAAATAAAATATCTAGAACGAGGAAAATACTTATTTGCCTTTGTGCTCTGCACTAATCAAGTTTTCCTTCATACATGGTATTTAAACAATATACTAAAATGATAAAGTACTAATTGTCCTCTTTGAAAGTCATCAAGTGATCACAGAGATAGAATTATTTAACACTTTTGGTCAAATTATCACGATGTAAATATCCTAGCTATGTCTTTTTTCAATCATTTTTAAATATTCAAAGTTTGTTTTCATTCGTATATTACTTTATTTTAAAATTTCGGTTTGATAATAATCCTAAACTCAGTAGATCTATTTTTTTTTTAAGAACAATATTCGGCGTTTATCTAATAAAGTATAGAATATTAATTGCATCTAATTGTAAATAGAAAATGTGTCTGGCTTTATAAACTTAAAATTAATAAATTTATATAATTATGAAAAATATGCGCAATCAATTTATATAAATCGTTGTTTGATGAATGCCTTATTCGGACTAATTGTAGGTAGATTGCGGATGTTTATGTACTTTTGGAAAATTAAGAATCCATAGAATGTATTTAATAATCAAAGATGTAAGGATAAATGTAGTATAATATAAGTAAAATATAGTATCTTTTATATTTAATGGATTAAATGAATTTCATTTGTGTTTCAATTCTTTAATTATATTCATAGAAATAAAAATACATAAACATGCAATCTAATTATGAAAATAATTCAAATCTTTTATTTTAAAAACTGTACTACATCTGTTCATTTCGAATTTGTAACATGATAATTACTACAGTTACCTAATAATTATAAATTAAAATTTTCCAAATCTTTAAAAAATCAATTTCATTATTTAAAAATACGTTGAATTATTTTTCATATATTTTACATATTTTGAATGATGTGTCATATATTCTCTTTATAATTCTTTAAACAAGCTATTTATATGTTATAAAAGGAATTTCAAAAGAATTTTACTTCAATTGATAATTAATTTGTATAAATTATAATTTTATTAATATATAAATTCAAATTGTGTTTAATTATTTTGTAATAATTGTTTATTAGATATGCTTTATTTAATACATTTTTTACCTTAATAAATTTTGTTTAAATTATGATATGCTATTGTCATTTTGATGTAATTAAAGATGCTTATGAGTTACTTGAAAAGTTTATAAGATAATAGTTGGTGGATATATTGTAGTCAAAATACTGACTCCTAACTAATTTGTTTACATTTTAACATACATTATCAATAACATAAAATGTAATAAATGTTTATTTTTATTTCTTTAGTGTAAGGTATTTTCTGATATAAGATATTTATTATAGCAATAAGTTTGTTAATGCAGACTGCAGATGACCTATTAAAAGCAAGTATTGCTGCACTGATAAGTACTGTTTACGTACTTGCAAAAATTCAGATCTAACATAAAAAAATATACACGTTTTATCGTATTTCTAAGATATTGATAATGAATATTAAAATGTTTAAATCAGTTATTACGTGCATACAACTATTTTTAGCAATAATATATTGATACTAAAAGTTTTAGGATTAAAAGAGTTAAAAATATTAAAAAATACAATATATGTATAAATTCACTTTTATCGTCCTATGCAGGTTAGAAATATTAGAATATTAGAATATAGTTATAATATAAAAATTATCTTGAAAAAAAAGGGAAAGGAAATAGACGATGGGTATGTGCAGTGTAGACAATATATATACAACATTCGATCGCATACTTTTATTTCGAAACATCGAATTTCGTGACGTCTAAATATCCGCAACGCTGATATCAATGATACGATGATTGTGAAGTATTATTATCAATGTCTCGTTAAGCATTATTAGGAAGAGCCAAGCTGCTTCAGCGTTTCCGAGTCTTGTATTTTTGGCAGTGCGTCTTTCCATTGATTCATTTAGCAAAATGAATTGCAAATCTAAACGGGCGCATACATTGACAACATCCATTGATCTAAAAATGTTTTTCGACATTTGAAAGTAGGAAAGGGAAATAGGAAGATGTGTAGAATGCGAGCCTCCGATTTATTTTCTTCTTTGGTTCGCTGTTTTTTATCATTCACTCACGGACATTCAAATAACTTGAATTTTCTCCTTTTTTTTGAACCAAATACTCTCATTGATTTGGTATACGTTCAAACATACGCGCGTACATGTGCACAACATTCTTTCTTTTATCTTGTCCTTTGGCACAAAGTTATCCGGCACTCAGCTTAGTGGCGATCAACAGCGGATGCCTTCTTCACCGCGGCCAGAGTAGCACTGGTACAAATAGACACATCGACAAGAAATGTGACAACTTTTTCCAACATCCGAATAATCCTCTGCCACCACTATTAGCGCCCGAACTTTGCGCCGCTTCAGCTAGACCTAAATAAACATAATTAATGTTGTTTCGTCCTTTTCATTTTATAAAATCATTATTATAAAAGGAAAAGATAAACCTACCGCCGATTATCGATACATGATCCTTTCCACGCGATGATCTGTCGAAACCGATTTTAATTTCTGAAAATAGACGATATACATGTATTATTACAATATTATTCTATTATTAAAACATATGAGGATACGTATATTATGTTTTGTATACACAGTGTAATCTATATAATGATATTTCAAGCACTTCCGATGATATAACACAATGTCTTGAACGAAAATTAATGTTGCAATATACATCTAAAATTCTCCCCAAAAATTCTTTTCTAACAAAATGTTAATCGAATGGAAAAATGTTGAGTAAATTAAAGCAAATATTATTGTAAATATCAATATAATTTATTAAGTGGAATCAATAATTAATATCAGTATTGTAAATATCAATATAATTTATGAAGTATGGAATCAATAATACAAGTTAAATTTATTTTTGATAATGTTTTCGTTGATTCGACATTTCTATATTCAAAATCATTTTAGCTTTGTGACATAGTAGATCGTTGAGTTCGATTTTACTAATGATACTATAAAATCAAATGTTAACTTGATTATTATAAATATATAATATATTTATATATTATATATTTATATAATATTTATATATTTATATATTATATATTTATATAATATTTATATATTTATATATTATATATTTATATAATATTTATATATTTATATATTATATATTTATATAATATTTATATATTTATATATTATAAATATATAATGTTAATTTTAAAAAACTAAGGCGACTTTGACTTTTTATGGAAAAAAAAGTTTTTTGAAAATTTTGTGTATTTCAATCAATATGTAGTCGATTAAAAATTGATTAATTTTTGTCAGATTACTAAAAGTAATACCTATACTACAGGTATTTAAAGTATTTTATATGGGGCAATAAAAATGAACATCTAAAAAAGGCAAACTAGGTAAGTGTTTTCTTAGTAATATTTTTTGGAAAGAGGAAAAAGAAGTGAATTGGCAGGTTTAAAAAATTCTAACTCATGCACGATTTTATATAAATAATATTGAAAATATTTTTACATATATTATCAAGTACTTCTTCATGTTAAAGTCTTTCTATTCTACGCTGCATCGGTGAAGTAAAAAATGACGTTAAAGTGATAAAACGTGTTTCCCAAAATTTTGAATCTTAATTTTTGAATCGACAGAAGTTCTTATCGTAAATATTGTTTTCACCTACAACAAAATTTATTTTCAAAATTCTCGCTAAAAATTATTATAATCTTAAAAGAAGTAACAATAAGATGATAAAATGCACAGTTTCTGAGTCGATAAAAAATTCTTTTCATAAATATTGGTTTTATTGAAATAATTTTGTTTTATCTAAAATCTATTTTCAATATTTCAATAAAATCGGAGCATAAACGTTTTTTGGAATTACGTATGAAGTATAATATTCTATTGTTTTAAGAAATGTTTGATGTTTCTATATATTTAACTCTAATTTTAACTCGCAATAGAGATTTTCAAATTAATTTAATAAATCAGTTTAATAAAACAATGTGATTGTTGCAGTATGTTATATACAATAGCATTGTACACATGTAATTGCCATATTGTACAATATATAATAGCATTACACACACACACACACACACACACACACACACACACACACACACACACACACACACACACACACACACACACACACAAATTTTCCACCAGGTCAATATTTCTTGACCTATTTTTATAATTATTCATAAAGATAAATGATTCTGATGATTATACATTCTAGAATATTTAGGTCTTTTTTACAAATAAGATTTTCCTTAAAATTGTCTTGAATTTCTGATTTTACGAAATTACAATATTGAACGAATCTACAAATTATTTTGAAATAAAATTGTTTTACGACTTGTTCCAAAATTGTTTTTAGTTCCATTTTTTCTTATTTGAGATTTCATCATTTCTAAATTTTTCTTTATATTTAAATTCAAAAAGAAGGATCAATTTTTCAAATAACCTTTTTAAATTATGAAAGAAAATAAAAAAGCAGGTTTCTTAAACAATAACTTCAAGATTTTAAATCGCTTGGTAATTATTTGGAAGAATACTTTTTTTAATTTCTAAAATATCTTAATACCTTATTGGACATAAATTTCATAAAATCTTTTTCAATAATTCTCAATTGGATATTCAGTACACAATGTAAATCAATGTTTTAATTGAAATGAGATTTCAATGAAAGTTTTGTAATTACAAATAAATAAAGTTTCATAATTACAAACTTTGTAAATTAAAATTTAAATATATAAGTAGTTAGATGAGGCATTATATGTAGTATATATAATACATATAACTAAACGCTACACAAAGATTAGTGTATGCGGAAATTATAAAAATTCGCATTTATAGGTGTTGACAAATTATTTGAAATATTGCTTCATCAAAGAAATATAACAATGGGAAATATATATGAAACTATTTAAATAATTACAGCCAGCAGAAAGATGTGGAAAAAGTATTTACTAATATTACCCGAGTCACTTTCTTCCATACAGTGAAAAACTTACCGTATAACCTTAAAGTACCGTCGGCTTTGCCAAGACTATTCGTCGACACGCATTTGTAACTGCCCACATCTTGTTCGGTAAATCCTTTGATCAACAACCACATCAGAACTTTGTATCCGGATCGTTCTTCTCGTACACTATACTTGAGTCTGTGTAATTCAATGACAATAAGTTTTGCTGGCCTTTAGGAAACGAAGCAACGTGCAAGATTAAAAGAACACATAATCTCACCCTTCGAGCAACATCTCGTCCTCTGAGCCTCGCCGGTTCTTTACCCAGTAATTAATTGTATTTGGAAATGCCTCAACATAGCACTCCAGCTGCACGTCCGTACTCAAAGGTGCTCCCAGAAGCTGATTAGGTGCTTTGACGACAGGTGCAACTGTGAAAGCAGTTTCAAATTAATTAGCCGATATTCATCGCGTTACACGGCTTGCCAAGATTTTAATTAACGTCCTTGTATGAACGACATATATAACTACAATTTGTTTCTATTCTAAACTACCTTTCTCATTTTTTCTTATTCAATTTAATACAACATTTCACAACCCGTTAACATTTCATTCTTTAAATGATTGTATAATGCGAAACATTCACACAATATGTAGGATTCGATGGTTAGACTAACAATATTTATACATTTATGGAAAAATTGGGAAAGAACAAATAAGTGGAATACACATAATGTACAAAAATATTTAAAATATTTGAAATATAATATCCATTATGATATTTAATAAATAAAACAATTTTTTCAATTTCGATTTCAATTTTTAATTGTCCTCTTAAAATTATCAATTGGCATAAATACTCGCAGTTTCTTTATATAATATTTTTGGCAAAAAGTTTCCAATCAAATGCAAATATTCTAAAATATTTAAGAATATTGAAATCTTCCATATTCACGAATTGTATTAGAAACACTAATTTTATTTTCTCATTTATCTTAAATAAATATAACATTTTGTTCGAAATTCAATGTTTTTAATATTTCAAAATTTCAATATTTTTAATACTTTCGGGTATTCGAGTATTCGAAAATTTGAGGGTAATAATATTTCAATGATTATTTTTCTTGTATTATTGTGTCAATGTTTACATAACATCATGCAAAAAGATTTTTGGAAGTCCAGTTTTAAAATTTATTCAATTTTAAGCTTAGAAATATTTTATTTTGAACAATAGTATACGCGAATAACGAAATGCAAATGATAATTGAAATCTTGTGTACTGATTACACTTCAATAATAAGTTTAATGTTCTTGCTAGCAGAATAATGATATTTCAAAGAATTAATATTGTTTATTGATCAGAAAGAAAGAAATTATACGATGTGATTTGTTATTGGTTATTTTCCTATCATCATTAAAATACTACATATATCCTATTATGTATTCATTAAAAGACTACCAAGGGAAATTTATGAATTTAGAAATTCATGTGACAATAGAAGCGTGTATTTACAGCTTGCGTATGATAATTTCATGTGGGCTTTATCGATGTAATATCCACTTTAAAAGTATAATTTGTTATTATATTATTATGTTTGCATTATTGAAAAAGTAAAACAAGCTAAAATATAACACATTATATATTTCATTATTAAACTTTACTGTGAAACAATGTGAAATTATAAAGTTTGCGTTACGTTATGAAAATTGAAAGTAGTTAATTCTCGTTTGGTATATTTTCTCTTCAAATAATTTAAACACCAACCAATATTTTGGACACGAACACCAATTAACGTAATTATGAAATATTAATGCAAATTATTTTATATTCGAGGAAACATACATTTGTGACAAATAATAATACATTTGAGTAATCATATAATCGTATTTAAATTTAAAATCAATAAAGAATTCAATAATATAACGTGTAAATAAAAATGTGATATATGACATTAAAAATGTAAAGTTCATAATACGCATTATTCTAGGTTAAAATACAGGCAGAAAAGATCTTAACATTACCACAAATAGTTATAACTATTATCATTTTCCCTATTTTAATTACCTCTTTCAATCATTTTCCTGAAAACGAGTATAGTGAAACTCTTGTATTATTGCATCAACGTTACAGTTCTTTTTATTATTTACGAAAAAGTACATTTGCTTAAGAATTATAAGAAAACTTTCTCAAAGAATCGTGTTGAACTTACTTTTCTGTAAAAAAAAAAAATCAATAAGAAATGAATATTAAAATGTTTTACTGTTGCATGATTTAACGATATAACAAAATTAAATTGCCAAGTTTATAAGCAAAAGAAACGTTATTGCACAAGGTGATAAATCCGCAGACAACTCGGTACATTTTCCTTTATCCTTTGGTTTAGCTCGCTCCGATTCTACTTGCTGATAAACAATCTTGAATCTCTTTCGCTACTCCTCCGTAACATAGAAAAGTGAAAATTGATCTTACTTTTTCTTAAGCAATGACATCGTAGAATCATTGAAACGTTATCGATCATTGTATCAAATTAGAAGTCTGTAAAAAAATAATCGAATCTTAGCATCTCTTATTTGATTTGTTTGGATTCGTCGTAAGAAAGAATTTTTCTACAACTATTAACATATTAGAGATTAATTTTGGAAAGACTATCCAATAACTAATAGTCAAAGATATTTTTACAATAAAATTAATTAAACTTGTATTGAAGTAAAATAAGCATGTTTTAACATGATTTTTGTTTTGTTTTAAATTATCTAAAAAATATCAAACAATGTGACAATCGTAACTCTATAATTATAAACATAAATTATAAAAAATTTTTTTTTAATTTATATATTATTGTATAAAATAATTGTGTAAACATAAATCCGGTTTTTTATTTTTACAGATATTACAAGTATAATTTGTGTTCTTTCGCATTCGTAGATTAGCACAATTATTGTGTATTTGTTTTTCTTCACTAAATTGTTCCTTTAGGTAATGTATCTGATTACTATGTATAATACATCACTATTTTCATATGTTAATAACCGTGCTTATATCAGAGTTATTTTTTATGCGATGTCAAAAACAATCGTTATATAATGCTTTAAAAATTCTATTCTATGTTAGATTTTATTAATAAAATAACATTTTTGAATGCAATCCAAGAAATGAATGATAACGTTGATTTCAATCAATGATGCAGATGTTGCGTTATTGATCTTGAATGTATTAATAGTCTATCAAGCGTGACAAAAATTTCTGATGATAATTAAAGTCATCGTGGCAATTATTCAAGTGAATCATTAGTAAAGAACGCGTTGTTATCTTGGGAATCATAACGTCGTCTTTTGTCGTTGATGGGAACCTTTTTGCCAGCTACAATCAAGGATTAGAAAAAAAACAAGCTTACAATTCACGGCGAGTGTCACTCGCTTGCTAACGGCGGGCGGCACGTCGTTGCTAGCGATGCACAGATACGCTCCCATTTGTCGCCTCTCGACACGATGGAATTGCAGCAGTGAACCGTTGTAAGTCTCGTGCCTCTCGAAAGTGTTACCACCTGCGCACCGAGAAAATGTTTTCTGTCTGCACATTTTTTTGAAAATTGACCCTTTCCCTCACTTACTCTCTTCAACTTACACCTGCCTTCTTTCTCTTGCCTCGTGTTTCCTATTTTTCTTGCGGTTTGCTTTTTATTCTATAACCTCGGTCGACGACTCGTTTTCCTTATCTTACATGCTCGATTTTACCGAAGGCAGAGACACGATAATACATATTTGCAAAGTACGAAAGGTATAAAATTATTAGTAACGAATAAAATTATGAGTAACTAGTAAAATTATCACTTTGTCTTGTTCCATTTCCTATCTTTCCTTTAGTTTTTGACAGTATGTTTTACCTTGAATCATTGGAACAGGACATTACTGGTTACAGTTACAGTTATCATAGTCAACAAAATACCATTGAATATTTTTGTTGCATTTCAACGAAATATCCTTTCGTTGAAATGCAACAAAAATACTACCTCAAAAGTACTACCTTAATATAACAAAATCTGGTTTTACACAGTTTTAAAATATTACGTCCGTGATAAATAAAACATGTTTGAAATTAAGTCAATTATACGAAGCTTGGTTAGTATAATCTATTTTCCGAAAGTATCTATGTAAAGTGCTTTACATATATTTTTGAGTAAAATAAACTTAAATATGTGATACTATTCAATAATTACTATAGTCATGCCAGATGTTAGTCATGAAATTTAAAAAGCAATCAGATGATGAAAATAATTAAATATATGCTTGAAAAAGATATTTGAAATAAACATTATCCATATATAAATGTATCCATAATATGTATTTATGATCTACTACTTTACTATTTTAAATATTTAATATCTTTACTACTTTAAAGATTAAATAAGTTAAATAAATTATTTTTTAATAATTTAGATTAATAAAATTAAGTTGAATAGATTAAATAAAGTTAATTACAATATTATTTATTATAATTGTCTCCTTCATTTTCAATAACACTATATGGTAAGGATAAAACAAATCGAATCCTAACCGAAGAATAACACAGCGAAAACGTAATGAAGAGCTTTCGTGTGACAATCCAGAAAAATAGTCAAAGATGAAAGATTGCCAACGAAAAGCCGCGAAATGGAAAGAATATTATTTCTCAGGACAAGAAGGCAACTTTTCAGATTTAAACCAGGTAAAACTTTTAACCACATCTCGAAACCACACCTAAACCACAGACTAATGCAATTGAACAAAGAAACTACCGTCAAAGTGGAATGGGTAAACGGAAATACGAGAAAGCAAACAAGAGAGTGAGAGTGTGGAGGAGGAAAACAGAGAGAGAAAGAAAGAGAGGAATAAGAAGAGGATAGAGAGAGAGAGAGAGAGAGAGAGAGAGAGAGAGAGAGAGAGAAGATAGCCGGAAGCTCGACGCACAATGTAAGCGAAAGAAGAAACGAGAAGATATATGCTTAATTCACTACTTAGGTTGCTAACGAGTTTCTTAAGTGAGCGAACGCTAACGAGTTTGTAAAGCTCGTAAGAAAAGCGTCATCGTCAGATAGAAAAGCGATTCAACTTGCACGTGGGCGGTGGTTATATATTTAGAAAAAAAGCATCGATACAGTTTAAAAATGCCATGCGAATTGTACTTTTCATTCCATTTAACAGTAACATTCTTTAAATCTACAACTGGTATTTGTTTGTAAATACGTATTGTGAGTTTTTCTTGTATTCTATTGTATACTGTAATTCTTTAACGTATTGACATCAGACATTTTTTGAATTATACTCACTCATATCGGTGAGACAATTAATACGACATGAAACTATTTTTGAATCTTCTTAAAAAACTTTTTGATATTTTTTTCATTAAATGAAATATGATATGGTTTTTCATGTTACGTCATTTATATAAAATATTTTCAATGTGATAGTACAATTGAAAAAAATGATTTTATATAAAAAAAAATAAGTGTTTTAAAAAGAATAAAATATTTTTATTTTTCCGTTTTTGAGAAAATTAAATTTGAATATTTGTTAAGTATTTGGTGCTGGAATTTGAGAAATTTCAGACAACAACACATAATTAATAGAGGAACGCAATGTAATTGTTTTATAAATTTTGAGAAAATTAAGCATTTATATACGGAGCCAGTTTTTAAACAAATGTGTTCAAATTTCATCCTCTTGAAAATAGGATTTTGGAAATGGAAAATTTTATTCTATATTTTTCACTTATTTTTGCAGGTACAAAGTAATTCCCTTGATTATTTATTCCTGTTCGAATTCGAATACGCTTAACAAATGATTTTCAAATACGATTTTTTTTAAAACAAAGTGAAAAAATGTTATTCTTTTTTTTCGGTTGTAACCACGAATCGAAAGTATCTTGTATGAATGTAACTAAAACAATAACGATGAAAAATAGTCATAATTTAAACTGTTACAACTTTGTAAAAAAAAAAAAAATCATGCAATAATTCATTTTAAAGCTTAAAACTACTAACATAATTTCCAAAAATGATTTTATATCATATAGCGCGTGGAAAGTAAAGATACTTTTCCCTTAAATATTGTAAAAATTCAAACATATTCAAACATAAATTCAAAAATATTTTTAAAAATATTGAAATAAATTTTTCATGACTAGATTGATAAATTTTTAAGAATAAAATTTTCTTTATAACAAGTTCTTAGAATTTACTACATAATTTTTTTCAGCATTATTGAATATTAACATTCAACGACAAAAAATCTTAACATCTCGTCATTTAATTTTAATGCTCAAAGTTTAATAAAATGGTGAAAAAAAAATTGGACAGTAGGTTCTAAGATGTTATTGTAAAGAGGAAACTTCATTCTAATTATGAAAAAATATTTTTATTTTTACAGACGTTTCTGAACGTCTCTCTACATTTACAATTTTTAAGAAAAAAATATCTTTACTTTCCCATTTGCTACATAATGTAAAATTATCTTCAAAAAAATATTTTAAGCTTTAAAATGAGACCAAGTAAATTCTTGCATGATTCTTTTTTACAAAGTTATGATAGTTTAAATTATCGACAATTTTTCACTGTAATTGGTTCAGTTATGCTCTTTATTATATCTTCAATGGCATTAAATTAGGTGTATTAACATATTCCTTATAACATGTCATGAAGAATCACTATCATTAGCTAATGTCGCAACGTGTGTGTCATTGACTGAGACGTTGGTTTCGGAACTTTGGATCGGAAAAGTCATTCTATGAATGAAAGTAATTGTGAAAAAAGGTTCCTAAAGCATTGCAAAACACTTAGTTTGAACATCAAATAAAAAATAAGTATGTTATGTATATGCACAATTGTTAACATACAAACATAATGAACATCATATCATCTATTGGGATGTAATCTATTGTAAAGAATGTGTTAAACGAATTATCTCGTTTTCCATCATAAGTGTATCAATATATTGGAAATAATTAACCAATTTTTATTTTTATTTAATATAAAACTTCAATGCAGTTGAGTATTCCTTTGTATATAAATAATTATAAATAAAAGATCTTAAGAGTATTTATGTAATAATATTATTCTAGATAAACACATTTAACGAATGATTCAACTTCGTAGTAAATTTTTGTTAATTCCATAACTCGTAAATATGTTTATTCATGGATCGGAGCAAACGTCAATAGCGGTCTTCGCAATGATAATCGTTAGCTGCTGCAGATGGAGAAAAATATTTAAAGTAAAAAAGACAAATATTACGGGTCTTGAACGTTTTAGTTACATTCGTGAAAGGTGGAAGGAGGTAGTGCAACTACATCGACCAAAGTTTTGCCAACTCGAGACCCTGCAGCAAAAACTACCACACGCTTCTTGCTCATATGTGTACAAATGGTGTTATACGCATGCTGTATATACATACTGTATATACTCCTTTAGGCTGTACAAACGTAAGTCCCGTGGTTCGTTTCATGTGTCTCTGCCAGCGTATGTACATGACTCTAACTCTTGTCTTCGATGTGTGTACCGTACAAGATACCATGAAGAGGATTCTCGTCCTCTGTTTCTTTACACCCGCTGTTTCTATCTTCGAGTTCAAGAGGTGAAACTTGTTTCAACGACCTGCTTCTTTATACTCACTTTACCATGTTCTTATGCTTAATCTGTATATGCTTACGTCCGAAAATTTTTCCGCTTTTAGTTTCCAACTTTATTGAAACTGCTTGCTTATTATTGATGTCAAAGGAAAGAATTACATACAACTAGATTCCATATACTTATAAGAAATTTATAGACGCAAAATTGCAGAAAATGTTTCCAGTATGCAAAAATATGTAAACTATCAAAAATACTTATTATTGTATCAAAAGCGGAAACAAATTTCCTGATGTAATAAAAATATGTTACAACTTCTGTACGTATCTACTGGTACAATTTCCTTAACAAATTTTACTTGCTGTCATCAAAATATGAAATTACATAAAGATTCGCAGTCTACATATAAAACAGATGATTATACTTATCAACAAATCTCTACTATTTTACAAATATTCATTTAAATTTTTTATTTTACTCCACTTCATTTTGTATTCCTACAAAATATTTATCAAAGTTTTATTTATTTTCGTGGAATAAATGGTAATGTAAACTGTAATCTGAATAAATTTCATTCTATATTAATATTTCTTTTTGTAATTAATTAAATATATCGATAATATATTTAATATTCTAAATAAACATTTTACGAAACAATATTAATCAAACTATAAATAAAAGTTTAAAATGTGGAAAGTTACACTTTGGAGATTTAGAATAACGTTGTAAAATTACTTTTGCAAATTTTTGAGAATTTTTGAAAAATTAACACTTTTTTGCCTTTTTAGTCATGTATAACCTGTCAATAAACAAGAAAGTAATTTTGTACATATTTATATTTCATACATACTGCTCAATTTTGTTCACAAATATCTCCGTTGTTTCAAATGATACATAAAAACAGTGTTTAGAAACGTTGTAACATAGACAAACGTGATGGTAATAACTTTTTTACAGATAAAGAAATACCTTAATTTTAATTTAAAGATTAGCTTTGATTTGAAGATTGACTTTTTTCTATTAAATGAAATATAATATTTAATTTTGTAAAAGACATAACATTTCATATTCTCATGACATTGCTAAAACTTCTATTACTTTATTCTTTGCAAATAACTAAATACTTTTTCCGAATAAAAATTTTATATTGGCAATTTTAGCATTAAATGCGAATTTTATTAATATTCAGAAATCGAAAATTTATCAATACATTCATCCCTGTTAATAATCCTAAGACAAGTACTTTATTCGTCTGAAATCTAGAAAAATTAAATAATAATTCATAGAAGAAAGAATTTTATTAATAATTATATTATAAAATATACATGTAGTTTAAACATTTTATTATGTACGTAAATACAAAATAATAAAAATAGAGTATCCTAAGACTTTTGAGTCAGAGTGTAAAAAATTGTTTAACCATTTTGGAATTATATTTTCAATTGTGATATATAAATATTAAATTATTTCTTACTACATCTTATTGTAATAAATTTTTAAATTGTTATAGTATCCTTAATTTAATAATTAAATTGATTTCACCAGCAGAAAAAATCATTCACAGAAATATCACATAGAAGAGAATTTATCGAATGAAAAGCTAATTTATTCGGAAATGATAAGAAAGGATATAATATACACGTTTGATATAAAAAGTGATATCAGACAGTAAAAATACGTTTAAACAAATCTTCAATCGTGGAAATAAAAAAAATTGATTGTGATAGTCCAATAAGCGGAATATATAAATTTATTGCAAAAATTTGTTACTAGACATTATTTGAAAATTTGTTATAAAAAATTTGAAGATATAAAGCAGAGAACCAAAAAATACATAAAATATATAAAAAAATATATAAAAGTATTTGTTAATACAATTTTTAGTATCAAAAATAAATTTCTGTTTAAGTTCTTCAATTGAGTTAAAAAAAAAAAATGAAATTAAGGCGTTGAAATAACATGCACAAGGGGATAGTTTTTTTTATATAAATAAATAAGGAAAAAATATGGAATAAAATTTTTTGATTTAAAGTTTCATTTTCGAGAAAATTAAGTTTGAAGATTTATTAAGACTTGAAGTTAATTAATTCTAGACATGATAAAATAAAATAATTAATAAGCAATTGATTTACATAATAAAAATAAAAGTAAATAAAAAATGTGGAATAAAATTTTTGTATAAAATGCTTCGAGAAAATAAAGCGTGAAAATGTATTAAGTAGATTTGTACCGAATTTGTAACGAAAGATATTCAAAGTTTATTTTCTTGAAAATGAAAAAATTTTGTCCTACATTTTATTTTATTGTACAGTTATTCTTTTCTGTCACATCTAGAATTAGCCAATTCAAGTATGCTTGATAAATCTTCAAACTCGATTCTCTCGAAAACAAAGACTCAAATTAAAACACTTTATTCTATATTTTTTATTTTTTACTTTTTTGTGAGAAATCATTTTCTCTACTCGGTTGTACATGTTATTTCACATGTTTGAAAAATAACAAAAAGAACAAAAACATGCTGTTTTGCTAGAATAATGATTCGAAACACAATTCTATTATAAAATGATTAAACGCAAATTATCTGCTACAAATTTTAACAATTTAAAAAGTTTCAAACTGACCAGCTCAATCTGATTTGATTGAGCATTTATGGGAGAAGCGAAATTCTGCAAACTTCTGGAAAAAAGTTCAAATATTCAAATAAGACAGAATTATTTAAAATCATAAGTGAAGAAAAGAATGAAAACCTTCCAGGCTCTATTTTGAGTTTAATTGACTTTGCGTTGCACTGCCATATTGTTGTTACTGATATAATGCACATAATTATTTCTTTTATATAAAATATACTATATATACTATATATCTTTTATATAAAATATTATATATCCATTTATTACATAGAATAAACACACAAAACTTCTAAAAATTATGTCTCTAAAACAAGTAAAAATTTGTTTAATTTTTAATCTAATTTTATAACTTCGTTAGTAACTAGATGAGAAAAACAGCATTTATTTGTGGTATCTAAACAGATTCTTTAGATATTTTTTGTATTTCAGCTAATGTGAAAAATCGTTGAAATCTTCTATGTATAAATGTAGAAAAATTTTTTAATATATTTTGTAATAAAATGAATAAAGCTGAAAATTTCAGACAGTGACATTTTATTATTTTTATATTTTATTTTATAAAAGAATTTTATATTTCATTGGACAAAAATATGATTGATCAGTATTTAAAATAACAAAGTTACCAGGTAAAGAGAGTTGAAATATTCTCCATTCCATTTGTAATAAATATACTCTTATTTCAAGTGGAATAAATATAAATATCAATGTGAAGGCTTGTTAAATTTTATCTCTTTGAACTCATTTTATCGTTATACATATAACTTATATGTATAAAGTAAAATGTATTAATTAATCGATTGCAAAATGATTATAATACTGTTAAGTTCATAAGTTCGTTAATTTATTTAGATAAGTACTAAACATTTTGGAACTTCTTGTGAAAGTATGCTATTTGTATGTATATTAGTATGTATATAATCATAGTCTTAGCTAGGTACGCATATAAAATCATATTATTCTAGTAAGTCCTCCTTTCCGTAAGAGGTCTTCGACGTAATTAGGATATTAGTGTCGCCTAATTACCCTATTAACGTGAAACTAATGTAAAGTCACATGGTGCTGAATAGCGAATATCCTTTGGTGTATATTTACGACTGAACAGCCTATTAATTATACATTAATTTAAATTATATATTTTGAATTATCGTGTACTATCGTACAAGTCAGTAGCATAGTATTGTATGAATAGTGGATATACAACGTTAATAGTTTCCAAAATCATATATAATTTCACAATGAATCTATATACTACAAATATTAAACATTAAATATTAAAAACTTCATCTTTTAATGAGATTAACCTTATATTCACTTTTTATATTGGGTGCTTTTAAAAAATATATTAAGCTATCAATATCAATTTAATTATGATAACTTTTCTTTTGTAATTTTCTATTTAACATTTATTAATAATATTAGTAGTTACAGATTTTTATTAATTAATATTTGTAGTGGAAGTTTTAATTACTTCTAATAAAAGTTTTATCAAAATAAAGTGTCAAAATGAAGTGAAGTAAAGTAAAAATTTAACTATAAAGTTAAATACGACAAAATTCAATTTGATTCAACAAATGATTGAACAAATCTGATTCAAAAAGCAATATCTCACAGAGGAAAAAAACGAATTTAAAATAAATATAATCTCAATTTCTTTTATATTTCTGCTTACGGTACGGTCGATGTTACAGAAATTAAAGAAAACAAAGACAAATGTTTTCATAATATCATCATTTACGAATATAAATGCATAACTAACATTCGGGAAAGAAAGAAGAGAAAATACGTTCAATTAAAAAAATGCATAGGAATGTCTGGTGCTTGTATTCGTCAAATTGTTGTTGAATACTTCTCAATAGATAGTAAAAAGTATATATTAATATATGAATATAAAACACAAGAGAAATTTCATTGGATCATTGGGAATCATAACAATTTAAATTACTAAATCACTTAATCTCAGAATTTGTAATTTTAAAAATCTCTATCATGAAAGATATAAAATACAAATCAAATCAAATACCTAAAATTTTAGTAATTACATACATAAATAGAGTTATTTATAACCAAACAGTATTATTTGAAAGTTAAATGTGCCACATTCCAATAATGAAAAAGTACGAGAAAGTATTACGTAGTACGTTATATAAACGAAGCCTGACGAGATATGAAACAACTAAAAAAAGAAAGAAAAGGAAAACATCTAATGCGGCATCACTAGTTGCGATATTAAATATATGAGGTACTGGATATACGTACATGATTGAAGGTGTAATGCAATGGAATAAAACAGACATTTAAAGCCATAAAAACGAGATGTTACGCGTTGCGTATTCCGCTGTTGATTTTAGCAATATAACAGCAATATAACAGCGATTATCGATCACAGGCATTGTATTAGTTTAAGTAGAAAAAGAAAATGAAAATGGGCAAGCAACAGAAACGCGAACAATAGAAATAATGGGTGGCAAACGAAATTGAACCTTCGTCGTTTCTCTGCCTTTTTTTCACGAAGCGGTAAGTGAAAGAGGTCTGTCCGCGAAGATACCCACGAGTTTTATAGTGTCATTATGTACCAGCAGAAGAGGCCCTTATGAGAATGGGTTCTCCGTCTTCTCTTCGCCAGGACACTCTTGGGGTTGGTCTTCCCGTTGCACGACAACTTAAAGTTGCATTGTCACCTTCTGATACTGCCAAGTCGGCGCTGGTGTCACCTCCATAAACGATATCCGGTGGTACTATTCAACAAATGTCAAAAAAATATATTATCACCACTTGTTCGCATTAAGATGATCATGCAAAAAGGAAATGTTTTTTCGTTCAGTGTCATTTTTATTCTTCATAGAAGTTCAATTTTTAGAGTAACAAATAGAATATATTTTGAAATAATGCGCAAAATCTAATCATAGAAGTGATTGAAATAGGTATATGGATTTCAAAATTATAATGAAAAAATATATAAGAAGTAAAAGTTTTTACAATTAACGCCTGTCATGTTAGAGAATATATAATAATTATAATTTTAGAAAGACGTCAACTCATGTTCATTGACTGACTATGTATACATATACATATACATGACTGTAATGCATTTAGGAACAAAGTATCTTGACACACATTGTTCATAATTTGACAAGATAGTTCACGATGCAATATTATATCATTCATATAACACTTTCACGCAATACAATGCCTTGAATTGTTTCATGTACAGAAAAGAATAATTATCTGTTTATAAAAACAAAACTTCATTTAACATTGCTAACCCTTTTCACATTCGGTGTCTTAAGAATTCGCTTTTAATCAAATAATTCGACAAAATCTCGAATTCTAATGAAAAAACATTTAAAATATCTAAGCGTTATATGCCGAGCGTTTCATACGACACGTAGTGTGCAATATCTCGATCAACGCGTATCATAAACGATATGAGGCATGGCAAATTTCATTTATAGATGCGAAGAGATTAAAAATGAATATGATATATATTGAAGATATTTAAAGTTTTATCTATTTAAATACATATGTACACATAAAAGAATTTAAAGATTTATCTATTTAAAATTATTGTATCTTTGAATGTCTTAAAAAAGTAATATACATTATCAAGAAAATAATATAGATTATATAATAAATATCTATTTTTTTCAAATATATTAAATACATTTGTCATGTTATAAAATCTTATGTCATGTTATAAAGATTTGGAAATGATTAAGAAATTAATGTAGAAGTCATCTACAGTATGTTCCATTTCCTTTTACTGTATTTTTAATGTTAATATTATTCATTGAATACATTTGCATTTGAATATAGGATTTTCTAGAAATGCTGTTAATCCTATAATGAACTTTAATTATTTCATTTCATATTGTGTGTTAGGAAATAAAGATCGAAAACTTAATATTAAGAAATGTTTAATTAATAAACTATATTTAATTGATATGTATGTTATTATAAATGCAATTTTGTATTTAAAAATAATATTTCTCGTTAAATAATGAAGTTAATTAATTGTGTGAAGATAATTTATCAAAATCATGATTATCATGATAAATCATGATTAGATGGTCATGAAAATAAAAAAAAATTAGCACTAATATTAACAAGAGAATCATCAGAGTAAGAAACTTCATTTTCTCTTTCATAACAATTTAATGCCTCTATTTGATATTTAAATACAATTCTCATAAATTATGAATTAATATATTTAAATTGTCTTGTTTCATATTATTCAACAAATACATACATACAATTTCCGCGCATTACTATTATTTATTTACATTATTTGTTGTAGCTAAGTAAATTAAATTAAAATGATATTTTCCATTAAAACGAAAATGTTGATTAAATAGTTATATTTTTATCGTTTCTAATGAATAAATATTATTTATAAATATTTAAAACCTTGACTATTTTTAACGATTAAATATTCAGAAAAATGTAGACATAAATCTTAGAATTTAGAATATAAGGAATTACTCGAATAAAGTCGACAATTTCTCGTGTCTTAACGATGAGTGTTGAGTCTTTGCGCTCTGTATTTAATTGAGCACATAATAAAGCAAAGAAAATTCGGTAAAATAGTTTAAAATTTATACAAAGTAATAAAATTAAAACTAACAAATAACTAACAATAATTTTATACAAGGCATCACTTTCTGCCATGACGTCAATTTATTGAAGATATTTTCAGAAAATCATATTTATTTCAAACAAATTAATGAGCAAATAGACTATCGATAATAAATAATCAAAGGTCCACAAAAATAATATTTTCTAAAAATATATCTTTAACAAATTGACAGTCGACAAACATATTATGTTCTAAAAATATAACTTTAACAAATTGATCTTCGTAGCACAATGTCATTCTCATTATTGTCATTATAGAAAAAAATCAGATTTGATGACAATGTTAGTGAAAAATCAAGTATAAACAAATTTGTATACAAATGCTGAATAGAGGATAATTCTATACATGAATATATAGAAATACTAAATAATACATACAAATAGTTACTGAATTATAATTCTGTTCCCACTGAAGAAAAAAAAAAACTAATATGTTTGTGACTAATGATATTAATAAGTTTTTCTTCTATGTTAATTGAATAGTATATCTTTTCAAGAATACAATTTAAATAAATAATTTGAAATAATATAGAGTCATTTAAATCAATTTATAGAATTAACACATATAGTAAAATGTTTCATTTAAATTATTAAAAATCAAAACAAAATGAAATAAAATTATACATGTTCACCGATTTATCAGTCAGTATTTTTTTCATAAATGATAAGTATTATGTAGTAAAAAGAAAAAAAGAAAAAAATAACTCTACCTCATATAAACAATATGACGGTATGTGTAAATTTTTTATATTCCTATTATTTTTTAAGAAATAAAAATAACCTTTAATTTTTTTAAATAAAATGCTATATATTTTTTAATATAGCATTGTGCATATTATAAAAATATATATTAAGATAAATTCATTGATGTATCATATAATAATTTTTAAAGTCAAATACTAAAACGAAAGGTTATTTCGAATAATTCATATTGTATTTACTAATACTTTTTGTTAAAAAGTTTACATTTCGCGTATTTACATTTTCAACACGATGTTTTATTACGAATTTCATTTCATAATTTTATTGATATTATGTATGTAAACTTATCAAATTTCATGCTCAAAAATCTTCCATTATTTATACGATTTAATTGCTTTAGTTTTTTTAAATAAAATATAAATATATAAAATTGTTTTAAATATTATTGAAAATTTTCAAAAATTAAGTCACACACATTTTTTATGAAGATGATTTAAATTTTTTTCTATTTAATAACTCCAATTTTTTTTAAATAAAACATATATATAATAATAATATAAATTGTTACATCAATTTGCAAGTGTTAAATCACATATATGAATAAAATTATTTAAAATCATTTCGCTTTTGAATTCAAATATTATTCGAAAATAATTAAAGGAATTTGAAGCAAATATATTACCGAACAATTTCTTACAGTACGTTTATAGTATGTATAGTTATATGTTTGTACATTTTAATAATTAAAACTACATTTTAAAACTAACAATACTTTTTTACCGTATAATTTTTTCCTTGAAATTATTTTTAATCCTTTAAGTCCAAAATTAAAATATTTATGATATTTTTTATTAAATTTTTGTCGTTAAGTAACTTTTGGAGTATTATGTGTATTGAAAAAAAAATGTTTATAATAAAGTTTAGAACTTACAGGATATCTCGCAAATCGTGAATAACCAAATGGGAAATGATTTTACATATAAAAATAAATTAAAAAGAAAGAATAAAATTTCTTCATTGAAATCCTCGTTTTTGAAAAAATCGAGTTTGAAAATTTGTCAAAATTTAATATCTGAACTTGATTAATTTCATATTGGATAGGAGTGAATAATTGGCACGAGAATTTTTATATATTTGAAAATAAGTAAAAAAAATGTATAATAAAATTTTTTGTTAAAATTTTTATTTTTAACAAAATAGATTTTAAAAATTGCCTTGTATAATGTACATATACTTAATAAATTTTCAAATTCTTTCAAAGACAAATCGTCTTATAAAATAATTCTATCTTGTATTTTTTATTTATTGTAGAACAATCTTCTATCGATTATTTGCCTCTACCCAGTCCAAAAAATAGTTTAATTTAATTTATTCGAAAGCTGATTTTTTTGGAAACGAGATCTTAGATGAAAATTCTTTTTTTTTTCTTTCTTTTTTATTTTCACATACATAATTGCTTTTCATTTGACTATCCGTGAATTGCGAGAAATTCTATATAAGTGTTGACAGATTTGCAACTGCGATGGTAAAGAATAAAACATAATAGATGACGTAAAAGAATAAAACCACACAAAATAATAATATATGTATATATATTCCGCTGTCACTTTCTAACAGTTCACAAATATTCATTTTACATGTTACTTCTATCATGAGGAATTGTCATATTGAAGAGTTGTAAACGCTTATGCAATGCGATACTTTTAATGTAAAATTTTTTTTTACTTTAATGTAAAATATTTATCAGATACATATAGCAGTTGATTTATGATTCCTTAAGAAATGCTTGACAATGTCTTTTATATGAAAAAGTAAATTATTTGTTTAAGTTTGAGTTTTGGCTGCTTTTTATTAACGGCTTTATTATTACTGGTCAAAAATCTATGTAATTTTAATTTTTCTCACTTCTTTTAAGATTTTGCAAGGAATTATTAATGTATGAAGGATGATATCATTTTTTAATGAAATAATATTTATGTCAAATGCTGCAGTTTTTAATTTGTTAAATATAACACTTCATTAATAAGATTCTTTATCTGTTATTTTAAATATTTGTTTAAAAATTTATATTTACATATTAGTAAGTACATATTAGTATAAATTTTGATTAATATTTATATGGATATAAATAAATATAAATTTTATTAGAATTAAGACTTTAGATCAGCGTTTTTTTGTTCGAAAAAATACTAAATAGAAGTTACTAAATAGAAAGAGTAATAATTTAAAGTTATTATTAGATTTTAAATTTTCACTATAAATATAAATATGATCGTGAATTTTTATTCATATTTCTGGAGTTATTCTGAACTTTGTTTTGGTCTTTGAATATGTTGCTTTATTAAGAGTTATTGGAATTTTATCTAATATTATATTAAAAAATATTAAAAATTAGTTCATTTGCTTTTCCTTTTCTTTAGAATATTTAGAATTGGATATATTTTAGAAACTTCTACAATTATTTCTAAAATAAAGTTTAGAGCAGAATCTCAGCAATCTAATTTTTAAAAAATGATTATATCTGTTATATCGTAGATAATTCATTTTAAGTTTAATAGTAAATGTTTATCCACATTTATATATTTTTATTTTTAGTACATATGTTGAAATAATATTTATTTTTAAGGAATGTATATAGAAATATATAAATTATTGAGATTATAATATATAAGTTTACTGTCGAATATTTTAATTGTTTCAATTTTCACTTTTTAGAATATTAATTGATGGTAATTTGGATTATTTAAAAAATCTTATATATTTTGTTTTAATTTTTACAAAATTAAAATCTCACTCATTTATTTAATTTATTTAGCAATTTAACTTTTAGTTTATCTAGCATTTTTTTATACATAATAGATAGATAAATAAGCTTTGTTTATAATAATTATGATTAATATAATTTGTTAATTGAAAATCTTAAATTGTTAGAAATTAAACGATCAAATTTTGAATAAAAGTCTGGAAGTTTATAGCTTTTTCAAAATTATATTAATGACATTTTAATTTACTACATTTAATACATTTTGACTACTGCAAAACAGTGTTGTAATTATTACAATTGAAATCTTTAATCAGTCATTAATGACGATTTCTTGATTCATTTTTGATGTTTGATCCATTTTCTATTATAAATTTTTCACATAAATGGCAGGTTGTCTCTTTTCTTGCTTATGTAATTCGCATAACTAAATTTTACGAATTTACTTTTACTTCATTAGATGAAACTTTTTTTCTGTATTATTTACAAATTTTAAAATACCGTTCAGCTTCAAGATTTAAATGCATAAAGTCAAAATTAAATTAAATGCCTTAGTAATAAATTATATTAAATGTCTTAGTCAGATATCTAAGTCAATTTTACAAGATTTTATTTTTAAGTAATTTATATAAATCTATAAATAATTTGTATGATAAGGTATTATTACTTCTTAATTTCTGGTTTAAGGAGTTTCCAATGAATATAGAAATATTCCTACAAATATAGTGTTGTCGATTTTCAATCAATTAGTAAATTAGAATATCAGTTTCTGAGCAATTATTAATATAATTATATAGTAATGTACATTCAGATTCGAGAGCTGTGATTCATGTGCTAAGAGTGTTAAGACTCTATAAGCAAGGTTGTAACACACTGTAATTGCTACTGAACAGATGATGATGAGTCCCTAATTAATTATTAAGGTTCGTTCATCGACTCTGCAGATCGTAATCTTAATAGTATATCTTCCACCTATATGTAGTAGTCTCAAAAATTTTGACAATCATAAATCATTAAATACGAACTGAACTTCTGAAAACATATTTCTTTTCTTCATAAAATTGAAAATTTTTGATAGATATTAAAAAATGTATATATTATAAGGAATTTTGTATTTTTATATTAAGTATATTATTAGTACTTCTTCAGTAGAACATTCTCGTTCCAATTTGTTCAATTATAGGACTTGCATGGGAAAAAATCATTATCATAGTTTAAATCGGAATTATTAGAGTAAGTTGAGCTAATAGTTTCATACTCTTTTTATAGTTTTTGGTTATCAAATTGAAATTCTAATACTATTTTATTGAATTCAATTTTTTCAATTTATTTCTATTTATTTTGTTTTAAATTGTACTATCTGAATAAATTATTTCTTATATTATTTTATTAATTGCATTGTCTTTGGAGACTATTTCGAATTTTTTATTCCACTATGACAGTATGGTATGGATTTAAAATCTTTTTAATATTGTTTTTGGTATGACACAATCATACATTTACAACATAAAAATAAAAATCTTATTTCCATATAATCTTATTTCCATTGTGGCATTCATATATATTATATGCTATCATATACAGAGTGTATGAAAGGTAAGAACAAAATTTATATTACATAAGGTGATGAAGAGTAAGATCAAGTAAATAAAAAAAGTTCATATGTCCGAAAATGTTTTATTGTAGAGTTATAAGCGTTCAATGATTTTCGGAGAAGTTATTCCTAAGATTTGTTACACAGAATCGTAGACAGACAAAAATATTCCATTGGCAACACGTCTCCAAATAATAATTAGTATTGCACTGTCTCATTTTTGATGGAATGTACGTGAATTTTTTAATGAAAAATTCTCTCAACGTTGGATCGATCGCAGCTGACTAATCAATTGATTTCCTTACTAAATTTAACTCCTATAGTATTTATGGAGTTACCCAAGTAGTTGGTTTATGAAAATAAAATAGAACAGAGAGTTTACGAAAATAAAGAACAGAGGATCAACTTTGGAAATGTGTTCAAAATGCATTTTCTTCTATCTTTATAACAGTAGGAATATTGAAAAGAACTCGATAATCGTTAATTTGACGGTTAATTAACTTCTCATTAATTATTCTGTAATGTCTAAAATTAAATATACTTGAAATTTTCAAACTCAGTCTTCTCAAACACTGAGCTTTGGACGAAAAAATTTTATTCTTTTTTTTAAAACTCATTTTTACATGTGGAATTACTCTTGTCCACAAGTAATACTACCCTGTATATTATAAAATGTTGGATTATCTGATCTGTTGAATACAAATATTTTACCAAGTAATACAAAATACTAGATGATTCATCAATTGATGTATCCATTAAATACAAAATATTTAATATTTTGCTTGTATTTGAATTAAAAGTCATGCATAAATGTTTCATCTTTCTATATGTCTAAAAAGATGAAATAAAGAAACATACTATGTATTAATGAGGTCAAATAGATAACAAAAGTTATCTGAAAATACTTTGTTAAAATTATGAGCATTCAAAAAATTTTATCACTTAGTAGCTATAACAAGTGTACGAAAATAACTCAAAAATATAGAATAAATTTTTTTTGTAAGATGCTTTACAAAAAATCAAGTTTGAAAATTTGGTAAGTACACATATGTTAAAACAATTTTTAACAAATTCTATTTTTTTTAAGCTTTAAATGAAAAAGTTTTACTCTACATTTTTTTGCTTTTTTCTTATAGAATAACCTCCTTTTATTTATTCTTTTCTGTATTCAATATTGTAAATATAAGTAAATTCAATTCAAGTATAGTTAATAAATTTTTCAATTCGATTTTTTCGAAAACTAAGCTTTGAAAGAAAAAATTTTATTCTATATTTCTTTTTTATATTTTCACAATCATCTGCTTGCTACTCGTTCGAACACAACATTTGGCCGCACCTCATATTGTTCCATTTTAATTTTCCAGGACAAATATCTCGAAAGATGTAAATGAAAAAATGAAAGATATATGTATAATATATAAAAAATTGTTTCGAACAAAAGTTGTATATTATCAAAGGGGACTTTATTTGACTTTGCGATAATACTGAAAAAAGTTATTACAGTTGACATTGAAACGTTTTTAAAACATTACCTATATGTATTTTTATCATAAATTATTCCTTCATGGCATAAGATATAAAGTCTTACAATTAATGTGCTATCAGTATTAGTTACTAAAATAGACTAGGGAAAGCAATTGGAACATGATAGGCATATCTCTTCTTTATTGTTTGTAAATACATATTTCATTTCGATTTATTAGTCATATAAATTGTGAAAATTAAACAGGTAGAAATGTCTATGAAGGCGGCATGTATTTACTGTACAGCGGTATGCAAACAAAAAATATTTGTCAAAGTAAATGACCGAGAATTTGAACATAGCTCAATATGCTTATTAATACTATAATTATACTATAATACGCACAATCGGGTCTTTTCATATGTATGAACTCCTATAATGTACATATGTAGGAAGTCCGACCATGTAATCTCCTTCCTTCTATATATCGAGTAACACTAATGTCAATGATACTCAAATTTAAGATATCTCAGGAATAGCTTACGCAAATATAATGCATACAGATAGTGTTTTAGAAATGTCTTGATGTTACGTATGACAATACACAGTAAAAAATATAAGTTTCAATTTAACATTGCTTTTTTAGTACTATTTTTCAGTACTATTTTTCAATACTATAATCAAATAAATGATAGCATTGAGCTCTCAATATCATATAAATTTTGTCCGAAACATATTTTCGAGCATTTTGTATTTTTGGAAATATTTGGGAGATTAAAATAAAACACCCTATATATTAATTTTTAAATCAATTTATATAATTTGCATTATAATAATAAGATAATCGCTATGTGTTTGTATGTACAAGCAATACTTACACTACAAAAAATGAAGTCAACTGTATTAACGGTACTGTTATGCTGAAGTTGGCTTAAGATTATTTAGAAAGATATCATTCAGTATATATTACTTTTTCAATATCTTTTCTCTTGAAGTGTGTAATTAATGGATTTAATGTAATTAATTAATCAGAAGTTGTACGTCGCAGAAATATAAATTTCAAGATATGTACGATTATGTACGATGATATTATTTTCACGCTTAAAGATTTTTCAAATAATTCTATAGTTTTAATTTCCAACTAGTTATGAATGTTACTTTTATTACTTATTAGAACTCAAGATTTGTTTTATGAAAATATAATGATTGATGTTTGTTAATCTTTATAATTCCAATGAGTTATGTGCATCTCAGAGAGATTGTAAAATATTGTATTGTAAAATATCCACGTTCCTGTCCATGTTGCTATCTTATTGTTAATACAAAAAAATTTCCTTGAAAAGTATATGAACTACATAATTTGGTTCATTACAATCAGTTTTTTTAATTCCAATGGATATGTACGTTGAAAAAAGGTTTTAAATTAATGTTCTTTAAAATAAATAAATGAATTTTATTCAGTTGAATTCAATATATTGGCATTTTACTTATTTTATTCTCATCAAATAGTTTTTACAAAAAATATGTACAATAATTATCAATATTACAAATATTACCAATATTACTTACATGAATTAAAACGCAAGAAATATAAAATGTTTATATTAAAGTAAGAAACATGAGTTTTCATTTACATTTTCTATAAAAAAATCATAAATCTTTTAAAATGTACCGTTATAAATCTATGATTTCTTGGAAAAATTGGTCATTTTGACTATTTTATTTTTAACAATTATTTTACTGTTAATGCATTTTATCATATTAGTGTTATTTCAGTTTTTGTTTTAGAACTTTGTATTTTTTCAGAAATATGTATTTTTTATTTCTATAATTTCATAAAACCCGTATCGATATGTCTAAAATAAAAGAAATACTTCAAGATTAAATCATTTAATAAAAGATCAATGTTCGGGAGAGTTTCCATGCTACAATACTCACGGTCTGGGTACAGTCACGTACGGGGAAATTTATTGCCTTTTGAGTACCCTTAGCAGGCCGTGTTGCCCGAAACACTGGCCACATGGCTGGACTTCTTCTAAGAAAACAAGACACTCGATTGACCGTGGATTGAAGCATGGCGCCAACTTTCCCGAACACGTGAGAAACACGGGCCAGCAAGATCATTCACGACGGCAACGGGTATCTGGCCCCTCGTGCCCCACCCTGGACCCGCGATTTTCCCGAAGCCGAAGGAAGGGGAACCGAGAAGATGTTCAGGCTTTCCTTCGACTTCCAAATCATTCCGACTTCCGATAAATACAGTTCACTCTCTCGCGACATAGATTATCACGAGGGGACAAGCCCCCAATATTCAGCACGCGTAATATACAGTCCACAAGGTTTTTTCTAATCTCGATCTCGTCTCGCTCCATACGCGGGCAAACAATCAAAAAGTGAGATTGAAAGACCTTCTAAGTAAGATCTTCAATTGTGATGAACGAGATACCTAAACGAGAGAAGACACCATTTAAATTTTAATAATGCATTATGATTATTATTTTTTGATTGTAAACGATAAGCACATGTATTAAATGCGAATTTGTTTAATGAATTCTATAAATTCATTTTCTGACACTGTTGACTGACCCATAATCGAATTATATTGCTGTATTTCATGAACAGGATATTGCATTTGTGCAAGATCAGTATCAATATATAATTACATGTTAATGCATTTTGAAAATCATTAAGTTCTTTAGGATGGATTACAAATAACGAATTAACCAATGTTCGCATACAACACGTGCATTGCGTTGCACAAAATTACCAACTTCAAATATATTTTCCAAAAAAATAGGTTAAAGAAGTAAGATTGGATACAAATTTGATTATAAATCATTAGTTTTGATTTTAATTAATGTAATTACGTTATGAACATATTTATCTTGTTTCTTTCTGCATAATTCTACATTTATATAATTATATATAAACTTGTATTCATGCAATTATATATTTATATTAACATTGTCATGTACTTCAAAAATGGTCAAATTTCTTCCTAAAAGCATGAGTGGAATAAGGGACAAAGTAATATTAAAAATATATATTGAACAAACACAATTAGATACAAAACAGTAAAGCTTTAGATTCCTCTCACTCTCAATCACACTCTCTTCACTAGTCCGAACTCGTTATTCTCTTTTCTCAGATCTTCACATCATAATTCCTTCTCGATGAATAAATCTTCCCCGGCACTGTCCAGAAAATAAAACACAACACACTAGACACGACGCGCATATACATGTCTATACCATAACTATTCTCCCATCTACACACCTAAAGCCAACACACTGACATTCTCCTCTCTTGACTTTATTTCATTTTACACACATAAAATCTTTTACATTTCTTAATAACGCAGGCCCACTCAATGCTTTAGTCATACAATCTGATGTCATATTCTGTCTTGGAACATGTATCACTTTCACTGAATAATCTCTCACACACTCACGAATAAAATGACATTTTCTATTCAGTATTTTTAACTTTGTCTTAAAACTATCACCATTCGCTAGTTTCACAGTATTTAGATTATCACATTTTAACTCTTTATAGATCTCATTAGACACTCCTAATTCTTTTAATACTTCACTTGTCCAAATCACTTCTTTCAACCCCTCTGACATCGATTCTAATTCACTCTCAGTGGATGATAGGGCCACTGTCCCTTGCTTTCTGCTTTTCCACTGTATAAGGTCTCCATTTCTACAGACAAGCATTCCACTAAATTACTTTGCGTCTCATATGCTGTCCCATGATGCGTCCGTTTCACATCTCACTCCTTTTACGCAGTTTTCCTTTCTGTACTCAATTTTATAATCCATCGTACTTTTCAGGTACCGAAGAACACGTTTCAGTGCCCTCATGTGTAGCTCTTTTGGACATTTACTATGTGATAGACAGCTAAGTGAAAATGATATATCTGGTCTCGTTGCCACGCTCAGATACATCAGACGTTCCAATAGCTCCTGATACGCCTTTTGATCACTTATTGGACTTCTTTCGTCCTTGCTCAATTTTTGATTAACATCTACCGGAGAGCTCACTTCGTTATCACTCATTCCATACATTTGTAACAAGTCCTTCACATAATTTCTTTGACTGATGAACAATTTCCCCTTTTCATAAGTCAATTCTATTCCAAGTATCTGCTTCACCTCACCAAGATCTTTCAGTTCTAAATAACCTTTCAATTTTTTAACGAATTTTTTCTCGAATGAATCCATACTGCTCACCACCGTGTGAGCATGGTCATGTCATCGACATATACACCACAGTACAAGAAATTATTTTGTTAGCTGACATAAAACAGACAAGGATCATCTGTGCATTGTTTCAGCCCAGCCTTCTGAAGAATGTTATTTAAATATTTGTTCCAGCATCTACTTGCTTGTCTTAGCCTGTAGATGCTTTTCTTCAATTTACAAATCTTTTTGTTATTATTTTCATATCTTTCGGGTAATTCCATATACACCTCTTCATTCAATGAGCCATGCAAGAAGGCTTTTTACATCATAAACTTTCACTCTTCTTTTGTATTCCGCGCATATATTGAATAACAATCTTACTGTTTCCATCCTAACTGTTGGTGAAAATGTTTTCTCAAAATGTTTCCTTAGTCAAAGCCTGGCCTTTGCGCACATCTCATAGCCATTAGTCGTACTTTAAACCTTTTTTCTAATGTGACCGAATCTTCTTTAATAGAATAAATCCACTTGCTTTTTATCACCCTTTTTCCTTTCGGACGTGCAACTAAATCCCAAACTTTGTGTTGTTTTAGTAATGTCATTTCATCTTTCATTGCTTCTCTCCATTGTTCCCATTCGGACGACTGCTTAGCCTCCATCACCGTTCAGAATTTTTTTGTCATGGCATTTCATTGCCATCTTATTTTGTATCCTCGTTGATCTCCTCACACCTCTTTCCTCATCCAATTTTTTCTTCTCCTGTACTCGTAAATACTTTCTCACTTGTATTTCTTCTTTCGTTGTTCCCTTTTTTCTTCCTCTTTCTACTCGTATTTGGCTCTTCTGATGGTATATTCATTCCTTGATTATTAGCATCCATTTCATCTCTATTATAATCATTGCTCATTTCCCCTTCGCTCACTGTTTCCTCTTCTCTCAAATTTATGTTATTTTCTTCTCCATCAAATACTTCTATTTCTTCACTTTCATCTTCTTTATTTTCCATGTCCAATCCAACAGTAATCAAGTTATCATTTTCATCATCATCATCGTTTTTTGTTTCTTCATGACGTAATAGATCCCAGCCATTCTTATCCTCGTCAAATTTCACATCACAGTCGCATTTGATGCTCCCTGTTCTCAGTATGTATACTCGGTATGTTTTGTTACTTGTACCCCATAAAAATTCCTTTCACCGTTTTTGATTCAAATTTCCTTTTAACTTTTCCTTTATTTAATACATACGCTGCACATCCAAATCTCCTCATGTGTTGTATGTTCGATATTTTATTGTACTAAATTTCATATGGAATTTTTCCATGTACCCGAGATTTCACTCTATTTCTTATGTAGACGTCCGTATTTGCTGCTTCTCCCCAAAACATTTTAAATTTAGATCGGCATCCGCCAGCATCGTCCTTGTAGTTTCAATTATCGTTCGGTTCGTTCTTTCTGCAATTCCGTTACATTGTGGGGTCATCGGAGGACTCAATTCATGTATTGGGTTGTCCGGAAAGTTCGTGCCGATTTTGAAGGAAAATTGAAACGCAGAAAATTTAAATTTTAATATACATTTATTAAGTTATATAGGTGCCATTCTGTTCTACAACCTTTCTCCATCTTTCAGGCAATTTGAAAATTCCGTCATTTCAGAATCTTTCAGATTTTTCAGCGAAAAACTTTTCTATGTGATTTTTTATCTCGACCAGAGTTGAAGTTTTTTCCATTAAGGGAATTTTGTAATGATCGAAATAGATGGAAATCAGAGGGTGCAAGGTCTGGTGAATATGGTGGATGGGGTAGAACATCCCAACCGAACTCTAACAACTTTTGTCGAGTCATCAAAGACCGCGTATGATGAAACACGACGTCCTTCCGATTCGCTATTTCTGAACGTTTTTGTTCAATTGCTGTCTTTAATTCGTCTAATTGGGAACAATACTTCTCTGAATTTATCGTCTCGTTGTTTGGTAAAAGCTCATAATACAGGATCCCTTTCCAATCCCACCAGACACAGAGTATGACCTTCTTTGGATGAAGACCGGCTTTTAGAATGGCTAAAGATGGTTCATTCCGCTTTCCACAAAACCTTTTTCGCTTAACATTATTATAAATGATCCATTTTTCATCCCCCGTCACTACTTGCTTCAAAAATGATGTCTCCTCGTTGCGTTTATAGAGCGAGTCGCAAATGGAAATGCGATCCATCAGATTTTTCTCCGTTAAATCGTAGGGAACCCATACATCAAAACGGTTTATGTAGCCAAGTTTCACAAAATGCTCGTGGATGGTGGATTTTGACATATTTAACATTTCTGTTAATTCACGTGTCGTATAGCGTGGGTTATTCTCGATTAGTGTTTTAATCTGATCTTCATCTTTGATGGAGGGCCTCCCGGGGCGTTCTTGATCTTTAAAGTTGAAATCACCAGCTTTAAACCTAGCAAACCACTTTCGCACAGTTCTTTCAGCTACAGCACTTTCGCCATAAACAGCGCATATCTTGTTTGCCGCTTGTGTGGCATTTTTGCCTTTCCGATAAAAGAAAAGCATTAAAAGCCTAAAATGCACTTTGTTTTCTTCCATATTCAAAGGCGTATAAAACTGACAAAAATTAACGTATCGTAACCAAATTTTTTTCCAAATATGCCTGAAGTACCGTCTTTTACAATATGTACGAGTGTCATTTGTTTTCAATCGTTCTGATATATTCAGACCTGTCCTTATGCCACTTACCAAAAATCGGCACGAACTTTCCGAACAACCCAATACAATACCTTTAGTCTCGAACCATTTTCTTAGATCCTTACTCAAATATTCTCCTTCATTATCTGATTTAATTCTTTTTAATTTCAGTTCAGTCTGATTTTCCTTCAAAATAATTAGTTTCTTTAATTCTCCTGCGGCTTCAGTTTTCTCATTCAATAACTGTATAAATATCATTCTGGAATAGTCGTCTATTACGGTTAATGTATAGTTTTTCCTACTGTATGTTGAGCATTGGTTTTATAGGTCCTATTAAAGCAGTGTGCCACAGCTCCATAGTTCGATTTGTCCTCCTTCCTTCATGTCTTTGATGTGATCTTCTTGAAGTTTTCCCTTCGATACATGACTCGCATTCATTTTTCCAGTTGCTTGACATCCCTTTTACCAAGTTTTCTTTCTTCATGTCTTCGAGGATTTCCTTATTTGCGTGACCGAATCTCTTGTGCCATATCACTTTCCGTTATCGCCATTGCAGTTCTCTCATTTACTAAAAATATTCTTACATAATATGAATCTTCAACTCTTACCGCAGTCATTACAACATGCATTCGGACGTTTATATACTATCGCTCCGAATCTATTAAAAGTTACATTTGGTCATTTTCGCAACTGAAAAGAGATTACAGTTCAGTTTTGGTACATACAATACATCTTTAAATCGCAAATTACTCTTACTCGAAGATTGTTTCACAACCACATCGCCAATACCTTTTGAGGCCAATGCTTTACCTTTATTGTCAGCTAAGCTGATCTGTCTTTTCCTGAAACAAATTCTTAAAGGTACGTTCATTGTGAGTCATATGACTCGTAGCTCCAGTATCTAACAACCAACAACATTGATCATTGTACAATATGATGTACAATGATGTACAATGTACAACATTGATCATTCTCACACTCACTCATATCTCTCTCAATATTCTTACTCACCTCACACAATCTGTCCATTGGCGGAATTTCTTTTACTCTCATCACGGCTTCATCATCAGTTTTCATTGCTATTTCATTTCTTCTCACATGTTGTCTTGTGACTCTTCGACGAATTCCCCTTTGATAGTTTTCTTTTTGTCCTTTTCCCGCAGGTGGTTGATTCCTTCTTAGTTCGCGACATTCCGCCGCAATATGATTGAAGCGTTGACAGTTAAAGCAGCGTTTGTTTCGATTACATTCCGCAGCCATATGTCCCTTAGGTTCACAATTGTACTTTTCTTACCGACTCTCGATCTCTGAATGGTCGATCTTTTCTTCTTTCTCTCCTCTATATTTCTTGTTTCAACGTAAACCTGATATCAAATACAGATATATTTCTTTGCGCTTCTAACACTCGCACATTCGGGTCAAATTCAGGACGAAGGTCTCTTAATATATACACTTTTAGTTTAAACTCTTCAATGTCCTTTCCGAGTTGTTTACATTGGTTTCTCAACGCTTCTGCCCTGTTTATGAACGCGTCAACGGTCTCATCTTTTCCCATTTTTAAATTTGTTAGTTCGTTAAGAACTCTCGCTTTTAATTATTCAGTTTCCGCGGCTATGTCCAATTTGATCGATGTCCATAATTTGTCCGCATCTTTTTCATGGCTATATTTAAGTAATTGTGCTTTATTCATAGTATTGATCATTGTCCTCGTTGCATAATTATTGTCGTCACATTCGTTCCACTCTTTCCATTTGTTATCATATTCATTGTCCCCTTCTCTGGGTTTCCCGATTGGCTTAACGCCTATCACTTTTTTCCATAGCCTTTTTGACCTTAGGATACCTTTCACTTGGTCATTCCATAGAAAGTAATTTGAGTCATCGAGCGGTTCAACGTTCATAATGTTCCATTGGTCCGCCATATTTGTCAATCTCCTCTCACCTTCTCGAACTTTCTACCGTCTTTTTATATCGTAAATTATTTTTCCGTACGTGCCTGTACCCAGACCGTGGGTATTGTAGCATGGAAACTCTCCCGAACAATAATAAACTGAGAAAAAAAGTATTTTGAAGCAAGAAATGCGTAGTCCTTTACAAAATCTCTTTATTGTCGTACGAGCTCGGTTGAAACGTTAAAATTAATTATTGTCAGTGCCTTAAAAATAGGAAAATTTTCTAGATTTATCCAAGTTCTTAAATTCATTTGCAGAATTATTTACAACATAAATAATAATCAAATATGATAATATATTAGTTTATTAAAAAATACTTAATTTAAATACTAATTGATGGAAGTATTCAAATGTGGATCTTTTATAGTGTAAGATTTCAAATAAGACAATAACTTTTAAAAGCTTCAATAATTTCTCAATAATTTTTCAATTTATCTAATAATTATTCAGATTTACCTAATTTTTCCTAAGTGTTTTAATACCTATAACATATTATAGTAAAATAGTAAATTAATGGCTTTAGTTTCAAACAGCTGTAATAGTAATATTTCAATTTTATCCTTAGACTTAAGGTAAATACAAAGTTTGTTATTTAACAATTGTGAATTAAATCAAATAAAATTTATTACTTTATCCTCTGCCTTCACACAGACTGCAGTCTCTAATTGGTATTCTTTCAATTAATTCCAGTATTATTATTTGATCTCTTTCTAAAAAATTGTAATCATTGATGCATACGATTTGCATTTTGGTTCTTGAGTTCATTTAGGTTAGATCGGGAATTAAAATTTGAATAATTGATCTCTGTATTTAGGAATGATTTTCATTTAATCGTATACTTATTAATCATTAAATAATTTATAACGAATTTCGGCAATATTATTCGATATTATAAAATATGTACAAACTTATATGAACTTATATATATGTTTACTTGTTATGTTATTATACATATATACTATATATATTGTGCATGATATAATGCATACATATATATGAACAATTATACATTATATAATATATTACATAAAATTTTCATTTTTGCAGACAAGAACAAAATAAAAACAATATATTTTCAAATTAATTTTTATTTAATAAAAATATGCACTACTAACGTAAATGTATTTTTTTAAAATGTATATGTATCAAATATATTCAAATGTATATTCAACTTTTATAAAAGCTCTTTTTATTGGATAAATCCTTCAAATGCCGTTTTTCGAGTGTGAATGTTTTATTTTTCAAAACATTTTAAATTGAGAAAAGAATTTAGCGAATATAATGAGTTGGAAAAAGTTTCATATTTTAATTTAGTTAATTTTGCTAAAGTGATTCATTATGTATATTGTCAAGCTCTTCCGCCCATATTTATTTATTAATAGCAGTTTCTTCTAAATTAATTTTTGATGAATAATTTCAATTTTCTGATTAAACAACGATACTGTGGTTTTATTTGGTGTTAAAATAATAAGAATTGTACCCATTACAGATCAATAACAAGGATTATAAATTAAAAAGTTGTTTTAACTCTTTAAATTTTTGAAATAAAATCTCTTTCAAAAGGCGAACTAATATTTTAGTGTGTTTCAGCTTTACAATGGTCTAGTTTAAATTCATAAAAGAATCTTAAAAGATATTGAAAATATTTTTTGATTATATGAGACAATTGAATAATTACGATTTACAACTTGCAACAATAGTAAAATAAATGCATAAGTAAAATAACAAAATAAAATTATATTCTGTAAAAATAATATAAAAGAAAGAATATTTTATCATGTTTAATTATCAATTATTTTAACAACAATAATTTCATGTGATGTATACTAATGTAGTTAATATGTTATGAAATAAGAAAACTGAGTTGCGATACGGACTGATATGGAACGAAAATTTATTAATGCTTAGTTAATTACATTGGGCTCGTAAGTAAATTTAATATAAAACTACAATTATTGTAACAAGTGTTACTGAGAAACATTTCAATGAGTTCAAGATGGGAAATTAAATTTCACTTAAGTCATATTAAAACATTATCTATAATTATTAAAAGAAAAATTAATTCGGTCGATGAAAGATTATACATATAGAGTCAACAGAAGTTATTTATGTCATGTTACAACTGTTGAGAATCTATATTTTTCGATCAAATGTAATCTATTCAAAAAATATAAAAGTGTCTGTAGAGTCTAAAATCGTCTTGAGATTGTATATAAATTGTATATATCATGAGAATCTAATGTGTTTTTCTCTCGAAAAATACAATTATTAAAATATCAGTTATGTTTTAGATTAATTTTATTTAAAATTTACTTCTACATTTTGCTGTCAAATAGTAATATGTACAGATCAAATAATAAGATTTAGTGACACTTCTAATTTCATGATTTTAACTCAAAAATTACTTATAAAAAAAAGTTTCGATTAAAATTTGAATGATGTTGAAAAAAATTGTAACTTTCAGTTACAACATTTGTAACCTTCAGTTAGGCACATAAAAGACAACGTCTTTTAAATAAAACTATATTTTATCAATACAACTTGTTATTCCATATAAAAACATACTGAACTATCTATGTTAAAAGAATTATTGATTTAACTGTGTTTGAACGAAAAGTCATCCCTAAATTTTTTTGAGTGGTCTTTTCTTATCAAAGGTATCTACAAATACCTACTGTGTAACAAATTTGGAAAAACTTTTCTTGAAACTGTAGAAATAATCATTGTTTAATCATAGCTTTTTAAACTTTAATTTTTCATACAATTTAAAAGCGTTTAGAACTACAATATTTAATAATTTTCTATTTTTATGTATTCAAAAAAATGATTCCTATTATTTAAAACTAAATTAAATTTGTTAATATCATGTAATCAAGAAATAGATGATCAATTTCTGCGAATAAATATTTATTGTTAGTCAAGTAAGTTTGTACAAAGAGAGACAAATAGATGGATCGATTTGTTGGCAAAAGGCCAATGAAATACGTTTTTCTTTTTTCTGGACATGAAAATCGTGTTTAGCAAAGCAATACAGAGTACGAAAAATGTCGTAAATGAAATACTTCTTTTTAGAGATGAAAAGCTTGAATTTTCTTGATATCGAGTTTATATACAGTTAAATTATTTTAGTTAAATCAATTCCTTTGAATACATTCAATATTATTAATGATACTTACAATGACTGATAAATATAAGTTAAATAATGGAAGACATAAGTTAATTAATTTCTTTTTAGTTGTATATATAGAGATCAAGTTTCTGTTTCGTCTAACAGAATTATATATATACTTCTTAACGCATTAATCAATGCAGTACTGATCGATTTATGTAAAAATTAACTCAAATGATATTTTAATATTTTATTGAAAATACTCAATTTTTATCTACATTGGTAATGCTTCTATTATAAGTTTTGAAGATATTCAAAAGAATTAATTTAATTCAAGTGAAATATTCTGCGTATTTATATAAAACTATAAAACTTAGAAAAACGAATTCTATATATATTCTATATATTACATAATTAAATTTATGTATTATGTATTATTCTATTTCAGATAAAAATCTTGACGGCTTTTTCTATCATTCGATCGATACCAATTCGATAAATCTTTAGCAATCTAGAGACAAGAAATATTTATGTAATTTTTTGAAGTCATATTTCATTTTGAGAAAATATCGCAGTTATTTGAATGTTCTTGGACTGAAATAAAGAATATAAAATGTTCGTATAGTATAAACATTATACATATAGATTGGATTACTTATCTTATCTCCTTATCTTTGTCGCTATAAAAAAAAACATTTTAACTCTTTTATGCATCATGCATACATAACTTTGGTTGCTCGAAAATATCAGTATAAATAAATAAAAATATGTATTGAAATAATAAAATAATGCAATGCTTTTGTCGTAAAATTTGTACAATGATAGAGGTGTCATAAGTACTCTGTAAATAATATTTTTTAGACATAAATGGCGCATTAAAAATGATATATTAATTATATATTCTTAATTATAGTATCAATTATAATAATTATAATATAGTGATTACGTTTCTATTATTTTGTTTCTTTATTGAAGCTAATTGAAGGTTGAGTAAAAAATTATTGAGATTTTTTCATATACTAAATATCTCACTGTAATTGAACCAGGTTTTATTTAAATAAACAGGAGATATAATTTTACTCCATTTATTTTATAGAGTTTTACTTTTAGTAATAATTTTCGCAAAATGATATTTTTGTAAAAATATCATTAACTGAATTAAATTTTCTTTAGAATGTTGTAAAAAAATAACATAACATAATTGGATGTTTGGGGATATTTGTATTGTATCATTTACATATATTCTATAATAAATTCTAATGAAATTATTTGAAGCGATTGTAATTTTATAGTAAAGAGATAAAATTATCATTTTTATATTAATGATTTTATCATTATATATAATTGATACTATAATTAAGAATATATATTTCTACAACAAAATGATTATATCATTTATTTATTTGTTCGTGTATAACTGATATATTACATCGTATTTAGTTTTTAACAAATTTTCAAAATAACATTTTTATCACATCAATTTCAAATAGAAAAACTAATTGATAAGTTTTACACAATTCCTAAAAGCAATTATTTGTAACAGGATAAAAGTTTCATTATCTTAAGTAAATTTAAAAGTAAAATATCTGTTGAATAGTTTAATGAATAATAAAATTAACTAGTTACTAGGATTTCTTCGTGTTTCGATCGCGACATTATTTATTATCGTCCAATTTAAAGCATGCTCGTATTTGAGTAGAAAGATTAAACGTTCGATTACCATATCAACCCTTCCTCATTTTGCGAAGTAACATTCATTACAGTTTCCACTAATTGCAGTATATTTCATCGCGTCGTCATATATGTATAATTTGTGCGATTTGAAGCTTGACTAATCCTATTACGTACATTAAATAACATGAGAAATTGTAATGGTTTACGTCATCATAGTCCAAAACACAATACAAGATCTTTAAATTAATAATATTATCTCATTGATTAAATTATTGAAATTTTTACGTAGCATGTTATAAAATCTATTACTCTGTTTTATGAAATTTTTCAAATATTTATTTTTGACGAAACAAAGAAAATACCAAGTGAAAGCAAAAATTTTTTCCTATTTCCTTTTCTATTCTTTACTCTCAGTCCTTCGATCAAATATAAAATCTTAATTTGGAATCAAATAAAAATTTATTATAATATTATAAATATTTCGATCACTTGAAATTTCCTTCCATAGCCACAATATAAAAAAATAATATTTGATATTACAAAACAATATAAGAATAGCGAATAATATATTAATCCAAAATTGATCCTCTTAATGACTTAATAACAATTACAAATAGAAAATAAAATTCTCTTAATGTTAATTACTTTAGAAACACTTTTAAAAGTATTCTATATAGAATATAAATAATTCTTACCTAGAATATCCAAACATCCAAGTTCTGATATCATCGGGCTAGTGTTAATCTGACACATGTAACAATCTCTGTCTGATTCCTTTAGCTGACGAATGTGGAGCCGCCACGTGCCGTTGACGACTTCCTCCATGGCTTGGCTACTTCCTGTCACCCCGGGTACTGCGCTGGACCCGGAACATCCGCTGGGCTCATACGAGACTGAGATACGTGCATTGTGCGTTACTGTTCTTGTGTGGACTGAGAGAATTGTCTGGTCCGAGGCACGTAGCCAGCCAACCTGGAAAATCCATCGTCATTCCCTTATTCCTTGCCGTGTAAACGACTAGCTCGATACTTTAACGAAAATTCTATTCTTTGATACATTATATTCTATTAACACGTTGACTGTTGTACGAAATTTACACGTTTTGTTTATCATTTAATTTTTTTAATATAAAATACTACGTTAGACTAAAAATACAAAAAAAACAATCCAGTATTATTTAGTTATTTATGTCCTTTACAATTTTTTTTGTCGATGATATTTGTTTTATTTTAATTATTCTAAAATATGGAAATAAAAACACCACAGTAATCACCGTGTTAATCAAGAAATTGTTTTTCTTATTCTTTACTCATCTCTTTTAAAAACATTGGATTGAGGAATAAGTTCATTCGCCTTTCTTTAGTATGTATATTTCGATATATTACAAAAATCAAAGAATACATATGTATATTTACATACACACACACACGCGAGTGTCCCAGGAGAAAGCTAAATAATTTTGTCAATGTTAAATCATTTTGAATGTAAAAAATTTACATTATGGATTTGTTTTTTTAAAAAATAGATTTTTTAATTGGAAGAGGGAATTAATCTTTTATTTTTTACATATTTTATATATTTTTTTACTTATAGATTAAAAAGCGATATTCAAAATGACGATTTTTGAACAGAGATCTATTCGAAGTTTTAATGGTCATCTAGTCCATTTTATTAATTTCATTTCAAATGGTATTGCTTCTTCACACGTTTTTGAATTATTGTTGTTGTACTGTACAGAAGGAAGCTCGCCATTTTGTTTATAGTAAAAAAAGATATATACATATAGTAAAAAGTAAGAAATATATACATACAGTAAAAAAAGATACAAAAGATATAAAAGATATAAAAGATATAAAAAATAAAAAATTATTTTTCTATTCTAATTACATATACATATAAAATCTATTTTTTTAAATAAAAAGCAAATGAATGTATGATCTTCTTTATTTAGTCCTTTATTTAGAACTCTGTATAATTTTCTTTATTTATTATAATCTATCAAATACATAAAGTTATTCGGTTTCCTTCTGGAACATTCTGTATGTATTTATAGAGAAACAGAATAAAGAAATTGATTAGATACATTTTGCGAGTAATAATATTTAATATGCTATTTTAAAAGTATACGTGTGAACGAGTTTACTTCTATTCGTCTTCTAGACGTTATTTCATTTTATTTCTAGTTTTTATAACAAGCATGAAAACGATACAAAAATAATTACATTCATAATTTAATTAATGATTTAATTATCAGCTTAATTTATTATCTGAAAATGTTGTCTATCATATACTCCATAAAAATTAATAGATACGCGAAAATTGAATAGGCATTACATGCAATCGTGAGAAAAACGGAAATGAAATTAATTTTGGTAAATGTGTTAGTACATAGATCGAAAGAAAGTCAAACAGCAGGAAAAGAGAAAAATTATAAATATGAATATCAAATTAATTTCTATGAATTTTGATTATATTATAATCCAGCCATTTTTTTCCATTCAATTTGAAAACAATATGAAAGTAAAGCAACGTTTATAAGTTTGGCTGACATTTTCTCTTATAAAAGATCTCCCCGGAAACTATTTGGATTTGACTGGGGGCCGAGCTTATCTTAATCCATCCCTGCCTGCCAAGCTACCTTGAGTGACATTCTATAGACCGAATATTTCATTTAGGTGGATACTTTACGGGTGGATCTGTCGCCAGAGAAAATGTGTCTTCTCCGTCTCTACTTATTCCTCGATCCCACTTACTTCCAACTCTCTCTTTCTTTCTCTCTTTTTCTCTTTTTCCTAACACATACACACATATTATCACCCCTTTCTATACTATCCCTTTTTTCACGCTTTCTGTGCCGCCACTTTCCTTACTCGTTCATTCTTCCTCTCGGAATATATAGATTTCGCTCGGAAAACTTATTACTAAATATAGTTACAAGGAGAATAACTTTCGATTAAATTAAATTCAATAAAAGGAAGGGAAAAAGGAAAATTTTTCGTAAAAGTGTTAAGTTAAAATGTTAAGTTAAATGTTAAGTTAAACGTTAAATTAAAATATAAGTCAATGGAATTAATCTTTTTCTTCTTTTTTTTATATAATATAGGAACAATTCATAATTCTTATGATTACACGAGCACGAAGCTATTGTTGATGTAAAAGAAATTGAAAAAGAGAATGCGTGCATAACAAGAGAAGAAGAAAAAAAGAGAAAGAACAAAAACTTTTAATTTTGTCGCGTTAAATTCTTCAGTAACATTTTTTAATTTGGTATTTTATTCATATTCACTATCTAATAATTTTCATTTATTATATATATAATAAATTATATACACGTAATAAAAAAGAAAAAATTTAATTTTTTTTATCCTTGACTAAAAAATTTTCGAATTGTTCATAAACTTTTATGAACAAAATTAATGTTTAACGTTCTTAGTACCTGAAAATCGATATGTCTCTATGATTTTTATCACAAATATTTGGATTTAATTTTGATAATTTCGTTATTATTTTCATAAATGATTTGAATTTTCATAAATGAATTTTTACGTGTTTTATCAAAATTTTTAATTCTAGATGATACTTACAATTAGAAAAATTGTAAGATATTAAAATAATTAACATTAAACAACAAATAATAAATTGATACATTAAATAATTTTAAAGAAAATAGTTGAGATCAAACCAATTTAATGAATTGATTCGAAAATTATTTTTATATTTTACGAAATAAATATAATATGATTATAATTTGACTTAATTAATCAAATTGAATAAATACAAGTATTCATGAAAAATAATATATGTGTTATTGAATCTCACGAAGAATGAAAAATTACAGTTTCGAAAAATAGGATTATACTCTGATTTTAAATTATGAATGTATACTTTTTATACAACGAACTTCTTATTTTCTAACATTTGTAAGAAATTGAATAAAATTAAAAATACTAAATTAGCTTTCATAATTTTATAATTGTAAATATTTATGAACTATTTTTTTTTTGTTAGTAAATAATTATCGTAAACTAATGAGAGTTTATTTATATTCAATTACCTTATATTTTCCAATATTGCGGACGCAGCAAGAGAAAACAACTTCACGACCAATTGCAGCTGTTTGATTTCCAACTGGAGCGATAAATACAGGTCCTGTAGCGGTGTTTGAATCTGCAATAGAAAAGGATATTTTTAAATGAATTTGTTTTTTTATCATTTTTTGATATTTTAGTTATAAAACAGAAAGAGAAAGATAATTTTGATAGAAAAATGTACTTTTACGTATAACGTGTTTTTCAATTCGAAAAATATTTTATGTAGGTACATTTATATTGTACATATACTGCTGAACAAAATGATAAAATTGTATTTTTTTTTTTAAATATCTATGTCTAGAATTTTTTTTGTAATATTTTAAAAGCTATCTCTAAAAACAAGCCATTTGATATATATTTTTCTCAGTTGCAATAATACAACAGAAAATAATATACTAATTTGATAGATATGTATGTATGTAATGTAAATAAAAATTAATAAAATAAAATTTAAGTAATTAAAGAATGAATATGTTGCAAAGAATATTTTATTCAAAAATCATTTTGTTCCGTGTTATATTATTTTGCATCTAAGTGTATTTTTTCTGTTATATTTTATGCTGGTATTAGAATGTGAGTTTATTTACATCCACATTGAAGGCTTCAGCCTTCAACGAGAGAGAACCCATGCATATAAGTAAACATGTTTACTTAACATATTGCACTGCAAATGTATCTAGAAGGCTATGAAATTTTTAAGATAAAAAATCTATCTTTTATTTTCCTAATCATATCAATATCATATTAATAAATATTTAAAATAGTATTTCTTTATTAGAATACAAAAAAATAAAAATAGATGATAGGAAGGGTGAGATTACAAGTTATAATTATTCTATCATATTTTATTTATAACTTCATTAATATTTTCTTTCCATCAAAACGAAAGAATTGATAATATTATTTTTCATTTGTAGAGGGTCCGAATGAAATATGAAAAATAATAATCAATTGTTTCGTTCTGTACATGTAAAATATATAATAAATTATTCTGAAGAAATGTTATTTTCCATTTTCATAGAAATATATATTGATGTTTTACAATAATGAATTGAAATATTATTGTTTTCATATTTTTAATTATTTTTCAATTGATTGCTTGTCAATTTATGAATTTAAAATTATTGTTTTTAGTACCTATTAGTTTGGTGTAGATGTTTCATTACTTTTTAAAATTTTACAATCAAGTATTTCCCATTTATTTTTTATAAGATTTATATTTATTAAAATTTATAAAATCTTTTAATCTTTCTAGATTGTGGATATTTATACTAATTCATATTTTTGAAATTATAATTGCAAGAGTACAAAATTGTCTTACGTATTAAACATTGTGAAAAGCATTACATTTTGAATATACTTTCGATTGTATATGTATACAATTTTGCACTTTTAAATTTTTTATAAATGCACAAAACCTCGCAATCCAATAATCACAATGTTGTAGCTGAATGATATTACCTCGTTAAAATTTAAATTAAATTAAGCTGTGTTAATAAAAGTAAGAAAATAAATGTCAATAATTCATGGTATCATTAGCTATTGATCTTTACTGAAATAAAAGCAATGAGAAACTTTTTAAAAGCAGTGTGCTTATCAGTAAATTGTTTCTATTAAATTTACATATTGAAAACATCTTTTTCTTCTGTAAGTCTTTTTAATATGAGGGAAAATAGTGGCAATTTTTTATGATAAGATAATTTAAAGTTTAAAATTATATTTTAGATTAAGACAGGCCACAAAATCAGTTACAATGAATTGATAAGCATTGATAGATAAATAGACATATTATGATGTAGTAAACAGTTCTTTGCTTATAATATCAATTCTATTAGTTTATCATATTCGTATATAATAACTTACACGTATTAGTTACAATAAAGATTAAATTAAATGAAATAAACAAAATAGGAAATAACAAAATATTAAGAAGCATTTTTTCTCAAAACAGAAATTAATTTAATTAATAGGTTTAATTTTAGTGACAAAAGTTTGAGTCTATGAAAAACTAAAATTAGTTGAATCTAGCATACATTGCTTCAGTATTGTATAGCAAAAACTAGCTCAAATTGTTCAACAGTTGGATAATTTAAAAAGTCTATATAATAAATTTCGAAGGAGATTTAAAAACAAAATTTAATATGTATTATTTATAAATAAGATAGAATAAAAGAAGAATAAAAAATTCATTGGTGTCAAATGTGATATTTCTCCATTTCTTTTTTCTCTAAAATCCATTTAATAATGCCAGAGAAAATATTTCATATAAATTCAATTTTAATACTTATAACAAAAACACTACATGCGCAACATAAAATTATTTAAATTTATATTTATTTTGTATCTATTTCTAAATGTGATTAAAAATACAATAATCGAAGTATTATTAATGTCGAAATTTATGAAAGAAAAATTATATTTGTGGAGAAATTTATGAGAAAATCATATTTGTGGAAAATTTCGTATGTACTACTTCTTTGTTGTATGAAAAGCTCAATCTATTAAAATTTGCAAATACTGTAACCACTAATTCTATTTATTTCTAAATTATTTTTATACAAAATTGAAAATGTTTTTTATTTATATGTTCTTTAAGGGTGAATTGAAAACTTTGATATCATTTTTCTACAAGAATTCCAATTTATTAAAGAAAATGTGTTCATAATTTACTCTACTATATAAATCAATGTGTCTGTATAACATATTTTTTTCGATCATTTGTTGTTATTTCCATAATTTAATTTAAATTAGTATTAGAATAAGAAGTAAAAATGGCAAGGAAATTTTTTTTATCAACCAAATCTTAAAAAACTAAACTAGATTAAATTAAAAAATTAAACTAAGAAAGTTACTATGTCTTGTAATTTTCTATAAAATAAGTTGTTTGTTTTTTTCATGTAAAACAAATTTTGAATAATTAAATAATTTGTTAACTAACTATAATAATTACTTATACATGTAACTGATACAAAAAATTAGTTTTGCCATATTATTTCTTATTTATTTATGTATAATCTTGCAAGATATACTACGCTTATCTACATCAGAAGCCTGTAAGATATCCTGCTTTTGCAGCAAGACATACATTAATGAAGCCGGGAAGAGCTTGAGTACAAGACTCAAAGAGCATAAAATGTACACTAGATTGGATTATGTTCAATCGACCGTAACAGAATACCAAAAGACTACAGTCAAGAATACAGTAAATATACATAGGACTATGTCCTAATAATATTAGCAGATACACTAATGATTAGCTCAATGTTCGCTTTTTCAATTTATTTAGCTACCCAATTATTTAATTGAAAGCAATATGTGGATTCCATTTCAGTGATTGCTTGAATATTTGGAAACAAGTTTATGTAAAGTTATATAATAATATAAAGTTTATGTAAATACATATCCTATTTGACTTTCATATACAAAATATAATATTCTTGCTTATTTAGATTTTTAATTTTCATAGTCTTTTGGTGATTTCCTGATCAACTTATTTTTGTTGCAAACTTATCTTTTGATAATCGGATCAAGTCGAAGAATATGAGTTTCCCTTCTGAGGAAATGTTATAAAATAATTTCTTCAAATCAAATATTGTCTTAGTCCAATAAAAATCCTCATATTGAAGATTCAAAATTTTATTATCTAATTGCTATTTTAGGGTATCTGTAAAGAATTTTAAAGACTCAAGATGCTGCTGGAAGGACTGAAGGAGTGTGTGAAAGGAAGTGAGAAGAAAGGCGATTGCGTTTCGTCTCGGAGTCACTGCCTAGACTCATCCAGTGAGGCTGATGGCAGCGACTCCTTACCCCAGACGCTTGTTGTTATTAACTACCCCCGCTAGGCTGGGCCCGGACACCCCTTCCCTTCCTCCTAGCGGGGTTCCGCATGCTGCTTGCTTAAAACATCGGAGATCGGTAGGACCTCGACGCTAAGCGCGCAGCCACTTGCGGCTTGTGCTAGTCGAGTGTTCGAAACTCGTAGTCGAGGAATCGTAGGGCCGCTACACTATAATTAAAAAAAAAGTATTAATATTGACTTCATTAATCATTTCATTTCATTTATTTTAGCATATTGTATATTAATAAACAAGAAACTCTGTAAATTTATTATATCATTTTATTAAAATTATTGACTATAAATATTTACGTACAATCTCATAAAAGATATACATATACAGATTCACAACCAGTTGAAGTAAATTGTACGTATATAAAAAATGTTTTATTAAAAAAAATATAGTAAAAATTTCTTTATATAAACTTGTCAGTGAACAAATAGTTCATGTAATTGGAGTTTATATAACAGGAATTTACTGATTCTTAGTAGTGATTTTTGTACTTCCCAGTAGTGATTTTTCGTTCATATAGTAGAGAATTCAAATTCAAATAAGTGAATTAAAACCAGCAAAAGTTCATTTAATTAGACATTGACTGAAATTTGAAGCAAATAAACGAAAGATATGTAGATATACGAAAAAGGAATGTTATAAGAAAATTTCGAAAATTGCAAATTTTTATTAAAAAAATATTAAAATTTTGTTCATATCTATATTTTACAAAATTTTACATCTTATCATGAAATATTTAGGAAATTCCATATGTTTTATCACGACTATCAGTCTATATATATTTTGCTTCTTAATCTTGGGCTTTTGAAAAGCCTAATTAAAATTAGTGTTAAAAATCTGCGACATGTTGACTTTTGTTTTATATGTACAGCATTATAATATTGGTTAACTTGATTATCTTACAGAAATAAATTGTATAGTAATTAATACTAATAATGTTTATTCCTTCAATAAGTATTTTGTCTAACTTCATGATATTAAAAAAATACTATACGGCGTATTAATGGATTATATTGCCTAGAAATAATGATAAATAAATATTTTTAAAAAATATGTCTGCAAACGATATTTTACTATCAAACGCATAATAAGATAAATTTATAATACTAATTAAATTAAGTAATAAACATTAATAAATAATTGTACTTGCTTTGAACGTTTTCTTTTTATTTAATCAAAAATGGACACGAAGAACTTCAACTTTTATTAGTTTTTAAATGAAGCTCATATAAAGATTAAATTTATTTTAATTTTTTTAATTTTTTTATTTAATTACATAGAACTTTTTTAGTTTTCTATCTAATTAGAACTCTAATTAAAACTCTAGAATAATATTCAATAACCTTTATGTCAAACAGCGAATTAAGCTCTTAATGACGCAAACAATAAGGATTTAATTTGAAAAGTTTTGTTTCTCGGTCACAAAAAACACAGCTACTAGATGAAATTTTTTCAAAAAAATTCAGAACTTCGTTTACTTTTTTTTAAATGTTAAGTTCAAGCTTTCACTTACCTTACATTTTTCTCTTTATCATCTTTTTAGAAATTTGATTTAAAATGAAAGTATTCATTTTAAAACTCTCTCTTTTCTGTATAATCAATCTGTCATCCAAAAAATTAGTAATCGAAATTAAAAATTTATTAATCCAATATCAAGTCACTATTCATTAGTATTTTTTGTTGTTATAATAAATATTAATAAAGAAATTGAATCTAAATAGAAATTTGTTGCAAGAATACTGTACACATTTTTGCATCTTATGTGTATTGTGTGTATATTTGCATAAAAGTATATTTGCGCAATGTAATTATGATTTTTAGTACCATCAATATAATGTTACTTTTTTTATCTTTTCAAATCTTTTATTATTTATCAAACTAATAATTATTATTTAAATCCATTTTACGATTGTGTTTGCTCTTTAATAATCGTATATGTACCTAAGTAATTAACAGCTTCATTGATTTAATGTGCAGCATATCGACATTAATATTACGTCAAGCAATCGTTGCAGTGTATTGATGTCAAACTTCGTTTATATTAGGATGTCCCATAAGTTTCTTCCCTTTTTTTGATGCGAAATGAATACACGATATTTTTTGTTTAAGATGGATTTATTATGTTATATATGAACCGTTCTGTTCTATAACCTTCTTCCATCTCTCAGGAAGCCTCATTATGCCCTCTTTTCAAAATTGTTTAAGTTTACTTGTAAAATATTCATCTAGGTGCGTTTTATTTTGCTTATGGATTTGAAAGATTTACCACGGAGAGAATTTTTTAAGGAGAGGAACAAGTAGTAATCGGATGGAGCAAGGTCTGGGGAGTATGGAGGATGAGGTAGAACGTCCCAATCAAACTGTAATAATTTTTTGCCTTTACGGCTAACGCAACATGCGGTCTTGCGTTGTCGTGATGGAAAACGACGCCTCGTCGGTTCGCCAATTCTGGCCGTTTTTCTGCTATGGCTGCTCAATTGATCCAGTTGATTGCAATATTTGTCAGCATTGATCGTATCATCTTGAGGAAGGAGCTCGTAGTACACTACACCTTTCCAGTCCCACCAAATGCACAGAAGAACCTTCTTCGGATGAAGTCCAGGCTTCGCAACAGTTGAAGGTCTATTTTCCTTGAACCAAGTGCGTTTTCGATGCACATTTTGGTATAAAATCCAAGTCTCGTCTCAGTGACAAGCCTCTTTAAGAAAGGATCCCTTTCATGTCGCTGGAGAAGCAAATCGCACGTAGAGACGCGGTTCATAAGGTCGGTCTCCGTCAATAGGTGTGGAACCCAAACTTCATATCGATTCGCACATCCTATCTTGATTAAATGCTTATGTACCGTTGTCTTGGGAATATTAGTGGCATCCACTATCTCACGCACACTATATCGTGGATTTTCAGTGAGCACAGTCCTGATAATGTCCGTATCAGTCGTTGCTGGGCGGCCACTGCGGTCTTCATCTTTCAACTCGAAATTGCCAGCTCTAAATTTCTTAAACCAATTGCGGACGGTCCTAATAGTGGTAGTACTACTCCCGTAAACGGTGAAAATCTCGTCTGCAGTGTCCTTTGCACTATTGCCTTTTTTAAAGCAATGAAGCATAACATGCCGCAAATGCATCTTTTGGCTCTCCATATTGAACGATGCAGAAAAAATTTTAAAAGAGACTTTGTCACCAACGAAACGTACTTTGAAAGAGCTCTGGGACGACTGAAACCGATGCCATAAACGGCTAAGAGATAAGCCTCTATGTTTATATAAACACAGCCACTTAGAGTCACTCGTAGCGTGGCGCGGAAGAAACTTATGGGACAACGTAATAAAATATAATTCATTGTTCTATCTTTTAGTATTTAATTACATTTACAGGAGATGTTGAAAATAAATATTTTATATTATAAGCTATGTCTATAGACGATTAATTATATTAACTACTGAACAAAATTGTTGTGTATTATGGAAAATGTAGATAAAATGATGTATTTTGAATATTGTTATTATTGTAAAAATATTAAAAGAACTCGAAGAATTTTTATTTTATGGATAATAAAATATAATATGGATAATAAAAATTAATTTGCATTAATTGATTTCTGTAATGAGACATTTTAAGATATAAGGCACTGCGGTTATATAAGTCAATATATTTAACCAGTTAACTGTGATTGACGAGTATACTCGTCATGGAGAAGTGGCACGACTTTGTGTATTGACGAGTATACTCGTCATGCGTATAAACTAGTAATTTTTGAGAAAAACAAAACATATTCTCAAATTTCAAGATGTTTAGAATATAGGCCAGGAATAAAAAATATAAATAATTTGAGATAAACTCATGCGCCCCGTATGCACCGGCTGAAACAGCTTATTAGTTCATTTATTTATGTGCGATGACAACGTTTTTTAGATGTTAGCGTCAAAAAGAAGTCGATTCGGTATCAAATTTTTTGTTTTATGCGAAAGTGAATCGGGATATATTTGGAATTTTTGTGTATATACCGGAAAAGAGACAGAGTATGACCAGCGTTATTTAGAGTTCAATATTTCTGCACATATTGACTTATTCAATATATTTAACATAAATGTTAAATATATAAATACACAATAATTTGCTGGTTACATCCGTTATTGATGACAATAATTCAAAGACTGATACATATGGTACATGACTTTGACAATTTTTAAAATCGTAAATAATAGCAATTGTCAACCTATAATGCTTAGAAATTGTCAAAAAATCCTCTTGACCTTAGAAAAGTTTTCTAGGTTCTCAATAATTAAATAACATTGTAAATTCATACACAAGCTAAACGTCGAAGTCCAGTTTTTCCTAGGCGGATGTCCCGTATCATGAATTGTGTACAGATACATCTCGAATATTTGGAAAAATTTGAAGTAATTCTTATTTAAAGATTGAAGTTTCCCTTTCTTTTGGAAAATTAAATCTTTAAAAAAGGATAAATCTAGGATATTGAACACTGAAATTTGAAGATTGTGATTTATAATTTGTATTCTGAAATATTGCATAACTTATAACTGTGAGCATTTTTTGAACTTTGAGAATGGTACTTAAACTTGTAAGAACTTGAACTTACACGCAATTTTAGAACAACTCATACTTGAATTTTCATATTCTTAAATTCGATATTGTAAATAGTAATTTTTACTATTTTCAAATAAATCGATTTGTAATTTTAATTTTCGAATAAAACAACTTGTCATCAATTGTTAACATCTTATTCTCACTGTGTATTGATTTTGATCATGACATGTACCTACGTAGATACGACATAACCATTTAAGCGATTAATTTATCAATACTTTTTGAAGTTGTTGAAAATCGTGTTTAATTTTGTAGAATCGCAATGGTTACTTATTGGATTTCAAACATGCTTATAAGTGAAAATTTAGTAAATTTAAATTCAGACAAGTATTATAGTATTCAATAAAATTTCTATATCTATTAATCCATATGAAATTTTTTCGTTAAAACATTGCCAAACCATCCGATTATATATAACCAGATTTTTAATAACTTTAAATAATAGAAAGTCCATAAGACATATACAAATCTAATAGAATATACGTATTTATCTAAACTTTAAAAAATATTGCAGAATGACCTATATATACAATTGTACATTCATAAAAGACATATCATATTTGGAACAACAAATATGATATGTCTAACACATGATATGAATAACAAATCGTTTACTAATTGTAGCATATGGTCGCGGATTTTAATACTTCATTTATAATACAAATTCACACAAAGTTATGTCCTCACGATGCATGAATTAGCTATATACATAATATAAGTTCAATCTTCAATTATATTCCGTAAGAATATTCAGTTATAACCGAATGTAGTTGTGTTGAGAAATTAGTAGATATAAAATGTTTTTCATAAAAGACATTTTATGTCTAACATCGAGTTAAACTTAATGAAAAAAAATGCTAAAATGATATCAATTAAAATGAAATTCATGTTAAATGGTGTGATTATATTGTTTTTGTCAGAATATTTTTTTGTTACGGAAACAGATTGGTTGCGTAATTACATTTAGTTGATAGTAAGAGTAAATATTTTTCATTTGAAATGAAAATAATAAGTGAAAAGATTAAATAATTGCTTACATAAAGTAATAAATAAATAATCATCGAAAAAATTATCTATCTTTTTATTTTGGAACTAATAAATTTGGTATCAAATGATAGCTTATGATGAAAAAAGTTTTCAAGTTGAGCTGGCAATTAATTTTTGAAATATGACGTACTAAAGAAACATGTACTTCCATTAATGTCATCAGTTCGAACATTTACTTTTATGCGTACTTTTATATTAGAAAAATAATTTGAAAAATTGTTCCTAAAGATTTTTTTAGTTGTTAACAACAAATTTGAACATAGGTTTCTAAAACTCAAAGTTCCATTCAAGTATTGGCAAGTATAGTATTAACATGTTTCACTTTATTATTTTCTCTTACTCAACACAACTATCTCAACATAGAATCTATACTTTTTGTTATCTTTCTTTTCTTTTCTAAATTTTAAAAATTTATTTTTCCTATCACTATAATTCAACAATTAATTTAGTTCTTAACAATAATTTAGCAATTATTATGTGCATAAAAATAATGTACATATGTAGAAGAACTGATAAATATTAATTTAGATGACAAATGTAAGTGTAATTATTTAGAAAAGGGGGGTTTCACCGATTTCGATTTAGTTTTCGAGATACTTGCGAAAAACTGTTGCTATTACTCAATGAATTTTGCCTATATTTACGTGTTTGTGGTAGCGTGTATGTAAGCGCCAATTGTTTATGGTTAACTTAAATACATTGAGGCGGCCAGCAATGGACGCGTATAACGGGTGTATTCAAAAACTCGATTAGAGTAGCCGGCCGTCTCGCGGCGGCCGGAATAAAAATTCTAACCCGAACCTAATCCATTAAATTAGTTACTAGGTAGAATAGTTAGGTTTAAGTAAGGTTCAGTTTAGATCTTTTTATTCAGGTCATTGTAATAGTAGCAACAGTTTTTCGCAAATATCTCAAAACTAAAGCCGAGCGGCGGTTATATGTATAGGAAAAAGTTGTTCAAAATGTTGATTTCTACAACATATTCAAAAATTGTCGAAATCGGTGAGACCTCCCCCCCCCCCTCTTTTCTAAATAATTACCAATATAAGTTTGAAAATCTAAGTTCAAAATCATCATTAGCAATTAACAAAATAATTTTTGTAACCATCTGATCAACATAAAAGTCTGCATTAAAGCATATGAACTGATCTATTAATGAATATGGGCAACTTTGACCTTTGATATTTTAAAAATTGTCAGTTCAATTGCTTATTTATTATTTATCAAAAATCTGTTCCAAAATTGAAGAACAAGAAAAGGCACTTTTTGGCACTTTTCTTATTTTTTATTCGAGAAATAAATTATTATTTGATAATTTTAAATAATAATAGAAGATGAAAGTTAACAATACTTCATTGGCTCAAGTAACCTAAAAGTTAAGAAGTAGGAAAAAGAAGTAGTCAATAATTTAGATAAATTATAAAATTATAATTTCAATATAATTTATTATAATTTGTTATATTTTTTATTTTTTTTAACAGAGAGATTTGTAGTTCTACCTCTTATAACTCAAATTTCTTTTCGGTTTCGTAATAAACCGTAATAAGGAAATTTATTCTTTTATTTTTACTACGCAAGTGCATCTGCATGAGATCTGTTTTTATTTTTGTTGTTTCTGTTAACAGCGGATATTACTTCTCGAAGTTTAATTTGCTAGCATGCATAGTGATTTATGTTAATATTTCAATACTTGGTTTTGAATAATTTTATTAAGATACATCATGAACAAAGAGTTTCAAAACTTCATTAACATTATAATTAAAAAATAAATATTTTTATACAATTATATATATTGGTAAAATTCAAATTACATTTACTGCAAGTATGCAGAAAAAATTACTGTAGTACTGTAGTAGTATACTTCGTAAATGGTACACTGCAAATTTACTAAATGTATTATATACTTTACTTATACTATATATTTTGTAACTTTGTGTACATTTTTGGTTTTGTTTTAATTTTTGGCGATATTATCACATTAGTTATATTTTGCTATATATAAATATTTGCTATAAATATTAATTTGATGCATACAAAATGTCATTTCTTTAAAATTTGATATTAGAGCACAAATACTATCCATTAAATTTTCTCTTATTATTAATTATATTATAATTAGTATATTAAAAAAGGATTATATTAAAAACTTTATTTTAAATATGAAATTTTTATTTGATATTGCATGATTATATATTTATATGTTATATATGGTTTATGTAATTACATATTTTATATTGTATATTACTATATATTATATATTTTGATATTATTATTAATTATATAAAAGTAAATATAATTAGAACGCAAGCAGTAATTAAATTTTGATTATATAAAACACCAATCTAATATTATATACACAATTAGATTTCAAATTTATCCTTATGCTGATCAATTTCTATTGCTCAGTTTGCTAACAGTAATTAAAATTTATTAATAACGATGTAATAATACAAATGTTACTAGTGAATTAGCAACAGAAACAGATGAATTTGTCGTTTTCAGAGTCTTCTATGACGCTTTGTCTTCCTATAAGTAATGCAGTGTATTATTTCTCATCATACTTCAGCATTCAAAATAATTCAATTGTGTCATTAATTTTTGTTTATATACACTATATTGTCTCTATTTTTATATTCTGATATAACAATTTTGTTATTTATTAATTAGAATTGAAAGTTACATTTAAAATTAGCTTAATTTTGTTTCTTTTTAATTTTATCCCGAACGATACTTTCTGTTTGCTGTTTCCTGTCTTAATTTCTGCTGTGAAGTAAGAAACGAAACAGAAAGTCCAAGTGGAAAAGACATCAATAGAAAAATCTACATCTTTCTGTCTTATAAACCTGAACATATTAAAAAATAAATTTTTATATAATTTGTTGAAAACATTAAAAACTTTCATGAAAAATATTATTTTCATAGTTTAATAAATTTTTTCATTTATAAAAAGCTATTATGAAATTTTTTTCAGTATTTTTGCTATTAGAACTAAAAGAATGAAATTAGAAATATTTCTTTTAATAACTAAATATTTATATCTCTTTACATATTTTTTGATATTATAGAACATTAATTACAGAATTTCAATACTTAGCTTTCAATTATATTAATTTTTTCAAATTCTAATTCTAATACTAATTTCTCTAATTAATATGCATAATCTACATATTTTAAAATATGCATTTTACTTTAGATGAAGTGAAAATTTTGAAAACTTCAATTTAGTGCCTTTTCTAATTAAATTTACAGAATAAAACTCTATTAATTTATTGCTTATGTGACTGTGTGGTATTTAGCTTTACATCTTTAATTGTCTTTTAATACATGTGAATATTAGTAAACAGATTAAAATTTGGAAACTACATCTCTTTAAGATACTTCATATAGTTTTATTATTTTTAAATATGAAAATAAAAAACTCAAAGCAAATATTGACCACTACTGGTTTGATTTGTGATTCAAATCAGAATAGAGAAGATAATTTTTAGAAAATAATTAATTAACAAACAGTGCTTATATATACATACTTTATATTGAATTATTATAATACATTAGGATAGCTTTCTTTTACAGTTTATAGAACTTTAAGTACTTAGTATTATTTTTAATATTATTTTTAAGTACTTAATATATAATTTAATATAATTACTTTTAATATATTTAGTATATTTCTTCTTATTTAGACATTTTGATATGATATGAAATATTATAGTTATAATTTTTTTATCATTTTTTAATTATGACATAAATAAATCTCCAGACAGATAAGGAAACAATTACATAATAAATGCTGTAATACGCGAGATCACTACATTGTGTAGTATTCAACAACATGTTGAGATCACCAATACTATTTGTTATTATTTATTATACCAAGACTAAAATTCATTGTTTGACATATGTAATACAATTTTGTGTTACATTATTACAAATAAATTGGAAGAAATAAATTTGAAAGTCAATTGAAATGTTTAATACGATAAAATACGCATTTATTCGTAAATATTCCTCAGAAATAAAAGTACAGATATTAAAAATATATTGTTACGAATACATAATATTCATTTGTAAATGTATATTATTATAAAATAAAATATTTAATACAAAATAAAATTACAATTATAACAAAGTGGTACAAAACATATTTTTTCTCGATAACAAACAGATCATGAATATTCGTGAAAATATATATACTAAAGAGCATAATTGTATTAATGTCAATAAAATTGTCGATAATTTTATTAACTAATATAATTTGGTAAAAATAAAAAAAGATATAACGATTCACTTTGTCTTATTTAAAAATGTCAAGTTTTTACTTTGATGATAATTTTATATTATCGGGTAAAAAAGTCAGAATATTTTTTTCTTGAAAATTAAAAATTCAAACATGTATTCAACATTTTTTTTATAACTAAATCATAAAGATTGTAGTTTTCTCTTTGAAACGGCTCCTTAAAATTCATTGTACGATTTTTTTTTCAAGAATGGATATTAGAATTAAAAAATTCAAAAAATTAGTTTTAAGGTTCGTTGTTCAAAAAATGAAAACTTCGCCAATCTTTTAAGACCGTTGTAAAAAGAAAACTTTAATCTTTAAGACCATGACGAATTTACTTATGAAAGAGTGTTATATTTTTTTTTTTTAGGAAGTTATATCAATTCCAATTATCGAAAATTTTTCATTATCATTGGTGCAGTTATGTTCTTCAAAAATATTATATATTTCGTATTCAATTGATTTTTGAATTTACTTTTCCTGATATACTTATTACGTATTGTATCAATTCGACAAAAGTATATTATGTCGGTCAAAACTACTGTCGGTGAAACTTGTATTGGTAATTTCGAGGATTAGACCCGACACATTAATGGTACACACATATTTCATGATACATTAAATATTTTTTTCCATTAAAAGATAACCTCTTCAATAGATAGTAGTTAATTACAATTATTATAATTATTTAATAATTTTATTATTATATCTTTTATGAAATTGATTCTCGTACTGATCTTGTATTTGTAATATTTGTAATATTTGGTTAAACAGAAAATTTGCAACCTGAAAGCTTTTAAATAATCGAATTTATCATAGAATTTGTCATATTTAATACTCAAGTAATATTGAGGAATACAAACAATCAATTTAATTATTTTGCTAACGATAATTTGAATACAAAATGTATAATTTTATATACACGAAAATCTGTGTTTAAATACGTTATCTTTTATGATAAATAGATATTGTATATACTGTACATGTGTATGCTTTGAATAACTTTTTAATTTTACTGATATCATTTTGAGCGTTTAATAGAATTGGGAAAGGAATGATTTTGGGAAAGAATGTGAATTTTATAATTTGGATATTTAATTTCGGGATTTTGAAAATTTATGAAACATGCAAATGTGTGATATACGTATTGTATTACTTCATTAGTGTTTCTGTCTCAGTTAACGTTTATAAATATTCACAGTGATATGTAGCTGAAACAATTAATTTTTGCAAGTTTTTCGTTTTTAAATATACTATATTATTTTTAATGTTCTAATTAAATGTTCGTATCTTCTTCATTGGAATTTAGAAGCGTTTAAATTCTTTTTTATATGAACGCACAAATGAAAAGAAATGTCAATGATAAATTAAATTATTGCGCTTTATAAAAAATTTAACAATGTTTAAAACAGCATGGTAGACGAAATTTGCGAAGAATGATTGTATCATCTTAGATTACGATTGTTGTTAATAACTGAAAATAAAATTAACGCATATAACACTGAAAAAGAAGAAAAAGTTAGTTTATTAAAAATGATTAAATCGTTGTGTATTGACACATTCGAGTGTTATCTCAATACGAAATATTTCACGAGTTTTAACGGGACAGTGCTCTTGTCCCATACGCTCTGAGACGAGATTTTTCCTTTCTCCGTTCGTATCTTCATTTCTATGTGTCTTTATCCTCTTGCGTTTCCACGTTCCTTCTATTTCTTTTCTTGAGCTGTGTTGTCTTTCAATTTTCTTCTTTGGAATGACTACCTCTCCTTAACGATCGAAAAATGTGTATGTCCGCGAGTAATATTCGAATGGCTCATGGGTCTTTAATATTTTCGAATAAATCGTTAAACAATGAACAGGGAACAGGAAACAGGAAACGATAAACGATAAGTGGAAAGTGACAAACGATTGAAACAACAGAAAAAGGAAGATTGAAGTGAAATTGGCGAATTGAAATTTATCGTGATGTTCGTTTCAGAACACGACATCAATATATTGACACGTTTTGGGCAAGATTTACAAAATTTAAAACGATTTATCGCCAACGTTGAAATGACGGACATTTAGCGGTTGCAGAACATTCAAACATTGAGAGACGATACACGATGTGTTGGTTTTTTCTTCCGGTACCATTTCTTCTCGGTTGGAATACCTTCTGTTTTCACAGGCGTTCTCATTTATGCGGCTTTCTACCTCGCCCCGTGTTACTCTTTTTGCTTCTCGCTCTCTTCCACTTGCTCTCTTCTTTTTCGCAGACGAGCACTACTTTTCACGTCTTATTTTTTTCACTCTTACCCTCTTCTCGAGCTTATTCGTCAGTTCTCTTCAGGTAGCAGAGAACCTCTCTCGACGTAAGTAATATCTAAATTGCTTCCGTGGTTTTATTTTCTTTTTTTTTTTCTTAATTCCGGACTTATTGGGGTAAATTGAGATAAAATTATTGTGAAACCGGAGACAGAGAATTTTAATATATCTTCCACCAATAATAGAAGACTTGCTTCCTTCTCTATTATCTTCTTTTCTATATTTTATTTCACTGTTCGAATATTTGTTGAGTGTTTTCAAAATTTTTACTGTCATTTATACAGAATATTTATCGTAACAACAATAAAAAACTTTTTAGTTACTTTTGATAATCTGACAAAATATCATAAATAAATACCAATTACCACTTAATAAAATACATAATTGAAAGTTATCAGAATTTTTCCTTCGATGAAAAATTAAAAATTATTGATTCTTTTTTAATTTTTTTAGAAAATATTTTATAATAATATAAATGTATAATAATAAATCATGATTATTAATAAATCATAATAAATCATAATAATAAGTCATAAAATTGGATTGAATGTTATTTTTATCATTCTAAGTTTATAAATTCAAGAATTTAGTAACATAACATAATAATATATAATATAAAGGAACTTAAAAGATGAGAATATCAATAATATATTTGAAAAATATTTTTTTTTCCATGTCATTTTTATATAAAGAATGCAATACGAATTATACTACTATGTAATTTACTTCTTAAATTCATTTTTATTGAATTTTTGTTTATAAAGAATACAGTATAAAAAAATTTTATATACGTATAGTGATCAGATAATTTATGTATACAAAATTATGGTCCACAAGCTTAATTTGCTTCTACGCATTAAAATTCAGTGAAAAGAAGATAATTTATTCCTGCTAAGAATATATTTCTTGTAATAGATGAGACCGTCAATATAATAGTTTGAATCTCACGCAAACGATTCGATGGTTAACTTCAAACATACCTCTAGAAAATTCAAAACATTCCAACTAATAAAGAATTCAAGGAAACTTTTAGCGAAGCTAAATATATCTATCCCCCGATTTACATGGTACTTTATTTACACGATTTCGCTTTTACACGATTTTTAAAATAACGGATTTAAAAAAAAAACTGGTAAAAGTGAACATTTTGGCTGCATACATATTTAGACGTCATAGCAATCAGGAAGAAAAGATTAATAGTGATGATAGTAATTAAATTTTTGGTTAAAATTTTTAAGGACTTTATATTTCTTGTTTCTATATGTAAAATGAATTATATACTTATACCTTTATGTATCATTTTATGAATGGACTGTTATTTTTATGTTTTTCAAGATATTACTTTTATTTTACGTTGAAATAAATGATTAAATTATGCACATTTTAATTTGTTTTCGATTTACACGGTTTTCTGAGGAATCTATCTTCAGTGTAAATCGGAGGGTAGGTGTAATTATAATTAAATATATAGAAGCATTAGAGTAAAGGATTAGATATAGAGTATTTCATTTTTATTTCGCTAAATTGTGACATGTTCTGTAATTAAAAAAATTATAAATACTTTATTAAAAAGTAACAATAACTATTAAAATTATAAATGATTGGTTTTTCGTTCATCATACTTTTAAGGTTCTTATTTGAAATTGTCCGTTGATAAATTGAATCTGTTTTCCGAATTTCATCTCGATCCTTTTTTATTTTACTGAATACTGCATAAATCCTTCATATTATATAGTAAGGATCATAACTGAAATAAGATAAAAAAATTGTCTATACTTTAAACTTTTATAACTTTGTAAAAGGAAATCACATAAGAATCTACTTGGTCTCATTTTAAAATGTAAAGCCTCTATTTTTCCAATGTTCATTTTTGCCAAAGATATTTTATTTATATTTATAATTAAATGTTTAGAGTCACATTCACTTTCTCTGGTTATTAGTAATCACAATATGTTTTACGATACAGCAGATATGGCTGTAATAACTGGTATACTCCTATATCTTTCAAAAATTCTAAGACTTTTTTCCTGGGATTTTCTTTTTGCAGCATTTTAAGTGAGTTCGTAAAGTTGTATTATTTCCTTTCATCTTCGTATTTGGGACAAGTTGTTAATATATGTTCAATGGAGATAGATAGAATGCATGTGTTACAAATATTTGGTTCTGTGTTTGTGATTAGATAGGTGTCCAGTTTGTGTGGCCTATCCTTAGTAATATTTGTTCTTTTCTGTTCTAAAGTCTAAAGTCGGGTCAACATCATATACACTGTTTCGAATTTTATGTAGCTGGGTAGGTCTTTTTCTATTCTTAGCCCCATATTTTATTGTTGATGAAATACTTTTGAAGATCTTTGTAGAATGTGGGTTTATGATTTGCGGAACATAGGACAGAGCTTTTCTTTAATGCCTACATGTGCTGGGATCTATGAGAACAAGACTTTTCTATTTGTATGTGTAAATTTGAAATTCATTTCGATAATAGTTTGGATTATTGTGTTATTTGATTCTAATTTTTTTAGACCTGTCACTACATCTTTGGAATTGGAGAAAAGTATATATTTGTATGTTGATCTTTCTATGTGTGTAAAAGCTTGTAAGGTGGCAAAAGCTTCTGTTAAAGACTGTGAATGTATCAGGGAAACGAAATAGCAGTTTGTCTTCGGAATACATACCGCGCATCCGGTCCTTTTCTTTGATTTTGATGCATCGGTATATTTGTTTATGGCTTGGATGGTTGTTCTCTATAGATTTTAAAAGACATTAGGATTAAAAGACATTAGGTAGCTTTCTGTGTGTTCCAAAAGCTATCGATTATGGAGGGGATGATTATTATCTGTGGAGAGAATTGGTATTGTCTTCTTCACATGATTGGAGGCATATCTATTTTTAGTTTTTGGAAATATTTTATGAACTGAAAGTTTAAGGTGTAGAGGATGTGTTCCTCTGTCTTTGGTTCTACAGCCAAGATCAAATGTAATGTAACACATACTTGGAACGTAGTACCGTTAAGGAACGTAGGACCATAAAGTAATTGTCAAAATTACTTTATAGGACTGACCTTGCTAATAATCATAAAACGCTCTATCATGTGATCGAGAAGAATACAAAGAGAATTGGCCTACATAAGAGTCGATTCCAACGCGTTAAAAATTCAGTAAAACGGCACATAACAAACAGCATGCAGCAACAGTATACGGCCAGTGAAATAGTAAGTGGCACAGCATCTAACCACGTAATCAACCACTCGACCATTCTCTTATCGTGGATTTCCTAAAAAGGATTTTCGTAGGTTGGGCTTTTATGTAAAATCTTCGAGCAAGGTGTCGGCGGTTATTATGTCATAAGCAGGATTTGACGATGTTGAGTGTTTTGATGTTGCGTAAGATAGACTTAGTTGTTTTCTTTTAATTTCTAATGGTGGCAAATTTGCTTCGCACAGAATTGCAGTCACTGGATTTGTGCTGTATGCCTCTGTTGTTATTCTAGCTCCTGCATTATGTACATTGGGTTCTAATATTTTTAACGTACTAGAATTGGCGGAATCATATACAATAGCTCCGTAGTCTAATTTAGATAGCACTGAAGCTTTATAGGATTTATTTATTTTGAAATTCGGCTCCACAATTTTCTGAATCTTTAACTTTTATGGTGTTCATTCTTCTGCAGCACTCTGCTTTGAGATTTTTTAGGAATAGAACTACAAGATACGTAGAACACTCTACGTATATCTTTCGTCCAAAATTAGGCCAAGGATTTTGGGAATATCCATTTTCATGATTTATTCTTATCCTAAGTACAATTGCAATTTATGATTTTGTTTTCCTTTCTCATGAGAAAATGTTAACGGTTTTATTTTTCTAAAATTTAAAAGTCTATTGGGCATAATCTTGGAATTTGTCCAGGCAGTTTTAGACAAACTGACTTGTATTTAGATTATTGACTGTATTTAAGTGTATTTAGAGTGTTGATTGTATTTAGGTTCTTTCTAGTAATGAAAAATGTGCAGTCATCGGTAAATAAAGTATATTTGACTGGTTTGGGGAATACTGTCGTAATAGCAAATAAGAATAAAATTACTTACCACTGACCCTTGTGGCACTCCATTTGAGATTTCAGTTTTATTTCAAATTTTGCCATTTACGTGGATGTAGATAAATCTATTTTTTAGGAAATTAGTTATGAATTTAAATATATTGCCTTTTATTCCACTGTTAGAGTCGTTGGAAAATTCGGTATCTCCAAAGCATATCGTATACCTTTTCGATATCCAGACATACTGCTATTAGGTTTGTTTCATGATAAAGGCTTCACAAATATTTGAGTCAAGTTGCAATAGTTATAGTAATAAGTAATATAACTGTTGATTGTGGAGCGATATTTTCTAAAGTTGGTTTCTTTCTAGTAGGTTGTTGGTCTCTAGATACCATCGCAATTTTTTTTAACAATTTGCACAAACAGCATGTAAGCGTGATAGGTCTGTAACTGCTGAGTGGAGTTTTTTGTTTTTTTTTGGGTTTTAGTATGGGGACTGCTGTTGCTTCCTGCCACTTGTTTGGGAAAACATTGTTCGACGCAGTCGTAAATTCCTAACAAATAGAATAATCCAGATTCTAGTAGTTTTTGTATAAAAATGTTGGGTATATTGTTCAGTCCTGGGTTGGAGTTCCTATAGTGGTTTTTATGGCTAATTTCAATTCGCTGATCATAATTTCCAAGTTAAGAGGATGGTTTTCTGGAGTTTATTGACATAGCTTTTTGATTTTTCTACATCGTTTTGATTTGAAGAAAGTTGGGATCAAAGTTTTCAAAGTTACCCCCTTATTTGCAAAGATATTGGCTAGCTAGATTAGCTATTTTCATGGAATCTGTGATAATTGTTCTTGTCGCGTGCCGATCCGAATTTACGCAATGGCCGCAAATTTGATCGGTGATCTTCAACGTTAATGAAGACCAGCTGATTCAATTTAAGGATTGGGTTTATTTTAGGTTCAGTAGGATTTATGATCAGTGAGAGGTGAAATCAATAGGATTTGGATTCAGTAGGATTGGAGTCAGTAGGATTTGGATTGCTTGAATTAGAATGTTCTCGTCGCACCATGTGAATTTGTATCGTCGTACCACAAAGACTGTAATAGAACTCGAATCGCACTGTAAGAGAACTCCTTTGGAACTGTCTTTCCACGTGGCTCGTTGAACCGACTCGATTTCGAAGTTTCGAGAAGGTTTGAATAAGACGCAAACAAGCAAAAAAGAATCACACGATCGATATACGGTCAATCATACGACCGCGCGATGACGAAACAATAGACCAATCTCTTAGAGTCTTCCGTTTAACCGAATGCGTGTCGTTTCACTGTGTGCGCGTGGCGCGAAATCTAAACAAAGAACCGCCCGGCTTTCTGGCCCTCGCCTATTCGGTGAAACAGAACAGTTCTTTTACTTGCTTTTTTAATTTTTTTAATTGCTTTCTTTGCAGTTTTTAATTGCTGCGATTTAAAGGTTTGCATTTTGGCTATTGATTTTCCTTAGTTTATTCCACGTTGCATCGTATGGAATGAGCGATCAATTTTTTTTTTACCTAATCTTCGTTACTGTATCTAACCTTCGTTACACGACCACTTCCTACGTTGTATTTCACGCAACGTTCGAGAAGAGCATTAATTCTTTCAACGCTGTATTAACGGAGTTTATTCCGCTGTATTTTCTGCTAGAAATAGCACAACATGAAGAGGGTAGGAATGATCGAAAGGAGAAAATTGAGAAATGTCGAGGATGATTGATTATTTTCCTTTGGTTATCCGCCAGCAGTTAGGATAAGAAAAAGCGGGGAGAGATAAAGCGGGAAAGTATATTATTATTTAAGCTGTTAGAATGTGTCAAAGAAAATTATAGGACAAATATACAACTGAAATATATATTTTATAGAACAAATATACATCTAAAATAATAACGACAATCCGTTTCCCCACGGGACAGAAGGACGAACGACTTATAATATCTGTCGTCGAGATACTGAAGTTAATTGCAATATCATTATGAAAATCGGCGACGTGTAATGTCTGTCCCAGTTACGTTCGACACGAAAACCCTATATATAATATCTTCACTACGTTTGACCGAGTTAATATAAGGAAGATAAATGTGTATCCTTTCTTTTAGATCGATGTTACCATTAAAGTAATCAAGTCTCTTACCTGAGTCGTAAACTTTTGTTATACATATGTATTTGTACATAAGTTCATCCTCTGGGAATAAAATAATAACAACTGTTTTGACTGATTTTTTTCTACGAAAATATTACTCGTATATCTTCGTCCAAACTATGTGTAATCCATTATTGACTCTTTAATAACATTATTGAATATTGGGTCAATAAAAATTTAAATATAAAATTTAAATACAAAATTTAAATACAAAATTTAAATATAAAATTTAAACATAAAATTTTAATAATCTAATATAAATTACTATAGCCATCTATTCGACGATAGTATTTATTTGAGAGTTAAATATATTATCTATCTATCTATAGTATATCTATGAATATATGAAATGAAATGATGCAATAATTGATGAAATGTCAATATTTTAACTTTTTCCTAATCATAGTAATTAGATAGTTAAATCTTGAATTTATTAAATGATCATGAAAATGATAGTACTTTAATAATTTTTCTTGTACACAAAATTATTTCATAGTATTTCATAATATTTCTTCAAAAAGAAAAATTAGCTTATGTCCTTTAATTTCAATTAAATATACAATAAAAATAAAATTAAATAGTTTAAAAAAATTGATCTAAGAAACTTTGTAGAAGTTAATACAATATGTATTAAGTTTGAAAAGTTTCATTACGAAAAAGATTTAAATGTTACTTGTATTTTCATGTATTTTTAATTTCATACATCTATGAAAAGAAATGCAAGATACCTATATTAATTTTTTAAAAAAATGCCATCAAAAGTGAAACGATAAATGGCGACGTATTAGATATCAGATCTAAGTCACTGTCATTACGATTAGAGAGAATATCAGTGCTACAAGAGACTCGTTTTTTTTCACGAGGAGCGGAAAAAAGCAGCTATGTCGTTCTTAATCATTTAAACGATTCTCCAATACATGCCTACGCATCTTTTCCACGATTTTCTCTCTTTTTTATATTTTCTGAAATGTGGTCGTGAAATAAGAAGGCAACACGAGCACTATTGCTGGTGCTTAACAAAAAGAAGCGGGGAAGCAACAGGGACAGGCTAGTAGCTAGAAGAAAGAATCAGCTCGGTGGGGCAGAAGAAAATCCCCTTTCGGGAATTCCTTGTTCCTGACCTCGATCGATTTTTCCCTCGCGAACTACAACTCGTCATACCTACACTTTCTGATAGAGAATCAAATCGTGTCTTAAAGTAACATATAAAATGCATATCCCGTTAAAAAAACTACAGTATTTTAACCTCTTGTTTTACGATTTCTTTTCAATTTTAATCGTCATTTATTGTAATTTGATATGTTACTTAATAATAGATACTAAATATATATCACATTTCCGATTTAATGGTACAGCCAAAAAGAAAATGGTCTATGTAAAAAAGTAGTGGAACGGGAAATCTTGTTTTTATTGACGGAATTGAATAAATACAAATATCTGAATATTTTAAAAGAAAATTTGAAACAAAGTGCAATTAAATTGAACCTATTGGACGATTTCTATTTTCAACAAGACAACGATCCTAAACATATAGCTAGAATTGTAATGGATCGTATATAATACTCCGCATACACTACAAACTCCTCCGCAGAGCCCTGATATAAATCCCATAGAACATTTATGGGACGAAATTAGAAGAAAACTCAGAAATTATGACATAACGTCCAAAGAAATTAAAAAACAAAATAACAGAAATATGGAATTCCATCGAAAAAAAGACAATAGAAAAACTTGTATACAGCATAGAAAGTCGGTTGAGACACGTTATTGATGCCAAAGGAGGACCAACCAGATATTAACATCAAACAATTCAAGACTTATTCGTACGTTCGAATACTTTTATGATGTCCGAAATCGGTATGTTTACATTCAATGCCCTGTAAATCCTGTATGTGTTGTCAAATTTTTTTATAATTTTACTTATACATTCTCGAGACTCCTATGTGACTTTACGTACAATCTTATTTTGAAAACTTAAACCTAACGTGTGCATTTTATTTGTTAACGATGTAGATTGGGGGCGTTCGAATACTTTCGTGAGCTACTGTATGTAGATATCTCCTGTTTACGTTCTTACTGAAATCCTTGATTGAAATTGACATATTTTATATTTATATGATGAACAGTATACGATTGATCATTGTAGCATACATTGATTCCGATGTTCCAAAATGAAATTCTATGAGTTTCTAACATTAACAACAAAAAATGATGAATTACCTGATTATTTATTTAATTTACTTTTATTTATTTGATTTGTAAAATTATTATTCTTCGTATTTTAGTGATAAAAACATGAGTGGTTAGCATTAACAACAAAGAATAACGAGTTTGATTATTTATTTGATTTGTAAAATTATTATTTTGTACTTTGGTGATAAAAACGTGAGTGGGAGAGAAGCTGAGCTGTACTTCTACCTCTATAAGAAATCTAAACCAAATCCAATTCTAAATACAAAGAATCCAATTCTAATGGTGAATTCGGATTAGAGTTTTATACTTCAGCTCCTCCACCGTCCATGCTTGTATTTTATAACATACATATATGCATAATACACAAATATTAATAATTATTTAGTACTGAGAAATCTTAATAATTATTTAATACTAAATATATATGGTAGTAAATTAATATATTTTTACGAAAATCTCGAAAACTAAAAGAGACTAATATGGATAAGAAAAAGTTGTTTAGAATGATGACCATGATAAAATATTTGAAAGTCATTCAAATTAGAGGTAACTTTCTTATTTTATATAATTACCAATGTTTTTTGTAGTTTCATTTTCAAGAAAATACACTTTGAATATGTTAAAAATTGCCTTGTGCTTAATAACTTTTCAAACTCGATTTTCGAGTTGAAGAAATTTTTATTCTTTACTTTCGACTTATTTTTTCACATAAGGTCGTTATATTTTCTAATTATACCATCAGATCGGGAATATTTTGTATAATATTTTCTAATATTACAAAAATTTATACTTTTCATATTATATTTAAATCTATAGCATTTTAATATTTTACTTTATTTTCTATTTAATAATCTTAAGTAAATATAACAATAGAATATCAATTACGTGAACTAATTAGGAGCAAAAGAGAATAATTGGATAATCAATCCAAAGGAATCAAATTTGTGAATGCGTCATAAATCAATTAAAAATTAAACAGTTTTCAAATATGAATACTTATTACATAAAACAATGCGTGTCTAATAAACATTCTCTGATTTCTATTAGTTCTTAATTTGATACTTAGTTTAATGTAAAGTTAAAAATCTATTTGTATGTACATAGCCTAATCTAATTTATCATCATTTGCTACCTTTAACACTAAACTTATTATATCGGTCAAATTAATCGTTTTCAAACTTTTGCGTACAATTTTCTATATACAACTTTATTATTTATCTACATCGCTATTTATCTTTATAACTTTTCCTAAAACATGTATACAATGAATTTTTCAGTATTTACTTTTCCTCTTATTTTCTTTTTAAGAAATACATGTTCGGGAGAGTTTCCATGCTACAATACCCACGGTCTGGGTACAGGTACGTACGGGAAAATTTATTGCCTTTTGAGTACCCTTAGCAGGCCGTGTTGCCTGAAACACTGGCCACATGGAACACTGGACTTCTTCTAAGAAGACAAGACATTCGACAGACCGTGGATTGATGCATGGCACCCACTTCCCCGAACACGTGAGAGGCACGAGCCAGCGAGATGACTCAGGTCGACAAGGGCGGGTATCTCGCCCTTTGTGCCCCACTCTGGACCCGCGATTTTCCCGAAGCCAAAGGAAGGCTTCCAAAGCAGAATCATTTCGACTTCCAATAGAAAAAGTACACTCTCTCGCGATACAGATTACTATGAGGGGACAAGCCCCTAATACTCAGCACGCGTAACATACAGTCCACAATTCTTTTATAATCACGACCCTCGTCTCGCCAATCACGCGCGCGAACAATATATGTAGCAAAAAATTTATGATATTTATTCTTCTATACAATCGATTCACGAGAAAGGCTATTTAAATAGAGGTGTTATCAAATTATGCAAGTGAATGATTGATAATAATGTTTTATTGCAAGAATATACGCAGGCTGTACATTTGGGTGACAGTGCAATTTTATAACTTCAGAAGAGAGAATTACAATATAAAAAGTTCTGAAGTGTTTCCTTAGCATTTCAAGTTATAAATGCAAATTTGAAGAAAGAAAAAGCAAATCCGTAATACTTTGGCTAAATATGAAATTTTGTATTTTATATTTAGTGTATCATTCCGTGGCGAATATTTATCTTCAAAATATCAAGACATTCAAAAATTATTATTAGAAAAAATAATTAACATAAATGAAAAGTGTTCGGATGTCGATGAACAAAAACTTTCTGAAACTGAAAAAACTCTAACGAATAATGAAGAAGAAAGAATCTTGAATAAATGTAGTATTGAGTTCGAAAGTGAGAGTGATTTAGAGGTCCTGCGGCTGATACCAAGTTGACTATTATTACGCTCAAGTGTAAAAAATATTACTTTTTTTAAAGGACTGGTTATTTTGACGGTAGGATATTTATTATATATATATATATATAAAGTGTCGGTCTGTTATATGAAGTAATATAAGAAAACTTCTATAGATTAAAAATTCTTAAGTTATTTTAAAATTTCAATACTTTTAATTCGACATTTTTAATACTAATTGTAAATTTTCTAGCATTATATTCTATAGGTAAATTAAACATCACTCCAGTCTTTTCTAAACAATCAAAAATATTTCATTTACATTTCAATTTCTGCACCATTTATTTGCTTTTAATATTCATTCGATAAATGACATTTGTACGTAACACATTAGATCCAGAACAGGTACTAAATAGGGCATTGAAGCAGGAAAAATATGTGTTCTAAAATGTAAACATTGTTAAATATAAATATTTATACATAAATATTTAGTTTATATGCGTACATATGTAATTAGATCACTCATTCTATATTTGAATAATCGACGTTTGTAATGTTATGCAGGACGATAAAAGGAAAGGGCTGGTACTCACCAAATAACAGAATGTAGCAAACATTAATATTTTTAAAATTATAAATAATTTTTTGATTCGGTAAAAGCGATTTATGTGAATCCATTAAACATTTTTCGTGGAAATTTTTTAAAAATATAATATTCTTCAACAATTAATAATAAACATCAATGATCTTGAAATTTCTGAAAAAATGACCTTGAGAAAAAATATTCTTCTACCAGTTATTGGTTCTTCGATATAATTCATGTTAAGCAAAAAATATTTTTTGCATCATCACAATTCGAAAAGATACTTAGTTAGCTTCACTTAAATGGATTATCCTGTATACATATAATCGTGAAAAATACCGAAAAAAATAATTCTACATTAGCCACTTAAGCTGAAATTTAACGACCAGTTTACGAACCCGAATTTGAATTCTTAGAAGAATTTTTTATGAATATGTCGTATGTGTTATATAAAACGTTTTGAAATACTAATAATAAATAAAAAGGTTATATAATAATATTGTAGTGAGATCTAACCCTGATATAATATCAAACTTAACAAATATAATATAATCTTGAAGTAAATTTATAAACAACCACAACTCATTGTATTAATGAGATTTCATATTCAGTGGAACTATATTTAATAGTTACTATATCGTTAAGATGGTTATTCATGCTGTGTATTAATTTTTAATATAAACACCATGCAATTTCTATATATCTATATTTTCAAATTTTATTAATATAATCATGATAACCATGTCTTATTATAATGTTAATGAAATTTTTAAATGATTTATATAAGATGCGAATAATATATGTACAAGTGGATGTTTTCTCACAAAATTATAAGAAAAAGATATAGAAAATTTTTGTATTGGGGTTTCATTTTCGGGAGAATGGAGTGTAAAGATTTATCAAGTATATATGTACCAAAACAATTTTTAGCGAAATATATTCAAAACTTGAAAATGACGCTTTAAATGAAAAAATTTTATTCTATATTTTTTACTTATTTTGCACGTAGAATAATCAATTCTTCTCTATTACGTCTAGAACTAATTAAATTTAAATATATTTGATAAAACTTCAAAGTCGATTTTCTCGAAAATGAAGTTTTAAATTAAAAAATTTTATTGTACATTTTTTTCTTATTCTTTTTTTTATGAGGAATTCGCTGGATATTATTATATCCTGTATAATAATAATATAATAGTAATAATATAATATAAATGTAACAATGCTAAGTGTTCGAATACTTTCATGCGTTATGTTACGTAATATATTACAATATACTCCGCGATTATTGATTTTACTGAATTGAATGTAATTTGAATCAATGAAATTGATATATATAATAAGAAGATAATTTTAAATCTACATTTAAATTAAGCTATGTTTATAGTTTTTGTTTATAATCGTAAACATAAATGATTATTATATGAGAAAGTATATAAATGCTTAACTTTTAATTTACTTCGTGTTTCTTTAACCGTAAATAAATCATTAAGTACAGAACCTAATTTAAAACATCTACCGTACTTGTAAAAACTCTCAATTACATCGTTCTAAGTACAATATTAAGTGCGTCATTCTTTCACCTGTTGCAGTTTCAATCTCCAGAGAGATTTAAGAAGGAAATAGGAAAAGAAACAAACTATTTTAGAAAGTGTAAGAAAAAAATTAGTCACGTACCTATTATGTATGCATACCAACAATTGCTAGTGTATTCTGCCAATTTCTGAGTAAATGAGTAAAGGAAGTCGTGACGATTTTAAATACAGGATTCCCTTAAATGAAAGTAGTACGTGATTGAATTGAATTCTTTGTTCCTTCCTTCTTGCAAACGTATAAATCTACCTTGGTGCTAGCCGAGAAAAAGCTGCTATAAGAAATTAGAATCTGGTTATAAAATATTCGTATTTATTTATTATAAAATGCATAAATAACGGCATTGAATTTTTTAAAAAATTAAACGTACTGTTTTCTTTTCTACAATAAAGATTTAACAGTACATTAACAGCGTGGTTACTAATGATCGGAAAATTTTTGACAATACTTTCATAAATAAAACAAATGTAATAAAATAACAAGCGATAAATAAAATAACGCACTATATGTTTTTTAAAATTTAATAATTTATAGCTAATTTATGACTCTTTTAACTTTTTGATTCTAGCACAAAGTACAACTGGTATTTTACTTTATTCATATAGATTGATATTTTATTTTCTTTGTGTTCGTGCGCGTATGGAGCGAGACGAGATCGAGATTAGAAAAGACTTGTGGACTGTATATTACGCGTGCTGAGTATTGGGGCTTGTCCCCTCGTGATAATCTGTGTCGCGAGACAGTGAACTTTATCTGTCGGAAGTCGAAATGATTCTGAATTGGAAGCCGAAGGAAAGCCCGAACATCTTCTCGGTTCCCCCTCCTTCGGCTTCGGAAAATCGCGGATCCAGGGTGGGGCACGAGGGGCCAGATACTCGTTGCCGTCGTGGGTGATCTTGCTGGCCCATGTTTCTCACGTGTTCGGGAAAGTTGGCGCCATGCTTCAATCCACGGTCAATCGAGTGTCCTGTCTTCTTAGAAGAAGTCCAGCCATGTGGCCAGTGTTTCTGGCAACACATTTATAAAGATTATATTAGTGACATTTTACATTGTTACATTTAAAATTATTTACATAATGCGTGTTTTTGTGTTTCTATTATTGATTTATGTATATTGTTCAATGTGGAAATATTCGAAAGTGGAAATATTTTTTACGACAGAAAAGACTATTACATAGACATATAATTTCAAAATTTTCAAGTAGTAGTAATGAATGAATTAAAAACAAAAATGACTTATTTACGTAAACGTAAGTTCTTATTTCTGATTATTTTCTATCGAAACTACTATTTCTCATTTACCAGTTCTTCCATTATTTTTTATTTTACACAGATATTTTAAACTAAGCAATAACAATATTTATAACCAACGTAACTATAAAAACCAACAATTCTAAGTGGTAAACTAATCAAGTACAATTACTAGAAAATATCATAATTAATAATTATGCTTGATGAAATACAAATAATTTTTTATTGCAAGATGAAAAGAAGCATCTATCAAATTTAAAAAAAAAATTGTTTGAAAATATATTAAAAAGTATTGAAAAATTAATTATAAATAATTTGTTATTCTATTCAAGAATATAAATACTGTTCTTACAGAATTTGACTAATGAATGTATTAATCTCTTCTTTTTATAAAAATTTAGTCTCTAATTTTTTCTGTGTTTAAAAAAAGAAAATTTTCATAAAATAAATTTCTAATATACGTTAAAAGATGAAAAAAATTAATTATTTTAAATCTTTCAAAATTGAAAATCAGTGTAAATATAATACAAAATGTAATCCTTGCTAGTTAATGAACAAATGAAGTAATATAATGAGAGCATGTGAAAATTAAACTCAATCTAGAAATAAATTATTATACAAAACTTGTTTTTGAGCAAAATATTTCATTCTCGCATTCTATCTTGAATATTATCATTATATATATATATACATAGTAGAGATATATAAATCATTATAATATACATAGGTATATCTATTTTCTTAAAATATATTAACTTCTCTTTTATCATTTAATAATATGTTGTCAAAAAACAATAATATAAAGAGATAATTAAATTATTTCAGAATGTACCTAAATAAAAATCTATATAAAAATTGTTTTACGAAAAATATTTAATTAGAAAATTGAATTGAAATAAAGGATAGTGTAGTTAATAAATAAATAACTGAATTTAGAAACTTAAATTAAGAAACCTGCTCAATGTTGCTCAATTAAATTTACGCAAGTTCATTTTGAATTTGGCATAATTTGAAATTATAGTTATTATTACGACTATTGTTATTATTAGCATTAGCGTTATTATTGATAGAATGTAAGCGAAAGAAGGAATGAGAAATGAGAACAAGCAAACAAGTATACATGAATGCGTTTTTTTATGGCGTATAAATATTCTGCTAGAAGCACGAATGGTCGTTGGAAGAAAATTTCAATGGGGATTCGAGATTATCTTGGCAATTTTAGAAGAAAATAGCGAAGAGACGAACCCTCCGCGATCTCAATTACAGAACGTCTGGACAAGTAGCGGTATAGCTCAGTCTTCGGGGTGAAATGACAATGACAGGAAGGAAACAGAACAGTACAAAGAATTTTGTGGTGCACGTGTAGATTCCCCTTTGGATATGCTCGTCGATTTTCTCGTGCGTATAAACCCTTCGACAAACTCTCCTTGTTTTCAGTTTTTAAATTATACTGTATAAAATTGTCTTTTGGCCTTTCCACAGTTTTGCTTTTTCCTATTTATTCTTCATTGTTTTTAAAAGCTTCTTTGTACACTTTTTTATTTATTTTTTGGCTGTTTTTGTGACGATAAATTTTTTGTTAACCCCCGAATTGAAATCTGTCCAGTTTGTAATGGAAACGTTAAAATAAGAATATGATTTTTCAAGCAAATAAATTTTTGTTTAAGAAACAGAAACAGAAACATATTGGTTTGAATTATTCTTTGAAATAAAATTTTTCTAGCTGATCGGAGAACAATTTAACTTTCGCGTCACGTCGAATAGATTTCTCTCTCTCTCTTTCTCTCAGTCTTTTAGTTTCTTTGCCAATATTCCATTGTTTCTGTACTGCTCTCTACAATTTCTGTTATACCTCTAGTCCAAACTTTTATCCTTATTTGTTTTTCAAGTTTTTGTGCTTTTATGCGTTGTCACATTTGAATGAAAATTTAGCTTCATGCAATGATTTTCAAACGAGTTGATTTTTATTTCTTCTGTTCTTGCAAACATTTTCCAACATTTCTTAACTGAGATATTATATGAGTTTATTTTTCTATTAATTTATAGAATTCTTTTATGTTTTTCTGCATTCTCATAGTCACAATTTTACATTTCTATTGTTTATTTATCATTTTTTACTATTTCATGAAACTTTTGACATTATTTACTTATTGTAGTTACTTAAATATATTACTAGATTTAAATTTCTTTCGTACATATTTTGAAATTTCAAAATTCAAATTTTAACAATTGTTTTTCTATTTGTTATTACTTATTTTAACACATTGATAGGATGTCTCGGACAAGAATTTAACTACTCGTAAGTAGCTTTTACGATATCTAAGATCTAAGATGAGTACAGTCGTTGTGTATAAAAAATATTATAATATACTAATAATTATACGCTTCTATTTTAAAATATTATTATTTATTTATATTAATATTTAAGCTATACCATAGTTGTATAATACTCGTCGTGAGAATATAAAGATTTGGACTTACACCAAAATGTAGTTATTAAAATTACATTGCTATTCTTAAATAATTAAGATTTAAATCAATTATTATGTTCACATGTTCAAACAATAACACATATTACAATGAAAATTCAATTGTTTCAAATATTTTAAGTTTCAGTATTTAAAAAAATGATTTTATCATTGTATACTTCATTACACAATGTAAACGCTAATTACTAAATGTATTTCTTTCTTTTTCTTTAAAAGTTTTATATTTCATAGTAAGATTCATATTCATCTCTAATTTGTTTATCATTTTATGTTAATAAAATGTGAATTATATGTATGAAAAATGTACATCTTGTAATTATAGAAGAATAAAATTATCTTGACAATGATTTTATATTGATGTTAGTAAAACGAAACAAAAAAAAAAAAAAAAAAAAAACTGATATATTCTGAATTAATAAAAGAAATAAAGAATGAAACTGGTAAAAAAAGTGAAAAATGTAATATATATATATATTTAAATGGAATAAAATTTTAATAGAATAAAAATATCATATAAATCATGATAAAAATAATGATAGACTTATTTTTATTTATATAATGTAAAAAATAAATTTTATAAATCAAACATTATTCAAATTAGCAATTCCTAGTTCAAAATTAATATTTACAAAAATTTGAATCTATTCTACAAATTCAACCTTTCTAATCTTTTTCAATCTCAATAAATGCATTACAAATTCTGTGAATTAATATACTAATACATATTAATTCTTTTTTGGAAATCTTTTTTTAAAATTTCCAACTCAAAAAATTTGTTTTGCCAGAATTAAATTTTTTGTGTTTTAACAAAAATTAATTCGTTGTTATTTCAAAATTTTTTTTTTTTAATTTTTTAATTTAATAGAAGGTATTTAAGTTTTAAATGATATTTTTTTATTTTTATTCCTAAAATATATTTTAGTACTGCATCGTAAATCTAAAGGTGTTCTGAACATTATTGGAGAATAATGCACGTGTCCGCAATGTTAAATGATTAAGAAATTTTTTTGTCATTTCCCAAACGAACTATTAGTTTGCGACTTACGGTTCCTTGAAAAAGTTTTACATTTATAATAAGTAGAATACAATGCAGAGAAAAAAAATTCTTTGACCCTAAAATTTAAGGTCAAGATCAATTTTGCGGCAGGTTTTTTATATTATGTATTTCCATGAAATCGAAGGTGTAAAATTCACCTATGATAGCCACGAACAAACTTTTTTTTCCAACCTGTACAATTGTATTAATAAATAAAAGAAACAGTATTTTTTATAATATCAAATATATTAAAATATAGGTGTTAATTATGTATAAGACTTATATAAAAAAATGTTTAAAAAAATATTTAAAAAAATGTTAGTTGTATTGTTTATTAATGTATAATAAAACAAAATTTACATGATGATATAAATTTGCTGGATAAGCATTCGTACAGTAATATGATATTGATACTACTTATTAGAATATTATTAGAATATTATTAGAATATTTTTTTTAACGAATAACTTTTTGCAATCTTTTAGACATAAATAGTACCAAATTTTTAATAGCTCTATATTAAGCTCTATATTATTTTACTCTTGTCTTATAATTTCTATTAAATGTTCTTCCGATTTAAATAATATTTTCATGACCCGGCCATTTGACGAGATTTAATCAAATAATTAAGGAGAGTAATTAACTCCTCCCATAAAATTTAAATCAGATAATTGAGGGATGTATGTATATATTAGTGACGATGAGATTTTGTGATTGTTCAAAAGCAGACAACTTGTCATTACTCAACTTTCCATTTTATAATAAAAATATTGGAAATCCCAACGAATGTTTAGAAAAACGATTGCAAGTAATTTATTTTGTCTTTGTAGAAAATACTGTAATAAAAGGATTTGGAGTTCAGAGGGAGTTGAGAAGGTGACAAACGTATAAGGATTATGTTTGAGCGCTTAGCACTTACTTCAGAATCGTCGAATTTAAAAAAAATCTATCTCTAACAATTTCTAACATATAATAGCCATTGATGTACTATACTGGTTGTGAGCTTTTGATCGCAATCTTGTTGAAAATACATGAAATATACTGCCAATTTTTAATTTATCAGCACCTCCTGAATTGTACTTTCTTTAAAAATATTACAGCGTTTTTTTCACATTTAAATTTTATTAACAATACTTTATATCGTATTTTCACGCCATATGTCAAATTATTAAATTTAATTTTTTCTCTTATTTTCCATATTCATCAATGTAAATGATAGCATACGAATAGTATTTTGTTCCACCAAATTCCAATCATTTCCAGTCATGGATTTTGTTTTATTGTACATTATTAAGCAATCTAATTAAGCATTCTATTTAACTAATATCAATTAATCTAATTTATGTTTCTGTTACTGTAATATGCGTCTATATATATTTGAATATATTTAAAAATATAGAATATCTCTTTCATTTCTGTATTGTAAATGCATGAATACTTTTTTCCCTAACTGTGCTGTGACAATTGTGTAAATCTCACTCTTTTGATATTCAATTATGATATAACTAAAGTCGTTTCTCTTGGTATATGAGTGTCTGGTAAGTGAATATAACACTTTTCATTGTGTTTTTAGATCAAACATATGTCCTAGTTCATTCACTTTGACAAAATTCATGTTAGTTTCATGTAAATGACAATTGAGTTGTTGATGAATGAATGTGAATGAATGTTCATACATTTTGAATTGATGGGTTTGAATGGAATGCTCCATAGTTATTATTGAACGTTCGAATTTCAGTTTCGAAACTTTTCAATCGCTTTGAATTTTACACATAATATTATTCCAAATTTTGAAAGCTTTTAAATCCTTAACAGATGATTACTTATATTTTACAAGCGCTTTTTTTCATTTTCCAGGAATGTGATAATTTCATTTTCCAAGTATGAATAACGTATATATATATATTGGACTTAGCTTGAGATGAAACATTGAAAAACATGCTTGTAAAATGCCAAAGATTAAGATTGTAAAAATCAATTTTTAAAACTGAAAACGAATCAAGGACTTTTAAAAATTTTAAAATATTGAATCATATTCGAAGCGATTCAAAGTGCTTCATGCTCATCACTAATTATTACATTTTTCATACGTTTGGCATTGCCCACTTGAGAGCATTTGGAATGCTCGTTTCAGCTTGAATTTTGTCGAAATAGAAGACGAACGAACATTCGTTTGTTTAATCTAAATGCACCATTACAGAGCATAGAGTGAAAATATCAATTATAAATTTTACGCGTTGGATTTCTTCTCATTTGGAAATACTCAACGTTTCTTGCAAAGCTTAATGTGGTAATTGTTGGACCATATTAAGTGAGATTATAAGAAAAGTTTTTGTATTAGCTAAAATTATTATCTCGCAAATTTGATGGAACAGACAAAAGATCGTCTATAATATCTATTAACGAGTTTTTATGTGCATGAATAGAGCGTTTCTAGGTCAGACTCTATACCAGACTCTACATCAAGAATGTAGCAGCTCGCTGGCCATCAGAGGAATATATACCGAAACACAATTTCTCCAAAGTCTTTACTTACCGGAATCCTTGCTTTCATACAAATAATGCTCTCCTCCATTATCCTTAATTCTACTAACAGATCTCAGACGAACATCTTTTTTTTTCATTTTTCTCTCTCTTTTTCCTTTTATACAGATTACATTATTAAAAGGGTATTCATTGATAAATGGAATAGCATATATAAGTAATGGCAACATTATAAAATATTGTTATCTACAAAACAACATACGAGTCAGTGCGTTCAATTTAGTTTCAATAAATTATTGGTATATCTATATAAGTAGATAATAATAAAGAGTAATGCGCTTGCAATCCAAATGTATTACATTAGTATGAAATAATTTATTTATTAGTGAAATGAATTTATTTGGAACTTGAAATTGACGAGCTAAAATTATTAATTAAATTTCATTTTATCAATTAACATTAAGAAACAGGAAGTTTGCTGCAAACTGCACAGAATTCGCTATTACTTTCCAGCATTTTTTTTGCAAGTAGTATATTTTAAAGAACAATGAAAAAAAAAATAGTTTTAATGATTTTTATAGCTTATGATGGCATACTTTATTTCTTTACATTTTCAATGTTGTTCAAGAAACGAAAGTGAATTTTTATTTTATGCATAAAAGACAAGGACAATGTGTTTCCATTTTCTTTTATATGGTAGAAGTTATGGATCAAAAAATATATTATTCTATTTAAAACATAGGAGATCTTTGTTTTTTGGATAACATTGCAAATCAAAATCGAAGTATGCCATTATGTTGAATATAGAAAACATTAAAACTTTTTTCTCTATCAGTTTTTTCAAAAACTTATTATTTACGAGTAAAAATACTGGGATTTTTCAAAAGAAAAGTTTTCCGATTTCTTGTCCCAGAAAATAAAATTTGGATATTTATCAAGTACGTGCATTAATTTTTAATTCTTTATTTATTTGAATATTTTAAAGTCTGTTTTTCAAAAAATGTAATTTAAAAATTTAATTCTATATCTTTCACTTATTTTCGTATCTAAAATAATTTCGATTATTTACTTTTGTTTAGTCTAAATTTAATCACATCCAAATGTACTTGGCACATTTTATTTTTTCGAAATTGAAATCGTAAATGAAAAAAATTTCTTTCTTATTCATTTACTTTTTTAGTATAATTACTTCCTTTTCGGTTATTTCATTAATTACATGACATCGTATGTTGTAGAGTTTTTAATTATTTCAGAGAAAAATTAAAACTTTGATGTACAATGAATGTAAATTTGATAATATAATAATAACGAAATGTATTTGTACTGTATATGGAAAAAATTATAGTAATGGAAGGACAGCAAAAAAATGATTTTGAAAGATAATTTATCGATGAAAGGATAATAATTTTTGTTATCGATGAAAGGACTGCATAAATACATAATTAAAATACTTTCACTCACGTGATTTTTATAAAATATAGATATCATATTCATACATGATATAGGAAAAACAATATGACAGAGTGCAATTTTGTACTAAAAATCCGTATGACCTTTCTCCAGTACTTAATAAATAATTTGATATATGAATACAAATAGGGGTGCAATAAGCAATGAAACATGTTTCTTTAAAATATAAAATTCAACATTAATGTCTTTTGAAAATCTGACTAAAAATATATGTGGAATATAATAAAATTATTCATCATATTTAATGGTTATGGATTTATAAGATTTATAGTATATTTCAGTCCAATAAACAAATCCAACGAGGGTATAAGTTTAATAATAATTTAGATTTATATCGTTTTTGGTACGTCACAAGTCATAAGAATACTGCAACTCGAAAGTTAGGAAATGAAGTAGTGAACTCAGCGAACGAAAACTCATGTGAGGTAAAGAGTTACGGGCAGATGAGAAATGGAAATGGACGGATTCAGAAGTCGCCAAGCTGGATGATCCAAGTTGAATGTTGATTTTTCCTTTGTCCAGATAAGCAAAGAAAGCGAAGAAAGGGAGAAAGAATGACAGAGCAACAGAGATAATGAATAGTCTTTTTTATGCCAGTGCATACTTTCCCGCCAAAAAATAAATGGTCGAGACGCGGATCCTTTGTTTCTGTCTTTTCTCATGTATGGATAGCTTTAATCTTTTTTAATGCTAATGAATCGTCACTGAGCAAAAATCTAACTTTGCTGATTTAAATATTTCATTTTTGTACGGCTGTTCAATCATCAACACTCGACTATGCAATATAAAAAATATTATTATTCTGTGTTCTTAAATATCATTAGTCCCCATGTATAAATATTACTGACATATTAGAATTAATGGTACATATAGTGATAAATATTTACCATAAAAAAACTTTCATATATACTTACATTATGTATATAAAATTACATAAAACTTTTGAAAATTCTACTAACACCATAATAAGAGATAAGAGACAATTAATATGATTGATTTGGTAAAATTTGAAACCAATCTAAAAATGTATACAAAGACTACGGAATATTTATTGTAAAATTTAGTAACACATTAGTGTACATTATGAATAGTCATCAAAAGCATGTAATAAGTAAACTATGTGCTTTATGCAAAAATGTATACAATGCATGGAATATGCAAAAATATTCATCCTTTAATTATGTTCATGAAAATGCATAAAAATCCACAAAAATTTTCAGTTTAATAATAAATGTTAGAGATGGATATTGAGACTATATATAACGAATTGTGATTGTTTAAATGCTCTCTGTGATATTTAAATACTCTTTATGATCTCTGTGAAATATATATTTATTTTAAATTTCTTATAATTTGCATATATATATATATTAAATTAGATTTAATGTATATATAAATATAATTATAGTACTATATAGAATTGTATTTTACATCAGTTTTATTATTATTATTTATATTTTAGGTATCTTACAAAAAAAACTAACGTTCAACTCCTACAGAAATGGAATCTCTATTATCTTAGGATTCTTATAATGATTGACGATCGATCTAATTTTTCCATTATTTCTAGAAATAACTTAAAGACATTCAAAATAATTTGCTCATGAGAAAGAAAAGTTTTGAGAAAAGACCTTGTGCTAGCGCACGCGTGTAGCGTGACGAGATCTTGATTGATGTGTGGATTGTATGTTAATATGTGGACTGTATGTTGATATGTGGACTGTATGTTGATGTGTGGACTGTATGTGATGTGTGGACTGTATGTGATGTGTGGACTGTATGTGATGTGTGGACTGTATGTTTTAATCGCACGCTGAGGTATGGATGGGGCTATGCCCTCGTTAGTAGCTTTAGTGTCGCAAAGATCAACCTAATTGCTCGGAACATAAACCGATACTAAAATCCCGGGTCGAGGAACGCACAGAGGTTCCCCTTCCCTTAGGGAATCGCGAGCGCAAGATGGGAACAAAGGCGAAGGCATCTCGCTCGCGGAGTCTCGCACGCATTCGGGAGAGTTGTCCTCACGCCATGAATGTGCTAAGGTGAGTTGTCTTCACGGCGCAACTCGTGTTCGGGAGAGTTGGTTTACGCCACAACCCGGTATTCGGGGGAGTTGGCCTTATGCCACAACCCTGGTTGAGGGCTCCGGTTCCGGCAAACCAAAACTCTCGCGAACACCTTGAGCCACATTTCTGAGCATGTTACTTGTTTAATCGTTTTTAAATCGATTTAAGGAAAAAATGTTTTATTAAATTTTTACTGAATGTCATTCAATTTAACTCTTAACTGGTATTAGACGGAACATTTGATACTGTAATAATTCATAATTAAATTACTTGGCTTTAAAATTTTTAATTTCATTAAATTTGACTACTAATATCTATTACAGAGAATGTACTATAAAATTTAAGTTAGTCCTTAGTTTTAGTAATTATTAAAGTACAATAAATTTTAGTAATTTGACATAAGTTCTAAAAACTTGTAGGTATTTGAAGGTTTTTCTAAACAATGAATGCAGTTTTACATTCTTTGCATGCTAACGTATGAATCTATCATTTTTGATCATGGTCTTCGTTTTGATATTAAAATATCTCCGGGTCGTTATAATACATTTGTTTCTGTGTAAATATAGAATGTAACATAAAGAAAGTTGTAGGTGTTAGCTTATATTAATGAAATTATATTAAAAGAGTAAAGCAAAGTTTCGATTTTTGATATAATATTATTGGTTGCTATACAGAATTTGAATTTTTGTTGTAAAGTTTTTGAAATTTACAATTTTCAAACGTGACTAATATTTTGATGAATTTTAACAAATCTCCTTTTAAATATAATAATGAGATTCATAATTTATACTTTTAATATTTAACATTGCTTAATTAAGATTCAACAATTTCATGCATGTGTTTTCCTTTATATGAAAGGTAATATAACTGTGCGCGCGCGCGTGTGCATGTGTGTTTAATAATTATATACATATACGAATATATATAAATTTATTATATATATATGTATAATATTTCGTAATGCGATGTATATATATTTCATAATTTATAAATAATATATTTTACATCTTTTTACAATTTTGAGTTAAATAAACTATTAATCTTCAAAATTAAATATATATTATTAATTAATAAATAAATTTTTATTTCGAAATGATTTATGTCAACAAATCATATATAAAATAGTGGTATATTTTACTTTTGCTTAATGATTAGGAATAATTGGATTATTTTTAAATCTATTAGTTCGAATAGAATACAAGAATATGAATTAATAATGATCAAGCCTGTTCAATGGTAATACGTCTATGTATAATTAACAGTAAAACTAATTTACGATTTGTAAAATTTATATCACAGAAATTAAATTACATGAAATACGAAAAAGTAGTAATTATTTAAAAAAGAATGTCTACAAGATCATCATTCTGAACAATTCTGTCCTGTCTATGTCACCATTACTTGGTTTTAGTTCCCAAGATGCATGCAAAAAACTTCGGCGAAATTTCCAAAAACGTGGTAATTCCCATTTGACTGGAATTATGAAGATAACTTCATTTTACATTAAACAATGTTTATCAGAAGGATTTTTTATCATACGAAAATTAAAAATTTTGCGAAAAAATTTGAAAATAAAAGTAACGTAATATGTAAAATGAAAGTAACTCCACTAATTTGCCGATTGTCTTATGACAGCCGATTTAAAAAAGCCCAACTCAAATACAATCTATGATAGCGAACAATGTATCAAAAATATCAAAAATATTTTACAGATCGGTTTGTCTAATCTAACTAAAACACATATTTAAAAAAATGATCAATTTTTTTTTAAGAGGAGTGTCAGTACTGATTTGAGGCAAATAAATGCTTGGCTGGTTTTTTGATTCTTAATAATCAATAAAATGGTTCTTAATGATTTATTATTAATAATAAATAAGTTGTCTACAGAGTTCAGAGAAAACAGTATGTCATTTACTGAATATCCGATTATAAATCCAAGAATCATTAATATCGGTGAAGTTCGTTTTTTAAGTATTATGAGGAAATATACTCAGAAAAATAAGTTCATCAAGGCTTATTGGTATGTATATATATGAGCTCAAAGCAAGAAGCTTATCATGGTCTATGGATGTATATGCGAGCTCAGAAAAATAAATTCACTATAGTTTATAGGCGTCGTACTGAAAGAATTAAAAAATACAAAATATATTTTTATAAATATCTTGGAAACTATGTTCAAGCGGTGGTTACATCTATAGAGAAAAATTATTGAGAATGATCTTGACAATATATTTCAAAGTCGTTAAAGTCGATGAAGAATCTTTTGTTCTAGGTAATTACCGAATAATACACTAAAAATTTTATTCCAATACAGTAAAAAGATACACTATAAATATTTGACCAAGATTTATTCAAATAACTAAAAATTTATTTTTGTGAATCTATAAAATTTTTGTAAACAAACAACAAATTGATGATATTAATTATTTTAATAGTTATACAATCGATCACAATTTAAAATTTCATGATGTTCTATATATTTTTTTATAATAATACTGAATTGTAATTTCAAAATACATAATGCTGTGAATTATCTAACACTTATTAATATATTAATTATTATACCTCTGAATTAATAAAAGATTAACCTAGAATGCAAATATCCAAGATAAATGTAATAAAATCTATGTGTTTTATACATTTTTTTTTTTTTATAAATCTTGTATCTACTCAATCTTGTTTTATCGTAACTGATTTCAACATATAGATAGACAGTATAAAGAATGGTTTAAATAATCTAAAATAAGTTTCTAAACTCATTCAAGCGCAATGCACACATAATTTTTTATGTCAATTTTTTTATCGTGCTATTAAATGTAATATATATACATATGATATACATTATTTGCTTCTAGGACTACGTTTTATAAAGAATTTGTCTATTTATTTATTGAAATAAAAAGTATTTGATGATGTTTCATTTGTAATACCTTATAGATTCAAATATCAACACAAAAACGCATAAAAATACACAATAAAAATAAATTAAATAAAATACACAATAAAAATAAATTAAAAATACAGTGTCGCGTGCCGATCCGAATTTGCAAATTTGATCAGTAGCTTACTGCTTTCAACGTTAATGAAAGTCAGCTGATTTAATTTAAAGTTTGTTTTTATGTTAGAGTCAGTAAGATTTGATCACCCTTTGAATTCGTTTTACTATCGTTGAACAACTTAACGCGTCGTCACGACCAAGTGCATCGTCTTAATTAATGCGATGCCACGAGGATCCGAAAAAAGTGAAGAAGAAAACAAAAAAAAATCATGCGATCGCCAATCATGCAACCGCGCGATGCCGAAACAATGGTCCAATCCCATTCGAGCCTTCCACTTACATGCCATTTGCCCATGCACGCGCGCGGCGCGAAAATATGATCAGAAAGGAACCACATGATTGTCTGGCCCTCGCCTTGTTTGGCGAGACCGAACACACAGAATATATATAATATGCAAAAATATATAAGATATCAAATGTGAAATAATTATTATAATATATAGTATATAATACAAATTTTTACTCAAATTTCATTTTAAGTTACGTTCATAAAAATATAAAAATAGAAATCTGCAGTCCACTTGTAATATGTTTGAGAATATTAATGAAAATTTTGTTTCAGAAACAGTCTAGAATATTAATGTTGTAGAGAATTTGTGATCGGACGATTTGGACTTACAATTAGTTAAAGTTAGCTTCTTTGTTAACTGTTCTCAATGATCTAAATAAGCAATAAACTACAAAATTTCTAAAGGTAAAAGCCAAGAGTATTGCAACAGTTCATCATGAATTAAGCTTGTTAACAAAGGAAATTCCACATTACCAACCTTTCATTTACCCAGAGGCTAGTAGCTGTCACTACTGATCTTGAAAACAACGCGCAAAAGAAGGGTGGTGATAGATTAACACATTCATATTTTTCCACTTACAATAAAATTAAAAGCAATTAAATATGTAGTGAAATAAGATAAGCATATTTTAACACGATTTTTATTTAAAAAATATCATAATGCATGTGTGTATCATTGTGTAGCGGTCTATGATTCCTCGACTACAAGTTCCGAACACTGACCAGCACAAGCCGCAAGTGCTTGGCTGTGCGCCTAGCATCGAGGTCCTACCGATCTCCGACGATAAGCAAGCAAAGTGTGTACGGAACTTCGCGGGATGGGGAAGGGGTGCCGGGCCAGCCTTAGAGGGTAGTTACAACAACAAACGTCTGGGGTAAGGAGTCGCTGCCATCAGCAGCCCCACTGGATGAGTCTAGGCAGTGATTCCGAGACGAAATGCAACTTTTTCTCTCATCTATCTCAAATTCCATTCGTCCTTCCATCATGCATCCTCATTACCTTTAAACTTCAATTAAAATGATTTTTTATTATTTAATAAAATATTGAATATTTCACAAAAAAACATAAATACGATTAACAAAAGCAATGATATTTATTGTAAACAATCATAAACACGAACATATACATATTATTCTTTTTTATGATTATTCCGCGAATTTTTATGCAAATTCACATTTTTATAAATAAAATTTTATAAAATTTTATAAATAAAAGGGAACCTAAATGGAAAATTGATCTCTTTACTAATTATTATATAAAATTATTATATAGAATACTTCAAGTATTTTACATATTTTGTACATTATACCTTTATTTTGCACTTTCAAATTTCTCATAAATGGATAAAAATCCACAAATTACGATATTATATAAAACTTACTTAAATATAAGCTCGGTTTTATTTTATGAATATCACATTTGTTTTTTCGTACTTCATTGTGTACATCCTTTTTTTGCACTATCAAAACAATCTGTTGTATGCATCACTATTTTTATATGTTATGCATAGGTATGTTAAGGTATCTTACAAAGACTGACAGTTTTTACTATGTAAAATGAACTTATTTTTATGTAATGAAACTAATCGTCTAGGGACTTTATTCTACAGTTATGATTATGAATAATGCAATGACTTTTTCGATTGTAATCTAAGAACTGACTAATAATATCTCAATGAAGAACGCAGATGTTGCGTTTTTGACTATGAGTAAAAATATTAGATATTGTTTTGATAAATACAGTCCTTCATCGGTATGAAATTTTGAAAGATTGAGAGTTGGAGAGATAGGACTCTAAGTTTTAAGTAAATTTTAGTTTTGGGTATTTATTAGTTTTTGAGATATTCATTTTTCTTCATATTGCTTAATATACAAGTATAGTATTTAATATTTGTATGGAAATGTTAAATATTATTAATTTTATATTTGAATACAGTATGAGTAAATTTCGTCTGTTAAACATTGGAATATTCATCTACATATATGTTGTGTAGAGTATTCACTTATAAACAGAAAGTTGTGAAAAGAAACATAAATCATGTGTTAAATAATAATAAGAAAAAATTTAGAGAAGAATTGAAATCAGAGAATCTTTAAATATCTGTAAAATAATTTGATAAATTTCATATTGTAATAATTAGATTGTAGATTGTTTTTATGCAAATTCATATTTTTCAAGAATAATATTATATGCACTTTGTACAATAAATACATAAAAATTCATTATCTATAATAAACAGTTTTTAATATAATAATAAATTAATATAATAAAATTTTTAAGTACTTTAATATTATTTTATAGAGACTGTACCTCTATATATTCATAAATATAAGATTTTATTTAAGAAAAATTATAAAATTATCTTTTTTGAACAAACAATAAAAATATATCAAATAAATGTCAAAATGTACTATATTACATTTGTTGAGTTATTAGTTTCAAACTATGTAACGAAGTGATTTCTGCAAAACAGTAGAACAACTGTTTACAGTGAACACTGAACAACAACACTAAATAAATTTTCGACTTAATAATAAAAGAAATCCATACATAAAATTGCTGAATCTAAAACATCCAAAAACTTAAAAAGAATTGTATAATTTTACACAGTTAATTTTTTGATATACTTGCGGTCTATGATGGAAAACAAAATTTTAGTTAGCACATTAAAGTTGTCCTATTATAGTTGCTACCAAAAAGATCCGTACCACCGAATTCTTGAAAGTTTTAGCCTAACTATTCTGTTCATACAAATACGTCCTGTAATCTAGTCTCGACTGTCTCAGCATCTAAAGTACAGGTCAGTTAGGAAGGCTTTGTTGATAACTCCATTTGATAGACTCAAACTTTTCTTTCGTTCATTCATTCTTTTTTTATTTTTTCACTGTAGCTACGGGAATATTTTAAGCGATCTCTTGTCTGTTCCGAGAAAATAATTTAACTTCACTGAAAAGCGATGTCGATAATTTAACTTTCGAAAAACGATTAATTATAGACAAGAAATATTTTGTATGTCTTTTAGTCATCAAATTTTTATCAGCTTATAATTTCAGCTTTTATCAGCTTTCAATTTTATAAATTCAACGAATTACTTATGTAATTTTCCTTTAACAAAACTAAAAAGAAACATATTTTTGGAACAAAATTGTCAAATTTCTTAGCTTTTATACAATAGTTAAATATCATATGTCTGAAATTCCGAAGAACATGAAAATAGGATTTATATAAAGTATTTTTATAATCCAACGAATTCATACATTGACCATTAGGATAAATCCAGAGATGTGCAGTACAATCATCATTAAAAATCAATAGCGATGGGTTATAAATATATAATTTTGGTTTGGTACATATATAACAATATTGATTGTAAAAATTCCTGTGAAGATTTTATAAATATTTTTTATAAATTCGTTTGATACTTTTAACATTTAAAAACTCGTGAATCATTAAAGAAAGAAATCCGAATTTATTCTAAGATATCTTCAAATAGAAACGATTAATGTTTTATTTAACACTATATAAATAATTTATGTGTACGAATATTTAAAACATACAACATAATATATCAAACGATGAGAATAACATTAATTAATTTAAAAACGTGATCATCACAAGAATGTTACAAGAACATATTTCTTGACCAATTGCTAAATTCTTAATTATTTATTTTTTAATATTTGATCAACAAAGAGAAATTATGTCGATTTACATGACACTGTTCTGTATTGTACAAATGTGTTTTGTTATGATTAGGATTATGAATGTTGTATGTTGATAAAATGATAAGTACTATTTTAAAATATATGTTTCTTTAAATAATAAAATAATGTTTAATTATAAAGCTTTCTTTCACTTCTCCTGGAAAACATATTTTTTCGAATTGTATCATATTTCATTATAAGTATATAATATAATGATAAGTAGAAATTTAAATAGTGACAGAATTAACATTAATTAAAGAGATACAGACAACATTATCTATTAACATTAAAATGATTATAATATTATAATATTTTATAAATGAATATATATCGTCAAAATCATTAATACTATATTTTTACATAAATGGATTGCACCACTGAATATAGAAGTAATTGTTACATTTACAATTTTATAGAGTAATCACTTTTTACCTCTCTTTGATGTACTTTCTTATTAAATTATGAATTATTTCTAGTTCGATGTTATATCACATTTCCAGTGTCTTTGTACTCCTTTTCCCAATATGTTATACATTTTCGATTAAGTCTGGATCAAGACTTTGACTTGGCTGTATAGAAGAGAAAATATTTTATTTCTAAGCCAACATTTTTTATTAGTTTTGCAACATACACTTCAATCTTGTTGAAATGTAATTTTTATAAAAATTTTTTATAAAAACTTTCTAGAAATTATTCTATCCATATAGCTGAGAATGTAACCATTAAATATATAGAGAGTGATAAACAAATTATAATAGTTTCAAATTTTTATGGTTTTTATTTGAATTAATTATTGGATTTCAAACAAATTAAAATATGCTGTCATCTTTTCTGAACAACAGTTTTATCTCTCATAACTACTTTTATTACATTAAACAAAATACACTATTCTATTATCACTAGTCGTGTTACGATAATTAATTTGGTTTGTTAAAAATCATTTTACAGAAAATTACATCAAACATAACAAATTTTTATTTTTAGATAAAATTTTTGAATTTAAAAATTATTCCAAAGATATATTTATTTACAATATCCTTACATTACATATAATTCTTTTCAATATCACTGTCATAATACTTTTCGAATATCTATTTGCTCCTTGCAAAGATATACAAAGCCAGCTCTAGAGAGAAAAATAACTAACATAATACGTGATCTATTTTAAAAATCAACAAGAATGTTTAATTTTTAGTTTGTGAAATTGAAAAAATGAAATAACTTTATTAATTTATATTTTCCCATTTTACAAACCTGCATACAAATATAAACTGACGAGGAAAGTGACATTTCTTCACTTAAGATGTTGTCTTCAAGATAATTGAGTTTGAAAACTGGGTCAATATATTTGAATTTGACTAATCTTGGGTTGGACAGAAATGAATAATCAACAAGAAAAATTTTTTCATTATTCTACTTTTCAGAATTCTACCCTGCCGTATTAATCCAAATAGATACATTTAGTCAAAAAGTTTGACAAATGATTTTAAAGAAAAGATTTTTAGTATTTAACACTCAGGCATCGATTTCATGTTTAATACATTCGAAATATAAAGTATATCTTCAGTTTTAATACAGTTAATATATGCTACTTGGCACTAATAATTTTATTTGAGAGAAAGTTGCCCTTTTGTTTACGCCCTTTTGATTTACATGGCAATATTTCGGTTGCTTATAATAATAGTTGCTTATAATAAGAGAAATTTATTTGGGTTGTTTAAAACAGTTGTTGAGGGAAATTTTATTAAAATAGTATTATTCTATTAAAGTATTTATTCATAGTATTTGGTTGTCTGGGAAGTTCCTGCCGACTTTGACTAGATGGTATAAATAACATTGTATTATGTTGAGTCGTGTCCGCTAATGATTTTGAATAACTTAAAAGGGTTTAAGGCACTGAAGTGCGTTATAACGTATATCTGCTGTAAGTTGGCTGGTAAGATGTAACTGGTGTAACTGGTGTACTGTTTCCCCACTGACGGCAGACCTGTTTTTATAGAAAATTAAGGCCTGTGCGGGCCAATCATTTCGAAGCTGGAGCCATTTCTCTAACGTAATTCTTCTAAAAACAATGGAATTATTAAATGTCGATAGGTAGATTATTGACTGCGGTCAAATGATTTTAACTGTGGTCGAGCGTGGCGAACGTTGTGACTTCTTACCAGCATGAAAAAGTGGGCGAACTGTTATTTTTAATCATAACAATCCGAATATACCAAACAATGCTAATAAGAAGCCTGACGTTTTAATTTCGACGGTTCTGATTACAATTTCTGGAATCGTCTCGCGATTTGATGAAAATTACTTCGACCACGGTTTCTTCGACTCTCGAAGCTATTTGCGCTACAACATATAAATATATCAATGTTATTGAGAACATATTATTTGTGTACATATTCTTAAACATTTCAATGTATCTTTAGAAAAAAATTTGCTTGAAAATAATTTGCTTGAAATAAATTGATTTGTGTCAGTTTTGTACCCTTTTGAAGATGGAAGAAAACAAAGTACATTTTAGACACTTAATGCTTTTCTCTTATCGAAAAGACACAAACAACAAACAAAATACATAAGTGCTGTTTACAGAGAAAATGCTTTAGCTGAAAGAACTGTTCTCAAGTGGTTCGCTAAGTTTAGAGATTTCAACCTTAAAGACCAAAAACGCTCGATTAGACTCTCACTACTAATGATGACTAATCAAAACACTAATCGAGAATAACCAGCACTACACAACACGTGAATTATCAGAAACACTAAAAATATAGAAAACCACAATCCAACAACATTTAAATATTTAAGCTTGGTTACATAAATGAAGTAATGGGTGATGAAAAATGGATTCTTTACAACAATGTTGAGCGAAAATGATCCTGGGATAAGCGAAATAAGCTATCCCCAAAGCCAGTCTTCATCTGAAAAAAGTCATGCTTTGTGTCTGATGGGATTGGAAAGGAATCTTGTATTATGAGATCCTACCAAACAATCAGTTAATAAATTTAGATACCTATTACTTGTAACTGAACAAATTAAAGATATTGATTCAGGAAAAACGTCTAGAATATAATGTTAGATCTCATGTTTCTTTGACTACCCGATATTTGTGCTTAGGTGAGATGTATTGCCTCACTACCATATTCACCAGATATTATATTTTCAGATTTTCACTCATTCAGGTCTTTGCAAAATTCTAACGGCAAAAACTTCAATTCTTTGATCGACATAAAAACTACTTTGAGAAGTTTCTCACTGAGAAGTTCTAGAAGAATGGAATTCAAGTTGTATGAAAGACGGAGAAAAGTTGTAGAACAAAATGGTGAATGCATAATTGAATAAATAAATATCGACACATAAAGACATTGTCTTTGAATTCCTCTTAAAAATTAGCACGAACTTTTCGGACAATCCAATACTATGAATAAGGTATTACCTTACATTTGATGAAACGATTTTTCACAATAGTTTTTTAAAATCATAATGTTACTTTCTGTCGTAGATCTCGTGAAAATTGACAAAAAGAAAGAGATACTAGTTACTGATAGCGAAAAATGTTTTCAGTCACATAATCGTTTGTTATCAAAAACATTTTAGTTGAAAAAATAGTTCTTCTTTTTTTCATTTATAATTATGATGTCTGGTTTGTATCGATATTAAAAGATCTAGATATGTATTTTATATACGGAATTGTTACCCGAACTTTCAGTTGGTAGATTATTCATGAGATATAGATAGTACATACATATATATGTATGCACATATATATATATTTCAAACTTACTTCCAATCATCAATAATATTATATAATATTTATTAATATTTGTACAATATTTATATAATATTTATAAAACCTTATAATATCTTCATGTTTTTTTTAAAATGTACTAATTCTGTTCTTTATTTTAAAAACACTTGCTTCAAATAAAGATAGAACTGCTGACAGAAAAGCTTCATAGTTAAATCAACTAAATTATTATACTTATTCTAAATTTCAACTTAAGTCTTAGAAAATTTATTTTATTTTTAAAACTATATTTAAAAACTATTAGTTTAGGAGATATTTTAATCTTAATTTTATAAAAATTATCTATAATAGATAAAAACAATACGAATATAAGAATATTGCTCTTGTATACAAGATAAATATCTCTTAAACTAATAATTTTTTGATAGTAGATTAATATTGTAATATAGAGCTGTATCGATTAATAGATCAAAAGATATATTATTTTATTTTATTTAGAAAAATGGAAACGACTTCAAAATCTACGAAGCGCCTCCACCTATAAAAAATAATACATGCATTACATGATATGTCCTAAACCATATAATTTTCGTATATAATAATTCTTCATCGGACGTATAATTTTGAAATTATTTAAGGAGTGCAAATTTAAGCAACTTAGGTAAAGTACCCTACATATATACTTTTACAAATTGGAGTTTGAATTACACATTGAAATACAGCTTATTCTATAAATTAAGGAAAGGTAGGACAAGATAACAGAATGAAATATACATAGGTATATAATATCAGTATTCATGTATCCTGAAAATAATACATTGTTTGTTGGAAATATTTTCAAGAAATCGAATACAATGTTTCAAAATATTCTACCTGTCGTATTTTATAAATGTGCAAACCTTACTTTTATTGAAATTCTATTAAACGAAAATTGAGATCTGAAAATGAAACTAAGTAACAAATAAATTGTTACTTTATTTTCAAGACACAATTGGCTACACTTACAAATTATGTTAATACATAAAATATATGTATTGTACAATGACAAACATATTTAGTTTCTATGTATTATATACTAAAATACTCTAGGTAAGGAAATCATTATTGATGTTACAGGTGTGTACATATCTTACACATAAAACATATATTGAACTTTTTGGTCGGCAATAGAATACTAAGTTTATCCTCAAACAAAATGTTATTTACTACTAACTAAATGTTCAGTCTACATACTGCATATAGTAAAGTGTAGTAAACTCTTATTATAGAAAAAATATCAATAATGAAATACGAAACAATATTAAGTTTTAGAATAGCAGCATTTAATAAATGAATTATCAAATATTATTTTTTTTTTTAATAAAAAATTTGCATAGACAATGGTATTAAAATTTTTGAGAATTCAATTTATTAATTTTTTTACACAATACAGATATTCTTTATCTATGTGACAAATAATGAGGTTCAATCAACGAGATGATATTCCAACACATAATTTTCAAGTTGTGATGATATTTATGAATGATTCCCAAATAATTTAATTCCAAAATAATTTAACAAAATTTTTCTATACTAATTTTTGCATAGCTTTAAAATACATACATAGAAATATCTTAGAATTTTTGAAATAGTGTGTAAAATTTCATTATTTCATATGTAATTTTTGTATATAAGTATAAATATTTCTCAAATTCACCAATATGCAAAGATAAATACGCATAAAACTATTCATCTTTAATTGTCTTGAAAATGTGCTGTAAATTTTATATGTGCGTATGCGCATATAATGTTTGTGTTTAATGTCAAATTAATATTGAGAAACTTGTTCATGAAAGAGAGACTATTAGATTGTCACCAATTAACGAGAATTGTCTTCGGCTATTGGGATGAATCGTTCTTTATCTCGGATTGCTAAGACAAGATTCACAATTGGATGATCGAACGGTTCTATGTCTAACTGCTAAGATGATTGATTGTTACGAGTGTTTAAACCAGTCTGGATTCTTTCTAATTACTGAGAAATGTTTACAGTTCAAAATGATAAATGATCCTATTTATCATTTCAAATATATTTAACTGAGTATCAAATGTAAGATTCATGCAAAATGTCCATGCTGATTACTTGCTTTTACGGAAAATTCAATCAATATTTGTTAAAACTATTAGTATTCTTTCATGCAGTTTAGAAAAAAATTTAACGATACGTATGAAACGTGCCTTATTAGTCTTAAAATAAATGTGAAAATTCATTCAAGTAAAATTTTTGAGCTATCGCTGCGCGTTACTAATAATCTTTTGAAAATAATCGCATGTATAACACGATAAACACAGGAAATGAAAAAAGCATTATTGTGTTATGCTAAAGTTTCGACTCAAAAATAGCGTATTCTGTTTGAATGAGTGTATTACGAAATTTCCTGTAAAAATTCTTTCATTTTCTTACTTATGTAAATTTTTGGGCGGAAAAGATTAAGTGAATACATGACATGATACCTACAGTTTTTTCCTCGTTTGTTTAAACATACGTATTTTCTTATAGGGAATGTCAAGCTACATAGATTGGTGGATAAAAAAAATATATCATTCCATTTAAAAAAATGATAACCTCAAAATTTTTGAAACATTTATAAATGTATCCATTTATAAAAAAAAAAAACATGCACCACACAATGCACTCCTTCGTGCAACTTTCATATGCATTGTAATTTTTGTGCAACAGATACACAATTTTGCAATTATTTAAAATGTGCAAGTTAGATAAAACACCCTGTATAATAGGTTATTTACAATACATTATTTTTTGACAATCTTGCAAAATTGGATCTACTGGATCTTCTGATTCCATTCAACAAACAAAATGAATTCACTGTTGCATTATCTTATCACTACGAAGTTAAACATAATTTTATCGATGATGATATCTTAGTTGACAGGAGCAACACGTTCATGTTTATAAATATTATAATATTAGCAAATATAAGATGTAGTTTGAAAAAACTTTTACTTCTAGCAATTTCTGAATTGACGTTTCTAAAATATTAATATCTTACAATTGAATACAAAAAAATAAACATGCAATAGTTCTTCTTAGATATACTGATGCATAAAAATGCACAAAATTATTTTTAAAATATGTTTTATTCGAAAAAAATGCTAATAAAAATATCTATACACGCATTAAAATTATTAGTAGAACAATATGAACATTTAATGATCGTGATCGTGCAATTCTGAAATATTGTATTAAAGAAAGATATTATCTCAATATATCATTGGGATATTTTGAAAGAATACTTGATATGTTTGATAAAAATAATACATATTATTTGATATGTTCTACAAGATCATTGAAATCTTCTTGTAAGTATAGATATACAGATAAAACTGATATTTTTTTACATGATATTGGCATGTGAATTTGGCTAATCTGACAGGATAAGCAAGAAAGAATAATCGATCTGAAGATATTCGACCTGACGTATGAAAATAAAATAAAAGCATAGTAAAATTTTTTCGTTTCTGAGAAAACTGAATTTATCAAATACTTAAAACTTAACTATATCTATAATATATTTAAACTCTATGACCTTTTGAGAATTTAAATTTTATTTTTTACTTAAGTATTTTTATACATAGTATGATTTTTTTTGTTATTTTTTATTATTCATTCTTGTCCAATCTGAAACCAGCTAAATTTAAGTATACTTGACAAATTTTCAAACTCTATTTCGAAAATAGAGTTTTAAACGAAAAAATATTATTCTTTCCTTTCAACTTATTTTTTCACGTAGAATAATCATTAAATTAAATATTGAATTCCTTTATATAAAATTATGAATTGTCTTATGTTACTTTTCTTTTAAATTTTCTTCTATTCATCACTGTAGCTCTTTTGTATAAATATACTATTTGACAATTGCAATGTCCAAATATTCTGTCGATATTTTTCGTACGAATATAATGTATAAAGATGTAATGTAAATAAAAGTCATCTTTATGTTGTAATATTTGTGATATGCATATATTTTTTCTGTGAAATCTTTTATAAATATTTATAGCGCCTATACTTCTGAATTATTGATGTAGGTAAATTTCTACGCTACAAGATATATTAACTTTTTTATTTGAAAAATCCATAGGACAGATTTGATTACATTTTTATATTACCTTAAGATATGTCATATTTTTATATTATTATTTTTTATTTATTCTATAACCAATTATACATCTATTTTATATAATAATATAATATTTAATATATTGCCAATAAGAATTTTGACTTTATTTAATTTCTGTTTGCCTTCAGCAGATTGTGTATTTTATCAGTTCTATATTTAGCAAAGTAAATGTAAGTTAAGTATTGGATTCACATCATTATGCATATAAGGTTTATATAGAATGTAGTTTTACAGTAGAGATCTTTTAGATTATTAGTAGAAGAATTTATCGATATTTTCCGTAGGTATCGGTTAATATCTGTTGACGTTATATATACACATTACACACTAATACAATACCTAAATCAATACCATAATTCCAATTGCGATAAACCTTTAGATAAACCTTTTGTTATTTAATATTGTAACGTATTTTTTAAAAGGCCTTTAGGAACTCTCCAGACTCGTATTGGAGTACAGATAAAATAGAAATTAATAAAATTTCTTTTACATTACATAATCTAAAGTTATGAGATTTATTGTTTATATAATTATTATAATAATATTGTTTAATATTGCAATAAGATCTCACTGTTTAGATTGTCAAATATAAAAATATTTTTCGATAATTTGTGAAAAATAAGCTACTAATCAGCTTTTTTTAAACAACAGATAGTTGCTATCTGTGAAACAGTTTCGCCGATTTTTAAGTATTTCTAACTCAATGTAAAGTTCTAAGTAGCTTAATAATAGAAATTTTATCCTATGAATCCTTATACAGAGTGTGGAAAATTATATTATATCGTGGCCACCATAACACGATTCTACACGTCTTTGGATCGGTGGAAATTTGTAAACAAACTTGCTGCCAAATTCATTCGCAGTAAAATTTTTTTGTATCATATTCTACTTATCATGAGGAATAAAAGGTGCCATGAATCGAAAATGATGTTAAAGTTCCAACTAATCTTGAAATGATTATATCTAATATCATTACATTTAACAGATAAAATACATAACATTTATATTTCATATAATTCATAATATAGTATTAAATTTAATATATAAAAATGAAGAATTCAATAATGAATTTAGTAATATGGCGACTTACAATAACTCGTAAGTTATTCACTGTACCAAAAAAATGTTTCAAATAAATATTACATAGTTTCCAGGAAAATATAGAATACTGTAATTGTTTTGTTATTATTTTGCACAAGAAGAATTCAGTTTTTTAAATGGAACAATATATTTTATTTATCTATTAATCGATGTAGTTCGATATCCTCTATAAAAAAAAGTATGTCGAAGGAGATATGTTAAAGATATTTTAACTTCAATTTTATAGAATCTATGCATGAAATATAAGGACAATATAGATGTAAGAATATTTCTTATGACTTTTCTCATCTTTCATATAAAAAATCTATTATCAAACTTTATGAATAAGAAGCATGCACAGTAAGTAACGTGTGTACATTAGAGAAAGAGAAATAGTGAGAACAAAGTAAGACTGCTGTGAAATGTAAGCAAATTCTGAATAAAATCAATTTAAGAATTATTGAAGCTTTAATATCCCCAAATCATCATACTAGCTGATCGATTCGCAAGATTTGAACGAAATATTTGAATTACCTATTTCTCACATATTTTCTGTTTATAAGATTTGATAGCAATGAAAAGAAATTGTCTATATAATAGTCTAAGTGAATGGATTATATTCATTGAACAATTGAATGTGGTTTTTATTATACAAGGTGCCTCATTTGAGTAAAAAAGATATTTGAGTGTGACCTTCAAATATCTCTTTTTACTATAAGAACGCAAAAAATATTTCATACGTAGTTTGAATGGTGTTAAATGGTCAACATCAGCATTTTGTTTGTTTTCAAGATCGTTTTTCGGATTTTTCAAATAACAATGTTTTTTTCAAATAACGATTTATTTATTTTTTTTTTTTTTGCTGCATTGGTGATAAAAAAGAACACATTCAGACGTGGTATGACCTTCAGATGTATTATGGTATGGCCTCCAAATAATCATGAAATATAAACTTCATAGCTGAGAAGAAAATGTTTTTTATACCACAAAGAAGGCTAAATGATTTGATCATGAAATTTGTAAGACATTTATCACTTTTATTTAATATTTCATGTTAAGTGTTCAAAATTTTGTCTTTTTACAGTACTTACATCTCTCAAAATCTACGAAACCTTCTCGTGAATTTTAAGTTTAACTTTCATTTTTGGACTTTAAGATTATTTAAAGGTCATATGTATTTGTTCGGGAGAGTTTCCATGCTACAATACCCACGGTCTGGGTACAGGCACGTACGGGAAAATTTATTGCCTTTTGAGTACCCTTAGCAGGCCGTGTTGCCCGAAACACTGGCCACATGGCTGGACTTCTTCTAAGAAGACAGGACACTCGATTGACCGTGGATTGAAGTATGGCGCCAACTTTCCCGAATACGTGAGAAACATGGGCCAGCAAGATCACCCACGACGGCAACGGGTATCTGGCCCCTCGTGCCCCACCCTGGACCCGCGATTTTCCTGAAGCCGAAGGAAGGGGAACCGAGAAGACGTTCGGGCTTTCCTTCGGCTTCCAAATCAGAATCATTCCGACTTCCGATAAATACAGTTCACTCTCTTGCGACATAGATCACGAGGGGACAGGCCCCTACTATTCAGCACGCGTAATATACAGTCCACAAGGTTTTTCTAATCTCGATCTCGTCTCGCTCCATACGCGCGCGAACAGTATTTTTTCATAAACTACACGAAAAATATAACACAAAAAAATATATAGTTATTTGAAGGAAAACATTAAAGATTTTGGAAACTTCGAAAAAACAACACTTGCAGAATATTGGCCACTATTTAAATTACATATAAAATATATCCTTCACAATTGAAAAAGATTTGGGAATCATACTTAAATGAGACATCTTGTTTATATAATATAGGGCAAAATGTAAAAATGCGGGGCTATTTAATAACGAAGAAAAAAAAAAGAAGGAAGACATAGAACATATGTATAACGATTTGGGGTATCTATGTACGACGATAGATACTATTTTCTCTACATCTAACTGTAGAATATAAATACATTACTAATAAAGGAAGTTCAAAAACTAATGGAACTTTAACATCTTTCTCCAGGAAAACAGTTGAATTGCGACCTATGGTTCGATTGAAATTTTTTCTTCTTGTAATGAATACAATGTGATGCATTTAACAAAATTGATCTTGAAAATCATACTCAAAGTCAATTTTAGTTTACTTTTTAAATCACCGATCTTCAGCAATCGAAAAGTGCAGAATCATTTCCTAAAGTTTTGGGTAATTTTTTGGATAAATAATTTTTGATATCATGTGCAAATTATTTTTCAAAAGTAATCATTTTAACTATCTTTGTATTTACGTTTGTTACTTTTTTATTCAAATTAAATAAAATTGAAAGAGAAAATAAAATGAATGTATCGAAAAATTCCTTTTCATATTTTGTTATAAAAGATTTAATGGAAAAAATTGAAAAAGATAATTACATGTAAAATATCAATTATCTAGTATTTTACGCTTAATAAATTTCGTAAATATTGGATATTTAAAAGAGAATTAGTTTTCAAACATATATATCCAACATTTTATCCTCTTAGAAGATTTCTATAAAATGACAATCATTCATTTTGATGAAACACATATTGCTGACAAGATTTGGAATACGGTCAGATGCAATCGATTATTTTCGAATAAAAGTGACTTTCAAAGGGTTTATTTGAGAGGATTTATTTTTTTATCAATCGGTTTCCGCTATCATTCTCAATAGTGGGGATATGCCTAGAATTTCCAAAAGGCGTATAGACATAATTTTTTTTTTTAAATAGAAGAATTCTTTGTTATAACTAAGTTTTTGTCGTACTAAATATACACTCTAAATCAAAATATTATAGCAAAATATTATAGCAAAAAAAATTTACTTTTTGGACAAAACAAACTTTTTGTGCATTTTTCTAAGAAATAACTCGATCATTAAATATATTTTTAAATATAATTAATTAAAGTTAATATAAAATAACTAATTTTATAATAATAATTAATTAATAAAAATTGCAGTAATATAAAAATAGAATTATGAACAAAATATTTATTTACTTTAAGAAATCATTAAAACGTTTAAAACTTTAACATGCTCTAAACCAAAAATGTGTAACTACCGGCTCGCGAGCACAATTGGGCATTATTCGAATAAAATTTTATTTGAATAACATTATGGATAAATTCTTCGAAATTTTATTCGTATAATATTTCGAATAAATTCTTCATACAACATAGTATAATTTAACATAGTACAATTTTTTATTCGAAGATTTTGTCGGTTAATCTGTTTGCTTTAGGCGAGTTTGTTATCGTTGCAAATGAAAACAGAACAGAAGATGGAGCAGAAGATGGCAAAGGAGTGTTTATTTCTAAAATATATTTTTTTTAAATTGTATTAAAAGCAAATTTATTAAATAAACCAAAATTGAGAAAAAAGGACTCCTGACTCTTTTTCTTTATATTATTTCAGTAAATATTTCCAATAAAATTTTATTCGAAATGTTATTTGAATAAAATTTTATTGGAATAATGCCCAACTGTGTGTCCGAATAAGCTTTGTTCGAATAAAATCGTTATTCGTAAATAACGAATAATTTTTCCTCGAATAAAATTGTTATTCGTAAACAAATAATTCTTATTCGAATAAAATCGTTATTCGTTATTTACGAATAAATTTGACAGATTTATTCGTTATTCGTTATTCTTTGTTCGAATAAAATATGTCCAACTCTGCCCGCGAGCCCTTGCCCCTACTTTCTTGATCGCTAGCGCTATCCTCTCCACTGCATCGATCTTTCCATTTGCTTAACAGCAAAATCAACAGATTGATAGCTCAAAAGAGGGGCTCATACACGGCGAGGAAATTTTAATTTAGTGGAGAAATCGATGTGTAAAGAGACCGATGCAGTGGAGGGGATAGCACTAGCGATCAAGAAAGTAGGGGCAAAGGCTCGCGGCCTGGTAGTTACACATTTTTGCTCTAAATTATCGAGCGGGAGCATAAATCATCTTTTTATATTATTTTCAGAAAAAATTGATTTTAATTTTCCTCAGTTAAAATATTTCTTAAAACATTGTAATTAATCGTTATAATTAATCGCGCAGAATATTATTTTTGAAAGTAAAATCAAATATGAAATTAATGATATTGTAAAATATCCATAATATTTATTATTTGATGAGTATATTAATATTAAATATTATAAAAAATGATATTATAAAGAATAAAATATTTATTTATTTGAAGAAGTCATTGTTTCCTTTGAACTCCTAACATGCTTTAACTTTTTGAGAAAACATATAAATGTATATTTGTATAATTGTATATTTTCTCTTACAAATGATTGAACTCAGTCATAATTTTCATTAGCGCATTCTTTTCATTAAATGAAATTAATTAATTTTAGTGAAATCAATTGACACATTCAGTTTCAACATTCAAATTGTCTCAAACATTGATGGAGCGACTTGATCTGAAGTAGAATTTAGTTACAACATAGCAAGATCAAGGTTAGAGCTTAGGAGGGTTCTAGGACACGAACTGGTTTTGAATATCAAACTAATGCTGAAGTAACATATTCTAGATTCAAATCACTATTAAACATCAATTTAAAGTAACTATGCTTATTAGTTTGTTATACGAAACAACTTCTGTATTTGCAATGAGATTTACAAAGAAAGGAATTTTCGCCATTATTTTGTAGATAATTGTTTATAAACTAAATCATCGTTTTTATCGATAATTAAAAAAGATTTGCAAACAATATTCCGAATAGAGTTACTGAATTTTGTTTAAGTAAGATACATTTAAATTACAAATGTCTTTATTTAAATACTTTGGTACATTATAATTACAATACTTCACAAAATTAAAAGAAAGAATTGGCGATCTTTAAACTCTTGTATCTTTTTGAAAGAAGTTGTACGGCATTCTTCTGGACTCATTTTAAAGAGTAAAAGTTTTATTTTCAGCATCACAAATTTTTTGTATATAATATCTCTACATCGTGTAAAATGAATATATTTTTTCATTTCGAAAATTTTGCAATCTCAAGTTCTCTATGAATACTAAAAAATTTTTTAGAACTAAATCCACTTCAGTCTTGAAGATTAATCTTTCCTTTATAATGATTTCTTAAAACCCTCTTTTCCTTCAATTTTTGAATTTGCAAAATTTTCGAAAGGATCATCACTTTTTTACACGTTAGAAATAAGAAATTTGTAGTTAATTTTGAAAGTAGAATTTTCACTTTTTAAAGAAACTGAAGCGAAATACGTTTTTCCAAGATCGCCAATTCAAAGATCGCCAAGATCTCTGTTGTAATTGGTTATAAACGTTTAATTTTATAGAGTGTACATGCATGAAAAAATCTTTTAGGAAGTTTTGATATAAAATTTTTATATAATTTTTAATTTCGGCAATGACATATTAAATTTTGTTTAAATCATTACATAATTCTAATAAAAATGTAGTGTAAAGTGATACAATCCTGACTGCCAATTGATATACATACAATTGATAAAAAAATTCGTGAATTTAACGAAATATATCTTTTTGCAAGACATTTGTATAATGTTTCAAAGATATGAACATGTCGTTCTATAATTATGTATCACTCCATGATTAAAATTATAGTGACTTACAAAAAACAAATGTCAATCAAGACAATTAAATGCATGACATGGTATATTTAATTGAAAAACATATCGTAACTCTTATTGTAAAATCTTTATTAGAAATAAATAGAACGATTTTGTTTCTTCAATCAATGAAATTTATAGTATAAACAAAATTAAATTTACTCATTATCCACTTTCGCATTGTAAATAACAAAGTGAAACACAAAAAATGAATATATTTCAATTTTATTAAATGAACAAGAGATACTATATTTAAAGTTTGCTTATACAAAAGAGAAATTGCACGAATAATTTAGCTGATTTTAAAATAAAATGCATTTAATCTTTGTATTAAGAGAAAACATCGAACTTATGCATATTTTGTCAGAAAAAAATATTTCACATATATCTTTTTTTTTTACCGATTATCGCTTACATTGAAGAGGTTAAAAGCAATTCTCAATTATAGTTTGAAAATATGTGTAATATTGTGAGAAATACAAAGTATAAAAAAAATCTTTCGCATATGTATATTTGTGAAATATCGAATATTTTAGAAGTATTCTAAATTCTTTTAATTCTTGTTAAATTTTAAACAATTTTATACAAATTTGCATGTAAGGTATACATAGACAACATGTTTATTTTTAAGAAAGGATATTCGGGCATAAAGTATAAGTTTTTACAGTATTTTGAATAATCATATAAATATACGTACATATACATTATATATAGGTAAATATATATATATATAGATTATTACTAAGGATTATTTATTCTAATTAGTAAGATATTGTTTTAATTAGTAAGGTAATAATCTTCTAATAATTAGAAAACGCAGAAATTATTTTAATAGACAATTTTCATTTTTTAGTAATCTGAGAAATTTACATTATTTTGAATTTATAACTTAAAATGTAGTACAAAAAATCTAAGTTATGATACACTAATATGTGACACACAACATTTAAAAAAACATAATTAATTATCTACTGCAACATAAATTTCCTTTGAAATTTAAATTTGAAACAAAATCAAAAATCGAATTTTTTTTGCATTTTATTTGAAGAATAACACTTCAAGCATCTAAAATTTTGTGCTCAAATTCAATAAAGTAACAAAATTACAGTGATTTAAAAAAAAAAAGATGCAACAAGCGCAAAATAGGAGTACTTTTCAATTATTAATATATAATTTGTTTTTTAATATATTTGATCGATAAGTTCTTTTTCATAAAATTTCCAAATATTAAAAATATGTAGCATATATATATTGCTTTACATGTTGCTCTATATGTTGAAACTATACGTAAAATAATCGTGCATAAAATAATCTAAAATAATTTAATTAAATTATTGTAAAAAAGTGGCGTTATACAGATTATACTTCATCATATAATAATGATTAAAAAATTAAAAACATATTCATACCGCTTAATTGTCCATGTCTTTGTACATGTATGCTTTTTTATGAATGAGAAAACTGAAATATATTTTTTTCTCTCAAATATTTTTTTAAGATGATGTTATTTTTGCTGTAAAATGAGAATATATCAAGAAGAAACATAGATAGTTTGAAAATATAAAATTTACATTCAAATAATCATAAAACTGATTTTTATTGTTTATGTATCTATTATTTTTGTCAAAGACATATTGTTTGCTTAATTTTATAGCATATATGATTCATTCAAAACGAGACATTATAATTAACTTCTTTAATGCAAGAAAACATTGTATGATAATTATACTGTACATATTTATTAAAAGCAATAAATGTAGAATACATAAAAGATTCGAAGTTTATTCTTTTAATGATTTGATGTAAATAAATTTTTAATCTTAATGTGAAAGTTGCTAAATAACAATTTTTCTAAATGATATTGTCATATTGTATATTTAGCAATATTGTTATATTATAATATATTGTTATATTGTTATAGGTATCGTTAAAAAACCATATGTACGTATGTATATGCATGTACATAATTATTGCATATATGTTTGGTAAAATTTTAAAAATTATTTTATTAATTTTATAATGAACCAAAGAATAGATACTTTACTAATCTTAAACTGAGAAACTGACATAAAATAAACGGTTGTGATGTGGAAAGAGAGATATAGGTTTAAAATGCTTTATATATTTAGAGTAGAATATAACAGTCTGATCGATTACGGTATTCGTATAACGCAACGTAGGTATAGACACGTTTCACCAACTAACCGTTTCTAGTTTGCAACAGGTTCTCGTCAAAGCTCAAAGTTTTCCTTAGTTTTCGTAGAACACAACGAAAGTAAAACCAGCATTGATGTCATAAGGAAATCATCCTATTTGACTAATTGAATAATTGATGAACAAATTACCTGTTCTTCCGACAGAAAAATTTTTATATTTTATATTTTACAAGTTCTATTCTGTCTGAAACTTTATTTTTAAAAACATTTATTTCTCTATTCTCATCGAGACTTATAATATTATATAAGAATATTTTTCGAAGAATTTCTACAATTCATATTTCAAGTAAAATCTGTTTAAAAGTTCCATAACTCTTTTGATCTCTGTTATTTATAAATCGAATATGAGAACGGATCACTTAAACTTGGGTCAATTTTCAAATTTATGTTCATTTCCAGAATGAAAAATGATTTTAATTTACTCGTTTATTAGTTTTTCAACAAATACTGATTAAAAATATTTTGTTGACATTCACTTTTAGGATCGATTTTCAATTTTCTGATAATAATATATATTTATTCATTATTTAGCTAATAAGATTCATAATGTAATGTGTAATATGTATAATAATATAGATTCTTTTGCTAATATAAACAGTGACACATAATTAACGAGAATAGGCAGTTCTCAAAATTAAAATTTGTATAAAGTACAATATATCCTAAAATCTATACTCATTTTATAAAAATTCATCTCTTTTTTTTTCTATACTATATTTATTATAATTTTTAGAATGAAAATACATGGATTATTTGAATTTACATTGAATTAAAATAATTTTCATTAGATAGTTTTGCATTTATGCAGAATTCGAAAACGCAAAAGTACACAAGAATATATGATATATAGAAAATAGAGCATTTGTTAAAATACTGTAAATAAAATATCCATTTCCGCAGAAATATGAATTTTTATAAATATCCGCAATCTATACTGTACATAAGTAACTGAATGTAATTGTGTGCGTCGACCAGAAACAAGTATATATTAAAATATAATATACTTAATAGATTTTAAGTCTCGGTATTAGTTTCATAAGAAGGAAATATTATAATAGAAGCTAAAGGAAGGCGATAAAAAAAGAAGAAAAGAAAAAAAGGAAGAGAGGGCAACTAAGAAGAGGTAGGACTGACCGGATAAGAAATGGAGCTGAGAATGAAAGAGTTAAAAAGAAAGAACAATTGATGGAAGAAAGTAATCGCTCGTTCAAGCTTTCTCCCTTTAATGACTGTGAGTAGTCAATCTCAGATTTAAATAAAGAAAAGCGAAAATTGCACAATACCTGCGAATGCAACAAAAGAAATTCTTGCACGTTTCCCAATCAGAATAACGGACAATGAGGCAAATCAAAAAATTCGACGGTACACGAATTGAAAATAACTGAAGTCCATAAATCAAACCCGTTTCATATGATTCAATACGAGTTGACATGTATGAGCTTCAAAAGTTCCTAGTTCTGTTCACACTATATAGTTTATTCTACGTAGTGAGAATCTTTTCAATGCGAATATTTTCCACTATCACAAATGAGAATATTAGACAAACGTTATAAATTAGTTAAAAATAGAAAGAAATTGCTAAGAAAAAGCTGGAAAGTAATTGATGACTGAATAACGAAAATCTTTGAAAAAGATATTTATTAATTTTAATTTGCGAACTAAATAATTCGATAAAATTGAAAATACTTTTTTATTGAAAAATATTATTTTCTTTTTAATAATTTTGTTTGAAACTTTAAAATGATATACATATACTGGATGACTCTCCTAATAATAGAAAATATAATATTATCGGAACTATTAATTACATCAAAAAATGTTTGAAACAGAAGTTAGAGTTTCAAGAGAAATATAATGATAATAATAAACTAGTATTTCTGTAAGTGATAAAATAGAAATCACTTGTATTTTTTCAATCATATAAATATTTAATGTATGATTCTGCATTTTTATGATCTTAAATGTTGTATAAAAAAATCACTAATTTAATGGATACTTTAATTCATATACAAAGTGGGTATTGTGTTTACGTTATTCTTGTCTATATTGTACTGTGTCTTTTCTTGTTTTGTACGTGATAAGATTTTACAAGATTAAAATCCAATTATGTGCTGAACTGTTGGTTTTACTACATAAATAGATTAATACTTTGTTGCAGAGAATGCTGACAAGGATCGATTACTACGAATATTAAAAAATATTTAAAAAATAAAATTGACCTTCACATATTCTCTACATGTTCATTACATTATAATTAATTAGTTGTATTACTTCTTTCTCGATAAAACGAATTTTTTTTGAAACATTTTAATAATAATTAACATAATTAAAATAAATAATAGTTTCGAAAATATTTTAGCTTCCAATCTGACTCAAATAATAGATATAAAAATATGTTATATGTATATAACAATATATTAATTAATTAACAATTAAAGATTTTTATAAGTTTAATTAGTATCATATACAATGATATATGTATATACAGCTAAATGCCGAAAATAAATATCTTTGAAAACAGGTCATTGCACTGTTTTCCTATAAAAATATTCAGACTACAATTACAAATGTAACAAAAGCTCAGCTATAGTTCTGCAGATGGTTCGAAAATAAGAATTTCTGCAATTGATGGTTGGTTGGTAAATACAAGGTTAATCCGTAAATAATTTCAACTGTATATAAATAGCATATTCAATAAAAGTTCTAATTTTTTTACACAATAAAGTGATCAAAAATGCTTCCAGTTTTTTATACTTAACATACGACAGGTGACATATTTTCCTCGAAATACTTTCAATACTAAATATTTGTTTTTCGAAAAATACAATACTAGATCATATTACAATATTATAACACCACAATGTAATTTCTTATTTTTATTCTAAAAATAATATATGAAAAGTAACTTTATTTTCAAATTAATTCAATTATTTTGAATCAATTAAATCATTTGCATCTTTCATTTCAATTAGTTCATTCGTCGAAATAAAATAACAAATGATCCGAGTATGAGAACTTTTTCAAAATAAATTTTTATTAAATAAAGTTAATTAATTAGTAATAAAGAACCTATTTGTGGAATCAAATATTAAATACAAAATTATTGTTGATAGCTAAATAACGAAATAATTTTGAGAAAAATTATTAGCTTGTTCAAACTAATGAAATTATTAAAAAAAAAAAAACGTCAAATAAGATAATGTACTATTTAAATATCACTTTTTGAATATTTTATACGAATCTGAACGTCCCATTAATTATCTATATTTAAAAAATTGCATAAGTTAGAATCTTTTCTCAGCGGAAGAATGAAATTTACTCTTAATGGTCTTTTTCCCATTTAATCTCCATTATCAGTCAATGTAGTAAAGATTCATTTTTATACCTTAATTGCGTTTACAATTCCAACAATATGATTAGATCTTTCAAATAATACATGTTTCAAATCTTTTAAGTAAATATTCAGAATATTTATTTATTATTATATTGTATTTTATTGTTTCTTCACTTATATAAAATATGCGATAAATAATTATTGTTTATTTATATACGTTTATTTGAAATTTATTTGAAATATATAAGATAGACAATAAATAAATATTCAAAATTTTTACCTAAAAGATTAGAAATGCTTATTGTTAATGTTATTGTTTAAAGCATTTAATCATAATGTTATATATTGTACATATATAATTGTTTTCAATTCACTGTTGCTATTATTATTTTCTTTTATTATACATACATATAATATTGCACAATGTAAGCTATCACGATTCCACGAATTGCGAACGCAATAGTAGAACATTCATAAAATGTATAATGTGTGCAATTTCCGAGTCAGAAACTTTCTAGTTTAAAATAGTACCCACGTCTGGCAGACCGACTGAACGTCAGCCCTTAATTAATTTCCTACGCTCGGCCTTAATTAATCAACGTGATTGAAAGGAAATTCGAAATCAAAGGAGAAAGCAACGTGTAACTTGTTTATTGAATTCTTACGTCGTACTGCGGCTAAATGCGAGAGAATGTTTAAACTCGCAGAAGTGAATTAAGAGTATCGTGTAACCAAAGGAAGTTTCAGAGTTCCAAGAAATTAGCAAAGTTTGCACCGTGTGCAAATACCTTCCGCCCTCCCTTCAACCTTTCTTCACTTTGTCGAACACGAAAGATATCGCGGTTCAATGCTTCCAAATAAGGCCGAGTCAGGACAAATAAAATTTCTTTGTTATTTCTAGCTCGTGCAGAGCCAGCTTGGATAAACGTAATTTTTCCAATGATAACCCGTGAATTACTTCTCCCTTATGGTTATTACAGGTAATAGCTCTACGCTTTGTATGATTTACTTGCATGAACCGATTAGATGTCATGATACATCTATCAACGGAAAAGCATGAATTACGAAGGAAAAATAAAAGAGAAATAGATTATTTATCTTGTTTTATTACTCATGTTAGATATTATTTACAACTTGTAAATCACCTTGTCTCATATAGTATGTAATTCACAATTACATTCTCATATATATCTACCCCTTTCCGAGATCTAAATATTTTATAATATTTAGTGTTAAGAATTTATTTATTATATATGATAAATCTTCCAACAGATATTACAATTCATACAAATTTTATTAAAAAATAATTATATTACTACATGATTAATATGTTTTTTAATTGAATTTACCACGTATCTAAAAAGTTATGAACTCTAAGTTCGACCATACATCCTTCTCGCGGAGAAGCTTGGATTTGTATATTTTTCAAAGTTCAATAGAACGGCGATAATTGCTCATCAAATTTTGAAAGATTATTTTAAAGAGCAGATTCATGATAAACTCAATTATGAAAATATATTTCAATATTTGTACAGGCGTTGAATTTGAAAAGTTCAGAAGAAAAAAATTATTTTCGCGTTTCACTCTCTATATGATGCAGAAATGTTTTTGAAAAAAAAAGAACATTGAAACTGAAGTTTCATGCTTTAAAATGAACATAGATTGTTCTATATCTGTTCTATATCTGATATATATATATATATATGTATATACACAGGGTGGGGCACATACCTGAATAATTCGCTTGTTTTCAGAGATAGAAGAAAATACATTAGAGCAAACTTATTTGGTGTTGAGGAGCTCATAATCTGTTACTAATTTTTTTATAAGTGGTGGCGTCAAGGAGATATGAAGGTCAACTTTGTTTTTTTTAAATAGAATGATATAGTTTCTTACTTACATTCTGATAGAGAATTCCAAGGCGAATACAATGACATATAATGAAGATTCATTCAAGGTCGCTCACGGTCGCTCACGGTCGCTCACGGTCGCTCACGGTCGCTCACGGTCGCTCACGGTCGCTCACGGTCGCTCACGGTCGCTCACGGTCGCTCACGGTCGCTCACGGTCGCTCACGGTCGCTCACGGTCGCTCACGGTCGCTCACGGTCGCTCACGGTCGCTCACGGTCGCTCACGGTCGCTCACGGTCGCTCACGGTCGCTCACGGTCGCTCACGGTCGCTCACGGTCGCTCACGGTCGCTCACGGTCGCTCACGGTCGCTCACGGTCGCTCACGGTCGCTCACGGTCGCTCACGGTCGCTCACGGTCGCTCACGGTCGCTCACGGTCGCTCACGGTCGCTCACGGTCGCTCACGGTCGCTCACGGTCGCTCACGGTCGCTCACGGTCGCTCACGGTCGCTCACGGTCGCTCACGGTCGCTCACGGTCGCTCACGGTCGCTCACGGTCGCTCACGGTCGCTCACGGTCGCTCACGGTCGCTCACGGTCGCTCGGTCACGGTCGCTTCACGGTCGCTCACGGTCGCTCACGGTCGCTCACGGTCGCTCACGGTCGCTCACGGTCGCTCACGGTCGCTCACGGTCGCTCACGGTCGCTCACGGTCGCTCACGGTCGCTCACGGTCGCTCACGGTCTCACGGTCGCTCACGGTCGCTCACGGTCGCTCACGGTCGCTCACGGTCGCTCACGGTCGCTCACGGTCGCTCACGGTCGCTCACGGTCGCTCACGGTCGCTCACGGTCGCTCACGGTCGCTCACGGTCGCTCACGGTCGCTCACGGTCGCTCACGGTCGCTCACGGTCGCTCACGGTCGCTCACGGTCGCTCACGGTCGCTCACGGTCGCTCACGGTCGCTCACGGTCGCTCACGGTCGCTCACGGTCGCTCACGGTCGCTCACGGTCGCTCACGGTCGCTCACGGTCGCTCACGGTCGCTCACGGTCGCTCACGGTCGCTCACGGTCGCTCACGGTCGCTCACGGTCGCTCACGGTCGCTCACGGTCGCTCACGGTCGCTCACGGTCGCTCACGGTCACGGTCGCTCACGGTCGCTCACGGTCGCTCACGGTCGCTCACGGTCGCTCACGGTCGCTCACGGTCGCTCACGGTCAACTGCATAATTTTTTCTAATTTTTGAAAATTGAACACTAAGATTGAATATTATTGTCTTAGCGCGACAAATTGAAAATAAAAAAATAAATAAATAAAAAATATAAATTAAATAAATTTTTTTTCAGTTTCAAATTTTATAACGTTTTAGACTATGTATCCATGTTCAAGGTCGATATTTTGAACACTTGTACTAGCAGTAAGTTTGTAAATAACATGTTCGAAGAGTGCTTTGAAATAATATGTTTTCTCTTGCAGTTGATTTTGAATGGAAATAAAAAAATTAGTAACATCAGATTATGAGCCCCTCGATACCAAATAAGTTTGCTCTAATATATTTTCTTCTATCTCTGAAAATAAGCAAGTTATTCAGGTGTCCTGTTTTAAGTGTCCCACCCTGTATATATCTTTTTTTCATGAAGATATTACAGTTCAAATATCAGCAAGTGTCCAGAAACTTATGCACAGTAATTCAGAATTGTTATTTAGTGTTTAATGAGAACTGAATTCATTAAACACTAATGCCTTATTCAAATTTCGTATTTAGCAGATATTCTAAATCGTGTTGAACTTCTTTATTCTGTAACTCTTTCTTCTTTAATATTTATTTCTCAATAATGTTAGCAAGTTTGGTATTTTTTCTATAAATACCAAAATTCCTATCAATATCAAAAGCCTTGAAAGGGACTTATATTGAGCTTTGTCGAAACTTTATATCATTTATATAAAAAATTATAGATCTTTGTAACAATTTTTTTTTTGTGCCTTATATAATTCGAAAATATCATTTCTAATTTTGTACTGTAAAAATTATTTCAATATTTGGGCTTTTAAATAATATAAACTGTCTATCCTGCCGTAACCATCAGTCAAGTAAATTGACATAAGAGACGCAACCATATGACTTTTCATATATATATCACATATAATCAAAATATATAATATATCCAAAGTACAGTATTTTTTATAATATTTAGTAAGTAAAACAATTTTCTGTTATAGTCTTATTATAACTTTCTGTTGTTTTAATTCTTTTAGTAAGAACCAATATATAGATATTGCAGTTTTTGACACAAACATCTTGAACCGAATATTTTCACTTCTAATGTCTGACTTTTACAAAATTAATTTTTATAGTAGAAAAAAACAATAGATATATTTTATTGAGATACATTTTGTTGCGGATGATATAGTTGAGCATCAATTTATGTTAGCGAGTGATAAGACAAAATAACTTATTTACTAAATTAGTTATAAAATAAAAAATCAAAATAAATAAATTAAAGCAAGTTTCGATTGATTTGTATATATGGTATTTGTATAATGGTATATATGTATGATATGAATTTTATTCGTTATATGTAATAATGTACAACTTAAATATTTGTCACTGATTTATAAATTCATAATAGTTTGCATTCTATTAATATTTCAATCAATGCTTTTGCATTGACAAATCTTTTGTCTGATCTTGAATATGTTGTTGAATACTTTAATAAATTTTTTAATTACTTCAACATTGTCTTTTTAATGTGTCGAAATAAAGAATATTATAAATAGAGAATATTATAGGTATATAAGAATATTTGCAAACATTTTGTATTTAGGTTTAATTCAGATGGATTACTTTAGAACATCATAAGCATGAAACAATGATTGTTTCTGAGCAGTCATGAATTAATATGAAAACTCATGATAGTATTCACATGGATCGTTAAAACACTTAAAAATTTATCATTGTACATTTTGTATGAGTATCAATAATTTAAATTAAACGTTACAGTATCAATTATAATGATTATAAGACTTTAAATCATATTACAGTTTCAATTATAACGTTTATAATATTATAATACTAATAACAATTTAATTAACTAGACCACGGATTTTTATGTATTTATAGAAAATTTTGAAACATAAAAATGCGTAAAATACACAAGAAGTGAGAAAATATATAATAGTGCAGTATTTTTTACAATATTTAGTAAGTAAAACAATTTCCTGTCATTGTCTTATTATAACAGTTTTAATTATTTAATTATCAAAAAAAAAATTTTGCACAAAATCGGTACTCTAGTGACTGCTAACTGCAGTTATTATTATTTAACAATTAATAATAATAACAAAGTTAAATAATAAATAATATTAGTGTAAAACATTAATGTGTTTTAAATTCGATATTTACTGAAAGCTGGAGCAGTTTCACACATATTGTACATATATAGTATTCGGTTGTCCCATAAGTTTCTTCCGCGCCACGCTATGAGTGACTCTAAGTGACTGTGTTTATATAAACATGCAAGCTTATCTCTTAGCCGTTTATGGCATCGGTTTCAGTCGTCCCAGAGCTCTTTTAAAGTACGTTTCGTTCGTGACAAAGTCTCTTTTAAAATTTTTTCTGCACCGTTCAATACGGAGAGCTAAAAGATGCATTTGCGGCATGTTATGCTTCATTGCTTTAAAAAAGGCAATAGTGCAAAGGACACTGCAGACGAGATTTTCACCGTTTACGGGAGTGGTATTACCACTATTAGGACCGTCCGCAATTGATTTAAGAAATTTAGAGCTGGCAATTTCGAGTTGAAAGATGAAGACCGCAGCGGCCGCCTAGCAACGACTGATACGGACATTATCAAGACTGTGCTCACTGAAAATCCACGATATAGTGTGCGTGAGATAGTGGATGCCACTAATATTCCCAAGACAACGGTACATAAGCATTTAATCAAGATAGGATATGCGAATCGATATGAAGTTTGGGTTCCACACCTATTGACGGAGACCGACCTTATGAATCGCGTCTCTACGTGCGATTTGCTTCTTCAGCGACATGAAAGGGATCCTTTCTTAAAGAGGCTTGTCACTGGAGACTAGACTTGAATTTTATACCAAAATGTGCATCGAAAACGCACTTGGTCCGAGGAAAATAGACCTTCAACTGTTGCGAAGCCTGGACTTCATCCGAAGAAGGTTCTTCTGTGCATTTGGTGGGACTGGAAAGGTGTAGTGTACTACAAGCTCCTTCCTCAAGATGATACGATCAATGCTGACAAATATTGCAATCAACTGGATCAATTGAAAGCAGCCATAGCAGAAAAACGGCCAGAATTGGCGAACCGACGAGGCGTCGTTTTCCATCACGACAACGCAAGACCGCATGTTGCGTTAGCCGTAAGGCAAAAATTATTACAGTTGATTGGGACGTTCTACCTCATCCTCCATACTCCCCAGACCTTGCTCCATCCGATTACTACTTGTTCCTCTCCTTAAAAAATTCTCTCCGTGGTAAATCTTTCAAATCCATAAGCGAAATAAAAACGCACCTAGATGAATATTTTACAAGTAAACTTAAACAATTTTGGAAAGAGGGCATAATGAGGCTTCCTGAGAGATGGAAGAAGGTTATAGAACAGAACGGTTCATATATAACATAATAAATCCATCTTAAACAAAAAATATCGTGTATTCATTTCGCATCAAAAAAAGGAAAGAAACTTATAGGACACCCTAATACATACTTACTTATCATAGTATAAATATCAAAAAATATGAAGTGCAGTAATTCGTAAATACTATTTTATATATTATTTTCAGATCAAATTTTTTCGATGATTTAAATATCTTTTATTCTGATTCCATAATTTCTATTTAAATTTGAAATGTATAACTTTGAAATAAATAATTTTTATAATATTTTTTTGAACAGATACTTCTTTTGAATAGGTACTATTATGTTTAAAAAGGAATCATTTATAACTAATATCTTATCATTTTTAATTACCATATAAGTTAATATTGACATTGTAGACATTATTTTTTTAAAAGTAATACACGATAATTTTGTACAATAATATATATAAAATATTGGATTTACGTATATTATTTTTTAATAAGCTGTTGAAATGGAAAAAAAGGAAAAGAAATACAATTATGTTCATGAACATTTATATAATAACAGTAATGTAATGATTTTTAAGGTAACATACGTTCTAGGGAATAAAAATTCACGGAAAATATGATATTATTGATCATAGAACTTGAATAAATATTATTCTTTCACATTCGGTTAGAATTTAATATCTACGAATTTATTTGCGTCGTTTTCCTTTTCTCCATCGAACGAGCACTCGAGGCACTCGTAAAATAGATAAAAATCGTGGTGCGATGCAACACTGGTAAAGCATTTTCTTTTTTTCTGCTTCCCTTCCGATCAGAAGAGCCATTAAGCTTTTCCACTAGACTCTGTCAAGTGTCTACTAATACAGGTTCTACTAAATCATTCACGCTTCCTGCGTTCGTAAAAAAATATACCAATGCATGTACTGGCTGCCGTTTCTATCGGCTTAAAAAAGTAAAAAATGTAACGTAGTGTTAGCGAACGTGCGGCATTTGTTTTCCGTTACTAATTTGTGATATGAACAAAACTACGAGAAAATTGTATGTACTTATACGAAACTCACTGGCCATTAAATTACAGTGGATAAGCGTAATTATTAATTAACAAAAGAAGAAAACACAACAACTACAGAAACGCTGTAAATGAATATTATAAATGATATTTCAAATATTAAACAATATTACATACAAGACAGACTGTAATTTCACAAAATGATATTCATTATAAATACATAAGTTATTATTCGTAATGCTGACTTTTTTCTTTTCTCACAACTAATATAAGCGTTATGTTAATTAAACTCTACTAATTTTATATTTACTTGTATTGATTTTATATTTATTTATTGCTGCACACTTATAAAATTAATTTAAACATTTTTCGATTACTACCTTTATGGTAGTGCCTTTATTTCGAAAAAATTATTTATTAAGTACATCAAGAAAGATACAATACAATACAAAGATACAATTAAATTTTTTGTAAAAAAATTTTATGGTAATTTTATTCATCTATTTATTGTTTAATTGTTCCTCTTGTAAATAAAATAAAAAAGTAGCAGTTACATATGTATGTTCATAGATTAGTGGATTAGTATATGATATTACACTACTAGTAAATTACTGTGATTATTATTATTATTACTGTATTGCTAGAAATAATGCGAAAGATTAATTTTGTTTATAAGGTTTAGAGACTTTTTATATGTATTGCACATTATTGATTAGAGGAGTGACTGTATGTTTTTCGAAATTTCTTCTTGTGGGATTTGTATCAAAGATTAGGGAATTCGGAATTCTATATTTTGATATAAATGTGTTAAAGTGATCTATTTCGAGCATTTGTCTTTTTCTTCTAACTAACTTTTCAGCTACATATGTTTGAATATTATTTATGTTTTGATTATAATTCATATGTTTAAAAACATTTAAATATTGATTATAGTTTATAGCTATAGATTATAGCTACCTAATTATAAACCAATTTACAAAAATTCGTAGTAAATCATGTTTTTATGACAGACAATTTAACGAAATTGTAAGTTTGCCAAAACTATAATATTAGATATACATACATAAATTAGTGTGGTTATATTCAGTGTTTCTTAATATATACAATATAGACTTCTCAAATTGCAGCATTATACGACAATGATATAAATAATTACTATCAAACGTATTCTATAGTCTATCGGCGAAGATTTTGCAATTTGAAGTATACGTATTTTCAATTTCAAATTCTTCATTATAATTTAGTTTTTTAATCGAATGATATATCATGTAGTTTTATAGTATTTTCAACTGTGTACGAAATTAATCGTTATAATGTAAAGTTTATATTTTTATAAATTGAACTAGTTACATGCTTGTATTTTCCTTTAGCTATACATAGAACTAGAATGTAAAGGTTTAATTTATTCGTGACATGTCATTCTAACAATTATGCAGATACTTAAGCACGCTATTCAGGCTTTTTTCCAATAGCATTGATTAACGGCAGTAGAAGAGTAAAACAAGCGGAAAAATTTTAAAATGGTTCGTGTAGATAAACATAGCCAAGAATCGTTGATTGATTCAATAACTTCATTTCAAATATAATCATCGTGAAAATATGTTTTAAATTTTCATACTTTTATATATTAGGCGTAATTTGAATGAAAAGATCATACAATTTTCAATTTTTTCGAAATTTTCAATTGAAAAATTATTTTTTCGTCTTACCGTTGATCAATTTTAATTTTCACTATTGTAAAATGATACATATAATTCAGATTTGATAGTCAACTGATTAATTCAAGGGATTTAATGATCTTTTGACCGTTTGCAATTTATGCTATGACCATTATCGTTTATCGTACAATAATATTGTAATTATACCACAATTATCATATATATATATAAATACATATATAATGAAATTCATTATACAATAACGTAACTTGCGATTATTATCTTCTTCCAAGAATAGACGAAATCATGAGAAAACAAAGATTTAATCTAAATTACTTTGAAATATGTAAATACTTTTTCAAATAAACAAAAATTGAATTTTTTTACCAAACTTTCGGAATATAGAGGTATATACAGGATCCGATCGAATAATATGTAAAAGCAGACACGACATGATTCATTATGAAAAAAATAAGAAAAAACACAAAATGTTTTTAAAAAAACGAATACAATGTTTTAATTTGAGACGTTGTTTTCAAATGAAGTTATATGTTAAATTTGAATACGATTACTTACAAGAATAAAGCTTTAAATAAAAAAATTTTATTCTATATTTTTTCTTATTTTTTCATATAGAATCTTTTTATACACATTTTTACATATTATTCGGCCGGACCTTGTATACATATATGTACATACATATATACATATGTCTATACTGCTATATTCTGATTATTACTTATTGTGCTATTTAATACCGTACAATTTAATTATTTTGTTATTTTATCTGTGATTTAACTATAACATTTATGATGAAAATTCATTCTTTACTTTAGATTTCCCAAATTATTAAATATTCTTCTTTTTTATATTTATTATTAATCTTTTTCTATTTATTTATAAATTTAACAGTTATAACTAGACTAATTAATAGTAAAGAATGATATATCTCCTTTCTTTTGATATTTATAGATATTTATAGAAATATATGCTTAATTATTACAATTCGTATGACATGTTTACATTATGCTTAATATGGCTTTAAAATATCTGGTTTTAAAAAATTTAGGTACATTTTTAAATAAAGAAATTATGTCAGTCGTTAATCGAATAGGGAAAAATGTGAAAAATAAAAAAAAAACAAATAAAACAAAACAAAAAGGCAAAATAATGTAACAAATTAGTACGAGAGCATATTGAACATATATGCAAAAACGAGTATACGTGTATTTACCTTTAGTATACCTATATTCACATGCAAACTAATATTTATAACGTGCTACAGAGATAGTTATAGTTACGTATAAAGTGCTTTACGATTATCAAAGAGCAAAAGCATGTAGCATGAAAATATGTTCTATAAAATTCGTATTAAAAAAAAAGGAGGAAGAATACGCACGCACAAGAAGGAAGGCATTGAGATGTCTTGTAATGTATTTCACAAGGAAAATAAAAACATATCGAGAAGATCAAGAATAATAAGACTTTAGAGTAAGAATAAGCTATGATATACATAGATTCACAATCTCTAATCATCTCTATCTCCCGAACGACTGTACTTCAGTATGCATTTTATATCTAAAGTTTGTAAAAAATGTTTGCAGTCATTCAACTAAAAGTTTTCCATTTAAATTAAAAAATGTAAATTGAACAAAAAATATATTACATTGATAAATTTAATTATAAATTTACAAATATATCTTTTTCAGTATATCCTGCACTTTTCATGAGTTTGCCTTTTTCTGAACTCGTTGCATTTAATTACATTAGAAATAAGTTTGCGTTACAGTAATTAATTTCGAATTCCCGTAAAAGTTTAATCAGAAAGTTTTACCGGTTGCACGAAAGAGTATCACGAAAGTGTCTTTTTAAGACGCCGTAAAGGCTGAAGCGACGAGTGAACTTAAAGATATGGAGGAGTAGATGCCAGCACCTTAATCTTTTCTACGGAAAAGTTTCTCTCGTCCCAAATCTTTCCACTTCGTCCTCTACTCCACCTTCTCCGCAGGGAATACGACAAGGAGCGTGTAACTCAGGAGACATTCGATTTTTTAAATAGATCACGCTATTTTCTGGGAACACGATGAATGTCATTCTATCCGTTTGCTACAACTTTAGAGAAATTGAAAAATTTCACAAATGCTGTTGCTATTTCGCCGTTACAATTTAGCACACTGATAAGCTAACCGATATACATGTGACTAAAGTAAACCAAAAATAAATGGTCACCTCGAAAATAAACACATTGAATATTTTATTTGTTAAATCCTTTACTTCTAGAATCCTAGATTCTTTCCATGAGAAATAATGAAATTTTGCTTTATTAGATTAATTCTTGAATCAATCTAGATTCAATTCTAAATCTATAAACGGAACAAAAATTAGCACCATCTAAATCGACATTGCAAAATTTTGTATCCACTAATAAATTTATAAATAGAAAATAATTAATATTTTTTTTTACTTTTTACACACAAATGGTGTATGTTTTATTGTTATATAATTAATTTTTATGTAAACTTTATGTATTTTATAGAAGGTATTCCAAACTTCATCAATACAAAGCTCATAGTATTCAAGCATAAAATATTCAAAAATTCTAAAATGAGAAACTAAAATTCAGTAAAACTAATTAAAATTGACTAAAAATATTAATTGCAAGTAAATATTTTTATTGTATTATTACAATTTCTGACTATTAATGGTTACTATATTTAACTACAATGACACAATAAGTAAGTTAAACAACTTTTGTACTACAATAGAAAATGCATCGCTATGTATTTCATGCATAAAATGTTTATTTATAACTATGCGTTTATTGACGAACTTTATATAATATTTTTATCTTCTTGCCTATTAAATCCTCACAATTTGGCCGTTTAAATTTAGGACATCTTGCACTTTTTAGAGATAAACACAATTTATAGATGTCGTTTGTAAATAAAATTTCAATATTATAAATAAATTAAAAAAAAATATCTGGAGACAATGTATCAAACAATTTAAAATATATTGCCAATAATTAATTTATCATATGTATGAAGCATACAAAAGCAAAGTACCGAATATCGGACGACGTTCGAAAATAAAGCTTGACATGTTCACTAATTACAGGAGTTGTGAATGTAATAATCCACTTTCAATTAACTTTCCGCCCGTTCTAGTTATATTATAAATTTAAGTAGACAATGAAATGTATAACGAGATATATTACAAGAAACTATGCAATAAATGTAAATTACACGATGTTTGTTTAGTAAATTTTATCTAAACCTGGCATGTTTGCTAATGGAAAATGGATACATAGTTATGTAAAGATAAAGGAAATAACAATAATGTTAATGCAAATACATATTTTTATGATGTAATTAAAGAAATAGAACTTAGGCAGAGATTTGTTTCAGTCATTACACCAAATATAGTATTTATAACAGATAGTATATTTTTTATATTTTATAGAATTTTTTGCGTTTGGTATATTCTATGGATTTTTATTTAGCTTTTCTGTAAAGGCGTAACACTTCGTAGTCTAATTATTACGAATTCGTACGAAAGAAAAAAATATGAATAAAATGATGAGACAATGAGGTAGGATTATGTATAAACTTTATATATACTTTCCGTTCGCATTTTATCAAATTTTTATACCAATGAATTATGTATAATGTTAATGTTACATATTTCTATACAATCTTTCAGTATACGGCGATCTAGATAGTCATAAATCGTCTTACAAATTATCAAGACTTCTCATTTGAATAGACCCATTGTCTACCATTAGTAAAGCGTACATAATACCAATTGCAGAATCACAATATCTTTCTCACAATCGACATCTAAATAGTCTGCAATAGTTACTAGCCTTTTATAATCACAGAACTTTGTTCGTTATTCTCTTCTATATTAATTTATTTATAATGGTATAATAGTATATCATAAGATAGAAAATTTTTCAAAGTTCCTGTCACATTGTTAAATACGATATCTATTTCAAATTCTTATTTAGTTTCTTATTTCAGTTCCTATTATTATTATATACAGGATATTTCACAATTATGATTTAGTTATGGAATAATCTATAAATTGTTTTTATAACTTGCACATTGAAATATAATTTTATTCGGCCGATGTGAAAACATTTACGCTTCTTTGAAAATATTTCATTTTCAATAGGTAAACATAAACGCAAAATTACCTGATGAGTGGAGCGAAAACCGAAAATCCTTCTGGAAAGAGGTTACTAAGAGGATTTCTCAATTACTAGAGTGGAATGTGTGATGAACTCAAGAACAGAGACGCTAGGAGGACGAATGAGCGACTGGGCCGAAAGTAAAGTGACAAGCAGCCCAACGGGATTTTAAGCTCAAGACGTCACGGGAGTTTAGTGAAACGGTTAAAGGAGCGACCTAACGAGAAGTCTCTTTGTCCCAAAGGATAACCTTTCTCTCCATTAACTGGTCGACGCGATAAAGTCTTTGATATATCAAAGAATCTCCGAAGAACAAATTGGGCAAATCCTATATTAGATCGAATTCCTCACTATATTAATTGTAAGAATATAGTTAAATAAAGCGTAGCAAATTTTTCATACGATGAGTATTCTATTTATTTTTTAACATTACAAGAGTTAAAAGAATTATTCATTCGTTTCTCTTGAAAATGAAAATTTATATTAAAAAAAATTTATTTCAAACTTTTTTGCATGCTTTTACTTGTATCACAAAATCCGTTATAATTCTATGCGTTATCACATACAAGTCAGTCATAATTATCTACATACATGTTAAATTTCAAATATTTAAAACATTAAAAAAGTGCTTTGGATATTTTATAAATTAACTAATTTATCAGTTGAAATTAAATCAATTGTAAAATGTTTGGAAATTCGACTTTAGGATAATCTATATACAATTATTATACCACATGTTGAAGCAACTAAACTTATTCTAATTGTAATAATAGTAACAAGAACAAATTTTGTACACTTTAATGTACACACAATAATTGAGTGACTTGTGCAACTCACAATTCTGACTCCGTAATTTTTTATTGCGAGTTATTTGTTTTCTAATAAACAAATATAACATCGTTATTTTTTCAAACTTGTGTTAACAACTTTAAATTATAATAAATGAATTAATTCTTATAAAATATCCTTATTTTTCTTTAAACTGTAGATCTCTGTAAATTTTCACAACCGACTGTAAGATTTCCTAAAAAATTGAAATATCGAATGAAATGTATAAATGAAAATATTTATTTGAACCTTTTCACAAATTATATATAAGTTGTACTTATGTTAAATTTAAAAGATATTATATTGAACAATTACTTAAAGTTACTGTGAAATTGAAAATTTTGATTAATTAAATTATTATTACACAATTCTTAAAATAATTATATTTTTCAAGAGCAAACAATATATTAACATTTCTTTCAAAAGATCCCCCAATGATATAAAATTTTACGGAAAGAAATACTTTCCGTTAACTGTTTTATATGACTTCAGGATAGTCCAAAGAAAGAATTAGGCAAGCTTAGTGCAAATGTTAGGGGTTCATAGTGAAGTAAGAGGCTATCTGATCCGAAGTACCATTTGTCTCCTATTTCAACTTCTACATTATTTCATCCATTTCTTTTATTTATTTTCTTCTCTACATTTCATTTAATTTTTTAAAAATTGTTATGTATTTAAATTTGTCTTTTTTTTATTGTTTCTATATTTTAATCTTTTTCACAATTTTTCTCTCTTTTTTCTTTCTTTTCCTCTTTTTTTTCTATTACTCTCTGTACATACTATTAATGATACTGATGTTTCGATAATATTACTGATGAATATTATCGAAACAAATTATTATATCAAAAAAATGTTTCAGAGATAAATTGAATAGTTTCGAGAAGAACATTACTGAATATATGTAATTAACATATCTAAATAAACACATAAAAGTTATATAAAGATGAGTTTCTACAAGTAAAATCATATGATATTTGAAGCATAATTTTTATCTCTAATTTCATTCTCTATACGAAATTGTTATATATGTCGAAAAATCAACTTAATTTACTAGATGCTTTAATTTTAGTTTTGCAATTTGTATACAAGATAAGCAAAACTCAAAGTGAGAATATTGTCTACGTAGTCTTTTTTCTTACTATACTACTTTGCATCTTTTCTTATCTTGTGTGATAAGTTTTACAGAATTAAAATTAAAATATTTGCTAAATTACTGATTTTGCAATACAAATACCTTAATATTTTTTTTACAATGAATGCTGAAATGGCTCAGTAAATGGGTTAAAAAATGTATAGTTTTATCTAAAAATTGATATAATTACATTAAATAAAATTGATATAATTACATTAAATATAATTGATATTGGCGATTTTTTGACATTTGTTGACAGTTTCGAAAATATTTTGATTTTTACTCTTAAGTGACTCATTCGATATATACATGTTTACGTTACATGTCTATTTGCATGCAACATGTGAGTTTGACTAAAAATTGTTCGTTAGTGAAATCCTCTGCTTTTACGGCAGTAGCAGCATCTTCTCTTTAGCGGTAAAGAGGACAGAGGGAGCCATTATATTTTCCGCACGAATAAACGTAGGCATCCATCTAAGTGGTTCCTAGAGGCTCGGCGAAGTACGAAAAAAAGAAGACGTGAAATTAATTTTGATGCTGTCAGTTCTCTACCCCGTTTCTTTCGAAGCTGAGTTATAATTATATATAAGCATCATGCCAAATGCTAAGCGAGTGGATAAGTATATAAGTCGATGAAAGTATAAATTGGAAAGATGCATTTTAAACTGACCTGGATTTTCTGTTTCATTGATAGAAGTATTTTGTTTGTTACTTCCAGGATTTCTAAATTATCGACGTTTAAATGAATAAAATATTGCAATCAGATCAAAGAGACATCAAAGTACAATCTGTCAATAAGCGAAATGTAAATGTTTATATAAGAACATATTTAATTATTTGTGTAATTCAATATATAGTAATTCGATATTGTTTACGTTTAATATTCTAATTTATAAAGCATTGAATAATTTTTAGATTGTTATTTATAATAATATTGAATAATTTCAATTAAACAAATATTTGTGAACGAGTATACGTATACAAAATATTTTTCCATAATTTCTACTAGCCAAACATTTTTGCTTTATCAAAAGTAGATAAAATGAATAAAATCACGAGCGAATATTTTTTATTTAAAGAAGCTAGAAAATAAAGAAAGTTTCAAGAAGCAATAAAATTTTATAATACATTTGAGCTGTTATACTTGGAATTATTCGAAAATATTAAAACATAAATATCAAGTAAAAGAACTATTTATTTTTTTATAAATTTACGTTTTTCCTCGAATATTATTACTTCTACTAATAAAATATTTTTTTACCTAACATTTTGTTCTCTTTTATTACTTTATTTTTAATAACAAATTAAAAATTTTATTATTCATGCTAAATATTAATAATACATTTATCTTTTTCATGTGTTTTATATTTGTACAATTTTTATATTTACATCTCACTGTTTTTACTTAATTTGGTAATATTTGAAACCTCTATATTGAATTGTACGGATTTATTTTATATTCTAAAGAAAAAGTAATGTACTGATTTATTAATTCGAATTTAACAATGTTATATGTTAGACATATACAATAATGTAAAATAGAATATATCCGTAAAAAAAGAATGGTTTAATCAAACAAATGAAATGTAAACAAAGAAAATGTAAAATTTTTCATTTGATATAATCTATTGTTACATATAATGTATAAAATGCATTCAAACAATTCGAATCAGAATTCCGTAACTGGACCGGCGATCAGTCATAGTACAAGTTAAAACAAAACCAACGAATAAATTCATAAACTTCTCCGAATGAGATGAATTTTGATAATTATGATTAGAAGCGAGAACGAGAAGCTAGAAGAAGAACGAAGAATTAGAAGCAACCAGAGCGAGAGATTTTGCTTGGACGGTACAGTTTTATAGACTTGTACGTGCAAGTTAAAACGAAAATTCGTAGAAATTGATTTTGCGATGACATTGTTATTATCAACAGTGTAATAAAATGTGACCGAGTTGTACTCAACACGATATGACGCGAGCGACGCGACGTGACGAAATCTTTCTAAAATTTTAGAGACGACATAACCCAAATCAGTCAGTACTGCAATTGCGACAATGCCGATGGCTGTGAATCGCGGAAGGAGGACGCCTGACAACAGGAATAAAGAAGAAAAGAACAAAAAGGAAAGGAAACGTGAAAAGGCAACCGAATGTTATATCGAATGAGCGAGAGAGAATAGACGGAAAAAGGAGAACACCTCGGGCGAAACATCACGTTCGACCTCACATCGAACTAGAAAATTGTACGATGCACAAAACAGACTGGAACCAATTTTCTTTTTTTTTTCTTCCACTTCTTATTTTTTTCTGTCTCGTTGTATGTGCTTTCTCATTTCCATCGTAGCAGTCTAGCAGAACTCGATAAGCTTCAAAACAAAAATCTATACAATCACAGTTATCGCTGTTCCTACCGCGATTCAGAACCGAAAAATTGCAATCGAGATCAAAGAGTCATTTTGATTGACAAAATAGATAAGCGTGCAAACCTTTATATATCTTTAATGAATTTTGAATTTTTGACACGAAAAATCGGGCAATCCGGCCTCTGAAAAATTTGATGCGATTTCAAACAATGTCATAAAAAATTCATATTATATTACATGGAGATATATGTATAAATTTTATTTTTATATTTTTATATTATGTATAAATTTTATATTTATATTTTATATATAAATAAATATATTTTATATATTTATATTTTAATTAAAATACTGATAGATATGAATATTACTACAGAATAGTATTGTTGAAACTTTTTTATGATTCATTTTTGATAAATTCTTGTAAGATTATAATAAAAAAATGTCAATAATTTAATTGATGTACTCACATTTTTATAATCACAATTGGTAATTGGAATTTGTCAGACACATTTTATTTAGTAGCTTAAGTAGTTCATGTTTCTGTTTAATTTACTAGTGATTTCTTACAGCAAATTTAAGAGTAAAAACATCAGCAATAAAACTTATACGGTATATATATATATATATATATATATATATATGATCAAAAACATCAGCGACTATAACAGATTTAAGTTGTTTTAGTTCTTAATTTTATTGCATTTTATTATATGCAGCATTCATTAAATGCAGTATTGACCAAAAATTATGTTACATTTTACTGTATTTGTATTTCATATTTAATTTAATATTTCGCTATGTTATATATGTTAATTTCTGCATATTTTCTGGCTATATACTATACAACAATATATTGATTTCCCATATCAATGTACTAAAATACTCTAATTGATGTTGGAATTGTGTATTGATATTAGAAGATTTATGTATTTCAAAACGTGTACCTAAACTTTAGGCCTGCAGTGTATATTTATAAATAAGAATATACAATAACTATGCTACGGTTAAAAATTATATAATGACAGTATAAGAAATCTTAATTTACTTTCTTCGAAATTACGCGAATGAATAATTGTCAAAATAAGTACAGTCAAAGAAATATGTGTAACTAAACTACTTTATGAAACAACTAGAAAAAACAGGAAAACTTACTCAAGGAATATTATACATGTTAGATATGCAATAAACATAAATGATATGTGCATGAAAACGTATTTTATTATTTTCTTATATTCCAGCCTATAGTGATGAATATGTGTATGTTTAAAAAATAATAAAATTATAATCGTAGATGTTCTAACTTTAAGTAAGTTCTAACTCAAAGTAAATTTTTTCTTTTGAAGTTACATATCAACGGAGATATTTTTTTCATTTCTAGAAGTAAATTGGAAATCTTTATTCTCTGGAAAGTTTAATTGATTAGCTATATTTTTTCAAATATTTTCAAGTGTACAAGAATAACAATTTAAAAAATAATATAATAACTATTTAAAAAATAAGTAGGATTAAAAGAATAAAAGAATATGTACACTTCCTTGCAGCTAAAAATTCGTTATAAGATAATTCAGCATGAAAGGATAATTTGTCGCAATGAAATAATGATACGAAATAATTACAGGTAAATTGAGATTAATTAAGATACATTTAATCTGAATATTTCAATAAGGTTTACAAATAATATTAATTTATTTAATATTCGTCCAAGTTATTAATGATAATAGTCTGATAATAGTAAAACAAGTAATTTCGTTATGATAGACGGCGTATAATTAGTTTGATATGCATATACTGAATATGTTATAATATAATAGATTGTAAATATGGGTATAATAATTATCGGGTAACTCTCTAATGCTGACCGTATTGAAAATTCATATCTCGACGCAAAAATCACAAGTATGTAATATTTTGAAAACGTCTCGATATCAGCTACAAGAATACATAATCACAAATATATTTCCGTATAAATTCGAACGTGATCTTTACACAGTTTCTTAAGATTATTCCAAAGTCAAACATATATATGTATCTCAAGATATCCTAGAACTTTCACCTGAAACATTTTTTCGTGTCATTATATTTTTCAAAATATTTGGCTGCTTCACATAAATATTGTATTATATATATATATAATATACAATATTTATAAATATATATGAATATATATATATATATATATATATATATATATATATATAGAGAGAGAGAGAGAGAGAGAGAGTTGTTTCCTATTCGCTGGTATAACCAGAAAGGAAGTAATTCTACAATAAAAAAAATGTCTAAAAAAAAGAATACAATTTTTTCATTTGAAGTTTCGTTTTCGAGTTTGAAAATTTATCAAATATATTTGAATTTAACTAATTATGGATTAGATAAAAATGAATAATTACTCAACGTTCAAATTTTTTCATTTAAATTTTCTCATTTTCAAGAAAACATACTTTGATTATATTTTGTTAAACACTGCCTTGATAATAACTTTTCAAATTCGATTTTCTCAGAAACGAAACCGAAAAAAAATAAATAAAAAAATGTAGGACCAAAATAGATAAAAAAATTTTTCTCTTTAGTTTTAACTTATTTTTTATATAGAATAATTCCATTTACTCTTGGACTAGAAATATATTAATGTATTTATATATTGTATATAATCTATAATAATATATTTATATACAGGATGGTACAACCTAGTAGAACGTGATCCACATTAAAAAAATGAGTCGAAAAAAAAGAATAAATTCATTAATGACTTCGTTTCTGAGAAAATTGAGTTTAAAAATTTTTCAATAATATATTTAAAGTTAATTAATTGTAGGCGTGACAAAAAAGAATAATTCTATATACGAAAATAAATAAAGAACGTAGAATAAAATTTATTGGTAAAATGCTTCATTTTCAAGAGAATCGAGTTTGAGAATTTATTGAGTACACGTACTGTAAGGCCCATAAAGTAATTGCCAAAATTATTTTATGAAAACTCACTTCGTCAATAGCCATAAAATGCCTTGCCTTCCATATGATCGGGAAGAATACAAAGAGAATATGCCTATACAAAGGCCGACTTCAACATGCCGTGACTGTCAGTAAAATAGTATGCATCAGTCAATACACAACAGTCAGTGAAATAGTATGCAACATCTAGCAAGCAACCATATAACTAAGACGCGACTACTCTCACCGTGGATTTCCAAATGTATTAAGCAATTTTCAACGAAACATTCAAAATCTATTTTCTTAAAAATGACGTTTTGATTCTACATTTTTTACTTACTCATTTCATTTACGTAGATTAGAGATTCTTATGTCTACTACATATTTGCGCCTGTCTGGTAAGAAATTAGTAAAATTGAAGTATACTTGTGAAATTTTTTAACTCTTTTCCCGAAAATGAAAGTTTTTCTTTTTTTCTTATCGATTCATTATTTTACGCGGAATCATTTCCATTCGGTTATATCATCTGTCTTAAGACATCTTGTATAATATATTTAATAATCTAATATATCTCTACATATATGTATTGTATAGAGTACATTTGACATACAAATTACACAATATATTATACTCAAATATTACAAATGATATTTTATTCATAATTAATGATATTTTAAATTTAATATTTTAAGAAAGATTTTGAAACAGTTACAGAAATTGTAAAAGAATTTTAAAGATAAAAATTAATTCCTTCTATCATGTTACTAAGTATTAGTATAGTAAGTATAAACAATATAAATGTACTAATAAAGTATTTAAATGTACAGTTTGATATACATATCGTTCATAATTATAAATATGATTCTAAATAGAAAAATTAAGTTATATAAAAAATAATAAACGCTGTGTATCGCTACGGCTTCAAAGATAATAACAATTTTTTTAATTTTATCGCTTTTCACATTGACATCGAGAGAAAATTGAATATTCCCATAAACTTTAATAACAATAACTTCTGTTAAAATAAAATGTCCTTTATGTATTTATCGTTATGCGTAATTACTTTCATCTGCTGCATTTTTCTGTATATCCATCTCGATATAGAATACCATAATTAAATTTTGAACATGAAGATTTAATAATTCTCTTAGTATTGAAATTATCAAATTCATTAATCTTATTTTAATATTTAGCCATACGTTATTGAAAATTGAAAATAATTTTTATCAACGATATCGAACAGAAATGTAAAATATGAAATATTTCTCCTACTATACTAACATAATATGTAATTGTTTTTGTACAATTGTGTTGTACAACATAAACAAAATTCTTTTACATAGAACTTCGTTTATATGAACTTTATTTATACATATATACCTATTTTTTTCTGGATAAATTTATACAAACGGAATTCTATTATAGTAAATATATGAATATTTCTTTAATTGATTTAATTAAATTTAATTATTGTTTACAATGATGTATAAAATAATATAAAATATTAATTTACAGCATTTGAAAAACAGTTATTATAAACATATTGTATTTCTAGCTGCATTAAAAAAAAAATGATACAAAGTGTTTTTGTTGTTATTAATTTCAGCAAATCAAGATTTAGAGAAACGTGTTTATGTATGATCACATGTGTGATTGTGGAATGAACTAGTTTTGAGATTAATAAATTCTATATGTGTTCTATTAGTGTTCTATTAGTTATTTCATATAGTAGTCGCTAAATTTAGTCATTTCTTATTTTATCACAAGTATCATCAAATTACGGTATATGACATTACGGTATCATAAATTATTACATAATTGCTATTGAAGTTACATTATTTTGAAAATAAATACAACGACAAAAATGTTACGATTTTTTTAATTTTCATCATTCTAGTCTAATATTCAGAAAAATAAATAGTGAAAAAAATCAAGTTTTAAGGGGTTACTATAAAATGAAGGTTTCATTCTTCAAATCCATTGTAAATTCAGTCATAAAATAAATTTTTTAATATTTTTACATATAACAATTTATAACATTTTTAAGAACAAAAGTGTCTTCCTACGTGATGTTAAAAGACATTTTGAAAATAGAAGCTTGAAGCTTTAAAATGGTCTATCCAGATTTACTGTTGTCTGATTTTGTTTGACGAAATTGAACAGTTTAAATATTAATGTGAGCTACTGTATAATGCGTAAAAGAGTTATTAAATTGAACTGAACATTAAATTATATTGGAATTATTATCATTCACTTGTATTATTAATAGCTCTTAATTGATGTAGGAAATGTAGTACAAAAGGTTTTTTTTAAATATAAAGAGCATAAGTTTTTCCTAAATGTTTATTTAATGAAATATTATTGTTGAGGAAGACAATGAAATATTATTGTTTTCCTTTCATAATAAAATTCATAAAATTGTCGTTACATTAAATATTTTGCTACATTGTTCCTAAATGTCGGCGAATGTTTTATTATATTGTGATATAATAGTATAAATTCAAGATGTTTGCTGAATATATCGAATGATTTCGATAAAGTCTGTAATAGACTAATAGATTAATGAAATCACTTTATGATTGTTTTATGTAATTTATTAACAAATATCACAAATTTTTAATTAATTAGAATATTAATTGATGCATATGTAAGATCAATCACATATTTAAGATCAAATGAAAACATTAATGTAAAATCTATGCCGTTTAAGCTTTTATTGTTCGTATAGTATTTGTGAATATAGATATGCATTATGAAATAACAGATTGCTCCAAATTTATAATATATATAAAATCTCTTGTATTTTTGAAAGTAAGAAAAATTTGGTAATTATTTGAAAAAAGGGATTTTTCACCAATTTCAGTGACTTCGAAATATGTCGTCATAATAAGTTTTTTTTATACATGTTACTGCATTCGGTCTTACTTTCTGAGATATTTATAAAAATATATTTCATATTTTGTAAATGGCAAATTTTACCGATTTTAATCATTTTTAGATTTATATCGAGATATTTGGCACATGTTTCTATAAATGACATATTTCCTTTCTTGAGTATTATTTTATTTATTAAAAATCATTTATTTTTGTGAGTTGTTTCCAAATGTCAGTAGCATTTCCAACCGATTTTCATTTGCTAAGAATTTACCTAATTCAAATTTATACCGATACTCCTAAATAAAAAATTGATCATTTTTTATAATGAGTAGGTTTAGTTTTAGTGAGTAGGTTAGTTTATAATTAAAGATTCGACGTCAGTGAAATACAGATGAAATAAAAATATTTTCAATATTTCATATATATGGATTATATTTCATATAATCATTGTTCTTACGTAAAATGAAGCTATCTTCATTTACTTTATTCAAATTTCAACCAAATCGAAAGTGACACATTTTTATGCAAAAAATTTTGACAAAATTTTTTGCATATATTTCTAAAGCTAAAAATGCAACATGAGCGACGATAACATGTATAAAGAAAAACTGTTTAAAATGATAATATATTTCAAGATCATTACGATCAATCGATGAAAGATTTCCTTTTCTAGATAATTCCCATTTAATTGAATATATCGTTAAAGATGCAGAATAAATTAAATAGCATCTGAAGTTTTCATCCATCATAGTGTGAAGAATAAAAGTACAAACTTTTTAATCGTCATTCGTTTTATCACCAACGATATACATATCTGAAACACATCGAAATTTTTATAATTAAAAAATCCCTATTCTTTTTTAAACTTCTGAGAATTTTAATAGAAGTACATATCAGGAACTTTCTCTTCTTGCCTTTTTGGTTTTCTTCCAGATAAAAGTATCTCTTAAAGATTAAAACGTGATTTTTTATTTTATTTTATATCTCTGAAAATTATTTGATTTTCCAAAATAATTTTAAATAAATTAAATTTATTGTTTATCTTTAAAAAAAAATATTGTTAGAAACATTTCCTATTTACAGTATGATGATAAATCTCTTTCATTTAAATAAACTGAATACAATATATAAAGAATAATCATGGAATCATAATACAATTGACCAAAGAGTGATATATGCAAAGGTAAATCGAAAAGACACAACATTTTTTTATTTAATTTCAATGGATTAAGACGAAATTTTCGTCATTTCCAGAAAACAACTGTAATAGTAATTCATTATGACATTTTCGAAAGTACTCTGTATTGGACAGAGATACCCAATAGCGTAACTTACATAGATACTTAAGTAGAATCACTTATTTTTAGTGTCAATATAAAGAGTTTTTTAATATTGTTTTCTTATTCTTTTTCTTATTCTTATTCTGATTTATATAGAACACGTAACAATAATTTTATGCCTTTTTGATAATTTAGCAAATCTCCTAATTTTCTAAATCATTATTTTATTGAATACATTATAATCATCTTTGAAGAAAGTAACGGAATTTAAGTTTTACTTTCGACGAAATTCCAAAGTTTAGGTTTATCTTTTATAACTTTGCTATCATGCATACTTTAAAACTTGTAGAATTATATACTGTAGAAAAAAAATTTTTGTTTCTAGCCAAGTCCAAAATTTCAACCATCACCTTTTGAAAAGTACATGGATACTAAATAATTTACTAACAATATTCAAATTAACATTAACTAATAATATTCAAACTCTTAAAAGAAAAGTAATCTGTCATATAATGATACTTTTTGTTATATTGGGTGCAGAATTAAATGCTAATACATCAGTAATAGTCAATCTTTAATCATCTTATAATTAGACTGCAGATTTTCAAGAATTTAATTAATAAAATATAACAATTGTCGAAAAGTTTTTTTTTCATACTAGATGTTATAAAAATCATTATATTTTAGATATTTTATACATATATTTTTTCCTACTATATGTATTTTTTCTGATTTTGTGTTTTAAAATTTTCTACAAATGTATAAAAGTCATACTTATTTATATAAGTTTCAGTCAGCTATTTTAGTTTTCTTATTCTTTTCTTCTTGTTTAATAACATCAATGACTGTATCACTTTACATTTGCACTAAAAAAAAGTGCAACATGTTATTATTCAATTTACTTTGAAAGAGTATCAAACTACTGAAATGTATAAAAGAGTTTCAGTATAAGACAGAGACAACGTTCTTGCTCAATATAATGTATAATGTAAGCAGATTGATAAGTTTAAAAATGGTTGCACAAGTATTCTGCAACAAGTATGAAGAGAGAGCAGAATCATGAATTAAATTACATATGTAAATCACTTCTTAGCAGAAAACTTTTTTTCTGATAGTATAAAAACTTGGAGTTTTTACAAAGATAAACTAGATGCATTGACAAGCAGAGGCGCTATATTGCAAAATAATCTTACTGTTATTTCAATAAATTATTATTATAATTAATGTGTAGATTTGTTATTCTTTTCATAATTATACATCTTCTTTTTCTTCAAATCTGGAGAATACTAATCTAAACTCTACCAGAACATTATAATATTATTAATTGCTTCTCTCTATAAGTCAAATATTATACGTTTAAAGAATTAAAATTACATTGTACACGATGTAAGTTGTAACTTACTATCAAAAGAAAGAAATTAATTAGGAAGAATCAGAAACAGATGAATTATTCAATTTTATTTCTACGATGTTTATCTTTGTATGTTTAAAGAAAACAGAATTGTAATAATGAAGTAAAAGTAAAGTATACCTAATTAAATTGACTAATATGATATCAAATGTCATTTTATAATTAAATTACGGTTAATTACATATTTTTTGATTTGATAAGAGTGACATTTTTTGAAATAAATATTTTAAATAGGATAGCAATACTTTAATACACTAAATTTCTATTTGTTCCGATAAAGGTTTTTATATCTGTTGTAGTTTTCACAATATATGACTTTTAACCAGGCTACGGTTTTCAATTTGATCATAAAAGATCCTTTGAACGAAAATGTCCCGTACGTATAAAAGTTTTTTATTACAATTATTTTTTTATTACAAAGGAATATAACGAATCAAAAGAATATAAAAACTTGTAAAGAAACATATTTCATCATGTATTATACACTGATAGTTTTTATTTTTAACAACTTTTATGTGTTACATAATAATATTCTTTGTAAACAAATTTTGTACATATATAACAAATTATTCTAAATATTTTACTTTTTAATGAATACATTTATTTCTTTTTATTGTGTTTAACGTAATTGAAACGTATTTTTTCTTCATGTCTTTTCTTGTAAGCATTTTATTACAAAATATTACAATATTGATGTTATGTAAAAAAAAATATACTAAAAACAAAGAATAAAATTTTTTCATTTAAATCATCATTTTCGACAAAATTTATCAGCTATATTTGAATTTTGCTAATTCTAAGATTAATCAATGAGATTATTATATCTGCGAAAATAAGTGCAAAATGTAAAATAAAATTTTTCGATAAAACTTAAAATTTTAGTTTCAAGAAAAGAGAGTTTGAATATGTTTAGTTAAAAATTGACGTAAATATATACTTGATACAGTTTTAAGTTAAGTTTTCTTAAAAACAAAAAAATTGTATTCTCGTGAAAAAATTGTATTATAGTATACACTTTCGACTTATTTTCACAGGTAGGATAATTTCCTTTTCATTATATATTTATTTCTGACCAGTCCAGAATTAACTAAATCAAAGTTAATAAATTTTCATCATAATTGATAAATTTTAATTTTTTTTTAAAAATGAAGCTTTAAATGAAAGAAAAAATGTATTCTTCATTTTCGATTTATTTCTTCATTTCCCTTCTTTCAATACTGGGATCCTGTGTCCGTAATCTTTCTTCAATATATGCTTTTATCAGTATAATTTCTTGAATAAAAAATTTTAAAAATAAATAAAATTTTATAATACTAATAATTTAACTTAACAATTTATTAATACTGTACTTTTTTAATACTGATAAATAATTTATTTTTTAAATATTGTACTAAGATAAGATAATAAGAGAATACAAATCATTTCCTCTCCATATAATCTTTATTTATATAATAAATTTTTATAAATGGCCATATTATGATAATCACGTTGGAATAAAAATGCCTAAAGGAGCTATTGTGTAACAGTTTTTACTATGAGTAAATAACGTAATTGAGAATAATGAACTTTTAATTACTTATCATGTACTAAAAAATAAGTGTATCCACAACATTTCATTTATATACTTGAAGAATTAATGAAATTATATTAAAATAAATCCACGATGCAATGAGGACAAATATGTCACGAGGAACGTATTCGGGTTGAAACATGTTTTGATTCTAAAAAAAATAGCTGATAGTATTTTCCGATACTTCTACCCAAATCCTGTATAGCTTACAAACCTGTAAAGTTAAAAAAAGAATTGGAATTCTTAGTACCGAAGTTTTCTTGTTAAACAGAAACATGATCGTACAGAACGTTGAATGTTCGAAGAAATGCTTCCTAAAATAGATAATATACTTTCTGAGTTAGTTAAATTTCAACACAAAGGCGTGTTACTAAAGGCGGATGAATAAAATACATAAGGATGAGACAGTTAGAAAGAGAAAGAATTTTCTTTGGACTTATGAAAAGAATTTGTCGGTGAACTTTAAAATTAGAATTTTACTAGACTTCTTCGCCGGACTCTAGAAACTTTCTGAATATTAACAAACTCAGTTTAGAGTTTAACTTTGGACTTTATCGCAAGTTTCAAGTTTAAATTGCAATCGATTTGATATTATCAAATGTACATGTGTTGTCAAATATGCTATTTTTCTTTAATATAATCTTCTATAACATTTAATTACAACATAATTAAGAAATTTAGAAATTATAAAAATGTAATTCAAATAGCAAAAAAATATATGCTAATATTTACAGATATTCAAGATATTTAAAAATATATATATATACATCTTTAATTCGGATACTGTATAATTAGTAGGATAGCCGCTTACTCTTTCAGATACGCTATTTCTTGTTGAAATGTTAGATATGTCTGAGTTCTAGCCGCGCAAATGCCAATACGATAAAAATTGTAATTATATGTACTATGCCTTACATCTATTGTGCAGTCGATTTTCTCTTTTATTATAAATTACATAATAATAACGATAAAAATAGATATTTGCTATTTAAATTTATAGATATTTAAATATATTCAATACTTTTTTTCAATATTTATGAATATTTGCTATTAAATATAATCGATATTATTTTCAATAATTCAAACCATATAAATTATTAGAATAATGTATGCGTGTAACGTTCTACGCATTATATATAATTAATGTTTTTAAGATTTTCTCAGGAAATTTCGAAAGTTCAGGACCTTAGGATATTTAAATGTCGACAAGATTCAAATAACACCAAGTCGAAACTCCATGACGATTGATTTAATCGAAAACTTGCCGGCGAAGGCATTGAATTCCCAATACCAGTCGTACCAGCGGTACCATTACTAATGAATCATTCCCAACTTTGGACACAACGGCAGTTGGAACATAGACGAACGTTCCAGTTACCACTGCCGATCGTACAGTTTCACTAGCAAAAAAAGATATGATCGATCGCAGCACGGTCCACGCTGTGCTTGGAACGACGAAAATAAATTTGGCATACGATCCATTTTCCCAGAGAAATGTGGAAATTCATATCGGTGGTTTAGATTTTCTTAATAACAAAATTCGAAACTTTTTACGTTTCACTAATTCATCACAGGTTATTTTCACTCTTATACTGCAAGATAATGCTCCTGTAATATTACACTTCTTTTGGTACGATGTATCATTAATTTCTGATTTGAAATATTATAAAATTTTCATTAAATTTCATTAAATATCGATTGAAATAATTAGTATAAATTGTTGAAATAGAATTTTTTTTATGACAATTTCAATTAAATGAAATGACCTGTATAGTTCGTTTAAATAAATCACTTTCTCATTCTTATGATTTAACCACATTGCATTTATATTATAATGGTATCCTTTGTTACAAACTTTTTGAATACTTTTTTCCAGTAATACTTCAGAGGATTTATCATGTGCCCTATGCCGCCTATACGTATCGTACGTATGTCTATATAAATCTCGTGGTTCGCGAAACTTTGCGAACATGGTTTCCAATGAAACAGCTTATAACACTTCATACAGAACCTTATTATAATCTTCTATTTCATGTTAAACATGACTCAACATACACATATACATATATACATACATAAACATATACATATACACATACATAAACATATATATATAGTGTAGTAGCAACTACTATGTTCCAGATATTCTTCTGATTTATTTTGTGACAAAATTTTCAGTCAGATTATACGTATGTATTTATTTAGTTTTTGTCACTATGGTTTACTTTTTTAAAAATAAATTTTGTGAAAAAATTTATGAAAAATTTAAAGCCACGAAAATATGTGAAACATAATATTCGTTATAATACTTACACAATAAATGAAACAATTATTTATCTAGTTTTTATATTTGCAATTATATTTTTAAAAATGTAAATCCGTTATATACTTATTAATTAAAATTTTTTATTTCAATTAAATTTAATTTTTTGTTTCTTCGTCTTCTTTTTTTAATACAAATCATTTTATTTATATTTATATTTTATTTTATTTATATCTACATTTTCCATTAATATCTAATTTTTAATTACATTAACACCAATTAATACTAAATTTTAATTAATTAGTAAATTCCAGATTAATGAAATTGTAGCTGAAAGTTTCAACTCAAGAAAATTCAGATCAAGTCAAGAAATAAACATAGTGAATAAAAGTTAACGAGAAAATGAAGATTTTTTTTGTTGCTTGAAATCAATAATATATAAACAAATACAAAAAATATACAATTCAAAATATTTCGATTGCGTTCGTATTTGGACTTATTTTAATCAAATTTCAGCTGTTATAGATTCTCCAGGGAAAATATTCGTTATAAAAATTTCATTTTTGTTAGTTGAAGTGATAATTTATTGTTTATCGGTTCTTTCATCGAGCGTGGGAGACACGATAGCTTTGTTCTCTCATCCACTTTCAACTACTGCATTTATTTTACTAATCAGAGTTGAACACAAAAAATAAAAGGAACCTCGCTTGAACTATTTCCGAGAATTGTGAAGGGCTGCAGAAGAAAGAATGCATGGTGAAGTCGCTATTAATGAGTCTTTCTCGGTTGATATTAACGAGGCATTGTGTATTTCAAACTTTGTATTTTGGGCAAGAGATCACTAAGGCGAGGAAAAAAGATATCAAATACTCGTTTACAAAAATTTGTTAAAGTTCAATGATCGCACAATTTTAGAATCTTTTCTATCTTGTGCTTCAAACATTTTTAGAACTAACCGATTAAGAAAGAAATGCTGAAAGTTTAATAACTTTTGCAACTGTTTAGTTGCACAGATAAATCTGTTATAAAATAATTTATTTACAAGTTCTCATCTAATAATATTTAATAATTTCCATTTAATCAGTTTTAGTATATTCATCTATTATATAACAACATAGCGTATTAATGAAAATAAAAATCAGACTATTATTGATATTAGTTTATATAGTATAACTTTCTTAATATCTTGCAATTTTCTTCGTTTATATTATATATGTATATCTGCTCCATATCATCTAAAGCTACAAAAAATTGTTATAAAATTAAAATGTGTAATAATCTCGTTAAAATATACATATTATTTCATAACGAAATCATTTTTTATTATAAAGATTCATATTGTAAAAATAAGATGATAATGGTAATAAATATTAATAATAAATATTGGCTCCTAAGTATTAAAAGAGTCAATATAAATATGTTCGGTTATTTCTAAAACATAGTAAAAATTTTCGGCATAAAAATATTTCATTGATCAAAAGATAATTACGTGCCGATTGTGTGTTGGTCATACGTCCTGTAACGAATTCATACGTTCATACGTTCATACGTCATATATGAAATAACTGATAACGTATTGTATTCCAGAAAAATTAATAGTTATATCGTATCAATGTCAATATGTTAGGTCTATGGTAAACAACTTCTATATGTGTATAACACATAAAAATTAAATGTTGCCGATTTAATATTATTAATAAACGTTAGTTTTAAATCTCTCAGCAATAAAAAGATGATTTATGTATTACAATTATTTTAATTTTATTAATTTTCATAGTAGTAAATTTCATTACTCACTTACAACTTTTCCCTCAATTTAATGCTTTTCCCTCAATTCAACGGCTTTCTCATCTTACTATTTACTTCCAATTTTTTGCGAGTGTGTTATTACATACTTTTCCAATTAACTAATATTCGTATATTATTGTCGTCTGCACAAATCCCTAACTTTAATTTTAAAACAATTTTTATCTACATTAATTTGTTCATTCAAAAATGAATATCAATATCATCATTTAAACACACTATGGTTTTCTTAAACATATACGTTATATTATATGTAATGAAAATGTACTGTCATTCAATATAACTTTAAAAAAAATTGTTAATCTTAAATCATTAAGTGATGCCCAATCTTTAACTATGACAATATTTCTGTGGTATTTATAAATATAAAACTATATAATATTTTCAAATGCATGGATCTATAAATTTTAAAAGCGTTGTTTTTACTTGTATTTGTATTCTAAAATCATAATATAACAATTCAATTACCTTTTGGAATATTAATGTAATGACTTTGTACTTATTTAATTTGGAAATATAAAATTAATAATTTCATTTTTAATATACATTTTCATTTGTCCCATTACAAACAGGATATATTTGTTCAAATATAATAATACCATACTGTTAATATTACAAGAAAATTTAATTTGAATCGAGCGTTGAAAATTCACCAAGATTTAATTTATGTGAGATATTTGAAGAAATATTTGGAATATAGAATGAAAGAATGATTTACTTAATATAGCAACCTCAATTTATTCTTAAATTATTAGCTATATAAAAAAATATTTTAAATAAAGTTTCCTGGTAAAGAAAACATATGTAATGTACTTTTTATTCTTTTACATGTTTATCAAGATCATCTTCATCTTTTTAAATGCAATGTTCAATATTTTCTCTCGAACTCTGATAAAGCAATAAATGCTGTACATTAACAAAAAATATAATTATATAATATATAATTATATAATATATGGTATGAAATTCAGTTTTTGAAATATCAGTAAAATATGTTTTATTTTAATTTTCGATTACTCAATTTAACTGTAATCGGATAATGAATGAATGAGATATTTTTAAAAATACATTCATTATTATTATACAAGACTATAATTAAATCATTAACCATTTTCTGTAAATTCTTTCTTGACATTAAAATACGTAAATAATAAACATTTTGGGTAATTAAAATCAATATAAATATTTTAATATTGCAAATGTACAAGAAATATTTATTCATTGTAATTTTCGCAATCAAATTTTTCAACTTCAATAATTTATTAATATTTGTTATACAACATTGTATGATGTATGAACTTTTCGAGTGATCTTTCACATATAGGTACAAGATTTTATCGATAATGAATTTTATTTTATTGTTCTTTTATTTTCTTCAGTTATTCGGAGAATTGATATCAACAGATATTTATAAGAATCAAATATTATATTTTAAAAATTTTCTCGGATTTTCAAGTAGAAATTTTTATGTTCTCAGCATACCTCTTACATATCTTTTACTATAAATTCAGAATCCAGATTATATTGAAATATATATAATAACTTGTTTTTAGAAAATAGTATGTTTCCGACTGTATTTAATCAATTTTTTGGTAAAATATCTTTACACACGTATTCATTCATTATATCATTAGATACAACAACGTTAATTGCATTACATAGAAGAAAACTGAACTAACAAAATATTTTTTATTATAGGCAAGTAAATAAACAAAAAAAGAAAAGAGGAAGTTCGTTACTTCGAAAAATTGTTTAAATTAGCATTGGTATGTAAAATATTTCTGTAAAGTAAAATTGTAGCATACAAAACACTTTGCAATTTGTACTACGGAAAATTATTTAAACTGATGTTAATGTTTCTATACTGTGTATGTTTCATATATTTTAATGTTAACGACAACGAATAAAGTTTCTCGTATTTCCACATTGTTGATGGCTCGCAATGAACTTCATTTCAACGTTTTTCAAAAAACTTTCATTTTTCAACGTTCCTCAAGAAAAAAGAAAAAAAATAATAATAAAGTACATACATCGTCTTGCTACAGAGCTGAACATGAAATGTTATCACCTCACCAATGCAACGATTAAGAAACAATCTGTTTAATATTTTCCGTGTTTGCGGAATATAATGTGTAAAATAATCATCGTTACTATATTGTCAAACATTTAAAGTGATGAGTTGTTAAGTAAATCTGCTAGTAATGTGCGACAATCCAAAAATCGGACAAGTATCTTTTTCAAATTCGGTTTTCAAAAATTTCGGATTTCTGAAATGTTCGGGATTTGCGAAAGAATTGGATTTTTCGAAACAATCAGGATTACTAAATCTAGATTTTAAAAAATTTCAAGATTCAGAATTATGGAATAATATTAGTATTGATAGATATAGAATTTTCTTCAACGTTTTCCTGATTCGAGCCGATCATCGTGTTCTCGAAATTTTCGGGTTCTTGGATACGTTTACTTATTTCGGACAAAAATTTAAAATACATATACCCTGTTCACTTTTTATTACAGAAGCGAATATGTGTCTCTTAAATTCTCTTCTAAACATAACATTCTATACAAATGTACCAATTATATCTTTTGTCTGGGCACAAACGTCACTAGTTAAAAACTAGTTAAATTATATGTAATTTTGATACTCTTGATTATGTAACTCCAGATGCATAAAAATTGAAATGAACAATCCGTGAAACATCGAATACTACATTACGTAAGGTTTGCCATGTGTTAACAAACAGGTTATGATTAGTTCTTACCAAAAACAGTGTATTCCACTTCTATACTTCTTGTTACACTTCTATACTTCTTCAATTTGGAGCATTTTTTATTTATTTAGATGAAATAAACTTCGTCGTATATTTTTCTAATAAATAAGTATATTATAATTAAAATATAAACTTGATTTTTAAATATAATTAATTGAAATTTCAGCAGTATAAAGAAAATAATATTGTGAATACAAAATTACTTAAAGAAGTCATTATTTAATTTCTTATAAAATTTTAATATGCTCTAAATTTTTTGAGGATAGTTTACATTACGTTTTCGTATTTGCGTTTTTGTAGAATTGTCACTTTCAAAGCATGTTATTGTAAATCTTGTAAATCTCAAATATAATATAATGGTTAATTGCGGCCCAGATATTGCTTTGCTTATAATATTTTAATTTTTAATATCATCACATGCAACGATTATCACGTTTTTACTACTATTGAATTATAAATGGCTATGATTTATGAAAATATTCTTTATCAACAGATTTTTATCGAATTATTGAATGCGTACATATTGACAATGTTCAAATATCTAACAAGAACGGTTTTCATGGATAGGATTCATCTTATCCCCTAGAGAAAAATACACGAATAAAAATAGCAAGAATTATGATTATTACCTATTATTATGATCTATTAATGTCATCATTGACATTTGTTTCAAGATTTCATTATCATTGAAATGATAATTGTAATTGTTAATCAACACACCTATCAGAAATTGCATGGCCGTGATTTTTAAAATTACAATCAATTTTGTCCGTGATTACAATATTGTATATTGTAGAAAGTATTCACAGTCATGGGTAAATGAATTCAAGAAATATTGCAGTACTAATCAATCTTCATTGGTTTTATGAAATTGATCAACAATGTTGATGGAGTTAACCTGGTAACACCATTTCGAATAGCATTTTAAATTAAACTTTCTATTTTATTGATATCTCAGAAATTGTTAATTTTAAATCAAGCAGTCTAAGATTCTTGTGCAGTAAAAGATTCTGTTATGTAGTATTTGACACTTTATTAGAATTCAGGATGAAATATTGGGCATTCTATTATTTATTCATTCTATTATTCTATTATTATTAGTATTTCATTCTAAAATCTAAAAGTAACTTTTATATCTTGATAAAAATATATGAATGAAAATGTATTATTACATTATACACATGTCTTCCTTGTTTGAAATATTATACTTCAAAATTCTTACAATAATATTTTTGTTAATTGAAATGAATGTGCCATAGCAAAGTTTGTTGAATTTGAGAAAATATTTCTTACACGTCTTCAATAGTCAACAACTAAAGTATGCTTACAATAAGAGAATAGATATTGTACTAGAAATAGTAGAATAATTGTTCAATTTCATATATCTTAATTCTAATGAAATATAAAAGTTGAAGCAATGAGTAAAACGATAAATTCTTTATGGCTTTCTTCTTTGTTTTGAAATGCGTTAAATATAGTCGTGACAATTGTGATTATAGTCGAATACAGTTGATGGAAACTTTCACAGTATATTATAGAGTACATGCATATTACAACAACGATTTTCCAATGTAATTACTTAATGGAAAAATTAAAAATTGTCTGTAATTCCATTTTACATTTTCACATTGAAAATCTAGTCTTAAAAGACGAACAAAGCGAACCAGTGCAAGATTATGCGAATTGCTTCGAATGTCAGAAGTAAATTTTGAAACGGATAGAGTTTCACTGGTGAGGTGCAAAGTTCCTACCCTCGAGGCTTGCTAGAAATTTTCCTTCTCGCGCGAAAGTGTAAAATAATTTTCAAGTATAAATAACTAATTTACATCATTTTCGCGAAATATAATAATATTATTTAATTAGAAATTAAACTAAATACGAAAAAAAAAAATTTTTAAAGTATAAGAAGAAATATAAATATTTCATATCAAAATATTTATCAATAAAATGATAGTGATAGAAGAAATAAATACAAATGTAAGTAAATTAAATGAAAAACTTTTACAATTTATAATCCTAGAATAATTTCAAATTAAATTGAAATATCTGTATTAGTGTACTGAATTTGTGGTTTAAACTTGCAATATTGAAAAATCAATTATCTTAGTATTTTAATCATCTTATGTTATAATATAGAAACTGTTGTGGTAATTCATTTCTTATTGTGTTGACAGTAGGATTTAAAACTATATTTGTCCAATGAAATTATCTCGATAGAATTAATAACCCGAGCCTGGTTTCTATCGAAGTGAACAGAATACGCATTATCTTTAACATGTAATTTTCTCGACAAGATTCCTTGTATGTTGGTGAACGTCATATCGAGAGATATTAAATCTTCATCAAGCTTTTCATTAAATAGTCAGCCTTAATTCATCAACATTCTAATTCAAAAAAGTAATAAACAAAAAAGTTTAGATAATATATAGATATGAAAATATTATTTATTTTATTAATATAATTTTTAAGTAATTTTTCAAACAGTAAAACAAATAGAACTACATAAAATAGGCACCTAAACAAAGACATTTACTTGCTACCGCTCAAAAATATGTGGACACTTCTTCTTTTGTAGAATTTATGGTCTATAATGTATATTGTTATTACTAAAGGATTTTCATTGCAAATTATTTTCTGAACATATATTAGATGTAAAAATTAATTTGGTATTTCTTTTAGATGAATTTGTTATTTATTTATTGATTTTACTTTTGAATTATTCCTATAAGAAATTATTTTTTGAATCGTTCGATGTTGTAGAACAAGCTCTTCTTATATTTGAGAAGAGTTTTCGTTTAATAATTATTCAAGTTGTTCGAATTTTCAATTTTCAAATTTTTACATAGAAATATTCTTGATCAAAATTAAAAGGAACATAATAATTTATAAATGTAACAGCTTGTACTTCGAATTTAATGCAAAGCCTTCGAACTAACTATATATGTAATGTATTCTAGTATTAAATTACAACATTTAATTTTTCAACTCTCTTAAATAAATAAATGCTTATCTAATGCGTCTTCTACTAACGAAAAACTAATGAAAAGTTAAATAACAACTGTGTCTACTGTTAAATATGGAAGTGATATAATAATGTTTTGACAACAGTGCAATGGAAGTTTTATATTTTAAATATTTGAAAACAATTATACATATAAGCGTTTATACAAGCACATGTTGGATATACAGATGAGAAACAAATAAATATAACCATTTTTTATTGTTATCGATGAGATATTTAATTATTGATAAAATACATTCTCTAATATCATACAAGATTAAATATACAAGAATTATTCAAAGATTTCATATCCTTTCTTATAAGAATAAAAAAAGTATTCACATACTTGCGAGCGTATTAAGGATATCTAAAACTTTGAAACATTAAATTCTTCAGCGCTCATACTTTCAGTTTTTATGCTATCGGCCTAAAGCAGCCAATTTATTACGTAGAAGAAAAAACGCAATTTCGAACCAAATATCTAATCTTGCGAGGTAAATTTGACAATTCATGAATTCTCTTCTAAAATCTGGGAAATTCATACTATCGGCCGATAATGAAATTTTCTTAATAATAAATCCTAAATTCCAACTGTTTCAAACAGTAGGTCGTATTGCGATTTTCCATAGTTGCATTTCATGTTTTCGCCTTTTCTATTTTCTAAACTCTTTCTCACCAACGCTCCTGCTACTGCTGCAAGTAACCTTTGTAACGTAGCAAAGTAAACCATCGTCTTACGATATAACTTGTTTTTACATGCAAACTATATATATGTACAAAAGCACGACGGAGTTATTCCATGCCAAGACGATCAAAGAAAAAATGTATACGGTCTTTATATGTACGGAACTGCATGAAAAATAAATGAAAAGGAACCTATATGAGGATAAACAATAATAAGCATTAAAGGCATTTTAGATTTATTTATAATCTGGGAACACGATGATTATTTTATACAAAATATTCAGAATTATTATTATTAATCCACAAGTACTATACCTAGTTATTTTAAGATTTGAAAAATTAAATAATATTTTGTAACAAAGAATTAATAAAGCATTCATATATACTAAAAATTATATTATAAACTATATATCTATATTAAAAACTATTAATTTATTTATTTTTTTAACTTTGATACAAATGATATAATATTAAATTTGCAATAATAAACGCGTATCAAATAGGTTACAGAATATATTAAAAGAATCATGCAAATGAAATAAGAAATAATTGTAATTAAAAATAAAGCAGGAAAAAGATTACGAGGAAACATGAATAAATTAAGAAAGACCTTTTTAGGATCATATAATTTTTTCACAAGCGCAAAAATTATCATTTCTTTTTAGCTAAATATTATCTTTTTCTTTTAGATAAAAACATATATATGCATATATGTATTATGCATACATAAAAATTAAAGTAAAATAATTACAAAATATTTAAAACCATTTTCTTTTTTTTTCAATATTTTTCTATTCACAATTTAAAAAAAAGATATAATTTTTTCTGAATACAATTTTTTTGGATTATTTTTATTCCTTTTTCCATATATATTTTAAACAAAAACATTGTACAGTTTGTTCTAATTTATCTATATATATATATGTCTAGCCCCGATGAGAGAAATAAATAAGGAGTGGAAAGTAAATAAACATGAGTTTCATAAAGAATTGAATTCAAAAATTGAATAAATATAAAATGCAATCAATAATATTTTTCTGCTGGGAATGTGAACTGTCACTAACTTTGCTGTAGAATTCGTCTTCGAAGCAATGAAGCCTAATTTTCTACAAAACTTTGCTTGACAAGTTGACAAGCCAACTTCTATTATCTGTTTGCATACTAAACATTCGAATATAAAATTTTTTTATACCAATATAAACATACAATGTTTTTATACAAAACGAATTGTATTTGTTACAATATTACTCATTTGAAAGAAAATTATTCAACGTTCAGAATTAATATTAAAATTGCATTTTTAAATCTGTAACGGAAGTGTATCATTAGAATCAAGTAGTTTTATTTGTGGAATGGAATATTTAAGTTTTGTAAAATATTCGTTACAACAAATGAAGGTGCATATTTCATTTTATAACATTAGTCAACATCTAGTCATTTGCATTAATTAAAATTATTATTGTAGTTATCGACGACTATTTTATTTCAATCGTTCTAAAATATTATGTATTTAACAAGTAAAAATAAAATATTAATATAAATAATAAACTATTTTAATTATTTTAAAATATTTATAGGAAATCACCGTGGTGGCAGTTCAAAAATCTTGTGAAAAATTCCAATACAATATCTACATGTACAAAATATTTAATTATATGCAAAAGTCTTTTTTAAACAAATGTCGCAATAATTATTCGTTGATTATTATACTTTTCACATTATTTCAAAATTATCAACGCGCGTCGTAAGTAGAATGCAAAAAATGTGCTGTTGTTCAGTGGATACATATATATGAAAACGAAGAGATACAGAAATAAAAAAAAAAAAGGAAAGAAAAAGGAAAAGGAAAGAGAGGTGCTAAACTCGAGGAAACACGGTAAGCAGAGGCACATGGCATGTCTTGTTTCTGTAGTAAAAAGTGTAGCGGCTGTGAAATGACTTTTTGCCCGTGGATTCGAAACGGTGAAGGGTTGAACGATCGCCTCGAGGCAGTACATTTTGGATCTTTTTTGGTGTAAGTTGACCTTACGTGTTAGAAGCGAAAGTTTGGATCGTTCATTAAGCTGTACGCTTTACGTACCGTGGATTACGACACTTCTCGTTCGTAATTTTCTGCCCTTTTATTTTTTTTACCACTGTTTGATTATAATTAGCAATGACTCTCGTATTTTTCTATCTGACGAAATTTTTCGTACTTCTTTATCAATTTATTCTCACTTACATTACACAATGAAAATTATGACTTCTTTTATATACATTTGATTTGCTTTCTAGTTTCTCTACTGTTGGCAAGAATAGATAGTTTCATTTTCTTTTTTTATTCGTATAATATAAAATACAATGTGAAATCTATATTTATATTTATCTAACATGTAAAAAAAAAAATGATTGTTCAAGTTGATAAAACATTGTAAAACAATAATTGCTGATATTCGATTGAAAGTACTTGTCATGAAGTATGCACGTGTAAATAGGGATTTTTGGCGCGGTTTCTCTTACGATGCCATCGAAAAACTGTCGAACTAGTTGAGTAGCGATAGACACTTACTGATGGCCTGTCAAAAATTCATTTTCGCGCTTTTCACCTGCCAATACGCGTTACTCTATGCATTCCATGCGCGTTCTCGTTATTCACAAATCATAAGATAGATATGTGACTTTCTGTTGAAAACTAAACTAGTTTATTCCTCCTAAACTAGTCTCTTCTTGTGTATAAAAAGTTTATGATTTGCTACTTTCGAAAGCACGTTCCGTATTTTGTTCGTTCGTTTTCCGCTGACATTTGCGTGTAAAGTATTCGAATTAATTGATTTTGTCGTGAAGATTTTTATGCTATTTTTGTATAATAAGTGCCTGTTTTCAACTATTGAAGTATTCTATTTGTTCAAGACATTTTTTAGTCCTTAGTTTTTATTTAGTGCTTATTTCTAACTATTACATAAATTTAATTATTGAGGTCTATATTAATTTAGAATTTTGTTATATTACATTAATATTACTACAATAATGTTATAAAATACTTATACATTAATGTTATAAAATATTACACGTCATCAAGATTTGAAGCGCATTTAATTAATTCAAAATTAAACAATTTAATTAATTAATAATTTTATAATGTTCCATTACAATTATCGATCTATATCGATTAATTCGCTCCGAGTAAAGTACACAGAAAACAGAATAATAATCGATTTCTTATCGATAAACCATTTACGTTGACCGATCGCATCTACAACCAAAATAGTAATAAAGGAAAAGAACGGGTAAATATTGAAAAGGAAGCAAATTTGTTCTTGTATATCGTATTTGCGTCGAATTAAGGAAATATAAAGAAAAGAAAAATTGCTAAATATTTTACCTTGGTGAAGGGTAGAACGATCAACATTGTGTCCGTTGACATGTCCCATGCCGTCGATTCCGATAAATGTCAAAAGAGACGTTAACGAAGCGATCATCGAGATCGTCCTCGAAGCGTTAACGGCACGAACTGCTGGCATTCCTGCTTGCCGGTTCTTTATCGACGAAAATCGTAGATCGGATAAGCGAGACACTATCAAACCTCAAAGACAGTAGAATACAATGACGTATCGTGATGCAACGTTCTATTTTTCTATCACTTTGTTTTGCAAATCGGTCCTCGATTAACGCATCTGGTGCCGCTCGGAGCGCCTTCTGCGTGCGAGGCACGTGCTCCGAGCAATTCCCGGCCGAACGACTCCGCTCATCTCCGTGTTTTTTCGATTTATTTTTCTCTTGCCACCAACCCAGTGAGATCTTTGTTAATGCACCGATTGTAACGTTAATAATCACACTGAGAGTATTTATCGTAATATAAGCACTTCGAATGACGTTTCAAACTGGATGATGACGCATAGAATTGTCATTAAATAAATTACTCCGTTATTCTTACACAGAAGTTAACCATGAAGCTTGTAAACATTCAAGGTTAACACCAACACTAAACGATACGACGAATGCTTATGCGACGTATATATATATTGATAAGGAAGAGGGTCCACGACAAGCTCTCCTTCCCGAGGCTGGTCCTGGTCCCTCTGTCCCGGGCCGTAGACTGTCTGCTACCTGGAAATCCTCGGTGTACGGAGTATGCTCTACCTCCACCTCCACCTCCACAGTCCACCTACAACCCCTTCTCCGAAGGCACCCACCGCCACTCGCCGCCGATAAACTTCCTACGGGCACCCTCTGACATCCATCCCCTCGCTTCCCTCCTCTCTGCCGCCTGCAGCCCGCACCAGGAACCGTCTACCGGCTAGCGCCTGCGCCGACCAAACTGTGCCCTGATGCCCGGGCACTGCTGCTGCCACTGCTGCTACCTCTGCTGCTACCTCTGCTGCTTTCTCGTACCTTCACAAATCTCTCCTCCTCCACCTCTCGACTCCCGTTACAGCTCTCTTGCCCCTCAACGCCGTTTGCACGCTTCCTTTTCTCTATCAGTCCGTCTCTCCTTGTCGCTTTTTCCGGGCTTTCCTATTCCCCACTAAACCGACTTCTCTTTCTCGGTTTCTTCGTTTCACCGTTTCACCATTTCTATCTCTATCCGATGTTTCTGCTTTTCGTTTTTACCAGGTTTTCAGTTTTCTCCTTCTCCGAGAAGTTCCACAGCTAAGAACCTTTCCTGTTCTTCGTTTCTTCTCGAACACATGCCGTTCAAGTTTCCGTTACTTCCTTCGTTTAAACTGCTTGGTCTACCGGTTGGCCGCTTCTTCTTACCTGCAACCCTTGATATCAGGTATAACGAGTTTCATTAGAATAACTTACAAATTGCCGTAATCGGTGATGTGCGCCAGCCTAACTAGGTACATGACAAATAATAATTGGACTGTGGACTAATGGTCTTTGATAACAAATAGTGGACCAGGATATTATTACGAATTTGAAAATTCGATTGTAAAAGAAATTTCTAGATTTTTATGTGCTTTTTAATTACCGTTTTATTATAAATCATCAATATAAATTTATAAATGAATGTAGACGTACATATCAAGGTGCTCAGTCGTAATGATCAATTTTCCGAAAGATTTATTATCGCTTATTTTATCGCATTACTATGTATACTTACTTATGTATATACTTATGTATATGCGTACGTATTTTTAAATAATTGTTTTAGTTAAAAATTTATTATATTGCATACTTGGAAAAGTGGCATGAGATAGAATATTGCAGGAGAGTATAAAGAAATATTCGACAAATTGAAAAGGTTAAAGAAGATGAAATTAAAAGTACAAAATACATTTAATTAATAAATTAATTAAAATATGCAATCATGACCAACGAAACACACTGAATTCAGTATAAATTGAATTTTCGTTTTTATCTATTTATGATTTAAATTAGTTGATGAACATCTGTCGTTTCCTATTCTCTGGCAGAGCGGTTAGAAGGCTTGTTCTGTTTCTAGACACGAGATAACGAGTTTCGTTGCGACAATTCCACGCATCTAAGAAGATCACGACCTACTACCGAGCAACTACGCGAGGAGTACGAAGAAGGCGATGTAGAAGGTAGGTCGAAGCAGTCTGAGCTGACGTTATGAGAATACGAGAGACGGAATTTAGAATCACGGAAGTGATTGCTCCAAAATTACGATGTACGATCTGTACCATTGTTAGTCAAGTCAAGGAGTCAAGTATTTTTAATCTGTATTGAGAGTAAAAAGTAAAATGTGATCATATCTGATTTTCTACATAATTAAAATAAATCTGCAATCCTGGTTTTGACAATTTATTACTCTTGAATCTCTTTGAAAACGTAATGAATTTATTCTATCATTTTTTCTTTATTTATTCTTCTATTTACTTTAAAGTGTTTCTGTTACTTTTTATGTATACAATTTGTTTTGTTAAATGTTGATACTGTACGTATCACCAAATAATTTTATCATTTGTTTAGAATTTTTTCCGAAGTTAATGAAACTTGAAACATATATCTTTTAATTTGCCTAATAAATAACTAATATTTTATATATTTTCTATAATGTACATATTAAAATTTAAACAATTACTTTCCTTATTTACCAATACATTTTACTTTTCAATGCAAAATTATTAAACAAATACAAATTAAGAAATTATGAACACTTACAATTGCATTTAATCATGCAAAATTAACTTTTGACTTTGGACTTACTTACAGATCAAAAATACATTTCTGTAGGGGATGCGTTCTTCTGCCCTTGGTCCTAACGACCAGGAATGTTAAATACAATGTGAGGGGCACATACTCGACACGCAGTACCTATAAGGTAATTGCCAAAATTACTTCATGGGCCTGTTAATAATCATAAAACGCTTTCCCGATTACATGATTGGAAAGAACGCAAAAAGAGTCGGTCGCTGCGTGAAGTCCCAGTTGAAACTAGAACTACAGTCTAGAAAATAGTTTCAATTTGTAAGTCAGCTTACAACATTTAACATGTAACAAACACTCGACCACCCTCACCGTGGATTCCCATAATTTCTAATGAGATTTTCAAATCCGTTTTTGTTTATTCCGCTCTCCCTCTCTCATTTTCCTATTTTATCATTCGTTGTTTCAAGCTGAAAATCCGGTTATTAATGTAGATTACTAATGTTGGTGATGGCGACTGGATTATGTAAACGAATTAAAGTAGCATTTTAATTAAGGTTTAAGACGGGTAACAGGTAACTATATTTCTTATATCAGAGTAATGATAAAAAAAATTGTTGAAAAATTTTCAGAAACCTATTACATTTATTAACTGAGTTAATGAAATTAAAACCATTTTGTTGCCTTTGTTATCACAAATTTTGTTTATATTAGGTTGCTAGCTAATGTTCCATACAACTAAGCAAACAATTTTTTTAATATGATTAGAAGTAGAAAAAAAGTGTTGTAAAACAAAATAAAATAGATAGAAATTGAAGTTTGGAATTAAGTTTGAACCTTTTTATGTATCAGTATATCCAAACACAGTACAACTAAAATTATTTTTTTAATCATTTTAGAGCAACATATATTTATAATACATAATTTATGAGAATTAAAAAGAAGATACATTCTATATACATCAAGAAATTATTTTAAATTATAAATACTAACATACTATAAATTTACTTCTTTACCTATAAATTACCTATACATTATTATTTAGTTCTTCTTTAATGTGTAAAATTTACATTGTTAAAATAAGACAATATATTTTATGTATGTATATATATTTTATCTACGTATATTTTATTTTTTATCGTCTATATTTGGCATTAATAAAATAGAAAGGTTAATAAAATAGAAAGTCCTCTACAAACAATGTAATACATAAATGCATTAAATGATAACATATTTTGGAAGCTTAGTATGCATGCATACTAAGGATATACAATGATTGTGATTAAGGATATACAATTTAATCATTAGAATTCTGAAGATTTTAAAAGAATATACTTTATAATTATATAATATTCAAGTTGATTTCTAAGTAAATATGTAAGCTATTCTTATATGCAACGAAAACATATACTATACAATTTAACAAATATACAAGAATTGATTAAATTGCTGTAAGTAATTTGAAACGAGAAACATAACATTCAAATAAAATTAAAATTTTTACAGATACAAATTAACATAAATATTAAGACTCTAAAGTATTTATGCATACAGTAATGTGCATACACTAATTTTCCTGTAATAAGCTTATTTGAACAATTTTAAAATTTTAACAAATTTAAAATACAGAAAGAAAATACTTATTTATATTTTTTGTCAGATATTAAGTAATTTGTGAATGCAAAGAAAAAACTGGATACTATGAGATACACTCAGGTAAAATGTTAATTAATATTAAATTAACAAATTAATAAATTTTTATTAAATTTATTAAACTAATAAGTTAATAAATTCTTATTAAAAACATGCCTGCAATTAGGTGCGTTTATATAATATTTTAGCTGTACCGATTGTAATAATGAAGTTTATTTTATTAATGAAGTTTAGTGTTTTTACGTTGTAATATAATGTTATCTGTCAAACTTCATCATGTATTGTAGACTCAAATTTTTATTTCCCTCAGATTGACAAATTTTCATTGATATCATCGATTTCGACAAAACAAAAATTATATCTTTGTGCTAACTTCGATTAAATTATTTTTCAAATTATATCTTTGTACTAATTTTGATTACTGTTCATAAAATTTATCTATTTTTAATTTTGGATTACGAGCAATAATTTACATTATTGCTGTTTGTACACATAATATCGAGTTTGTTATCAATTTGTCATTTTTATTTTAGAAAATAGGAATTTTCATATCTTATATGCGATGCTTTGTATCTCCTGCCAGTTAGTGAATGAAAAGACAGCTGTTTTATAATAGAAGAGGAACAAAAAAGTTGAAAGAAGAATAATAAGTTAAAGTGCACGAAAGGTGATTTTCGAGTTATCCGACACAAGCGTATAAAATAATTGACTAAAGGGAACAAAAATCTAACAGAGAGAGTATCGTACACTTATGTCCACATTAATTCACAAGACTAAGGATATTGTAAATTTCCTTTGCGTAGCAATTATATGTATATGATATGTTTGTATTCTAATCAATTGTAGAGTTGCGTATTTGCGTATTTATGTATTCACATAATATAGTGAGTATATAATTAACAGACGGTAATAGCATGTAACGGGAATCGCGTGAAAGTAATTAATTACTCTTGTCATATGCGACGAGGAAACGGATCAATCAACTTTGCTACTTGCGAGTCAAGATAAAAGTGTTTAATTTCTAATTGTTTCCCATGCACTTAATGCTCGCGTCAATATTCAATACCTTGCTGTTAATGAGTTTCGTTAACGATGCTATGTTCGATTGAATGGTTGGTATGCTGGTTATTACGATACTTATCGCGTCAAGCACTTTCTCCTTTCGTTTTCCATTTTCCAATTTTTCTATAGTTTGTCCTTCATGTACGTCTATGATGAAAACGTTTAAAAATATGTATTAACAAATACAGATTACGATATGAGATAAATAAAAAATCATTTAAGGGATTGAATGATTGAATGGATGTCTGAATATATTTAATATTTCATTACAATATATGTTTTCTTAATATGTTATAAATGAACATTTCACAATAAATTGGTTTATTTTCTATTCACAGGCTATTATAGAGATCAATATTTAAAAACAGATGTATATTCTTATTTTAAAATAACAGAATTAATTGATTATAAGTAGACTACGAATTTTTATGTATTTATAGAAAATTTTAAAATTGCACATAACATACAGTATATGAAAAAATATATAAAATATCTAAACTATGGTGCTTTCTACAACATTTCGTATATAAAACAATTTTTTACCACGATTTTATTTTTTTTATTATATTCTTAAAAATATCAATTTGCATAAAAATCTGATAAAAATCTGAATCTAATCATGTATTATATCATTTAAAACATTATTTTCGAAGATAAATATTTATACATTTTGTTATTGTAAGCAGAGCATTTTCCTCGGAATAAAAGCGTGGAGTTCACATAACTGTGCTGAACGTATGAATTAGTTAGATTTTGGATGACCTTAAATCAGTCTTATTAATTTAAGTTCTGAACCATGGAATGTCTTTCTTATTTCAAATGATGTGCTATACTCATGCAGCCAATACCGCTCACGCTTTTTGCTTTAAAAGCAAGACAGAAGACGAAATACGTCATATTAGATCTCTTAGCTGTCGTTCCTTTAATAACATATTAAAGCAGCAGCAATAGCCAGCTTCGACATCATGTTCTTATATACATTTCAAACAGAAGTGCATTCGTTAATCTATAAAAACAGACCACTGACTTATCTTCATTTCTCTCAGAAACAGTTGGTAATACTCGTGTGCTTATTGCAAAGCGACTGTATGCTACTTATGTACGAATATGATTCTGTTGTTTATTCAGACACAATGAATAATAAGGAATTAATGAAACTTTTTGATCTTATATAATGATGGTTCCAATGTGTTTTCTCGGGCACGGGATTAGGCAGGCAGCTAGTTGAGTCTAGATGTGTTTATGGCGAGGACAGTTGCGATAAAGAAACTTACTGAGTTTTGGAATTGGAAGTCAGGTATAACTACAACAATGAGTAGAAAGTAACGGAATATGTGAAAGTACGGTCAAGGGAAATCCCCGCCGTGAAGAAAGTAATAAATTTGGAAGTTATTATCCTTGACTCGATGAATTTGTTTTTCGCATCACTGTTTGGCCCTCGTTGTGTTCGGTGAGATCGAACAAGAACTGTTATAAAACTATTATTCCTAAAAAGAAATCGTAAACTTAGGCTCATTTAAAAACTTGAAGTCTCTATTATCAAAATGTATCGTTTATTTTATTTTAAAATGTTTTTACATTTCGTAATGAGTAGGAAAATAGAGATATTTTCCTTCTCAAAAACACTATATATATTATTATAGTATGTAAAAGTATTGAAAAATTTTTTCTGAAATTATACTGAATTAAAAACTTGAAGTTTCCACTTTACAACAATACCTGAAAACTTGATGTAGGATTTTTTTACCATTTTATCGAACTTAGACTTGAAGCGAAAATTCAGGAAATCATCATTTTTTTTGTCGTTATTTAAAGTTTATAAATAAATAAATTTACAAAAAAAGAAAGAAACAGAATCAGTGAGTTTTAAGCGATCCCATTGGAAAGGGAAGGCTTCAATCTTCAAATCTATTGTAGATTCGGTCCTGAAGAAAATTTCTCAATGATTTTACATACTATGACAATTTATGGCATTTTCGAGAAGAAAAGTATCTTTACTTTATCATCTATACACAGTGTAAAAACATCTTAGAATAAAATGAATAAAAACTTCTATTTTGATACTATCAAAATCATTTTGATGGTAGAGGCTTCAAGTTCTAAAATGAAATGAACCCAAACTGTTGTGCGATTTCTTTTTACAAAATTATAATGGTTTCAATACTTAGTGTCCGAATATTAATGGGAGTCACTATATCGTTCGCTTGTAAAAAAAGTGACATAAATTAGAAATTATGATATTCTAAGAGAAGCGAGAAATTGTTTTTGAGTAATATTAGAGTAATATTATTTTGCAATTCAAACTGATGCATTTTCTATCTTAAGAATATGCATTCATAATAATACTGAAAACAAAACAGTGCGTTGTAGAAACTGAATGTAGAAAAGTGACATAATTACTTCTTACTGGCAAAATTATGAAATTTTTCATATTTAATCAAGGAATACTTCTGCAATATTTTGGTAATAACTTGAAATTAATTTTTTACTATCATTTTTTTTGCAAATGAGCAACAAAAGAAAATAGTTCAAAATAGCCAATGTTTTGTGTAATGTACAAACTAATCATGATGGTAATATTGATATCAGATCATTATGTATACGAAAAATAATAGTTGCACATGTATGGTATTTTTATGAATATAATTAAAGGAATGAAGCGTAAGCTCCATTTACTAGGTATCGTAAAAAAATCCTGTTTTAAATATTTTAGAGTGAGTATGCCTAAAACTTGTCAATCTTTAATCTGGTGTAATTTCGTAAAACAAAAATTTAGAACATGAAATTTTTATTTTCATAATGTATCATGTAGCGAATGGAATATGAAAATATTTTTTATAAAATGTTATTACATATCATAGTATGGGTAAACATTAAAAAATCTTTTTCATGTTTGATTCTATTATGGATTTGAAGATACAAATATAATTTAATAATATGTTTAATAATATGTAACAACCGGACTTGAACCATTTATATTCAATAAAACAGTCAAAAAGTTATATAGAGGATTATTGTAAACAAGAAGTTTCAATTTCTAATGCTTTTTTTCGAAAAAAAAGACAGTATCTTGACATTTCCATTCACTACTTGATTTAAAAACATTTCAGAAAAAAATAAACGATGCATTGTGAAAATAAAGCTTTCACGTATTAAAATAAATAAGCCCAGGTTGATTATTATGCAATTTTTTTTCATGAAGTTATAATAGTTCAAATATCAATAATTTTTAAATGCACAATTTCAAATGATATTCACTATCTTATTATGGAAAGTATAGATTTCTGCACTTTCAAATTTCATAAAAATCCGCACTCTAATTATTAGTACATATTCTTAAGTGGATAATAGACTTTAATTTCTCTTTAAATTAATTTTTCTAAACTTATTTTACATAAGTTATTTAATACATGAAACCCTTCATGAGATTTTGTCTATATTCATGCTCCATTGATATAAGAAAACGATTGATCGAAATAAATTAATATATTTAATAGAATTCTCTCTTTTTTCGGAATAAAAATCCTTTTTACGTAAATAAAATGTACGTATGTAAAGTATGAGTTATGCTGACACAATTCCATTTGTAGACAATACTGTTTTAACAAGGTACAGTAGTTTTAACGCGTCTACATAGTGCTCTAAAATTTAATGCTTGAATTGTAAATATTGTAGTATAATACTAGTTATAAAAATGAATTCATTACTTTGTAGTATACGAGATTTCAGATAATCAGTTATATTTATTTGCTTTAATTATTCTATGTTTATTACTTGATGTTGATTAGAAATACTTACAATCAAATTAAATTAAGAAAGAAAATATATTTACTATATCTTCTATCAGAAAATGTATTTACTTTTTAGTACAAACTTAAGAGTTACTATTTATATTTCTAACAATAAGTTTTTCTTATTTTGAAAAATTGCTATAACTTAGTTCTACTTTCTTGAAGTTCTATATAAGTTATTAATATCAAATGTAATGTTTTTGTTATACTCAAATCATAGACTAAAATATGCAATTAAAATATGGAAAATATGGAAATATAATATACAAATATATTATTTAGAAATATGCCAATATGCAAAAATATATGAAATGTGTATTCAGTATTTTGAAATAGTAAAATTAGTAACTAGTAATTAATAATTAATAATTAGTAATTAATTACAATAGTAAAATTACTTATTATGATTACAATCTAAATTACAACTGTTTTTTTCATATAATAATCAAAAAATTAATAATCTTGAAATTTAAATTTATGACTTACAATCAGTCTCTTAAAATCAATTGTTTTGATATTGTTCTTTCTTTGATGTTACCAATTATTCTCATTAAACTTTTCTTGATATTATTTAACAATTGAGTACATAATATTAGATGCTGGTAGAAAAAATATATTGAATACAGGTACAAAATATGCAATATAATAAAAAAATTACACTTACACATAAAATATGCAAAATAAATACATAAAACAAATTTTTGAATAAAAATTCAAATTCTATAAATAAAATCAATTTTTATCCATATCCCAATATATTATTATATATATAAAAACGTACATTTTTATAGACATATGCAGTGTAGCTATAATCTTTTAATAGTGTAGCTAAATCTTTTAATAGTATAGTGTAACTAAACTTTGAACAGTTTAGCTATAATCTTTTATCATTTTCTAATTTATTTTATTTCCTTCTACAGAATATATTAAAGCAATTTGATTGTTTAGCTTTGAAACATTATGAGTACAATTCTGTATTAGAAGAAATTTCGTATATGATATCCTCGTGTGCAATTTTCATTGAACAATTTAAAATGATAATTCGGTGATTTGACTTTAAGAAAATTTCCCCGATATTGCCACATGGAATAATAATATGCATCATCTATAATGAATCATGTATAATTTGAAATGCTATTTGATTTATTGTTATAATTTAATACTCATTACAATTTCAAATTCACATGCACTTTCAATCAAAATAAATATTACTGACTAGAATTTTATGATTGAATCTGAAATTGTAAAAATAAATTGAAAAACTAATAATTTACTTAATTATGTCATTGATTATATGTAAAATTTTGCAAAATTTCATGTTTGTTTATGAAAAATATGCGAGTATATTTTAAAATACATTAACAAATTATAAATATGCATTTGATGATAATTATGTTTTTTTGACTAATCATTTGATTAACCATTGATTTGCAGATTTTTATATAGTTTTGAAAAATTCAAAATTTAAAATATAAAATTCAAAAATATAAAAAAGTACAGAATCCATACCATACATACTATATATCAAAATATAAAATATTGTAGTTCCTTTCCTAATATTTGATACATAAAACAATTCTAGATAATTTCTTTCTAATTCTTCTTTTTTAAAAATGAATTTGCATAGAATCCGCAGTTTAGTAATAATTAATTTTACTGTTGAAAATAGTAGAGGAAAGTTTAAGAATAAAGCTGGTAACTTAAAAATCATAAAGACAGATAATATAGTATGATGCTCAAATGGTGTTAAATGCATATCATTGTATCTTTAACATCGTATCACAATTCATATTGATTAAGAAATAAATTCAGTATTTATGAAATAAAGTAAATATTAATGCACTTGTACTGAATTTAATACTTATTCGTTAAGAATGTGTTCGAGTCATTATTCAGATGGATTTATTTACAAATTAAAGCTTGGACATAAAGTAAATAAATAAATCGAATCGAAACATGTGTAGTTCCTCGTTCTTTCATTAAAAAAAAAAAAAAAAAAATGATACTTCTAACAAACATGGCAGAACAGAGCATACAACGATGCAGATAATGTTTATTGTATAAAATAGACGTTCTTTAATTATTTAATTAATAATGAATGTAATGTCCAGCTAACTGCAAGTCAGTGGATCGAAACAAGGTTTACACAGAAGTGGTCCATTGTCGTCGACAACGCAACGAGCTCTCAATTTCCGTCCGTAGGTAATCACGGTAGGGAAGCTGCACAAGGTATACAGCTTAAAGCGAACTCCTTGCCGATAGTTAATTATTGCCGAGCAGAACTGATTTGCAAGTACGTCGTTTATAATCCACTTAAGTCCTAATCGAATCCTAACCGATATCGATACAGACAATTGTACTCTACGATTCATCTCAAATCGAATCGGAATCGAATGGGTTATTTATTTTCCCAATCTATCTATCGTACTTAGAAATATTACTATTTTCTAAGTTATTAGTGAATAATTTACATTAGTGAATAATTTATAGACAGAACTGACATATCTTTTCAACATATTTTTTTAAACAAGTTAATTAAATTTTTTAAGTTTGTACGAGTTCTTTACCTCTTGCCTAGCAAAAGATAAACATAACATAATTAAAAAGTATTTATGTTATTATATCAGTATAATATCTAATATCTAAAAAATATTTTCAAAATAAATATGAAGACAATTTTGATATAGATCTGCTACATTGCTGTTTATGGTCAACTATTTACGGTTTCAACAAATTGATTGTTTCTTGTAATAATTGAAAAGAATATATATATATATATATATAAAATATCAATTTTTCTATATTATTAGGGTGTCCCATAAGTCCCTTTTTTTGATGCGAAATGAATACACGATATTTTTTGTTTAAGATGGATTTATTATGTTATATATGAACCGTTCTGTTCTATAACCTTCTTCCATCTCTCAGGAAGCCTCATTATGCCCTCTTTCCAAAATTGTTTAAGTTTACTTGTAAAATATTCATCTAGGTGCGTTTTTTATTTCGCTTATGGATTTGAAAGATTTACCACGGAGAGAATTTTTTTAAGAGAGGAACAAGTAGTAATCGGATGGAGCAAGGTCTGGGGAGTATGGAGGATGAGGTAGAACGTCCCAATCAAACTGTAATAATTTTTGCCTTACGGCTAACGCAACATGCGGTCTTGCGTTGTCGTGATGGAAAACGACGCCTCGTCGGTTCGCCAATTCTGGCCGTTTTTCTGCTATGGCTGCTTTCAATTGATCCAGTTGATTGCAATATTTGTCAGCATTGATCGTATCATCTTGAGGAAGGAGCTTGTAGTACACTACACTTTTCCAGTCCCACCAAATGCACAGAAGAACCTTCTTCGGATGAAGTCCAGGCTTCGCAACAGTTGAAGGTCTATTTTCCTCGGACCAAGTGCGTTTTCGATGCACATTTTGGTATAAAATTCAAGTCTAGTCTCCAGTGACAAGCCTCTTTAAGAAAGGATCCCTTTCATGTCGCTGAAGAAGCAAATCGCACGTAGAGACGCGATTCATAAGGTCGGTCTCCGTCAATAGGTGTGGAACCCAAACTTCATATCGATTCGCATATCCTATCTTGATTAAATGCTCATGTACCGTTGTCTTGAGAATATTAGTGGCATCCACTATCTCACGCACACTATATCGTGGATTTTCAGTGAGCACAGTCTTGATAATGTCCGTATCAGTCGTTGCTGGGCGGCCGCTGCGGTCTTCATCTTTCAACTCGAAATTGCCAGCTCTAAATTTCTTAAATCAATTGCGGACGGTCCTAATAGTGGTAGTACCACTCCCGTAAACGGTGAAAATCTCGTCTGCAGTGTCCTTTGCACTATTGCCTTTTTTAAAGCAATGAAGCATAACATGCCGCAAATGCATCTTTTAGCTCTCCATATTGAACGGTGCAGAAAAAATTTTAAAAGAGACTTTGTCACCAACGAAACGTACTTTGAAAGAGCTCTGGGACGACTGAAACCGATGCCATAAACGACTAAGAAATAAGCCTGCATGTTTAATTAACACAGCCACTTAGAGTCACTCATAGCGTGGCGCGGAAGAAACTTATGGGACAACCTAATACATAGTTATTTGAATCAAATTCTTAATTTTTTACTATTAAGTGTTGAATTACTTTAAATTAGAAAGATATAAATATATTCATATAATATGAAAGTATATAACATATACATGAAAATATAAATATTCCGAATCATCTTTTTAATCTGAACAAAATTTATACTATATATGCGTTTTTATACACGTTTATAAACGCGGGCTGATCAAAGATTTTTTTGTCTTAATGACACGATATCGAAGGACTCTTAAAATGATGATTTTTCCTAGTATATTTTCAAGATCAATTTCATTTTTTATGCATAATACTATAATTTTTTCGCCTATCAACTAATAAACATCGAGAGGAATTTGATGAACTCATACAAGTATTTTCTTTTTTTTATTTAATGGAAAAATATGACGGTAAAAACATTCAGACAAAAAGTAAATACATTCATAATATATAACTTATTTGAATTCACAGGAGGTATTTAAAATGTTGACTGTTAACTTTTAAGCACTTGTACAGAACAAAAACAAGTGGCATACACCTTTCAATCAATCGTTCTGATTTAATATTGAGATTATGGATATTACATGTTATTTGATTTTTAAAAAGTTTATTTATTATCATACTATATTCATTTATTATCATTCATTATCATATTATTAAATAAAAAAAATCCTTGTTTTTGAATTCGTTGAATTCGGCTCGATGTGGATTCATATATAAATAAATATAAATAATATCTAATATTTCAGTAATTAATGATATTTTATATTTAAAAGTTAATAAAATTTCATTAATTGTCTTCTCTGAAAGAAATCGAACTATCATAAACTATACTGTACTATTAACAAGTCAATTGTTTATTAATTAATTATTAATAATTTTAATAATAATAAATATTATTAATAATTAGAATATTATTAATAAAGCAAGGCAATAAGTCAGTTGCGTATTAATTGTATAAACATATATGGAATATTAACAAATGTATAAAACTTTTTATAGAGAATGTTTTATAAATAATTATTGGTGTAATAATTTCAAATATACAATTTTAGCAGTTTCAATAAGTTATAATAAATGTCAGTCATACAATTTTGATAAAATTAAAGTATAATGTAATTTTCATAAAAATATTTGACAGATACTTTTTTTATTAATCATCTATACTAAAATCGTTCCCAAAGGTGGAGTCAAAATATATTTCGATGAATATCTCGGAAACTACTAGAGATAAATTGTGTAAATCGATGAAATTAGTATTTTTCACTGCTAAATTCAATGATGTAAATTATTTTGTAAAAAGTTCGTTTACTTTTTTTATTGTTTTTTTTTTCATAGAATAAACATAAATTCTTTATACTGTAAATGTTTAACGACGAAACCAAGTTAATATATTTGACAAAACAAAATCTAAAAGAAAAGGTAAAAGTTCAAATGTAAATATGTGTGGCGATTCATACTCATTCGCCTAAGAAAATTGTATATTAATTTGTTACGGTATGTTTATATTATACAATGAGAATCTACATTAAATGTCAAAATATTAATACTTTCATCAATGTGAATGGTTGCGTATTTCTTTTTGTATCACAGTAAAAGTAGAAATACTTAGTGAATATAAGTGAAATTTTGTGTCAGATCTTTTTACTTTTTATTAGATATAATGTCTCGTTAAAAATTATAAAGAAAGCAATACACCGATGGATGAGATTATCCAATAATATAGGATAATAAATAATGTAAGATTGAAACATCACAAAATTTCTTTCAATGAAAAGAAATAAAATATAATTTTACATGTTATCGATTATGAATTTTTCTGACTTTACTTCTGATTTTAAATTATATGTAGTATCAAAGAAATCTAAGATATTGAAATCTAATTACAGAGATAACCATGATAAAACTCCATTTTTTGATCATGTAAAAATGTCACTTTTCGATGAAAGTATAGTTATTGATGATAGTTCCAGAATATTAAAATAACATTTCATTGAAAGAAAAATATAAGAATATTTATTAAATATAAATAACATTATTTTTATTTTATAGGAAATGTTTTGTATTTAATTAAACTCTTCTTCTAGCTGTCACCAATACACATTTAAATTAAGCAATGCGTAAATATTTTATTAATAATAATTGTTAGAAGAACATCAATAGGATAAATAAAAAAATGTAAATAAAATAATCAAGAAAAATGGGAAACTTAATCCGAAAATTTATGTTTGCAATATTTAATTTTTATTCTTAACCTTTTAACAAAAGGAAATTATATAGAATGCAGTTTTAACATAACATAATTCGCAATTTTCTTAATTATTTTTTATAAGATCTTTTTGAAAATTAAAAGTTTCATATTTATACTAATAAAAGAAAATTAAGAAAATTGATAATAATTTCGAATTATATTTACGAAACAAGTTGTATGACTTAATAAAGAAATAAAAAGAGATTATAGGATGTGCTTACGCAAATTCTTCTAAACAAAAGCGTATAGAAAACTATTCATATTGTATCAAAGATATTAATAATGAGTGAAAAATATGAAAAAAACACAATAAAAATTAAGAAAATTAAGAATTATTTCTACACTGCATGAAATATCGAAATGTAATAATTGTAACGAGATTGGCATAAGTGTACAATGACAATCTAAAAAATTATATTTAATTGACAATAAGGTTATAATCTAATTTTGTTTCGATTCTACTACAAAACATACGTATCATTACGAACAAATCTTATTATTAAGATTAATTATATTTTTATATTATTATATTTTAATATTTTAATAATCTTTAATTATCTTATTATATTTGTCTAATACTTTATATTTATATTATATTATATTACTGTATTACATTTACACTATACTTATACTGATCTTATTACTAATTATTTCAATTATTCATACATTTTGTGAGATTCAATATTGACAATTTCACTTTACCGTTGTTGAGATCGACGATATTAAAAACTTCGAAGAAGGAATAAATGCTTTTTAACTTTTAATTGAATTATCACATTAGGAAATAGTTAGAAAAATATATGAATCGTAGATGTAACGACACAAGTATATACATATAGTACTTATTATACCTATCCACTATCGATATCGAACTTCGAGCGAAAGCGATGCAGAGATATTATGCCGAGGAATAAAATCCGTTATCGTAAAATAGAGAATACGTATTAAAAAAGATCGACGTACCAAAAGAACGACCAAAGAAAAATGGAAAATAGTTCAGTGGCCAATTACTGCTGGAATTTTTACGGACGATTTAACGCCGCTTACTTTCGTTCTTCAGCAAAGCTCCGTTTCCATAATGCTTTCTTTTCAGGAATCAAAGAAAAAAGAAGGAGGAAACGATGAGAGGAAAATAAAGAACAGACAGGAAAAATTAGCTTGGGATCTTGTGGAAATCTCGTGTCCTGATATTTGCATGTGATCTCTCACCGCAGGTTTACGGAGGAGGAATAGACTCTTGAGAAACGAAGGAAAACATTAAGGTAGAACTATCGACTTTCCGTTTGCTTTTTCTACTCGTACTACTAAAATTATCAACATTTATTCAAGAATATTAAAAGCCGAATAAATAATGAAAATTATTAAACATGGAAATGCATCGTTTTAAATTGCTTCGATAATAACTTCCATTACCTTGATAATGGAATATAAGATCGTTAAAATTAATTGAAATGTAATTTATAATTATATAGTTATAATTATATATTAATTATATGTTAACTTATAATTAATTAAATTATTAATTAGATTTAATTGAAATTTAATATTTTATTATATGTATATTTTCATCAGTTGTATTCCTTTGGATTCATTACCTTTTTTCATTTCCTTTTCTAATTTCATTTATTCTATCTTCTTTCTCTTTTTTCTTGCTTATCATAAAATCTTTATGCTAGTTTGCATCATGCTACACACGTAATATGACAATAATGTTATAACGAGAAAATTGTATCTTCATTTTTTTCTTTATTTACATTAAATTTACATTTCTATATTTCTATTAAAATGAAAATTTCATAGCAATTTTTAAATAAACTATTCTAGTCTTATAATTTTTTTTTACACGGAATAAAAACTTTCTTAAACATTTCAAAATAGAGGTATTTCGTATTACAGTATAAATTAAATCGACCTTACCTTCAGAATATGAATTCTTCTTCGAGCAGCGGTAAGAAAAAAACTAAAATGTAAATTAACTTAAATCTCCAGAGAAGTTCGTCCTAATATTTCTATATAAACTCTGGCAGTAAAATTTAAATGAAACCAAGTTTCAGGTGTAGTGAAGTTTTCGGTGTAGTGTCGAAATAAGAATAAAATATCATGTAATACCTTTCGTGCACATCTATAAAGGTATGATTATGAGATTTATTAATTCATAAAATACGAAGCTAGAATAAAAAATAAAAATATTGTTTCTTAATTCTCTTTAATGTTGCGTTTTCTTGCGGGAAAGTCATAAAAAAAGAAATATTAAGGAAAATATAAACTACAAGAAAAATAATGTGTAATATAAAACTAACTATACGTCATTACATGAACTTAGTTTTACATTTCCTTTTATATTTTCAGTTGTAAATTTTAGAATGTAATAGATTTTTGAAAAATATACAGGATGCTCAGTTGTCAAGTCTAAATATCACGAAAATAATAACTTTCCCTTTTTAAATGAAAATATATATTTTTGTTTATTTTAGAAAGAAAGAAAACTTACACAAAACGTATTACTTAAACTTCCTCTTAAAAAGACATTTAATAAAATAAAATTCAGTATAGTTTTGCTACTACCAATATAACGATAACACAGATTATATTTTTCTACGAAGTAAAAATTTTCTTAGATATTTTAAAATAGTATAAATTGGAAACATTTCCATTTTAAAATGGAAAATGGAAAATGTCTTAATAATGCTCAGGAAACATGAAGAAATTTATAAAAAAATAAGTATTATTTAATCTTCAGAAATGAAATAATTCTTTATTTTATTGAATATGTTTTTAAAGGGAAGTGCAACAAAGAATAATAGAATAAGAATCTGTAGAAAAATATATATATAATATATTGTACAATATATAATATATACAATATAATATTTATAACATAATATAAATATATACAAATATTATATATGTGTATATATTTCCATTTGAGAAAAAGAAGTTGATTTTCAGAGATAATAAATAAAAAATAAATAATTGTAATAGTTGTATTAGTTTTCCAAAACCATGAAGATCTTTGTATTCAATATTTTTATTAAAATATGTTGTTTTTGAGATATTTAAATTTGAAATTTTTAAATAAACATCCTGTGGTATATAAAGCACAAGTATGGAATTTTATATTCAATGACTATATATTTCGAAGAATGTCCTAAAAATGTTATTATGAACAAACATACAAGAATGAAGTCAAAATCTGAAATAACTCAAAACATTCTGTTGCATTCAAACGAAATTGCAAAAAGTAGATTATATATGAATTAATTAAGGAGAATTCATTATTTTTAATAAAATTCTTTTTTGAAAGATCTATTTAAAAATAATTAATTATGCAAAATGAAGGAAGTCTTATTTGGATCTTCAAGAAAAAAATTATATTTTAAGTTAGGATAATAATCTTTATGTATTGTTAGAAATGATTTATATTCCGGAATAATATAATTATCTTTGGAAGAATTTTTAATCGAATAACCCGACAAGTTGTAATGAACATTATTAAACACAAAGAAAAATACGTATATAAATTTTTGTTTTCTTTTATATTAATACAAAAATCTAGTTTTGTAAGCTAGTAGAATTTGAACAATTTATGAAAGAAACGGGGAGAGTAGAAAGAGATGAGGAAGAGAGAAATCGATTCGATTTCCCGGTACATCTGTTTTCTCGAATTTACATACAAATTTTTGTCCAAAGATTTAAGAAAAACAGACATTCTTTGTTGGAAAAGAAAGTATAGTTTGCTCCCTAGCTACACGCGTCAATTGAATGTTTCCCAGTTTGAGAATTACGAATAAAGAAACTTGAAAAGAGTTCAATATGTACATCTATCAATGAAAATCAATAAAATACGAGAAGAAAAGGAGAAATGCGAAATATATGGCAGGAAAAACTGGGCGTGATTCCGTACTGAACTGAGCATCTAAAATTTCCATGCAAATTTTTCCTCCGGTATTTATGAGAAAAAGACATTGCTAGCGAAAGTAGAGAGAAAAGAAAAGTAGTCCAAGTTCTCCCGTGTCATGTACGTGCCACTGAAAATACGAAGAACCGTAGGAAAAAAGATGTAATGATAAGATTTTTCTAATTAGAAGTCATATCACATTATAATACAATTGGCCAGTAGAATAAAATTTAAACATCGAAAATAATATCTCTATGTTTAATGATAACAGAAACAGAATCACTGTATCAAGTAATGGTACAGTATCAAATTACACACTATAATAGCAAGATGTCTTTTCTGTAGCGGCCTATGATTCCTCAACTAGGAGTTTCGAAAACTAACTGTGGCTGTGCGCCAAGGTTCTAGCGGTCTTCGATTTTAAGCCAAGCAGGAACACCGCTTTTAGGGGACCAGTCCAGCCTAGTGTGTGGGGAACACCTCTAGGATGGGGGTAACCGACCGGTCCTAGCCTTAACGGGGGTAGTGTTTACAAGCGTCTGGAGTATAAGGGGTTGCTGCCATCAGCCTCCCCCCCCCCCACTGATGATGATTCGAGGCAAGAGACTCCGAGGTGAAAAAACGCCCAACACCTTCGCCTTTCTCCTTACCTAAATCCTTCCTTTATTCCATTCATTTAATCATCTCATCTCGAAACTCTTCATTTCTACAAACGTAAAGTATTTATTTTTCATTTCAACTCAATATTAAATCAATTTATTTACAGGGAATTATAATTATTGGCAAGTGATTAGATGTCAAAATAATCACAGTAAAGAATATAAAAATAATTTGCTAATAATAAATTAACTTTTTTCATATGTAATAATTTTTAAATAAACAATATGATAAAAAAATACAAAAGTGTAATTTACATTAGCATTAAAATTTGAATAGAAATTTTTACTGATTTTACTATTATATGATATTTATGTAAATATACTATGCTTATACAAGATAATATTATTATTATTGGAATTTTTATTAATTTTAATGTTTAAAGTAGAAGTAATGGGAACATAAATATTTAATTTAAAAGTTAAGTTACAAGTTTTTGAAGCCGTGGCACAGCCAGAGAATAATTCTACATGTAGAAACATTTCAAGTATACAATCTCTAATACTTAGATTGTATACGTTAAGATCTTCTTGTAATCCTTTAGAAGTACAATCGGAAAAGAGACGAAAAAAACGGAATATACAGAATATAATATTTTGTTTTCAGCAAAATTGACTTTGAATAGTTCTTAAGTATACTGAATATTCCGAATTAAATTAATTTTAGACTTAACAAGAATGAATAATCGGCAGGAAGTTATTCTACGCACGGAAAGAAATTAAAAAAGTAAAAAAGACCGGGGCATGAAGATACGTTTTTAAATTTTTGATTTTTGAAATTCTTGTATAAATTTGTTACTTAATAATAAATATATTAAAAAATATATATATTGACATATTTGTTATTAAGTAATAACAAATAAATTTAAACAAGAATTTCGAAAATTTATATACATATATGTATCGTATGTGTATATACGATCCTTTCTCTTTACATAAGTATTACTATACATATAATTCCAAAAAAAACCGTACAAAATAACTTATTTTTAGAAAATGTTTATTTAATGAAATTTAAATATATTTATCAATTTAACCTATTGAAAGGTGATATACAATGTATAAAATATCTTAACATTGCTATCACTAACTATTTCGTAGCTTAAAGTATGTTATTTCAGTCATGTTCAAGAAATTTAATTAATACGGTTGAAAATTAATTATTTTCCAAATTTGCCTGTATAATCAGATATATTTTTACTGTACATACCTTATGTCAGACAATTTCTATATACTTTAAATCTATTCTAGATACATTATATAAAAATCGTTGTACAGAATGTCGCCAAAGTTATGGTACCAGCGCCCGGATAGTGATTCTACAAGATATTTCGTACTTTATTGGTAAAATTTTAGGAATATAAATTATAAACAAAAACAAGAAAAATATATTATATAAAGTATGTTTATAAACGCTTTGTTACAGAGTTAGAGATAAATATTATATATAAATAGTATGTAGATTATGTTTTTGTCGGCATGTATGAAACATTTTACCACTATATAAGCAAAAATAAATTAAAAAGAAAAAATAACATTTTTCTAAGAATGAGATCTTGAATGAAAAGAAAAACTTCATTCTTTTTTATTATTTTTGTTTTTTTCAATTTTGCGTATAAGATGTCAAGAAAATAGAGCTTAAATATCTATAACAGCTAAGCTTAGTAAACATTTATCTGATACTTAAATTAAGATAATTGTGTCGGAAACGCAGAATCGTATAAAAAAATTGTATTTTACATGTTTCATTTGTTTTTGCAGGTAAAATAATGAACATGATCCGATTATTCACTTCTATCCAGAATTATTTAATTTTGAAAAACACTTGACAGATTTTCAACCTGATTTTCTCGAAAATTGGGCCTTAAATGAAATAATTTTATTCTCTCTGTTCATCTTAATCCTCTGCGTAGAATTATTTCGCAGTTATACCATTATTTCAGGAACACTGTGTATAAAAACAGCTGCATAAAAAAATTAATAAAAGAAATTAATAAAAAAAATTAATACCACGTTTTTAAATAACACAATAAAAAATAAAACTAATCGAAGATATAAAATATAGCATCTTTAGATAAATTATCTAAATTGAGAAATTATCATAAATATTCACTTATTCTCCATCAAATAGAAAATGATGCTAGTGCTAGCGTCAGCGTGTATATTGTGATATACAATTAAATAGCAAATTTCATACGTATTTTAATTGAACTACATGTACACAGTAAGTATTCAAATCATGTTACTATATTAATTTGTCATTGTACTAATTTACTTCCATCTTCTTTTCATGTGTATCAAAGCAATTCTTAACAAAACATATTCTATAAGTCTATTTTCTTAAAAACTTTAAAAGGTTTTAAAAAAAATCTTTTATTCTACATTTTAGACTTATTTTTGCACATAAAATATTATCATGTTCATTATTCATTTCTATTCAGTACAAAAATAATGAAATTCAATTTGATTTTCTTGATAATGAAACCTTAAAATAAAAATATTACTTTTTTTTTTCATCTTATTTTCGCATGTAAAGTCATGCTCTTTCTACTGGTATCATAAAAACTGAACATTCTGTATAATGTACATAAAAAGAATTCCAATATTTTATCATTTTTTAGATAGAATCCTAAACGTTGTTTTCTCAATAAAGAGGGGAATAAAGAATCAGTTAATTCTACCAATGATCTAATAACTCAGCTTTTACATACGAATTGCTAGAATTTCAAGAGAGAAAGAGATCCGAATAGTCACGAAGGAAAGGAGATAAGGTAGACAATCTCCCACCTTTCGATTTTGTAGCTGTGGTATTTGTTTGGACGAGAAATACAGGGAATAAGGTAAAATAGAAGAAAGGCGTGTGGGTGACAGATGTGCAAGCTTACCAACAGATTTAAGATAAACACAATCGCACGTGCGCACGCGTATACATACATTTTGATGTTGGATACGTGCAGAGCTTTTACAAATAAAAGGATAAATATTAAATGAAAATTGTATACGCCGCCATTGTTCAAAGTAGCTGAATGTCCAGTAATGAATTCATAATCTACTTTAATAATGAAGCTTACGAATTAACCCTATATTTCTTTCAAAGATTTAAAAATAGTATTTAATTCGCTTACACTTAATTTATTGTGTGGTATAAAATTGATTAAATTAAAAAAAAACACAATAAAAGTCATTGAATGTGATTTCAGTTTACTGTAATCAACTTCAAAATTTTCATTAAGAAGAACTACTTTCCTACATAACTACGTCTACTCCCGCTAAAATTTAAGAATATATAATAAATTTAAGATTTCAAAACAAATGATGACTTTTTTAAGTAAACAAATATTTTACTCATAATATTATTTTTTATAGTATTAAAACTGTAATTAATTATATTTAAAAATAAATATTAAAAAATAAAAACTCATGAAAAAATTTAATGATTTAAAATATTTTATTTACAAAGCAAAACTTTCAACAAAAATAATCAAATCAAATGATTGCAATTTTACATATTCCCTATTATGTATTAGAGTAATACAGGATGTCTCAGCCAGAGGTCATCTAAATATTTCTTTCATTCCTTATATGAAAAATATTCATAGCATTATTTGAATGATTTCAATGAAAAAATAATATTCTGAATAACAAAAGTTTTTTATCAGGTCATTTTTTTTCAAGGTCATTGATATGAACGTTTTAATTTTCATAATTTTCAACATTTTTGACATCAAAAAATGAAAAAGGTATTTAGTTGAGACACTTCTTCAAGCTTTTTTAGCATTCTGTACAATAAAATTATAATTATTACTTAAATATTTTGAAGTAGTTTGTGAAAGTAACTCAGTTTCTTTTTATACGTACCAAACGAACGAATGCTTCTTCACCTCTTTCGGCATCCCAACAGATTTCTGCTTATTTATTATACTATTATCCATTACGATTTAATGAAAAATATGAATATATGCATTTGGTCGAAATAGCGGGCAAATGAGCATTCGTTTGTTTAATATAAATACATCATTATGAAATTCAGTATTCTCATCACAAATCGTTTCAATTACTTTTGTTGAATTTTTTACATTATTTTTAATAATAAAATATTAATTTTCAAATATATGGTTTAGAAATTCAATTTTGTTCAATTATTCCTAAAATGGATTTCAGAACGTAATAATTTTTTTCGTTTTCATCTAATACTTTTTATCAAGATTGTTGAAATTAATACAATTTGATTTACGATAATAAATTTAGAGATAATTTTTTTAATTAGACATTTTAATATTTTGTTTGTCGAGCAGATATCTATAATTTTTAATTAGTTTTGAATGCAACAATTTTTTCCGTATAATAATAATTGTTTCAGTAAGCCATATATGTGTCAGAAATACTCTTAGGGACGCCTATTGAGGCAAACGCGATAAAAAATCTTTTTTAATCTGAACCGCTATACCAAATAATAGCCAAATGCAGAACAATAATTTTTAGTATTAATTTCAAATAAACAAAAAATTCATAAATTTATGGAACATTTTTTTTCATTTCTTCTATAATATAATATTCATAATTTTCATTTCTTCTATAATATAATTTCTTCAGATGATATTTAGTAAAATTCCGATAAGTCAAAGTGATCCGAATCGGCAACTTTTTAATCGATAGGTCGAGGGCTAAGAAGTGTCTTCATAGTAAACAAATTGTTAATAGTTAATTGAACATTTAATATAGTAGATTATAGTATGATTTTCTTTTCATATTTGTTAAGTTTTAAAGCGTTTGGAAATCATCAATCTCGAAATTCTTGAAAATAAAAATTATTATTTAAAATTAAATATAAATATACATAATATTGACTAAAAATATATATAATTATATAATTTTAAATAACATTAAATGTAATTAAATATAAATATAATATTGACTAAAACATAACTACAATAAACGAGCTTGTTCCTTGTGTTGATTACGAGAAATTCTAGAAATCGCTTCCTGATTTAGCATAATTCCGTTTTAAAAAGGAAAATAGAAATTTTTTTAAATGTACTTTTCGATGAGAAAAGTTAAAAATACAGTTACTCAAATTTAAAACAGAGCAGTCACAATCACATCAATCAGATACTCAAGACCAATGACATTTAGATACATTAAAATACAGTAATTTTCTACTTTCTTTCAGTTGGGAATCAGGTCACTGATTCTAATCAATCAAATAAATTAGTGTAAGTATAGATTTTCATATTCATTTCCTATATCAATAGCTCTATTATATCCTACATCGGTAATACTTCGAATTTCAGAATTTTCAGATAAGTCAGTGTTATATATTTGTTTACATAAAGCCAAAAGGATAAAAAGTGTATCTTAAAATCATTGTTGTAAACAAAAATTTTATTTAAATAATCGTCAATCTGATAGTATTGTACTTTTTTGATTTGTTCATTGTTATTTTTCTTCCATACTGTTCTTTATTTATAGAACGTTTATCTTCAGTGTTAATGTGAAGAGACAGATTTTGTTCTGCTGTGACAGTTGCTTATGCACTTATTGATTTTCTTACGATGCGACAATGAAGACAAAATCTCTTAATTGAAAAAATATACGTCCAATATTGGACAGTAGTAGTAATGATGATTACGTAACTGAATTATTAGACAAGAAGCAATATACGCTATGAACATGATGATATATTCCATTATAAGTAACAATAAATCTCGTCACTATATCGATTCCATATATATATATATATATGTGTGTGTATTTCCATATATTATATGAAAATATAATAATTACCCATTTAAAATGTAGCCATTTCAACATAGACAAGAGATTATTCCCCGATTAAGATCTCAAAAGGAAAAATATTTCAAATATAATAGTATTCAAATTTCCATCATGTTTAATTATAGGTGCAATATATTGCTGCAGTACGTTTTCATTATGTCAATATACCCAACTTGTTTATTTATATCAAATAACTTATACTAAATTGTATTTTACTATTTCATAAAACATTCTGTATTATATCTAGTGTCATTTCCAATTTTCATATCCTTTATTTCATTGGTTTTTTGTGTTTATTTTTCAAAAATAATCTTCCTAGTGTAGTGTGACAATCAAGCAGCCGCTAATCTATTTTTTTTATGATAATCCTGGACAATAAGATATAACAAGCAATATTTAAACACATTTGAACAAAGAGTTTCCAAAAAGAACTTTCCGTAAATATTTTTCGTTTTTTTAAACGTAATAGATTTGAATGAAATTAATATTTAAAAATAACAACTATATTTTTGATTTAAATAAGTAAATTTTCTTTCTTACTTATATCACTTTTTACTTATATCAGATACTTTACTTTTGACAATTCGATTTTTAACTATTAATTAATAAATTAATAAATAACTATTCATTACTATCATCGTATCAAAGGTGTGAATATTATGAAAAGTTAATTATACAATGAGAAAGTGATATTTTACGTTAATATTATACTATGTTGCGGCGGTCAACGGTTTGAAAAGTTAAGAATTAATCTTCATCCATTCACATCACAAAGCAGAATATTCCGCAAGTAGTGTTTGCTTTGTATCACCAAAGAAAATGACTAAAAATCTTCTAATATATATTCAATTTCTTAGAATTTCTGATTTTTCTGTTATTTGAACAATGACCTCGAATAAGAGGCTATGTTACAATTTGTTGGAAATTGAGTTGAGTATAGTATGATTCTACAGTCTCCGAAGATTGGTTCAACGTATGTGAGTTGCAAGTATTCCGTCAGCAATTGATGCAAAATGTAAAAAAAAGAACAGTTTGCACGTTTAAAACTTATGAAAGAAATATGACTTTAATAAACTACGTTAATTCAGAATGTGATAAATATAACACAGTCTTATTCAAGATTCTAATTAATTTTGTTATAATCGATTATAATTAATAGGAAATAAACGATATTTAAGTCGCGACAGAAATGTTTAATAGACTACATATAATTAGTCGTATAATTAAAGAGGATCATTATATTGAAGTATTTCAAATATTAAAATAAAATTTGTATGCGATATTATTATATTAACGAAATCATTGTATATTAATTACAATGTAGTATAATTTTGAACGATTGCCATAATTCACATTGTATTTATCGAAGAGATGTAAAGATAAAATTTAGCACTAAAACTAAGCAGAAGATATATATTTTGTCAAAATGGCAACAATGTAAAGAAACAGAATCGGTTTTATCATGAAAATTTCAACATTATTAAAGGAACATCATTGCAGATATTTTACATAATTTTAGTATAGATTATAAAAAGGTATTTATAATATTTTAGATGTGTGTAAAATTTCAAAGAGATTGAATTATTCACTATTAAGAAATCATGGAAACCAACTTGAAAACGGTTTCAAAATGTATTTAAATTTTCAATATATATATATATGGGTAAGGTTTATTCTTGGAAAATAATTATATAGAAAATGGCACTCCTTGTCGATTTCAGTGTCCTCCAAATATATTGTAGAGGATAACATTTTGAAGTTTTTCCTGTACTCATAACAACCATTTGATTTTAATTTTGAAGATATTCATAAAAATATTTTTCGTACTTTTCAGTTTAGTTATCCTAGACAGTTTGGAGTTCGCGAATAAGTTTTGAACTATGTTTGTCAACAGTGTAAACACTTTTGCGAAGAATGAGCAGCTCACGAAGAATTAGTGAACAGCCCCCAGTTTGCCAATAGGGATTTAAATCAGTATTCGACTAACATTTCGTTGTGCATCACAATTAAAAACGGAAATGATCACATTTAATGTGCAATTAATAATATAACACTGTACTTCCCGAGCGAACATTGCTCATTGTTAGTACAGTGTTCACACTGCTGACGAACATAGCTCGCGAGCTATTTCCGAACAGCAGTGTAGACCCAGCATACAGTACTTCTGCACTTAGCGAATAACTTGCGACAGTTCGTGAACAGTTTTCTATAATATCAATCCAATATTAGGTTTAGTCTGTTTTACTATAGTTTTCAGTTAGAAAATTTTATTTTATTACCAGAAGAATCAGTTCGATGAACTTGAAAAAAAATATACTTACTTCTTGTCATTTACCAAATAAAAAATAATACATACCGAATAAGGTTCATATATATGTTAAGGATAGTCACGACTGGTGTTGATCCTTTGCGTATATCCCTTGGTGTTCGAAAGACCACCAACTGATGTGGGAAATGAATGACTATGATGGATCTTGTTAAATTTATGATTTATTGTTTTGACGATTATATGATGTAGAAACACTGTAACTGTCTGATTATTACTGACACATTTTCTATTGTGTCTGACTAACTGTTTAACTGTGACAACTGACTTCTGTGACCGAAAGTCCTTTCTTTTAGCCTTGAATTACTCTTTCCAAAGGAGAAGTTGTAGAGCGGAGGATGTGTCAAGACTAATCGGGAAGTATGGGAAAGGTTTCCAAAATTTCTCTTTGCCACCTATGAAAGTGGGGCAACATTTTCTGAGAACGATCCTCTTCTGAAAACGATTCTACTGCATACACAATTCTTCGAGTATACACTTGTTATGACATGGTGATCTCCATGGCGTGGAAGAGTTGCACTTGGGAGTGATCCAAATTTATGAGGCGCCTTGTTTGGAGTTTCCTAAGTGATCAAATTTTCCACGCTAAATAGAGGGCACATCCATAAGTGTTACGTACCCTTGGCCTTACAATATATATAATATAAAAATAAATTGAGAGGGACATATTCTATGAAGCCTTCAAATGTTAATTATGGTAAATATTTAGGGAATATATAGGCGAGGACAGGCAAATACTTTCTTTGTATCCCCATTCTATAAAATATAATTTAATTTTACTTAATCTAACTATACTGACATATTTGTTTGGGAGAGTTTCCATGCTACAATACCCACGATTTGGGTGCAGGCACGTCTGGGAAATTTTATTGATTTTTAAGCGCCCTTCGCAGGCCTGTGTCGCCAGAAAACCCTGGCCACATGGCTGGACTTTGTTCTAAGCAGACAAGGCCCTCGACTATGGATTGAAGCATGGCACGAACTTTCCCGAACACGTGAGAAATACGGGCAAGCGAGATCACCCAAGACGGCAACGGGTATCCGTCCTTCGTGCCCCACCCTGGACCCGCGATTTTCCGAAGCCGAAGGAAGGGGAACCGAGAAAGCGTTCGTGCTTTCCTTCGACTTGCAAGTCAGAATCACTTCGACTTTCGAGTCATATAGTTCACTCTCTCGCGACACAAAATTACCACGAGGGGACAACTCCTTGATATTTCAGCGCGCGAACGTAAATACAGTCCACTTAGTAAACACGATTTCGTCTCGCTACACACGCGCGCGAACAATATTCATTTCGTAAAAGTTAACTTACCCAAACTTAACTATTCTACATCTCACATTAGTAGGATAATAAGGTTAGGTTAGACTATTTTATGGTACCCCTACGCATTAAGATTTTGAACTTTTCGGGGAATAATGTTTAGATATAAAGAAATATTTATTTTTATAAAATAAGTTCCAAGCTTTCCAAAAAAGAAAATAAAGAAAATAAAAGAACCATATTATCTTATCGAACCCCCTCCCCCCCATTACTTCTCATGTTAGTAACTGTTCTGGAGTAGAACAGAACACTCCGAGACGGGCACTCAAATCAAGTTCCAGGAACACTTTACCTACCGAGAATTTTCAAATGTCCTGGCATTCTCCCATCTAAAGGGCCTTTATCTTGCCCTGAGAGGCAGAATCAGCATGTGGAAAGTCTCTTTAAGGGTATAAACAAAAAAACAAAGTCTGTCTAAACAGAGGGATTCTTGGTTGGCACCAAGAAGTCACGTAGGCGCACTCGCTCCTATAAGAGTCAGTTTCTTAGCACAAGGAAGTCTAGTCTAACAGGAGGAGACACTCAGTACAAATCTCCTAGACTCGCATCATATAATATCTGTATCCATTCTTATTAAATTACTTACTTTAAAAACGTACAATCTCCATTTATTGCAACATCCCTCCGACGGCTGTAAAAGACAGAAGAAGAGAACTTGAGTAAAGCGAACAGCATTTCAAGATTCACTGTCGCATTGAGACATAATTTGGTCCTTTAAGCACGGATCCAAGCGCAGACAAATTTGATCAGTATCAGCGTACATTCGGAGTGACGATACAGCAGCAGTGGAACCAGTTCACTCTGTGTCATGCTTCAGCAATGTGGTCATATTACGTCCAAATTAATGTAAAACGAAGTGGCCACTACATCATCCAAGTCAACAACAATCGGTAATATACAACTCAGTTGCTAGGTTAACGTCGCCAGATTCCTTACATCCCTAACAATCCAACCAAAGATCATGGTTTCCTCATTTGAGGATAAGAGCAAAGCCTTAAAGCGGAAACGCGAAAGTTTTAAATTGGAATTACAAGCATTTGATAAGATGTTAGGAACGTACAACTCAGACACTCAGTCAGCCGACTATCTTCGAAGGAGTCTTGAGGAGTTCTGAGTAGAATCTGAGTACTCCATTTTCAAAGAAGTACAGCCAGAATTGGATATCACAGACGAGGACGGGAAGTATTTACGCGAGCGCATAGAAATAAAACTAGATTATGTGCGGTGCAGCGTCCTTGCACGTTCTCTATTAAAATCGACGCGTACCATACTGCCGAGGCAACCGCGAGTTCTAAGCGAGGTAGAACACTCGTCGCAGTTCACGATCCACGCCGAAAACACGAGGCTTGACAACATCAGCTTGCCAAGTATATCATTACTACAAGTCAATGGATGCTACAAAGACTGGCCAGGGTTCGCGGATCAGTTCAGATGCAATTATTTAGAGACATCTACGTCAATCGCGAAACTTTCGTATTCCGAGCAACCGTTTACACCGCAAGACTTAAAGTCTTTTCACACAGACAGATTTCCGTCATCGTACGTTTACGCGACTCAGGTCTCCGACGCATCGGTAAAGACATTAACCAGACTCTTATTCAATGACACATTAATGACCGAACCAACAATACAGTTCAAATTATTAACAATGCTCGCAATACTCACAAGATTGCGCAACCGCAATTTCATGTTTACAATTGAAATCACAACAGAGATAAGTAGACTCGTCAGACAGACTTCACCAAAACATACTCTGACCGGACGATCCGACGAAAACGGTACAGACATACGGAACCTAGCATAGCTTCACCATCTTACCTTGCAACCAAGACATTACACCATCGACGAAGAGGTAAGGTACAGTGAAGCAACGGCTACGTTCAAGTTGGACCCTCACCTGGACAATTTGATAACGGGGGCGGATACATACGAAGACAAACAAATATTCAGACATGAACTCACGCATCTCGCGAGCAACGAAAGTTTCGAGCCACGGCAATAGTCACTCAACCATCAAGGTTTAGTACCTGACCCGTATCAAACAATGACACCTCAGTCTTGATCATCATCATTCGAAATACCAGGTATAAGGGCAGATCACGCACACCAGACACCTTCATGAAGGAGATAGGCCTTCTTCGTGTGGGAGGAGGACTGTGCACGCAAATATTTCATTGAAAGCAAATTATACGTATTCAGACAAAGTAAAAACTTTCGTAGGCACAAATCACAAACTGCGGAAGTCACATTTACAAGTAACGAACAAGACAAGTGCTAGCATTCACGATTATCGAACACGGGATCAGGTAACGGGACACTTTCTACCGCCACGCGCACTACAAGTTGGGCGGGTTTGGAATGCTGCCACTACATCGATAAAGAAACATTTTATTAAAGGTTATCGGGAAGTATTTACGTATTACATTGTTGAAATTATAAATATCGTATTATAAATACGTATCTCGTTGAAGTCGAAATCATAGGAATCCTATCACTCCCATATCATCTCTAAATCCATCCAAATGATCCTACTACCTTGACACCCAGCCATTTCCTAATCGGTGACATACTAACCAGCATAACTGAGGAACAAAAACTGCGACAAAAAGCGTAACACGTAACAAGTTATCATCAATATCATCGATCAATTCGGAATATCCACGTATATGTAAAACCGCATACAACACACATCACTCACTCATTCACACATGCACACAGTATAAAATAGGCATTGTTGACCGTGACCGGTCAAGGAGGCTGGTATATTCTGGAGCAGAACACCCCGAGACGGGCACTCAGGTCAGGTTCTAGGAATACTTTACCCTGCCGAGATTTTCCAGATGTCCTGGCATTCTCCTATCTAAGGGCACTGTCTCTTGCCCTAAAAGGCAGAATCAGCGTGTGGAAAGGCTCGGTAAGGGTATAAACAAAGTCTGTCTAAACAACAAAGGGATTCTTGGTTGGCACCAAGAAGTCACGTAAGCGCACTCGCTCCTATAAGAGTCAGTTTCTTAGCACAAGGAAGTCTAGTCTAACACAAGGAGACACACATCTTCCAGACTTGCATCATATCCATTCTTATTAAATATACTTATTTTAAAAACCTACAATTTCCATTTATTGTTTCCGACGGCTGTAAAAGACAGAAGGAGAAAACCTGAGTAAAGCGGACAACATTTCACGATTTACCGTCGCGCCGGGACAGTGACAATTTAGTGAAATTAAACTAAGAAGTATAAAAAGTATGTACGTGTATACGTATAAAAAATTATGTATATATGTACAGAAAAAAGTACTCTGAATGTTGTTTTTTTACAATAATTGTTGAAATTGATGAGGTATACCTTTATCTAATTGTTTCTTGAAACACCATTCTTTATGAAAAATGAAAACAAAATATCGAGTTTTTGACCATTCCAAATGAGAATATTCCCTTTAGATTTAAAAGTTTACCTTTGATTCTTGCAAGTTAATCATTTAAATTAGTTAACAACGCATGCTAGACCAATTGAAGTTATTAATCCGCTATATAGTAGATATGTACAAGTACAATTAATTTTTTTGATAACCCTACGCAATCTATCATAAATTGTGTAGTTAATTAGAAAAAAGTCGAATCAGAAAAATGCTAAAAACGAAAATACTTTCTTGAATTTCTCCTATACTAGGAGATAAAAATATAAGTTATAAGACCAAAGAACGAACCAGAAGAATTTATCCACGAAGGTATTTATCTACGGAATATCTTCTTTGTAAATGCTGAATAAGAGAACGGTTAACATATAAATTATTTTTATTTACTTGTAATTCTATTACTTTGTCCTATTGTGCAATAAAATAAAATAATAACTAAGAAAACTACCTAAACTATCGAAATTGAAAAAAGTAAAAAAATAAAATATTACAACTTACAAAAGTTATACGTACATATATTACAAAAAAAGTCATCTAATAAAATGAAAGCAAAAAATAATGAAGCATATTATTTTATATTCCTTTTTTTAAATGAAATCTTATATTAGATATAATGATCATCTTTTAAAATAGCTTTTATTCACTATTTTTTCGAAGATTAATAAAACTTCTTTCATCGCTCGCGATGAAAGTGACAAATCAAAATTTATAACATTCAACTGATCACTATGAAACTGTGGCAGAGACACTTTTCATTTAATTGTAAAAATTTTACAATTGCAAATTTTTATCATTATGCTTTGACTAGTAAAAACATTACACTTGTAAACGCTATGCCTATATCCTATGTACCTTGGTTTTCGAGTTAATTAAATTAATGAAAATATTCTAAATGCCCATCATGCGTTTTATAATAATATGAATTTTGTCTTGACTATCATTATGAAGAAATGCATGTTGATAAGATGAAAAGTGTATTTTTTTAATTACACTTCTAACTTAATTAACAGTTTATCTTAACAATTTATTTAAAAAATGACATTAATTTAGAAATTTTCGTAACATAGTAAACAAAACGATAAACACAAGAAATATTGCTTATATTTATAGTGATATTTATATTTATGATTCCAAATCAAATATGAACACTGGATTATTTCTTACGCAGTGATTATTCCTCAATTCATTGTTAAAATCACATCATGTAACAAATCATCAATCTATACAACTAAACTAATAGTCATTAATCAAATCTTCAAAATTACTTGTAAAAAGTTTTATCAATGAATTGTGTTATTTACTAGTTCTAAAGTACAATAATAACTACAAATAGTAGCTTCATACATATACTTGAGATTTATTAAAAAATTTTCCTATAAGGAAAACTTATATGGAATTTCCAATAATAAAACATTTGTAGCGGCCTAAGATTCTTCAACGAGTTTCGAACACTGACTAGCACATGCTACAAATGGCTGCGCGCCTAGCGTCGAGGTCCTACCGATCTCCGACGTTAATTAAGCAAGTGTGCGGACACCGCTAGGAAGGTGCGACTGTGACCGACCATCCAGCCTAGCGGGTAGTTATAATAACAAGCGTCTGGGGTAAGGAGTCGCTGCCATCAGCCCCACTGATGAGTCTAGGCAGTGACACCGAGACGAAATGTTATCAACCACTTTCTTCTCGCAGTCAATATCCCAAGTCCATTTGTCCTTCCATCAAGCATCCCAATTACCTCAAATCCTTCTCATCTTTCGTTCCTTTACATTCAACTCACAAAGCATATAATACCTTGTTATAATAGCTTATATGGACGATTTGCTAAAAAAAACAAGTAATATATTAATGTTACAATAGGACTCCAAATGAAGACGAACATCTTTCTTCTACATTAAAAATAACTTAAGAATTCTTCAAAAACCATGATTTAAGAGAGACCAAAGTCATATTAAAAATTAGGATAAGTTATTCAAAAATTATATTCTCTCACACTTCAATCTAATCAATACTCCTTTATAATTGTAGTAGATTACCTATTTCTATACTTTTCTAAATATAATACACTCAGTAACAAATATAAGTTAAGACTCTTATTTAAGAATTATTTTGGAAAATTAGATTTAAAAGAAATAAAATTACTACACAAAATATATTATAAAATAAATATCGTCAATATAAGTTATGTGACATAAATTTAAGAAGAAAGATATAACTAATTACATTTAAAAACTGTTTTTTCTAGAAAACATATTTCTTCGATCTATACTTTTATTGCAAATATGTAATATGAATAGTTTAAACATATTTTCATTTTAAGAAATGTTTTAATGATTTAAATATTTATTTTAATAAAATTATGATAAATATGTGATGTAGAAAATTCACTTTCAATGACTTTTACTTTCGCATGTGTTTATTGACATTCTTCTGAGTGACTTTCAGAAGTTTGTTGTTCGTTTAAAAAAGTTATTAACAAAATAATTAGAGAAAAATTGATTAGATTTTATAAATAGATCATCAATTATTTAAATTAATTGGGAAACAAATCTATCCGAATAAGCGGTTTCTTGGATAATCGATCTGAAAATCAAATTTGTAGGCATAAATGAATTAAAAATGAAGCAGTTTGTAAATGTAAACGTTTATTATCTTTTTATATGTAGGATATATGTTTAATAATTAGTAAATATTTAAACTTTTTTACCTACATTTTTTTTAAATGTAAAATTTATTTATATGTATACGGGCTATCTCATTTAAGTGCACCTCTAAATATCTTTTTTAATTGTGAGGATGCAAAAAATATTTTATACGTAATTCGAATAATATTAAGTAGTGAGTATTCTGCAGGTATTGTTTTTTTTAAATATAGTTTTTTTTCTGAAGTTTTCAAGGTCGTCGATGTTTTTTTTTGTAATTCATTTATAATTTATTTTATTTTTTTAAATATTATATTAAAAACAAAATACATTTTCGCGGCGACACATTTTTAATTGTTATAGAAAACAGTTAATTCAACATCATTTTCATTATGAAATTTACAATAAAAGTATGAATGAAATTATACAAATATATTAAGTATACTTAATATATTTAATATATTTATATAATATTTAATGATACATAATACAATGGTTAAAATACATCTGTGATTTGAAATTGGCATTATTATACGAAAAGATATACATAGCAAAAATAGATATTATAAATTAACATTACATTATAAATTATAAATTGTGAATTAAATATGAGGGAATTATAAAGTATTTATAAAGACCCTGGATGCTGCTGGGAAGGAGAGAAGGAGTGTGTGAGAGAAAGTGAGAGTTTGCGTTTCGTCTCGGAGTCACTGCCTAGACTCATCAGTGGGGCTGATGGCAGCGACTCCTTACTCCAGACGCTTGTTGTTATAACTACCCGCTAGGCTGCCCCCCGACACCTCCACCTAGCGGGGTTCTGCACGCTGCTTGCTTAACATCGGAGATCGGTAGGACCTCGACGCTAAGCGCGCAGCGCCACTTGCGGCTTGTGCTAGTCGCGTGTTCGAAACTCGTAGTCGAGGAATTGTAGGGCCGCTACAAAATATATAATCTGTATTTTTATATTCTTGTATTACAATTTAACAGCACAATTTTTATTTTGACACATTTTTCATATATCTTGTGTTTTTTGTTATTCTGGCAAAAATGAACATTGTAAATTATTGTGAAAATTTATTTATAAATTTATATTTATGTAACTAACAAGTAGTACGGTATTGTGATTAACATCACTAGAATTTGAAAAGATATCGAGGAAAATTATCACAGTAGCTAGTGACTAAACCTTTGTAGCTATCGACTACTGAAGAATGGATTATTTAACGCGAGAGAGTTTCAGAATAGCAAACAGTACGATATTACGTTGCTTTAAAGAATAGAAACATTATTTCTAGATGAGTTAGCCTCAGGGTAAGAAAAGTAAAGAGAAATATCCTTCTGTTACGAGAAATGTAAGGAATAGCTCAGTACTTATCTTAAAATTCATAAAAGGAATGATAGTTATTCTCAAGAAAAAAACTTTCTTTTGTTATAAATAATAGTGCTTAAAAACAAATAATTAGCAATAATTAATTCTTAATTGTTAATTGTCATTAAAAATGATTAATAAAATATTGGAAAGTTAAAAATATCAGTACAATACTTACTTTATTTTCGAATTTTGGTATTTATGTTATTCATATAATATTGTATTCGCATTATGTTGTACTATTGATTATATATCAACATTATATTTACGTTATTAATTATTCATATTTTTATTTGCGTAATTGGTTATTTATTTTTGACATGTAGTTATCAAACATTTGTAATGTTATCAAACATCAATATTTACAAAATATCAAATGTTCATAAATATTTCCAAAGGCAGTTTTTGAGAAAATATAAAATTTTATATTTTCAATATACACGTATTTTAAAAGATAAAAAAATTAAATTTTTATTTTAGTCCTTAACAGATAACGTAATGGATGCTCCGCTAACATAGCCAACGAATATAGGATCTATTCGGCCCATAATAGAAATTTACAGTAGGATTCCATTTATATGAAGTTTAAAATTCCGTTTATATGAATTTGTCGGAGAACAAATAGTTCATGTAATGGAGTTCATACAATAGGAATCCACTAGTTTTCCTCTTCATTAGTGACTTTTTGTTCATATAATAGGAATTCAGGTTTAAATAAATGGATTTTATTAACAAGAATTAATCGGGAATTAACTAAAATTTAGTTCAAATAAATAGAATTTATATAAAAGAAAATGTGTTGTAGTTTCTCGTGATTATTTGAGAAAGATATTTAAGAAAGAACCATATGTATAATCTTATATTTATTAGGAACATTGTACTAATTATTATTCACATGTATTATATGAACATATACATATATATAACTAATATACTATATATAACTATACATGTATGAACTATATGAATAAATAAGTAAAATGTATAAGAAATAATATTATGTATAATATATTATACATAATCCATTGCAGATAGGATCAAGTCGAAGTAATACTCGTAAGAAGTATATTTTAGAGTATAAATAATTACAAAAATGAGTTTTATAAAAATGAAATTTCACCACCAATTTTTTAAAATAAAAATTCACGTATTAATTTTTCCTTCCATCCTCTAAAGTCACATTTACCGCTAATTAGTCTTACCATAATTTTCAATATTAGTTATTTGTTTCCTACATTTATTTTCAAAATTTGCCTTGTTAGGAAATCTATGTTTCTTCCCTTGACTCTTATTTGTCCAATCTTTTATCTTTTCGCAAAGTGTATTAATGTGATCTCTATGTTTAATTATAAGTATATTTCTAATTACTCCAAGATGTTGTGTCACTTTTTATGTTTAATTAATTAATTTAATTAATTTAGAGTGAACTACTACTTAGAATGAATTTCTTTTTATATAATTCTTAGCTCAGCTAATACAAATGTTTAGCTCTAAACTAAAATTATGAAATCCGAACTTTTGCTGTGTCATGAGATATTTCTATATTAAGATTAATAATGAATGACTTTATAGTTTTTATAAGATAGTGAGATTGCGGCGATTACGACTGATATTGTGGTGATTTCTTAATCCGAATGTCAATAATAATTTTCTTTTATTCCTATTATTTTTCTTTCATTGATGTAAAGAATGTATTTCGTTTGCTGTATTTTAGATCTTATTAATATACTATGGATTAGAAATTTTATTATTAATTATATCCAATTTTTAGTAATCTTTTATTGTTAAATATTTTTAAATTAAAAAAAAACCTTAATTAAATTAAATGAATTTAAAAAAAATTCATATAGTGTTATTTTGTTTTATAGTTTATAAAACTATAAAAGTCCATAATAATAATATCAAAATTGATTTTGCTGTTAAACAATTTTGACTTATAGTTACATGTTTAATAATTATCACTAATGATAAAGAAAGTTTATTATGCCATTGCAAAAATGAAATGATCAAATTCTTAATTTCAAGTTTACAGTTTTTCTAAAATAATATTAATACACATTCAAGTTAAACGTTATAACTATTGCAATTTGAATCGATTATTATCGATAACTTTTCTAACTTATATTCCCTAATATAAATATTTTACACGAATAGGAGCTTATCTGTTTAATTAATTTATATTTTTGAAAATCTGAATTGGTGTTATATATAAACAATGTTTTTATTTTGTTGAAAATTTCAAATTTTCTAAAAAAATAATATTCGAATTTGGTATTCATTTGTGGTTCATTTGTTTTTTCATAATAAAATGATTGCCGTGATCATATTTTTTACCTTCAAACAGTTTCAAGCTATCTTTAATAAATATTAAGGCCGTTGATAAATATTACTTAACAACAGTTTTAGTCATTAAATATTAAATAATTTTATATGTGTTTGAAATGGACCATTTCATATGCAGGAATCTAATAGAACTATAACTGAACTATTGTTGAATTGATATATAACGTTGTTTTTATGTACAGTGCCGTGCTTAATGCGTTAATTGACCCTAAATCGAGTATGTCGCTATGTTAGCTTCATCTCAGTATGATGTACTAATAATGTATATTTTTTCATTAATATAAATTTCATTAATATTTTGAAAACAATTTCTTTTCTTATTTTCAATTTTAAACATCTTTCCACTTATTATAGTGCCTAACCAAAATTGCCTATTTTGTCGCCAAAATTTTACAAAATTGAAAGGAACGTATGCTTGAATATAATAAAGAAAAATACGGCATAGGTACAAGTAACTAGATAGCTTTGAAATATTACAAAAAAGCATCAAATATTATCGAAAATTAATTAATCGAAAATTAGCATTACATTTACTTGTTGAAACTTCTATCGCAAATACCAGACAGAAACAAATAAAAAGATTAAAATGTTAAAATTTTAAGAAACTTTTCGTTACGATATGAATATATTCTCAAAATATTAGTTTATATACAAGAAAATTTTTATAATGCAGTTCACATAATGTAGTTTACAATTTAAAAATTAAAATAAATCTTGAATAAATGTTAGAATAGATGCAGAAAAAAACAGAAATATATTGCCTCAATTATTCTAAAATGTTGCAACTTCGTCGCTTAATAAAAGCATCAATATACGTGATTTGTCACGTAGTTTTGAAATTTAAATAACGCGAAGATAAAATTGACAAACTTTATGCAAATTTTTGCGACTGTCAATATAAAAAAATATATAATATAGTTCACGAAACTTTTATTTACAATTAATGTGTACAATAACATTATGCAATTTTATTGAAGATAAATACTTAATATATAAATATATAATTAATATATAAATAAATAATTATTTATATATTGCTGTTGTTATTAAATATTCGTGTTACAAACGATAACAATTTTGCAAATTGCTTGTAAAATCTTGCCTAATTGGAAGGAAGCATCATCCACTTATGAACGACGAAATCTCTTTGAACATAAGTGTCGCACAAATTTGGTAATCAACTAAAGCGTGTTTATGTGTTAAAGAATGTTTTGTATTATACATTCTCTATAATTCAATGTTACTGTAATATTGCTTCTGAGAAATATTTTAAACACAAATATAAATATTAGACATTATCTGTAATGAGGAATGTTTTTAATTTTTTAATTCTTTAAATCAACACTTCATATTACAAATGAATTTATAATATATTTCAAGGCAAGCTAATTTATTCCTTAAATTTCAACACACAAGATTGTTTATCTATACGTTAATTAAATATGTATATATTGATAATAGTTTAAGAACTAAATCGTTTTTTTAACGATTTGTATCTCAATTTAGAAAATAAAGTTTTAGTAAAGTTGTTTTCTGATAATATAGTTTCTTGAATAGACAATGATTATAATATTCAATGAATCAGTAAGGAATAAAACAAATCCAAAAATAGTCATTTTTAGTAAACTTAAAAACTGAAATGTAAACATACAGAACTACGCATTACGACAAAGAATAGCAGAAAATATTCTATTTCAGTTTCACGAGTTAAAAAATCTTTATAATATCTCTGTAATAGATGTATTTTCTTCGCTTGCAATTTAGACTCATTCGTATTTTCGTGTGACAAGAATATTTTCCGTTTCGAAGTACAATACATTCATGCAAAGCCAATATATATGGAAATCTATGATTTTACACTATATTGTAAATAGTGAAAAACAAAGCCAAAATAATATCATCAACAAATCGATTATATAGAATGAACCAATGATATAATGTTAATTGAAAAGCGTACAATTATAATAACAATAAGTTTATAAAATATATTTCAATATTCTGTCTAATACCTTGATATTCTATCAAGAAATTTATTCTTGGAAAAATAATTTTTGAAATTTTGTGTTGAATTTATTTTAATCAGTTAATCTAAAGTTCAATTGATTGAATTTACTTCAATCATAATCAGTTTTTATTACGTAATTTTTATTACATTTAAAACATATTAATAAATAGTACTTTTAACTATTGTATTATTTTACTTTTAATCTATTAATTTTTAATAAAAAATGGTTTTATGTCGAAAATATCTTCTTATTTGTCCAAATATTTTTTTATTTTTGTACATAATTAGCGATGTATCGTAAATATTCATTTTTTTCTATTATCAACTAGTAATAATAACAATGATAATAATAATTAATGATAATAACAATTCAATCTTTGGTAATTTTTCAATTAGTAGCCGATTTTTCTCGATGTAAAATTATTAATTTCAAATTAAGGTTATTTCCGATGCTTTTCAAAACTAGCCTGTTTTGAATATATTGTATGTATACATGTATTACATGTATTTTGCACAGAACATTCTCTTCATTTAAAAGTTGATTAAAATTGAGTCTGGTTGATGAAAAATAGATAGTTACCTGAAATATCTAATACTCGAATACTATGACGTAACTTAAATTTCGTTTAATTGTGGATTAAATTTCAAAGCTTCTTTGCATAGAATAGACTCACATATTGATTGTAAATATTTTTCGACTGCATGTTTTTGTTTTTTAGTATTATTAATCGTGAATCTCCCAATATTAAATATTCTTGAAATTTCTGTTACATTTTCACCGTTTTCTACCTTTTGAAATATTTCTTTCCAATACTTATTATTAATATACGTTTCCTTTTTGATAACATGATATTAAAATCATTACATAACACCTATAATATCAACTTCATACTATGGTGATGGGAACGATGAAATTACTCTATGATTTTGGAAAGTATGTTCAGATAACATATTGGGTAGAATAGATAAAATAAAATTTCTTTCCAAATAGAAAGTTCGAATATTAGATCTTCGAATACTAAAAGTTCTACTGTGTTATATTGTTTCCTTATTTTCATTCATCTCGTTTCTAGTTTATATTTCTGAACCAAGGTTTCTTAATTAACATACTGACTGTCACGCGAACATGTTTTGTCTATGGGGCAAAATATTTAATTTCTATAAGATATTATATTACATTACAATGAAGTACAACGAAAGCGTATTTTTCATTTTATATTATCTTATTATTATTATTATTATTATTATCTAATATTATATTATTATTATTTTATATTATTTAATTATTTGAGTTATTTAAAATTCTTTGTTAATGATATTCATCTTATTTTAATTATCCTAAAGTAATATATATAGAAATAGAAAATGAATATATATAGAAATAGAAAAGACGGTCATCAGTGACCATCGTAGCAGTCAACGTGTTAAGGACAATTTATCATAATATTAAAAAATTCAGTTTTTTTATATTTCATACAATTTTAGGATTTAAATCAAAAGATATAATGATAAAAAAACAAATTTTTGGAATTTCCTTTTGTAATTACAGTATGAGAAAGTAAATATAAATTAATTAAAATTGATTGAGAAGAAGTGTAAATAAAATAATTGAAAAGAAATGCATTAAGGTAACGTTGGTTTAATGTTGTCCTACAGGAACGATAAATATTGAAATATTTACAAAACTGACGATTTATGCAATTGATTACTGATTACACTGTAAGAGATCTATTGTTCTATCTTTGTGACCTTATTGTATGAATCTATTGCAGAAAATTAATGTGGCTCTACAAAATCTATAGTTTGTATTATTATTTGAGTCAATTCTGACTGTTTGATTGCCGTGAAATCCGATAAAGCCGAAGTTGAATTTACTTCTAAAATCCATTGCTCCAACTGATCTGTCTTAGTGATTGTGGGACTTTAACTCTGTTTCTGAAGCTTTCTACTTTGGCCAAATTGATGCTTTCGATTAACCGTCTGTTTCTAAAGTTTATTGTTTCAAATGTTTGAACAATTCTGACGCTAAAATCCGATATATCAACCAGACATTTCTGGAAATATCGTTAACCGTAGTCAATCATTGATTCAGTCTAACAACTTACTCACTTCTCAATTCTTTTAGTATTGTCACTATTTTTCCATTGAGAATTTCTTTCAAGAAAGAGTTTCATAATTCTAATATTTACCTAAGTGAACAAGAATTTGGCCATAATAGAAATTTTTCTCTATTTTGTTGATTCGAACATTATGCTCTATGCTTAAAAACTCCGGAGTTTCTTCATAATTTATTTATATGCAAAAATCTTTAACATTTGTCAATATATTAAGTTATTAATGCCATTTATTAAATTTTATTCTATCGTTAATTATAATTATATTTAAAAAATTTACAAATAATACAATTTTATATTTATTGTTAAAAATATTCAATATAAAAGTATGAATCTTTTGAAAATACTTATGTAATTTTCCTATATGTACTTAAATTTGAAAAAAATAATTGAAAGTTTCTATGAACATAAATTTAATATTTGTAGAAAATTAAATTAGTTTAGAGAAATTAAAAAACAATTTTTAAAAAAATTATAAATGAAGAAAATATAATAATTCCATTTTAAGACTTTTTTTAAACTCTGAACTCTAAAATTGATAATTCTTATAAATTTGAAATACTAAAACTAAAAATGGAAAAATATATTAGATGATGTAAACTAGAAAAACTAGAGATTGACTAGAAATTATTTCAATTAAATTTATAATATATTGAAGAAATTACATCGAATTAAAATTTGATTGTGCAAAACAACATTTGATAAATATCAAATTAATAATAAATTATATTGTTAAAATATAGATTTTAACTCAATAAAGAAGAGAGGAAAATATTATTTTATGTCGTGTTTATAGAAGATCGTCATTTTAAATAATTTTTTTAAATATATTTTTTTATATAAGGGCGCTAATTGGCCCTGACACATAAGGTCAAAACATGTAAAAAATTTGGCGAAATTTCTAAAAATGTATCCATCTTCCATTGGTCGAGATTTTGAAAATAGTTCTCATATTACATAAAAACAACGTTTTCAAGAATGATTTTTGGAAATTTGAAAGTTAAGATCCACAATTTTACAAAAAAGTTTGGAAATGTAAGTAATTATTTGAAACATGTCGTCAGCAGTTAATCAATATGTGAGCTAAATCGATTAACTCCACTTTCCAAATTTTTTAAAATCTTGGTTTCAAAGCTGATTGATTGATCCTTAATTTTTTCAATTAATTCAAAATAAATTTATTTAATAATTAAATTTAATATCATTAAATGACCATGTCTTTTTTTGACCTGTGAATAAATAATTGCAGAAGTCAATTTGATTAACTTCATACTGTAATGCAAATCATTGCAATAATACAATTCAAATGTTTATAAGAACTTAGTTAATTAACTAATTTTTCTATATAATGGTATATATTAAATAATAGAGACAAATATATTAAATAATAGCGATATTTAGTATTACCTCGTCATAAAAAGGTAAAATTTTGAAAAAAAATATGGTCTTCGACGTAAGTGCAATACTTACAACAGTGAGTGCATCAGTGCGTATCACTGATAATGAGTACGTAAATATAACCATTGAGTGTATGTTACGTCAATGCGTTATCAATACAATTCAGGCGATAGTCAGTCTTCCTGCTATACCGCCATTTTTCGGCTATTACTGCTACTTCTGTTATTACTACGTCAAATAGTCATTAAGAATTAGTTAGTCAATTATAATTCCATGCGACGTCCGATTCGCGCGAATCTTTCACTCATAAAATATGCAGTCCACTTATAGCAGTCTCTGGTCTTATAATATTGGTATCGTACGAATCTCGTGATACTTCACCGTGACCTATCGAACTTAATACAAGCGCACGAATCGGACCATACTGCTTGTTATATCGCGTCTAACCACACACTGACAATAACAATTATAATAACGACAGAATTATTATCATTAATCTTTTCTAAAAATCTTTAGTAATGAAGATTGAAAAGTTTTTTGAATTTGATAGTATTATTTTCTTGTTATTATTTCTTATATATTTACTTGCCCAATAAATTATCTTATGCATTTTATATGTCGTTACACGAAATCTAGACTTGTAATAATACATTCTACAATGATTATTTACATTTATATTTTAAAGGAAATTTTGAAAAAACAATGTATACTACTATGTCAATTTTTTCTATTTTTATGGAGTTGATTGGCTTGATATGTGAGTAACTCATGTGTGATTTAATTATTTAATTATCTATTAGTCTACACTCATTTCTTAATAATAAAAATAATCATCTCTTTACTTTTTACTTTCTTCAGTCTTTTTAAAAAAGGAGTATCGATATTGATTTAAACTAGATACATAAATGGTGAAAGAAAGTATGTGATTGATTAAGGTATATATTCTCGATGTCCTGTTACAAATTCAAGAGTCATTGAAATTGATGAAGTTTAGAAAGTATGAAACATTTTAATAAATATGTAACTCGGAAATTAAGATCGAGTGGCGGTAATAGAGAAAAGTAGTTCAAAATGATAAGCTTGATAATATATTAAAATTAAAATTGGCGAGACAGATAATTCTTTTTTAAATAATTGCCAACTTTTTTTATGATTTAATTGTCCAAGTCGAATTTTAAAATTGTCTATATTCTTTTTTTTACTATTTTCATCTTTTTCTCATTTATACTAGTGATAATTAACATTATTTTCTCTTAAAATTTAACCATTTTCCTGTAACATTTTAACATTATAAAAACTGATTTGAATGATGACTTGAGTTTTAATTGCTTATTTGTATATAAGCGATTCTCTAAAAATTCCATTATGAGTTCAGTAATTGTTTACGTTTTTTTTTTAAAACGGTAGAAATTTTTATACTCTACGGTTTATGGACCGAGATAATAAATGTAGAAACTCCATTGCTGTTTCTGCCAAAATTTCAAAAGTGTTCGGAATTAAAATATGTTACACTTTGCAAAATTCTTTTTTATTTGTATGAGTAAACTTCGTATATTTAAAATAAATTCATTTTTATTTTTTTCTATATTTAAGAGAGAAACAGTTTTTTTTTAAATAAACATGATTAATAATAAAATTGTATAATAATAATAATAATATTGTAGAGATAAAATAGAAATGATATTTAGTAAATAACAATAATAGCGGTTAAACAACAAATAATTAGATTAGACAAATAACACAGATTCAAATAAACTCTTTTTAACAACACAATTAACTTTTTTTATACAACGCAATCGATTCGTTTTTAATAACTCTCTCTCAACGCTTTCTCATGACTTCAATCAACTCCGTTTTTCAATTCGCTCGACTCTCTTCTCTTCCAAAAAAAAAAAAAACGCTCCATGTCAAAGTTGCGCTTCTCTCACCACATTCATACTTTTCCTTTTTCACGCAATTTTTCACACATTTTTTCACACTGTTATAATTAAACGCAACTAAAATATAATAACTACAGGTTATAATAACTACGATGCTATATTAATGAATAATAAGCTAGTAATAAAACATCTGAATTGTAGATTTCTATATTAATATTTAAAGTGTTTCAAGAATTTCGTTTACGTAGAGAACATACGACATAAGAAACTTTTGTTAGTAACTTAAACACAAATTTGGATTAGCAAATTGTCATAAAGATATGTTTAATAGCAAGTATATGTTTCAAATTGTTGTCTATTTTATTTATGCAGGGTGTTTTTTTTCTCAAATTCTATTTTTTGAATTAATCAAGATATAAATAAACAGTATCTTATAATATACTGAAATACATAAAATATGTAAAATGAATACCAAAAATATGCAACAAAATTTATTTATTATAATTCAAACTATACTATGTTTCAACATTTCTTAAAAATTATTGTAAGGTTGAGGTTGTAATATTGTGATTTTCGTCGTTTAAAATTAATTTATATGCTGTAATATATAAGAGACATATTTGTATTTGCATTATAATTACACTGGTATTTTTTTGTAATCCTTTGATATTTGTACCACGTAAAAGTAATTAATTTTACATAGCATATTAAAATTTATGACCAACACTTATGGTCTGAAACAGATGTTATAAAAAACCATAATTTTTTAGAAATAAAGAGAAAGATATTGATGACAATCAAGCATTCCTAATTGAAACAACTAATGTTGTTATATATACAACTTTTACATTCCAATTATAGCGGTCGAATAATATCTAAGGAAATTTCTTAAGGAAAAAATAAAAAAAAAGTATAAAATAGCAGAAAAAAGCATAGAATTCATTCTCGGGTTAGTTTTTGAGAAAATAAAATTTGAATATTATGTATATTCCTGGGTAGTTTCGGCAAAGTTAGGGTTTCTAGAATAACGTATAATGAATATCGTATATTTACTATGCCTGTCTTTCAAAATCCTTACATCTTACACCCCTAGATTTTTATTTGTGGGAATATAAAAAAAAGGTACTGAGCAATGAAGATATTGAAAATCGGAAGCAATTAATACAAGCTATTAATGATTCATTTGATGAAAAAGGGAAAATTTACATTACCAAGAGTTCATGCTTCGGTAATCAGGCGAGCAAAGTTGTCCGACAACGAAAAAAATAATTTCAGCAATTTTGTAATTAAAAAATAAAGTTTTTTTCATTAATTTCATAATTAAGAAATAAAGTATTTTCCATTAATTCTGTAATTAAGAAATAAAATTTTTTTCATTAACTTCCCTTGTATTTTTCTTTCCACTCAATAGCTACTAAACGTCGTATAGATATTGTTTACAAGTACAAAATATATTGTACACCATTCAACAATTCATAATCTTGCCGTATGACAATATGTAATCAAGGCATATGAATATAGTAGATTTTCAAATTCAATTTTCTCGAAAACGAAAAAATTTATTCTATATTTTTTTCTCATGATTAAGAATCACCTCAGACTCATTTTTACATGTTATTCGACTGCACCTTATATTATATTTGTTATTTATCTATTTCGTATAATAGCTTGATAGACTATCCAGCCGAATGTACATGTTATATACATATACATGTAAATGTAAAATAGGATTATACATTATGTGGGATTTATACAAGAATATGCATTTATGCAGAGTATGTAATATGCAAAATAAAAACTATATTTTTAGAATCCTCTAGTGACAAAACAAATTTCTGTTCAAATTTCATAACTTGACCTACTTCCTATTCATCCGCTAAGTTAAATATATTAGTTTTTATTGCTAAGTCAAATATATTAGCATATAACATATATTAAGAAGTTTTTATTAATTTTTGTAATCTAGTTAATGTTACCTAAATTATATGTTCTATATATTATATTGCTCTATATAGACATTTATACGTTTCCCTTATGTTTCCCATTGTAAAAATATTAATAACACAGTAACAGATGAATAATTTATTTACATTATTACGTATAATTTAAATATTGTATAGATGTTCACCTAACATTAGCATCTATACTACATTGTATCACTAGCGATGTATAAAGTTCTTTTTAATGTTTTGTCGATGACCAATACATATTGATTATGTACTACTTGGGACAATGACAACGAAATATTCATTTTTAATACAGAGTATTTTGCAGTATGTAGGAAGTAGAGCAAAAGATGATTCTATATGTAAAACCAAGTCGAAAAGAATTGAACTTTTTCATTAAAATTTTCGTTTTCGAGAAAATCCAGTTTGAAAATTTATTAAGTGTATTTGAATTTAACTAATTCCATGTTGGACAAGTGCAAATAATCAGCAAGAAGATATTCTATGTGCAAAAATATGCAAAGAATTTACAATAAAAATTTTTCACTTAAGCATCGTTTTCAGGTGTTTCATTAGATATTACTTTGATATACTTGATAAATTTAGTGTATCTGATAAATTTTCAAACTTAATTTATATAATATCGAAAACGAATATCTTATAAAAAAACTTTTATTCTACATTTTTTATTTATTTTCGCACAAAAAATAACCTTTCGTTAATTATTTTTTTCTGTCACGTCTAAAATTAGCTAAATTCAAGTATACTCGATAAATTTTCAAACTCGATTTTTTCGAATACAAAAGTTTTAATAAAAAAATATTATTCGTTCTTTTCGAATCATTTTTAGATGTAGAAATCATCCTTTCTTTATTTTCCACAAACTATAAAACACTTTGTATATTGCATTATTTTCTGCATTATGAACATCAATGTTCATTTTTATATAATGATGTTGATAAAATTATTTTCTCATTGTGAAGTTATTACTGAGAGATCATATTAGGTGAGAGAGTCATTTTTTCCCTCTAATGTATTCTTTCTTGTACAAGCTTATGTTACTAAATTGTATGTATTAATACAATGTCAATTAATACAAATATATTGTATTCGCTGCAATACTGCATAGCTACATGGAATAATTTTATATTATGATTATTAAATGAATATTTAGCTTTAATTATATAATTTAAGTTAGATAAATTACATTTTATTATTTAGGTCTAGATGTTTATCTTACAATTAAATCTTTGTCTAATAATTAAATAACTAAATCTTAATTATATAAATTGATATAGATTTTGCGTAATTTTCATTTTCTGAAGATATTATAATTCAGAAGCTTTACCAGTATTGATCTTGAAAAAGCTTTCTGTTCTCGGTAAAGCTTTCCTTGAAAATTACTGAATTATTTAACATAGATTTACATATTGCATAATTATAACGAATGCGTATGTAAAGTGGAGTTGAACACAAATAATCCATGAACACAAAGTTACGAATATATATAAACAGGATAATATCAAATAAACATATCTGTTAAAATAAATTATGTACATACGTATTTGAGTATAAACTAAAAAGCCCTAATAAATATGACACATGTTTATAAATGTTTGACAACAATTTGTTATCATGTTCTATTGTTTTATTTCTGATATGATCTTCTTATATCTAATGTATATTTGAGATCTCCAATATATGAGATCTGTGTTCAAAAATAACTTCTTTAAAAATAACGAAACATAAGTAAAATTTTGCGAAAAAAATATTATTTTATTTGAAATACATTTCTTCTACAGCGATATAACGATTTATACGACGAATTAATGCACTTCAAATGACTTCTTTATATCATTTTATGGAACGCTTTTTGAATATTTAATATTGAATATCTAATTCGCTTTCTTTTCATGGTTATTTAGATTCTTGGAAATATGAAATAACTGCAAGGAGAAAACTGTAAATGATGTACCTTTTTAATTGTTTTTTTTTTTTTTTATAAAAAAGAAGCATTTACAACAGACATACGATGTGAAACTCATTTTATAATATGTATATAAAAGCAATTGCTTTAAATGGAGGATCTACGCAAAAAGAGAAAATGTCAATTTTAACAAATTTTATACTCAACATTTTTTCGCATGTTCTATGTGCGCTCTTAATCAGATTATATCGCATTGCAAATTTAAAGTCTTGTGTAGTTTACATTTATTTCGATAAATGAGAATATACGAAATTGTGACATTATAATACTAAAAAATAAATTTTTGTTTTTTGAGACATACTAAAATATGATATTCCCTCTTTTTCTTATGCTATAACTCAACTCTTAATAATCAAAATTTTATGTCATAAAATTTATCAATATTAAATCGATATAACAATAATTTATCAATAATAATCAATAATAAAATGACATAAATGAAGAGTATACTTCTGGATAACGAATCACTATTAATTGTGTATTTTTCATAATAAGTTCAATTATTTTTAAGACAAGCTTTAAAAACTATAATATTTTATTATTTTTAAGACAAACTTTATAATAATAATAAATATTATAAGTTATAATATTTTCTTCTATTTATTTATGAATTTATAAAGCGAATATTTCAACAATAAAAAAGCTTATCTATTAGAAACGATAATATCGTTCATGTATAAAAAGCAGCGGCAGTGAAATTACTGCTGTAATATTAAAGTACTACTAATATCGAAACTATATCCAAGTATCGGAAAAAGTTAACAATTAACTAAAATCGAATTTTACGTGCATGTTGTGTAATTTTCTATTATTTTGGTATTATATTCTATAGATATATGAGATTAAAGATTCGTGTTTTCACATTTTACACATCCAGAAAACTGAGATATACTACAGCAAATGTAGCGAAATATTTGTACAGTGTATGGACAAAGTTCTATTAATGAAAGGACAGCAAAAAAACAACTGAAGTGGTTCAATCTTCGGATATCAGTTGTTTGAGTAACGATGTTAGGGCTGAATAGTGAGTTGTTATGACTCACAATGATAAAGGTTTCGTAATAAATCTTTCTCTTAATATTTTTTGATATTATTTTATTATCTTTTAATTTCATTTTAATATCATTAGGAAATAATTCTAAATTCCATAATTTAATAAATATTTTCTCTTAATTTATTCCTTGGATTTAATAGAGGATAAATAAAAATTAAATTAAAACAGAATCTCCCATATCTGAATACTCCAACAGAATCTTCTATTATCTGAATACTCCAATATCTGAACGTTCTGCTATGCGAACAGAATATTCAGTATGTAGTAGATAGCTTTTCTTGTATTAAACTATTTTATATTGTATTCTTGCGAACAAAGTGATGTAACTCGGAAAAATATGTTTTGAGAAGCAAGAAATTAATTTTGAATAGAATTAGACACTATTTCGTTAATGAAGAAAAACAATGCAACTTAAAATAATACATTTCTTACCTTATAAATATACATTTGTTACAACGATGATTCGTAACAGAAAGTATTTATAGTATAGTATCATATGAATCAGATCAAGCAACATAATTTCATATTTTAAATTATAAAAATTAAAATTTTACACTTGATGAAAAATTGTTTTTACAACATTTTTATATTATATTTTATATTTTATAATTCGAAAATCGCGTTCTTTGAGTTATGTCACTTTTTTTCACAAGAAAGTGATATATTTCTTCAGTTTTTTTATTACTATATCTTAATAAATAAATAAATAATGATTTTCTGAAAAAATAATCAGGAAAAGCAACATAACTTTTTTGTATTGGCCAAATTTTGAAAATCAATAAATAGTATTTTTAAAATTAGTCAAGAACTCTGCAACATTTTTAAAGTGATAACTTGAAAATCGCGTTGTTTGTGTTATATCATTTTCTTCGCAATGCATATTACTAGCACGTTTGACATGTTCATAATTGTAGAAGTAAAATGTGAAGTACTAAATTTTATTAAGAAACACATACTAAAGAATTATAAGTAACAAAGATGTCGAACTTTTCCATAATTAATTGAAAACACTTTTTGAAATTCAATTAAATGAGCAAAAAAAAAAATAAGATTGATGATTATTGATGATTTGGAGCACATAAAGAATGTAACTACAAAATTACATATGTGTAGAATCGGTTATTATTATTAATCTGTAGTTATGATTTCAATTATGTTTAAATATAACAGAAGGCCTGTTTATTGTCCATGAAAATACGATAAAATATGATACGAGAAGCACAACGTAGGCATGGAGCGTTTTTCTTTTCGAAAAGAGCAGAGTCGAGCGAGTTGAAAAACCGAGTCGTGAGAGTTGTGAGAGTGGGTTGAGAAAGAGCTGTTAAAAGTGTCAATTGTGTTGTTAAAAGAGTTTATTTGAGTTGTTAATTCGTGTTGTTTGAATGTTATTTGTCTTGTTTAATTATTTGTTGTTCTAGTATCATTACTTTTATTAAATAAACATTATTTATATTATATCTCTACATATGTTAAAGAAGTTAGATAACTCAACAGCTATAAATAAGTCTAGTATTTTCAAATATTAAAATAACATGCAAAATTAACAAGCAAATTAATATCAGAGGAACAATTGTTTTATTATCATTAATTGAATCAGACGCTGTATTTAACTTAATTCACTAAGCGCTTAATTCACTTAGGCACTTTTAACGTAAGCGCCTAAAGAAAGATGGGTTTTTTTTCTTTTCATACTATTATATTTTAATAGAATAGATAAATCAAGTCAAAGTTTATAAAAATCTGAAACAAAGCATCTTTGTTTCTATCTTTATTTCTTTTCCTTTCTTAAATTATAATTAAATTGTCAATTCGTTTTAACGCCAGTTTTTTCATTCTCAAAGAATAAAAGAAGATATTGAAGAATGAAGACAAATATTAAGGTTCCATTATCTACTTCGATTCATCAATTTCAAGCCGGTCACAAAAAGACTAAGCTCGGTTTATCACTTTCAGTTGTCTCAATCTACCAACTGGTTTAAGGTCTTCTCTCCATGGTTTATTTTTTGATTTCTGTATTTCTTTAGATCTCTGTTTTTGTTTCAATTTTACTTTATCTTTTAACGTCACTATTAATACTACGATCTTATCTCGTTCTTTTCTATTGTTTTTTCTGTTCGTTGCTTCTTCTTATTTCCATGTCCTCATTCTTATTTCTATACCTTTATTTTCGTGTTTCGATATTTTCTGTATATCTTGATTTTTTTTTTCAAACTACTATATTTTTAAAAACCACTCAAATTTATCAAATTTATCAATCTCGAAGTTTTTATTCGAGTACATTTTAAATAATTTTAAAAGAAAACTTGAAGTAGATTATATTTGTCTTTTGATTCCTCTAATTTAAAAAAAAAAAAGAAATTTCTGAAGGACCTAATATATAAAAACATAACAAATCAAAATTAGAAGTTTTGACTATTCGCAGTTTTTATCCCTGCAATACATAATAATGTGATATACACGATGTGATTTTGTAATTATTCAGATAGGTAGTTTGTTGCTATTCAGCTTTCCATGGTTTACAAGCAAGTTGATCTCCAATAAACTTGGGAATCCTAACGAATGTTTAAAAAAATGTCTGCAAGTACTTTGTCTTTGTACTTACTTTGTCTTCGTAGAAAATGAACAAAAAGAAGATTTGACCACGGAGTGAAGAAGCTTTCAAACCTGGAGAGTTTGTCCATTGTGAGTTTGACCACTCAACACTTATCCCGAAATCATCGAATCTGAAAGTCAATAGTTTCTCGGAATTTACCTTTAACAACTTCTAATAAATATATATATGCGGCATACACAACAGAAAATTTTAATTTACTTATTATAACGAATAACAATGCTTATATTTTCCTAAGAGAGATTCGTATACTTGTCTGCAAATGCAAGCTTTTAACGATTTGCAAACCATTTCAAGAGAAAATATTTATCCCGTATATTATAATTTTTAATAGAAAAATAGATTAATTGGAATAATGAATAATTTAAAACATTGGAAACATTGGAATAATATGAAAGTGAAAACGGCCAAAAAATATGTAATTTTGATTCTAATTGTTTGGTATCTTAAAAGATTTTAATAATGGTCAAAACGATTTCCATGCCTACTTAAAATCCATTGTCCACAAAGCGTATATTTCGTTTCATTATATCAAGTTTTTCGTCTTTTAGCTACAACATGACGTACGTCGACAATAAGTGTCATGACAAATGACATGAGTATGACGAAAACCACTGTCGTTTCATAGGCAGTCGCCCGACATACACCGCATAAAAATGCACAGCGATATCACGTCTAATATAGAGAGCCCAATGATTCTATCTTACTGATAATGAGCGTAATGGAGGCTCAAGTACAGATGATCCTAGGAAAATGTATACTGATTGATTTCTACTGATTGATAGGAAAATTGAAACCATATCCATACCTTACCCATGCACCTTCACCGCGATTTAGAAGAGAAAAGTAAGCGATATATTGTATATTGGGGCATGATATTCTGAAAGCGACTAACTTAGTCGTATTATGGAGTTTCCTTCAGGCGATTCTCGACCGTCGTTGCACGACGCTAATTACTTTTTGAAAATACCAAGTTTATGACATCCTATTACATACGCTATTAAATTACGCTAAATCTAAAAATGCAATAAAGTTAAATATATGTAGCTTAAAAATAGTCTCTTGTACGCGCAAACGAATGTCACAAAAATACTGAGTAACAACGAGTGTCACGAAAATTTTTACGTTGTTATTACTTAATGAAGCACTATCGTTAATATGATAAATTTTTATAGCTTTTTTTTTGTATTTTAGTTTGCATTCACATTCACTATTTTATTTCGTATTATTTTGCACTTCAATATAAATTTATGTATTCACAGTAGCAGTTTCAACATAAATAAATGCTGACAGATTTTTGAGATGAATTCATTCTTTAATTGTATTGTAAGTGGAATTTAACAATAACAATAAAATATATCTAAATTAATTAGTAGATGTTTCATCGTTAAGTTAAGAAAACGCTGAAATATCCAGCATATTGCATTTCATTATTATATAAATTGTAAATTGTGGTATATGAAATAACTTTTCCAACGGATATAGTAAAGCATACAATGGTTAATTATTCCTTGCTTAGTATTAATGTATGTTACAGAAACACCTTACATAATTAATGCTAATTTAAACAATTTTGAAAATATTTTTTATTTCCCTCTAACAAAAAATATTTGTTTATCCAGTTTCGAGTAAAATTGATATACACATTATCACAGTTCAAGTAAAATTGATATATCGGTGTTAGCATCAAATAAACGATAAAATGAAGATATACATGTATAAAGATATTTTGCAGAAAAATTGATTAGATACTGATTAATCGATGAGATACTAAGAAATTAATTAATCGAAACTATGCCGTTTTTAGAAACTGTTATCCCAACACATGATTTTGAAACACATATGAAAAAGAATATAGAATTAGCTCAAAACTCAAAAATTTTCCAATGACTTGCGTACAATCTGCATCTCGATTTTATTAAGAATTGAGATTTTGAAAATTAAAAGAACAAGATTCATTAACATCTATCGACATTGAAAATTAGAAGTGATCACACTTCTTTCAAGATATCTTATTTATTGTAATGGAAGCATCTTTTCCAGGAACAACATTCTCAATTATCGAAATGCCAAAATTTGAAAGAAAGAATGAAAATCCTTTCGTATGACACAGAGATTAGCCGAGGTTGCTAATTTTTAATGTTACTAGTAAATCGCATTTTTGCTTTTCACTTTTGGAAATCGTTTCGACAGGTCGAATTTGTTTCAAGAATGATTTTTAATAAATAAAATCAATTTAAATATTAAAGTTATAGATCTTATACGTTTCGAAATATGTAGAATATAACACTAACGTTATTTTAATGAAATGATTTTCGAGATCATAGAAGATTAATATCAAGAGAAAAAGTTCGAATATTTTATGAATATATTTCTTATGCATTAGTATTATTTTATGTATTAGTAAATAAAACCATCAAATTTCGAAATTTTTTTCAAAAAAATAGTGCAAAATTAAAATCATTTTGCAGTATGTTTAATAAAAACATGGACGCCATTTCCCTTTTTACAGAAAAATATTCTTTTTATAAAAAATTTTCACAGATCGAAAGTGTACTTAAAATACTATTACGTGCTCAATTAATAGTGTATCCAATTTTCATCATTAGCAATTATTTCTTAGACGCGACGAGAAATACTTTTCACCAACTTTTCAGCATACGAGACAGATAAAGATCTCCATATTTCTCGAATTCGATTTAGGCTTTTCATTGTTAAGATACGTCCATCTGTACTTCATAATTACCAAATATTTTCAAATTCTGTCAAACGAGTCTGCTCCATCTATGGAAATCCAACTGTCCAGAGAACTGTCAAATATTCAATAAAGATATATGGTTAGGACTGCTTTAATATTCGCAAATTTGGGACTTTCTGTGACTTTACAAACAATCTAGATGCTCAGATAATGAGTAAATTATAGAAAGAGGAATTTTAAAGACTATGAAATACTAGTTTAATGAAGGAAAGTCTTGGTTACTTTAAAAAGATAAGACTTCCAGGTATTGAAACCGCATTTGCACATAGTGGAAAAGGGAAAACGGTATCAGCGTGTTGGAGTGGCCATTTCAGTCCTTCGATACCAATCTAATTGAAAATGTTTGCTCAATCATTAATGCTCATATATTGCAAGGGACACGTGTCTTAACAACGGAAAGCCAAAGTCGTTGAATTCGAGAAATATGGAGGTCTTTACTTGTCTCATATGTTAAAAAGTTTGTGGAAAGCATGTCTCGTCGCAACAATCGCTAATGATGGAAATTAGACATACTTAATCGAATGCATAATAATACTATAGTATCGTAGATCATTTTAGTTACATTTATGTATTTATAATTATATTATGTATAATATAATTAATAATATGTATAATAGATGGCTTATGGTATGAAGAAGTGCGTGAAAGAGGAAAAGTATAAATGTGATGCGAGAAGCGTAATATTGGCATGGAGCGTTTTTTTTTTTTAAAGAGAAGTGTTCGGGAGAGTGTTTCCATGCTACAATACCCACGGTCTGGGTGGCACGTACAGAGAAAATTTATTGGTTTTTTAGTATCCTTAACAGGTCTGTGTCGCCAGAAACCTTGGCCACACGGCTGGACTTTGTTCCAAGCAGACAAGGCCCTCGACCGTGGATTGAAGCATGGCACCAACTTTCCCGAATACGTGAGAAACATGGGCCAGCGAAATCATCCACGACGGCAATGGGTATCTGGCCCTTCGTGCTCCACCCTGGACCCGCGATTTTCCATAACCGAAGGAAGGGGAACCGAGAAAATGTTCGAGCTTTCCTTCGGCTTGCAATTCAGAATCATTCCGACTTTCGGGTAGCAAAGTTCACTCTCTCGCGACATAAGGTAACCACACGGGGAGACAACACCCCTAATACTCAGCGCGCAAATATACAGTCCACAATCTTTACTAAACATGATCTCGTCTCGCTACTGACGCGAGCGAACAAGAAGAGAGTCGAGCGAGTTGAAAAACGGAATTGATTGGAGTCATGAGAAAGTGTTGAGAGAGAGTTATTAAAAAAGAATCGATTGTGTTGTATAAAAAAAGTTAATTGTGTTGTTAAAAAGAGTTTATTTGAATCTGTGTTATTTGTCTAATCTAATTACTTGTTGTTTAATCGCTACTATTGTTATTTACTAAATATCATTTATATTATATATCTACAATATTTTTAATGTATTTCCGACCTGCGTAAAATTTTTTACAGAAAGAACTTTTTTTGGAGAAATGGCGTCTACGTTTTTATTTCTTCCTAGTATATACGTACTTATTATTTCTCGCTCTTTCATTTTTTTATATTTATTATTTACGAAAAAAATGCTGGCTAGTAAATCCGTAAACATCCTGTGTGTGTGTGTGTATATATATATATATATATATATATAGTAATTGTTCGGGAGAAGTGTTATTGTTAGGGAGAAGTGTTATGCTACAATACTCACGGTCTGGGTATAAGCACGTCCGAGATAATTTATTGGTTTTTAAAGTATCCTTAGCTACCCTATGTCGCCAGGAAACCTTAGTCACATGGCCGCACTTTCTTTTAAGCAAAAGAAACAACAGGACCCTCGACCGTGGATTGATGCATGGCACCCACTTCCCCGAACGCGTGAGAAGCACGAGCCAGCGAGATGACTCAGGACGGCAACGGGTATCTCGTCCTTTGTGCCCCACCCTGGGCCCGCGATTTTCCAAAGCCGAAGGAAGGGGAACCGAGAAGACGTTCGGGCTTTCCTTCGGCTTCCAAATCAGAATCATTTTGACTTCCAATAGACAAAGTACACTCTCTTGCGACACAAAGTTACCACTAGGGGACAAGCCCCTAATACTCAGCGTGCGAAAACTCATACAGTCCACACTTTACAAATCACGACCCTCGTCTCGCCAATCACGCGCGCGAACAGTAATTATAATACATTATATACTATAGCATATTTTATATTATAGCAATTATAAGATGTTTAACTTTTCGCAAAAATCGAAAAACTATTTAAGCAATTTATTACGCCAATTTATTAACAAACCTCAATATAAAAAATGGAATTACCTTTACAATATATTATACCTATACGTTTAATACACTTTATATACTTATATAATAATATTATACTAAATATATATTTGTATTAAATATCAAATGAATTTGAATAAATTTCAAATAAATTTCAAATTTTATCAATATAATTATAATAGTAATTTCTTGTTATAGTATTAATGAAATGTTTTATATAACTCACATAATATATTCAAAAAAGTTCTTTTATAACAAGTGTTTGAATATTTTCATCAGACATGTATAACATATGAAAATTTTCAAGTGCATATTTCATCTAAGCTCAAAGTCATCTACTGTCACATATGTAATTCATATTTTTGCTTTCAATATTTTTCTTGTCATAAAACCTGTTTATTTTTCTTCCACTGATCATATCCGCACTTGATAATAACTACTTGTTTATATGCAAAGAGACTGTTTATTCTTATTTAAATATCTGAGTTTCAGCAAGTTGCCAAAATTTAAAACTTCATATTTAAACTACAAAAATACGCAAATTTCATTGTATAATTAACTTCATTATTGAGCAAATTTTATAATTTTCTTATTCTTGAAAATTTATCACTATACTATCTCTATTCCTTGAGTTATAAGTAATTACAATAGAGCTTTCTGTATCAGAATCTTTATTCGGAATATTTTAATGTTTGTTCATATGTTCTACTATTCGAACATTCTGTTATCTAAAGAGAATATTCACTAGTTGTGAAAAGAACTTACCAGAAAAAAATATTAGATGTAACATTTGATTTAAAAAATGATAAACGTATGCTTATCATTTTTAATTCCACAATAAATTAATATTTTGTTTATAAATGACGAAGATGTCATAAACATAATTTTTTCACAAATTTAAATAGGAAATAAAAATGATAAAGATTGCCTTCTTAAGTTGAAATATTTAAGTCATTTAGAAAAGATGATCTGATGCATAAAAAAGAAATATACTTACTTATGTATAAAAAAAGTTAGGTGATTTAATAGTAAAAAAAAATATAGTATTCTTAAATATTAATACATTTACATTATTTGTAATCCACAGTGTTCTAACACAGAAAAACCCCCCTCGAGACGGACACTCAGGCTAGGTTCCTAGAATACGCTAACTTGTCGAAAAGTTCCAGATGCCATGGCATTCTCCTATCTAAGGGGCCTCTGTCCTACCCTGAGAGGCAGAGTCCGCATTTGGAACGTTTCTTTAAAGGTAAGGTTGGTAAACAAAGGGCTTCTTGGCTGGCGCCAAGAAGTCACGTAGACACATTCGCACATAAAAGGTCAGTCTCCTAGCACGAGACATACAGTCTGCCAGAGCCACTCAGTCAGTCAGTTCGGGTCTAGACGCAGAGACACCTCTCCCAGACTCACGTAACAATTACATAGTCTACCATAAACCCTCAGCTAGTCAGTTCGAGTCTAGACACGGAAACACCTCGTACCCATCTCCCAAATTCACGTAACAATTGTATACACATCTAGTCAAATATATGTCTTAAAAACCTACAATCCTAATATCTCTCCGATGGCTGTAAAAGGCTAAACGAGAGAACCTCAGCGAAGCGGGCAGCATTCCTCAAAGATCACCGCCGCTGAGACATTTTGGTCCTTCGAGCACGGATCCAAGCTCAGACAAGCTTGATCGATATTAGCGTACATTCGGAGTGACGATACATCAGCAGTGAAGCCATTTTCACCCTGTGTCGTGCTTCAACATCGTGGCCATCGCATCATCCAGATCAACAATAATCGGTAACGTACAACTCACTTGCTAGGTTAACGTCGCCTGATTCCTTACATTCCTAACAATCCCACAAAAAATCATGGCTCCCTCACTTGAGGATAAGATCAGAACTTTAGAACGGAAACGCCAAGGTTTTAAATTAGAATTACAAGCATTTGAAGAGATGTTAGAAACGTACGACCCAGACACTCAGTCACCCGACCATCTTCAAGGGAGTCTCGAGGAGTTAGAGTACGCCACGTTCCTAAAGATACAACCAGAATTGGATACCGCAGACGAGGACGGGGAGTATTTACGCGAACGCATAAAGTTAGATTATATGCGGTGCCGCGCCCTGGCACGTTCTCTGTTAAAATCGACGCGCATCATAGCTGCCACCGAGGCAACCGCGAGTCCTAATCAAGGTAGAACAGATCACTCGTCGCAGTTCACGATCCACGCCGAAAACACGAGGCATGACAACATTAGCTTGCCAAGCATACCATTACCGCGATTCAGTGGGCGCTACGAGGATTGACCAGGATTCGCGAATCAATTTAGGACAACAATTCATGACAATCCACGTTTGAGCGATTGCCAAAAGCTGACTTACCTACGCTCGTGTTTACAAGGAGAACCCGCGAAAAGTATCGAATCATTCGCGAACTCCTCGGCTAATTATCTTTGCGCGTGGGAGTTACTAAACCGCTTATATAACAAACCAGCTATCATTGCCGCGAACCACATTTGTTCGTTATTCAATATGCCCGCCGTACCTAGAGAAAATCTTCGGGAACTTCGTAGCTTCGTCACGCAATTCGAAGCCCATTATCGCGCCTTGCGATCCCTTGACCAACCTTCCACAGACACTTTACTCATCCATTTGACTCTTTGTTTCTCTCTAGACAATGAGTCAAATATAAAATGGAGAGAGCACTTAGGTAATACTCAATTTCCGGAAATACAGGAGTTTTTTGATTCCCTACACGATCGCTGCAATCACTTAGAGCCATCCATATCAATAGCGAGAGCGCCGCGTACCGATCAACAGTTTATCCCGCGAGATTCCAGATCTTATCACGCAAATAGATTTCCTACAACGTGTAGGCGACTCAGATCAGCGCTCAATGCTACCTATGCCAGCAAAATCACGTCGTACGTACGTGTGAAAAGTTTATAAGATCTACCATAGCCGAGAGAATCAAATTAGTAGAAGAGCATCGGTTGTACAAATTGTTTACGCAGGGGACACTCACTATTCGAGTGCAGATCGGGTGTATGCAGAGTATGCCAACGAAGGCACCACACGATGCTGCACTCGGACTCGATGACGGATGGGAAAGGTCCAACGCAGAGTCACATGACCTCCCTGAAAACAGCTCTCGAACTTCAAGTTGCTTGCTACAGCGATAGTTGATATCCGGGATCGATTTGGACATCCTAGGCAGTGTCACGTGCTGTTCGATTCATGTTCCCAAGCAAATTTCATTACCACTAAGTTTGCAAAACGTTTACAACTGTCCACACAACCCATCCATCTACCCATCACTGGCATGAATACCATGACGTCATACATAAATCAACGTACGACTGCACAAATACAATCGCGTACCTCTGGGTTTACCCAATCATTAGAATTTCTAATTGCGGATTCCATCTCAGATATCGTTCTTTCTCAATCATTATAAAGGGAAAACCTTCACATTCCCATGCACATAAAGTTAGCGGATCCTGGTTTTCACGCGCCATCGAATATCGACGGTTTGTTAGGGGCACATATTTTGGAAATTACTGTGCATCGGTCAGATACATTTGCATAACGCGTTAAGCTTGCAAAAAACATTGCTGGGATTGGTCGTGACCGGAGATTGAGCTGTGCACACAAATGTACCTGCAATTAGGTGTTACGTGACGACTGGTGAGGTACACGAATAGCTAACTAAATTCTGGGAGATCGAGGAAGGTCCACAAACCTATTCACTCTCGGAGGAGGAGAAACTGTGTGAGAGTCATTACACGCAGCATACGCGATCCTCAAGAGGGACGATATATCGTTCGATTGCCTTTTAATTCTAAGATCCACGAGTTAGGGGACTCGTACGCATTAGCTTTAGGACAGTTTAAACCATTAGGGCACTAACTCGTAAACCCATACAACGCGAACAATATCGGGCATTCATGCAGGAATGCGAAACCCTTGGGCACATGACAAGGGTCAGACAAGGGGTAACCACCGAAGGCTACTACCTGCCTCACCATGCTGTGCGAAAGGAGGACAGCTTGACAAAACTACACGTAGTCTTCGACGCATCAGCAAAGGCATCGACCGGACTCGCACTCAATGACGCATTAATGACTGGACCGATCATACAGGATGACTTACTCACACTACTCACACGATTTCGGAAACACAAATTCGTGATTACCGCGGACATCGTAAAAATGTATAGACAGATACAAGTAGACTCATCCGACAGACATTACCAAAAAATACTTTGGCGAGACGATGCGACGAAACCATTACTGACCTACCAGCTGAACACAGTGACATACGGGATAGCTTCTGCTACTTACCTTGCGAACGTTACACCAACTCGCAGCCGACGAAGAGGAGGGATACAGTAGAGCCGCAGCGACGTTCAAGTCCGATTTTTACATGGACGATTTAATTACGGGCGCGGATACGTACGAAGATGCTCAGGCATGATCTCACGCAACTCGCGAGCAAGGTTTCGAGCTACGCCAATGGGCATCGAACCATTAAGGTTTAGTGCTTGAGCCGGTAACGAACGACGACATTTCCGTACTGACCATCGCGACTGACCAAGCAAAAAAGACACTCGGCCTATCGTAAAATCGACAGTCTATGTTATGACATCCAAAAAACCCAATATCAGCCGAGGGTAACCAAACGCAGCATGTTATCGCATATCTCACAATTATTCGACCCATTAGGACTACTCGGGCCTGTAATCGTCAAGGCAAAACTCTTTTTACAAGAAATGTGGAAATTGGAAATCAATTGGGATGAGTCAATCTCTGCGCAATTACACCACGCGTGGCATCAATTTGAATCATAACTGATACAATTACAAGAAGTAACCGTTCCGCGACGAATAATAAGAGACAACGCGATATACATACAGGTGCACGGGTTCTGCGACGTCAGTCAAAGGGCATACGGTACGTGTGTATACCTGAGATCAACTGACCAATCAGGCGTCACCTCCGTACATCTCATTTGTTCTAAATCCCGGGTAGCTCCCCTCAAGTCGCAAACTCTGCCGCGACTTGAGCTATGCGTGGCCGCATTATTAACCAAACTAGTAACTAACACACTAAACGCGTTAAAAATGCCAACTGGAGAAGCAATCCTGTGGACCGATTCCATGATTGTGTTACATTGGATCAAAACGTCACCCCACACACTCAAAACCTTTTTAGCGAATACAGTAGCTCAGATCCAACAAGAGATACAATTTTCGCAATGGCGACACGTACCATCACAGCATAATCTCGCGGACAGTCTTTCCAGAGGCACGGATTCCGTCGAGCTAGTTAACAACCGCCTCTGGTATAATGAACCGACATGGTTAACCGACAATAGAAACACGTGGCCGACACAGACATGGCTCACATTGAAATACCGGAACAACGTACAATGACCGTATTAAACATAGCGCTAGATTCTTATCGGGATATAATTCAAAGATTTTCGTTAATACAGAAATTAGCACGCACCATTGCATATTGCTGTCGATTTTACCATAACACAACCAAGTCTCCTAAAATTCACGAACCCTTGACCATCAACGAAGTCCAAGCAGCAATCATGCGAATAATAAAAATAATTCAAAGCCATGAGTTCGCAGGCGACATAGTAAACATTACGAACCAAAGGATAAAATACAAGGGCAGGTTACGCGCACTAAATCCCTTCGTGGACGACATGGGACTTCTTTGTGTGGGGGAGGATCGCTTGCGCGAGCATCACATCGGACGCAAAACAACCGATTGTATTACCGGCAAATCACCACATTACAAAACTCATTACTCAACACATTACTCAACAGCACCACATCAATTTCATGCAGGCACCCAAGCGACCTTAAACGCCAATCGACAGCAATCAAGGGATAAAAAAGTATATCAGGACATACCGTAGAATAAAACCGACACTACATACATACCAAATGGGAAATCTTCCCATCGAGCACGTAACATTTGAACGTCCCTTCTTAACCAAGGGCATAGATTATGGGGTCCAATTCTTATAAAAGAAAAAAGATGGCGCAATACCAAGGCAATAAAAGCATACGTAGCCATCTTTGTGTGTTTTGCCACAAAGACGGTACATATAGAGCTGGTAAGCGACCTAACCACTAAAGCCTTCTTATCAGCATTAAAAAGATTTTTTGTGCGACGCGGAAAAGTGAAACATCTATTTTCTGACAATGCGAAAACCTTTGTAGGCGCGAATCGTGAACTGCGGAAGGTACATTCACAATTAATCAATAGTACAGGTGCGATCCTTCGCGATTATTTAATAAGAAAACAGGTAACGTGGCATTTTATCCCACCACACGCACCACATTTCGGAGGGATTTGGGAAGCCGCGGTAAAATCAATGAAAAAACATCTTATAAAAATTGTCGGAAATCAATTACTAACTTTCGAAAAGATGAACACGCTCGTGCCTCGTCGAGATCGAAGTCATTTTGAATTCCCGGCTTATTACTCCCATATCCGCTGACCTCACGACATTGACCCCTAGCCATTTCCTAATCGGGGACGTACTGATCAGCATAGCTGAGAAAGACGTTACCAATACAGCAACCAATAGCATAAGCTTACGTGTGGCAACACGTAAGACGATTGCGGCAGCATTTTTGGAACAGATGGCACAAGGATTACCTCAACCAGCTGGTGGTTCGCAGCAAGTGGCACACAAGGGAGCCAACCGAGCTGCGGATCGGAACTCTAGTCGTCAAGGAGGACCATGTACCACCATTCCCTTTGGCCTCTAGGACGAATCACAGCACTGCATCTGGGGGACGATCAAATAGTAAGGGTGGCCACCGTAGAAACAACGAGCAACGAATACAAATGCTGCATCCGACACTTAGCACCACTACCCGTAGAGTCAAATCAAGCATAATGCAACGGTCATACCTAACATCAATCAATTAGTCAGGATATCACGGATATGGAAATCGCATACAACGCATATCACTCACTCCTTCCCACAAATACACAGTCGCGAACAGGCATTGTTGACCGTGACCGGTCAAGGGGGCCCGGCATGTTCTGGAGTAGAACAGGACACTCAGGCTAGGTTCCTGGAATGCTCTACCCTGCAGAGAAGTTCCAGATGCCATGCCACGCGCCTATCTATAGGACCGTCATCTTACCCTGAAAGAATTAGCATCTGGAACGTCTCTTAAAGGATAAGGGTAAACAAAGGGCTTCTTGGCTAGCGCCAAGAAGTCATGTAGACACATTCGCTCTACATAAAAGGTCCGTCTCCTAACACGAGACAAACAGTCTGAGTTATTCAGTTCAGTCAGTTTGAGTCGAGACACTTACACATCCCAGACTCACGTAAAAATTGTATAACTTTCGCCAAATATATGCCTTAAAAATCTACAACCGGCATTCTTAATCTCTCCGACGGCTGTAAAAGGTCAAACGAGAGAACTTCAGCGAAGCGGGCAGCATTCCTCACGATTCACCGTTGCGCTGAGACATCATCTGCTTTGTTTCTTTTAAAGAAATGCTAGGAATTTTCAAATTTCAGTTTGATATTTCCAAAAATAATGTATTTATACAAGATAATTGTCTTAAAATTAAAGATTGAAAACTTACAATATCGATTTGAATTAGATTCGTGAAACAGTTTCGAAGATTATATTCTACAATTATGAAGAACCGAAATTCATAAAGATATCGATTTCGGTTCTAATATCGTTTGTGATATCGGTTTAAAATCAGTCTTTTATGCTTTTTTTTCTACAGTAAAATTCTATACCTTCATATGAAAAACTACGTAAGTCAACCACAGACGATTCCGAGTCTCAATGTCGAAATAAAAATGTCCAAAACGCCACGATTATCGTGTGGTGCGATCCCGACGACGAATTCAAAAGTCTGTACAGCAAATTGAGATTTGTGCGATGATTGATCATGAGGGCCGGCTACCTGACAGTTTCATACTTTTTTTGATCTTTCGATCTACACAAGACTACTAGAGATATCGTTACTTCCTGGACATGGTTTTGGAAGCGTTCATAATAGAAGCATTCATAATCTCATGGATTATGAACCACTTGCTGTTGGACTGAGATGCGTAAGGCAAATGTCCGAACCTGCGGTTCCTCTCGTACTGCGTCTCCTTTCCTACTTCTCTTCTTATAGGATTACTATTGCAACGATAGGGTAAAAATAATTTGTTTTACGTGCCTGTTTTTATACATTATTCATTCGAACTTTATGTGTAAACCATTTCGAAAATATATCAGTTTTCTAAAAGTTATATAATCTAAACTTTTAATAAAAAGAGAATTTCTCTATATAGATTATAGATTATATATTGATGCAAGACAAGAATTTTATATATTTAAATAATTTTAATGAAATTTGTCAGATTATATTTCTGATAGATTCTATTTTGGATTTTATTTTATTGTTCTATATTTTGAAATTGACATTTAAGTCAATTCTCTCAATTTAAGTCAGTCTAATCTCTTTGTTATGTTTAACTCAAAATATTACATTTTAGAACATTTATATTTTTTCCATTTGATTTCAAATAAAACCAGACGTTTATTCTATACCAGAATTTCGCCTTCTTTTCTTTTTTCATTATTGTGTTTAAGTGCTTAATTTCAGTGCTAACTCCATAGATAATGAATAATTTGTTTGGAACGAATATTAATATTAATATTGTTGCAGCACGATGTGTCAAGCGATATGAGCACGATTCGCGCGTATTATTCGATCGTGGATAGCAACAGTGTAGTGTAATATTATAATAGAATGATATAATTTCGACACATGATCGGAGATCGCGTTAAGTGGACTGTATGATATATAAATATTAGATTCGTGTGGATCGGACGTCGCACGGAATTACAATTGACTAATTCTTAATGACTATTTCACGTAGTAATAGCAGAATAGCAGTAATAGCCAAGATATGACAGAAAACTGACTATAGAAAAACTGAGTATAGAAAATTGACTATAGCTTGAGTCGTAATGCAGGCCAATCATTTTGAAGCTTTGTACCGTTTGATTACTCTAACGTAATTTCCCCGAAAATGATGAAATTAAACATCAATAATATGATCGATTTCAATCGTTACAAAAATATTTTAAACAGATACCCCGGGAATAAGACAATAAGTAACATATTACTTATTAAATAATTAAATTAACTATTTAAATAATTAAATAGCGTACTATAACAGCTATGATAGAGCGCTAGGACTTCTTGTCAACATGAAAAATGAAGAAACTGTTACCATTATATAAATAGAATAATAGATCCATTGTGGGCGAAAAGCTTAGCGTTTTTTATACAAAATAATTTACGCAATTAGAATACTAACAAATGGTCCTATATATATAATGAAATATATTATTAACATTAATATTATTTGAAATGAATATTTTCATTTAAATAAAAATTTAAAGAACTGAAACATCAGAATTGATTTTTATATGAAATATAATTATTATATTGATTTTTATATGAGATTATCAACAAAAACTAGAATTATAAAAGAAAAAACATGACATAATTGCTATTATCTGTCGATTTTTTTATATAAAATAATTTAATTGGCCATCTTCTTCACAATTATTTTTCTTTCAATAATATAATACAACATCATATACATTTTAATATTTTTTAAGAAATTTTAATAATATAATGCCTATCTTTTTTGAAGCTTTTTAAGATATGTTTCTTTCATTTTTTTCATATTTTTTGTAAAAACATAGATTTCATAAATTACTTGTAGATATTTTTGTTATATCCATGTTCGAATTTTTTTGCATTCATAATAATATTCCCATTTTCATCATCGAAAGTGTTACAAACTTTATCTTTTCAAGGAATAATTACCATCAAATAACGGCCGAGAATCAGTTCCCGAAATATTATTTTTATCTAATCGTTTTCAGAACCTAACAATAGGGCAAATATCAGTGCTCTCTGAAAAGCGCTTGAAGTGCAGAAAAAAATGCGAGTGATACATTTGACAAGCATATTGATTGAAATTTTCTTGTGTTCATTGTGTTCATACTAATCATCATCTTGTTTTAGGGACATCTACGTTAAGATTTGCTGGATACTCGATCGTCGATATCAAACAGTTAGAATCGCTTCAGATATTAAATCATTTCAATCGCTTAAAAAGTTCGATTATCGAAATTATAAAATCACTGAAAATTAGAATTGATATATTCATCATACCATTAGAATCGAAACTATACATCATTTTGATCGTCTTCACATTTTTTGTCATCATAAATTAGTTCAACGTTTTGGAACTAATCTATTTTTGAATTAGTCAACCAAGGTTAATTCGATATATGATGTGTGAATATGTGAGCGTGACTTATTTTACTAATAAAATATCCGATATTCTATATGACTTAAATAAACAAAAAAAATATTCATATTGTTTATATAAATGTCAAGGAAAATGAACAAAATGACAAAAATGAACGCGTAATAAGTATTCGTACAGTTACAGTTTATTACATTTACGATTCAAATTTTGTTGTGTAAACACAAATTAGTTTCCAATATCGCTTATTTATAGAAATCGGTTTGTAAACGTTGTCTGGAATTGTAGCAATGACATACAGAGCAGTATTTATCATTACTGTGGCAGCATGAGTCGAAAAAGTAAGGAAACTACTGTAGAAGAACGAAAAATAATTATTAATTTGCTTAACCAGTGCAAAAGTTTATCCGAAATATCACGTATTGTAAAAAGACCAAGATCTACGACACAAGGAATTATTAACAGATACAGATTACGAAAAACATTACAAAATCGTGTGAGAAGTGGACGGTCACGAAAAATTTCTGAACATAGTCGTCATACTATTATTCGATTCATTAAAAACAATCCGAAAATGAGTGCAACAAAGATCGCTGAAAAACTTAAAAATAATTTAAACATCACTGTAACTTCTAATACTGTACGTTATTTCTTACGAATTCAAGGTTATTATGGCAGAACAGTTCGAAGGAAATATTATGTGAATGAAAGGAATAGAAAGAAGAGATTGGACTTCGCACAAAGTTACATAAAAATACCGATGGAGTTTTTGAACAGAGTCATCTTTACAGATGAGAGCAAATTTAACATTTTTGGCTCCGATGGACATTTTACAGTGTGGAGAAAAAAAATGAAGAGTATGAACCTCAGAACTTACAGCCGACAATAAAACATGGTGGTGATTCAATATGTATTTAGGGCTGCATGAATGCCGCAGATGTGGGTGATTGCATTTGATTGACAGAACAATGTATAACAAGATATATATTAATATTTTAAAAACTCATCTGCATTCAAGTGCTGAAAAAATGGGTACTGAAAATAATTTTGTTTATATAAGATAATAATCCTAAGTATACTGCTTATAATACAAGAATGTGGATTGCATATACGCCAGCACATTTAAAAAATCCCCGCAATCACCAGATATTAACCTTATTGAACATTTGTGGGATTATGTTTTCGAATTGCTCTGGAACGAGCAATTCGTTTATACAGTGACTATAATTAGTCACTGTACGAATACTTTTTACACACACTGTATTTAAAATTTATTTTACGACACTAGCTTTCAGAATCGCTGTAATATGTTTTCGCAAACTTTATATAAGATTTTAGCGATTATCTTTATTCCATTGTTCTTCAATTCTCTTCAACTATTCAATTCAATTTTCGATTTTCGCCATCTCTTCAATATCGATAGACATTTATAATTAAAGACTATAATTATTATAACCAAAATGAGAAAAGGCATGAAATAATTATTTTTTCAACTGAAATGTTTTTGATTATAAATAACGATTGTAAGTGATCGAAATTTTTTTTCGATGCCAATAACCATTATTGATAAAGAAAATTTATTTTAAAAGTTATCGATGAAGGAAATATACTGGTTTGGTTTTTCTTCTTTGTTCACTTTCCATGAGATTTACATTAAAAAAGAATATTATAACTTCTAAAATGTTCTGGTACAATTGTAAAGGATTGTTTCATCAAATGTAAAATTTTATGAATAGAGATTGTAATATTTTATATTATTATGAATATTTCCTCATATTCCCTCAGATAACTGTTATAAATAAACAAAATACATTTCCTTCATTGAATAATAATTTTCGGCGAGAAAAACATTTATAAAATTATTTGCGATCAGATAACATTTAAAAATTGAAATTTTTTAAATATGCTTCTTTGAAAAAATGTTCTTTTTGTGATTAATATTCTTAATTTAAACAGGTTTCTGTTATTGATTTTTTCTTCCAAAATTTTGGTATAATTGTTACTTTTGATCTCGTTTTCTTATATTTTTCGGTTTAAAAATAGGTTCTTAATGGAGATTTGGACTTTGTACAGGCCACACAAATTTTAGAAACTTTTTGCTATATTCAGGATCCAATCATACGGAAATCTAATAGTTTTTTTAATAAACGGTATATTTTTGTCTGAATATAATAAATTTTTCTGTAAAATTTTACTGCCAATGTAATAGACTAATATTGGTGCAACTCTTACTTACTCGTGACATAAAACTAAATCAACGAATATTTCTTGTTATAAATAAATAAAACATATTTATAACTTCAAAAAATTATTTAAATCTCTTACACATTAATTCTTTAATCGCATATGACATATAAAATATGAAATATTTTATCATGCGAAAAAAACCATCTTAATGCATATGACGATGGTTTTCGACACAGTTCCTCACAACAAAACGATGTACATTATGATAACCAGTATATTTTATGTTCTCGAGTGTATATATTTAATACATCTTAAAGGCAACAAGTATAAATTTATGTGATATTTATAGTTATTCATTCAGATATACTCCTCATTGTATAGAAATCTCTGCGAGTTCATCTCGACTACAGTATGAAACTCAACATTATCTTGCACGTATTTCTCTTCGATTGTTGCAATTAATATTCAATATAATAATAATAATAAGAACAATATTCATTCCAATTTAGTGTTTCATTATTTAGCAGACATCAGTAGTAAATAATTCTTTTCCAATTTCGCTCAGTACACTTGATATGAATTGTCAGGAACGTTTCGAAATTTTCGACCCAATATATATTTTGTTGTATTCTGATATTTTATTTTGTAGCATCGTGGCATATCGTTAGGTGTATTTATATTTACTTTACTAGATAGCATTTCATTAGACAAACAATTGTGATTTTAAAATTTTTAATATTTTTATATTTTTAACTAACATTTATGTTAAATGTTGATTTAGCACATAAAAAAAATTTTACACAAATGTAGAAAATATATACATTCCAAATTATATAATTTTTACAAAACAACAAATTAAAATACAAAGCTAAATTAAGTTTTTCCTTCAAGTAATATAGTTAATTCTGTATAGAAATAACACGTGAAATATTTTTCATTATGCAAAGTGTGCATAACTGTGCATAATTATAATTTTCAGTTAATTTAGAAACGCGTAGATTTATACGTCATAAATGAGTCAAGCCTACGACAAAATAAACACAGTAAAATAATTACAAATAATGCTCTTATTCATTTAACTTGTATATTTAAAGTAATGATATGCTTTTACGCTTTTAATAATAGTTGCCTAACATGTCAGTTTCAGCTATTCCAAAATAGAATCTTCAGTTAAAGCAAGTTTCTTCCTTTTTGCCTCATTGATCTAATTGGTTAACAATTGAAGATATTTTAAAATCTCTCTATTTTGGATATTATTTAAATATTTCATATTTTCTCGATCAAAGCATACGCAACTGATAGTCGTACAAACTATAAAACCTTGTTAAAAAGTTATTTTTATAACTTTAAATAAATACACTAATTAATAATTATTCAATATAAATGTATGTATATATATATATAAGAATCTAAATAATGTTAAATAATCAATATTGTTATAATAATTTAACTTTATACACGAACATACAAATGCAAATAAGCATAAATATATATATATATCTAGAATTCTATATAATAATTAAAATATATATATATATATATGTGTATATATATTCTATCTAAAATTGTATCTATATAATAATTTAAATATATATAGAATTTTAGATATTGATTATATAGAATTCTTTTAACATATAGGTTATTATTTATGAATTCATTATTCATATCTTTAATATATTCGAATGTTCTTGTTAGTAATATTAGATAGCAAAAGTTGGAACTTGAACTTGTTATACAAGTTGTATATCTACTAATAAAAAAGACATTCAGATAGCCTAGTTTTCGTAAAACACTCTGTATATAATCTTGTTTTCAAATTCATTATTTTCAAGAAGAATTAAAATAAATATTATACATATTACAAATCTGAATATCAGATATAGTATATAATAAAACAATGTATGTAATAACAATGGAGGTTTAAAAGTTTTAATGTGACAGAATGTTTCAAGAAACATTCATATTTTTGAAAATGAAAGTGTATTTAAGTGACTGTATATTTATTTGTACAGATTAGTAGAACTGCTACGTAGCTCAAAAATTTTTACAGTTCAACCAGGTTTGTAATAACGATATAAAAATCCTTAAAAATACTTTATTTATGAAATTTGTAAATGTTGTAAATTTTATTATCACTCTGACCGTACTAACCTATTTTTAACATTTACAAAGATCTTCACAATTTACCCAACATGTATATACGTACCAGTTCTATAAAAATTAATGAATAAAATCTCTTTATTAGATTATATTACAAACGAAGCATAGACATTCTGTCAAGACAGTGACAACTTGCTTTCAAAACTATTACTACTATAAAACGACAATAAATTTTATACCACAACAGTTTTATATTATATAGAATATCAATTTTCGTTAAATAATTTTGAATTTTTATTGTATATGTATTTTAATGACTTGAGTTCAAAGATATTACATATGCAATGCTTCTATTTTAATTATTCAAAATTTATGTAAACGAAAATTAAATATTGGTAGGTACAGCTGGATTAGCATAGCTATCTTTCTATTGGAGCAGTATTATAAAATCAGTAATATTGATAAATAAAACAATATATAAAAGCTACTAACACTGATGACAGGTAGTAATTCCTTTGAATGAACATAATTCTCGAACTACATGTAGATTATAGGTATAGATTGTCGACTAGCAATTTTTAGTATGAAGGATCATTCCGTTTGGAGACTAAATTGATTTATAAATTGATTTATAAGAATTCTATATTCTATTAAAACTTTCTCTATTAAATTTTCTATTAAAACGTTTTTGAAAAAATCGAAATTTGAAAATTTATCAAATATAAGTACTTGAGTTTTCTTAATTCTGAACTAGACAATAATTAATAAAACATTATTGTACATGCAAAAAAATTAGAAACGTGGAGTAACGTTTTTCATCTAAAATTTCATTTTCGAAAACTTTGAATATAGCCTTTGTAAACTTTTAAAAATAATTTTAATAAAATTTCTCAAATTTGATTTCCTTGAAAATGAAATCTTAAATGAAAACATTTTATTCTTCATTTTCGACTTACTTTTTCATACTGAATCACCTTTTCCAATTATACTATCGCATATTTAATGAATATAGATACTTAGTTTCTTGGGATTTAAATTAAATTAGAACTAATTTTGAGTTATGTTTCCTTAAATTTACAAAGAAATTCTATTATTGATGCTATATAAATTATTGATGATAGAAATATTCTGCTATTATAATGAAAAATACAGTTATTCGATTGTTCAAATTATGTCGTTGATAAATTAAAAATTATTTCAAAGTGACAAAAGTCGGTAAAAACTAACCGATGATAAGAGACTTAATTAATCCTCGATCGGCAATACTTCATCATATCATACTAACATCATATTCTTAAAGATAATTCTACAAGATAAATGATTCTTAATAAAAAAAATTGTCACAGAGGCTGAAATCTCAGCTACTGAATTGTACACCCTCGAATATAATGTTACAAATACAAAAATCATTGAAGTTTGAAATCATGAAATTTATTCCTTAAAATATCTCAGAAATTAAGGCTGAACAGCAATATGTACAAGAAAATTGTTTAGAATGATGGTTTTGATATCAATTTCAAGATCATTTAAATTGGTGAAGTTTGGTAAATAATTGTCGTTCGGTTTTTTCTTACGAGTTGCAACTGTAATTATGTCTTTTCGTATTCTATTGATACAGCATTATACATCGTTTTCTTTTCAATAAATCGTTCTTCCTTTTAGGCACATTTACCCGATTTGTTGCTCCATGCATTATTATTTTTGTATATTAACAATTGTGCTTATAACGTAATAATTTTTGACGTGATATTAAAATCAATTATTATGCAATACTTTAGACATTCTACAATTAACTTCACTTATTGAATGAATTTTTTGGTTGTAATAAAAAAAAAAATAAATAATAACATCGCTTTCAGTTAAGGATAGCTATTAATAATGAGTAGAGATGTTAAATGACACAATTGCATCGTTACAACGAACTTCAGAATTTACTTCAGAAAGCAAATTCAGCAAAGATTCTCGGGAATATTTCGGTCAGATATTTCAGTAACGGGTTCAATTAAAAAAACTCATTTTCGATCAAAATCAAAATAATAGGTCTTCTATGATCGTATTTATTTGTAATACTATATACTATGTACAAGTATTATCAACTAATAGTTAGATCATTTCATTATGGTAAATATTAAAAATAATTGTGGCTCAAAGAAACAAATAATATGGATCCAGTTCGATTGGAACAAATGTTGAAGTACCTAGCAACGTCGATTGTGAAGCGTAGTATTGCAGTTTGTGTTCCAGAGAGGATATATGTTCGTAAGATGGGTTTATTTGTAATGAGGGTTCTGTAAATTGAATTCGTAGATGACGAGCCATAGATTGATTCGAAATCAAGCGATTTTTCCTCGACTGTTCCTTAGCGACTGTTCCTTATCGGTGTAGAAGGACACATAAATCTTTTTGATATGTACTTGTACCGTTAACGTGTCTTTTGTACACTCTAGCTTGTAACGTGGTACATGGACTCACTGCATGGATCCACGATTTAACTCTACACTGCATTGTAGTTTTGAACTCTTGAATCCTACTGTTAAACTCGAGAGTAGACATTCGGCTTTGCATACGTACATACTCACTTATACTATCTTCTTTACTCTATCACACTATTTCACTGTCTCTCATTATTTTACTCTGTTTCTGAATTTATATTCTTGCAAGTGTGTTTTATAGATATTGATGAGAGCCAATTATTTTAAGATATAAATCGTTGATTGTTCTAGCGTAACTTGCTCAGACAAGGCTAAATCAGATAAACAGTCGAAAGAACGAAACTGACCGTTCCTTAAAAACATCAAATAAAATAGGCCCGTAAATCAATGACCGAGATTGGCATAATAAGCGCAGTACAACGGCTGTGAACGTTAGAACTCGAAGAGAAAAAATTTCTTGTTAGCAAGAAAAAATGGACGAGTCCTTGCCCAAAATCATAAATATCCAAAAATAAGACAATAAATTTCTTTCATACTAACAAGAAACCTAAATCATCCTTTGTCTATATAATTCTACAAGAAACTATATGTACATAGTTTAAGCACGTTGCGACCGTCTCGCAATGCATCGGAAAATGGCCGGAACAAATCGTTCAAATGAAAATAATCTAATGAATATAAAGTTTAGTAAGTTCTAAGTTGATTATTCTAGTGAATTATTCTACATCTATGCAATACTACTTTTTAATATCTATGATTCCAATAAACTTCCGTAAATTACAAAGCTGCCAAATATAATGAAACAGAAAATGTTGCACTCGCATTGGAAATAAATCATTGGAATTATAATTCAGACGAAATCTTTGAATCAGATTATGTTTACTGTAATAAAGTTTTTTCACTCAGAAAAATCGAAATTGGAATACACCCGAAGAGACCGGTCAATAGTCAAACAATTCGGACGAATTTCATCTTCCAAAAGGTTCAATTGTTTACATGTAATCCATGTTATTCAGTCCCTTATCGCATTATTTATTGTATAAACATTCTCTGAGGATGTCAGTATATCACTCACTCTATCTTTCCTTTTTCATCTATTCAGAAACCGTTGAACCATTCCGATCGTAAACATTATTAAATTTTTAATATTCAACTTAAAATACTAAAGTTCCGCTTGCTACAATCAATATGAACAAAACGCCTAAAATTATACGAAATCTCTCCCCTTCAAAGATTTTAGGACAAGTATTGTATTTGTTTCAAAATTGAAAAAATTGAAAATCGAAAAATTATATTATTTCCTAACTATTAAGTTAGATAATATTTTATACAGGATCATGTATCAGAATCTGTCAAAAGTTAATATATTAAAAATCGTTTGCGTGCAGTTAACAAATTTTGTTATTTATTAATTATAAAAAATGTTCTGAGATTTTTGAGTAAGAGTATATATTGAATGTTCGGAAGAGTTTCCATCTTGTAACATCCACGGTCTGGGTGCAGGCGCGTCGGGGAAAGTTTATGTGTTTTAGGTTATAGGTTTTAAGTGACCTGAGCCTCCAGCCATATGGCCTGTGTCGCCACAAAACCTCGGCCGTCTGGCTGAGCTTTGTTCTACAGCAGACAAGGCCCTTGACCGTGGATTGAAGCATGGAACCAACTTTCCCGAACACGTGCAAAACACGGGCTCGCAAGATCACCCAAAATGGCAACGGGCATCCGCCCTTCGTGCCCTATCCTGGGCCCACGATTTCCTGAAGCCGAAGGAAAGGGAACCGAGAGAGCGTCCGTGCTTCGTTCTGTAAGTTTAGAATTGGTTCGACTTTCAAGCAACACAGGTCATCTCTCGCGACATTAGAATTATCACCGAGGGGAAAAACCCTTAATATTACATGCGCGTGAAAATACATACAGTCCACTAATAGTAAAGATCTCGCATACACACGCGCGCGAATACTGAATTTTTCACTGATATTATTTTCGAATATTATTAGTTTGGAAATAACACAGATATGAATATAAATTTCTTTTTTTCTTCGAATATAATGAATATTGGAGAACAAGAAAGGAAAAAACTGAACTTCCTTTACTTTCCTAAGCTTTTAAAAAATGTCCAAAAATTTTGGATTACTTAAGCTTTTACTATATTATACAATCAAACCTTCAAAAGGTTTCTAAGGAAGAACAAAAATTTGCTTCAGAAAATTCACGAGTGAAATTTCAGGACGTTAACGACCTAGTTTGGAGATTTAAAAATAAAAAATGTCCTAAGAGTTTTCAACCAGAATGTGTACGACAATCTATACTACATATAGTCTATATACGAAAATAATATCAGTTACATGAACTATTCGTTATTTTAAAAAAATATTGCAAATAGAACTTATTCTATTTTGAAGGAGATATAATAAATACAAATCTATATTTAGGTAAAGGTATCATTAAAAGTTCTTTTTTAATAACACTATTTATATACACATTTTCTTTAGATAGACGTAAAAGCAATTTCAAGATCAATTTATTAATTTATAATTACGATTGTTAGCATCTCTTTATTGGAGTATTAGTGTCTCCTTATTAGATTGTTAGTTATCTCTTTATTGAATTTTAACACAATTCATTTTCGTATATGTTAATTATTGAAATAATGTACAAATGCTATGCAAGTTAGTGATATCGTAATCTTTAATAGTTTTAATAAGTGCTATTATTAAAACTATATGTTAATACTGATATATAATAATCATTTGTTCTTTATATAAAAATATTTCATAATTTATTTTATAATTGTCATAATAAATTATGATAAATTTTATAATACTTAATACTCAATACAAACTATTTTTTTATAAATATTATTGTCACAATATTACCATGTAGTTATAAATATATTTGTGTTGAAAATGACAGATTTACTATATTTTTACATATCTCTATTTCTTCATCATTTAATGTTTTATTTTGTACGAGATTGCGTCACTTATGCATTAAAAACTGTTTTGCTCTGACATTTAAAGCATACTATAGAATTTCATATAATGAATCTATTCAACCAAAAAAAGTATATATGTAAATTTTACACTTTATTTTCTTTAAATTTATTTCTTTATTTTCCAAATTAATAAACTTCTGTGTTCTAAACTACTATATTAGATTAAGATTACATATCATGTATTTTGTATAACAATACATTTTGTGTATAATAAAAAAAAAGAAAATTTACCAAAAAAACAATTACAATATGCAGAATTATAAATTCTTTATTCAATGTATATATTAATTATGGAAAACTTTAAATAAATCTTTATTACCACTGATGAAATATTCTACATATGTGCATTAATGTACTTTCATTTATGATAGATAACAGCAATAGATTAAAGTATTGATTTTAATTTTCAATTTAATTTTTACGTTTTTGTATGTAGGTTTGGTTATAAGCTGTTAACATATCATTGTATATGTAAATACATTCAGAAAACCAATATTTTAGGCAAAGTACACGTTCCAAGTTTTGTATATGTTGCAAGTTTCTTATTTTTTTCCCCTCTTTTTTCGTAATCAGATGTACTAACAGTTAAACAAGTTGATATAATGTAATTACGTACGATATTTATGAATGTTAATACTTCGTAAAAACGATCATCAATATTCCTGCAATAATTCAATGAATGTATTTATATTGCTTCCTATAATTGATTTAATATCATTAATAAAATTATACAAATCATAAATTATATATTACTGAAACTGAACAGTAATACAAATAAAATTTTAAATATTTTATAAAATAAATTTCATAAATTACAAATCATCTGATTATTCTATTTAAAGTCAAATTTTGAAAGAGAAATTTGAAACCTCGAAGCTGTCACTTATTTCTATCATTTACCATTGGACTGTCGATTTTTATGAACTTATAAAAAATGTAAAATTCCAAGAATTCATATCATATACAAAAATATCTAAAATACGACATTTGTTTATGAAACAAATCCATTTAAGCTCTTAATTATATTTACAAAAATTTTAATTTGCATAAGTGTAGTCTTATCACCTTGACAATGACACGTAGTCTTGACAATAATTATATTGCATAATAATTTATAAATGAGAATCACAGAAAATTTTTTGTTTGTTAATCATATAGATATTGTTGGTCATACAGATATTGAATACATAATTTTGTATTTGGCATATTTTCACGTGTCATTCAATTCAGACCATTTTAATAAAATAATGGGAGTGTATCAATATTAATTTCACTATTTTCATCTACTTCAATATCAATACTTTAATATTATATAAATCAGCATTTCTACACTTTACAATTTTGTATTTGTTCATAATTTATTTGTATTTTTTTATTATGATACTACGGTTCATATGTTCATAATATAAAATTTTTAAGAACTTGGTAGATTATATATTATACAAATAAATAAAACGATGCACATTTGACAATAATTTTTATATATATGTTACATTTTCACATTCAATATATTTTTACTAAAAAATAAACTTCGATTTCTAACAAATACTTTAATTTCATGTCTTATTATTTAAAACCAAATCATAAAACTATTAAAGCTGTAAGAGTTACTAAAACAGTATTTAATGTTTAAAAATGATATTTAATATTTAATAATCTTGTTGTTGTTTATTTTCAAATAAAGTAGATTAATTCTTATTATTATTAATTATATAATACTATTTTCATTATAAAATTTATAATGAGTAAATTTTTAAATTTATCTTTCATGACAACTATTCATTGTTGAAATCCGCGGCGCACTAAAAATTATTGGATCGTAATCCATAAGTAGAAAAACACTGCTTCTCTCTTCTGCATTTATATAAAAATTTTATGTAAAGTATCTTTTTTATACCCATTAACAATTACCCATTATCAATTTTATACACATTAACAATTAACTTGAGTATAAGAAGAATTAATAATATAACAGGTAAATTTTTCTAGTGGCTTCTCTAATTTTGGTTATTTCACTGACTTATAATTTTTTTAATATGTTATTTTTTTTAAAGTTTCAAAAAAATAATTTCTTTGACCATTCTCCGACTTAATTTCTTATTTTAGTGATAAAATAAACTTCTTATTAAAGAAATTTCTTCATATAATGAAATAAATTTCAATTTGACGTAGAATAACATACAAAAAGCTATTCCATAATTTCTTGTTTATTTCCAGTCCAACAATTATATCTATATATATAGAATGTCTCTAGAACTGAAAAATTGACTGCACATAAATGTTAGCAGATCAGAATTATCTTCACTCTATTGACATATATAGCCAACAACGCAGCGTCTGTTTCATCAGACAGTTACTGATCTTTCTAAGTCATGAGTTATACAGATACGAAACTGAGGTTTGGATCAGATTAATATATATGAAGTGTCGTTTTTCTGGAATTTGAAATTGACAAATCAATGCTACAATGATGTTCGTCAATTATTATTAATGTGTTAAAAAATTCATCTAATTTACTATGCTGCAAGCTGATAAAATTTATAATAGAAATATTGGAATTCGTAATAAATTATCGTAAATAATTAAAATATTGAAAAATCATGAAAATTATTGTTGTTATTATTATTATTTATATAATTTAATTTAGGTTAGTTACATAAACAAATAAGTTATTGGCAATCACTAAAACTGACCAGACGATTATACGATTGTGTGGAAAACTATAAACTTAAGATATAATGTTATATTAATACAATATAATTATAATTAATAGTACTATGCAATAATACAATAGTGATAATTAATATTTGACAATGACAATAGTAATTATATATTGAAAATTAAATAAGCTAATTATATGTTTAATGCCACAAAGTGTTTAAAAATCTAATGTTTTTAGAGAACTCCAGTACATGCTGAATATTCTTGAAATCATTTAAGTTGGCTTTCAAATCATATGTTGCATCGATTTCTAGCATTTGCTAGTTCGGAACATTATAATAACAAGTGTTATTAAGAATGTGTCTTAGAATTCATATTCGAACAAATGGATCTATTTTTCGTAATTCAAAATAAGTAACATTCGAGTGGCCAGTTCAATATGATTCTTACCACTTGCACTTTTCCTGTCAGGAATGTTTTATATTTTTCTCAAACATTATACCTTACTTTATGCAGTTTAATTTGAACGTCATTAGTTTATGAGAAGAATCATGAAAGTTGTTGACACATTTAGTGTTTAGAAAAGTTTATATAAATTTTGAGACAGATCAATGTTAACGAAGTTTAATTTTCCATTAATAAATACATGAATAAATTTAATAAAAACGTATGTATAAATGTTTCTCAATAATTGGCTAGCATTTAATTAATTACTTAGTTCTAAAATTTATAAGAAGTTAAGACATACATCTCATAAATAAATTCAAAAAAATAATAAATTTATATTTCAAATTTATGGATAGATTTGCTTGAAGCATTATTTTCAGTACTAAGACTATTACTTAACATATACAATATATAATATAATAATATAATTATATACATATATATTGATGTATACATATGTACATATTAAATATATGTAAATCTCTATATATATATATATCATTTAATATATATAAAAATAAATATATCTTTATCATAAAAATATCTTTTAAGATATTAATACGTTTTATTCTTCTACAGTGTATATGTGTGTATATCAAACATTATGAAACTTGTTTTTAGAAATTATAAATATATCAATAAATAAAATCATATCAAAATTTTATGTCATAAATAAAAGATATAAGCTAAACTTAATATTTATAATCAAAATTCATAGAGATATTCGGTAATTTATTATTCAAACATATAATTTATACATATCATTTGACGTATATTGAAATCGTAATACAAATATATAATATTTTACAAAAATACACTTAAATTGAATTGAAACATTTTGTTAAGTTTTCTTTAACAAACCAAATAAAAATGAAAAATGAAAAAGGGAAAACTAAAAAGGATAAATAAAAAAAAACAAACCTTTTCAATAGAAAAATTAAAACATATATTGTATATTTAAATCCGATTAATTATATTTTAGAATTTAAAAAGGAAGTTATGCATTAACTATGTTTTATGGTCAGAAACTTACACAATATTTTAACTTATAATATCAAGAGATGAAATTATATATCATATATAATATATACTTATATATTATTAATTTATAAATATATAAAATCAATAGACGATGTAAATACTAAGTATTAACCAAATACTAAGTTATTTATTAATAATTAACATTACATAATAGATTATTCAAATGTTTAATATGTCTTCATTACAAGTACGTGTTCTAAATAAGTTAATATATTAATAATCCATCTAATTTACACAATCAGAAGAGGCTTCTAATTATACAAATTATAGATTTCGAGGAGTGTATTTTTATTTTTTTATAGATGAAAAATGATATATATATGAAGAATTTGATAAATGTGAAAATCAACTAAGTTTCTTTTTTAAGTTATTCGGATCATTGTTGAAGAATCTGTGTAAATATCTAAGAATTCGAAAAATATTTGACTTGATTTGTAAAACGAATTGATGGACAGAGTATAAAATTCCACATAAAAAGAGCAGCATCAAATAAACTAATAAATATAAAAATAAAAAAATTTGGTACAATGGATTGTCGAAACATATCCAGAATAATGTTCATTTTTATTGATTTATAGAGAGTAAGCACTCACAATTGGCTGATATCCTCTGTCACTTCTTTCAGAATGATATTTTAGACAAAATATTTGTAATGTTGTTAAATTTCGAATTTGATGTTATATACAGTAAATCTTTGAAAAACAAAACAAATACATATTTACATTCCTATTAACTGTTAAATTTATGGTTAATATTAAGATAATTATGTTTGTTCTGTCTTCCATTTATAAGGAAAAAAAAACATAAAAATTTCGTAGATAATTTAATTTAAAAGATTGTAGCATTTAAAACAACTTCATTCAATAATTGTAACATGCCTTTTTGCATGCCTTTTTTATTTTCTTAATAGTCGAGAGAACATGGCTACTTCCAAAGGATTATTAGTAAATTCTTAGTAGTACATTTTTAATAAAGCATTAGAAAATGAAATCATTATGTAGTTTTATATCTTTATAAATATTACTACAGAAATGCAAATTAAATAGAAATTTATTTAATCTACTAAATATCATAATAAGTATTAGTCATTTTGTATATTTATGTATATAATGTGTATTTAAATTTTCCAAAAACGCATAAACATCCGCAGTCTAATTATTAGCGACATATAATCTGATCTATATTTATTTATTCTATCATATTATCTTCCATATTTATTTAGGTATTGGATCTTTCATATTTATTTAGGTATTGTTCACTCTCTTTTCGTCAGATGCATTCAAGCACATGGAAGAATGTAAGTGGTATCTAATGAGCATACTAATTGGATTTTGGACATAAGCATTACTGAACGTACGGTCGAATTTACGATCAGAATCATTTAAATTCTAAACATTCGAATGATTCATATATTTGATTTATAAGAAATGAATGAGTTCGTTTCCATTCGGAGCGCACAAATCTAGATTTCGTAGTTCAGAATTAATTTTTAATTTTTAATTTTTTTTAAGAATGTAGGATGTTTAAATATTTGTTAGAAAAGTTTGATTTTTAACTATTACTTAATTATTATTATTCAACTAATATTTTTATTTTTTATTATATCAAATTACTCTTCCATTATTATGATTAATGAAGTTCGGAAATTTTTATTTATTTATTGCTTAATTAATACGTTAAATGGCTAAGTATACAATTTATATAAATTTAAAGTACAAACAGTACAATTTATATTTATAAATTTAAGATACAAAATTTAAGAAGGTCCAACCACTCTGGATCGTTTAAAAATAAATAAATTTTTGCAATCTTTTTTTATTTGCTATTACTTCAAGATATATAAATTTAATTTTCGTTTTCACATTTCAATCTTTTTTAATGTGTAAATATTACGAAATGGAAAAGTTATTCATTAGTTTAAAAATCTCATTTGCTAGAACGTCGACTGCTAGCCGCCATCACTACACAGCTTGGAATTCAAAGTAAAAAATTCTAATTGATTAATAGAAATATATTATCTAAAATCTGGGATAGGAATTTTCAAAAATTTAAATTATTACAGAAATAGCAATGAAATAGAAAAATTCTTATTAATAAAAATTAACTTATAAAAATTAAAATAACGAAAAATTCATATCTTAAATCTTAGATAATACGTTTCTATTTATAAATTAATAGATATTTTTTATATTAAATGTTTCAATTATTTATAATAAGACTGACCAACAATGGAAATAAAATTTCTGAAGCTAATAAATCACTTCACCATTTTGTAATTTAAAAGAAATTGAAATATATCATGAACTCAATTCTCAAGAAAATTAGAACGTTTAAATTATATGTGAATATAATTATATGTGATAAAAATTTGCAAACTCTTTTTTCAATGAGTGAAAATGATTAACCTAAATAAATTTTTAGAATGAAATTATGTATCATTGTGAATAAAGGCAAAGATCATAATCGTAACGAATAAACGATAGTTAATCAGTCAGAAGAACTGCATTATTTTTTTGCATATTTTTTGTTTATAACTATTGAAGTACAATAATCGAATAATTATATAGTAATATAATTTCAAGTAATGAGATTTTATGATCGGAAATGTGTCGGGATTTTATATTGATCAGAATTCGGCATTGTGCTTCGATATAGATATATAAATAATTCACATTTGTATTCAGAATCTATATATGATACTATAATTATATCTTCACAATTTCGACCAAATTCGTGCTCATTTATTACACTAATATTAATTCAAGTCATACTAACGAACATTCGTATTCGATCTGAACAGGAATTGGAAACGAAATAGAAGGCAAATAAGCATTCGTTTGTTTGGTCTAAACGAACTAGTAGCAGTCTGGGATAGAACTGCTCGATCATTCAATCATGAACTTTGTCTCAATAGTTGAATATACGAATCTCTCAATAATCCAAAATATTTAATTGTTGATAGTCCAAAACTGTATAAAAACTATTTTTCCTTCTCGTGAACAAGTTACTCAATATTAAAAATCAAAATATAATATTATATATTGTTAAACATCATACAGATATATTTAATGTATATATACTGAGAAATTCGGTAATAAATTCAACAACTTCACAAACTTGTGTATCAAAAATAAAACATTCTATTTTCAAAAACGATGTTAATCTTTTTGTATTTCAGAAATATTTCTAGCCGCGAATGAATAGTTATATGTATAACAAAAGTGTAAAATTAATTAAAATTCTTTTCATAAAAATTAATTTTAATAAATAAGTATTGTTAGATTTCAAGCACTTGTAGATTTTAATTACTGATTTAGATATTAAATTTTAAAAATATTTCAAAATTTAATTTTTTATCGTAATAGATTGTTGCAATCAGAAATTAAAATTTAAAAATTGTTTTATGTGCATGGAAACTTGTACTCTGTGGATCAAATGAGGTAATATCAAGGATCGAAATTGACAAGATCTCTTCATTCTTAAAAAGATTTTGTGCGATCTTGTATATTTCATATAAAAAAAATATCTGTTTCTGTAGAATTTTTATAGAAAGAAGTGTTACACTTAGGAACACTTCTGAATAATGTTTTTATGGAACAGATATTTTGAAATCGGTATAAAAAGTTTAGAACACTTAATTAAAAATTCATTTTTATATTCGAGTACTATTAATTGATAGATGAATCAATAGTATTCAGTATCAATATTTGCTACAAATACTAAGAACTTTTTAACATTGATGAATAAATTATCTATTTCTCCGAAAGAAAATTTTATTTTTATATTTTATAAGTTCTATTCTGTCTGAAACTTTTATTTTTAAGAACATTTATTTATCTGTTCTTATCGAGATTTATGATATAAGAAATTTTTCAAAATGTTCTATGATCTATGTTTTAAATAAAATCTGTATATTTAAAGTTTCTTAACTTTTTCGATCCTTGCTTGATACACAATCATTTCTGCGTACTCAATAATAATAAGACTTCATTGATTTACAGCATAACACATCGATAATTAATCGATAATTAATATGGAAATTTTTCTCTTCTTCTAATATCCTTAATACTACTTTGTTAATATTCGAATAAGTAAGGAATAAATAAACTACCTAAAAGGACTATCTATTGATTTGTGAACTGATCATATTTATTTAAGAACATAATACATTGAGCATTTAATGTAAACATAAAAATTTTTGAAGCTAGTGAGAATTTTAATAGTTAAAAAATCACATTTACTATATATGTATCAGTTTCTTATTTACGATTTATAGGTTTTTGTGTTATTTGTCACGAACATATGTAATAACTTTAAATGTTAAGTTTTAGTAAAGATCTTCATCATTTAATATTTTAACATGCCTCTCTGATTGTCTTTCTTTTTAGCAGGTTTATACAATACAGCAATTCAGAATAATAAACCAAGGTTTTGTGATTTTTTAATTTTTCATTACGTAATTGTACAGATGATTGTATAATAATTATATAATTTTACTGCTCTATATAAAAGTCCATTTATATAGTGCTCGGCTGTTATCGATTGCTTAACACAATTGCTTACCAAAGGACATGTACAATATTCCTAAAATTGAAGTAAGAAATATTTAAATAAGTTAGAGAAAATAATTTAACTATATCAGATTTTTATATTTACAAAGAAATTTAATTTATTGCGAGACATTTTTTAACATTAAAAATTTTATTTACTTTTATCTGTTTCTCATTTTTTCAATTTAATTTGTCCCTTGGTATTAAATTGATAGAATGATAAAAGAATTGAGACCCATAATGAAAATATAAACAGTTTAATTTGTAAATTTTTTATTAATAATAAATATAGTAAATTTTTATATTCAATTACATGTAAGATTTACATAAATTCTGCCCTCATGTATAAATGTTCAAAGATTTTCATATAACTATATCATAATCTTATCTTCTGTAGTCTAACATTAATGATCACTTATTTTGGATTTTCACTTGTTACAACTATACACATAAAGAACTTGAACTATACGCATATTTTTGAAAAGGTAGTGCACTGCACGTATAATATAATAATTCCGTACATGCATGTACAATGTACTGTCTATCAAATATTTTAAAGCAATATATTCTCTGTCAAAATACTCTAAAAACAATTATTATTTGCAACTGCAGCGATATATTTTGTTATCAGAAATATCAAAAATATACATATGCTAGATTAAAAAAATAGATGTCACAAATCCTCACCTCTACAGCTATATTTACGTACTGCAAAATAATTTTATAAGGAAAATATATCAAATCAGCACAAAGGACGAATGACTTAATTAAATTAATTTAGACAATTATATAATTTGAAAAAGCTGTAAAAAATAATTTAAACTGTAATTCTAAAATGTAGTTTGAGAACTTTTAGTGTACGAAATAGCATGTTTAAAACAAGTTTCTTTAAAGAATTTATAGTATTACTAATAATAGAGAAAAGAGACTTTAAAAAAATTTTGTTTTCAAGCTTTTTCAATTTATTATGTTGTGCTAGATAAAATATTGAAACGTTGTAATTATGAACATAGTTTATTTCTTTTATTCAATTTAAAGAACTGGAATTCCAATTTAAAATTCCAATTCAAATTCTATACTACAATTTATTTCTTTTTTTTTCTCACATCGAAATCATAATTCATACAACCAGCGTAATTCGTTTCTTAGGCATTTAATATTTTTTTAACGAATAAATATAATTAGTAAAAAATAATCTCAGTTATTATGTATATTTCATTTAATATTGAATGAAAGTATGTAATAAATTGAGAAAACGATATTTGGAACACGAAATCGTGTTTCAAAAAACTCAAAATTGAAATTTTTTTTGAATTTCGTGATATTGATGTAAAGTCAAAATTAATATTATAATATTTTAATTTAACAAAATTAATATTATAAACTCCACTTTTAGTACAGAAGAAAATAACATCGAAAAAAGACGATTTTTATCTGTATTAAAAAATAACAGAGATTTATAAAAATGATTTTAGACATTCTTCTCCGAATATTGAATTTCCCTATAATTATATTACTAAACGAAGTAATTACATAATACCTGGTTAAATGCACATTTAAATAGATAACAATAATTTTTTAAAAATTACAATTTTTATTTTTAATTTAATTACAATAATTTTAATTATAATTTTTTAAATATTTATTGTGTAAAAAAGAAGTATGTAAAAAAAATTATATTTATAACTTAAATTGTTGTCAAATTAGATATACATATATTAACAATGAATAAAGTGTTTGTAAAATTATATTTTTTATATATTAGAATTAATTTTCAATTTTTTCTTTTGTAATTTTGCAGCATTACCTCTGTGCAGAAATATTATATATATAAATACGACAATAAGCTTTTAATGTCTGAATCTTGGCTCTTTTCAATGTAATTGTAGAGCAGGCTCCAATAAGACTTCTAAACAGAATTTTTCTTCTATTTTTATTTTATATAAAAAATGTTCATTCTGTGTATTTTTTTTGATGTATGTAAAAAACTATTATCATTTTTCATGATTAAATATCTATATGATAAAATCTTAGATTTAAAAGCTTTTTATTTTGGAATTATAAAAATTCGGGAATTATATCTTGAAGAATATCTTTTTCCAAAAAACTTTTTATATCTAAGTCTCTGAATAATTGCAACACAATCGCTATTATTATAAAGCAACAGATTATAAGAAAGCTATAAATTATAAAAATTTAATACCTCTAGAAACACTTTTTTTCTGAAGAACTCCTCAATATTTACAATTTTACCATAAAAAATGATTTATACAAAGTGAATTTTGTAAAAAGAAACTTTTATGAAAAAACTTTTATAATGAAGATTGAAACGATTAAAGTAACAATGATTCAACGATAAATTAAAATTTAAATTAGCATAGAAAAATCCTCAGTTTGGTAATGAACAATCGACGATTGGAAATATTTATAGAGAGACCGTATCAATAAATGATCGATCATATATCTTTATCACATAGATTACACCACATTACATAAATATTCTTTGCAGCGGAAGTTTATATCATCCGATAAGCATAGATATTTTCACCTGTAGAATTTACCGTAGAAACTAAATTTTCAGTGATCGATTTGTGAGTGTATATTTAGGTTAATTAAGAGTTACTTGGGATTTCAATAAACGTCGGGTGAGATTGATTCAACCGATAATTATGGTAGTTAGGAACTTATAAATTATCAGGTAATTTAATTTCTGAACCTATACTACAAATTTACTAACTTTAATTTAAGTTAACTCCACAAACCTCTATTTATTTGTCTTGTAGCTTTTCGACTATGTGCTTAATGCCGCCAAACAAAAGATATCTACATCACATTCAATTCTATTTTTCACTTTGTCGTAGTAAAGAGAATGAAACAAAGCTTTGTTTTACTAGTTGAAGCCCATTAGTAGCCACATCGGAAGTAAATATTTTCGTTTACATTTAAATTAACAAATTATTCTATTCTATGTATTGTTAATAACAGACGCCTTTCTACTGACATTCGTTAACTTCTATAAAATTACACAAAGTAAAAAGAGCTAAATATCGAAACTTTTATTTTTTATTAGTAGATTTTTATATTTATAAAGTGATTACTAATATTTTCTAAATAGAGATATGTAAAAGAACTAATTCGAATAATTTGAATATCAGTAGAGACAGAAAACAATATTTAGTAACAAAGAAAAAATAATATAGAAGAGAGAATAAAAGAAAAGAATTTTACAAAATTGTAAATATATTTTCTTTTAATTTCGAAAAATACTAACAATTAGAAAAAAATATAGCTATAAATATAATAATACATACAAATATAATTATCTAATAAGGAATTGCTATTCTTTAATTTACTTTCTCTGTAAAAAGCAACATTGTTATATAGACTGAACAATTTATCATTATTTCTTCAAATACAGTATTATCTATTTGATGATCATTTCTTTTATAGAAATAATCATAATTTTGAATGTTTAACATTAAAAATTGTATGCTAATATAATTATCTTTATAATTTGCAAGTCTGTAAAATACGGATTCTAAAATATTTAAGATCATAGTAATTTAAAAAACAATGTTTAGTGTTTTCTTTTTATTTATATATTTCCAGATTTTATCGACAAATTATAGAAAAGCAATCTACAAATAAAAATAAAGAAATAACTATAGGTAAAGTAATCTATGAATGAAAATAAGAAATAAGAAATTATGTATTATATACGAGATGTCAAATTAAAGCTGAATATGTAAATTAAATTACTTCGGCTGTTAATAATGTTAAAAAAAAATGGCTAAACAGGATTTGAAAAATATATTATAATAAATATTGTTTGTCGAAATAAGCAATTATTTATTAGTATCTTTTCATTCACAGAAAAATAACGTGTATTTTTTGTTAAAATGTCAATCTGTTGTTGATAATATTAATTAACTTTCTATAACAAAAGCTTCGCTTACAATAACCACAGATGTAGGTATCATGCGTTCGATATTTCTGAAAAGTTAATAAAAAGCCAGAAAGCCACAAAGCCAGATATAGAGAAAATTCAGCAGCGTTACAAAAGAACTTTCCAAATATTTTTCTCACGTCCACGCGTCCATGAAGATACAGCCCACATTTTCACAAAAGTATGGAAAAATGATCACAATACTAGTGATTGAAAACCAGGCTATGAAAGAATCGCGTTTGATGTCTCAAATAATACAGAGGTGGACAAAAGTATTCGAATATCCGATGAAAAATTACTGATGTTTTAAACTGTTCAAATTTCGTGAAACAAAATCGTATATCAATTAAGTTGGTTTCATTTTAAAGCATAAATTGAAATATCTTTCAAAGATGTTTTTACATCATGAATCATATAGAAAAACAAAGATACTTTTGTTATCTAAAACTGTAGAAATTTAAACGCGTCTAAAATCACTAACAAATTTTTTTTCACACTAAGTCTATCATAATCTTGAAAAACGAAGTTTTCTTTAGATCAACTCGAAACTTGCTATGTGATTTTTTCGCCATTTTATTGAATCTTGAACATCAGAGTTAAACGACAGAAATTCAAGAAATCCTAACGTTTTGCCATTTAATCTTAATGTTCAAAGTTCAATAAAATTCTGAGAAAAAATTGTGCAATAAGTTTTAAGAAATCATTAAAGAGGAGACTTCGATCTTTAAAATTACGGTAGATTAGACTAATTAAGGAAAAAATTTTTTAACATATTCAGAAGCATTTGAATTTTTACAATTTTCGAGAATGAAAATATTCTTATTTTTTCCACTTGCTATGATTGAAAAACACATCTGAAAATGATTAACGTCAAATGATTAACAATCAAAGTGGAGATTTCATACTTTAAAATAAGACCAACCAGATTCTTATAGGACTGTTTGTTATGAAGTTACAACAGTGTAAAATATAGACAATTTTTTATCGAATGTGCGAATACTTTTATCCACTAATGTATTTAGTTTCATTTATGTTTCATTTATCGTGTGTGAATGCTTCGTGAGTCACATTTGAAGTCTAAACAAAACAATCGAAATTAACAATTAATAAATCGGAATTCTATTTCGACATATATAGTTCATCACTCATCCAATTAAATTCGTTGTCCAAGATTAATTTTGTGAGCAACGTTCGTGGTAAGATCATGTACCATCAAGATTAACTCAGGTCTGGGGAAGATATAAATTCACGCCATTAGGTTCATGAATGCAGCAATCGTGCTTGAATAGCAAAGATGATATTAACAAAGTTAATTAATATATTGGAAATTATACTACAGATTATTTTGCGTTGTACTAATTAATAAATGATTCTTGTAAAATTTCGTCCACTAAATACCATTTTTCTCCATTAATTTCAGTACATAAGACAAATCTCTACAAAAATCTCTACAAATCTCTACAAAAATGTTGCAACGTAAAAAAAAATTAAAATTTATTGGACAGTATTATTTTTTAATAATTTCTAATTATTTGCCAAATAAAATAAATCACATATATATATGAATGTTATATAATTATAGTTTGAATATTTTAATTAATTTTTTATTCATATAAGAGAAGAAGAAAAAATAAAAGTAATGTATTGTATTCAATGAAATTATTACATGTAATTGAATATATTATTATGGCACGTTAAGGATTTTAATTCCCTTCATTAATTAGTTAGAAGTAAATCAATTCTAAAATATGTTTTTTACATTCTTGATCTAATCTTATCAAGATCTATGAACAGTAAAAGAAATAAAATTTACTCTAATTCTAATTATAATAATAAGAAAACACAATTCGTCCTTACTTTAATGTAATATTTTTATGGTAATTTTTTAATTTCGATTTATTTGTTTTTCAGTGAACAAATATAAGAAACATGATTATTTTTTAAAAATTTTTATAACATTAATTCATAAATAAATTACTGTCTCTAAAATACTAAAAATTTTTGTTTCTTTTTGATATTTGATATTTAATGAAGGAATGAAAATTCGTTCTGACTATAAATATCATATTCCACTGATGTTTTAAAAGTTAAATTGTCATCAGCAAATCTTGAACATATACTGAATCACATTTATATCATATATTTATTAGTTAATATTAATAGTTTAATTAATATAATTTGCAATATTTAACACTATTAAAGTTCTTTTATTTAGAAGAAGTTAAGAAACAAATGTTTACCAATGGAACATAATAAATCAAATTAATCAAATTAAAGTTTATATGTTGCTATTAATGAAAATAATATTATAATTTGTAAATGCTCGTACCTAAATGAAACGTTGCATATTATTTATCACTTATTAATATAAAAAAAAATCTTATGTACCGTTTTAATATTTAAAAACATCTTAAAATTATAGTTCTAACTTTCTTATATAAATACTTTTCTGCACTTAATATAAAATTTTAATATTAATTTCACAATTAAAAGAGAGAGCCCTCGAGCTCATCCAATATGGAAAATATATAATTTTTCTCGTTTCAAAAAATAATATAAAATTACTTGTCATTTGTACCTTTATATATAAAGTGTCCAATTGACAGTACAGCTGATAGAATATGATTCTACGTGAAAAAGTAAATCGAAATAAAAGAATAAAATTTTTTCATTTAAAGCTTCGTTTCTGAGAAAATTAATTTTGTACTGAATAGATTTACAAAATCAATTTTTTCAGAAGCCTCAAATGATTATACCAGTTACTAGATATCCTGTATATTTCATGTTTCGTAATATTCAGTTATTCCAGAAGGTTCCTGACGAACTTTCGACGACATATGACAAAAAATTATCGGTATCTTATATTTTTGTTACAACTCTGTGAAAAAATAAATTTTAAAATCGTACAGAGAAAACTTTAATTTTTAAAATGGCGGTGAATTTAGTTATAAAAGAAAATTTTGTTAGTGTCCATAAGAACATTTCAATTTCCAATATTTATGAAAAAAAAAGTATTTTTACTTAATCTTTTTTAAAATAACATGAAAACATCTTTAGAAAAAACGAATGAAGTATTTTCAAAATAGAAAACTTCACGTTTTAAAATGAATATAAAAATTTATTAAAAATCTATGATTTTTTAAAAAATTACAGCTATTTAAAGTGTCAATAATTTTTTATAAAATGTAAGAATTCTAAGCCGAGCAGAAAAATTATCGATATTTTAAACTACTATAACTTCTTAATAAAAAATCAATTCTGTACTCAATTGTAAAACTTCTACTTTCAAAATATTGCATTCGTTTTTTAAAGAATATTTTTATATCATTTTAAAAATTAAATGAAGATACTTTTTTCTCAAGAAGTTTGCAAACATTTTTATGAACATTAAAAATATTTTTATTGTAACCAATTTTACCATAATCCTGAAGATTAAAGTCTCCTTTTTACGACGATCCCTCAAAATTTGTTGTATGATTTTTTCTACGAAGTTAATAACAATTTAAAATATTGATAATTTTTCATCGTGTCTACGGAGATTTTCTGGAGTGACTACATATAAAAGCTTTTGAAATATCTATATTTTAAAAATATTTTCCGACAGATATAAACATACAATACATAATAAATAACAAATTTAACTAAGCTCCACGTGTCCACTTTGATTTTTTACGTAACAGCTCAAGGCTAAAACTTTTAGGTTAAAAGATATAAATTATCTTGAAAAAAATTAAAAATGATGACTTCTTGAAAAAAGATTTTTCTTACATCATATTGTTTCCTTAAAATGTATGTACAACAAAGAGAGTTGTACTTTTATATTCTTACTAAAAGTTATACTCTTGCTTTAAAATAATTTTTCAGATATCGTAAATATTATTTATCTGGAATTTAGATTAATTTCAAAGAGGTAGTTCAAATCCCTGTTTCGATTAATAGTTAAGTCAATTTCAAATTAATGTTAATTAATAAATAGATTAATTTATAGTTATTTAATAGAAGTTTCTATGTTGACGTAATTTATCTTACTTCTTCTGTTTCGTAATAATATTATAATGTGTAATACTTATTTATGTATATTACTTGTGTTATGTGCATAGTGCATTACATTTATTACCTTTTTTTTCAATTACATGATCAAATTTGACAGTAATAATTTTCACTCAAAAATTTTACAGTTGGGGTTTTTCTTATGAATTTTACAGTTGGGATATTTTCTTATGAATTTCTATGTAATATATAATGTACACACATAGCACGATTTCTTATGGAAGAACAGGATCGTTGACGACACCAAATATTATAGTCTTTTACTTTATGACTTCTATGAGGTACATAAACTGCTAGTCATGTGTTGTTGGATTTGAGGATCACCGTATCCGTTACTGAAGTTGACCTATATATTCGGTTTATATAGAAAATCCACCGCGCCTTTTAGAAATATTTTGATTGATTTTTGAATATCAGTAATAAACAAAAAGCTTTAAATGCAATTTTTAGTCTCAAATTTTTTATTATCTTTTTACGAATTTATATACAGAATGTCTTAACTGTTTCTCACAACACATATTCTGTAAGTACAAAAAGTAAGAAAAAGATGTATGGATATAGATTTTGTAGTACTATAAAAAAAGAACGAAAATAAGGAAAGAAAAAGGAAACCTAGAAAAAAAATAGACGGTTCATTGTTTTCACTTACTAGTAAATTTATTAAAAGAGGAAAAAAGCTTAATATGGGGAAATTTTTAGTAGTTCGTAAATTTCTATCTTTCATAGAAAAATTTCGCATATTAAATTAATAAATCTCTCGGTTTCCTTATACAGAGAGGTGAATGTTCTCAATGGGAAAAATTTTAATTATGATTATATTTTTTTATTGAAATGTGAAAATTTTTTATTCTCTTCTTTTCTTTATTCTTCATTCTCTTTTATGTAAAAATTGATAGTATACAATGCAATAACATTAAATTAAATATAATACAATAACAATATAATAAAATTTTGAACTAATTATTTAAGTTATAAATGAAAAATGAATATGCTTGTAAGTTTCCACTTTTTTATTTCTAACAGCATCTATAGTTATCTTTATTATTTCCGGATTCCATTGTTTCTTTTTCGAAGACATTTGAATTTATGTAATTAAATATTCTATAGTAATATTTACAAATCAGCAAAGATCTTTATTTGGAAAATATGTTTTAATAAAGTTATATTTCTAATAGAAAAGAAGACCAATGTTAAGGATAAATTATCTTTTCATAATAGACAAAATATTTCATATAAAAGTTTTATTTCTTGTAATTAAATTATACCCAAGGCTTTAGAAGAATTGCGATAATAAATGCTTACGAAATTGTAATTTTAAAGGTACAATTCATAAAATATGCAATTATTTGTCTCTATAAAATATGACGAAATACAACACAGCATAAAAATTTTTGAAACAACTGTTTTAACCGATCTATTCTCAATACTTTAATGGCTACTAGCATGTGCCTGATTCTTTATCTATAAAAACGATGGCACTACACTAATCACAACGTTTGTGGATAGAGTGCCCTTCTTATTTTATATTATATTAAGCGTCTTTTCTCTACCTAAATTGTATTTACTATTTAGTAAATTTATGTTTGATTCTCAGATAGAGGAACAATAGATTATTCGTTTGATTCAAACGCACCATTTTATTGTGACTGTTAACATAATAGCAGCTAACAGGGTAAAATTATATTTTATAGAGATAATTCTTATAGACGTAATTCAACTTTGCCGATAGGGCAAAGTTATTTAATATTCTTCGATGAAACGAAATTTCAGTGGCTATGTAAGACATTGTTTACAATACAGCATCAGCTGTCAATGTATTAATAGCGTATTTTGGTTTTTGTGGTCAAACTTGCACATACTTCTTTTTGTGGATGTGCAAATTTATTTCGTATGCACGTCGTGCACTCAGAATTTATCAAAAATTACATCTAAGCATTATAATATCGTCTAAGTATGCGAAATCTGTTAAAGAATGTAATTGAATGAAAGTAAAATGACTTGAAATTGATAGGATTTTGAAGAATAACATATAAATACGAATTAACTTAAAGTAGTTTATTAATGGCAATTGTTGAAATCATACACGGAAACGACTTAGCACTTATACATACACTGTTTAAATAGCAGATCCAACCCTTACGAAGTATGAAATTAATAATAATTAGAATCTTGTTTCATTTTGGGACCTATGAATTAGAATAAATAAACTAACTAACTTTACAAAATCTTTATTGCAAAAGTTCATATACTGCACATAGTTGTAATAGGAATTGTAAAGTCACTAATTATAAAAATGTAAATGAGTATTTCGTATACGCAAATTGTTTTATTGTATAAAAAAAAATATAAGGATCTAGTTATTATTTTGATAAAAAAATTTTCAGTCGATAATTAAAAATTTCAATCATTTTTCAAGTATAACATTATTATATTAATTTTGTATTATACTATTTTTATACTATATTGTTGACACTTTAAAGAAAGTTTTCCTTGCTTCCTAATAATGGATATTGTCAAAGATATATTGATTTGACAAACATCATTTTAGTGAGGCTGAAATTTTTATCCCAATTATTATGTATAAGATATACTTACAAATATACCTTATACAGGGATGTCTCATTTAACTTCGACCTCCAACTATCTTTTTTAATGATCTGAGTATACAAGAAATATTTTATACGTAATTTTAAATGAATTATTTTGCAAGAGTTTTCTTCAAAAATTATTTTTCTTCAAATAATTACGTATTTTTTTCTGTTGCATCGCATAGCTTATGAAAAAATACATTCAAATGTGTACTATGGTATGACTTTAAAATGACCATTTGAAGGTCACACTTAAATGAGACACTCTGTATAATTCCAACAATTGTTTAATCATTTTCATTTTTGGGAGCCTTATAGTGTATCTTTCATAACTTCATTAATTCGTAAAATTCGTTCTTGCTATCTCTCATTGTCCTGTCCTTATTTTTGTTTTTTAGATTCATCCTCGAACTTAATTATACAGTTTACACATTTTCAATCAGCCATTCTATAGCAGTAATGAACTGTGTTAAGTTTTTATTTTAGTTATTACATATTTAACGAATCATTTCGAACATGATTACTTTAACGAATCTTAAATCGTAATTATTTTGGATAGACTTTGAAAGTCTTAAGAATTGTAATATGACCTGATAGCGTGATGAGTATTCGGTATTCAGTATTCAGTATTTTACAAACTTTTTGATCAATTTGGTTCAAATAGTACTACCATTAATACTTATAAAATATTAAAGAAAATCCAGCAAGTTCGAATTATCATAAATGCATTTATGTTATTTATTTATGTCATCTTCATAGGTTGTAATATATGTTATGAATATTGATATTGAAATAAATAAATCATAAATGTTAATATTATGTATATATTTATAATCACTCGAATTTTCTTTAATATTTTACGTCAATGTTACTATTTGAATCAAAGTAATTAAAAAATTTGTACAATACTGAATATTTCTTTCGAACACGAACATATATTAGTGCTCACGTCGTGTAGATTTAAAGCTAAATAGAAAGAGGTAAGGAGACGTAAAAGACAAGAAATCGTATTCAATACAAAACTAACTTATTTAACCTTCGTAAATTATGTCACACTGTCTGTAGAAAAGCTAAATTGTTCACATCCAATTTTTTTACTATTTTAGGTTCTTAAAAAATGTAATAAAATCTCTGCGTTATTTAATGAAACATTTACTATTATACATATATATTATACATATACATATTATACATATATATTGTACAATTTTTAAATCTGTATAATTTTTAAGCCAAATAACGATTTTGAAATTTTTTTTCACCATTTTATTAAATCTTCTTCAGCAAGAATAAAAATTTGCCATGAGTAAAAATTTCGTTCAAAGTGTAAACAAAATATCTGTGAAGGGTTAACCAAATCATAATAATTGTTCGGTCTCACCGAACACAGCGAGAGTCAAACAGTGATGCGAAAAACAAATTCATCGAACCAGGGATAAAAACTTTCGAATTTATTATTTTCTCCACGGCAGGGATTTCCCTTGACCGTACTTTCATGTATTATTTATTTATTTTCTACTTCACTGTTGTAGTTATACCTGACTCCCAATTCCAAGACTCGGTAAGTTTCTTTATTGGAACTGTCCTCGCCATAAACCACATCTGAACTCAACTAGTTGCTTGCCTAATCCCGTGCCCAGGAAAACATTGGAATCACTACTATATAAAACCACCCACAAAGCAGTTCAAGCTCAGGATAATAATTCCATTCAGAGTGAGTGAGTTTTCATATGAGATTTGATAAAGTCAAAAGTCAATAAATTTTCAAATAGTGATAAACAAATCGTTCGTGATTCCATCGGAGCAATCAAGTAGAGATTCGTTTCAGCAGAGTGGTTGAGAGTTCAGCATTCTGAGCAAATACCATAGAGGTATTTATTCAAGTGATACAAATAATAAGTGATAGAAAGCACAGTGTTAACGGCCGTAACTTTCAAAAAATACCAAACGGTTGTCTTGAGCAGCGCCCGAGGGCAAAGCTTCAACGAAATCTCGGTTCCAAATCAACGATCAAACACCTGGAAGCATTATCCCCAGAAAACCATCTAGTTCAGAGAAACCTGAACACGAATGAAACAGCCACAAGTCCAGCTCAATAATGGATAAATCCACTTCATGAACAGCAACAGAAAAGAGGAAATTAAAGGAGGAAAAAGTCAAGATCATAGCCACTCGTAGAAGGTCAACGTCCGAGTTCTCTCCGGTCACCAAGATCAACAAAATAGAAAGTATGGACATAATAAACTCACACAAAAAATAAATTTAGAACAAAAATAAACAGAATAGACTTAGATTAAATCATCCCTCCTCAAGAAACAAGTCACTTCATTATTGGGGGCAACTTTAACGCCAAACATCTCATATGGAATAACATAAATAGAAATGCAAATGGATCAACCATTAAAAATCATTTAGACCTTAGAGATTACCAAATCTTACATAGCCCGACATACACACACAAACAATCAAACTGCGTACTAACTAGCATAGACATATTCCTCTCAAACATACCATATGTATACAATTGTCAAACCATCGATTTACCTTCCAACTATTTACCCGTAGAACTAACAGTACAACCATACAGAATATCTAGGAAATCAAAAATGACAAAGTACATAGATTGGAAAACGTACGCCAAACTCTGTGACAAAACCCTGTGACATTAACCCTTATATAACAAACGAAATAGACCTAGAAATCAAAACCCTCACGCAACACATACACAAGGCATATGAAATGCTACGCAAACAGATTCGATACACAACACAAACTTTATCACAGATCCTCCTTGATACAATAAAAAACAGATAAAATAAAATGCGAAGAAGATTCCAAAAAACGGGAAACCCAATCTACAAATTACATAGAAATATTCTTACAAACCAAATCCAAAAAATACTAATATATATAAACAACATATAAAAAACAACACATGGCAACACAAATTATCCGAAATCAAATACACAGATCACACTCTAAGGCGCACCTATAAAATCACCGGCGGTTTGAAAATCAAAATACTAGTTCTACAGGATACCACATACAACTCTCCATTTTACATTGATGAAGAAAAGTCGGGAGGCTTGGCACGAAATTTTGAAGATATACACATGACGGCATTGAACCAGTACTCACTAATAGAAATCGAATACAAGCTAAAAGCTATATACAATCAACCCTCACCTCCTGATTCAAAACCGGTCTGCTTCCTCAAAATTATTAAAAATATAATCAATCATCTCCCAAACAATAAAGCACCAGGATAATATAATAACCACCAAACTTAAAAACCTACCAAAAAAACCTATAGTCCAGCTTTACTATATTTACAAAGCTTGTCTCTAAATCGCCTACTTTCCAACAGTTTGGAAAATAGCCAAAATAGTCCCTATCCCCAAACCAGGGAAACCCACTCACAAAATATCAAGTTATAGACCTATTAGCTTACTAGATATCCTCGGTAAAATCCTCGAAAAAATCATTCAGTACCAATTCCACAGCAATTTGGCTTTCGACAGAACTACTATACAACAGTTGCAGCGAGTCACGAAACACATTGTAATAGAAAAACATAAAAACCGTACAACACAACTCATCCTCTTCGATCTAAATAAAGTCTTCATTCAATTCAGTTTGGCACAAAACCCTAATCACAAAACTCCACAATACAAAACTTTCCACACAACTAATAAACGTCGTAAACAATTACTTGAATAATAGAAAATCTTTTGTTTCCATAAATGGAACAAAATCCACATGCAAGAAAGTCGTAGCAAGAGTACCGTAAGGATCCATCCTAGGCCTCCTTTTATTCACACTTTATATAAATGACATGCCCAATAACACAAATACACACACAGCCATATTTACCGACGACACAGCAATATATGCTTCATCTTGGAGTCCCACGCAAGCCACAATTTATATCCAAAACACACTATAACAATATATATAGTGTTTTTGAGAAGGGAAATGTCTCTATTTTCCTACTCATTACGAAATGTAAAAACATTTTAAAATAAAATAAACGATACATTTTGATAATAGAGGCTTCAAGCTTTTAAATGAGCCCAAGTTGTTTACGATTTCTTTTTAGAAATAATAGTTTTATAACAGTTCTTGTTCGATCTCACCGAACACAGCGAGGGCCAAACAGTGATGGGTAAAACAAATTCATCGAGTCAGGGATAATAACTTCGAAATTTATTACTTTCTTCACGGCGGGGATTTCCCTTGATCGTACTTTCACATATTCTGTTACTTTCTATTCATTGTTGTAGTTATACCTGACTCCCAATTCCAACACTCGGTAAGTTTCTTTATCGCAACTGTCCTCGCCATTTATGTTTGTCAGATTGTCAAACCATCTAATCAGATCTCACTTCTGACGAGTAAATTAAAATCCTACCAAACCTAACAAAATCAAACCCAACTTGAAACAGTTGCCTTTCATTGAAACGTTGAAAACAGCAAGCTACCGATCAAATCTTTATCCCTAATACGTGGATTCAGATCGGCACGCTGCAATAATTACAATGACAGATTGAATAAAATGAATGGCACATATGACGATATTTTGCAAATGCATAAAATGCATCTGAGAAAATGTAAGAATGCGAGAATGTTCCAGAAAATGTTTATAAATGTTTACAGGAAAGTATTTAAAGAAACAAAAGTATTTGTATGAAAAATTATTGATATTTTAAATTCATAAAACAAAATTGTATAACAATCCGGTTAGTTTCATTTGAAAACGATTTTGAAATTTTTTTTCCAAAGATCATACAGCGGATGAAAAAGCAAAGATACTTTTGTTTTTCTGTAAAAAATTAAACGCCTTCAAAGTCAGTAAAAACTTTTTTTTATGACTAAATCTCGAAGATTTTGTTTATATAGCCTTAGAACTTGCTGTACGATTTTTTTTCACCATTTTATTAAACCTTAAACATTAGAGTTAAACGACAGAAATTCAAGAAATCCTAATGTTTTGCCATTTAATCTCAATGTTCAAAGTTCAATAAAATTCTGAGAAAAAATCGTGCAGTAAATTTTAAGAGATGAAAACATCACCCTACAAGGTAGATTTAGTTATGAAAAAATCTTTTAATGTTTTCAAAGGCATTTCAATTTTGATATATTTTCCTATTTGTTACATAAAGTAAAAATATTTTCGGTAGAAACTAAAGTATCAAAGATATTTTGAATTTTAAAATTGTAATATATAATCATGGAGTCAATTAAATTGTAATACATAATCATAACAGTTTAAAATGTAGAGAATTTTTCATCGAGTTATAAATACTTTTAGCCACTTCTATATGCGTTAAGCATTTATGATAGATACTACATATTCGTGTTCTCGATTTCTATAATGATGAACTCCAACGAACGTAATGGTTTATCAGTTGTTTTCTATTACTACTCGTCGTTTACAAATTTTCACCGAATGCAATTGTCTGAACTGAGTACCGTCGATGAACACATTGAAAGTTTCTGAACTGCATTTGTCGATCCGAAATCAGTAAGTAACGGACGTGCCAAGACTAATGGAGGAACTCAGCAAATATTATATATACTCAACTAACATTTAGTCAGGCAGGAATAAAAAATTGCTTAAAATATGCTGTGGTATATTCGAGTTTTTAACAATATTTATCATGTTATTAAATCATATTGCAATTCAAAACTTTTAAAACATTAAAGCTCAAAACATAAACATTCAAGATTTGTCAAGATTTTCAAGAATTTTGAGCTTTAAATCATATTCGAAATAATTAGAATTTTTTTTGTAGAAGTATCTATATAGATTCGAAGCAATTCGAAATATCTCGAATTCCATTATTGCGTATGAACATGGAACAATCATAGCATGACCATTACAAGAATAATTACAAATCAGACTTCTTCATTCAACGTATTGTATTCGTAGATGAATTTTGTGCTTTGTCATGTAAACGGATTTCAATTTCGTCACATTACTTGTTAGATATATAATAAGATACAAAATATACAATAAGAAGCATAACTGAACACAGAATGATGAAAAATTGTCAATACTTTAAACTATTATAACTTCGTAGATGAAAATCATATAAGAATCTATTTGGTAGACATTTTAAAGCGTAAAGTTTCCACTTTGATTGTCTTGAGTTCATTTTTTCCAAAACTATTTTTACATTATGTAGTGAGTGAGAAAGTAAGAGTACTTTTATTTCCAAATATTGTAAAAATTCAAACATCTGTAAAAAACATTAAAAAACTTTTTCCATAACTTTATCCATCATGATTTTAAAAATTTAAAATAAAATTTTTTCTCTTTACGATGTTCCTTTAATTGCAATTTTTTTACAATTTTATTGAACTTCCAGGTTCTAACATTAAAATTAGCTGACGAAACATTGGCATTTTTGAAATTTTTGTCATTTAACTTTAATGTTCAACGTTCAATAAAATAATAAAAAAAATCGTACAAGCTTTAAAAAGTTGTTGTCAATGGAAATCTTTAAGACCGTGATAAATTTAGTCATAAATAAATTTTTTCAGTATTTTTACATATATACGAATTTTTACAATCTTTTTTAGAGAAAAGAATATTTTTTCATTTGCTACATGGTATTAAAATATCTTGGGGAAAAAAAACGAGTTCATGATAGTGAAGACAGGAAATGAGACTAGATTGCTATATAATCTTTCGTAACGAAGTTATAACAATTTAAAGTACTGAAAATTTTTCATTTAAATTAATTGTAGTGCAAAATTGACTCTATAAAAATTTATATTTGCCAGAATAGTGATGGTAACAAAATTATACAATTTTTTTTGGGAGACTAAAACATCTTACAAAACAGTACATATTTTGCTTTTTTGTATTCTACATGCAAACACTCGATAAAATATTATTATTGTTAAAAATTCATATGTGTATTCAATTTTGCTCATCATTGTTATGATGAATTAATCTTATTGACTATTATATATTGCTGTAACTACTTGTTATGGTTTTCAGATAATAATGTTTAATTAAATTTGTCATACCACACTCCTTATTCGATGTTTAATTTATTTCTTAGTTTCTTAATTTCCGTAATCTAAGTCTCATTTATTTTCCCATATTAAAAGCAAAATAATCGAGTCAAATCTTGATATATAAACTTAAATCTCCTTGTCAGGAGCAACATCAGTATTTATCATGCTGATACTGTAATGTCATTTCGATGAATTCTGTGTGTAGTTGTGGTCAGGTAACGGCATGGTGATTCGCGGTTTGTGAGCACCTTCCTTGCATCAATGCTTCGAAATTTCCAGTAAATCTAATGAGCGTCGACAAACTGATGTTCAGAGGATGTATTGCTGGTATTTCAGGCTGAGGTTGCGGTAAATCCGATTCAGTTATTCTTCGTCAGTCCCCTCCCTCCCCTTTCTGGAATATTTGAGTCACGATAATGAAATCGCAGACATTTTCTCACTTCCATTGACACCATTCAAATGTCGTACCTGAAAAGTCTTCCTTCGCGGTCTGGCACTGTGATGTGCAAAATCAGTTAGAGACTTGATAGAAATAAACGGGACAATCTATTAAATAGAGACAATACGGAAACTTTGTATAAGTAGAATAATCTTTCATATTAGAAAACGTGGAAATTAGACGAAGAAGACCAGAAAGTACCTTTTGCTACAAATGACAATAATCTTTAAAAGGAAGAATTTTATACAGAAAATTAGTTTAATACGTTATGATGGAAAAAAAATTAAAATTTTGAAATCGAGACTCAAAATTTGGTAACATATGTATAATAAAATGCTACAAATGTGAAAGACCTATTTTCGAAAAATGAACATTTTATTTATAAATATAGTTTAATGTGATATAATGCAAAAAATAAAAATTTGAACTTTTATGTCCAGAATAATTTTATAAAATCAAAATTTGATAATGATGCACAATGTCATAAATATAGTCTTTTTTTACCTAAGGCTTTCTTTGTTTTAAGTTAATAAAATATTAATAAATAATATAAACAAGACGCACGAAATTACAAGGTATGTTCAAAAAGTTTGGAAATACGTATGTATAAAACGCGATAGATCATAATTTAGGATTTTGAGCTTGGGGAGGAATTATGTATCGAACTATTTTCAAAAATATTAAGAATAAATATGGTTCTGCATGATAAATTCTAAATAAAATATTAAGAATAAATATGACTCTACATAATAAATTTTAAATAAGAACCAAAATGATAATAGTAGCTATCATATCAGATCATGAATTGCGATCGAATTAAGAATATTAACCACACAATTTAATTGCAATCTGTTACAAACTTTACTAATAATTTATTTCATGGAAACTATAATCGCTATTAAATTCTATATACCGCATCTAACAATCCCTTATAAAAAATCCAGTAATTTTTCTAATTAAATCACTGAAGTATTCTAAAATCTTCTAATATAATATATACTGGCCAAAAATTTGGATACACTTTCTGTCTATGAAATAAAATATATTTAAAAAGTTGAAGACATCACACAAAAAATACGATAGATCATAATTTAGAATCTTGGGCTTAAGAAAAAGATATAATGCATAAACAATGCACCAAATGACATTAACCATTCTCTTTGTTTAATTGAGTTATCGCTTATATATGAAAACAAGATCTTGTATGTTCTGTGATTTTTAATCACGACGGATTTCATTACGTTATATGTTTGCTATATCACTCAAAAACTGTCTAGATTATTTATAATTTTCAAGCCACTTTTGCCACTCATATACATGTTATTTGCTTCTTGAAAACCTTCATGATTGAAAACAAAAGAACATGGTTAATGATCTGTTGGTCCATTATTTATAAATTAAATTGCTTTTTTAAGATCGTCTAAGATTCTATATTATCGTATTTTATATCCGACATATTTTGCATGACTTCTGAACATACTTTGTATACCTAAGTTGTTTATGTGAACTGTATAATTGATGAAGATGATGAATGAGCACAGAATTTTAGACTATACTCTCAAAAAAAAAGATAACACGTGCATACAATCAGGTATTCCAGGATAGATTTAAAATCTCTCAAACTAAAAGAGTATGATATTCTCTCATGATAATAGTAAAACTGTGAGTGGAAAAATGAGACATTATTTTTAATTTTTACATTCATTAGTAAAATGATAGTACATCTGAATTTTAATATAAATTCCTTATTATCTTTCTGTGGTTTGAATATGTTGTACAGGCAATTATCGTTATAAATATTCGTTACAAACAAAATAAAACAGACAAGTTCTAACTAAAAGTTAGAAAAACAAAATTTACCAATTTACTAATGTCACAGCCTAAACAGTCTTCGTTCAGACGCCGAAGAGGCAGGACGTATTTCTTTGTCATCAGATCAGCTCAATATTAATGTAGTATGTACCTAGTGACTAATGAAACTATGGTGGTGGCGTGTACAGTATAGAAACCTAGGCAGAAATGCTACTCATACAGCTAAAAATATCAAAATTAAAGAAAACTTCATATAAAATTTCAAAAGTTACAAGCCAGCTACAGTAAGTCAATCCAGTTAACACCGAGATAGATTTAACAAAAAATGGAAGATTAACGCAATTAATCAAGGTAAAGACGTAGACGTATATACAAACATACGCTCACAAATAGAGAAGGTAGTTGCAAGAAACTTACTAGTAAAATGTGAAACAAAGAACATTCTAACACTCCTACTAATACCAACTTACAAATCGAAATAATAAAACTTTCTCCGATATACATACAAGCACAGATTATCTATCCTTTAGTAGAACTACTTGAACAAGAAATAGGTAATGATAACTTTACCTTAAAACAACTAAAAGATAGTAGTTGAATTTAAATATAATTCGTTAAAAACAAGTCATAATGGGAAATGCAATCAAAATAGCAATATGGAACAATAATGGGCTACAATAAAGACTTCAGAACTGACAGTTTTCATTTATAAACATAATATAGACATTATGGTGATCTCAGGAATTCATTTTATAAATAAAAATTATGCAAAAATTACATTATATCATCTACGATACTAAACATCTATCAGGAAAATCACACAGAGGATCCACTATAATAATATGAAACAATATTAAACACCACCTATACTACTAATAAAACTACACATGATTATCTCCAAGCTACAGCGCTATCAAAAGAAACTTCAAATATCAGAACTTACTTCCTACCAAAACATAAGCTCAACCTAGGACAGCATGAAAACTTTCCAAACCCTAGGAAACAAATTCATGATCGGAGCAGACTATAATGCAGCAAAACAGATTATGGGAATTAGAAAGAACGATATCAAGAGAGAAAACTCTAATGACAGAAAAATTATCGCTAACCCCACTACCAACTGATGTATTGGCCTGTAGCAGTTGAGAAAACACCAGATCTGATAGACTTCGCTGCAATCAAAAGTCTAAATAAGACCTAGATAAGACGCATTTCTAATTATCAACAAGCTGGACTTGAACTCTGATTATACACCTATAATTATAAATTATCTGAAAAAATCTATCGAAATAGAGCCTGCTCCCATTTTATTCAACAACATAACAGACTGGGAAAAATTTAGGCTACTTTTTAATCAAAACTTGAACTGCAATATTCTTTTAAAAATATCTGAACATATTGAGAATGCAGTTGATTATCTCAAACGATTGAAAAAGCAGCCTAATCATTTACAATTAAAACTAACAAGTATAGTAACAGCTTATGGTAACAAAAGATAAAGCAAAAAAGACAATATATTACAAAAGATAAAGCAAAAATGAAAAACGAAAGCACAATGGCAGAAATACAAAACAATTGAATTCAAACAACAGCTAAATATACTCACCAAGGAAACTAGTTTATCTATGAATATCGCAACAAAGATTTATCGAATCTCTCACTACGGGAGGATACAGATTACATATTGTAGAAGACAATAGAAAGAATAAAAAGACCTATAATTTCAACTCCAGTAAATAAAAAAACCAGACAAGTCTTGGGCTAAAACTCCCATAGAGCAAGTTATGACGTTTACAGAATATCTTAGACAAACTTTTCAGCCAAATATTATGCCAGAAAAACTATAATAATAACAACTACACTGAAGCTGAAGAACAAAATAGTACAATACGCAAAACCATCAAATCGGAAATAAAAACACTAATATTAACAATTATAACAAACAAAACCCTGGGTTTCAATCAAATCACAGGAGAAATAATTAAAGAACTACGAGACAAGGTTATCAGATTCATAACAATATTTTCTGATGCTACATACAGAATTATGTACTTTGCAACTTTCCAAGTACATGGAAGCTGGCTAAAATTATGCTGCCAAAACCAGACAAAAATATTCATGAACCTTCTTCATACAGACCCATCTAGTTACCAATGCTCTCGAAAATACTAGAAAAAGTATTTTCAGTTAGAATTAAAGAGATGATGAATAGTAAACAAGTTATTCCTGATCATCAGTTTGGATTTAGAGATAAACATGGAACAGAGATAAACAATGGAGCAGGTACACAGGCTAACTAATCAACTTATCCATGCTCTGGAAGATAAAAAACATTGCACATACATATCTATTCCTGGATATAGAAAAAGTCGAATTTCATGGAGAATTATTGAGATTATTAAAAATCACTTTCTTGACGTATTCTATGAGCCATCATACTCTTATCTTATAAAGAGAACATTTATGTAAAAATAAAAGATTCATTCTATAGCATACAATACATAAATGCAGAAGTACCACAAGAAAGCGAACTTGGACCTGTGCTTTGCATCCTACTGCAAATATTTCAATAATACAGTATATACGTTCACAGATGATACTGCAATATTTGTAGCATACAAAACCCAGTTAAAGTTCAAATCCTACAAAATCATATATATAAAAAAAAAAAGATAGAAAAATAGCTTTTGTGGAAGAAAATAAAGATAAACTATAACAAATGCAAACATGCTATGCAGGAGAAATCTCGCAAATTACACTGCACAGTAACGCTGTCCCACAAACAAAAGTCAAATATCTTGGACTATATCTAGATTCAAAACTAACATGGAAACAACACATAAACAAAAAAATACAACAAATCGGAAACAAGAAAAGAAATGTTCTGGTTAACTAGCCAAAAACTGAAACTAAGTATAGATAACAAATTATTGATATATAAAGTTATAATAAAACTTATATATGGACATATGTCAGTCAGCTCTGGGAAATGACTACTAAAAAGGAAAGGAATCCAACGAAGAACTAATAGATATAAAATAAGAATAAAAAATCATCCAAACCCCTTAGCTAATACCCTGAACATGGATAACACGAAAAGAAGACTAAAGCAAAAGTATCCACAGGACCTTGTAACGCAATCATAAATATAATCACACATTAGTGAAACTGCAATAATGCTTTCTCAATAGAAAGGTACAACTATTAAAACTGATATAACAACCTGCCGAATATCCACTAGGACAAATGGCAAGAATACAGGTGTTTAAAAAAGTTTACTAATGTAGGAAATGCGTTCCTCTTGTCATGGTCCTATTGCCAGGATCAATAAACGTAATGTGAGGAACGCATCGCCGGAACGCAGTACTCTTAGGCCCATAAAGTAATTACAACACTTACTTTACGGGACTGATCTTTGCCAATTGCTGAAAACGATTTACCTTTCCAATCACGTGAACGGGAAGGATACGAAAAGAGTTGGAGTGGCCTTAAATAAGGGCCGACTCTAATGCACTGCCAACAGTAGCAGACAGGAGTCCGGTCATATCATGTGCATTGTATAGAGAAGCGAGTTTACTGTATGTGTTTCGAGTACTATACGTACCGCAATCAAAAATCAATTCAGAGTGCATAAATTCAAAACCTGGAACAGATCTTCAGGATAAACAGGACAGGCCGAAGAACCTTGAACACACACAAAAAAAAAAAAAAAAAGCAGTGCTACGCGCCCGCAGAAAAAACAGTTCAACGAAAGAAAGCACACAGAAGAACCCAGCATCCCCATCACAATTAGGAGACAGTCCTTATCGTTAGTAGAATACATAGCTCAATCAAAATCAAGGTATGGAAATCGTAAATCCAGCAATACAAACACAAAACAGATTCAGCATATTTGCTGGCTGTTTTACCGAAAACCAGGACATGGAGAAAAAACATCAGGAAATCACTACTAATTGGTCACCTAACACCGATCCTAACACCAAACCGTACAAAAATAGCCACACCTAAACTAAACCTGACATACAGAAATTCTCAGCCAATTAAACTTCCATCATATATTCATGATAAAGCCAACCACGTAAAACTACTAGACGCGCTTGGAAACAAAACGCGTTTCATACCAAACTCTGACACACTAAAGATAATGTTCAACAAAGTTAGCGATTTCAAAGAGTTCAAAATCATATGCCAAAAAAATACATATTGAGAATCATATATACATGATCAATTCCGAAAAAACCAAAACAGTTATATTCAAAGGCTTGATACATTTATCCGTATACAGAATATACGAAAGCATAAAAAATCAGAACTATATCCAATCCACTGCGCCGAAATTGCCATCCAAGTACTATCTACAGAATCACCTATGCACTAGGGGCTACAGTTGCCCAGATAAATTATGTCAGGTTCATGGAAAACCTAATAAGAGATATGAAAGAAATACGAATCTTATAAGCCCATGCTTCAAATGTCAAGCGATTATACTTCTGCAACCTGTAACAAAACAGCAGTCTGCGTAAAATGTGCCGGACAGCACGACACTCACCAAAACACCAGATACATCACCCACATGTGTAAATTGCAAAGGTAACCAATTACTTAATGTTCAGCACTCCAAACTTTTTTCTACCAAAAAAGGACAATTACAGACCAAAAGAAGCATGCGTACAATCACATATTCCCTTCATCCTTCCTCTTCAACAACGTTTACACCTTATAACCCCCAACAAAACAAAATCCCCATGTTCACCACACTTTTCCACACAATCCACAGCATAAAACCAAGCCTCACATATGCGAGAGCTGTAACGTCATAGCCGCATTCCCAAATACAACAAACTAATCAAAATAGCAACACCGATCTTTCAGATCAAATAAGTGACCTCCAATCCACCAACCTAAATCTTTTCCTCAGGATAATCTCATTGATATAAAAATATTACCTCAGGTGCACAGATAATCTGGACAGAGTTAAGACTACCATACAAATAACAATAGAACTCGAAAATTGTCAGCCATAAGAATCCCCTAAACATCATTTTATGAAACGCTACTAGCGTCAAAAACAAAACAGCCGGGCTGCACAAATTCCTCACCTTAAAACCCTAAAAATCCTAAACTATATCATACACAAGAAAGACAATAAACCCAACACTAATAAACCCAAAGGCGGAGTCCTCATAGCAACACGAAACAGCATTCTCATAACAAACGTCTCCCAACATTGAATGCTTGTCAAGTAGAACCAAAACCACTCCATTCATAACAGTAGGAGCAGCATTCGCATCCCTTAAAACCAAGTGTTTGCGAGAGTTTCGGTTTGCCGGAACTGGAGCCTTCGACTGGGGTTGTGACGTAAAGCCAACTCCCCCGAACAACGGATTGTGACGTAGAACCAACTTTCCCGAACACGGGTTGCGCCGTGAAGACAATTTTCCCGAGCACATTTGTGGCGTGAAACCAACTCGCCTTAGCACATTCGTGGCGTGAGGACAACTCTCCCGAACGCGTGCGAGACTCCACGGGCGAGACACATTCGCCTTTGTTTCCACCTTGCGCTCGCGACTACCCAAGAGAAAGGTTACCTTTGTGTGATTCACGGCAAGGAATTCCAGAATCGGTTTAAGTTCCGAGCAATTAGGTTGATCTTTGCGAAACTAAACTACTAACGAGGGCATAGCCTCACCCATATCTCAGCATGCGATTAAAACATACAGTTCACACGTCAATTAAGATCTCGCCACGCTACTCACGCGCGCTAACATTGTTCCTTCGAGCCGGATACGCGCGAATCGACTCGAATGCTACGAAGTGCACCCGAGTAGTGATCAATGCTACAGAAGCAGTCATCGGATTCCGTGGCAGCCGTCTACTAGCGGACGTGGTCAGTCACGAGACAATCGCCGACAGACCACGATAAAACGTCGCAGAGAAACATTACCGGGGCAGCCACTCCAGGAAGGAAGATTGCTCAATCAAGGCTTGGAATCGAAGATTGTCCGCTGGTCACAAACCACAGAGTACAAGGCCAAGCGTTCCCGTCTTCCATTGCTATCTTCCTAAGGCGAGTCGAGTTTCATTCATTGTTTGACTTGCGTGGTAGAGATAGAATGGAACGGACCGATAGTTCCGATTTCCAACAGCTCATTGGAGAGCGCGGCCGCGTCAAGGCAGCTTTAACGCGACTAAAAACCTTCTATAACACGCGAGGAGAAAACGAATCGATTCACTTCCTTCAGGAGCGACTCGACAACAACCTTGTTCTGCTGCAACGATACGAGGCGATTCATGAACGCATAATCGCCGCCGTTGCTAGTTCCGCTGACGTAGAAGCTCATGAACTTAGCAGGGACGAGGTTTCGAAGACATGTATTATCATTTGATAGGCGCGATTCGACACTGAATAGAGAGCTCGCAAGCTTCAGCAAAATGGAGCAGCACGCGTTACCTACAATTCATGTTCGCGTCATCAGCCACCTCCGAAACGCCTTTACCAATTTCACGGTTACCAAGGGAAATGGGGCCACTTTCGCGACAGCTTCGAGTCCCTAATAACTCGGAACGAGTCCTTAAGCAATCTTGATCGCTTCCATTACCTAATATCAGCGGTAAAAGGCGTACCCGCACATACGATTAAGAAGTTCCTACCATCCGACACCAGCTTCGAGGCTGCCTGGGAATTACTACGAGTGCGCTACGAGGACGACGATGACGATGAAGAAGATAGCGAGCTGAACAACCGGCATCATCGGCAACAGCAACAGCGACGCGGTGCTGTCCATCGAACCGACGAGATTTCACCAGCTAAGCATAACCTCTTGTCATCTACGCTCGGTGGCTGTGCTGGTTTAATCGGTGTTAAGCTTGACCTGCTCACTAATCCACTAATCTGAGTAACGGCGAGCTGCTGATTAACAACGACGCTCACAAGACTAGCCAAGGTGTCGGAGAAAAGGAGGAAGAAGTCGAGATCGAAGATGAGACTGCGAAGGCCGGCGTTGAGATAACACATGATGTCCACGACACCATCACGTTCATCGCCTTTCTCTGTGGTCGCACCAGGGATCCGAAGAGCCTCGACGACGGTGACGATCAACGAAACGCGTCTAGATCGTCGCACGGTATCGATCACTCCGGTTTCGTTGGCAGCAGCACCCCGCCAATACTGGAGAACAGCGTAGCGCGGAGACCGTCTAGTACCTACCATCGAACACTGCCGGTGATATGACTTCCTCGTCGCCCACCGCATCGCTCACGGCTCACCAAAGTCACTACCGCGGGGTCGTCGACCAAGTCCTACACGTAATCGGCTACAAGAGCATCGCGATTAAACCGCTTACGAACTATCGAAAACACGTGCTTCATCAACAGTGCGATCCGATGTTTGGAACACATCACGCGAAAAAAGGTGCTCTACGATGACAACGAGTACAACCGTAACTGCGATGATATTAACGACAACGCCGACATTCGAATTTTAGATCTTTAGCGCGTTTGCAGGAAAACAGCTGGGGCTTTGTCAGCTGCAGGAGCTGCACCTGCAGCGAAACTCAATCGTGTAAACAGCCGGCGACGCGCTCCAAGGGCTGACCGCGCTGCGTATGTACAACGCCAGCAACAATTCGTTAGACTCGTCGCCGGATGGACTATTCGCGAATATGAGGGAACTGCGAGAAATACACCTAGCGTACTACGGGCCCCGCGACCTGCACAAGAGTATATTCACCCAGCTGGACCAGTTGCTCGTGTTGAATCTGGCTCGGAATCGATTGGGCATCGACCGCGTTGACAAGACGACGTTCCTCGGCCTGATCCAGCTGATCGCCTTCTATCGTAAAATGCGCTCACGCGCATCGACGCGCGTACGTTCAGGGACGTGTTCTTCTTGCAGATCCTCGACACCCGGAACAATACAATCGATCGAATCGAGAGCAACACGTTCCTGCCACTCTAGAACCTGTACACGCTCGAACCATCGGTGAACCGGCTTCATAAGCTGGGAGCGTAACTGTGCAACAGGCTGTTCGTCCTGAATCAGTTGACGCTCTCGAGAAAGGCGATCGCAAGCGTTCACCTGCTCGCATTTCGCGACTGCTCCAACCTGAAGGAGCTGGATCTGAGCAGGAACGAGCTGACCACGGTACTGGACGCGTCGCGCGACCTCGCTTACCTCAAGACCACGGCGAGGATCAGAGCAGCAACCTTTACAATCTCGACCAACTGACCAGGTCCAGATCCAAGATGACTTACCGGAAAACATGCACGTGGTGATTCATGAGAAAATAAATTCAAAGCGCCAACCGCTCCTTCTGGACTTCGACGCGCACAACGCAATCAACTCGAACGTCATCAAACTGTCGATGATCTCTCCGGAAGCGCGCGACCACGACGCCGGCGGTTTTCTCGCGGCCAGCAACGGCAAGCAGCAGCAGTAGGATGAGAGCAGCACGTCTGACGTCAACAAGATACACGGTAGTTCGAACAGCATCGAGATCCCTCAGACGCAGTACCTGCTGAACCAGGTCTCGCACTGTCGAGACGGCGCACATTCAGAACTCGTTGCCGGACATGAATTCGAAGAAGCTGAAATTGGAGGCTGACAAAACACTGTCGAGCCTGCTACTCGACGGCGAGCTCCGGAATGAGATCTCCGAACAGAACGACACGGGGATCTGCACGTGACCTCGTCGGAAAGCACGAGTCTGTACGACAAGAGCCCCGAGAAGAAAGGGACGTTCGCAACCGAGAACCAGCAGGAGAGACATTGCCTGGACAACAAGGACACGCTGTGGAACACGAGTTGCTCGTGCTCCAATTTGAGCTCGCCGAAGAGGAAGAAGGACAGGTCGTACGTTTGCAGGCTGACAAGCGTGAAGACGGTCGTATCGTTGGATCATTCGACTGGGATGCACAACCTGCACGCGGCAAACAACGAGGCAAACGTGACGAAACACATTCCACGGATATCGTCGAACTTCGACGGTACGAACGAGGAGTTCGTCAGCGCCGCGTACGACAACGGGCAGATCTCTGTCTACGACTCAAATCAGTTCAGCTTCCAGATCAACTGCACGCGGAACTGGGAGAAACTGAGCTCAACCATTGACGCCTCCATCTCAAGAAAGGAATTTGGAGCGATCTGAAATGCGAGAACATGTGGACGAAGAGCGAGCAATACTCTCAGAACGACATCCCTACGTCAAGGAAAAAGGAACAGCGATGCTGACTACGATTACTCCGACTTAGGTCCGGAGACTAACGTTAATGTTATTGGTGACGTTGCCACGATCTCGATCAAGAATCTCTCTTATGTATTTTACAAGGACGACGACGAAACCGACGCTTGCAACGACGAAAATCAACAGCTTGACAAAGGTTCGAACGTGCTCGACCACAGGCACATCAATGAGTCGACGGACTCTAATCTGAGCGCCAACACCGACATAACGAGCGAGCCAATCGCAGATAGTAATCGGCGTGCGCGCAACGAGAGCAACGACATTTACTCCGATAACGGCACTAGCTTCGTCGGTACGCGGAACGAAATGGAGAAAATAACGACATTTCGCAAGGCATCAGATGATATCTATGCGCGCGGTCATAGAAGGTGTCAATTCGCACTTTATTTTCCCTCACTTTAGAGGGCTGTGAGAACACCCTGTCAGATTTGCGAAGCAACACTTGCTGCGGGTGTGCGGAGGAACGCGATTAATGTTTGACTCATTCTATGCTCTCCTGACGCGGGTTAAAATGTGCATGAACTCTCGGCCACTGCACCTAATCTCAGCCTATCCTTCCGAGTAGAATCCTTTTGCTCCTAGGCATTCCCTGATCGGACTCCTGCTCATCGCTCTCCCATCTCCTGACGCCACTGATGTCAGAACTAATTGCTCGAGTCACTTTCAATTGCTTCAAGCCTTGCAGCTGCATTTCTGGATGCGGTGGCACACCTCCATCAGCCACAGCAGCCTCACAAATGGACGTCTGCTGCTTCGGAGCATTTCGGCATAGGCAGCATGGTGGTACTGAAGGATGAAAGCTTACCACTTTTACGCTGGGCATTCAGTTGGATCACGGCTCTACACCTAGGGAAGGATGGCATCACCCGGGCCTTATTCGTCGGAACAGCCGACAGATTGGTAAAGCGTCTGGAGAGTGCATTCTACCAGTGAACGAAGGAGGAGGACTCGCAGAAAATTGATGGCATTTGGTTTTGAACGCTAGGCGTTCAATATGGGCGGTATGTTCGCGAGAGTTTTGATTTGCCGGAACCGGGGCCTTCGATCGGGGTTGTGACGTAAAGCCAACTCCCCCGAACAACGGATTGTGACGTAGAACCAACTTTCCCGAACACGGGTTGCGCCGTGAAGACAGCTCTCCCGAGCACATTCGTGGCGTGAGGACAACTCTCCCGAACGCGTGCGAGACTCTACAGGCGAGACACATTCGCCTTTGTTCCCACATTGCGCTCGGGACTCCCCAAGGGTAAGGGAACCGAGGTTACCTTTGTGCGTTCCACGACATAGGATTCCAGAATCGGTTTAATTTCCGAGCAATTAGTTGATCTTTGCGACACTAAAGCTATTAACGAGAACATAGCCTCACTCATATCTCATACAGTTCACACATCAACATACAGTCCACAGATCAACTAAGACCTCGCCACGCTACTCACGCACGCTAATACCAAGATTTTCTCTTTCGATCTAGATCTTATTATACCCCATAATTGTCTAGCACATTACACCATGGGCGTTAATTTAATTGCGAAGCACTTCATCTGTAACAACTCCGAGAGACAGAAACATTAAGAATCATGCTGAATTCCGAAACTATCAAATTATCCACAGTTCAACTCACACCCACAAGCAATTGTACCCCGTCTAATATCGACATCTTCCTTTCAAACATGCCCTATCGCCACACATGCCACACTATAGATGACCTATCTTCCGATCACCTACCGGTTTTGTTTTCGTTCTAAACGAGGAGAGAAACAACCCAGCGACATACACCAAACTTTGTAACAACCTAAATATAAATCAGCACTTACAGAACTCGACTGACATAGACGAGAAAATCCTTCACCACTAAATCGTAAGGCGATTTACACACTTTTACTGACACCTTAAAACCATAGCACTAACACTACTGCATAACCTTATAAAAGAAAAAAGCAGACACAGATAAAATAACTAAGAACTGGCAATCCACGCCACTAGCTCTACAGAAACATGCTGTCTAATCCCATGCAAAAAAGAATAATAGAAGGGAACAACAAAATTTGGCAGGACAGACTAGCCGACATTCATAAAATGGATTACACGTTCTGGACACACGTGTATAAAATCACAAAAGGAACCGAATAGTGATTCTCCAGCATCCGAATAGCAGTACAGCATACTACATTAACGAAGAAAAAGCTGAATGTCTTGCTGAAAACTTTTTCGAGATCCACAACAACGTCCACGACCTATAGTTCCCGGAAGAATTGACCGGAAGGATTGAATTGACCGGAAGACCTATAAGTACATAACAAACAGCGTCCAACGGAAGTAAACACACCAGGATGTATTTCATAAATGGTAAAAACAGGATAACAAAAAATCTCCTAAACAACAAATCATCCGGTCCCGATGAAATCACAGCAGTAACTGAATGTAATTTGTAAAGTATAATTTGCGTGTAACTGAAAATATTATAATAAAAAACAATAAAAATAGACTTACACAACTAACACTTCTCCTTGATTTAGGGAAAGCATTTGAATTTGTGTGGCACAATGCTCTCCTTGTCAAGTTACAAGGAATAAACGCGCCACTTATTCTCATCAATCAGCAATTATCTGTGCAACAGGAAATATTTTGTTTCCGACAACGACTCTTCTTTCACAATCAAAAGCGCACCTGCTGGAGTACAGTTCCATACTCGGCGCTCTCTTCTTATATATTAACTACATGTCGAACTCAACTAACATAGCTATCTATATATGTAGATGACATGGCCTTATTTATTAGCTCCTTATGGAGCTCTAATCTACATTCAAGACCATTTAGACAAAGCAACAACCTACATTCAAGACCATTTAGACAAACTTCTAGAGTACTTCCAAAAATGGAAACTTACAGTCAATCTCTTTTATGTTCAAAAACAATAAATTAAAAACTAATATCAAAATAAGCTTCTACAAAATGTGTGTCCTGTTAACGATAACCTATGGGCATTCAAATATATAGGCAACTGCTGCGAAAATACACATTAACGAAGTGCAAACAATACAAAATAACATCTCGGTCCTCGGTCCTCGAACTCCATAAAACAAAACTCCAAAATTAAAATGATACAAGAATATATCATCAACTCACTAAAAACAACTTACAATCATTGGCACTCCACCTACTCATCCGTCGCATAGGGAACTACAGTATCAATGAAATTCCTCTAAAAATAAAAATCAAATTGTCGAAACATGCCTTACTCTCGGTATAATCAATCCCACAGATACATCAAGAACGCAATAAGTCAAGCAGATTTTTTGAAATTTTCCCAGCAAATTGCATAACAATATCAACATGTATATTTTAGCTCTTAAACTACTAAACACCTAATTAGTTATTAATTTTTATATGTAGGTAAAATGGTTGCATAACCTCAGAAACTGCAACGTCAAGTACAAGTCAAAAGCTAAAAAAAAACTACCGGCAGCATTCAAATCAATCAGTCCAGTCAGTTCGGAGTTACGATCGGAGAGGCAGCAAACACGTAGATCTCAGATACGGAATTCGAATTGAAAGTGATACTGATAGTGTCGATTTCAATTGCTGGTAATGCGTCTGATAGTGACGTTGTTCACCTTCTGACCGATATAATTTTAATGTACTCTTCAATGTTTTTTCTTTTGACTGTCATCCATTGAATTGAAGTGGGTCTTTTTGCCGTTGTCCGGGTTCATTGTTACGCCGTCTGTATGTAGGCTGCCTTTGCTTACTTTGTTTTTCCAATCAGGCAATTCCTGGTTAGGTTTTGGCACTTCCGTTTGGTTTTGTGCGAAAGCCTACTGTTTTTCGGTATTAAGTGCGCGTTTTTCACGTCGTTTTCCGCGAACTTATCACCATCAGTATGCCGATTGTTTACTAGACACTAGTACCCACACCAACACCACTCCCACAAACACAAATACCATTAAGTAATAGCCAATACCAAACCACTACCGAAAAAAATCCAAAACATCAAATCCCCACCTGTCTACGGAAAATCAACCACCTGAAATTCTTAGAAGCTAGAATGCTTTCCAGGCGAAACTAGTTTCTGATAAAGTAAAAATAATATTCACCAATCTTAATGATTACACAAATTTTAGGTAAACTACTTAAAAGACAATGTAGAGTTCCACACTTACATACTGAACGCAGAGAAAACCCTGGCAGTGGTAGTAAAAGGACTGATACAATTCCCCGAAAACAGAATCGTAGAGAGTATCAAAAACCAAGGCCTTCACTCCATCCACTGTGTGGAAATCCTCACACATGCTAAATATCCGGTATACAGAGTGACTCTCGCGCCTGAGACTACGATCGTACAAATCAACCACATTCGATATATAGAAAATATTAAGATCTACTGGGAAAAATACGAATCCCGTAAGCCCACTACCCGCTGTTTCAGTTGCCAATCCCACGGATGCACTTCCGCGAACTGTAACAAGAAAACAGTCTGTGTCAAGTGTGCAGTACCACATGGCACAAGTGCATGCAATAAGAAACCCGTGCTATATGCGCAAACTATAAAGGCACACATCCAGCCAACTATTCTAAGTACCCAGCTTCCGTTGCCTTCTTAGCCAAAAATATAACCATATGTCTAGGGAATCCCTTACACACACGCGCAGGTCTCCTCCATACCTTAAGCACAACATTTCCTATTCCTAAACTCCAGAAAAACATCTACACAGCCTACATGACCAGACCAGAAGTGACATACGCAAAAGCGGTAACCCTGCAGCAACAACTACAACCAGACCCAGCCATACGACTGTATCCGATCAAATTAAATCATCTCACTCATACAAAAATACTACACCAAATGCACAAATAACCTAGGCAAAGACAAAGCCACAATTTAAACAGTTATGGAGCTTGAAAATGATCAGTCTTAAAAATCCCCTAAATATCATCTTATGGAATGCTGCCATTGTGAGAAATAAAACAGCGGAGTTGCACAAATTCCTTACAAAACAAAACACAGACATTGCTATTATTACAGAAACCTATAATAAATTGGGCTAATCCCGAGAGAAATCCTAAAAATCCCAAATTATGTTTTATACAGGAAAGACGGACTGAGGACATCCCACAACCGGCATCTCCCAACATCGAATTTCTATCAATCAAAATCAAAACTACTCTATACCTCGTAATAAGTGTGACATACGCACTCCCAAAAACCAAAATTCAAACAACAGTTCTCGACTCTATTATCCCACACGGGGCACTTTATCATAGGCGATGATCTCAATGCAAAGTGTATGGAACAACTTTCAGAGAAACCAAAACGGATCTACTATCAAAAATCATGCGGATTTACGTAACTGTTAGATTATTCATAGCCCAACTTACAGATAAACCAACTGCACTCCCTCAAATATTGATATCTTCCTTTCAAATATTCCTTATCAACATACGTGCCAAATCATAAACGACCAGATCCAAACAGCATTTCACAATCCACGACGTATCACCACCAGATCACAACATCACCATAGACATAGAAGAATCCATCAAAGGCCTAGTAACCCCACACACAAGCTCTACAGAAACTTACTTTCTAACTCCATAAAGAAAAGAATAACAGAAACTAGAAACAAAATCTGGCAGGACAAACTATTCACCATACACAAAATAGATCATACCTTATGTCATACCTACAAGATTACAGGAGGAGCAATAAACCGCCTATTAATCTTCCAAGATCCCAATAATAATGCAACCTTCTACACAGACGAAGAAAAACCCGAAAGCTTAGCCCAAAGCTTTTTTGAGATCTACATCAAAGCCCTGAAACAATACTCCCTCATAAAAGAAGATATGAAGAAACAATCAGCCATCATAATGCAAACTCTACCGACACAAATAAACGCTAAATGCATACCTTACATGATCGTCAAGATAATTAAAAATCTTCCTTTCAACAAAATCCCAGGACTGGACAAAATCACTTCAGTCCAACTAAAGAAACTCCCGAGAAAACCAACAGTACTCTCAAAAAATTCTACCAATTCGTCGCAAAAAAGAAACAATCGACTAAAAACATCCATCAAAATAAAACTTTACGATAATATTTTACTTTAATATATGTACGATCCATCACAATCCATGAACACTAAATCTGGGCAACAGCAGCTAAAACGCTTATCAACACAAAGTGCAGAAAATCCAAAACAAATTCCTCCGCATAATACTGAACAAATTTCAAAGTACATCGTCGCAATTCCACTAAACAGCTAAAATTCCAACAATGACCTACTTCATTACAAATTCACTTAACTCAGCTTATGATTCGTACCATCCAAATCCACTTATAAGCAACACGGATAACTACAATATCAATGACATCCCTCTAAAGATCAAAATAAAACTCCCAAAACATTCACATAACCAGAACAGATTTTTTTGAAATTTTTCCTGCGAACCGACACATAACGAATCACGCTCATTTCACCCTTTATGTAATAAAATCTAAATTATTTTACATTGTATATGCAGGTAATAGGATCATCAAACTCCAGGGACTGCAGGAACCAACACAGGTCATAAAAGAAGGGGGGAGGGGGGAAGAAACACTGCTAACAGCCAGTACAATAATAAAGTAGTACACTTAGCAAGTCACAATATAACGAAGACATGGCCATCTTCATTGTAGATTCCTAAAACTAATTTACTAATTTACTAAATTTTAAAATTATTTAAAATATCTATAATGTATAGACCAATTAACTAAAGAATGAAATTAAATTCTTTTTTTCTTTATTTATTTAAACACAAAAATTTTAAAGAAACTTAATTTAGAATAAACGTAGGTAAACTGTAGATTTTTATGTTTTTATAAAAAATTTGAAAATGCAAAAATGTAACGACAGAAATATATAAAATATTGAAAACATAGTATTTATTATAATATTTAGAGGATGAAACAAATAAAATCATATTCTTCATTAATAAATGTTGGCAAAAAATAGAGAAATGTAAAAATCTGCAGTATATTAATAATTGAATAAATTGAATAAAAAGAATAAAATTTATTCTTATAATATAAAGTGACAATGATAATGAAAAATAAATGTGTGATATAAAGATTTCTAATTTCGCAGTAATAAATCTTCTTCTCTTTTTCAGATGTTTAGAGGAAACTGAAAAATTTTATTCCTTTACTTTTTAATGCAATTAAACGATACTTAGGGATTCTTGACATTTCCTGAAAAAACTCATTAATGTCATTGCTTAACGTTTCTAAAGAATTGTACGTTGAATATTTAAATTAGTGTCAAATTTGGAAACTTTTTTTCCTTTATTCTAAACACTGCTAAACAAGCTTTAAGGTAGACATGAAGATTTGATTATCATTAATTGCAAGTAAGATTAGTTATCATGGACAACTAATCCAATATATCACTACAAAACGCCAATAATAGTTAAGGAGAATTATATAGAGAAGATAATGCTTATCATCGACTATCACGAAATTGATAGCATAACTTGTAATTTTTATGATTTAATACTTGTATATGTATAATGAGCGATATCTCGCACAATATACTTTTGAATAAATATAATACATTTTATACATATATATACAATATTTATATTATATATACAATAATTTATATATAAAATTATACAGGGATTAACTGGTGGTACAATCAAGTAGGAAGTCATTCTATGTAAAAATATGAATTAAAAAGAGAGAATAAAATTTTTTTGCAAAGTGCTTTATTCTTGAAAAAATCGAGTTTGAAAATTTATCGAGTATATGTCATATCGAGTACATACTAAGACAATTTCTAACGAAACATATTCAAAGTCCACATTTTTGAAAATGACACCTTAAAAGAGAAAACATTAACCTACATTTTTCATTTATTTTTGCACATAGAATAAAGAATAAAGAATATCTTCAATGAAAAAATTTTACTCTTTCTTTTCGCGTGACTCGATTGCATTGCTAATTATAGGATACTCGAAGTTATTACTTCCAATGATATGTTTTATCCTATATAATATACATATATGTATATTATACATGAAGTAGAAATGATAAATAATAATGTTAGAAAACATAAATTAAATGAATGATATATTATAATTCCAAAGTCAAAATTTTCAAAATATTTCAATATTTTTCATGATGAAAATTTGAAAAGATTTGTAAAAATCGATCGATATAATGATCACCAATGACTGACGATATAATGGTCACCAATGATGAAAAATAAAATTTTAGTAACTTGATTTTTTTTTATTTACAGTGTTACATACAAAACATAAACTAGAATTATCTACTAATAAGACAATTTTTTTCTATTACCATATTGTATTTGATTTTTTAAAATTTTTAATTTAATAAAGAAATAATTTTGAATCATTCCAAAAATATTTCCTTGGAGCGGCCCTACGATTCCTCGACTACGAGCTTTGAACACTCGACTAGCACAAGCCGCAAGTGGCTACGCGCCTAACGTCGAGGTCCTACCGATCTCCGATGCTAAGTAAGAGCAGCATCCGGAACCCCGCTAGGAGGGTGTCGAGGCCAGCCTTAGCGAGTAGTTATAACAACAAGCGTCTGGGGTAGGAGAGTCGCTGCCATCAGCCCCACTGATGATGAGTCTAGGCAGTGACTCCGAGACGAAACGCAAACTCTCGTTTTCTCTCTCTCACTCACTACCTCAAATCCTTTCCATTCGTCCTTCCACACATCCTTCACAACTTATGTTCCTTTATCCTTATTTATGCATTTCCTTTTATTTTTGTACACAATTAACAATGCATTGTAGATGTTTATTTCTTCCTATCATCAACCGATAATAGCCGATAACATCATTTGGATTTGAGCAAAACAATGCTATAATACGATTTTTCGTCGTAAAGCAGATTATTCTCAAAAGAAGAAACTTTTTTGGCAATGCTTTCCAAAATTATTCTGTTACATGAACACTCTATATATTTTGCAAAGAATATTTCGGCGCTACGAGGACGACGATGACGATGAAGAAGATAGCGAGCTGAACAACCGGCATCATCGGCAACAGTAACAGCGACGCGGTGCTGTCCATCAAACGAGATTTCACCAGCTAAGCATAACCTCTTGTCGTCTACGCTCGGTGGCTGTGCTGGTTTAATCGGTGTTAAGCTCGATCTGCTCACTAAACCACTAATCTGAGTAACGGCGAGCTGCTGATTAACAACGACACTCACAAGACTAGCCAAGGTGTTGGAGAAAAAGAGGAAGAAGTCGAGATGAAGGACGAGACTTCGAGGGCCGGCGTTGAGGTATCACGCGACATCCACGATATCGTCACGTCCATCGATACAACCGCCTTCCTCCGTAATGGTCACACTAGGGATCCGGAGAACCTCGACGACAGGGACGATCAACGAAACGCGTCCAGTTCGTCGCACGGCATCGATCACACCGGTTCCGTCGGCAGTAGGACCCCGCTAATACTGAAGCTCGGCGTAGCGCAAAAACCTTCCGAGTTTAGTACCTCCCGAGGCGACCCATCTGCGCTTTCCGCTTCCAGGACACTTGATGGTCATTTTTCGGAGACGATCGCGAACACTGCCGGTGATCTGACTTCCTCGTCATTCACCGCACCGCCCGCGGCTCACCAAACATGTCACCGCGGGGTCGCCGACCAGTTTGAAGGAAGTCCGACGCGTAAATCGGCACGTAATCGACTACAAGCGCATCGCGACCGGCGATGTCGATCAAACCGCTTACGAACTATCGGAAACACGCGCTTCACAAACAGTGCGAACCGATATTTGAGATGCATCATACGAAAGAAGGTGCTTCACGATGACAACGAGCACCAACGTAACCGCGATGATAATAACGCTAACGTTTCGCGCCGACATTCGAAGACAAAATCAGTCGCGCATCAAAATAACGCATTTGTAAGGAAACAGCCTGCCGCTAAGGCTTCGACAGCTGCAGGAGCCGCACCTGCAGCGAAATGCGTTCGTATAAACAGCCGGCGAAGCACTCTGATAGCTGACCGCGCTACACATGATCAACGCCAGCCACAATCCGTTAGACTCGTCGCCGGAGTGACTGTTCGCGAGTATGAAGGAATTGCGAGAGATCCACCTCGCGTACAGCAGGCTCCGCGATCTTCACAAGGGTATATTCACCCGGCTCGATCAACTGCTCGTGTTGAATCGAGCCGAGAATCGACTGGGCATCAACCGCTTCGAGGAGACGACGTTCTTCGGCCTGATCCGGCTGATCGCCCGCGATTTATCGTACAACGCGCTCACGCGCATCGACACGCGAACACTTAGGGACGTGTTCTTCCTGCGAACCGTCGACCTGTAGAACTACACGATCGATCGAATCGAGAGCGACGCGGTCCTGCCGCTCTACAACCTGCACACGCTCGAGCCGTCGGAGAAACGGCTTCACAAGCGCAACGGTTCAACGGGCTGTTCGGTTGACGCTCTCGGGGAACGCTATCACGAGCCTCGACCCTTTCGCGTTTCGCGACTGCTCCAACGAGGAGGAGCTGCATCTGAGCGGGAACGAGCTGACCCCGGCGCAGGACGCGCCGCGCGAACTCGCTCTCCTCAAGACCTTAGACCACGGCGAGAATCGGAGCAGCCTTTACAGCAGGTTCCGCAACCTCGATCCACTGACCGGGTCTTGATCCAGGATAACGTACCGGAAAACATGCACGTGATAATTCGTGAAAATATGAATTCAAAGGGCGAACCGCTCTTTTCGGTCATCGATGACGCGCACCCCGTGATCGACTTGAACAACATCGAACGGACGATGATCTCTCAAGAAGCGCGCGAACGCGACAACGCTGGTGGTATAGCAAGTGCGAGAACGACGATGTTGATTATGATTATTCTGACTTAGCTCCTGAGACTGACGTAGATGCTATTGACGACGTTACCACGATCCCGATCAAGAATCTCTCCTACGCATTTTACAAGAACGATGATGAAACAGAAGCCCGTAACGACGAAGATCAACAATTTGACAAAGTTTCGAACGTGCTTGACGATTACAAGTTGGACTCCTTCGAAGGAGTCGACGGACTCCAATCTGAGCACCACCGACGCGACGAGCCAGCCAATCACGGATAGTAACCTGCATGTGCGCAACAAGGACGACTACACTTACTACAATAACGGTACTAATCTCGTCGGTGCGCGGAACGAAATCGAAAAAATAACATTTCGCAAAACAAGCAGTCAGAAGTTTGCCAAGCATGCTGTCATGGAAGGTGTCATTTCGCACTTTATTTCCCCTCAACCTCCTCCCTTTGGAGTACTATGCGAGCTCTCCGTTATATCCACGAAGCAACATCTGCTGTGCGTGCGCGAACAAACGCAGCTGATGTTTGACGTATTCTATACTCTCGCTACGCGGGTTGAATTGTGCATGAACTCTCGGCCACTGCGCCTGACCTTAGCCTATCCTTCCAAGTTGAATCATTTCGCTCCTAGACATTCCCTGATCGGACTCCTGCTCATCGTTCTCCCATTTTCTGACGCCACTGCCGTCAGAGCTAATTTCTTCTGTCACATTCAATTGTTTCGAACCTTGCAGCAGCATTCCTGGAAGCGGTGGCAGGCCGACCATCTACCTCAACTGTAGCAGCAGCACAAACGGAGATCATCTACTTCGAAGCACTTTGGCGTAGGCACCATGGTGGTGCCGAAGAGCGAACGGCTGCCACCATTGCGATGGAAACTCGGCCGTATCACGGCTCCTCACCTAGGGAAGAATGTCAACGCCCGGGTCCTGTCCGTCGGAGCAGCCGATGGATTGGTGATGCGTCCAACGGCCGGAGAGTGCTTCCTATCGGTGGACGAAGGAGGAGGACTCGCAGGGAACTAATGGACTCATAAACTCATGTGAAGCGCGTGCATATTAAAATTATATTTTGTTTATGCCGCGCAATTCGTTCTTGTGTCACCAATTTGTAATAACTGTTTGTAATTTATCCATAGTGCACTCTTGTATTTAGTTTCGAACGCGAGGCGTTCAAGGTGGGCGGAGAGTTTCCATGCTACAATACCTACGGTCTAGGTACAGGCACGTACGGAAGAATTTATTGTCTTTTGAGTACCCTTAGCAAGCCGTATCGCCCGAAACACTGGCCACATGGCTGGACTTCTTCTAAGAAGACAAGACACTCGACCGCGAATTGAAGCATGGCACCAACTTTCCCAAACACGTGAGAAACACGGGCCAGCAAGATCACCCACAACGGCAACGGGTATCTGGCTCCTCGTGCCCCACCCTGAACCCGCGATTTTCCGAAGCCAAAGGAAGAGGAACCAAGAAGACGTTCGGGCTTTCCTTCGGCTTCCAATTCAGAATCTTTCCGACTTTCGGCAGATCAAGTTCACTCTCTCGTGACACAGATTATCACGAGGGGACAAGCCCCTAATACTCAGCCTGTAAATATACAGTCCACAATCTTTACTAATCTCGATCTTGTCTCGCTACTTACACGCGCGAACACACTAATTCAATTAAATTTTGTAAATATATTACGTCCTATTTTTTTCTGGAACCATTTCTATTTAACTTTACTTAGAAAACTTTCATATAATTTTTAAATATCTGTAATATTTCTATAAGCATCTTTGTTCGCGCGCGTAATTAGCGAGACGAGTTCTTGTTTGTTAAAGTTTGTGGACTGTATGTTTTTCGCACGCTGTGTATTAGGGGCTTGTCCCCTCGTGGTAAGTTTGTGTCGCAGGAAGTTTACTTGATCTATCGAGAGTCCGAAGGATTCTGAATTGGAAGCTGAAGGAAGGGCCCGAAAGCTCTCTCGGTTCCCCCTCCTTCGGCTGCGGAAGATTGGAGGTCCAAGGTGGGCACAAAGAGCCAGGTATCTGTCGCAGACCTAATTGTGACCTTGCTGGCACATGTTTTCCATGTGTTCGGGAAAGTCAATGACGTGCCTCAATCCACGGTCGAGGGCCCTGTCCGCTTGGAATAAAAAACAACCATATGGCCATAGATTTATAGCGAGACAGGCCTGTTAAAATCCAATAAATTTCCCGGACTACCTGCACCTAGACCGTAGGCATTGCAGCATGGATTCTCTCCTGAACAATCTTTCTATTTGATGTCAAATTTCTAAAAGCATCTTTTTCTATTCGACATATTTTTTGAAATATTTACATTAAGAGATACAAATGGCTTTCATTATATTCAAAAACGCACGAAAATTTTCATTTCTTCATGGCATTTAAATTCACCTTATAGTTCAAAAATTTGAAAAGATTCTTCTTTCTTTGAACAGATTCTTATAAATATTTTTCAGAAGTATTCTTCTTTTCTCTTATTTCATTAGCAAATTAGTATATTATATTTAGTTAATATATTAGTTTAATATATCAAGTTAAAATGTATAATATTAACCAAATATATATATACTATAGTGTTAAAGTAAATAATTTAATTAGATTACATTAAAATTACATTTAATTTTCTAAAATTCGTGCCAACTAACCATTATTATTAAAATAATATCTATTCTAGACAGATTATGAATTACAATTAGCAACCTACAAATTCGTGTGTCTGACGTATTCCATTTCAAGTGGATTAACAAAATTGTAGTAATACAACCTGTTCATGCAATAATAAAGATATATTGAGTTTGTTAAATTTTCCTTCAGTTAATATGTACAGATATAATTTTATATCAAAATATTGAAACAGAGACATATATGTAAATATATTAACTGTTTGTAAATATATGTATCAACACAATTATTCAGAATGAAATTAAATTAGTTTACTGTTTCTAAATAAAATAATAGAAAAAATTTTTCCAATAGAATTATAAAAAGACTTTTAACACTAAACCAACAACTAAAGCATAGAATTTCGAACAAGTAGAAAAATAAAAAAGTTTTATAATACAATAGATTGCACAATTGTACGATAAATTTTACAATTATTTAAGTCTCTAAAAATACACTATTTTATATTGATAAAATTTTTAACAAAAATTCTGTATAAATTTGTTATCTTGATTATTTTAGTAGTTCTATTAGTTTAGTCGTTCTATAGTATTAAAATAGAATTTTATAAATATAATATTGGTTGTCATATTCTTATATAGAATGTTAAAACATATAAATGTAAATAAATAATTGTATTGCAATAACATGTACTGTTTTGGTCATTTAATTTTAAAATATTTCAATCTGAATATAATCATATATATATATATATATATGATCATATATATATATATATGATCATATATATATATATATGAAACGACCGATTTTATGTCATTATAATATTTGTATTTTAATATAAAGTTGGAAGATACTTAAACACAACGTATCATAAAACAAACATACAATAAAACATTTTATCAATTGTTTTATTGTAAAAAGATCGAATGTTTCTGATCCTGCATATGTTATCTTATCCACAATTTCATATTTGGATTAAATAATGTTTTTTCACGATATAAATAGCAGTTGATTGATAACTATTTTATTGAGAAATATTGAAATACGAATTGAATAAAAAATGATGAATTGTTTTCCAGAAAAATGGCAAACATAGACAAGGATCATATGAATTTTCCAATCGAGATCCTGTTTTAAAATCTTATATCCTGGTCAGGATATAAGAATTGGATAACATAATGGGAATATTACTTATATGTACATCATGGCTTTTTTATGCATTTATGCATATTTTAAAAAAGCAAAAATGTATGGAATGAATATAATATAATACGTTCTATTATTGAAGGTAGAATCAAGAAGGGGATATATGAAAAAGAATATATATTTTTCGAATCGAAAATAAACAATATATTTTTTCATTTTTCATTTCTGTTTTCAAGAAAATCAAGTTTGAAAATTTATTAGCTGTACCTACTCGAATTTAATTAATTTTACACTAGTCAGTTCAATAAGTAATGAATGAGAAATTATCCTACTTGTAAAAGTATTTTTTTCAAAAGACACTTCATTTTTGAGAAAACTTAATTTAAAACTTCATCAAATACATGTTTACTAGCATTTTTAATCAAACATGTATAAAGTCTATATTCTTCAAAATTAAGCCATAAACGAAAAAATTTTACATCTTTCACTTATTTTCAAATAATCTTCTATCAATTAATCATTCCTACACAGTTTGAAATTAACGAAATTTAACTATACCTGATAAATATTCAAATTTGACTTTCTCAAAAATGATGACTTAAATGAAAAAATTATATTTCTTTATTTTTGATATATTTTTTCATATAGAATCATAAAAAACCCGCTCGATTGTACCTTCAGTACTGGGAGACTCTGTATAAAAATTATTGAATAAGTCTTAAACATTTTTGCGGTTACATATATTATTACATAAATACCAGTTTTTTCTAACCAATCGGATGTAAACGTTTTATATCATTAGAAAACTTGTATATTTTGCTGTCATAATTTAATAAATTTATATAAATAATTATAAGTTAATTAAATTAATACGGACACAAGTAAAAAACATTTACAGTACATATCGCTTTTTTTATTTCAAAAAAGAGAAGACTGTGAGAAAATTTCTATTGTTTATAATGTTCTATCAATATTCGCTGCAAAATATTGGTTCCGTTACTTTGAAGATGGAAATTTTCTCAGTCTACTGAGATTTTTATAGATCGTACTATCAAAAGAAGAAAAGCCACAATTTCTCACGGAAAATTGAAACTAAACATTAGATATTAGATTAGAACATTTAAATAGGCTATGAGTGAAGCAAAAGTTTAATATCTGGATATCTTGAATTGTCTGAAAAAAAATTTGTTAGATCGATTTGCAATGTTCTTTTACACTACAATAGAATTCAATCATTTCTAAAATATTTGTATAATGAAAAAAGTATAGTTTGAAAGTGACCGTGATTGAAAGAACCACAAAGGTTGCAAAGGTTAAATAGCATAAAAAAAAAGTTGTGTGTCTATTGAGATTACAAAGTATAATTTATTACAAGTTGCTTCCATCTAGCAATACAATCAGATCTTTACTGTTTCTAATTAATACAGCTAAAATTTGCCATGGAAAAAAAGAGACCAGAATTAGTCAATAGAAAAATTGTTGTTTTTTACAATGACAATGCTAAACCACTCACATCCACAACAAAAATTATCGGCTCTTAAGTGAAAAATAATACATTCACAATCATAATACATTCACCTTATAGTCCATATACAGATTATCCTCCATTGAATCATTATTTATTTCGGAGCTTATAAAATTTTTTAAACAATAAAAATTTGCATGGAGAACTGCAAGAATCATTTGGACGAACTTTTTGTTCAAAAAGAACAAAAATTCTACGTGGATAGAATAATGGTATAAAATAATGCATATTCTGTTTAATATTAAATATTAAATTTATTATAATTTATAATTATAATATTAAAAAGTAATATAATAATATAACGAAATATAATATTAAAATTATAATGTTAATAAAATTTATAATTAATATTTAGGGAAGATTCAAGACTTATCCAGATTTATCAAAAACAGAATTTTTTTATAATTTTTAATGAGTAAAACAGATTTTTATTTAAATTCTATCTCCTTAGCTGTATCTGTAAAAAAAAATTTGGATAAAATTCCGCGTAAAATATTGTAAGTGTATTGTGTTGAGATTAATAATTACAAAATTTTATAAATTGCAATCTAACAATAATTAAATAATATCGAAGTTGAACAATTATTTTAATTAAGTAATTTAATAATTTAATTAAAGTAATTAAATAATTTAGCGTAATTAAATAATATGTTTTTGAAAAATATTTAGAATCAGATGTCCTTTTCAATTTCAGCTTCTCCAGAAGCATTTGAGGAATATCTATATGAATAACGTTCATGTTTTAATAAATTAAAAATGATTTAGGATATGTATGATTCTATTCCGAAAAGAATTTAAACTATGTTAGACGTCAATGATGATTTTACATGATAATAAAGGATTTTCTTAATATACGAAGTATTTTTATTATTTTGCTAAATCCTCTATATCATCTATCTAATATCTACGTAATTGTTACAATAATGTTCTTCTAATCGCTTCTAATTGCTTGTCTTGAATAACATAGCTTTATTGCTGAAGAAATATTATTTTATTATTGAAAATAACATATATGTATTGTACATAAATAATTAATACTCACATACGTATATGATAACATATTAAGCCATGAAAAGATACGATAGAAAATCAATAAGTACCAAAAGGTAAACTAAATCGTCTAATACCATGCATTTCACCTATATTTCAAACATTAATTACATATTTTAATTCCATTTATGGCAATGAACTTACGAACGATTGATTAAAGTTTGTTCGGTAGAAAACCGAAAATAGAAAAAGCAACAATCAGTTGAAAAACGGAATATAAAAACGATTCGGCCATCATGACTTCCGTGGTGGAACGGAGTGAGGAGTTGAGTGGCTCTATCAGGTCTCGTTACTGCGCTAAATCCATGGCATGAGTGGAGGAACACACTCGTGACGAACGTAAAACCCGAAATGAACTTCCTCGCTTACGAGAATTGCCGTTTTGGCCTGCGAAAAAGGGGCAAGTGGATTGCCTGGTCAAACCACCGAATATGTTGTACACTATGCATATGCATATTAGACTGGCTCTTATTGTTAGTTATAGGTAATCAAAAACTTTTTCGCTAATTATTGTTTTTTAATATTACTTATGGAAGCATACCAAATTAATTGATTAATTCTTAAATACTATGGACCTTAAAATTTACGCAACTATTATAAAATGGGTCACTAATGGATCCCCAATATCTATCGTGTCATTACGTACATTTCCACTTAAAAGTCTTAAGATACCTGTTGTTTTTAGTATATATATTGTAAATCACATTTTTGAATTGCATGTGTATTTTATAACATATTTGCTAGTATATTAAATATTAATACAAATTCTTCATTTTATAACATACTATTTAGCTTCTCAAATTTGAAATAAATATATGTAATATGCATCTTAAAATTTTTGGGCAAGGGTGTATATGTAAGTATTAAATAAAGACTAAATTCAATTGTTCTTACTTTATGTATTAATAATAAAAAATTTCAAGCAATTGAACAATTGCAAATGCATTAATATTGAAGAATATTTAATTTTATTCATATTGAAGAATATGAAATAAAAATATAAAATATGAAAAAATGAAAATTGACATATAATATATATCTACTATATATCTATCTAGAATTAAAATTAAAGAAAGTTTGAAAATTCTTGGAACTATATACATAAATACATATCTTTATATGTAAAATTATTATATTTGCAATTTCAATTTTAGATCTTATGAAAAGTTTAGAAGCCAATCAATGTACCTACATTAATTCTTTTATTGGTGACAAAATACTTAAATGACAGGATAATTTAATTGTTATATCGTAATAATTATATAATAGTAATCATATCATTATAACAACTAAATTAAACTTTGTTGATTGAAAATTTTATCAATAAAAATATTTGAATGGCACAAATTTATTTTAATAAATATTAATTAATTTCTGAATTCTTTGTATGTACTATTGACAAACGTCAAAAAATTAGCTATCAATGAATATGAGATAATTCCTTACGAAAAAAAGGAGGAAATAGTTTTATTCCAGACCTTGTTCTCAAAAAAATGCAGTCAGAATTTACAAACACAGAAATTTTTTTCTATGTTTTTTCTCTTACTTTCTTCATAAAGAATCACTTTGTACCTGCTTTCATCTATACTCTATATTTACGTTGCTAAACTTTTTCCATAAATCTATTGGCGAAAAAAAGATTTTTGAAAGCTTCCAATTGCAAAAGTCGATTCCAATTATAATACCTATAGCAATCGTCTTACAGCTCCCTGATTGTTCCGTGTGATAATTTCAGATTTTAGCACAATATTGAGAAGATAGTACGGTAAACTGAAGTTTTTGTAGAATTTCAAAAAAAAAAAAAAAATGAATTTTACAACAACATGACATTATTTTGTGTCAACTATAATTAAATTTTAATTCAAACTTGTTAGTAAGGACAAGATAAAAACAATTAATTTTAATTAAAACGAGAAATCAACAAGCAAACATGCATTGTTTCAGACATAATAAAATGTTTGAATTGATAGAATAAGTTTAACTAAAATACCGAATTATTGGAAAAAGTTTATAAATAAATGATATACATAATAAAAATAATACATTAACTACATGAGGGGTAATAACATATTAACATTGATTAATTATTAACAACAACAAGTTAAGAAAAATGATATATCGTAAATTCAACAAGAATATTATTTTAACTGTTCTTCAATATTACAATAATTTAATCAAAAATGGAAATTAAATGATTGTAATAACTAGATCATGAATTTTTATGCATTTTTAAAGTTTTATTAACAAAGTTAAAGAATGAAGTCAAAATAGGAAATCGTTTCTTCTTTAAATGATTTATGTACTTTTCCATATTATATGCATTATGTGACATTATTTTCTATGAATACATAAAAATTCAATCTAGTAGATATTTATAATTGAAATCAACGTTTACAGACAGAGATTTTTAACGATCCTCCAACTAATAGCAAATTCAAAAAAAAGTAAATGAACAATTTTGTAGTGATGGAACTAGACATATTTAATTTGAAAACTTAGAGGATTTCAGAGTGTTTTAATATTACTCAACTGACATTGCTACAGATTATTTTATATTATTAGGTTAACGAATACTTTGCGTCTGAAAACTTGTAAATAAGAGTTAATTAACTTATTAATTTATTTTAATAGAATAATTTTATTTAATTATGTAATTTCCATTTTATCTCATAATTGTAATACTCTATTATTTTATATTAATATTACCATATAAATTTTCATACATAATTTCATAAGTTCCTTTTTAAATAATTCTCTAATTAATTATTTTATTTAGTGTAAAATTATCACTAATTTTATATATATGTATATTTGTATTAATACTTAATTGATGGTTTTATTAATAGTACATTATGCTAACCCTTATGTAGCATACGAAACTAGCATAAAATTTTTAACCTCATTTTAACCTCATTACTAGTCTCTATCGCAGAAAATATAAAATACAAAATAAAATCAAATATTTTAAATTATAATAATGTAATATACAGGGTGGTCTAGAATTATTTTTTAAAAAATATCATTTTTTACTGTTTTTTCCAAGGTCATTGGCACTTACACCAAGTGAATATTTGAATTTATTTTTTCATGAGCTACGTGATGGAATAGAAAAAAATACACGTTTTTTATATAAAAAATGCCAATGACCTTTAGAACATTAAAAAGAAAGGAACATTAAAAAATGATATTTTTAAAAAAATAGTTCTTCCATCAGATTTGTCTCTTTAATCAGTTTAAATTACGGGAACGATTTTCATGTTAATAAAAAGAATATTCAGGTGGCCTTGTATATTGGTTTTAAAACGTGAAACCTCTTTCTTTCAAAGTTTATCATTCTTTTTTTTTTTCTGTACAATATTTGTGTATTGTGAAGCGGGTGGAAAACATACCTTTTCAAAAATTTTATAAATTCAAACAAACGTTAAAAAATTTTTTTTGAATTAACTCCACTGTGGTTTTCAGGATTAAAGTCTTCTCTTTACAACGACCGCCTAAAACTTAATGTATGACTTTTTTTGGCTGATTTATTTAATTTTAAATGATAATGTAACTTTCGGCATCAGAGAGGCACATCACAAGCAGCACGGTCGAATTTGTTGTATCTTATGTGTAATTCTATTCATACTTTTAACAATTAACTAATTTCATTTTTTAACACCTATAAGAACTATAAATATTTAAAAATTTTTCAAATATTATAGTTTATTCATTTTATTAAAATCGTATTGTGTATATAATCGACGCGACGTTGCGATACTTTACGATTTTGAATATTGAATATTATATGCAGTTTAAGATGGTTGGAATGCCAGCCAGTGATTGATTGGTTCTAAATTGAGTTTCCTAAATTAAATTTCTGATGAGTCTCCTGAATGAGCTTGAACTAAATTTCTGTTAAATCTGAGACTCCTGATTAAGACCGCTGAGACACCAGATTCAGTTTGAATAATATGTCTCTAGAATTGGACTAATCTGTATGATTAAATCTACTAATTGAATCTCTTTATATTTAATTCAAGATTTTATTAACGTTGCTTCTATTCTCTCTAAAAGTAAAAAATTCTCAAAGTTTTTAATTAGTGTAGAGATTAAATATAAATAATATTTATTTAATAATAATGCTGGTAATTAAACAATAGATAATTAAATAAGATAATGAACACAGATTAATGATTAATACATGCGGTCACAACACTTAACTTTTCCACAACAATCGACGCTTTCTCACAACTCAAATTGACTCTGTTTTCCACTCGCTCGATTCTCTTCTTTTTCAAAAAGAAAAACGCCTTGTCGCGTTTCTCCCACCACATTCATACTTTTTTTCATGCATTCTTACGATCAGCAAACACTATAGGCCATCTAGTATTAAGCGCAACTAAAGACACAATAATTACAACTACAATTTTGCGATTCTTCCTCTCCAACTGTTCGTTTCTTCTGAAAAAGAAATAAGATGATTCTAAGAATTTTAAGAAACATATGCAAAGATATATGTATAAAATTAATATTTTTTAGTGCTTCCATATTTAAATTATTAAAGAAATTAAAATATCCCGTTATTAGTAGTTTTAGATAATAAACAACAGTCACTTTTCTAATATTAATTTTTATTTATTGAAATTAAAAATATTGCCAGTTTATTTCAATATTTAAATTAGATTTTACTGATGATATTATATTCTACTTTATATCTCGAAGCATCAAAGCTCTTCTCTAAATTCTTTTCCTTCTGTAAATTTTTTTAATATTAAATGTTTTAATCTTTTAATAAGATTGTAACTTTTCCGATATCCGTATTTTTGCTAATTTAAGCTCCTTAATTATTTCGCATTTTGTTAAATAGATAGAATATATTTCTATTGAGATGCCATTATTACATTGTAACAAAATTATGATCAAAATTTATTCGGCCAAGTAGAAAAAATTTATATTATACATAAATATTATATATTATAATACGTATCTGCCATTGACAAACATTTTGACATTCTAATTGAATAATAGAATGTTAGAATACAGGAGTATTCAAATATTCTGAAAAAAGAAAAAGCAAATAAAATCTTTTTACGAAATCGGTTTTGAAAATTTACAAGATTCTTAGGTAATTGTGATATCATATCTTTATTTTTTATATATAATGTGAATTATGTTCACAACGTGGATTAAAAAATTAAATATGACGGTAGATTATAATTGTATCAACATTTGAGTTTGAGTCTAATTTTTATTCTAAATTACAGAATTAATTTATCGAATCTGTTTGTATATAAATTTTAATAAATTAGTAACAAATAGGATTTTTGTGAGTTTATGAAAAGTTTATGCATATAAAAATACAGAGAATGCACACAATACATAAAAATATATAAAATATTGGAAGCAAAGTATTTGTAATATTGTTAAATAATATTTAGTAATAAAAACAGATCTCTATTTTTATTTGTTTTATTGTTTTATATATTTATTGTTTTATTTCTTTAATTATATTTATAAAATTTATGGTATTTATGATATCAGGAAATTAACAAGTTATACGAAATTAGAAAATTATACGTGTAATGAAAAATAACGAGAAAATCATAGCGATTTCTATAGTGCTGTGCAATGTAACACTTAGAATATTTTTGAATTACCATAATGGTAAAACTGTTAGCAGCCCTAGCACGCTCATAGTCACGAATAAGGCTGTCAACAGGTGAGACCGTGCACGTACCGGATTTCCTTAACTTCCTACATATTCTTGTTCATGATGTAGTTTGAACGTTATTTGAACAAGCGACAGAATTTATTGAAACGATGAAACTTTTATCATATATTACAACTAAGGATTTAAAAATATTTATTATTAAATATTATATTGAAAGAATAATTATTATTATAGTTTAATTTTTTCAATCTCAATTTAAGCAAACTTATAAAATCGACGATCTTAACTATGACAAACTATTGCATTATCAATTCGTTTTTGACTAATAAATATTCGAAGTAATTAAAAGTCTTGTAAATTTTATTTGTTTGATTAGATTTCATTTAACTGTTGCAAATTTTGAATTTTGGCAAAAATTTTGAAATTAGAAAGATTAATAAGGCAAATGAAATTTATGACTGATTGCTATGCATAAATTATGCGATAATAATGTGATCTAATAGCTATATTTATAATAATACAAAATCTTATATTATAATAATTATATAATACAATTAATTTATAATGCAGTCGATGGAATTACATTTTTTTATATTATATTATATATATTATAATGAAAATTAAGAAAATTTATTTTGATTGGTAGTTTAAGAATGCTATATATTTTTTGAATTACTTATTCTTTTTAGCATAAGTAATTCAATAAAGTCATATTTTTCTTTTTTGTGCCAAAAATTATCGAAAATATCGTGAATGTTTGAATGTCAAAAAATGTATCCTTGTTATTTTTGAAATATCATTAATGAAACATTGAATCACGAAATTATACATAATTTCATATTTTAATAAATTCTTTTTGCAACTACGTAAAACATTTAACATATAAAATAAATTAATACACGAAAATATCCTGTTCGATATTAGAGTTCGGATAATGGAGATTTGGATATGACTCTTATACAGGATCAGAACTTAAATGTCAAAACTTCGAGAACATGTTGAGATAAGAAGTCCCCTTTAGAGATTTGCTTTTTTACTTTTAGAGAAAATCGCAAAAGAAAAAAAACAAACATTATTCCTCTATTTATTTGTTTATTCATTTGTACCTATTTATGTTATCATTTATTTTATCATTTGTATTATCATCTTATAATATCATCTATTATCTTTATCTATATCATCTGCAGTCAAGGAAAATAAAGATAAGACACTCTATGTTTCTTCGTGTTTTGGTATAATAACTGCAATAACTGTATATATTAGTAAATCAGTTAGACTTTACATACACATATCTATAAACATACATTTGTGATACATTTTCTCAGTTGTAGATCTACACGAGAAACGTTAGTAGTTGTGTAAAGTCTCCATTAAACAGTATATAATATAATAAAGACAATAATAAAGAATGGGTCATGAGCAAAAATGAATGAAAGTGAAAAATATACAGCCTTAAAGTTTTTTAAAAAAGAGCATTCGATAATAAAAATTGCTAAAATTTTAAATAGAAGCAGAAATACATATAATAAGCAAACTTGCCAAAAATCCAAATAATTATGGTACAAACTTTTGTTCTAACACCACGAGATAAACGTGTGAGTTTAAAGCTAGCATCTAATTCGAAGACAACTGTTAGACAAATTGCAGAAAATGCAGATGTTACAACAAACATCAAAAATGTTTGACGTTTGTTGCAATAGTGTAAATACCTAAAAGTGTTCGGGAGAGTTTCCATGCTACAATACCCACGGTCTGGGTACAGGCACGTACGGGAAAATTTATTGCCTTTTGAGTACCTTTAGCAGGCCGTGTTGCCCGAAACACTGGCCACATGGCTGGACTTCTTCTAAGAAGACAAGACACTCGACCGCGAATTGAAGCATGGCACCAACTTTCCCAAACACGTGAGAAACACGGGCCAGCAAGATCACCCACAACGGCAACGGGTTATCTGGCTCCTCGTGCCCCACCCTGGACCCGCGATTTTTCGAAGCCAAAGGAAGGGGAACCGAGAAGACGTTCGGGCTTTCCTTCGGCTTCCAATTCAGAATCATTTCGACTTCCGACAGATAAAGTTCACTCTCTGGCGACACAGATTATCACGAGGGGACAAGCCCCAATACTCAGCACGCGTAATATACAGTCCACAAGTCTTTTCTAATCTCGATCTCGTCTCGCTCTATACGCGCATGAACAAAAAGGTTACAGAGGAAATCTGCATTAATTGATCAGCACAATACGATTCGACTGCAATTTACAGAGAAATATATTCATTTAAAGAAACAGTGGTGAAAAATATTTTTGGATGAAAAAAATTTAATTTATTATTATTATTATATTTAATTTATTTATTTAATTTATTATATTTATATTTATTTAATTTATTATTATATTTAATTAACCCCGACGGGTTGGACGATTTCTATCACGATCTGAAAAAGGAAATTCAATTCCGTCGTTAAGCGAGAGATGGCGAAGTTATGATTTGGACCGCTGGAAGAACTGATGTAGAATTTATTAGTGTCATAATGAATAGTCCAAAGTATTTAAATCTTATTAAAGAGCAAATAAACAAACATGCCATAAGAATTGCAAAAAATGATTTTATATTTCAACAGGACATGCCGCCGTTCACACGGCTAAAATAATGGAAACGTTCCTCACAAGAGAAAAAATTCAAATTTTAGATTGACCCCTAAGATCCCCGGATCTCAACATTATCGAGAATGTCTGGGGAAATCTTGCAAGAGCGGTGTACATCAACAGCCAACAATTTCAAAGCATTGATGAATAAAACAATGCATTAAACATGAATGGCATCAATTAAAACAAAAAAGCGATTCAAACATTTTTTAAATCTCTATCAAGACGCATGACACTGTAATAAAAAATAAAAGAGGATTTACGAAGTATTGAATAATGAACAAAAATTAAATAGTAATTTTTATTGTACACACTATTTTTTTGTGACACCTGTCCTATTATTTTGGACCACTAATTTTCTTCAATTTTTACATTTTTTCAGATAAATATACATTTCCAACCAACATTTTAATTTCACCAGTAAAATCGTACAAATAAAAATACTGTAAAAAGATATATACATAATAAACATTATTTGTGTTACATATTAAATAAAAATTGACAAATTAATAGGGTGTTCTATGTTTTTGTCTCTGACTCTGATTTAATGAAGGTATTGTTCAAAATGTAAGCATTACATCGAATATTGACCATTCTGATTGCAGTTAGATATTGTGATATTTTTGGTGATGTTCTGATAATTTGCTACAATTTACTCTCTCAATTGCTTTCTTGAATAGATTGATGTTGTATAAACTTACTGAATAAATGAAAAATTGGCAACATTTCTTTCTTTTTGTGCAATTTTTTCTAAAAATGAAGCAAAAACGAATCGAATCTCTAAAGAACTTTTTTTCTTAGTTTATCGATCTATACGCTACTGACGCTTTGACATTTAAATTTGGAAAATTCTATATATATATAAAATTCAACAATTTTTTAAGATACGAAGTGTGAACAAAAAAAATTTATAGAATATACTTTTTTGTCCATATTGACAGGATGAACGAAATTAATATTGGACAAAATTAATATTCATTTATTATGTAAATATCTTCGTGTTATCTAAGTTTCAAAGAACTAATAAAATGTCTTGAAATATTTTAATATATTAACATAAAATTTTTCATAAAACTCGGAAAAATTAAATCAAAGATTATGTAAATGTAATATACAAAGAGAAAACCATGATGAAGACTATTTATAAATAATTTAAAAAAACTTCAGAAAGGCCTTCCACATTGCATATTGACGAGAACATTCATGAAAACGCTTCTAAAGTAAATATGTACTAACATAGAATATGTAGAAAACAATAATCTTGATATAAATAAAAATTAAAATAGAAAATTTTTATCAAAATTTTCTACGAACATTTTATTTGTATCTTTTATAACTTTGTAACGCTTAGATTTAATATTTACAAACATAGGTTTGAAAACTCTTCCTTTATATAAACATTCTTCTGTCCTTACATCCTTTGAATTTCTACTTGTGAGGGCATTTTATTGAAAATTTAATTTACAATAATAACACTGTTAATAAATTGAAAATACATCAAAATCGAATTATTAATTCATGCAATCGAATTATACCTCATACAAACAAACTTCTAACATACCAGAAATTTTTAATTATCTTCAATGGTTTTTGAAACGTCGATACAAAGCACGTATTTTTGCAGAAGAAAAACATTTTCAACAACTTCTTTCAGTTTTAATCTTCCCTACAATATTCCATCATAATCAAATAATATCTATATTTCGAAAACCAAAATTTTTCGTATCTTCCTTAAAAACATACTAAAATTTGACTACCTATTTCCTTAACACCTTGTATATTGTTTCATCTGCATTATGAGTGCATTATCTATCGTCAACTTGCAACACATCACCAATATCATTAAAATGGAATCGTTGCGGCTGTATGCGTCATCAAATATCGACACTTCATGAAAGCAACCATGTACAATTTCAGTAATTCAGTAAATACATTTGTGGTTTTTCTATTGTCTAGAAACATCGGTATTTGTACGAGGAAAAAGAAACTACCACGTGTAGAAAAGCCATGAAAATCGTTTTGTTTCTAAATCGTCTACACGCGTCGGATCGCTGGCGATTTTAGTGTATACAGAATGTTTTGTATGTACTCTCGCGCTCGATCCAATAGTTATTGTACACTATATCTCCGGATACGAAGAAATTCGCTAAGAAAAGCTTGTAAATAATAGCAAACAGAGAAAAGCTTTCTCAAACACTGAGTGTATTTTGATGCTAACTGATCTTTCTATGCTGCAAAATATCAATAAAGACAACTGAACTGTTCAAACCAGTTACTTTAACAATAAACCAATAAATCAATGATACATTTTCTTTTTCTTAAATATTTTTTTATATATATAATATTTTTAATAAATTATACTATTCTCTGATGACAATGAATTTAATAAAGAAAACAGCATCGAAATGGTTTCTGAAAATTTTCGATAAACAATGAAATACGGTAATAGACATGTTATAGTTTGAAAATGTCTGTCATACAATAGTACTATAATCATACTCTATTGTATAATAGATAGTTACTAATAGAAATAACTCATTACCAATTACGTCATTCCAACGTCAGATATAGGTGAAACATTTCACTTCTAAAATGATAATGATCTCAAGCAAAATAACGAAAGTTATCACTATCAACTAAATTGAATATTGTAAAATATATTATAATAGATATAAAAATTGAGAAAGAAAAATAATTAATATAAATGATTTGGAAAAGATCGTTAGAAAAAAATGTACAGGATCAATTAATATTTATCGATTACAAATAATAATTAAAGACGAAGACATGCAGAGAAACTATAAACACTTTTATAGTAATGTATTTTTTAATTAAATTACAAATGTGCCAATGTTTTTTGATTGTGAAATTTCTAAAACTTCTTTATAGTATATCATTGAGTATTCTAAAGAATCCTTTTATAGTATAAATTTATAATTAATTTATATGCAATAAGTCAGAATAATTGAGGAAATAAACAATTAAAATGAGAAATCACATTTGGAAATGCGTAACAGAATTTAAAGATTCACATCTTGTTCTTGAAAAATTTAATCATACAGGAATAAAGATGAGTATTTTTTAACAAGAAAATTGTAAAAAAATTTTTTTCTTTAATGGTAATATAGTATTCAATTGCATCTTTTACTGCTAAAATTTGAATATATCAAACCGAATATACATTGAATTTTCTTTATTTGCTTAACCTGCTTTCGACATTTTCAGGGTAATCTCCTGCATTTTTAATCTCAACCTAAAATTTCTTGAATAATTATCATTTAGCTGACATTGAAGTGCAACTGAATTCAATACTTTCTTCTTCATCTAACTCTAGAAAATAATAAAGAATAGAAAATAACAAAAGATATTATCCGAGCAGAAAGAAATATATACACATAAATATGTACATATCTTCTACAAAATAAAAATCAAAAGTGATATTTGCATTGCAGATGAGCAATTATAAAAATCAGTATAGTCATATCATTGAATAATATTATTGATCTTTTAACAGTAGAATAATTAATATATTAATTATAATATAATATAATAAGGTCAGGGGTAGAAGCTAGAGACGCGTCCCTTGGACCCGGCCCTACAGCCAAGACCAACAAACACATAAATGTAAAAGGGACGCATCCCTAGGCAATACCGCCAGGCCCATAAGGTATTACAAATATTGCTTTATGAGACTGACCTGCCCGAAGCTAGCTTTTGTTCTTAATAGCAATCAACAGCATAAAAAGGGCCAATACGGTTGAAACAGGATTAGATTCCATGAGCATATATTTCGATTCGATAGAGTATTCGGATACAGTGATTATTTCAGATATTGATTTCTTTTTTTAATTATATTAAAATCATTCCAGCAGTGAGTGATAAACAGCACGGTGTTAACGTCCGTTAGCATCCGAGCAATATCAAACGGTCGGTTTGATATATTCGGAGTGAACAACACTCAAGGGCAAAGTTCCAAGGAAATCTTAGTTCTAATTTAAACGATTAAACCAAACAGCTGGAAGTATTATCCCAAGAAAACCATCCAGTTCAGGGAAACTTGATCACGAACGAAGCAGCCACAAATCAGGCTAGCTCATATGCCGATAAATTCACTTTATAGACCACAACAAGAAAAAAGAAAATTAAAGGAGAAAAAAGTCAAGATCATAGCTACTCACAAAAGGTCAACGTCGCTATCTGATTCCTCTCCTTACCAAAATCAACAGAATTGAAGGTATGGACACTATAAATTCAGACGTTCACACTAAAAATAGATTCAGCATACTTGCTGAATGTATAATAAAAGAACCAGATAACGAAAAAACAAACATCAAACCTCTTACGGGAAAGATCACAGCATAAAGAAATATACATTTAATTCAAATTCACCCAACGTTAAATCTTCAAACACAAAACCTCCACCAATATACATACATGGAAACATTGAACATATTAAGCTACTGGAAGCCTTTAAAAAAAATTTAAAAATGCGTTTCAAATTAAATTTGTTTCAAACAAACTGAAGATAATGTTTACAAATCTAAACGATTTCAACGACTTTAAATTTATATGCAAAAACGGAAACATCGAATTCCATACATACACTGTGAGTACTGAAAAAATGACAACAGTATTAAAAGGACTGTTTAGGCTTCCAGTAGCCAAAATATGCGAAAATATAGAAAGGGTCTAAAACCTATCTCCTGCGCAGAGTTACCGATTCACACTAAATATTGAATATACCGAGTTACCTTTGCGCCCGGGACGTCCCTAGCACAGATAAATTATAATCATATCAGATTTATTGAACATGTAAAAAGTTTGAATCTCAAAAATCAATAGTTCAATGTTTCGATATCAAGCACACGGACACACATCCACAAACTGCAATAAAAAAGCAGTTTGCGTCAAGCAGTGCGCTGGATCCCACGACATATGGAATTGCATCAAAATTCGTGAAACTCCAGCGACATGTGCAAACTGCAAAGGAGATCATCCTACAAACTTCTTCAAATGTCCGGCCCTCCTAGCTTTTTTAAATGAAAAAAATTCACATGTAAACAAACTCCAGCTACCACCGCAGCAACATTTCCTATCTCCCTCCAAACACACTTTTCTATCCTCCCCTCCACCAAAACCCCCTATATTTTCCCCACCACACAGCCAAGACATACATACGCCAAAGCCCTATCACTCCAAAGACCACCATACAATCCCTCAACACAAGAACACCATCAAAATCATGATTTCACGGACAAGATAGAACAAATTAAATCAGCCGATTTAGACTTATTCCTAAAAATCATTACACTGATATAAAAACATTAAATTAATTGTATAAACAACCTTGACAGAGTCAAGGTGACAATACAAATAGTAAAAGAATTAGAAGATGACCCATAAAAAGAATCATAAAACTTATCTTATGGACCGTTACTAGCATCAAAAACAAAATCACAGAATCCAAAAATTTCTTAAATAACCGCAACACAGACATTGCAATAGTTACCGAAACCTAGCTCGCAGCTACAGATAAAATCAAACTTAATAACTTTAATATCTATAGAAAGCTTTAATATCTATGGAGCCCCTTCTACTCCAAACAAACCAAGAGGAGGAGTACTGATAGCCGTTCATAGAGATATCCCTGTCGAAGATACACTGCAACCTCTCCAAACATAGATATTCTAAAAATTAAACTTAAAATTACACCTACACTCACGGTCGGCGCTGCGTACGCCAGAACCAAAATAACTTCAATATATTTAAATCACATCATCCTTCCTCAAGAAACAAGTCACTTCATTATCAAGGGCGACTTTAACGCCAAGCACCCCATTTAGAATAACCTAAATAGAAATACAAATGGATCAACCATTAAAAATCACTCAGACCTTAGAGACCAGATTATACATAGCCCGACGTACACACATAAACAACCTAACTGCTTAACAACTAACATAGACATCTTCCTCTCAAACATACCGTATTCCTACAACTGCCAAACCATTAACGACCTAGTCCCGCTCCTCCCCTCCCATCTAACTAAAACTATCAATACAACCGTACAGAACAGGTAGAAGAACAAAAACGACAGAATACACAGATTGGAAAACGTACACCAAACTCTGTGATAAAATCAATATTAACTCATACTTAACAAACGAAACACAAATAGATTTAGAAATTAAAATCCTTACGCAACACATATACAAAACATATAGAAATGCAACGCAAACAGTTTCGACACACAACATAAGCCCTATCATAGATCCACTTCTACTCGACACAATAAAAAATAGAAATAAAATGCGAGGAAAATTTCAAAAAACGGGAAATCCGATTTACAAATTACGTAGAAATATTCTTACAAACCAAAATAATAATGCATATAAAAAAATAATAACATATAAAAAACAACACATGGCAGCACAAATTATCCGATATAAAACACACAGATCACATTCTATGGCGCACCTATAAAATCACCGGCGGCTTCAAAATCAAAATATCAGTTTTACAAAATACCACACACAACTCCCTACTATACACGGATGAGGAAAAGTCAGATTTGACTTTTGCAATTTGACTTTCGTCAAAACTACTCATCAATACAAACAACAGTTGTAGCGAGTCACCGAATACATTATAATAGAGAAAAACAAAAACCGTACAACTCAACTCATTTGTTTCTGATTCTGTTTGACACAAAGACCTAATAACGTAACTCCATGATATAAAACTTCCCACAAATTTAAACAACATTATAAACAACTACCTAAATAATAGGAAATTCTATATTTCCAATAATCCACGTGCAAAAAAGTCGTAAATGGGGTACCACAAGGATCCATTCTAGGCCCCCTATTATTCCTATTTGACAGACACATAAATGATCTGCCCAAAATTACAAACATACACAGCCATATTTGCTGACGACATAGCAATCTACGCTTCATCTTGGAGTCCCACGCAAGCTACTATTTACATCCAAAATCACTTAGACTTACTACAAAAATACTTCATAGAATGGAAATTAAAAATAAACCCCACAAAAACACAAACTATCTCTTTCACCACAAAAACCTGACTCTCAAGACCATTAAAATTGCAGACCAAAATATTCTCTGGTCTCTCATCGCAAAACACTTCGGAGTCATCCTTGACACAAAAATCACACAGGCAGCCGCCATAAATAAACGTGCTAATCTATCCAGCCCTGCACAAACTTATCCTCCTTACTTCAAAAAATAGCAGACTAAAGCAAACATCAAACTCAACTTATATAAAATATGCGTTAGACCTACGGACACCAAATTGGCAGCTGCCGCCAACACACACATAAACAAATTTCAAAGGATGCAAAATAAGTTCTAGCGTATAATTTTTAACAAATCCTACGATACTCCCATCAAAACTTTACACTCACAGCAAATATACTAACCATTAAAGAATACATACAGAACTCACTCAATAGATCCAATAACATCTCACTCAAAATTAGGACTAAACTTCCAAAGCATGCAACAACAGACAAATAAATTACACAACAATACTCTACATCAGGATCATATTCAAACACAGCAGGTTTTTTGAAATTTTTTCCTGCAACCAACACACACATGCATCACGTAAAATAAACCAAACTAGATAAAACTAACTTTTTAATTCTTCATTTTAAATGCAAGTTATAGGGACACGTCACCCCAGGAATTGTAGCAAAAATAAACACCCAAGGAAAAAAAAGGAACAGGGTTTTTTCTGCAAGTAAGGTCAAGCTCTTCAGTTCAAAGTGTACTTTTCGTGCCACCATCTTGTGAGTGCATCACTCGCATAATTACAAATTCGACATTCAATCAATTTCCCACAGCAGTGGGTGGTCCTTCAAGCCAAAATATATATACGCAGAGGATCGACAACAGTCGAGATTGTCCTTAACAAATACATTATATTATAAGTTTTTTAAATATAATCTGGTATAACAGTTAGTAATATTTTCATTAAATATGTCAAATCATAATATAATAAATAGTACTGTTCTATAAATTCGGAACAGTTAAAATAACATAAAAAATACGGAACTTTTACTACAGAATATATCATTGTTAAAACCAATCGTACGGCGAATTGCTCGCGTACAATTACGTGACCTTGATACGTACGGAATGTATTTTTTAAGCTTCACTTTTAAAAAATAAAAAAAGACCGATTATATATATTTTATTCCTTAATAAAACGAATATATATTTTTTGTTTCTTGGATTATTATTATGGATTGTTATTACTTCTTTGGTCTATCTTTAGTTCCAAATAACATAAATCTTGTTTTCAAAATTTTCGAAATTTCTGCTTTCAATAGGTGAATGTTTTCTTTACAGAAATCTGTTTTTCGCGAAAATGTATCAAAATGCTTATCTATATCTGTAATTCCTAATCTTTTTATACAAATCTACTAATCTCATCTTTGTGTATTTACTTGGATTTCATTGTACACATCGTTTAGGCACACGATGTACTACACAACACATTTCTACATACATACATATAGCGATTCTCCATGCACACATGAAAGTACGAGACACTAGCAGTAGCAGTATCTCAAAATATATTTGCTGTGTTTCCTGTGTTAAATGTTCCTCACATATGTACATGCACACTCGTGAATGCACTGAATTTGGGTTTCAGGTTACAAAAGGAATAGAAGGGGGGCGTTACGCTTCGTCTCTCTCTCTGACCCACTATGAGATTGCATACCATGACCAACAAACTATGTACTACGGTTTACGGGATATAACTCGCAGGAAGAACGAGCTTGGAAAGAAGAAAACAGAAAATGCAAGAGAATAAAGAAAATTCGAAAAGACTAAGCTACGTGTGAACAAGGCCAACACACAACTTGAAATCCAACGCAACAGATGAAAGAAAAAAAAGGATTAGTCCTAATAATTATTTCCTTATTCTGTTTATGCTAAACTGATTTCTGCAATAAATTACTACAAGTCAATATATTTTTTTGACTTCAATTGATATATTTGTATACCGGACAAAGATATTTCCAGTTCTTCGGAGACCCTCGTAGTGAAAGGTTGTCTCTACAAACACTGCGCGTGCTCTCACAGCGAGTACCGTTGTATGTATGTATCTGGTTCAAGAGTTACAATGTAATTACGTGCAACTGTGAATCTAACTGAAAAATTAGTAAACATAAGTGATAAATAACAATTCACATATTCCTTAGGCTAATCCTCTTATTTCGGTACAATCTTATCATCGAAATGGTCTTCATCAATGGAAATAACGTACCCCAAACCGACAGCAAAGTTTCCAACCCACAAACTCAACAACGACAAAGTTACACAAATGTAGTTCAAAGTGACTGTTTCTCAGAAAAGAATCAAGCCATAATAATTGGTTGAGATGTAATCCAAATAAAAGATTATGTCTATGCATTAAACAAAATAACTACCTCATTCAATATTAGATTCATTTCGCGAATATACAACAATAGAATATATGTTTTATGGCAAGCAAGAAAATCGTAGGCGACACAAACATTTTAATTAATGGCATTAATCTAGCTTTGACTAATCTCCACTAATCAGCAAATCCCAAAGCTTAATTCCTTCAAACATATATCCAACGACTTCACACTCATTAATCGAAGAAATTTTCGATAAATTGGACGTGAAAAGAGAATCAACTGTCTCTTTTTTAAGAGCCGGAATATCAGAAGATGATTCCACACATATTTTAAACTTCCGCCGTCAAGTACTTATTCATCCAAACGACAAAAGCAAAATTCCAGATTTCATAAAAATCGAATACGACCAAACCACATACTGGATCTATCCTTCAGTCACATTGAAATGCTGTAAGCTCTGTATGCTGTGCGTAGACATGTGGCAAAAAAGTGTAAACCCAACGGTAATCAATCACTTATCGACCACAAACAATAAAACCAACTAAAGGCCCTACTAACATCCGAGAAGTTGAAACAACCCCGTCCATATCCAACAGTACAAACTTAGATGCATTTAAAAAAACCACAAAATTCAAACCACACCAAAACAATAGAAAAAATGGACATAGATAGCTCACCCAATCTACTAAAGCGCACAAGATCGATAACAACAAATGATTCAAATGAAACCCCTAAGAAAATCAGAAACCCTAGATACACTAAAGACCATAAATAACACACAATAGACAACCAAGAAACAAACTACAAGTAACCAAAAAAAAAGTAAGTACCATAAGAAACAATGTAACATGGAAAAGTTGATGAAACCAAGTAAAAGACATAATAGAAGGGATAATTAGGTAAAATATTAAATTTCCACCAAATGGTAAGTTTTCTAGAAAACTCAATCGAAAACTCCAACACTAAAGAGATTGCTGAAAAATATACAGAAAACGTACAAATTCTGGCAAATTTTATGAGAGAACTTTATCCGCACCTCACAAAACGGTCGATCAAAAACCGTTTTACTAGAACCATAAAGAATTTGGACAAATCTACTACAGTTGAATTCACAAAATGCTCACAAATTCCCAAAAAAGTCTTAGAATTTTTGAAAGCTATATTATACCAATTATTATAATCATACCCGCCCTATCATTAAACCTACCAAGGTCACTAATAATCCGAGAAGGTGGATGTGATCCTAAACACTTAATTACAAATAAATATATAAAGATATTTCCGTTTTTCTGTATTTTGTTATCGATACGAAACTGCGATTTATGTGAGTGTGCAAATGCTTTCTTTGTTTGAGCAATTTCTTATAATTCTATATATTAGATATATTAGGATTATGCGTACAAAAAACGTTACGCTTCTTGCCCACATAAAATAATTTACTATTCTATTTTTAAATAAGAACAACGACTTACCCATTTTTTATGCTGGCAAGCCCTAACGTCTACCACACTCTATCGCGGCTATCATAACGAGTTTATTGTTGTCTTTCCTGGTGACTCGCGAGCTTATGTTTGGTGTCCTCTAAAGACGGTTAGCATCGATCACTGTATCGATGCTTAATAATTTCACCGTTTTTAGAGGAATTACGTCAGAGCAACCAAATGGCTCTCGGTGATTTAAAATGATTGGCCCGCGCTCGCCATCACTTTTTTATAAATCAGACCAATCGTTAGCGGGGAAGTCAGTGATCAAACTCGACAGTGATACATTAAATTCAACACTATCAAGTTAGTGTAATAATCACTCTGCAGTTAGTGCGTTAGTAGAGTGTGCGTTAAATTCATCACAGTGTGCAAAATTATTACAGTGCGTCAGTGAGTATTTCGGCATACGAAAATAATGTACCACTGAGTGCGTATCACGTCAGTGTGTTGCAACACAAGTCAGACTATAATTATTATCACCGTTGTGCAATCGCTGATTCCCTAACGTGAGCTATAGTCAATAACACATCATTACTATCACTCACCTATATTATACAATCCACTTGTCGCGATCTCTGATCATCAATTGGAATCGTATTATCTTTCTTCTTTTCACAATACCGCACACGCGATCACTATTCGCCTCAAATACAAACGCATGAATTGCGATCATACTGCTTGAATACATTCTTTATTATGAAATTTTCATTCTTTTTGTACTATTTTCGAATAATAAATTACTAATGTTTTGAAATAATTATTATATGAATATTCTGAATATAAATTTCTATGTATAATGAGATACTAGAAAATATAGTGCACGTATCACATCAATGTGTTACGTTACTACAGAAAGTTATCTCCGAAAAATTGAGTGTGCAAATACTTTTTTAACCCACAAAATTAATAGAATTTCCACGAATATGCGATCAATTACAATCTACATATATATGCAAAATTCAAATATTTAAAGAAACACAAAAAATTTGAACATTTTATAATATATTTACTAGTTAAAGTTATAAAAATTCATTTGTTTACTAAAAATATGAATAAATCGGTGGAAAAAATCATGAAATATATTATAATAATATAATTACAATGTTAATTGAACGAATGATACAATGAAATATGAAGATGTGTAAAATATATTTATGACTATTCTTTATATGTAAGCTAATCAATTAAATTAGCATTAGAGGAAAGTAGAGAATAGTATTAGAAAAAAAAATGAAATAATCCCATTTTTAAAGTTTTATCAAATAACATCTCACTTTGACATCGTACATCTAATTCAGTAAAGCATTTTATTTTGTCAATGTTCAGAATCATTTGACGGTGCGTTAACTTGTATATATACTTTTCGTATTTATTTTTATTATTATTAGCCTGTGCGTTTTTGTATATATTTACATTTTTTAAAATATGAAATAAAATAATTATAGAAATTATATATTGTCTATATTACTATATTTACGTATATTTTTTTCATATTATATGCATTTTTACACTTTCAAATTCTTTATAAATGCATAAAAATCCACAGCCTAATTATTATTTTACCATGCTTATTTGTGTTCTCTGTTGCTGCTTATGATATTCATACTTGTTTATGATATTCATAAGTGTACTATATGAATTTTAAAGTAAGTGATATACCGAATGTTTTTCTTTATGAAATTTCAAATATAGACATTTACAAGTCAGTAGTGATTTAATTATGGAATATTTTAGTTACATTTTCTTGCTTTCGTTTTACTTAGCAAGATGTCATCTTTTAACATAGGGAAAAATCAATAAAAATGAAAACCATGGGACGAAGAAAAGATGACTGAAGCCCTAAAAGAACGAATGGATGCTAGTGTAAATCGATATTAATATTGAATATATTAATATTTAGTTTTTAGATTTTAGTTAATATTTTTGAAAAAATATGATTGAGTAATCACAATGTTAATCAATATGTTAATCGGTAAAAAAATAAAATTGTTTTTTGTTTATTTTCTATGAAAAATTGTATTCCATGCTAATGTTTCGTGTATTATATTAGCTATCATTTATATATTTTTAATGATATTGATAATTATTTATAATGTTAGAAACATGAAACTAGTTTTAAATTAAAATATGTGACTGAATATCCATAATATTTATTTTGACTGATTTTGTAAGAATCATATTCAAAAAATAAAATTGTATTTCATATTTGACTACTTTCCTCTCTTATTTATAGGAATCTAAAAAATTATTTGTCCGATATTGTGATTCGAAATTTTTTTTACATTATGTAAGCGAAAACGTTAAATTAAAATTTAACGTTTACCAATTGTCCGCTTGCGATGGGGACTATGTTGTCCTGGCGGAAACAAAAAGTGTATCGCTCACCCATTACGTCCACCAGAGAGCAACAGTCAGAGCGACGAGTCATTAGAGAATCCACGTTTCCTTGAAATCCGCTTACAATTATATAAAGAAATTATCCTGTTCTTATGAAAGCTGTACTTATAGCGCAATAGTTATGTGTTTGTATTCCGGTGACATAGTGAAGAAAGCTCTCTAAGCTCGAGAGTTTAACTCGAACAGCATTGAATTAAGTTATCTAGGTCGTTGACGAATTCCCTTTCTCTAAAACCTTCTTAACTGTAAATATATTTTTATAATAATTTTGTCATTATTTTATTTAGTGGATAATCGACAAAAACTATTTCAAGAATAACCTAATACAAAAATTTATTAATTTATTAATACTTTATACTAATTGTAACAAAAAACTGTTAGCACTTTCTTTAGTAAAAACAATTCGATGATATTCGATGAAACGATAATTTTCTCCCATGGATATTTTATTCTAATAATTCATATATGCTTGTAAAATAAATAATTTTGTTTCAATAATAATATCAATCAAAGGAATAACAATTACATTTACGGATTTATACTATTGCAATTTTTTAAGATAATTAAAAATATTTATTCAGAATATGAATCAATTCTTTTTTCTCAATTATATTGCAAGTTAAGTTTCACAAAATGAAATTTGTTAACATATTACCTACAAATGAAAGTATAATACAAAATTGTGTCTATATATTTATAACATTATTGTAATAAAATCATCTGTGTGTGTGTGTGTGTGTGTGTGTGGTATAAACATCAAAAATGTAATAGAAAATTTCAAGACAAAAGAAATAACCGCCGATTATCCATGTACATATAAAAGTATAAATTTCTCTAGCTCATACATTATTATCTTTTCGTAACTTTTCCCTAATCTTTTTAGTCCGTGGTAGACTACTGTACAAGTAATCTTACAGTCAACAAAAAAATAATTGATTTATCTATTATAAAATATTGCAATATATATATTTATGTGGGAATTATCTCGGACGAGTTCCCAATTTTGTGGGATTTGATAGAAAATGAAAGTTCTAATACGGAGGTAACAAAAAAAGATTAAAATTAGAACTTGCTCTTACAATTCGCTCTGCACTCTCTGATGTCACTACTCTGTATTAATCTCACTACGTCTTTTCTCTTTGGTCTCTCGCTATTCTCTCTAAAATCGTCCTCTTTGACAACTCGCGACTCTGTACTTTTTTACTCTACGAAATCTCGATTCTCTCTACTCTCTCTTGATTTCTTCTCGAAACTTCGTTATTCTCACACATTCATGCACATAAACATTCATACTCTTAATATTTTTAAGACCTAGGCCTGAGCGACTAAAACAAATATTCCAGGCTTCTACTAGGTTTGAGAGTTCATTGTCTCTAGTCCTACTCACTGTAGTGTAGTTTAGTTTGAAACACGAGTGTGAAACAGTGACATCGCTATCATGGAGGTGCAAAAAATGTGTGCCCTCATAGTTGCCCATAATATTTTAAAAAAAGAGAAAAATCAACATAAAAAGAAAGTTAAATAATTTAAATTATTACATAATATTTAATATAATTAAATAGTATATATATAATATTTAAATAATATTTAAATAATATTTATATAATATTTAAATTATTACATGAGCGAGGTCGGTCCCTTTACAATTTCCAATGGTCCTAGGATGCGTCCCTGCAATGTTTGTTATTTGTTCATGTCGAGAACAATGACATAGAAAGAAACGGAAGACATGAAAGTACGGTCAAGGAAATCCCTGCTGTGGAGAAAATAATAAATTTGAAAGTTTTTATTTAGCTCGATATTTTTCGCATCGCAGTTTGGTCCTCGCTGTGCTCGGTGAGACCGAACAATTTCTGCTCGCACGAGAGTACTCTCAAAACTTCGAATTCTGAGAGCAACTCTCCGAGAGCAGTATAATACTGTATTCATTTGCGAGCAGTTCGCGACACGTCGACTTTCAGACAGTTGAGCAATGCTCTTGGAGAGTAGCTCTGAGAACAGTATCCATTTGCGAGAAATACTCTCGAGAGCAACTCGCGACAGTTTTATTCTCCAGTGGATACTTAGCATTAATCATTCATGAAATTTGATGAATTGTTTTTCACTTCAGTAATAACAATTGAAATTAAGGGAGGATAAATTTTATGTTCGAGAATAGATATTTCATGAAAAGAGCACTCTAAAAAAAATTTTATTTTTATTTAGTAATTTGATTCATTAAATAGTTATTATAAAATTTGTATGTATCGGGAGAAAATTATATTAATAACATTGTATAAAAAACATTGTATGAAAACAGAAAATAAAAAAATAACGTTTATTATGTTTATTGGATAAATTTGTGAACCTCACTGACATGTGTACTGTATATAAATATATTGTGTGTTTTCGGGAATTTTGAATTATAAACTTATCAGCCTGCCTAGGAGATTACATAATTTTGAGGACTATTTAGAAATTATGAAAACACAGAGTTTATTAACGATACATTATAGAAAATATTGAATTAATTAATTTTGATGTAAATATCAAAGATAAAATATCGTAAATATGTAAAAAAATAATGTCAATAATGTAAAAAAGATAAAATATCGTAAACATGTAAACGAATAATGTAAACAATGTAAAAAAGATAAAATATCATAAATATGTAAAAAACTAATGTAAATAATGTAAATAAAAAGATAAATCATGGATTACTTAGAATAGAATTATAGAATTATTTATTAGAATTTATATAGAATTATATATTAGAAATAATTATTCAATTCTAAATATTTATGTCCTGACTGTAGAAAATAATTTTGCAATTAATATAATAAAAAAAACAAATAAAAATATTAAATCTAGAAACATTAAATTTGTATTACCTTCTTTTCGAAGATAATATACTACAATATACAGAATATTCAACTTTATTTTATATTTGATCTAGATTTTTGTACCCTTTTAAGATAATAGTATATTGTAAGCAATTTGAACATATGTGATTCTAATAAACCGAATTATATATCTGATAATTTAAAGTAAAAGTTATTGTTATTGGAATCGATTACTGTAAACGATAGTATACAATACACCAATTATAGGTGGTTTTCATCACTTTACTATTCATTCGCTTCTATAGAGAAAAGAGTAGAGATCAAATAAACAAACAAAAAATGGTCGTATATTACATACACACACGCGCGCGCGCACGCACGCATACAATCTCTTGTTAATGTTGCTATTATAGATAAATTCTGTAGTCTACGAGCAATACTGCGAATTATTTTAATTAAAATATTTCTTGAACTAATGGTTTTTCGGTATAAATGATTTAGTACCTTTTTATAGAGAATGATGAACTAAATCGAATAATGTATTAAAAAATATACAATACTACTTTAAAAACTAACAAAACAAAAAAAACAAAAAACTTGACTTTTAAACGCCATGTATCAACATAAAAAAATATCAATAAATGAATACCTCTATCGAAATCATTTAACCTTTATTTGAAACATTTTTTTAATATAATTAATCGTTTCGAAAATATTTCAATTTCTAGTTTAGATAACTTGCCCAGTGTATTAGACTATCTTTAAATGCAATGGAGATCTACATTAAATATCTTTTATAGATTAATTGAAGTTAGTAAGTGATGTAAAGAATAAAAATACTAATTGCAAGCATTAATTATTATCATAACATATTCGATCCTGTATGTTATACGGATTCGAATTCAAAATTTTTCAAATCCCAACGTGATTCATAATCCATATGTAAATTTACATTCTTGAAAATATTATTTGGAAAGTAAAATTCTGATGAAAAATTGTAATGTTATATTATAAGTGTACATGGTATAAAAAGTATTACATTTTGAATGCTTTTTCATATTATGTACAGATAATCATTATTATAATACTTATATTGCTCTTTAATATAAATTTGGTGCTATCCTCTTGGATATTAACATTTTAATAAAAAAATACATATATTTATAAATATGTAATAATGTGCATCTGAACTTAAAAACACAGACGAAACCCTTCAAAAGAACAGTAAACTAGAGACCATATAATCGTAAGCTACTTTATCAGTTCTTCGTATTCTTAATAATATTTTCTATGTCTCAATATTTGAAAATAGTATAATCTCAGTCTTTTCGAAGTACAATAGCACTTTGTGCGATTGGTGAAATGACCTGATCAACAATCTGATCGGTCAAGACTATTTATAGAATATTTCACAATCTCCATCTATCTATCACACTCACTTAAGCGTGGTTAGGATGTAAGGAGAATATATATATGACATTTAACAAACACGTTAATTCCTTGCATTCGGTAAAAATTAATCAGTATGTATATCTCTCTGTTGACATTAGTAAGGAACAATCGTCCTAAATATTGAACCGATTATATCCAATCATGAAATTTATCGCTTAAATATGCAAGTAATAGGAATCATAATAACTCAAACACCAATCTAAGAATTGACTATGAGTACCTCAGTACTGATCTAAATTCAATTTTTCTTTCACAATTAGATACTGAAACACAACACTTTCCTTATAAATACATTTGATTTGGAGAAAAATTGAGAAGTTGGAGTTGGAGAAAACAACCATCAATAAATTTATTAATACTATTAATGTCTGATTACCTGCGATTAGAGTGTTATATGTCAATTAATTCATCGCTTGTAATCAAAACAATGTTCTTGAATACATACAATATGATTTGATTATAGATAAATTATTTCTGTTATAAGCAAAAATTTTGATAGTAATCGCGATCAATCTTTGCAATTAATCGTAGTTTGATGTGCTGCGTAACATTATCGAACGATGCGAAATGTTAGCATTTGGTAGTTTATAAAAATTGCAATAATCTGCAACTTTTATAAATTATGACGTTATAAAACAAATTTTGAAAGTTGTATAAGATTTAATACAGTATCTTCAATTTTGATTACAAATAACTATTATAAACGATTAAATAATATTTTTTACGATAATTATGATAATAATTACAAATGATGAGAATAAATGATCGAAATTTTTTTTCAGTTTTTTCGATTATCCATTATTGATAACTTGAATTTTGTTTTGACCGATAACGCAAAAATTTTTTTTTGATACATTTGACATACTTATTTTTTTCTAAATTCAAAAGATTTAAAAAAAGACATATTATAAACAACTCTGTATAGATTAACAATAAATAAATAACGTTATTATGAAAACTTGCTTTTAACAAAAAAAACTTTATTGACAAAATTAATTTAAAAATATTAATTATTATTGTTTGTATTGTAGATTCGGCAAGCAATAATAATAATAATAATAAACTGTCTTCACGATTTTTAAATATTTAAACATTTGTATTTCTACAAATGGGTGCAGTAATTTGTTGAAACAAAAATACATACATAAATACAATGCAAAATGCAGAAATATTTAACATAAAAACAAGTGTTATATATTTGGTCAATATTTAGCATAGCATACAATTATAATAATTACTATTACTGAAGTTTATAATTGTTATTACTGAACTTCGTACATAAAAAAGAAGCTTTATTTTTTTATGCTTTCTTGAATCATGGAATTCGTTATTATATGCCATATATAATAATAAGATTAAATATAACATTTGTTATTTCAGAATTTAGAAGTGACTTCAAAAATTCAGAACTTATTGTAACAAATAATTTTTTCATATTTCATTTTATTAAAAAAATATTTCTCTGAAATAATTCATATTTTTTATTCTGAAATCAATCAATTCATTAATTTAATACATTATACTACAAAGTTAATTCTAAAATCGCTCAAAAATAGGTCAAACATTGCGAACTTTTTTTTTTATATCTAATTACTGAATGAAAAGCGCTAATATTTTTGAGATGTATAAATGTAATTTTCAGTTTTATATTTAATTTCTTTTCAAATTTTATATTTTAATAATATAAAGTTTAAATATAAATGTAACATAAAATAACAAAGTCAAATTATGAAAAAAAATTAACAAAACATTATCTATTTTTGGACGATTCAGTAATTTATTCCCTCAATAAATCAAATGTCTCTTAAATATTTTTTTAAATAGAGTCAACAATTACATACTATATAATAAGTCGAAGTATAAAAGTATAATAATGCATATAAACAAAAAGTTTTAAAAATTTATAAAATACTATATGATCAGCGCACAAAAACAAAAACTAACAGGCAAAAAAGGTGAAGCGATGATGGATTATAACATATTTTTTGACCTCACGGGAAGGAAAAAATTATAAAATATTTCAAAAATAGAAGAAATTGGTACAAAAACTAAAACTACATGGAAAAATAGGATAAATTTTTTACGAAGAAAATGAGATTATTGTGAGAAAGCGAGCTATAAAATACACATGAAAAGAAAACATTTACCAACGAAATATACGAAATATGTATTATGAAGATAATACAATTAATCATAAACGCAGAATATCCACCATAGCCCTAGAACAGAAAAATTTTATAAAACCGTGCATACGAAACATGAGGACATTATTAATAACTGTAACTACTTAATTATATAGAATGTTCATTTTAGTGATCACTATGAATTTTTGAACGTTCCTTATAATTTTACAAAATAATATTATGAACTGAAATCATAATAAAACGTAATAATAATAAAGTTGTTAAAATAATTTTTGTTCGATTAAAAAATCAAAATTAAATTAATTTTTTTAATTGATATATATTTTTAATTGTTATATATTTCTTCAATATTTCTTCACTATAGAAACAATATCGAATTAAAGATAGGAATTAAGTAATTAATAAAAAAATCAATAATTTTCCTAGAAAATCATTCTTGAATATTAAGTTCCTAATTTTCTATTAATATGCAAATAAAAGATAAATATAATTCAATGATATTTTTTAATTTATTGAAATTATTAAACACGTAATGTCACAAATTCAATTTCTTATTTATAACATATTTCTCTATAAGTTTCCGACCACTTGAATTTTGATTGAAATTACTGAATTATCTTTATGAAATAAAATCATACAATAATCTATCTGGACTTATAATATTTTAAAGCATGAAGCCTTTACTTTTAGAATTGTTTTCTTTTTTTAAAAAACATTTCTATCATATAAAAAATAGTAGATGAAATACCTCTTTATCTTTAAAATTTTTCAAATTTAAACTCTCTACAAAGATTAGAAAATTTTTTTCATAACTGAATATACCACAATCCTAAAAATTAAATTTTCCCCTTTAAAATAATTTCTCAAAACTTAATGTCTCAAAACGATTTTTTGTCACTAGTCTATTGAGCCTTAAAAAGTATATAATGAATTTAAAATTTCTCATCGATACGATAAATTTTACAGAATCAAGATTACAATATCTGTTGTAATCAATAATTAAATAAATTATAATGATAGTTTATACAAGAATGAATATAGTCATTTTAAATACAACAATTTTTCATGAATAATTTCCTCGTTGATACTAACTCTATATTATTATACTTGGCGACAACGATCGACTAAAATTTTGTCATTTTCTTATGACGATATGAAATTCATTATAATTCGTTATAATGATATAAAATTCATTGAAATTTTTTCAGTTTACTATATGTTTCACAATAAGTCTGTAATCTCAAATGTACAGATTGACAAGATTATAATGATGTTATTACATGTTGCTTATATAACAATTGTTTCGTTGTACGAGCTAGTTTGTACATGCTCAAGATTGTATGTCAATTTATGAAATTCAATTATTTAGCAAAGAATGCAGGTCAGTATTAATTTAGAATATTAGTGAATTCTATATTTTAAATAGAATCTAATCTAGTAAAAAATAGTGAAAATGATAGTAAATATTTATTATATTTAGAAATAAACCTTTCACATGCTATGCGACTAATTAGATTAAATTTAATATTCTCTATACTGACTAAATATCAATCTAACTATTAATATTGATCAAGTAACATTTTGTAATCAGATTAGTATTTGGTTAGTACGGAGAAGTTTAAATCAGTTTTAATCAGTCCTAATAGTACGATGAAGAATTCGAATATTTATTTGAAAATTCTGTTCTTTTGTGTACCGAATACTTAATATAATCACTTACACAAATTGTTTTAGAAATATTTAATTCGAAGACATTTAGAAATATACATATATTTATATTTAATATAACATATATTTATTTAATCTAGATATATATTAATAATACATCTTTAATAGTACTGAAATATTTATAAATTACATACATTTAATGTATTTTTAATTTCATAACTATAACTATAATTTAATAACAAAAACTTAATCTGAGGCTAGTTAATTCTAAATGTAAAAATAGTATGCCGAAAACTGATCTTTACATAAAAAAACATAATACATCTGAAAAGATGAAATATCACAGAGCGACAAGAATACTAAGAAGAGAAGTAAAGAACGATTAGGATGCTTGTACTATTCGTAGTTCGAAGTATAATAGTAGAGATGCTTTCATGGTCTCTCAAGGCAGCTGTTTTCCGAAACCGTTTCACATCGAGTTGCTTTCTGTATTACATGGTTTATCAGAGAAGCCAGCCCCGATCAGGAGTGAGATGTATTCACAACCAATACTGGATTCGTAGATTGTAGACCTTTAGATCGATCGATGGATTTTATTTGTGCCTTTGCTTCTTCAACTAACCAAAACGTGCTTTTTGTGCGCGAGAAAACATACGCATGAATACATATATACTTGAACAAAGCACTTTTTATCAATTTTATCTCCATTTGGTTTTATTTTTTTCTCTTAATATTAAAACATAACATTTTTTACATGAGCTAATGCTATAATCAGATGAAAGTTTAGTATAATTGTTAAAAGATGATCAAAATATTACAGTAACATTTATAAGAATTAATTAATAAGTTTATTCTTTCTGCTTATATATATTTTAAGTGCAATGGATTGAAAAATGCCTTATATTTTCAGTGCTGAAAATAATTGAAAATATAGATTTATATTTATATATCGTACTGATTGTGAGTTTATCAATTTAAAGATTTCCTTAACAGATGTTACGCTTCATAATTAAAATAAGCTCATTTTTAAATATTTCATTAAAATAAAATTTCTATGCAACTTTTTTAAAGGTAAAAATTTATTTTGAAAGAGTTAATAGAATCATTTAGAGTTATTTCAAGGTGCTGACAAATATATTCTCCGATATGATTATTCTGCTTCATCTGCAATTTTCATCAAATAGGTACTATTTTTAAACATTTTTGTGTTTTCATTCTCTTATTTTTCTATTATTTAGGTAAACATTGCTTGTTAGACGAATTTCGTGTGATCTCATACTTATCTCAATGTAATATATAATATTATAATTAGACTGTAGATTTTTATATGTTTACCGAAAGTTTTAAAGTGTAAAATTACATAAAATGTACATAATGTAAAAAAATATATTTATTGAAATATTTATTAAAATATTCAATGTACATTTCTGTCTATAACATTTAATCCGTAAAATTTTCAGCCGAGGTTCTATTTTGTAAATTATATTTCTAAAAATATGGATTTACATAAAAAAACTGTCTAAAGCAGCCTAATTGTAATATTTATATATAAATAACATGCAGTTTATAGTAGATTTAATATTCTATATTAATATCTAATACTTACGATAGACAGAGATAAAAAATGTCATTATTATTTCAATTTCGTAATAATATCCATATACTGAAGTTTACATCACTTCACAATTTTGTATAAAATTACTCCTAGTTCAAACGAAAAGAAATTAATATAAGAACATAATCAAATAAAAGAAACAAAACACAACCGAAATGAAAATTTTATATATCCTTAATATTGTTTATGTTTTTGCAACTTTTATTTAAAAAGAATACTCTTATTTAAAAAGCATATATTTAGTTCATGAACTTTTTTTGTTAGTATTGCTGGAAAATTTACATCGTAGGCCACATTAAGAAAATGCATAGGTCCTCCTACTCGCCATCACAGGACAGATACCAAAGCACAGTTTCTTGAAAGTCTTCACTAACCATCTCTTTCATACAAACATATCCTTTGACCTAGTCTTCGCTATTCTAACATCTAAAGCAAAAGCTTGCTAGGAAAGCTTCGTTGATGAATCCACTAACAAGCCTAGATGAAACAGATTTTTCTTTTCTTATCTTTTCCTTTCTGCTTGTTTTTCTTGCATTATAATGCAATAGAATTAGATTCTAATAAAAACCAAATATTGCCTCATATATAGATGATTTTGAATAATGAAACTACTGTTAAAAAGTAAAATCAAGAAATAAAAAAATCATGATTTGCAAAGTTTTTCGTTTGCTTTTCGATAAGATCTCTTGATCTTCGATCAATACGAGTTATGAAAACTAACAAAATAAAATTAATACAAACTTGACATGTTACCACGGCAGTGATTTTTTTGCTACATCGCTCAAACTTTCATTAATGTAAATAAGTTCTTTATCATAGATATTATTAGTTCAGAATTCGAAACTATTTCTTGTAATTCTAATTTTACAAGAGTGAAAAGAGAAAAATATCAAAATAAAGAATTTATTTCTATAATAAAAAAAAACCTTTTTTTATTAAAGAAAACGAAATATAAATTATTTGTTAAAATTTATTTTATTTGTTAAAATTTAAGTTAAATAAAAAGAAAAGAAAAAAGATAATATTTGAGCCGTGTGAAGAAATTCGCTTAAAATAATCTGGTAAAGAATGTGTTAACATTATAATAATCTGTGGCGCTGTTATGCTGTTATGTGATTTTCAGCGGTTAATAACCATTGAAAAATATATTGTAACAAGTTGTATATACTGTTCACTTACATATTTGGTACCTCCACTTTTTATAGATTAGATTAGATTCATAAATACTAATTGTTCCTTTATATTCATAACAAAAATGCATTTATAAACTTTTAATAGAAAATCTCAATAGAACACTTAATAAAAATTATTATTGTTATTGTTATAGTTTCTAAATTAATTATTATTGTTGTTATTGTTATTTTAAAATACAGTTTTGCAATCTTTTTAAGAATCTAGCAATACACTGATATAATAATAAGGCTTAAAAAGTTATTTCACTTCTAGTAACAGAAGACATAATAAACGATCCCTTGAAATTTCTTTTCGTGGTCTCATGGTAAAAAAAAAAAAATTTTAACTAACCGAAAAGAACTATGTAATGAAATATTTCATTCTAAAAATATTCATAATGAGAAGGAATAAGCACATCGATTCTCAATGAATAACAACTAATACATTTACACAAAACCCTGCTTCATATACAATTCACAGGCTCGCTTGAAAATATGATGAAAAGTTGTTTTAAATTATCATTTTCAGAAACATGTACTATGTTCAAATTAAACAAATTGCATCGGTATCATACAGTAAGAGAAACTTTAGAATGTTTCTAACTTGTGGGAATCATAAGTGTAAGTCAAAGAGAGTAGGAAAATTTGCCAAATGATTTCCAGTCTAACATTTCAAAATCAATGCATCTGTTCTGTTTTCTTTTAAAATAATACACTTAATATATTACATCTATCATATGTAGAATTTATCTCACTATACTCTTCGGATGTAGACGAGATCAATAGTCAGCTGACTGTCACTAGACAGAAAACATGTGACAGCATATAGAGTGATAGCTGACTAACATTTTCACTACAGCAACCTCGCTCGTGAATACGCTACCATAGCACGGGGCAGTCCCAACGCGGATGTAAATTTTACCACAGGGAAAACGTAATGTCACGTTCATAGTGCTCTTAGTGAAGAGTTCGCGAGCAGCTTGCAAGCTGCTCGTCAACAATAGTGTGGATGCGATGCTGTTTCTCTCAGTAAGCTCAGTCCATATCATAACATTTAATGCCTACTAGCATTATGTAATAATCTAATAGAAATAAGATAGTCAATAATCATGGAGATAATAAATATATTCTGCTCTAATAATAAGTTAAGAATCAATGAGATTATTTGATATCGATATCATTTTAATTAGATTAAAATAATCAAGAATTTAATAATAACATAAATAAATTATACAAATATTTTATCAGTATAGATTTTTTTCAAAAATGAAAAATTTTAATTTATAATTTAAGATTAAAAAATTAAAATTTTAATCTAATATAAAATATTTTGTGTGTGTGTGTGTGTACACCCACGTGTGTATACCCACACACATATACTTATAATACTCACGTACTTACAATATTTTATATTTTACACACACACAGGCTGTCCCACGTAACACTTTTCACGATTTTTCAAGTACTTGCGATAATCTGACAAAAAAATGTTTTGAATAAAACATTATCAGTTTTCGATTGGCTATACAGTGCAATAAAAAAAATTTTTGTTGAAAACATTTTTTTGTCAGATTATCGTAAGTACTTAAAAAATCGTGTTACGTGGGACATATATTTAATTATTTTATTGATATAAAATAATATCACACATTAGGTGACTATAGTCATTGTTAGTGGCAAAAATGTTAATTAATTCGCAATCTGTTTCACACAATATCTTTTCAATTTTTTTTTAAATTCTATCCATTAGAAATGTATTTAAGTGATTTCTATGTTGTGCATCCTAAATTGACACACACATTTGTCAATTTCTTTTACATTCTTAAAATGTTGTTTATCTCTACATAATAAATCATCGGATATTGATGAAATATAATTATTTGTGATTATTTAGTCAATTAAATTGCGAACTGATCAGTCAGCTGTCGCTCTATATATTATCGCGTTTATTTTAATTGATTTGCTTTTTCAGTCGATTAATCAACTACGTTAAAATTGGTAATTTTATATCTTCAATATAAATTCATCTTTCATATTGTAAATCATCTATCGATCATCCTGAAAGACTTGAAAATCTTGATGATTACCAAGATGATCAAGACTTTGAAAATTTTTGAAAATTTTTGAAAATTGTGATACAATTTGATATCGTGATGAATGATCTTATTAGCTTCTTCATTATTTTGATTAGAAGCTTAACAATACTCATTTACGATACATTTACGATAGACGTAAACCTGAATTGCAACTTTCGAAAGTATAAGAACGTGTAGCTTAATTTTTGATGAATTTACATATTTATAATTGAAATTAATTTTTCTTGTCTGGTAAATTCCAACTTTAATTCAGGTTTCAAAATCTTGGAATTTTCCGATGTTGCAATGAAAATTAGCACAGAATCAAATAAACATCTGATTTAGGTAGAAAACGATATCAAAATTATATTTATGATAATTCAAATTTTTTAGATCTTTAACGTAAAAATCTGATACTAAGAATACTCATATTATTCGATTTTATTGCAATTCTCAAGATTTTCAAAACATTCAAGACGATTAAGACTTTCAAGACTTTAAAGACTTAAAATCGATCAAGACTTTCGAGAGTTTTAAACTTCGAATCATGTTTAAAGTGATTCAAATTTTTTGCGATATACATAAAATTCAAAGAGATCCGAAATATGTATTTCAGATACCGTAACTGCAATTTTTTCACAACACAAAGGTACTAAACGACAGTATTTTTTTAATAAGATCATTAATTATCGTTTAAGCAACATGAAACTCTTGAATCTAATCAATGTTAATGCACCATTTTTTTTATTTTAGACATGCTCCGCACTCGCAGATTTGTTTTCTTTGATCCAATTGGTAAAATTTACACACAAACAAATTTATTGAATAAATCCTTTTCTACTTTTCTTACTTTTCTCAAAAATAGCGTGCTTGTACTATTAAACTAATCTAATTTGGTGGAACAAGGGTAATTTAGTATTAATTACATACTCTCTATTCCTCACATTTAACTCAGTTTACTGGTTTGTACATTGCTAACTTTTACTCTGTTCACTCTTGCTTCTTTTCTGTAATTTCTACGTCTTTGTATCAAAGAGTTTTTATCCAGTATAAATTAATTAAAATTAAGATTAAAATTAAAATTAGAACTGAAATTAAAATAATATATTACTTACAATGAATGAATACTGTAGAACTCTATATAAACTTGTCGAAGGACAAATAGTAATTGAAATTCGTATAATAGAAATTCACTGATGCTTCTAGCGATTTTTCGTTCATGCAATAGGAGTTTAGATTCAAATAAGCAGTTCATTCAATCAGCAAAATCAGATCATTTAATCAAATACACGAGAAATTAATTTTTTTATAAATGATTGCTAGATTATTAAATATTAGGTTATATATATTTCGCGAATACTCCAAAATGAGTGAATCTGAAATATAATCTTCCACATTTAAATAATTTTTTATCAAATATTGGTTGAGAATTGAATAAGCTGATTGAAAAGTCTTTGCAAAAATTTTTTGACGAATGATCACTGTTTCAAATATTCGACTGTAGCACCTATTTCATTTAAATAATAATCTTTCATTTTGTTTAAATATAAAGTAGTTCAATTCTAATATATAAGTTTCATTAATACATCGTACGTTGCACTATTTTAGAAAATATTAAAAATAAATACGATTTTAAATGATAAATTCTTAATAATTCTACATTTTAAATAAGAATCAAAGATGATAATAACGACCACTAAATTAATGCGATTGTAAGTTACGATCGGATTAGGAACATTAACCACACAATTTAATTGCAATCTATTGTAATTTTACCGATAATTCATTTGCTTTCATTTCATAGAAAATATCGCTATATTAGATTCTGTGTTTGTTTGTATCTATCAAAAATAGAATTCTTATTAAAAATACGAAATTTTTATTGTTTAAATTCAAATTTGAAAGATCTAGCAATTTGTGTAATTGAGTCGCTGAAATATTTTAAAATAACATCGTATATACTGACCAGAAATTTGGATACACTTTCTATCTATGAAATAGATTATAGTGTAAAACGATAAATAATAATTCAGGATCTTGAGTTTTGGGGAAGGGATTATATAACACATAAACCGTGCCCCAAATGACATATTCTTTATTTAGTTGAATACGAGAACGAGCGATTTTTAATCATGACAGATTTCAATCGAAGTTCATCCACTTTTAAACCTGTTATACCACTCGAAAAGCTGTATTTTCAAAAACTGTTCGAATAATGTTTCCGAGCTATTTTTATCGAGTAATGATATTTAATGCATACTTTTTATTCTTTGAAATCCATCATCATTAAAAATTGCCAAAGACACGGGACACCATGTAAACGATAATTCTACTGAACAAAGAACGTGACTAATCCCATTTGATGAGTTTGCTTATACATAAGATAATCCACTCCGTGTATCATTTTTTTATACTTGATGCTCTAAATTGTTTCAGTACGTGTTATATATATATCTACATTCTACTTCTGTTATAAGTAGTAATTTCCTTGTCTATTTTAGTATATTTTGTATAGGAAATGAACATGTTTGTCGTTATATGATATCTCAAAAGAACCAACATATAACAAAATATTATATTAAACCTTGCACGACGTTTATTGGCATCCAAAAGTTGCAATTTATGTTATTGAAAATGGCATACTTTGTTGTTCTATTAAAAAATTCTTGTAATCAATTATTATGTAATTCCAAAAGGAACGATTTATAATGTTATATTATTTATTGGTTATTATTATTTATAAATTTTATTGTTTTAGAATATTATATTTGGCTTCACTAATTATAAATATAAACTACAAATATAAAAATTTATAGCCGATATGTACCGAGTGTTCAAAATTATTTGTCTTGGCTTTAACAGATAATTTTATAACTTCAATGAGTTATAAAACTCATTGAAAGTTTAAAATATTTCAAATAAATCACAAGTCACGAATGATCTATTCTGTTAAAAAATAATGTTAAAATTCCGTGAATCCTTGATTTAGGAAACACCCCGTACACATCTCCCAGACTCGCATCATATCTGTATACATTCTATTTAAATATACTTATTTAAAAGTCTACAATCTCCATTTATTATAACATCTCTCCGACGGCTGTAAAAGGCAAACAGAGAGAACCTCAGCAAAGTGGGCAGCATTTCACACAATCATCGTCGCGTTGAGACAAAAACTAAAATATTATATAACAAAAAGTCCATAAATGCTTTGTTGAGAAATTATGACAAAAATGAGAAATGTAAAAGATATGATGACGCTGTGTAAAAAATTGGCTTAATAGACAATATTTCCAAAGATGGATTGGTCGAAGGCAGCCAATTTTCTGGCCTCCTAGGTCATCTGACCTTACTTCTTTAGATTTTTACTTATGGGGCACTCTAAAAGAGAAAGTTTACAGTACAAAAGTACGTACAGGAGATGAATTAATTACAAAATCAACATCGCCTGCGAAGAGATTAGACAAAATTGCAACTAACTGAAATCGATAATAAATTGAATAATTCGTCGATGTCAAATTTGTATCAACAAAAACGCGCATTTGAAATGGAGATATAGGTATATTTAGCAGCGTTTAAATCATATTTTGTATTTTTGTCACAAATTCTTAACAAAGCATTTATGAACTTTTTGTTATGTAACATTTTAGTCTTATTTAAGTATGTAAAAAACAAAGTACGGAAAAATGCGGGACACCCTATATATATAAATGATATCAGAAATTTCTTAGCAAGAATTTGCCACGAAAAATAATTTGTTAAAGAATCAATTGTCAAGAGTTGCAAAATGTTTTTAAAATGAATTATACAAAAATTGTTACAATTTTTATTTATTCCTATTTGAAAAAAGAGGTTTTATAAAAGTGATGATAAGTGGTTTGTTTTTAAAGAAAATTGGGTAAAAAGTTGGTTTCTAAAGTAAGGAGAAATGAAATTAAAGCAATATTTTAGTTAATCCATACAATTTAATTTATAAATTTTCATCAATCTATAATTTTGATAGATGTTGAATTCTATATTTAATTGAAGCCAGGTAGTTTTAATTAAAAAAGTAAAATTTAATCCTGCTAATTAATACATTGTTGTCTTAAAAATGATTCTTCAAATAAATAAATTAAATACTTAACAATTGTATACACTATGCAATCTATAAGAAACCTGTGAATACCTAACATTAAGTTATTAAATTACTAATAATTAAAACCAGTTTTAACATATTATATAACATACATGAAACTATCTGTTATGTATCTCAATAATTAAAAAATAATGGTATATTTGATTTGTAGACTTTTAAAATTACTTATATTATAGTTCATATTCTTCGTTCTTAAAAAAAACGTATTTTTATTATTCTTTACATCAAACAAGCTTATGGTGCATGATAAACTTGAAGTTAAATATGTCTTGATAAAAGCACTTTCAAATAACAGAATCAGTTGCAATATAGGCATTACAGAAACAGTTAAAAATAATAGAATTGTATGAAAATTTCAAGTTCATTTTCATTTAAAATTTTAACTCTTCTTTATGTAAATACTGAATTAAAGTGAAGAAATGTACAAATGAACAAAAACAATAAACAATAGATTGTAATGGGAAAATAAATTCGAGCAAACAAATGTATTTTTTTTCTAAAATGACAATGACAATGACAATGATTTTCTATAGTTAACAAAATTTTCATTTTTACAATATCTGTATTTTCGTCCAAATTTATTTTTCCGATGCGTTTACTAATCGTAACGATGTTATTCCATATTTCTTAAACAGCTCATCATAGTCAAATCTTTCTACAACCAATAATAAACACAGTTATTTCAAGATGCAGTTATCGTAACAATAATCCGACCAATCTTTCGTCGTGCAGATAGCACGACCTTTCATTGAATCGCATTTTGGATGTGCGTGAGATCATGCTGATTGACGTCTTCAATAAGAAGCAATCAGCATGTGGAATTTTGGGACTTGGCGAGACGATCGAGAAGTTTTTCCAATCAGTTTTTTCTTAAACATCTTTCTCGGCAGATCTTTCTTGAGAATCTTTCTAAACAAGACAATCTATCATCAGAGTTTATCGTCAGTATTTCTCTTTAATCCAACAAAATTTATTCTACCATATTCCTATATAATCCAACAAATTCATCTACCATATTCCTATAAAGATTAAATTGTTAGTCTTTCAAACTTATCCATTCCACACACCTCCCATTGAATCAACTGCGATTCATTAAAGTTGGTATCACTCACGTACAGTTTGAAAATGAGAATTTTATATTTATTTGTAATGTTGTGTCGCAACGGAATGTGTCGATCATAACCTATAAGTGTATAAACTTCACAGTTATACAACAGCAGGAAATAATTGCTGTATTAATGTTGGCCATCTTTAGTTACGCGTCATCAATGGTAAGATGGTAAGATTGAAGATTCATTATTCAATTTATAATTGTAATAATTGCCTCGAGACATTTCAATAAAAACATTTCATAAAACCTAATTATTATAATGCAATTTATGAAACGAAGTTACATTATCTGAATTTCTCGTAACCTACTTGATAAAATAACGAGAATCTTAAATGTCAAGTATAGATTAGTTTTAGATATAGTTAACACATCCAAGACCGACGACGCAACGGTACAATGAATATGTCTATTCAATTGAGGCAAGTGCAGAAACGTAAATAAACATTCGACGAAATCTCTATTTAAGGTGCTAAAGAAATAAATTTGCGTTATTGACTGAAGTTAACATTGTAATTTAGTTCTTGAGTCACAACCAAAAAAATCATTCTATTAATGAAACACGGGAGGTAGGATAATATTGTATACAATATTGTGTGTGATTTTAAGATTACATAAAAAATAACTACGTTATAAGCACCGTTGTTAATATATAAAGGAAGTGATCAATACAATACCCGGACAAGTATATTTGAAATTTTTTCTAAAAGTAAGGGCAATTCAATGAAAAAGAAATGCACACAATGCTACTAATAGAAAGACATAAATTACACTTATAATATTTGAAACAAAATCCGAATTTATATTTAAGTAAATATTTTATATTATGTAATATCAAAAATTTTAAATAAGCTGCTTGCTAATAACAGTGTGGATGCAATGTAGTTTCTGTTAGCGAACTGTTTGCGAACAATTCTGTCCAATGTGGAGCATAAAACGCTGCGGCAGTTTGCCACAAACCACTCATCTGCATCAGGTCTTATTAATTCTTAACTAAGTATTGTAAAGCAGTTGATTCTAACTATCATTAACTATTTCTCGCGATCGGATCTATTTCTTGCTGAGGTGAATTTAAATTCAACTTTATCCATCAGAGATTTTCTCTTTCAAAAATTTCACGAAGAGTTAAGTCATAAATGGGCAAAGACATGCAAGAATGTCTTTCTAGAAGTGTTTATTACCATTATTGGTTTGAATGCAGTAGCAGTATAGTAAGTGAACGCATTATCTTTTGGAAATTATGCCTTGTCATTGGCAAGATATTTCTGGCATGTAGTGGTTTATGGCAAGATAATTATTATTATGCGAAAAGAAATTCGTTGAAAACTGCATGGTAAACTATCTGAAGAGCGATGTACATAAATGTCTAATCTAAAAAATTTTTATGTTCACATTATGAATTAGTGCGTACTGCTGGTCTTAACAGGTATGTTCGATGACGCATTATCGAGTTTGATTTGATGTTTCTTAGAATAGAATAGAATAGGTCAATGTTGAGGCTTATGAAATTTGATCTATCGTTAGAATAGATTCTGCTGCATTTTCCTTGGCAACAAATCTGCGTAAAGCTATTGTACATAAAATCTGCTTATGTTTATATCATTAATAACTCCTAATAAGTCCTTTTGTTTTTCAGACACACGAAAACAGCGGCGATGTACCGCTGTGATTGCGGTTGCGGTTGCGGAATTTCTTTTTTTGAATGCGAAAGTGTCTGCAATGGCCGTATTGAATGGCCTATTCTCGGTCTCGTGGGTAGCAAGTAAATCTCCCATAGTATAATTGGATTTAGGTAGATTAAATCAGAAGCATTTGCGTGTTTTTTTCTACTTTTAAACCATTAAACCACAATAGCTCTAATTGATGTTGAGTAAGGTAAGAAAAATATTTAAGTGAAGGGTATACGTAAGTAAAACTATAGTATGATTAATCCATTAAAAATTAATGTTGCGTTAACGCTACAATTCACTCGTATTTTTTTTCAATTGTTCTCATTAAGAAGAAATTATTAAAGAATTTAAAAAATTCGATTAATATTTTTCTTGTTGCTGTTTCTTCTATCTAGATTTCATAGTTTTATAAAATTTAAAGAAAATATTTACAATATTACGAAAACTGTTGCTCGATGACTTAACAATGTCACATGATGTAATTCTGGGATCTGTTTTATGTTTTCGAGTGTATTTAAATTTGTGAAAAAATTTAGGGTAATTAATATGTTGTTTCAATTGATTTTTTCTCAATTTATAATGGAAAGCACTTAATCTAATGATTCTTGAATGAATCCTTATAGATAGATATGGATGATTTAATTTTCGAAAATATAGGCAATACTAGACGTTTATAATATTTGTAAATAATACAATAATATAATATAATATAATATAATATTTGTGAACATAATTGAAATGGAATTTAAAGAGTTTGTTTTATTCAATAAATATTATAATATTGTTATATATTTATATATTTTAGAATATTATATAAATTTTGTAGATTTAAGTAGACTCAGATTTTTGGAATTGAAATTTTCTAAAAATGCATCAATTTAGTGATTACTTTAATGAATTTCTGAAAGAATACATGACAGCTTCAGATTTCATTTGGTATCTAATCAGTTCTTCCTTTTTACAGTTTTTCTTCGGTCACTGTAATTCCTCCTTGGCTAATTAGGATTAGTTAGCTTCGAAATAAATTTTTTAAATTAGAAATAATTGAGTAATGTAATTTAGAATTATTCAGTATGAGTGTACCGTATAACTAGATTACCTTCCAACGTTTAACCGCAAAGCAATCGATATTGCATTTGTTTGCGTCGAAATCCACAGATAAATTCATCTGAGTAATTTTTGCAAGTACTACTTAACTATTGATCAGTGACTTTAATTGGTTTAATGATGGTTATTTTTTGACTTTTATCTTGAATACTGAAATGATATGTAATTAAATTATCTTAGTATGGTATAATATTGCAAACGAGAATCACTTCGGCAGCTGCTTTGTCAATCTACTATCGAGAGAGAGAAAGAGAAAAACCTCAAGTGATTTTTAATATTTTAATGTGCATTACATAGTGAATTCTTTGATTGCCATATCTTGTGTAAATATTTCAAGTATGCAAAAGTTGCTCCGGAATTTTAATTAAATAGCTCTAGTTGTAGTGTCCACCATCAACAGATGCCATTGGTAACGATATGATGTTTTGATGAGCTTATTCTTTATTGCTTCTATTGTAATCTGACTAATCGTGATACCTATTGGTCATGTGTGCGAGTACTATCTATGTTGTCACGTGGTCTTTAGCTTATCCGTTCCTTTGTTCGGCTTGGTCTTGGGATCTCTTTTTTTGTTTCATCTGCCGAGCTATGAAGACGTATTAAGTGGTTGTCTACAAGTTATACTTTATTATAATTAAAAATATACAACAGCTTCAAGTAATTTAGGTGATATTTTCATCGAAATTTCTTGGAAAATGAGATAAAAGACTATATTTTCTATTCATTATCTAATATTTTTATCACATTGTTCTTCAAATACTCAATGTGGTCAAAGATGAGATGTACTATGTGTATATAAAACTTAATATCTAATTCTTAAAACTTAAGATCTAACATCCTTATTACTTATGTGATAAATTAATAAATTGTAAATAAAAATAAAAATACATTTACAAAAGAAAGAAAATAAATACATGAAATAAACTTTGATCTCTTTAATGCGTAATTTAATAATATTATTTAAGTCAAAGATCTACACACTTCCATTTAACAAAGTTTCTCAAACTTCCTCAAGGAAGAATTTTAGTTAATATAAACTAGTTAACGAGTTGGAATGTATTCGATGATGATTTTGTAATTAATAAATGCTCACCTGATGAAAAGAAAATAATTCTCCTTTTTATTATTAATTATATAATTATATAATTCTCTTTTTTATTATTAATTTATATTTTATTTCTAATTTATGTAGCTTTCTATTCAAGATAGCAATTGAAGCAACTATAGATAAATATATGTATATCTTGTATATCATTGTTTTCAGAATAAACAATGTAATATTTTTTTATTATATCATCACTGTATTTTTCGAAAAAACATGACAAATTTAATTATTTTAAACGTTTTTGAAAATTTATTGTTAATTGCAGCTTTTTTTAAATATTCTTACTTTTAAGTATATTGGAAATTTTTGTTAAAAAAATATTTTCTATCTATAGCTATTTCTAAGTGGTCAAGCTTAAGTTTGATCAACTCTCAGAAAAACGTATCCATTATTTTTGGGCAGTTTTCCAATTCTACAAAGTTTTGTTTAAATCGAAATTGGCCAGCCAATCCCTCTTCCCTCGTTAGATTATCCAATAACAATTTGTCAACATCAAGACATTTCCCTATGTTTTAGGAAGTATTCAGATAGTTTTAGTTTTTCTTACGAACGTTTTCCCTCAGGCATCTTTTTTTTCTACTCTATGTCTATTCTATGTCTTAATAAAAGATCCATCTCGCATTGGATTTGATCATATTCATTTGGCTGTTCATTAGTCTTAATGCTTTATTTTCTTCCAAATTTTATATAATAAGAATGAACTATATTTTCGACTTCGAATTACGATCATTCTTTTTCTTCTGAAGAAAAGAAAATTTGTTTTGATTCTTCTTTGTCACATAAACAAATGCCTTACTTGCAAATCTATTCCATCTGTGAATAAAATTTTCCTGCCGGTCCATCTTTTATGCGGAATTGACTTTAATGCGGCAATGATTCTGTATAAAATTTAACAACGGCATTTACTGTTTTTCCTCACTAATGGAAAAAGAAATCCCTAGTGTACAATCAAGCTGACTTTACACAATGGTCTTCTTATTTCGTTCTGCATTTCCGTTTTATTGCAAAATATAAAACGTTGTTTATCAACGAACACTCATCAAATTATTCATGTACAGAAATTTTTTTGTATTTTATGCTCTATAAATTTTTCCGAAAATTATTAAATTCGTGAAAGACGTCAGTTTAATTATTATCAAAGTAGAGACCTCAAACTCTGAAAAAAAGTTTATTGAATAATTATTTATTGAATAGAAAATAAGGAAAATATATTATTTCTCTCATATTTCGAAAAATTTTATAAAATTATTTATTATCGCTTATGTCTTTGTGTGTGTGTGTGTGTTGTGTATGAATATATCATTTCGTAATATATGTGAAAATACCAATATTTTTAAAATATTTAAAAGATATTTTTGATGAACTTCGCGTATTCCTTATTTCACTTAAATAATTGTTTAAAGTTTTGTTTCTCTGAAATTAGTAGTCACATAAATTATTTTGAGTACATTTTTCCAATTTTCATTTGTTTAACAAAGTAGTAGTCCCATAAACGTACTATATGCTTCACAGAGAAATTCATTACAATCTAGATAAATATTATATTTATCTTTTATAATTTCTTTTGAAATATTTCTGGATAAAACTATTTTAACTAACACGTTTATTGTTTCAGACATTGTATGTGATGTACAATGTTTGTTTCTATTATCCTATATATTATATATAATGCATGATGTTGATATATATCATGTTTTTTAATACTTATAGTGTTAAGTGAATTTCATTTAATAAATATATTTCAATAAATATTACGAAATAAAACTAACATAATTTGAAAAATATTTATTTATTACAAATTATAAAAACTCAAAAGCTGAATAGTGAATGTATTAATTTCAAACCGTACTTTGAGATTAGAACGTAATAGTGACATATATTTACAGCGTAAATCGTTTATAATCTCTATTTTAAATGGTTTATGATTGTTCGAGGCATAAATCTATATATTATATATTTTTGTAGATTGAGAAATTGAATCATCTTGTTCGGCAATAATCATTTTCTTTTTACTTTGATATTGTCAATTCTTCTTTATGTGTAAAATATTAGCAATACTTTAACTGCTATAATGTATCTGCTACTAAAGCAAGTACATATTATTGAGACTTGATTGTTTCAAAAATTTCAGTCATTTCATTTTCATTACATCAAAAAATAATCTCATTTCTATGATATAAGGAAGAGCGCACTTCTATTCGCTATCTAACTAATTATTTACATTTGGCATTATAGAGTCGAACTTCGTCTATCTAAAATCCATTTGTTAGAATGAAATTTTAGTTAATGTCAATTGAACTGATTTAATTTGCTTCTGCACATAAGAAATGTACATGAAAAATGAGTTATGTAAATAAAAAATAATAAACTTTTCACTCAAAAGTCTCAGAACATATTTGTTTCCAATATTCAATAATTATATTAAACAGTAACAATTTTTAATATATTAACGCTCTACAAATTTTTGATTCTATAAACCAATATTTAATTTTTCTAGTTTTATTTATAATAGTTAATACAATACTTCCTCTAAAAATATTTGCCTTTCGCTAAAAAGGAAAATATTATTCTTAGGGGAAGTATTATATACAAATTATAATTATATAAATTTTTTGTTCTTCGACAAGTTTAGATAAATCTAAAGATATGCATACTAGAATTCATTTCTTCCTTGGTCATATGTTTTACTTTCCTTTTACATGATAGTAAAATCTTTTTGACATTTGAACCATTCAGATGCCAAAGTAATTAAATTTACTTTCGAAATATTTTTAAATTTTAGTGCCAAAATGCTTAATTTTGTATATTTAAAATAAATTTCCTTAATATTTATGCTTAATACTATTAAACAACAAAAATGATATAATAATATATGACTTATTTCGGAACCTAATGTACACTGTAGAAGACAAGACCCAGGCAGCATCATAAATATTAATAACTTCAAAGACGTGGACCCGGAACGCAGTACCGTTAGGGCCATAAGGTAACTGTCAAGATTCTCTTATGGGACTGACCGCAAACTGCAGAAAAACATACTTTCCGATCCCTTAATCGGAAAGGACACAAAGGGAGTCGAGGTATATAAGGGCCGATTCCAACGCGCCAGTAAGTTTCCTAAAAACCGAAGGTCCACGTAACAGAAGTCATTCCGCGTAGCCTGATCATGTCTCCTACGTCAGTTCTCGCAACACTTTCGCAATAAATAATTAGTGAGTGGACGATTGTCCTCTGTGTATATATTTGTATATTAGTGCAATATACATTATTTTATGTATTCTGTATATTGTTAAACAAAGGTTATTTTGTTGTAATATTTATTTGAGTTTAAATTCTAAAATAAATTTTGAAAAAGAATGTATTATATTTTATTTCCATATTTTTTGTTTTATGGAATTAGTCGATATGGTAAATGAATGGTGTATTTATGAATTTTTTAGTTTGCCTCTTCCATTTAACTATTTTGTACTCTTTTTCAGTCAATTTTAACTAATTCATCATAAACAGTCAGGCTCTAACAAAGATGTTTTTGAATTTTTCTGTTAAGTTGAAGTTGATTTCTTCCACTAATCGTTCAGTTTGTTCTATGACTGTATGTTTATTTAAAAATTCTATATTTTATAAACAAACTGTAGCGGCCTAGGATTCCTCAACTACGAGTTTCGAACATTGACCAGCACAAGCCGCAATTGGCTGCGCGCCAAGCGTCGAGATCCTACCGATCTCCGACGTTTAAGCAAGCAGTGTGCGGAACCCAGCTAGAATTGGGTGTCGGGGCCAGTCTAGCGGGGATAGTTACAATAACAAGTGTCTGGGGTAAGGAGAGTCGCTGCTCATCAGCCCCACTGATGAAGTCTAGGCAAGTGACTCCGAGACGAAACGCATAAACACAATTCTCTCTCTCTTTCTCACGACCCCAAAGTCCATTCGTCCTTCCAACATCCTTACCTTCCTACACCGACAAAACTTATTCACTATTTGCACATCATATCGTTTAAGTTATTATATTTACATTTCAAAAATGTATTATAAGATAGTTATTTAAGTTCATTTTATGTTGACTTTTATATTTCTTTAGATCTAAAATAGTTTTAATTGGTAACTTATTATAATGTAATTTAATTAGTATGATGTAACTTAACTTCATTCAGAAAGTTAATGTGAGAGTTGCTTAATCAATGACAAATCAAGAAATTCGTAGAAAAATTGAAGTTAGATTGCAAGAAATTAAAATAATTAATAAAATCTAATAGTATTGATATTAAAGTACTATGTATATATGTTTCATATTATACCAATTATATTATATTATATTATACTAATGTATTTATAATATTAATGTAATTATTAATGTAATTTATTTTTTTGTTGTTTCTTTTGTTTCATTACTTTTCATTTCGTACAGGTGAGTACATTCATATTGTATAATAGTTATTTTTCAGTCTGTATATTATGTTTCTAGTGTACAATAAATTTGTTATTTTTATGTACTTTTATGATATATTTGTTTGAGTAAGCAGATATTTAAACTATGATAATTTTAACAAAATGCCAAATGCCTTTACATAAATTGTCAGCCACAGATGTGAGAATCATTGTGCCTTCCGTTGTTTAAAATGCTTTATAATAAAATTCTATTGCTTTTTATTCTATTTACCTTCGTTCTATTCCAGACTTTTGTTCGCTGTAACATTTTATTTATTTCAGCACTTATTTTATCTCCTAAACGTGCTTAATTATTTTATTTTATATATGTGGCTCGATGAACCAAGCAATATAGATCCGATTTGAGACGTTTGAGATTGAGGCAGATGGCCACCATGTGGTTGGAGTATAATGAAGTGTAATGAGATGAAACGAACAATTTCGATAGAAAATCGGAGATCGTGATGAGAGGACTATATTTTGTAATTGATTGTCGCGCTGATTGATTTGTAAGTGATTGTCGCACTTTACTTTTAATTGAATACCGCACTAATTGGTACGTCGCATTGATTGAATTGAATATTGTACTATTTTCCCCACTGACGGCTGGTCTGCTTTACACGAATGTGATGGCAAATGCTGATTGCCCTCTCTAAAAACGGTAAAATTAAACATCGATAGGATAATCGATGTTAATCGTTTCTAAAGTACGTTAGACATAACAGGCACGCGCATCAGCGGCCGGGAAAGAAAATAAACTATTGCATTACAATAGCCGCGATAGAGCATGGCAGATGTTAGGATTTGTTGCCAGTGTCGCGGTGAATTGAGTTTTCAAGAAAAAATGGACGAGGTCAGATAGAATAGACAACTTTAGGTTTTCAAAAGACTGATTAACTTCTTTACTTTTCCAAACTGTATTTATATTGTCTATTATCATAGTTTTTGAAGTAATGGGATGGCTTCTAGTCATAGAGCGTATGACACATAGGGCGTATTGACACCAGCATGAAAAAACGGGCAAGTCGTTGCTCTTATTAATATATCTAAAGATAGAATAATAAATTCTTTTATATACAAGAAGCCTAATGTCTTTCGTACAAAATAATTCTAATTAGAATTATAGAAAATGGCCCGAACAATATGTATACTATATCCAATCTTTTTCACTATATCACTCTTAACAGTAAATTTAACACTTTAAAATGTTTTGGCTATAATTTTATTATTCCCTTCTATCTCTATATAATATATCTTTATTCAATATATTTGTATTTATTGAGAAAAATGTTCACAGATTAAAAAATAAACTCAATTGAATACATGTTTCGATATTCCATATTAATATTCACGTGTAAGTGCATAATTATATATGTGCAAAAATTGCATATAATGTAATTCTCAGCCTATAAAACTCTCTTTGTTCCATTAAATAGATTTTTATAATGCATGATTTAACTCTTGATCCTCGGAAACCTTTTTTGTATCATCTGTCAGTAATTTATTTATGAAGTATAGCGAATAAATGAAGTACATATCATTTTAAGTAAAATAATATAACATTGAAAATAATCATCCTCTTCAAATGGTATTTAGCATGAAATTTTGTTGATTATATTTTTTTTATATGTAATATTGTTTAAGTTTAAATCGTGCATTGCGGATTTGTTAGAACGAGAATAGTATATAAGAGTTAATGATACATACTTTCAATCTTCGAAAAAATAATTTCTTTCCCCATTTTATAAATTTTTGTAAAAACAATAAAGACTAGTTTATGGGAATTATTCTGAATTATGTGAATTATTTCATTGAGTATCAGTTGATTCAGTATTGTTTCTATTTTTAGAAATTTCGTTTCCTAAAGCTCTTTTACATCGTTATTATAACTTTCACTCTATTACACTCAGATATTATATTATTACTTTATATCATACACCAAAATAGTATACCTATGTTTATTATAATTCATATATTTATATGATATATAACACATTTATTTATATAATATTTATCATAATCAGTAATTATAAAAAAAGAAAATCCGAAGTGTTCGCTAGATTTTAGTCGATGTCCTCTTAGAAAGAACACTCAAATGAACATTTATGTATGATAATTTAATTTATGTATAATAATCTTTCAACACTAACTGTTATGTATATTGATGAATTCGAAATTCACATTTTAAGATATACCACTGTTAAATGCTCTTGTGTGTCTGTATTAAAGGATCCTTTTCTTTCGTAACTCTAATTTTGCTTATTCCTCTGTGTCTATGATAATTATAATATTTTTGCTGCTACCACTATCTTCATTAATATATACATACATATTTATATCTTTATTTACTGTTGTGACTCGATGGACCAAGCAATCCGGTTCAAGATGCACAACCAGCTAAAAAGCAAATGAATAAACAACTTAGAAAGAGTCTGAGCAAAAATACTCATACTGAAAGACTTAAATAATGAGCAGTCATAAAAACCCCATCATTATCTTATGGAGCACGACTAGGGTTAAAAACAAGATATCTAAACTTCACAAATTTTTAATAGACCATAATGCGAGCATCGCAATCATCACAGAAATCTGGCTCACCGCAAAAGACATTCTCAAATTACCCAACTACAAAATACACAGACCACGATCCGTCAACAAACCATGAGGCAGTGTATTAATAACTGTTCATAAGAACATTCTTACGGAAGACATACCATAACCAGCCACGTCAAACATAAAAGTACTTACCATCAACATCAAAATTACTCCCAAACTAACGGTTGGAACAGCATACTTCCCCCTCTCCCAAGTCAAAATAAACCCTTCTGACCTGGACGCCACCGTACTGCCATAAGAACCCGGACTATAAATCATCGGTGGTGATTTCAACGCCAAGCCAACTCTATGAAACAACACCAAAAGAAACAAAAACGATTCCATCCTCAAATATCATTCTGAGTTACACAATTATCATATCATCCACAGCTCTACTTACACCTATAGGAAACCAAACTGCACCCCCTCCAACACTGACATTTTCTTGTTAAATATCCCCTTTCCACAAAATTGCCTGCACCACAGACGATTTATCATCAAATCACCTACCGGTGGTCCTTTCACTCACAATCCAAAACAACGCAAAATAACAATACCAAACCTCACAAACTGATTAGAACATATTCGCCAAAAACTGCTACAGATTCAAAATAAACCAGAAACTAACAACTACAGCCAACATAGACAACAAAATCGAAACACTCAACAGGCTAATCCAAAGATCTTTTCGAAAGGCAACGTGCAATATTCCAAAAGATCAATCCTCTCTCGCAAACCCTATTCTTCAAAATCCCATCAAGGAAAGAAACAAATACAGTTGAAAGTTTCAAAACAATTCTTTCCACAAGCTATACATAAATCTCCTCTCAAATCTCATCCACAAACACATCGCGGAAGCCCAAAATCAAATATGGCAGGATAAGTTTGCAAACATCAAAAAGATGAACTACACATTTTGGCAGACCTTCACGATTACCGGTCTCGTAAAAAGCCGGATACTTATATTCCAAAGTCTTACATCCCACACACCTCACTACACAGACGAGGAAAAAGCCGAAAGCCTGGCTGTAAACTTTGATAAAATACACAATTCTGCACGGAACACAACTTTCCTATCGAGCACAACATCGAAAGACATGCAACATTACCACACACAAACCCACTCATGGACGAAAGCAGTTTAAACTGCACTCCTCTCTTTATTAACAAATAAACACACAATTATCAGTACATAATTAATAACTGCTTTCCAACAAAGCTCCAAGACCGGACAAAATCACCACAGCAACACTCAAAATACTTACAATGAACCCCATAGTACAAATACATCAAAGCCTACCTTCAACTTTCTTATTTTCCCACGGCATGGAAAACCGCTAAAATGATACCAATTCCCAAGCATGGGAAACGTGCAACAGCCGTCGAAAACTACAGACCAATCAGTCTAAGTACCTAAGTACATTAATAAATTATTTGAAAAAATTAATATCATACCCATATATTAATTCATGTTAACAACAGTAACATAATCATTTCCTAGCAGTTTAGTTTAGACAAAAATCATTCATGCATCCAGTAGCTACAGCGAGTTATGGAACATATCACCCTAGAGATAAACAAGAACATAGTAATACAATTTATCCTGTTAGATTTAGAAAAAGCTTTCGATTCAGTCTGGCACAGCGCCCTTCTAGTGAAACTGCAAAGTATAAATACATCTCTCCTCAGATTGATAGCTAGTTACCTGCAAACAGGACCTTCTACGGCTTATTGTCAGTATTCCCTCAACCACTAAAAGCGTCACTGTTGAAATACCGCAAGGTTTCATACTTGGGACTCCTGTTATTCATAATTCACATAAACGACATCCCGTGCACTCAAAATTCCCTCTTAGCAGTCTACGCAGAAAACACCATCATCTTCGCCTCATCATGGAGTTATAAAAACATAACCACACTTTGAACTCCAAGATTACTTCACAAACTGGAAACTAAAAATCAATCCAGTCAAGACGTAAGCCATTGCCTTCACAAATAAGAGATCTAAACCCACAAATCAAGTTTCCATCGCAGGACACTGCACTCCTTGGTCTCCCATGGTCAAGTATTTGCGGTATTACTAGACGCTAAAAGAACGAATCTAGTCTTCTCCTCATTCAGAAGACTATACTCGCTACTCCACAGTAATCTTAAAACAAATATCAAACTAAACCTATACAAGGTATGCCTTAGACCGAAATAACTTACAGCCGTCAAATCTGGGCTGCAGCAGCAGTCACACATTAGTAAGATTCAAAGAATCCAAAATAAATTCCTACGCATCATTCTCAGCAAACACACCCATCCACGTACTATGCAATAGCGAATATCCTAACAATTCAGGACTACATTGCAAACTTACTTGAAACCGCTTATCACACAGCCAAATATCAGTAATCAAAATACCATTCATCGGCCAAACAGAAAGCTATAACATCAACTATAACATGCCATTAAAAGTAAAAAAAAAATTACTTTTTTTTAAAAGAACAAGCAATTGCCATTTCATAAAACTCAACCAGGGTCAAAATCCAAAAATAGGAACCAATAATGAGGTTTTTTGAAATTTTTTGTGCTTACCTAGTAATACGCAATCATACAATCACACTATCTCTCCTGAGAAGTATCCACTCGACAAATACGTCTTTTAATGCAGATTAAAGAGTCGCCAAACCCCAGGCACTGCAATTAAATCAACTAGAAGCAAAAAAGGACAAAACAGATATAGTAGTTCAGAAAGAGAGTTTAAATTAGTTAGATCACCAAGCCAAGAGGTATAGTTCATCGAGATAGTTTTTCATTTGTCAGTCTACTCAAGTCTACATTTGTCACTTATTTATTTATTTACTTACAAGGATAGAATACAAATAACTAACTATAAGAAGAAAAAAATTATCTTCTGTGAAATGAAAAAATTTATGCGAATTATCATGAACCGTGATATATGTGCATAAACATCTAAAACAACAATAGCAATAAAAATAATTTACTAAAATAAAAATAAGTTTATTAAATTTATTATAAAAAATTTTTATCCTAATAAAAAATGATATTTTTAAATGTAGAGGCCCTACGATTCCTCGACTACGAGTTTCGAACACTCGACTTGCACAAGCCGCAAGTGGCTGCGCGCCTAGCGTCGAGGTCCTGCCCGATCTCCGATGTTAAGCAAGCAACATGCGGAACCTCGCTAGGAGGGTGCCGGGCCCAGCCTAGCGGGTAGTTATAACAACAAGCGTCTGGGGTAAGGAGTCGCTGCCATCAGCCCCACTGATGAGTCTAGGCAGTGACTCCGAGACGAAACGCAATCGCCTTTCTTCTCACTTTTTCTCTCTCATTCCTTCTCTCCTTCCAGCAGCATCCTGGGTCTTAAAATCCTTTACAGATCCCTAAATTAAATATAATTTTAGTATATGTATGATGTAAGAAATACATAGAATACAAGATGTAGAACCATTAAATATTTCTTTTGAGATTAAAAGTAGGAAATATTTATATCAAAGACGAAAATTATTCTCTTGAAGCTAGAAAATAGTACATGATACATTTAAACATGATACATTAAACATTGATACATTTATTTTTCTTTGAATATTTAATTTATATTTAAATAAATTTTTTATTTCGTGTTATTTTGAAAATTACTTTAAAATCATAAGTATCTTCTTAAGTAACATGTACATAGTTTTAATGTCGTAACATTATTGATGTTAATTATGTACATAACTGATATTAAAGCGGATTTTGGAATATAATAGTATAACCATTTCACAAAAAACCCATAAATTTTAACATATTCAAGATAAATGCGATATATTATTGATATATCGCATTTATTTATTTGATAAAACTATTTTCAGTAAACAACAATGGTTCCATAAATTTTGTAATTTTTATAAAAAGTAAACAAAATTAAATATAACATGTGAATGATATAAATTGTTTGATTAATATTTAATTAATAAGATTTGAAAAAACGTTCGCATTATAAATTAGTTCAAATATTACGAACATGTTCATTGACAGTTCATTTAAATCTGAAATTTTTTTTAATATGAATCTTTATTTCCCGATTCAAATCTAATTTCAATTTCATTTTGTATTTCTTGATATTATATTGCTTCATCATTTTTATTATCATTTTATACATTGTATTTTTTTGAAATCTCTCTGTTCGGTCTCGCCGAACAAGGCAGTCATGCGGTTCCTTTCTGATCGTATTTCCGCGCTGCTGCCGTGCTATGCGCGCGTGCGTGGGCAAATGACACGCATTCGGTTGAGCGGAGGGCTCGATGTGACTGGACCATTGTTTCGGCATCGCGCGGGTGCATGATTGGCTGCTGATCGATCGCGTGATTTTTTTTATTATTCTTCGCCTTTTTGATGCTTTATGGTGGCGCATTATTAAGACAATGCACAGTTAATTTGTGCGACGATAGTAAAACGAGACAAGGAAAACGAATTCAAAGGGTGATCAAATCTTACATTAAAATTAACATTAAAACAAACTTTAAATTGAATCAGCTGACTTTCATTACGTTGAAAGCAGCAAGCTACCGATCAAATTTTCGTTTATTACGCAAATTCGAATCGGCACGCGATACTTTCTTTCTGATTGTATTTCATTTTTATCTTGTCGATAATATCGTAGTATAAATTATTTATTTTGCATTTAATCTTAAATGCGAAGATAATCATTTTATTCTTTATGTACTTTATTCTACAGTTCGTCCTTCTAATAAAATTACAATTTAAAAATTGACTGATAATACTAATCTCCGTTCATACAATTCATATAGTGAATTGTTAGTTACTGGAATGACCTACTTGATAAAGTTTCGATTTGCAAATGAATTGCAAATGATTAATTGTACCTAATAATCCTAGTTTTTCGCAGTCAAATGTTCCAAATTAAAATTAAAAAATCTATATTAACATATGTTATTGAAAGTATTGTTAAAGAATTATAATAGAAGAACAATACGTAAAATGAAGAGTAACAAACAAGCATTACTATGAACAAAATGAAGAAAAGATCAGAGTAAGCCAGAAATACGTGTATCTAATTATAAATCAAAAAATATCACATTTCTATAATTCTGATGTTATCCAATCTTATTTCATTAGAATTTTATTAAAAAATTTGAAATAAAGTGTATCATACAGTAGAGACTCATTAGTTCATTCATTAATACACGTGACGAATTAATCCAAAAAATTAATTATTCATTTGCTGATTAAGTAAAGAGTAAAGTTAAAATAAACTTTTTGAAAATTATTATCGGGAATGGTGAATATTTCAGAATAGAGCTGAATTTAAATTTATAATAAAAAATTATTAAATTGTTTATTATTGTTACGTGTAAAAATTTCTGATCTCATACATTATATCGTATATAATTATATTATATCGTATATATTATCGTTATAATTCATGTTTATTACTATTCATTTTGTGCAACATTTGTTCGGGAGAGTTTCCATGCTACAATACCCACGGTCTGGGTACAGGCACGTACGGGAAAATTTATTGCCTTTTGAGTACCTTTAGCAGGCCGTGTTGCCCGAAACACTGGCCACATGGCTGGATTTCTTTTAAGAAGACAAGACACTCGATTGACCGTGGATTGAAGCATGGCGCCAACTTTCCTAAACACGTGAGAAACACGGGCCAGCAAGATCACCCACGACGGCAACGGATATTTGCCCCTCGTGCCCCACCCTGGACCCGCGATTTTCCCGAAGCCGAAGGAAGGGAAACCGGGAAGACGTTTCCCTTCCTTCGGCTTCCAAATCAGAATCATTCTGACTTCCGATAGATACAACTCACTCTCTCGCGACACAGATTATCACGAGGGGACAAGCCCCTAATATTCAGCACGCGTAATATACAGTCCACAAGTCTTTTCTAATCTCGATCTCGTTTCGCTACTCACGCGCGCGAACAACATTCTTTTGTCGTAATTCTTTATAATATATGTTCAACTTTTTTTTTATTTTGATATGTACTGGCAACGTTCGATCAGAAAAAACTGTGTATATTTGAAATCTTTTTCGAATTATTCAAATAAATCAAGTTGTTGAAGACATTTAATTTTCACAATAATTCTGTTTTAAATAAATGTATAATTGAAACCAGATTTGTAAATATCAAGAAGCACAAACAGAAAATAACATTTAGCATGTAATAAACGATTCTTTCCAAAGCAAAGTAATTAAATGAACTTTAGAAATACGAAAATATATTTTGAGACAAGTTAAATAAATTAGTAAAATAATCTCAATTTATTTGATCACATACGATTTCAATGTAAGTAGCTGCATTAACGAGAATGATCGTACAAATTTAAATGGATACTTCCATTCGAAATTAAGCAAATAAGGATCACGTTAGAGAAGTTGAATTCATGTTGTTTGAATTTAGATAACTTGACTAATTTGAACAAAACTAACGGCTCTTTTGCCGGAACTCACTTCTTGCAGGTGTTGGATTCTATTTCTTGGAAATATTTCTTCGTTTTATGAAATATTTGATAAATTAGTACATCAATTTTGAATACTTATGAAAGTATGCATGAAGATATTTTCTCCGTAGTTCATATCATGAATTTACCATCAAAAGTTTTTCATTTGTTACGGTGTTTCGATGATTTATTAGTTTCTGTTTTAAGACGTGAGCCAATATTCATAATACTTAGTTTTATGATGCAAACGCAAATTCCTTCTTACGTTTGGATTTTAGATTTTTACGTACATTTTTACGTACATATTTTATTTTAAAAATTTAAAATCAGAGGAGTTCTTAATTTTCTAAAATTAGAGGCTTCTTTGTAACCTTGAAATTACGATTTTGAATATAAATTTACAAAAGCCAAATTATATTCGACATAATTGAACATATCAACAGCTGCCAACATCAAAATTCAGTTTTTTTTTCATTTATACATGAAATTGAAACAAATCAATTCTACCATTTTCCATCTTGCAAACAGATTACAAATTAATATTTAGCTACAAATTTTAAAATCTTTAGTAGAAATTTAAGAACAATTACAGATGACATTCAAAGATTTTGATATATTAAAAAATTTATCGATTTAATCGTTTTTAATCATCTAAAAAGTTGTAAAATTGAAAATCAAAATATTTTATATCGATTGGGAAATTATGCAGCTTTCAAGAAGATTTGTAGTTATTAAAGAGGGATGAATATGGAACCCATTTTTTAATATGTTCCAAAATTATTCCATTTTGGGTTTAAAATTATGTTTGGATCGACTTATAAATATGAAAACAACCTTTCAATAATGAATAACATAAAATTAAAATGTGGATCAAAACTAACAGAAAATTCGTTGTCTTCTTGGATCAGAATAGTAAGTAATAAAATTAAAGCTGCTGCAAACGCTAGAAACTAGCGTTAGACTAGAAAAGTCAAATATTCTTTGTTCGTTTATCAATTAGAATCAAAAAATGAAATAGAATAAAACTCGACGCTCGTTATTAACTGAGTATATTTTTCGAATGTTAATAAAAATCAAACCATTCTAACACATAAAAGCTTATAAAACTTGTCCTTGCTTGCCATATTTATCTAATATCCAATTCTTTTTTTTAAAGCTACAAACATAAACGTATTTAGTATTCTTTTGATACAAGTTTGATTTTTAAAATGCATGTAAACTTCCTAAAATTCTCGTTTTTAATATACTGCCGTGTTAATTACCGTTCATAGAAATTTTATTTTTTTAATATGATTATTCTATACTGCAACCCAGAATCTAATAGACATACATGCAATATATTCATTTTAACTAGAAATATCTGGAAAAATATGAATGATAGAAAAAATATTTTATATGTAGATTATATATCTATTGTATATATCTCTCACTTTGTGCAACTGAAGTTCGGTAAAAATGTAATTTTATATTTAGTTCATTTTCATCAGTATTGAATATAGTTTGTTTCAATATCTCTAATATGAGATTACATAGAGACATGAGATAACATTAAATTTTATAAACATTGTTAACAAAAATCGAGGAAATTTCATTTAGCTGTATTGTATCCGTATCGTATAACTGGATAATAAATTTATTTATTTTCTTATTCTATAAATTCTCTTAAAATTGCACATCTAATATGCTTTAAAATTTTCCAAACCTATTTCTTCATTAGCTTCCAATGCCCATCTTTGAAAGTCATAAAAAATAGCATGAATTTCAATTTCTTGCACAAATTTCTGATACACATTTGTAACAATTTTTCGTTTCGTGTTCCTCCTCTATTCACTGTTCTCCCTTTAATTTAGATAAGATAATTTTATATAGATACAAATTTGCTTAACAGAACAGTACGATTTACTTATTGTCATACACTAAAACTTTTCGAAATTTTTATTTGACTGATTTTAAAGAAAGCTGCCTTTTCTTTCCACTCTTCCAATATACATTTGTTTTACTCTAAAATATCTCCTTTTAATAGACTTTTTTAAGTTCTTAAAAGTTCTTAAAAGTTAAAAGTTCTTCGTGTGTAGATGGATATATATCATCTAAAAACTCTACAAAATATAATCTAAACGGTTCCAAAAATTTTAATGTAACACCAATTTCCAATGAAAATGAAACATCCCACTGCAATTGAATTAACATGTCTCTTATTATATCACGTATCTCGATTTTTCTTTTATTGATAAATGTTTCATTATCATTCGAAAATTATAAGTAAACGAATTATATTTGCATTTCTATTATAGTAAATTCTGTTATGGTAAAAATAATTATATTAACAGTCACAAATATTAGTTATTCTTCTCATTCAAGTGTCTCCAATATTAGCAATAATCAACGAATCAAAATCATTTGTATTTTGTCGTTAAGTTCTCCCTTAAAATGATATACTATTTAATGAGATATTCATATATTTTCATTACTAGTGTAACTCAAAACAATAGACATGATGTAACATCTTGATGCTTATATTTATCGTGTATAGAAAAATATCGTAAAAAACAGTCACAGCAGTATGTTGTATGTAAAAAACTACAGTCTTCGTTATTAGATACATATGTACCTAATTCATTATCAAATGCACTCGGAAACAATATCCCTAAAGTAGTTTTGTTATTTTCGATTTTTCTTATACTTTGAGCCGTAAAATTTTGATGGATCAGTAAATAATAAATTATGGTCTACTATCTGTTCTTCAAAGTATATTACTTATTATTACATATAAACAAATGTTTGAATTACGTAAGCGGATAGTAGGAATAAGAATATTTATATATTAAGTATATATTATATATCTTCTAGTTTTTGAGAATATTAAAAAAATTCGAAGATTACGTTCTATCGGTGACGTAGTATTCTTTGTCGATTGATGGTATATTGTGAAAAATTTTTTTTCCCAAGTGATCGAAAACACAAAAGATATTCTTGCCCTTCTTTCAGAGTCTTGATTGGATACTTTTTAACCATTTCAGATTTTAATCCAAAAACTGTAATAATTGTAATGGTCTAATTGACTTGCTGCAATTCATTGCATTGATTCAGTAAGAATAATTTAACCAGACTAATTGGATGTTTTGATGTTTCCTATATTATAAAGTTAATTTTTCTATATTTTTCATGAAATTTGAATTATTAATAACATTTCAATTCAAACGCCACTTGTTCTTTAGAATTTTGCCAATGTCAATGCAAAATTTCAAGCTGCTCTTGAAAATAAGACAAATCATAAAATAAATTTTTTAAGTGGTCCTTAAATTTTTGTTTAATTGTTGGTTTCCTTTATTATCCTTTTTTTTTAAGACTATGACTGTTTTATAAAATAATAATTTAAATATATCAAAAAATATTAGTCTTTTAATTTCGGCTGCATGTAATCAAGAATAATAATATCATAATCCGAATAAGTTGTAACATTTTTATATTTTTATATTTTTCATATAAAAAAGTTCGTGCCGATTTTGAAAGAAAATTGAAACGCAGAAGATTTAAATTTTAGTATACATTTATTAAATTATTTAGGTGCCATTCTGTTCTACAATCTTTCTTCATCTTTCAGGCAACTTGAAAATTCTCTCAGGTTTTTCAGCGAAAAACTTTTCTACGTGATTTTTTATCTCGACCAAAGAGTAGACATTTTTTCCATTAAGGGAATTTTGTAATGATCGAAATAGGTGGAAATCAGAGGGCGCGAGGTCTGGTGAATATGGTGACTGGGGTAGAACATCCCAACCGAGCTTCAACAACTTTTGTCGAGTTATCAAAGACACATGAGGCCGCGCATTGTCCTGATGAAACACGACGCCTTTCCGATTCGCTATTTTTGGACGTTTTTGTTCAATTGCTGTCTTTAATTCGTCTAATTGGGAACAATATTTCTCTGAATTTATCGTCTCGTTGTTTGGTAAAAGCTCATAATACAGGATCCCTTTCTAATCCCACTAGATACAGAGCATGACCTTTTTTGGATGAAGACCGGCTTTTGGGGTGGCTAAAGGGTGGTTCATTCCGCTTTCCCCAAGATCTTTTTCGCTTAACATTATTATAAATGATCCATTTTTCATCCTCCGTCACTACTTGCTTAAGAAATGGTGTCTCCTCGTTGCCTTTATAGAGCGAATCGTAAATGAAAATGCGATCCATCAGATTTTTCTCCGTTAAATCGTGGGGAACCCATACATCAAAACGGTTTATGTAGTCAAGCTTCACAAAATGCTCGTGGATGGTGGATTTTGACATATTTAACATTTCTGCTAATTTACGTGTCGTATAGCGTGAGTTATTCTCGATCAGTGTTTTAATCTGATCTTCATCCGTGGTGGAGGGCCTACCCGGGCGTTCTTGATCTTTAAGGTTGAAATCACTAACTTTAAACCCCTAACAAACCACTTCTGCACAGTTCTTTTAGCTACAGCACCTTCGCCATAAACAGCGCATATCTTGTTTGCCGCTTGTGTGGCATTTTTGCCTTTCCGGTAAAAGAAAAGCATTAAATGCCTAAAATGCACTTTGTTTTCCTCCATATTCAAAGGCGTCTAAAATTAACGTATCGCAACCAAATTTTTTTCCAAATATGCCTGAAGTACCGTCTTTTACGATATGTACGCATGTCATTTGTTTTCAATCGTTCTGATATATCGTTCAAACCTATCCTTACGCCACCTACCAAAAATTGACACGAACTTTCCAGACAACCCATGTGACGAAAATCAGTGCGTTCTTGAAATGTTCTCTTCTTCAAAAAAGTATTACATTCATAGTCAGATCTTTTTGTTGTATAAAAGATAAGGAAAATATAAAACAAATATATATACTGATCATTTTTTGTTTTTCATGCGATAGATAAATTTTACAAAATTAAAATTAAGATCTCTGTTTCGGCTCAATGGATTAAGCAATGGATTATGAATCCGATTCGCACGCTTGTATTTGAGATACATAGATAGCGACCGTGTGGTGTATTATCGTGGAAGTTGATACGATTCTGATAGAAAATCGCGATAAATGTACTGTATGATTTAAGATTGGTTGTCATACGAATTGGTATATCGTACTATCTTATGATTGACTAACTGATTAATTTCTAATGACCGTTTCTTGTATAATAGCAGCACTAACAGTAATAATAGCTGAATAGCAGTAATAGCTGAAATATAACAGAAAGATTAACTATAGCCTGAATTGTATTGTCGCATTCTTGATTTGATAACGTACTTTTGAGTAACACAATGTTTTACTAATTAATTGAATTTACTAACGCACTGTATTATATTTAATGACGTACAGATTTCCCCACTGACGGGGCCTGGTTCTGAAATGTGATGACGAGTGCTGACCAACCATTTTGAATCGCGAGCCGTTTGATTACCTTAACGTAATTCCTCTAAAAACGGCGAAATTATTAAATATAGGATAATCGATGCCAACCATTTCTAGAAGACATTATTAAACGTAACAGGTATGCGGGTTAGCGGCTGAGAAAGAAAAGAATAAGCTATCATATCACAATAGCCACGATAAAGCGTAAACGTTAGGACTTCTTACCAGTCTAGTGATCCTTATCTAAAAATAGAATAATAAATTATTTTATGTGAACTGGCATAGCCTAACATTTTTTGTATAAAATAATTCTAATAATTAGAATTATGGAAAATGGCCCGAACACAAACAAAGTGATGATTTTTTTTCTATAAATTAAAAGATTAGTTTTTGATAGATTAATTAATACATTATATGATTCTATTTAAATCAAACAAAATTGATTTTTATATATTCCCTACGCGTGTACTTACGAAAAAACTTTATTAACGTCAGATTATTTATTTTATTACTCGAAATATTTAAGTAATCTGTTTAACATAAAACCTATATATTATTTTTTATAAAAACAATATTCTAGTTACATTTTTTTCGGAAAAATATTTAATGTTATTATATTATATTTAGTGATATTCTGCCTGAAACAATAAAAAATATTAAGACTTACATAAATATTTGTGTGGCATGTTCAAATATAAGAAAATATTTTTGAGTTAGAATAGTAGTTTAATTATAATTACTTTTTCGTCATTACAAGTGTTATATATATTAACATCGCATATCCTTTATAATAAATTTTAAAAGATAATTAATTGATGAAAAACTATTTGAAAATGCTTATACATATATTATACAGGATGTTCGTGTTGTTTTTGTCCAGCGTTTTTCTTAGAAATGGTAAACAAGAAAAAAAAATGGCAGAGGATATACAAAAAAAAGGATTCTAGTCACCCTAATTTCGTGAAAAATATTACAAACATAAAAAACCATTTTCGTTACAGTAAACCGTATAGCTTTGTTCTCTGCCCTTTTTTTCTTTTGTTTACCATTTCCGAGAAAAACACTGGACAAAAAAACGTAAACACTCTGTATACATATTACCTGTTTCTTTCTTTTAAATAATAATATATAAGCAGAAATATTAGTATATTTCTCTATTCGGAAATTTTATAGAATAGACTTTGATATTCTCTTATAAATTCCTACGAGTAAAAAGGCATAATATTTAACGTTTTTGTTACAAAATGTAGTTCTTACTACATCCAGTGAGATAGTCTCCTTTATAATGAGATAGTCTCCTCTATACTGTAATGAGTTGTAACTGGATGAGTCTCTAAATTTAAAGATTACTGTCTTGCTTGTTGTTTACGTTGTCTTATATTTCTTGGCTTTAAGGATATTTCGATTACATATAATAATTAATAAATAAAGCACCAAACATAACTTTTTGCTTCTTTTGTTTCATTTTGGTTTGTGCTTTACTATTTGTTAATAAACATCTATTATATGTAACTAGTTATATAACTAGTTCTATAATTAAAGTTACCAGGAAATTCAATCCTGTTCTTTTGGTTATAGAGATTATCAAAGAAATCGCGTAACAGAAAACTGTGTAAAAGAAAAGTAAATAAAATTACTTTCACACATGAAAGAAATAGTATAAAATCATTACTCAAAGTTTTATTTAGTTTTTATTTATTTAATTGTAGGTATATATCTATTTTATAAGTTTATAAGATTAATTATATATATATATATATGTAGGAATGTTTGGTAGGCAACAGAAAAGATATTATTTAATTTTACAACTACGCTATGACACCACGCTCTACGCTCTTTACTCAACGCTGTCCTCTTTCTCTCTCCGCTCTTCTTGCTCGACGCTACGCTCCTTTGTTTCCGCACGACCTTCCTGCTCGACGCTACGCTCTTTTTTCCCACTCGCACACACTCCTCACGCGGCAGTCTTCAAAACACGCACACCATACTATCGGTTGTATATATCTGTACCCGTCCAGAGGATATTGTCATCTATACAGTGACCTCTCCTCCTACATATATATATATATATATATATATATATGTAACTAAACCACTAAAGTCTAATAATTTTTTTGTTTAGTCTGGTACGAACATTATTCGAGTAATTAAGTTTTATTACCAGTTGTTTTCTTTTTTCAGTTTATTCTGTATCCTTTTATATGTACTATTCAAAAAGATAAAATTTTAAATATTATTAATTTCTAAACTTATTCGAGTTTAAATAACTAAAAAATAAAATAAAAAATATTTAATACTACTGAGATTGAGATTACATGTACTATTGCAATATCACAATCTGACTTAAATTCAATAGAAAACTGGGATGAACTGGACCGACAAATTTGGAAAACCACAATAAACTCAAAAGAATTAAAAAATCGTCTCATGGAAGAATGGAACCGTATCGATGTTAATTATTTATAAAAAATTATTTATAACACGTCTATGTTATGTTGTGCAACAAAATGAATATCTTACCCTAAGTAGGTTAGTGAGGTTCCAATCAACTTCTTAGCAAGAAAGTTGAGCAAGCTTTCTTATTTACATACAATCGAAGTAGACATGTATGTGGAAAATAAAAAAAGAAAAATCAAACAAAGACTCAAGTGAGAATCAAAATCCTCACGCCCCACACCCCCAACCCCTAAGAAGAAAACATATCATCAGACACCGCAACAAACAACAGACCCGCAATAGTAAACCTGGACTGGACACCTGCAGGACAGTGGCTAAGAGAAGAGCCATAGAAGAATAACTTAAGGTTACTATTAAGAAAAAGGGCCACATTCCTATCAAATTCACTTCCTGTCGTAAACATGCAATATTACTACCAAAAGTAGGTACAGTGTTTTCGCACTCAGGCCCCCAAAATACGGAATCACAAAATGACGGAATTCCAAACGCGAACACCGCAACAAATTTAAATCTGCAAAACATGAAACCTCCACCATATATAGTAATATAGTAGTATAGTATACGTATATAGTAAAATAAACCATCTAAAACTCCTTGACGCACTTAATACTAAACCTACCGACGCTTCTGTTTACCTGTTTCCACTGTTCCCAATCAAAATGACCAGTCCTTAAAAAAAGTTACTGTTTTTATAATTGAACGTATATATTAGTCAATTTGGTACTGTATTAAATAATAAATTAAGAAACTTTCATAAAATGATAATAAAAATTTATTTTTATATATTTTCAATTATAAACTTAAAAAGAAAGTAAAAATGATCTGTAGTTATATAGTTTCATCACATACACGATACATACACATTATTTCTAAATATATCAATAATATTGTTAAGCCGTCGTTATAAACGACTAGAAATACTGGGTATTCTGTATTGAATTGAATGTTACAGCACTGGACTGTGAACGGCTTGTCCAACGTAATTGATAATTGAACGCGAATGAATAATTGAATAATTGGATTTCATAAATAAGAGATATCTAAATTTTTTGTGTTATATGCGCCCCGAGCATATAGCAGAGTAATAAATGTATATAATTTTGTTGCATTTAGTTTCCATTTAGTCCTTAACACTCTGAAATGCTTTTTTTGTGCACGTTCTTATTTGTTCCATTATACGATGATCAATGATCAGAGAAAATGCAGTTTTTACTTTTCCTTTCATGATATGTCTTTTAGCATATTCTGTCAGACTAAGCACTTCCCTAAAAATATATGAACTGGTGTTCTTCCAGGTTTGGAACCTTCGTCTATTTTTTCCCAAACTGTTCCGTTAAAAGCAATTTCCGTCAGAAGAGAATACATATGTTGGTCCTTTACATCACTTTTGTCCTCTACGTTTATTTACAATATTCTCCTTTTCGTTATTGCTGTCTGAGGACTACAATTTGTCTATTATAAATCATCTCTTTCCATGTTGTCTTTAATTTCGGAAAGATCCTGTTCATCGAAATCTAAACACTCTTCATCTACGTTGTTTATTTTTTCTAATAACTTCATATTTTTGGAGTGCCTTGACATTTTAGGGTAAATATTTGCCACAATAATGCACTATGTGCGAAATACAAAATTTACATTTTTTTCATAACATGAAATGCATTTTAGAACTTATATACTTTGATGTTCTTTCCTGTAATTATAAAATTGTACTAGATGTCACCCAACTCTGCGGTCTGTGTAATAATTTGCGCATTTGTGAAATAACGATATTTCTTTGCTTTGTTTCAGGCGATAAAATTGCATGCTAAATGATTTACGTTATGATAGAAAAATTTTTAAATCAAAAAAGTAATGGTACATTTAGGATTTAATTAGAAAATACATCATTATTTCATCATTATATATAGAAGAAGTTTTCGGTACTAATTATTTTTCCATTCTTGAGAGAAATCATTCTTTTAATACTGTCCTATTTAAATTATTTCTATTGATTATTTTTCTTTCCCCAGTTTTTAAATCCAGTAGATGCCACAAATATTCAATTGAATTCATTTAATTGAGTACATTATAAAGGAGCTACATATTTATTTCTCTTTTTTTTCACTTAGAATTGTTATGTTGAAACCAAAATGTTTCGTTTATTTCTAATTTAATTGCACTTCGTACTTTATTATTTCGCAACATAACTTTATCCCCAAAAATTCATTGTCCTGATAAAAGCACAATTTTCTACTCCAGTGTATGATATATCGTGTCTACAACCATATTTTACTACTTGTCAAAGATTTTCAGAATTCAATTCAATATTTTGTATAAGGTCGTGTCCTTATACAAAAATCTTTTTCCGTCAAAGATATTGAATTTACTTTCATTACAGAATAGTGTAGTTTTAGAATAAAAATATATGTGTAAAGATATTTCAAAGAAAGAGGGTATACCAATATTTCTTTGACTCACTATGTAGTATATACAATACATGAATTTCTATTCAGGGCGTTATGAAATGTGCACCGGTTTCTGCAGAAGTAGAGGAAAACAGTTATAACAATAAGCTTTAAAGCTTAGCTAAAGCTTTGATACACCAAATTTAACACACAGTTATGAATAACATTACAGAAAACAATATGCATTTACACATTAGTTCTACTATTCTAAGTAAATTAATTATTTAATAAAATTTATAATAAAATTATAATAAAATACTCCGAAACTATTTATGTAAAAAAATATTTCAAATAAAAATGGAATAATATTAAAGAAAACATATGTTAACATATGAAAATTCCGTCATAAGATGAAATTTTTTAGGCATTTTATCTTAGTTATTAAAATTTTTCGTATATTGAAAGTTCAAAGTTACAATATTCAATAATTCTCAAGTGTAATGATGAATTAATTGAAATTTACTATTAATTGAATTAAATAAATTTATTGACAACATGAATAGTAAAATTTAACTAAAAAAAGTCTATAGTTGTTGAACAACTAAAATTTTTTTGTTGCTTTTTTATAACGTTCTTCATCATTTAAAATTAGATTAAAATTAACCAATTGACCATCAATTTTTATCTTCCGCTCTAAAGTTCGTCATATGCCTCCAAAAGAAAGAGTCCAAATTATCTGAGAACATACAAATATCTCAAAAATATGAATGATATGAAAAAAATATTTTAAATACAAGTTGTAGAATAAAATTTATATCTGATTAAATTTTTCGTACTCAAGGTCAAGAATAATAGATATTATATTCCCCGCCAAATATCAGCAGATTACAAATGAAATATGAATCAGAGAATTCTTTCTTTATTTACTTTTAATTTTTTTTTTTTTTCTAAAAAAAAGACAGTTAAGTTATGGTTCTTCTGAGATTTTTTTTCCTCATAACGAGTAGAATACAATATAACAAAAAAAAATTTAATTCTGAAAATCATGCTAAAGATCTAAATTTTTTTTTTACAAGTCTTCACCGATTCAGATGTATAGAATCACATTATGTTTTACAATTAATTTTTATAAACTCTATACACATTGTCATTATAGTCTTGAATGATTTAATTCATTCTTCCATCGCATTTTAATCTAAACTACGTACTCGACCTTTCTACCATTTTTAACACTCAAAATTTACAATTAGTGATAAAATTTCTATTCAATAAAGATATTTAATGTAAATATATCTTATTTCCTTCAACAAGAACACGAAAATGAATTTCTTCCTGTTTTTGTCTTTATATAAACCAATTAGTTTACCAAAGAAAAATTTCTTTCGTTTTTATTTTATTTGGCTTTCCTTTTTAATAAATATTTCATTTTTACTTTTCACTTTTTTTTATTTTTTTTTAATAAAAATCATTTTAACGGAAAAGATTATCTTAAAATATTATTCTCTTTGTTGATATACGTAAAATTTAAATAATATTAATTAATATTCAATTAATTATAATTAATAATTAAATAAATATTTTTATACACTGATTGAGAATTGAGGAATTAGTACTGACATTTTATATGATGATACAAAAAAGATTTATATAGTTTCTATTAACAAATATCCATTTTCATGTCACTTTTCTTTTAAATATAATGATGCAGTGAGAAACTGCATATATACTTCATTTTTTAAGTGATACCTCTTACATAAATTGATTTTTTTGAATATTCTGCATATAAAAATGCTTTAAGATTATTTATTTGACAAATTATTATTTTGAATTATTTAAAATTTTTTACTAAGATTTGTATATTATTTCAAAACATTTTTAACTTGATAATATCTAAATATACTTTAATAATAGAAATAAATTAATAAATGAAGGAAGGTAGTAACAAGAGCAGTAATAATATATCTTTGCAATTATAGTAAATAGCAGAAATGAATCACGAAAGGTATTTATAACTGAAAATAATTAAACATAAAGTCAGCAGAAATTTATAAATTTAATCAGAGATATTTTTGGGAAAGTAAAAACTTGGAACGTCAAAACAATTCAACTTAGTATTGACAACGTTCAACAAAAGTATTCTACATTTTAACAACTATCTCCTACAAAAATATCCTATATTTTAACAAGATAATATTTAGTACACTACTTGTTATCTAATTTTACTATCTTACTTTAATCTTAATCTAATTTTACTATCTGTTCAATGAAATATTACAAAAAAAATATTAATTCATAAATATTTCCAGTCCAAAATTGTCCATGAATTGCGCACACTGGATGCGGCTGCAATGGACATTATTTCTTAAAGCTTTAATTCGCAAAGGCGAATTAAAATTATATATTTCATCTAGTATGTAAAACATTAATTCCATAAATAGATAGCATCTTCTTCGGCAGCATCTAGTTTTTGATAATACGGTATCTATATAGACATGTAATATCCTATTCGTAAGTGAATTTTTAATTAGTTTGTCTTGTATCTGTCCATTGAATAACATCGAAGAATATACCATTTTAGATTCCTTTTTTCTAGGTCTCTTTTATTTATAATGTATGTCACTTAAAACATTTAATTTATCATTTTATATCATAAGTTGAATAAAGTTAAATTAGTTGAAATTAATACAATCTTGAGATACAGGAGCGTATTTATTGCTTCTCCGTGAAAATTAGTCTACATATAAAAAGATATTGTATACTATACATACATATAGCTATAGACAAAAAGCAATATCCAATTTCCGACATTAACGATTATACCTTGGTAACGTGCTTTTACCCAGTGTTCGGCATACAAAACGAGTATTGACACTTTTTGTCCGAATGCGATGCATTAATACTCAATAACGAAATAAGTTTTCCTTGAAGTTTTTACATTATTGTAAAATAATATAAATATAAAATAGAATCTGTACGCTTTGATCTTCGCCATTTTTTTAATATTAATTTTAAGTTTACCTCTTATTTTCTTTACAATAATAAAAAATACATAATATATCTCTCTTTAGAATAAGAAAATATGATTAAAAAATATTATTAAACACTAAGTTATACAACTGAATATTGCTGAAATTAAAACATAATGCAGACGTTCTTCACACAGACAAATGTTTCATATAAGAATACATAAATAGAGAATACGTTTATACCGCAGTAAATATAAATAAACATTGAGAAAGTCAATGCAAGTCACATTGAATACGACATAAATACATATAAATAGTAATGCATACAATTCCTTTTATAACGTAGAAAATATGTTTCCTGTTATCCTATATTATGTGGAATCCATGACTAAAAGCAGAAACTAAAATAAATTCTTTTTTCTTTAAGCATGTAATTAATTTTATATAATTATCACATAAAGCTCTTTTATTATCGAATTATGATTTTCAAACGAATCAATTTTTGTGTCAAAAGAGATTCAAATTTATAACAAAGCATTGGAAATGTAACAAAATAAACACAAATATTGCCTTTGTTTATTTACTTTGTATATTTAAAGGGATAATATCCTTTCACATCTTTAATATTTACGTAATGTTACATACATATATATAAACTTTTTAAACAACTTTGCAATCATATGTGCATCAGGTTACACGGAATTCTATTGTATAACATTAGAATATATTCAATCTATAATATTTCTTTCATTATTGTTCTTCTAAATATTAAACTTTTATCTAAAAATTATTAAAACTTTTTACTTTATATGTGCAGAATCTAAGAAAGAACTGAATTAGATAAATTTGTCAAAAAACTCTACAAAATGCTCTTTTTTCATTTGTTTTTTTTTTAAATATATAGTAGAAGATTATTTTTTATAATCTATATAATAAGAAGAATAGAAATATCCCAGAAGATGAAATCATATGTATTATAATCAAAATGCGAAAAGTAAAAGTTTTGATTCTGTCATAACAAGAACAATATAATTGGAATACATCCCTATAACATTTCAAAGCATTGATTAGCACTTGCCAAGACATGGATCCTTCGAATAAATCCTTACAGAATTCCATTGTAATATCGCTTCTTCAAAGAAAATATGTCAAAAGAAAGAAGAGAAAAGGATTTTTCAAGATACATCGTATCAGATCCAGATGGAATAATCAAATCATAAAACATCAGACTTTAAATAAAACAAGGTTTTTAAAGTAATTGAGATTAAAATGATTAGATTTGAAAAAGGTGAATTCAGTAATTGAATTTCAAACCTACATATAAATTTAAATTTTCAGAATATTAAATACAAATATTACCATTTTACCATATTACCCGTAATTGGTGGTAATTATACAATCAATGTGAAAAAATGAATCGAAAAGAAAAGAATAACATTTTTTTTATTTAAGGCTTCGTTTTTGAGAAAATCACGGAAATGAAGTCAAGGAAATCATTTAAAAATTTATCAACTATAACTTAAGTTAAGCTAATTCTGAACAGGGATAAATAATAAAAAGAAAATTATTCAACTTGCAAAAATTAGTCAAAAGTATAAAATTCAATTTTTTCATAAGAAACATCATTTTCCAGTGGAAAATTTATCAAATACACGATTACATAACCAATGTTTAATTAAGCATGTTCAATGTTTGCTTTTGCGAAAACAAGGCGTTATCAAAAAAATTTAATTCTTCATTTTTTATTTATTTTCAAAAATCGAATAACTTTTGTCTAGTTCAAAATTATTCAAATTCATGTATACTTGAAAAATTATCAAGCTCAATTTTCTCAAAAAATAAAAATAAACGAATTTTTAAATGAAGTTTTAAATAAGAAAATTTTATTTTTTCGTTTCGATTCTTTTTCACATAAAATCATTCATTACATGGCTAAGGAAACAGATACTTGAATATACCCACATTTTGTACGAACAATATCATCAAAAACAAATCATTTTACATATTAACAATAAGACAAATGCATATTATGCATTTGTTGAATGAAGTTCTGTTAAATTATATGACTCCATAACATTTACAATTAGTGCCAATTTATTTTCCAAACAATATATCGTTAAATTCGAAGAATAAAACTCAAAAAAAGTTTATTTTCTTAACAAACATTTGCCAAATAGAAGAAGAATATCAGATAACTTTGAACAAGTTCAAATTTTCAAAAAATCTGTATAATAAGATATTTAGAGAAGTTTGTATTCAAACTGAAAGTGGTCACATTGAGCAGTATGTATAATGATAGATAAAAAATTAGTACAAAAATGTCTACATCTCAGAAGCAATTATCAATATAGTTCATAGAATTGTAAAGTAGCAAGACCAGATAATGTTTCAAATAGTTCACTATAGTCTAATAAACTAGTCAATGACTTCTAATCTTCTATCGACTGCTTATGGTTCAAGCGTAGGTTTATCCGCTACATCTAACTCTCCTTGTGGTTAGCTATAATTGACTTGTAGATTTGTCTGATATTAAGCCTTAAATAAACGTTACTTCTCAGTTCCCAAACTATTCAAACTGTTTCCAGCTGGTAACACATGATAACGGATAGTTTCTATAATTGATTAAATCTGCTGTGGCTACTTATTTTTAACCAAAAAATAATTTGTTTGTAAGAAATAAATTTTAAGAATCATAACTTAAGTTTATTAAAAAACTTTCAATATCTTTTTAAAAAGTCAAGTTAATGATTATCCAAATAGAAGAATAATTATTTTCATAAAAGTTAATAATTCTTTAGTAAGAAATTCTCAAGTAAGAATTTATGGAACAATTATTAAATTACTACAAATGATTATTAAATTACTACGAATCTTGCTATGAATCTCTGTTTACAATTTGAATAACTGTAGGTAGTTCTATATTATTCTACGGGATCAAATCAAAGAATATAAACATTAGAACAATAATAAATTCAAGTATTATCAGTTTTAACATAATATTTCAGGTATATTAGCATATTATGTTTCTACATAATTATTATACATAATTGTATTCTTACATTACAGAGTTTATACAGAGTGTGTAAAGTTGTGAAAAATTTTTAAGAGTATATAGTATTTATCAATACAGGAAAAAAAATGTATTTAAGCATGGATTTAAAAACCATCAATTTCGGTGGTCAACGATACCCAGAAAACTTGTAAGATACTAAGAGGATTAAATGTTATCATATACATTTGTTCCTCCATTTACGTAGAGGAAATTTTTTTTTCTTCATCTTACTGAATGTCTGTTAAATTTCTGAATTAAAATTACAATATAATGTATAAATCTGTACAATGCAGTAAAAACGTTACTTATTTACTGTGTATTAAATAATATACCGTTGCTAAGGTTGACTGTTTAAGATTGATTTTAACGTTCTATGTGTTTAAATTAAGTATTGTCTTGCCGATGCTTTTTATGCGTATAAAAAAGTAGTGTTATAATTTATGAGTAAAAAGAGACTCGCGTAAATGGAAGGACAAGTGTATTTATTTACATACTTAATATAGTGATTGCGATTATTTTTCTCTAGATAAATATCAGTGTAAGAATAGAATTATTATTCCGTTATAAGAGAAAATATCTCATAATTTTAAAGGTTTTTAGATACGTGTTTATTAAGATTTGTTTTTTATTTTGATGAGTACTATATACTGGTAAAGTTTTTTCTCAACTTTTTGCTTAACAATGACCGTTAATTATTAACAAACCATTGTAATTGTAAATTACTGCAAATTCCTATGTAAAAATATTTGATGCAAAAAAGTAGATGGTCCTGGGAACTGTTAACAATAAAATAATTTATCCGTAATGCGTTAAGAATTGCCAAATATAAACCAATAATTTTGTATGTGAGTTAATAATGTCAATTTATATATGTGTATGTGTATGTATACGTTTGTACATGTATGTATATATATTTTTTTTCAACTGACATGTCTTATTCGCGATGTATTAAAAGTTAAAAAAAAGTATGTTTGAACAAGAAAGTTACTCAAAATTTACTCGATAAATTTATATATATTTCACTAGGTGCACATAGAATGTGTGTCTTTCTGTATTTGTTAACTGATTATCTACACATTATTATAATTGTGAAAAATATCTACGTTAATAATATTTTATTTTTTAATTCTTTTTTATTGTCAATTCAAAGAATATTCAAAATTTATTCATTTAAATGAATAGTTTAAATTATTGACAAATATTATAAATTATTAACAATTATTAATAAATCATTAATAAGAATAGATATTCCTTATCACATGATTATATGTGTTATTCTTACTGACTGAACTATTTTCTGGACTGCAGTTCTGAACTCTGCTGTTTGAGACTGTCGCGGCGTTTTTTTTCTTCCCTGTCTGGTAGTAAATAAGATTGTACCTTGGGCTTAATGCCTTGTAACCTACATTAAGGGTGAATATCGTTAGTGAGGTGATGTTTCTGGTGCTTATGTGATTGAATGAAGTAATGCTTGCAGGAAAATTTTAAAGCAACCTGCTGGTTCCTTATCTATTGTAAATTTCCTGTGGAGTGGAGCTAAGTAGTTATAGAGTGTTTAGGTAGCCTGATCCTGATTTTAAGTGGGATGTCTTCGGATTTTGTAATTTTCTATGTTGCGAATAAGAGGATTGTTGTGTCTGTTGTCATACGGCTTCCTTGTCAGTGAGTTTTTGTATGTATTGGCAATGGTAGGGTATGTTTGCCAATTTGTGGAGTAATGCTACGGAGTATCTCATTGCTTGTTTAAAAATTATAATGAGAAATTTATTTTTGTATCTTCTGTGTTTTGTTTATATCCGTTTATTTAGGCTGCTGAGGCCCAAATTTGATCTCCATACGTGATAATCGGATACATGTGAAAATATAAGAGAATTTTTAATTTGTTTAATTTGTTAATAAGTTTGCTATTTTAGTTATAGGTGGATAAAGCTTGAGAGCGGTATATGAAGTTTGCCCTTTTCTCTATGACTAAAGCCAAATGAATTTGCTATCGAGAGTGAGTCCTAAGTATTTTAATTTGTTTTGGACCATGGGACATTATATCCGTTGATTGTTATATTGCCTGACGTATTTTGCGGTTTTTACGCATAAAGCAGTAATTGCCTAGATTTTCTTTTGGAGCTTTGATTTATTTTGCTTCCCATCTGTATATGTATTCGGTGATCATGTTTATGTGAATTTGTAGGTACTTCTCTTTGTTGCCTAGTTTGGGTTCTAGGTATATATGGCGGCGTTACCCCGCGTAGATTGCGCTGGCTTCGTGGTCGGTTGTTGATGTCTGGTGTAATGTATATATTGATATAGAGTGGGTCCTCGAAAGTGATGGCTGAGTCCCTAAGTGCCGACACCTGTTCCTAACGCGTGATCCTGACGAATTTGGCGCGCAGACCTTTAATCAGGGCCTGAGAGCATTTTTCTGTCTCTCAAGGTAACTTTTTATTAGGTTGGTGATTGTGGTAAGGTGTTTTGATTTTAGTGAGCTTTGTACAAGAGCGCTTCGTGCCAGACAGTCCAGAGCGCTTTTGTCGAAAAGTGTCAGCAAGATTAACTATGGCGATTCCTGTGATTGGTGTTTCGATTGTTTTCAATTGTGTTGCAGTACTCAGTAACTCTTTGTAGCTGCTGCTATACACGAACTTGTGTTCTATATTATCCTGGCGTATTATTGCCCTTGTATGATTATGTGTATTATTTGTTGTTGAGATGAGTGTGAGGGAGGGTGAGGTGGGATGGTGCTCAGAGACTTTTCGGGCTAGTATTTAGTAGACTGAGTGGGTCTGACAGCTTATGTATTATTCGGTATTAGGATTTACCTGGTTTTGATACGGGATAGTTTGTTTTGCTATTTTTCTATGTGATTTTTGAAAGAAAGTACTTATGATGTCTGCATGCAGAGTTTTGATTATATAATATATCTGTATGTAAGATCTTCTTGGAAAGATATTTTATTTTATCTGTTGTGTGATGTGTCCGGTCCGATTCTTCTGAGTTTTATGCTCTGTGTATATATATTGGAGGGGTAAGTAATTTAGTAGAGGGTGTATGGGTTAGCAGGATTCATGTGTTGGGGCTAGAGAAATTGGTGCTGGTATTTCTGTCCATTGAGTGATGAGTTATCTGTTATATGCAGTGTTGCAGAGCCATAAATGGCTTAATGGTGGTAATATTAGCGTTTAAAGGTGAGGTCATTGAGTGCAGGGAATATTGGTGTTTGTTTTGTGTGTCCTACTGTTGGCTTGTAGATTTGCCCAGTGCTGGAAATCCCAGCTTTTGTCTGTCAGTGATTTTGTCTGGACGTACTTTTGCCACCCAGAGTTGTTTCTAATTGTTGTTAGCCTGTATAAGTGTTGTTAAAGAGGGTTGCGGTGTGGTCTGTGTAGCATGTGAGATCTCCATGTCTTTTTGCATTGTGCTACATCTTATCTGTTTCTGCAGCTCCTGATTAAATTTTGCATGAAGAGTATGGGTTTGTGATGGAGGATCTGCCCGTTGAATTGGCCTGTATAGAAATGCAGAAATGGATATTGCGTTGTAGTATAGATCCAGATTTGATGAGTCTATATCACGTCCTAGTTGCTTTAGATTTTTGGTTGATAGGAATTTAGTATTGCATATTTTTCTGTAAAGGTTCCAGTCGGTGTATGGGTGTGCTAGCGGTTTCACTGATTTCAGTGCGTGATTGGTGGTGATAGTATAAGGCAGGTGGTTTGGGAGGAGGGTCGTCTATTGTTTCTTATGAGTGTGTTCATACAGTATATACTGGTTAAAGAAATCACGTTGAAGCCTTTATATTTACTAAAAGATTAGAATATGTAATGTATTTCCTAAATAGAAATACAATAGAAGCACTAACTCGAGACACAGTATAATGATATTACTCATGATATTTTAAACTGTTATAGCTAGCACTGCTAAAGTTAGAAAGCTTTAAATTGTTATATGCTAAAAGAAAATTATATAAATCTACTTGATTTTAAACTAAAAGCGTAAAAGTTTGGCTTATGTTTTCTATAAGATAACACTTTTACATCATGCTGCAGATGTACGAAATAGGAAAATTCAAAAGTAAAAGGTACCAAAAATTGGCCTCGAAATTTCAAACATCTGTAAAAACGATACCACTCAGAGATCGATAACTTGATCTATCACACGCGTTTTGATGGAAAGGCTGACGTTTTTCAGAATGAGACTAAATACCGAAGAATTGCTTTATGTCATAACGAAAAGGTATAACAGCTTAAAAGTATTGACAATATTTAATTAATTGCTTGTAATTACCAGACATAGATGGATTCACGAAAATAATTTTGCTAGAATGATCAGAGCAGTGTGCACAAAATGACAATAATCCTGACAGATTTTCTGGTACTGGAAAAGTGTAGCATATCTACTGCGAATTGGCTTTCTACCGAGAGGAAAGGAGAGAATAGTCACGAAGTTGTTTCACACTGATACTAGGCACCAATATCGCTGTTATCCCTTATGCATATATATATCGCTAGTGTTGCGACGCGATCTGTCACTGAAAATGGTGAATTGCTCGCACGCTATATGAGGGCGGAGTAGCAGTGACCGTGCGAAGTTCTTACTATGCGGAAGTATATGTAGCTAAGATTAGTGATTCCGATATAGGACCGAAAATCTGCAATAAGTGGATTGTATAATAGATGGTATGTGACATATTCTGACTATAGGCTGCTATAGTCATAGGTATGCGAGTACCTGCTGAAGTGACCCTTCATCATCTGTAACCGAGCTATAGCTCTGTATATGGTAGTGCTTGATTACCTTCTCGAGAGTAAATAATATGACTTCCTGTTCAGGAGAGGTGTTGTATGTGCTCCTGTAATACTCGTGCGGTCGGTACTAAGCACGTTCCGAGACTAATATTACTGGTTTCCTAAAAGTGCCACATAGCTATTCTGGCTCGTTTTAATGCGCCCTACAGAACTTTAGCCGCATGGCCGCACTTTCTTCTAGATAACGAAAACAACGGCTCAGGCAGCGTTGGTGCGCCTGGCACCCACTTCCCCCAGGCGCGTGAAGCTACGAGCCAGCGGATGAGCTCAGGATGGCAACGGGTATCTCGCCGCGCATTGCACCCTGGACCCGCCGATGTGCAAAAAGCCGAAGGAAGGAAGGGAACCGAGATGACGTTCCGACTGTTTTCCTTCCCTGGCTTCCAAATCAGAATCATTCTGACTTTTCGATACATAAAGGAGTCTGCACTCTCTTTGACGACGCACTGCGGTAAACCGACAAGCCTAATACTCTGGCGAAACTCAACATACGGTCCACACTTTACAAATCCCTGACCCTCGTCACGCCAATCACCGCGCACTGGTGAACAACTTCCAGCAGTGCTATGACAACGTACTGACCAGTGATGCGTACTTTCCATTGTCATTGGTTATATTTACGTGCCTGCGATGATCGCAGTAGATACACTGATAACGTATAATGATTTCGTATATGACATTATACTATGTACGACTCTGTGAAGAAACTACAAATGGCGGTGTGCTTAATGTGATGGAAATTTAGTATCACTGTAATCTTCCCGCTTATAGCCAGCCTGTTTTTATATAGAAAAGTGATGGCCAATCCTAATTTGAACAGAAACAACCGTTCTGAGAGTATTAAAGCATACAGTGATCGATGCCGAAATCGCTGTCTGAAGAGGGACATCTGTGAAACCGCGTAACCGGCACGCAGATCGGCGAGCGCAGACATGCAGTCACAATAGCCATGACAAGGCAGTGGTAGGCGATTACGGACTTCACTGCTTACCGCTATAAAAACGGGTGAGCGATGCGTTGACTCCTTATCTATAAAGAATAGAATAACTAGAAATTATTTTATATGTAATGGCGGACGGGAATCTAATGTCTTTCATTGCATAATTCTAATGAGGAATTAAAAATTAGGAAATCCTGCCCCGAGCAGCATGTGTTAGGTGTACAAATGTCATGTTTCATGTGATTGCGCATGTAAAGTAGCGTAAGTGAGGGAATAGGCTCAATTTCAAGAATTGCAGGTAGGGGATAGTGACAGACGTTTAATTGGACAAAGTGTGGACACTAATTGAGGATTACCTGTATCCTACATAATATGGAAAAGCCAAAAATATCCTACAAAACAGTACATATTTGCTTCCTTCGTATGACTTCACGCATGCTTAAAAGCACTCGAGTATAAATAATGTACTAATGTTAAAAATTCATATGAGTGTTCAGATATAGATTTCACTTATTTGTTTATTTTCAGTTATTATCAGCTTATCACTAAATAATATTATAACAATCCTTAACAAATAAAATGTAATATACATGTTGATTTCCACAAATGCTAATTTATGTTAATTAATAGATAAATTTAAAAATAAAATAAAACTGACATTTAATAACTCAATTCTTCCAGATTATAAACGAATAAAATTACATAAATATGCCAAAGTATATCTTCAATTTAAATGTATTATATCTTCAATTTTTAAAAAATGAATTTAGAAACATAAATAATAGTAGAATTTCTTGACCAAAATGAATATCATTGGGGAATATAATTAGGTAGAAGGGGTGGAGACCTGTTACAGTATTATCAAACGTGATTTTGACTCAGTCTGAAGGCACTACTGCATTTCCTCTTAAATCGACGCATAACCAACAAACTATCAAAACGTTGTGCATCATTGCGATGCGTGCATGTGTGTACACATATATACTACATACATACACCTATTTGGATAGAGAAATGAACAATTAATTTAATAATAAGAATTAACAATTAATGTTTAAGAATGAATAATTAATGGATAGTAGTCAACAATTAACGCAGAAGGAATTTTTTTATATTTATACTGACATAATTTGCCAGCTGCTTTGATGCAGGGAATTTTGCAACTCTGCGTTTGCACGTACTTAATGTAATAATGTTGGCCATAGTATTAAGGTCGCATTTCGTGTTCCAAAGTCTACAGGAAAGGGAGTAAACGAGAAGAAAAGAGAAGAAAATAAATATAATATAATGTTAGCAAATTTAAAATCCGAAGCTGGCATAGAGTAGTAAAATGAAGGAGTATTGTAGGTGCAATAAATGTCATGTATCTGACGAATAATTACACATAACAAAAACAAATAATTGTAAAAGTAATATAAATAATGTGAAATATATATATAAAATTTCTAGGAAAGTTTACATATAATACATCACAGAATATTACTTGTAAATATATATAAATAATAATTCCAGTGACACAATGCTCCTATAACAAAATAATAACAAGACATTTCTGCACAAAAGAAATTAGTAAATATGCGTCAACCAGTAAAGCACGTTTAAAAATTTGCTATAACATATAGGATTAAAATATTAAAAATAATCTATTTTAAAGTATGTCACCAACAAAGAGTATTAAATTCAGGTTTCTAATGAAATCTGAAAGAATGGCTTCCTATTTTATATAATTCAGTACAGGAAGCTCTTGTAGCTTTTATTTAGTATTTATATTTCGTGTCTTAACAGCATACGCATAATATGTATTTCTTAATGTACATATGAATAGATACTTTTCATTACAATTCATTTGGCCGTATTAAATAATTCACAAATTAAATCTTTCAATATATAACCGAAACGATTTAATAGAGATTCAAAACCAATATCACATCATTAGTAGATTTTATTTACAAGTCAATATCCTAGTATACATGGCCAGTAATAAAATTCTAGGAATTGGTATCCTATATTTCTTTAACTGCATAGCGGAATATGTCTATATACATTATAATTTGCCTGTATACAGGCATAATAATCAAATTTAGTTTTATAATTCTTTATATGGCAGACATATGAGAGAGAATATAAGTAAGTCGACGCAGTATAGCGCAATATTGTAATGACATATGAGTTCCATTGGCTTGATCTTACCTACATGCGAATTTGATAATTTTCTTTTCAGTGAGAAAGCATTTTGCCTAAAAGTCCATTTCTCTCAGATCGTATATATTCTCGGAATATATAGCCTGTTTGTCAGACACAGTACATTTACTACTCACAGTGTCAACAAATTATTCTAATAAATATTACAATATAAATTATAATCAAGTGACAGGTGGTAAAAAGGCTCCCATTGTATAATGTAAAGATCAAGAGAGAGAATGTGACATGATGCTGATAGTAACTCATAAATTTTATATATATGATCTCTTTTCTTAGTACATAGTTAATATTGTGAGTAAAAGCCGGAAATGAGATATAATAAAAACATAGCGGATAGAATTAGAGCTAAGTATATAAATGAATAGAACTACAGTGAATTATAATAGCTCCTATGGCTGTAACAGAAATAGCATGTACATAGAGTAGTAATTATAATTTCTCAATTGACATTTAGAATATTTACTGCGTAATTAAATCAACTTTTAATAATTTACCTTCTAATATTTATTTTTATTATCCATTACGAGCTTGTACTTTCTAAAGTGCAGTTTTGTGCATAATTGGTGTAAATCTCATATCTCTGCTAGGAATTCAAGTGTAATATTGATGGACATTTTAGCTAGCGAGTCTTATACTTTTCACATTTAAAAATTTCACCACAAATGCTGAGCACCGTTGAGGACGGGACTATCTGGCGGGCAACAAATTCACTTATATTTTGGAGTTAAAATTTTACACGCTGTAAAGATGACTGGCGTACAATATCACTTTTGTTTGATAGAATGATGCCGTCGATATCGAAACAATGATCTGTATGCTTACACATACTAGAATATGCTTACATACCTTTTTCCTTATTTGTAGAATGTAGAAAAACAATTGTATCATAGCGATAACTTTTTAAAAATTTTCAATATTAATTAACATAATATTGAGTTAGCCTTAAGACAATTTATAGTCGCATATTTGAACAGTACACAGTGGTCATTTTACTCAAAAACAGTGAAAAATTCTTATTATATTTGTCTCAGCGCAACTTGGTGATGTTTGAATGCTGACTACTTTCAGTTCTCTCGTTCCACTGCCTTTTACAGCCGTCGGAAAGATGTTTGATAAAGAATGACTGTGTGATTTTTAAATACGTATATTTGACTAATTATGTATATACAAATGTTGCTTGTGTAGGATGCGAGTAGGATGGGAGATGTATCCTGTTTCTCTCATTGTGTTAGACTGACTGACTGATGTGATGAGTATAATCATCAGAGAATGATGTACTACATGCTATGACTGTTGTAGCCAAGAATCTACTATTTGTCCTAAGACCCAGGCTGTTTCTACCATCCTTACCACGAGAGCCTTTTCATTTCTGTTTTCTGCTCAGAGAGAGAGGTGCTCTTAGATGGAGATGCGGACGGAAATTCTCCGGCTTAGAGTCCCTGATCACTTGGGGAATTACGACCCATTGGCCGGTAACCCAGATCTTAGGAAGGAGTTCAACTTCTGCTTCGCCAGAACAATAGTAATGTATACGTTATATCGTGATTTATAAATCTTTTCAGCACTTTCGATCCAGAGAATTTGATTTTGGCGTTATATGTTAGGATAGTAACGTCATCGCTTATATTATATCTTTTGTAAGTAGTAGCCAATTTCATTCTAAGAAGAGGCTTTTACGCCAGTTGGCGATTTACAAGTTCCTAACGTGAAATAGTATCCTAAAAACTTATATCCCTATTGAATTTGTGACAAAGGTAAAAGTCAACTGGTAATGCAAGTTGCAGAGAGGATTTGTCACATGTGCGGTAATTTCCATATTAGAAGTGTTATTTATAATATAAACAATGCATATGTCCCAGATGGAAGTCGTGAATGTTTCGAATATCTATTTAAAAAATTCATATAAATTTTCAGTAGCACCCAGTAGCAGCTACAAAATTTACATAGTCTTTTAAAAAAATATCTCTTTTCACACATGCAGAACAATCCCTGATATCCTGGTATCTGTAAACATTTTTTTAAAACTTTTTGGCATAGTTTAAAATTTATAACAATTTTGTAATATTTATACATAAATACAAACATGTTACTTAAAATTAAGATTAAATACTTAAAATATACATTACGTGCTAACATTTTATAAAACCATGATATTTCTATAATGACTATTTAATTTCATTTAATTTTTCCGATTAATGTTTATTCAAATACTATATCTAATCCTAAATTATCTGAAAAATGAATAATATTTTTTGGATTTTGATGTTTTTGAAGATTGTTGCTTTATATAAAAAATTTTTTTTTCCAAAATAGTTCAAAATTAATGGTAATTATTGAATGAAAATATTTTTGAATAGCATATGAGTGAAAATGAACACATATAATCACCATGAGATCATCGAAAGGCGATTATTATTTAGACACGACATAGAAATTTAAGAGATAATAATATGAAGACTCCTAAAACAGTTGCAGTTTGTTTTAAAGTAAAGAAAACTTATTGTTCCTAAAAGTAATGTGTCCACAGAAATGCGAAAGATAATAATACTGAGTGGACCCAGTAAAGCAGCAGTACGAACTTCGATAAAAACATATGAAACTTGAGAGCTGATGTAACGTACTAAAGCAGTAATTTTATATTGACTGTCCTGTCATATATTACTATAAAAATTTCAAAATAGTTGTTTTATTATTAGATTGAAGAAAGGAATGATACAGTTTACTCAATACATTTATCATTGTAAAGCTAATTATATATACTTTCAGTGACAGTCGGAATTTGTGATTGCAGCTACATGAATAATATACATAATTTTAAAGACTTTAAAATAGCACTATTGTATGCAGTCATTATCAAGCCACACTAATCCTGATTGAATTAAGCTTTTTAAAACTTTCACAGAAGTTTCCACATTTCCGTCAAAATCAAAATGCTCTTGCTCAAAGGCTAGCAACTTCAATATCTAAAAATAACAAAGTATGTAGCTAAATATAGACCACTTTGAGGCTGATGGTGAGGCTTGCTTACACAGGTACAACATTTCAAAAATGAAAACTAATTCCGAGATATAGACAATTCAATTTTGAAATCCTCCAAGTTTCCTTTTGATGGAAATCATGACTGTATTTGGAGTTGCTAACCCACATGTTGCCTAATGTGTCATAATTGATTTCATTTCAACTACACATCAGTATGGATTAGCTCGAAATACACAGTCTTATTCTATAATTTATTTTTCCACTTTTGCAGAATTTATTTCTCTACATGAGAGCCAGTCTATAGCTAAGATTTTACCGAGAGAATTGTGGACAGATATTTTAAAATGTAAGAAACTACCAACATGAAGTAAAGTCATTATCCGAGGAGTTTTTGTCAAAGCTTTGTAATTCACTGCAAAAGATTAGTTTAGCCATATCATGAAATCTCAAAAATCGTATAAAGTGACTATTAGTTATTTGCTTCAATTACATAGAATAAAATATATCTCTAATGACGATTCCGGAAAAACAAACTCTGTATCAACATCAACATTCATTTCGTCATATATTTTAATATTTATCTTGGTGTTTCGGCATACATACACATTATATGAGTATGAAGCGTAAAAGTACTCATAGATTCAATAATGGATACACCACTGCTATCTGAGATCCAAAATAAGTTTCCAAGCCCACTTTGTTTCCTGTGCATGACGAGGCGGGCCAAAGCAGTCATGATACTGATTGTATGATGTATGAGAATTCCACGTCAAGGTGAGTTCTGATTCCGGAAGAGTTTCCATCCTACAATACGCACGGTCTGGCAGTGCAGGCTCACGTCAGGGGGAAAGATGTGCTCCATGTTTCAAGTGACCTGAAAGCACCTCTAAGCAGGCCTGTGTCGCCCTGAGAGCCTTGGCCGTCTGGCCGTTTTGTGTTCCTGCAGCGAACCAGGAGAAGCCCTCGACCCAAGTGAGTTGAGCAGCATGGAACTTTCCCGAGACATATGCTGAAAGCCACGGGCCCCGCAAGGTCACACACAAAGGCTTAGCAGCTTGAAGCCGCTTTAGTGCATTTGGGCACTGATTTCTCGAAAGTTGATAGAGAAGAGCTGAAACAGCTTCCGTGCTCCACCTTCGCTTACTGTAAAGTTAGGAGTGGACTTCCAGCAGCCTTGCACACGTCATCTCATCGCGATATTAAAATTACCACCGAGGAAACCCCTGATGTCATCAAGCGCGCAGGCTTAAAACATACAGTCCCACAGCGAATGAAAGAAGATCTTTGACATCCTGATAGACGCGCGCGCAGGCACAGATTTATGGCTCAAAAACAGACGAAAATATCGCGAAATTGACGTTGCGGGTTTCACATTTTAAGAGAAAATGCTTTTTGAGAAAATCAGTCGGCTATCGTACGTGCGCATTAACTGGCGCGCCGCTACGTATTTCTACCACACCTGTGAAGCTGGTACTATGCAGCGTACATTTTGATACGATATCCTATGGGATATGTTCCTATCAGTACATTTACCTGTTCCAGTGCGTTCAACACAATGATGCGTTATGACGCTGTCATAGAGATTTGGGAGATAGAAAGCCCGAGTATGCTGCAAAATAGAAATAGGAGATGAATATTGTGTTTAGAAGTTATCCAGGGACTATCTTTTTAGTTTTAATAATGGTATGTCCAGCCATTCTATTGCATGCAAGATATATAGTTAATCATTAATATCCTGATTACTTAAATAATCGGACATTAAATATTTAAACAATTTTTTGTAAAACAAAATCATACAACAAAAAAACAGAAATTCATTTTGAAGCTTGTAGATTTTACTTTCTACCATTCAATTTATTCTGATGTTTTACTGATGGAAGTAGAAAGGAGACATTTTCTTTTCCGAAAATGTTATAAATTGTACATACTAGTTAAAAACATTGAAAAAAATTTTTTCTTTCTATCTATAACAAATTAAAAAGAAGATTAAAATCTTCTCTTTAAACTTGATATACGATTGTTTTGTCATTTTTATTGAATATTTGAAAAAGAACTATAATGAAAATGCAATCTCTTGAATTTTCGTTGTCTAAGCCTAATACTGAAAGTTTATTTATTGAAATAATGGAGAAAAAATAGGAACTCACTATAAAGAAAAGACTTCCAGATTCATTTTAACTGGATTCAGTCATGAAAAAATGTTTTTATAACAATGTATAGCATCTCAAAGAGTGTGACTTTCCCTTTCTTATCTGTCTAGAAAGATGTAAAACATTTTTGTATAGGTCACAAAATATTGCTCTTCAAGTAGAAAGCTTTCAGGACTTTATAGGATGGGATCCAGGTATTGATGTACGATTTTTTTTTTACTAAATTACTAACATGAATTCAAAAATATATTTAGTGTCCGAAATATGTATAGTGTTTAGCGTACGCGCATCGATTAACCTTCAAATAATACTTTCTCTTTAAAAAAAGAGCTCACAATGCAGTTTTCGTCATTCTTGATTTTCGCTCTTGTTTTTAGTCATAGAATCATCCTGATCAATTTACCTATATCACAAATTACAGCCCCCTCGTATATTAATCTTAATTTTTATATTTATTATATTTAGAAAGATAATGTTTTTAGAGTTTTTATATTTTAATAGCAAGATCTAAATTTCATTTCACTATAGCAGATTGCAAAAACATCATCTACTTATATATTTATTGCTTTCATTGTTCTTGATATTGCTGAAAAACAGTTCTTAAGATATCACAGTTAGATATAATAAGAGGAAAACAATGAGATAAAAATAAGCAAGAAAAAAGTTAGGAGAAGAGAACAAAGAAACAAAATATAGATTCCGAAAAAAATTTATCTTTCTATCTACGCCATTTTGGAAACTTCAATTCCATTTCAAGTCAAATTTCAAAAATTATCCAAACGGAATTAAAATATGACATACATATAGAATTATTTTGCGAAAAGTGATTTTACTTAGCTGCAACAATTTTTTCTTTCACTAAATTACTTAGAAAGTATTGAAGAAAAAATGAATGATTCAAATTGAACAACGTAGTATTTACAATCGTATTCTTTGAACAAAGTACCGTGCCAATTCCCACGGACTATTCTTTTCCTAATGCATTTGCAGGAACACTGATATATTCAAACTATATTATACATAGTTTTAAATCTCTAGAAGATCACTTCTAGACCAAGGACATTTGAATTTCTTATCAATATATGAATAAATTTATTGTTTTTGGATATTCATATGGCTAAAAGATAATGGCTCGTCACTTTTTCATGCTGATAAAATGTTTTAACATCCGTTATGTTCTGTACAACTTTTGTGTCGCGATCACTTATTGTTGTTGATGACTTCATGGCCGCTGATTTATGTGTCTGTTACCATATTTAATCTTCTAGAAACGGCTGGCATCTATCTGTTCTATCCGATGTTTTTAATTTTATCATTTTTTAAGATGAACTACATCAATTACCAGCTGCAAAACAAGCTACCACCATCAGCGGGAGGCATGGAAGAGGTGCATTACCACCCAGAGTCTTACCGAATACGAGAATATTCCAGTATCTTCACTGTAGCATGTGGCGACTTCTCTGCTATTGAAGATTCTTTCTCGGTAATCTCTGTAATCGCTTCTGCAAATAATACAATCTACTATTCATAATCTCCTCATGAATGGTATTTCGTTATTTCGTTACTTCATCAAAGTAGTCGCTAACACTTTTCTCAACATTTAGCATCTCAGATCATACTTGATCTCCGCTACACCAACCATAAAATATTACATTTTACAATTCACTGTATCTAGTAAAACTTTTCCCATTTCTGTATGATAAATCCTCTTGCCAATTTCATGTAAAAAAAGAGGGCAATTAGGAGTAACAATTAAAAATTAGTGAATTTAAAAATTACTTTATATAACTTTAATTTTATATTACTTTAATTTTTAATTTACCATTGTATAAAGACAAAGAAAATACACTCAAAAGTCACTTAATTATGTATTGTTTTTTCGTTACTATATAATTTCACAAAATAAAAGATTTAAGAATCAGAAATCAGAAATAAACAGTTATGTTTCCGAAGAGATTCTATTTTGAACTTATGTATTTTTTATTTTAAAAGAAATATCTGTTTTCTAATAGAGATTTTTTATAACGGAGAAAAAAAAGAATGCAAGAACTATTTAAAAATGTGTATTTACTTATGGAATGGATACTTTAAAATCTATATAATAAAAAGTTTGCTGAAAATAGTTATTTTGGAATATTTGTTAAAAAATGCTCAATACTTATTAAACCAAAAATATCAAATTAATGCGTTACTAATTTGGTGCGATACTTCAAGCTATAATCGCGATTCGCGCGCTTGTATTCCAGAGACCAAATAGCGACCGTGTGTGGCCAGAAAGTTACGATTCGATGATCGAGATCGCGAGAACTGAACTGCTTATAGCTCCCCAGTTACCTGCGGGGTCAGTGACGAAACTGAAAACTCTCGCGAACATACCGCCCACAGCGAAACGAAGCTGTCGTTCGAAACTAAATCTCTTTTTAAGGTGGAGGTATGGTTTCTGTGGCAGGATGCAGATCTTGGTAGGTAAGTTTTTACCCTCGTCAGCTGTTTGATGGACAGGACCCTGTGATGCCAAATCACTTGCCTGGATGGAGGCATGATTCTGGCCGAGCTTCCAGCGAGGCGGTGGTGGAGTCTCTGTCCTGAGCACCCACCATGGTGCATATGCCGAGATCTCCGATGTGGGGAATTTTTTCACTTGTGCCTGGTGGAGTAGATCAGCCTGCCATCGTTGCAAAATCGTTGCAAAAGCTTGAAGCTTGATTTGGAAACCCGTCCAGGTGTTGATTAATAACGACGTCAGTGACGTCGGGATATGCTGAAACGGTAAAGAAGGGCGTCCAACAATGAAATACTTGGGAGTAGAAGATTGATTGAGAATCGGAAGGATCAACTCCTTCGGATGAGATGGAGTGCGCAGTGGACAGGGATTCACATGCGCTGTACTCGACCTGCGCGAAAGGCCAGTCTTCAAAATTCGTCAAATGTGTCAATCTGGTTTCTCCGATTACCGCAGTAAATGTTTCCTTGAGACCTAATGGAACGCTCCTAGCTAAGGTAAGGGTATATACATGGGGAATAAAGGGAATGCCAGTCCGGCGCCTTCTATAACCGCTTGGTTTTGTTATTGTGCGGCGATTTGCTTCTGAAGGCTGTAAGCTACTTTCATCTCGTTCCGCGCGCAAACAAGTTGGTACTGTTGGCGCCGGAGTAGATTTGTTTTGCACTATAGGAACCTCC